>JAMQGS010000004.1:7867500-9117500 GCA_028455905.1 Neoseiulus californicus | reverse complement strand
CTGTCAGAGCTCCCTCAAAACGCTGAATGAAAAACTAGACCTAATTCTGAAGAAATCGACAGGAACAGCTGGTCCGAAAAATTTGAAGTTAGTACTGCATCAAGCACTACTGGAAGAGAAGGCGCGGAAACGCAGTACTGAATTGATGGTATTTAAGGGTTTGATATGACCGGTAATGCACCTCTAGAAAACTCGCCATCGGCACCGTCCCGGCCTTCAGATCTCGGACAATCCATAATCGATCACAAACGTTACAGACATGTCCGAACTCGTTCTTCTCGAGATTCTCGTGAAAGTATTTCGAAGGCCGTTTCCAAACCTTTATTGGTTCGTAGACCTCTAGCGGAACTTCAACACTTCCGTCGTCGTTTCTCGACCCTCCCGCATCACTATGATTTATTCTACCTTGACCTCCATTCCCCGATCGCTGATCACAACCACCTGTCGACGACAACCTCCATCTGTCCACTCCGCTTCAATCGTCAGGAGATTTTCGTCCGCTCCGAACGTCGGGTCGATCGCCCGACGTGATCGATTTTAATTTCAAGCGTTCCCTTTCCCTCACGTTTGGCCTGGCGGGCGAGTGTCTGTCACTTATTGACAGTGCGGCCGTGAACGGAGCTTCGTTATTTTCAATCGAAAAGTATCTTCCTTCAAAACCTCGACCAATAACGACGTTACCAATCCCTCAGTCCTATTCCGTAGGACTCCGAGAATTCATAGAAGGCCCGCGGTGGTAAGTTCAGTATTCCGCAGAAACCTCCGTCTTGCCCCTACCTCGATGCCCGAAATCAGTTTCACCAGTCTCCACGAAGCGGAGATATCTGCGGCCATTCCTCACCCTCGACCGCCCCTCCGGGATGAACTTGAAGGCGCTTTCGCGCCAAAGAACAGAACCGCAAGCAGCGCCATTGCGACGGAGCGAAACATTGCTCGCAAATTATCGCGCGTTGGGGTCACATTCTCAAAGCCGAGAATTACGAGACGTCGAAGTACTCGCAAAGTATTGGCAAAGGGTAGATGTTGCTGACCGCGACAGATTACGAATAGCTTCGAAATTCCGCAGCGCGGTGAACCGATGTCGAGAGCGCAATACAAAGGCAAGCAAAAAATCCGAGCCCGGCTGAAGGAAGCCTCCAGACGACACGAAAGTCGAGAGGCCATCAGAGTTTTGAAAAAAAACCTTCAACATTTCAAAGATATGGATAAGAACCTCGGACGTTATCTCAAAATGGTAGGTTCTCGACAGATCCGATTCGACAGACAGGGTATTCACTCCGTGTTACACATGATCGGATTCAACAAGCGATTTTGTTCCAGATCGACGCTATCCTGGCCCAGAGCCTTCATTGACGCTTGTCTTCCACTGCCGGAAAATTGTATGTGAAATCGTTTTTCCACAAGATCAAGACTTCGGTGAAAACTCTCGGGAACGTCGTATCCACGTTGGACACTAGCGTGCACCGAGTCACACTTCACAGTCGACATGATCCCAGCCAAGCTGTAACGATTGAAGCCATCGAAACTCCGGAGATCACGAACTCTATTCTCCCGGAGATCTCAAACGATCTCGGTTTCTCTCCGGTAGCTGACGCCACACACGGCGACGACTCTCCTCGATGCTCGACGTTGATAGTGGGAGCGGTCGACCGTGCTCGACCGTCTACTATCGCTGTTCGACCTATCGAGGGAATTCTGGACTGCAAAGACATGAATCCAGTCAAGCTTATCTGTCGTTGTCCCGATCTTGGGGATTTCTTTGTTACGCGCTCTTCTATCACTCGCGCAGGGGTCCAATATGTTATACCGCGTGCAATCAATAACACGGTGCACAATTCCTTCCGTTGGCGTGTTTGTAGGAAACTCAATAGCGCTATCAATATCGCTCTTCAACTCAATAGCGCTCAATATTATAACTATCCGTCCTCAATAAATGAGTGTGTTACCAAATTGAATTCGCTCGACCGTATTGAGTACACGTCGTTGTCTCTAGTCGTACCAACCTTCATTTTAGGCAAGATTTATTTATATAGTTTTCGGCCGCGACACCTGTCCCAAGCTGACTTTCCTCCACGGCAGCTTCCAGTCAGTCGTCGTGGCGCGGGTGGTCGTAGGCTCGGCCTCCAAAAATCTGCTGCGTCCTTGACCAGCTCGCCGCTGTGATCCGGCGTTACGCTCGCCGTGTACATGAAGAGAAGCGGAACGCAACCCTCATCTCTCGATGGTTCGTCGTCCGCGGGATTCAACTTTACCGGCCCAGCGTCTTCTCTCGGTTTGAGCTGGCTCGAGTGACGGATCCACTCCGCGCCTTCCACCCCGACTCGGTACATGACCTTGCCTATGCGGTGAAGGATTGTACCGGCCGTCCACTTCGGGCGTCCGGCGTTGCGGCAGTCCTTAGCGAACACGGGGCTGCCTTCGTGATAATCTTTTTCTCTGATCCCGTGTCGTGAGTCAAAATACGGCTTGTCCCTTCCCCGTGAGACCGTTTCACCAATTTCCTTAACCTGAGCGGTCCTCGGCTGTATGAGCGACAGTGCGGTTCTCAACGGACGTCCTAGACAATCCTCCGCAGGGCTTCTACCGTGTGCTCCCGGCGTGCTCTTGTAGGCGAGCAAGCCGGGAGTGAGCGCCTCGGCACGCTCCCTCCCCTCCAAGCGAAATTTCTTGAAAATTTGCTTGAGAATATCGACAAACTTCTCGGCCTGGCCATTTGATTGCGGATGAAACGGGGACGAATTCATGAGCTTCACTTCCGCCGTCTTGCAGAATGACGTGAAAGACTCGGACTCGCATTGTGATCCGTTTTCCGTGACCAGCAAAGCTGACTCTCGCGAAAAATTCGCAGGCTCGAATGGCTGCTGGCCCCGTCGCATGTTTTATATCGGACCGGCCGCTTATTCGGACCAAAATGGGCCGGTGCCGATGTGGTCCCATGAAGCGGACTCCACTGTACCTTAGAAAGTCCGTTTTCCGTTTCCTAGCTTCGTATAGTTCGAACGGATTCATGGCAGGAATCGTGACGGTGATTCGGGAAGCCCAGCTCATGGGTCGATGTGGGAGGTACTATGCGGCTTCCTGGGCTGGCATCTCTACGTTATTGAGAATCTTGAGCCAAACTTTGGTCATGAGCTGGGGTTGATCATACTCGGGGCTATCCTCGTGTATCGGAACGAGTTCACGGTCCAAATTACTTATCCCGCGGTCTGGTTTGTTCACGTAATCAACGACGTAAGCGGCGCAGGAGTATGAATCGAGTGTGAATTTGTAGATCCGTATTAGATTTGTTTATGCACGCAACCCACGGGCTAAACGTATTTATGAGCAACTGGGTCACATCTCTCTTGAAAATTACTGTCGGTCTCTCCAGGGTTGATCTTATAATATCCAAGTAGGACTCATGGTCACATTATATATCATCTAAATATGTATGTCTCGGAGCGATCGTAAGTTTTCGTCCTCGATTTGAGACGGGCATTTTCAACGCGTTCTTCAAACAACTTTCGTCTGTTATCTCCTTTATTCATTGGTAATAGGCTCTTACACACACGAGTCTGATCCATCGGCCAATAAGCGATGTTGAAGCGACAATGTTTTGACACAGGACTGTGTCATAGCGCTCGATATAGGGAGTAACACTGCGAAAAATGGGCCAATTTCGGCCCTCCTCAGAAAGCCTCTAAAACGACTCTCACGAAGTGAAAACGCAGAGTCCAATGTTCGCACAAGGTCGTCGTTATGCGTTGTGAGGTAACGTGTCTTTCCTCAGTAATTCAACCGTGTTGATTGAGTCTGGGACGTAACACGGAATTTTGAAGAAATAGTGAGCCAAAAGGACGAAAACCGTGGGCCGCGTTCGAACGAAAGCACCGTAGCTCCAAAAGAGCGAGACTTAAGCTCTCACCATGTTTGGGACCTAGGATACGGTGAAGAGCATGTCGGGTGTCCACGGATGAACCCGTAATTTCAGTTCCGATGTTTAGTCTTCCCCGCTGTTTGAGCGGTCTGGCATGGCTTGAATCAATCAGACCACGCTAGAAAACAACGGTGTCTTATTGCTGTTTCGTTGTGAAGGGGCTATGACCGGGAAACGCAAAATTTTGCGAACTTGTCCATCAAAGTATCGTCGGCCTTTGAATGATGACGGGAGAACCGACGTAACGCTGCGAGGCGCGAGAGATACCAAGCACGGCGAATGCTGCCACCTGGAGTTGAGCTTTCCCAGAATGACCGAGTTGACCACATTCTGTCTACCAGGTTTGCTTATTCTTACTCTCCTTGTCTGACACAGTCCTGTCCTTCGCTTCGGGACCCCCTGGGGTCCCGAAGCAATGCCTATTTCTCCTCTCTTTGTACACGTGAACGTATGGGCATGGGTCTGGTTATCGATCATCCAGGGGTCCCTCAGATCAAACTTGTCAATACTACACAAATCAGTGATCAAGTGTATTGTACTCGGCATGTTCTCTCCAACATCTTCGACTGAATCCCCTTCGAGCCGGAGGCAAATGTGAGCGTGGGGTGACCTTGTTGTTGCCACTCGATACGCAAGAAAGAGTCAACTTTTTTTCGTTCCCAACATACTCATGCGACACGCAGCAGTTTATTGAAATAAATCGCACATAACACAGGGCTTAAGCCACCAGATGAGCTCGCTTAGCTTCATCGAGTTTCTCGAAAATTTCTTGTTCCTCAATGACTTCACCCAATTCCTTGTACTCATCGGGTAAACGATAGAGTATCCGCAACAAACCGGGCCAGTTCATTTCATCGGAAGACAGGGTCATGAACGCGGTGGGCTTCCCCAATTGACGGATCACCCGGAAAAAGTCCCCTTTTCGACCGTACCAGTACTGCACTGAGTTCGGGATCGACATAAGAAAAGCGTGATTTTTGTCAATGAGACGATCAACGAACTCACGATCCTCGACCATACTACGTGTAATCCGCTCCGTTGATCTCAGACACCGGAACATGTTTTGAAAATCATCACGAACCCGAAAACGAAGGATTTCCATCGCTGTGTACAGAACATGCTGTGGCGTCACCCCACGCCTGTCTCTTTGTCGGATGTCGGACATACACATACTATAAGCTGTAGCCCGGATCCGATCCCCGTCGTCCAGTGTCCGAGGCAGATTCCAGGGAAAGACAGCTCTTCCGCGTATTTGTCGAAAAGTAGATTCTCAGGGATTCGGTTTTGTCCTGGAGCAATGTCTAAAGAATAATCCTCATTCCACAACATCGTCTGTTGTCTTGCGTCAATCGAATCGGAGTCTGCAGCACCAAGAAGATTCAACATTTCTATGCAGTGGCCTAACTAGGGGGGGGGGCAGAGGGGGCTCGTGCCCCGGGCGCAGCCTCTGGGGGCGCAAAAACGGGACTCGGATTCATACTACCGGAGTCAGCTTCAAGAGTGCCATGTATGCGGAAAATTGTCAATAGCAGCAAGTTCTGTGATATACTGTTTGACAGAATTGAATCAAACACGCGTTCACAAGTGCAATTTTGGCCCAGAGTAGGGGCCGAATCAGAGAGAGTGGAAAACTTCTTCCTGTGGAGAGCCACGAGGAACCTTCGGATGGCTGCGCATCTATAGGTGCATGCCTTCATTGTTCAATGAAGCGGCGCATGGTATCAATTCACGAAAGTTGATTCTCCCCTCGAATCGCTGGGGGCGGAAGCTTCCGCATCCCAGCGGGGGAGAGATTATTCTCATGCGAATGTTGGGGATTTCAAGGACCAATCCGTAGGTCAACTTTGCGATCCGCGAAAGCATGGCCTCGAATCGCGGTGAAGAGATTCTTGAAGAACGAAGAGGATTCTCCCTGGATGAGACACACTCGACTGCAAATGTGAAACCCGGGCAGAGACATTCAATCCCCTAAAGGAGATTTCACCGCCGAGCGCGTCAATTTGATTAATGCAGCCATCCAACAAGGCCAGGAATTGTGACGGAAGCCTGCTTCTCGATCGATGCCTGCGTTTGCAGACTTTGTGGAGAGATGAACATTGAGCGACACCATATCGCAGTTTGTCAAATCCTAGTCGACTTATCATTACAGGACCGCGTTGAGCTCGTTGAAAATTCTTGAGGTGTACAAACTCTACCGACTCATGGTGAATGAACTGCTATATTATGGAGTTCATGTTGGCGGCGAGGGATTCCATCGCAAAATCTGCGACTGCAGGATGCTACTACAAGCTCGGAACGGAATTCATATCATCAAACCGGTGGAGCTCCTCCATTCTACGGTTCAATATGAGGACGGAAGCGTGCTTCGGAACCTTCGAGTTTCTATCCAGATCTTACTCACGATAGCCAAATCCATCGCAAGCTGTGAAATATCATCGAGCAAACTTGAGTTGATCCTCTCAAATCTGACAATGAGAGCTTCGATGAACCAATAGAGACTTGTAGACCTCTCCCACCTCAGTATAGAAACGAGATGACGGGGAAAACTGATTTCGAATCACTTGTGGAGACTTTTGCGTTAGCGGAAGTCAGGAAAGTTGATCTTTAGGCATCAAGGTATGGTAATACATTGAAGTCATTGTGATGATAAGCTCACCAATGAGAATATGTCGATCTGAGAAATATTTTTGAGTTGCGGTAGAGAAAGGGGCCGAGGGGAGTCTGCCTCGGTTTTCGTGAGTCTGCCCTGGGCGCCATCAAGCCTAGTTACGCCACTGTTTCTATGGTCCCCCCATCAGTACTCGTCGAGTCCGATTCTTGAACCGTGTTCCCAAAAACACCCCAGTCGACACTGAAACCGCAATACATATTATTTTAACGGTTGTCCTACAAGATACCGCAACCACACCTCTATATTCGACTTCAGAACATAACCACTGAGATACCACGATTTATGGATCAATTTTTCCTTCTGAGTCACGTTGAATGCATAATCGTCATCGAGAGCTCGCGACAAATATTCCACCATAGTCCATTCCATAGTCGATGTCAACAGGCACGTTGATTGCTTGCCCCTTCATACCGTGAGACCGAACACATGGTCCAATGACTCGAGAAGCAGACCATACTGTGCTGGAATGTAGAAGGCCTCCATGGACTCTTGAGAAAAGAGAACCACTTCGACTTCAGACCGTTTGCTATCGTGACGCTCACGGAGACCTTCTCATTGCACCCACTAGGAGAGCAAGTCCCTTGCTACAGAAATTTTCATGCTAATGCCAGAAGAACAGGAGGGCGACCCAGTGGAGGGCTCGCGATACTCGTCTCACCGGCGCTTAGGAAGGCAAGGACAGTGTACAAGAGCGACTACATACTCGGCGTCGAGGCTGAGGATGTTGCCTACGCCGTAACCTACTTCAGCCCGAGAACGACGGTAGCAGAGATAATAACAGAAACGCACAAATTAATGCTGGAACTAACCACAAGGTCAATCATAATATACGGAGATTCCAACTGCAGGATCGACTCGGACGACCCGCGGGGAGCGCAGCTAACCGACGCATTCCGGCAGCTGAACCTTCTCCTCAAAAACGATACCCAAGAGGCAACCTATATCGCGCACAACGGAAGCAGCACAATAGACCTGATCTTCGTAACTGAGAACCATGCCCGAAACATAGAGGTCCAAATTCAGCGCACGGTCGAGAGGAAGCACCAGCGGATCACGGTAACCTCGACTATCCAGAGTCCAATCACTGCGAAGCTGGGAGAAAGACCGAAGAAGGCCATCAGAAAAATCTCCTCGAGCGCACTAGGAACTCGAATCCAGACCATGAAAGACCTACCGGACTTGAACCTAGACGAGGAGTACGAAAAGCTCACAGAAATAATTGAGGAATCAGCACCCGCCGTACGATGCAACACGCGAGCGGGGAAGAACCAACCCTGGTTCGACACAGAATGCCGGAACCAGAAGAAACACGCCCTATCCAAACTTCGAACCGCTGAACACCAGGCAGCGAGAAAAACCTACAAATCAACCATCCTCAGGAAGAGAACCGAATATGAGCTCCAACAATTCGAAAAGAGAGTGACCCTCAGCAAGCACAAACCTTGGATCATGCTGCCAAGGAGGAAACAAACATCCGTACCCAGGATCGGCATTCGCACCCTCGAAAATTTCTATGGAGACCTCTACGCTGCAATTGAAACAAACACGACTGAAACAATCAACGAGGAGTCCGGCGGAGAACAGAACGGCGAGTGGTACAACGCCTACCTGACTAACGAAGAGGTTCTGGGAAGAGAAGCAAGTGGAATTCGACAACCAAAACTACACGGAGGGACCAGCCTTCAGATCAGAAGGCTGGAAGCGGGCGAACCGATCCGACCGCCCCTACGTGCTCTGGACTACATACCACGGGTATCACCATCATTTACGTGTAGAAGGCGATTACTACGAAGCACCAAACCCATTGTGCAAACGTAGATACTGCGGGGAGCAGCAGATCACCCGATACCACATCATCACCTGTGTATATTTTGAAAGTCAATCTCTAATCAGTACGATCAAGAGAATTACGGAATCATAGCTGCAAAAACAAACTTTGCGAATGAAACCACATTTCGATTCGTCGGGCAGGCTCATGGGTAGATTCGATGGCGGTTCCTAGTGCAGCTAAGTTTGCTTGTACATGGAGGGTTCGGAAGATTCGTGAGACTGTTTGGTCGAGTCTGAGCAAACCGATTAACCACTCAAAGTTTACCAACCGTTGAACTGGAAGCATTCATCGCGAACAGAATCGATGTTGGGTTCGCAACCTTCAGCTGAAGCCCGAGACCAGCTCTTCGCCAAGAAGAAGTTGATGGACTTGAATAAACGAATGCTGACAGAGAAAAGTTTTTTATTGTTGATGGAGCAATGATATGTTTATTCTGACTGCCCTCCGAGTTGTTGCAGACCATGTCCACGCTCTCGCGCTTGTGGCTCATCTCAGGGAGGTTCAAAAAGCAATGTGGGTCGTTTGCGGCATTTGACTAGCCGCGAACCGGGGTCATCGCTGATTGCAGATTATATAAGGTCTAGCCAGAGCGCGTCAGCCAAAGAACGAGGTTTTCGGGGATGATTGGAGGAACATCCTATAACCTGCAGCTCTTTGAGCGGAACATCGATAAACTTGCACTGAAAATGCTGGAAATTGATTTCTGAAATGTCATGAATCAATCATGCCTGAATACGGTTCGCGAGATATTACGCAAGCAAAAACGTATATCGTGGAAGGTAGCGGGATACAGAACCCTTCGGGAGCAAAATAACAGGATGAGTGGTCGATATATTAAGTCTTTATTATCTGAGGTAATGGAGCCCCATCACCAGGTCGTCTGACCACCATCTGACGGTAATGCGATGAACAACTCTAAGATGGCAGTGGGAATCGCTGCCCTGAATTATCTCAGGCGTCACGTCAGACCATCGACAGCTTCCTTCATCGCAATCACGCACGATGCGATGACCGTGACAGCGTATATCGCGATGAAGATGTAGCCGTGGATTTTTGATGTGCGCCAAGTGTTGAACCACAGGCTCCCGGCTGCGACAACGATGAAGGATACTACGCCCGCGAAGAGAGGAACTATGGCATAACTCCAGTCCAGCGTGATTGCGTCTTTATCCATGGTCAGCAGAAAATACGTGTACGGGAGCCCTCGAAAATAAAACAGGATGTTAGACGGCACAACCTGGTTATTGATCTCCAAAAAGTCAGCAGTGATATTCGTGAAATCGGAAGAAAGTGTCAGACTACATGTGTGTCAACCGAAGTCAGAACAATCCGCTCCGACTCGCGGTTCCAATACGATGTTCAAAGTTCCATCTGGAAATTATAATCTCAATCTTCGTTTAAGCAGAAGCATCCCTACCCAGTCCTAGCAGCATGTCGAGCAAAATCCCTCCGAAGGCCGCCGAAATCGCCATGGACGCGTAGCCGTGTTTGGAGATCGTGATATTCGTTACGAGGTCTCCCAGACTGTTTCCCCAGGACAGGACAGTCAGCCCCATGATCGACTCTGGGACGCTGAGCATTTTTCCGATCGAGCTCAGGATGTCCACCAGGATCTCGCACGTCCTGAAGATCCATGCCGCCGATGCCACGAAACCGAGGAGCCCGAAAACGATGTGATATTTCGGAGCCTCTCGGGTCCTTGAGGTGCAGAGCACAACTGCCCCGAGTGTGAAAGAGATGGGGAGGGTGCACACACACCATGGCACTCCGTAGACTCTGGAGTCGCCCGTGAAGAGCAGAACGGTGATTGCTGGGGTCACAAAGCAGTGAATCGCATTTAGCGCTTTACACCAGTTGCCTTGAGGTGCCGTTTTGTCCAAGACTGGAATAGTGAGGCTGAGCGATAGATCCACGGGAAGCAGGAAGATGCTCTTCATTTTGGCGAGCATCGACATCTCCGAAAACTTCTCCATGCGCCATGGTAGGACGTGATCGGCTAACTCGTACAGCATGGATCGCGTCGGATTTTCGACAGCGGATCGCATCAGGTTTTCGACAGCGGATCGAATCGGAGCTTCGACGGCGGATTGCTCACTTGCGGTTGAGACGCCGGAATCACTGGAGGCGCCCGCTGATTTCAACGAGCTGCGCTTGGAGGAGCCGTTCATTGCTTCTTCATCGCGCTCCAGCGAATTATCTTCGATTTGGCAGGCCGATGACATCGCCACGATTGCTATGTAGGTGAAGTAAATCCCCACAAGGCTGACGGCGTGGACGAGACGCATTGTTCTGAGGTAGAAAACGTAGAACGTGAACGCTGATCCTCCAAGGTAGAACGTTGTGTCGCGTGTGAATGTCGTCCATTCTACGGTGAACGGGGGGACGACAATCATGACGAAACCGGCGACCAGGGCACTTACGAAAGCGCCAGATCCTAACAGCTCCGCGAACACCATTGAGCTCTTGCTTGACCGTATGGCGCTGATCGCAGAGAACACATCCGGAGCCCCGTTCCCGAAAGCCACGAGGGTCACCCCGGCAAGCGATTCGGACATGTTTAAGGACTTCGACACTTCGACCAAGGACGGGCACAGGTACTCGTCTGCGGTTCGAGTCAGAATATAGAAGAGCAGTGCAGAAAACAAACTCATCAATATCACGTGGACATAAGGTCCTCCCAATGCACATTCCAACATTTCGGGTACCGACTTCCACAGGTTCAAGTCATCGCACAATTTGGTGATGTTTGAAGCCATTTCAGCGAGTTATGTGACTAGAAGCGGTCGAGAAGTAGGACTAGAAGTTTGACTTCTGTTGAGTCAAGGTGGAGACTTCTGCTTCACTCGATGGAGGAACAAAGGTTTTGTAGGCCTTCAAGTTCATAGAAGTGTTATTAGCTCAGAGAGAGACGTCGATGAGAGAGATCCTAGCAAGCTTCCGGTAAGCTGCTGCAAGGGCGCACTTTCCCCCGTTCCGAGCCCTCTGAGGTAGCCAGCATCGAACCGAGACCGGCGGACCAGTTCATCTCAATGACGCCGGCGCCGTCGGGTGCTCTGAATTCTCCCCCTCGAACCGATATTCTGGATGCCGCCACGCACCGCGTCGTAGATGATGAACCAGCAAAACCTACAATTAGCTCCGAGAGTAGTCCAACAATTGAAGCGGGGTTCTCGACGAAGTGCGCTGTCAAGGTACCTGTGGTACGCGTCCGAATCCAAAAGAAGTCCAGGGTCTTCAGAGCTCTGGGGCGCATCAGTTCAACTCCAAGTTCTCAAACAGAAGTTGCTCACGAAATACAGTCGCATCGTCGGAATGATCATAGATAAACTTTCGGCGGACATCGGAGTCATGATTCGAATGCGAATGCGATTCCGACCCAATTCTCTCCGTATCGAGGTGTTGCTTCTCCTTCCTCACTAACGAGGCTCTTTCCGCGAAAATATCACCGAAGAACACATTCGGTAGCCCCGGGAACGAATGCCCCTTCTATGCCCCAAATACCATAGAACTTCAGGTAGGGATTTCCATCAGAGGGTCTGACTATCGAAAATACGGTAGTGAGACTTCATATCTGAGCGCGTTCGCACGGCGATGTACGATATTGTCGAGCGGGAGGTCCGGCTTCGAAATCCCAAGCGTGATGCCAGGAACTTCTTTGGGTCCAAACGCAGTTGGTAATAAGTAATCAGGCAGCCCATCGTGACCCTAGTTGAGGAGGCTTCTAGTGGCAAGCGAACGAGCCTAACCGGATCAGTTACGGAAGCGATGTGAGAAGCTGGTTGCTGAGGAATAATTCTCCGCCACCCACTCGATGCGCCGAGAAGCGAGAAAGGTCTGGGCAGAGGAAACCGACATGTGGCCTCCAATCAACAGATACGCGATACACGGATTTCACATTGCACCATAAGGTGGAAAACTCGATCATCAATCATCAGGATCCATACCTTGGTATGAAGGTTAGTCGCGAAAATCGCGGAAGCCGCGATTCCGGTCGGTTTCCCACGACTCCCGCGATTTTCGCACCTAACTCGATCGATCCCCGCGGACTCGGATGATTCTCGTCGAAGAAGAAGTCCTTGAGGAGAAACTCACGCTTCTAATCGAGTACGATTCAGAATGCACATCACGGGATGCACATTTTTCCATGCAAGCATCGTGCACGTTGGATTGCAATGTGTTATTCATATGCAAGTGAAGTAAAGGCAATGAAGCATGCCCAATACATAGATCACGCCGGAGCATGGACCGCGGCAAGGTCACTGAACATGTTTCTATGTACATAGTTTATCGTGCTTGGATCCAGTATGAGAAAGCAGGCGCATGGTGAAGTGCAGGGAAAGACATTTGGATACTTCAAAAATGGAGGCGCCAATCGTTTTCACTTCCGAGTGTTTGAAATTGTTAAGCCAACGCTTCCTTAGAGAGTTACGGAACTTCACGCTTTGCGCACAACTTTTTGTAGGCGACCCGTCAATGGACTAAGGGTCCTTTATCTTCACATACTTATAACTCGAATACAAGAGTGGTTTGTATCGTGCGTAACAAATCTTGCGGTGACGGCCCAATATCGCACGTGGAGCGGCTAGTGGGGCTGTCATTTTGGAGCTTCGACTAGACTACGTGAAGATGGAGTTGTGCGCTGTGAGGCCGCTTTCGGACGCTCCGAGCGACTATGAAATGATTGGCAACACACGAGGTGTTTAGTGACCGACAGGGCTGTGGGTATAATGGGTGTCCCATTACCTTGAAACTCGATCGTCCGTGTCAGAGAATGATGGATGGAGGACGAGGGATCTTATGCATTCAATCGCAAGCACACTGAAGCATCCTCGGGAGGAGCGTTACAGAATAATGCCCCAGTTCCCAATCGTTCGGATGCCTCCGGGCAAGTTTGGAACTCGTTGAGAAGAAAGTTAGACTAATGGACACTCTTGCTAACGAGCTTCCGTGCTGATCGCTGCCCCGTATGACGGTGCTCGGGGCTGTGAGAAGCAACTGGTGGGCAACTTCAGTACGTTGACGCCATTTGTCTGAGATGCCAAGTGCGTCGACGACATGGGACGCGCACGGCTTGGAGCGAGACTCGAGTGTTGGCGCGCTTCATCTTGGTACCCTATCCGACATCAAATCGAACCACGTAAGTTCCTTGAGTACAGAGTCGGAATCGAGTCGCGGGAATCAAAAACTCTGAGCGGAATCACTGTTTATTGCTTATCTTGGGACCACAGTCGAAAAATTGGGGGCTCACAGGGCCACACACTTTTATTGCATCTGACTCATACTTAATCGAGCTGTTTATTTCATGGAGTCACAATCTCCGTAAGCGGTGAAGGATCTGCTCTTCCGGAAATTGGAGCTGTATTTTTACATGAGTTAGGTGAGTACTCGCTACGAAGAATGAGAATCGCAGAGATGATTCTGGTTGGAATTCCACGATTTGAGTCCGACGCGAGCGTGAGATATCAGACGTAGCGACTCATTTTCGATGATTGATCGTGGGTCTCACGCGATTCAGGTATCACGTCAGACCACTCGTTGATTCTACGATGGAAACGACTACAGAAGCGACCACTGTAGCAATGTACATTGAGATAAAGATGTAACCCTGTGCTTTTGATGTGCGCCACTTATTGTACCACAAGCTCGCCGTCGCTACGAGTATAAACGATACAACACCCGCGAAGAGAGGGATGAGAGCGTAGCTCCAGTCAAGCTCGATTGTCCATTCGTCTGTGTTCAGCAGCAGGATCGAGTATGGAATTCCTGGAACAAATTTATTCGCGTTTAGATGCCTGTGGAAGCTGATTCGCGATGATGGGTTGTGGCTGGGATAACTCCCGGAGAGCTGAGTTGAATCGCGTAGATCGATGTACGCAACATGTTCCTGAATTTCAGCTGCGCAACGGATACATGATCATCCGGTCGCCCACAGGTCATTCCGGCTTGGAACCGAAAAAAGAAATTTCAGTGCCATACAGTTTTGGCGAGCAAGACAGCTATCCAAAACCCAGTGAGAAATTGGTGAATAATGACCGACCGAAGATGCAACCTCTTGGAGAGTCCGAAGGTTCTTCTTAAGAGAATCATAGGACGGCGCTGGTATCTTGCCGCAGGAGCAACTCCGAGGACCCGTTCCTCCCAACTTGGTCCAACTCACGTTGACATGTGCCAAACATCTCTACAACAACGGGGAAGAGCAGAATTGCACGGCGCAGCAGGATAACTACACAGTTCCTTGGGCAAAATCATAATCGACTAATCCCGTGTAACCATAGGCGCCACGAGCTAGGGATCTGCATCGAGCCTTCCATTAGGGAAACAGATTCAGCCTGCTGATTTCGAGCGTTGAAGCCAGATGTTATATTCTAGGTTGAGATAACCGTCCGATTCACGAAAGAAGAGGAGGATTCGAATCTTACCCAGTCCGAGGAGCATGTCGAGCAGGATTCCTCCGAAGGCAGCTGATATAGCCATGGACGCATAGCCGTGCTTAGCAATAGCGATGTTTGTTACCAAGTCTCCCAAACTGCTACCCCATGACAAGACCGTCAACCCCATTATCGACTCTGGGATCCCCATCACTCCTCCGATCGCACTCAATGTCTTGACAAGCACCTCACATGTCCTGAAGATCCAGCCGACAGAAGCAGCAAATCCCATCAATGCAAAAGCCATATGGTATGTCGGAGCTTTATCGCTGCTCGAGGTACTGAACACGATCACTCCGAGAACCATCGAGAAGGGAAGAATGCAGAGACTCAGAGGGATTCCGTAGATGTCGAAGTCCCCAGAAAAGAGGAAGAATGTGAAGGCTGGCGTAAGAACGCACTGCATCGTGTTCAAGGTCTTGCACCAGTTGGCTTTATGAACGGCTTTGTCCACCACGGGGATGGTGAGGCTTAGGAGGAGGTTCAACGGGAGAACGAGAATGCTTCTCGCTTTTGTGAACCACGACATTCCTTTGAATTTCTCCCAGGACCACGGCAAAGTGTGCAGAACGAGTTCGGCAAAGATGATGTGCGACGAGCTCGGGTCGCTGAAATGACCGCTGTCCAGCGTGGTCGAGTCGCTGAAGGTGCCGTAGGAGTCAACTCTGGACTCGATCGAAGCTGTCAAGTTCTGAGTTTCTGAGCTCTTGAGAAGAGTGAAAGCAGAATCGTATACTGATCGTATTGAGCTGTACATCGAGGAGGTTTCCGTCATCGATTCCTCGTCTATTTCAATGGTCTGGTTTGACTCCCAGTAACTCGAAAACGCTCCAACAACGAGGATGTAGAGGACGTAGATGCTGACGAATGCGACGGCATGCATGAAATGGATCTTACTCCGGTAGAAAACGTAGAAGGTGAAAAGCGAACCGCTCAGATAGAAGACCATATCCCTGGAGAAAGTTGACCAATCCACAGTGAAGGGGGGAACGATGATCATTACGATCCCGGCAACCAAGGCACTCACGAAAGCTCCCGAACCGAAAAGTTGCGAGAACACCATCGAGCTCTTATTTTGTCGGATTCCGCTCAAAGCCGAGAATATGTCGGGAGCACCATTGCCGAAAGCAACCAGAGTTACCCCGGCCATCGATTCGGATAAACCCAGAAAGTTGGCAAGTTCAACGAGAGCTGGACACAGGTATTCATCGGCGGTGAGAGCCAAAATGTAGAACAGCACCGACGTGAAGAGACTCAAGAGGACCAGAGGTAAATACGGTGCCGCGGGTGTGCAGTGCAATAGTTCAAGCAGTGAAGATTTGCCGAAAACAAAGTCCGAACACACATCGGTGCTATTCACAAGCTCCATCCTGACAACAGGAAAGACCAGCTGTCAACAAGAGCGCCGTAGCTCGATTCAGTCGGCTCACTGAATGACGTTGAATTTCGCTCCCAAACAGATAACGACTCTGCAGCGCCATTCGATTACCTTTCCAAGTCATCGGCGCATTAGAGAGGCGACGAGACCAGGATAAAATCCAAGAACGGCTGTTTATAATCAACCAGAAAGAGGGTTTCCATGACTCATCCACTTTTCTCTGGAGTTCCAAAGGATCTCGGAAGTCCCGAAGTTTTTGTTTCATGTGGAGCTGATCTGGGAATGACATCCATCATTCGCGCAGAACGGACAAATCTATTCCGACGAAGCAGGATTGGCAATCGATCTCGATTTGTCAAATGAATCGCTGCCCGAGGACTGAGGTGATAAAGGCGCGTTTCTCCAAAGGTGACTCGGTTCCAGCCATAGGTTTTGTGAGCGTTCTAGAGACATTCAAAGATGGAATCGGGCCGATGAAAGGCATTCGGACGCTTTAATTTAAGGCACCAAACCATCATTGTTTATCCCAGGTCTAGACTTACCCGACATGATCAGTCTCAACAACGTAAATATGTTCCTTCGGGAGATGTCGGGACCAGTGCCTCGGGTAATCGTCTTTTTACGATACTTATCCCAACTCCGTTCGCTCTTCGCACGCGGCTCGATGCACGTGTCCTGGCGCGTGTCTATTAGTGGTTTCTTTCTCAGAAGCCTTTGATGATCTCTATCCCACACTGGTTTCTTCATGATCGATATTCGCAACGTTTGTTAGCCGATTACATTCGAAGTCCGGGTGCGCGCTGGAATTGGGTACATCACGCTTGCTAGCCCCTGTTCATTACAAAACTCGCGCTCGACGACGTGGATGGTAGTGAAGCTGGGAATTCTGTCGGAAACGCCTGATATGGGCTCAGCTTCAGACAGGTTGGACTGGTTCAAAATGGATTCAAATGATGACCAAGAGTGAGAAAGAAGGCTCCCGACAGCTGAACGGGAAATCTAGCCAAACTTCTCTGCTGAGCATGTCAGCGGCAAAGTTTACAGGCTGGAAACATCTGGTGGTTTCGCACCTGAGTTTCCGAGAAAATAAAGTTCAGCACGGGAGATCTGATATACTTCAACTTCCGATTCCACGTCGAAATTTCACGAAGATTGTTCCCCTCATCGAGGTCAATCAAGTTTCGTCAATGATGCTTGCTTCTCTCAGGGCATAGACTACTGCTCACTCCGCTTTCAGATGTGCGAGTCAAAGAGTGATTAAGTGATTGAGTGATTAGGTGCCAGACATCGGGCACATTCATCGTTGCACCTGATCAGCCAAATTAAGAGCGGACCGCACGCGCCCGCCAAACAAACATCGCGCTTGATGCATAGATCAATAGTGATTTAGGGATGCCATCATTGGAATGCCTCGGAAGCTTAAACCACCATAAGCGCAGTCGAGAGCAACAAACAGGACGCCAAACCCGGGCTCCTGGGGGGAGCTCGACCAGCTCTTCCGGCAGGTCGACTGATTTGACTTCGTTCATCTAATTGAGCAGCGTCCTCGTGCGAAGTTCAACTCAGACAGTCGAAGCTTTGATTCCTGCCAGCCATGGGCGGGAGCGTACTCTCTGTGGAAACAGTGCTCTGCGATCGACCCGATGACTCCAGGCAAAGTTTCTCTCTAAGAACGAGTCGACGACAAAAGCACCGTCCATTAATCTGATCGCTGGCGTGGTGTGATTTGATTCCTTCTCATCCCGGAAAGTCGGGGAAGCGATAATGTCTCGCTTAGGAGGATTCTGCAGGCGACGCGGCGGAGGATACCCAGTGTGGAATGAGCGGGCGTGAGATCGCCGTGCGTTCCGAGAACCATGTTGAGGCGGAATCGGCCGGTATGGCGCAATCCTGCTCTCGTACTCTGCTCCACTGATTGAGATACGACTTCCCACCTCCGTAGTCAACCTGTAGCATTCAAGATCATCTGCCTCTGATTCCATACCCGCACAAGTCCGTCAGATAGGTCCTCGGAAGCCTCCTTGATCTTCAGATACAAGAGGCGTGCGCTGACTAAATCGGACGGCTCTCAGCAGTGCTCTTTCCCCTGAAATGGCGCCTCAGTTGAATGCCAGCGTGTCAATAAGTCACTGATTTGGTCGATCTCTCATTGAAGCCGCGACAAGATGTGAGGAGTGGATTCAGGTCTCACCACCGATGTTATGAGAGGTGCTCTGTTCAAACGTCGCAGATGATTACGCTACTGATCTGACGTTTCTCATTGGATACCGACATATTCGAACCGCGCGGTCGTCCCACATGTGTTTTTTCCCCAGTGATAGCGAGATAGCTTTCGTCTGCGCCGACTTGTTACATAAAAGACATTTCGCTCACAGGAGCTGTTGGTCGTTGGGGGCCGAAAGCATGACGACAATCTCATGCTGAGCTCGTTCGAAACACCCTGAATTTCTTCCAGGGCTCCGCGATTGATACAGATTCATCGACCTACCATCAACGACACTGCTATCCACTGTTAGTTTTCGAAAGCGACTTCGAGAGTGCGCAAGGAATGAGAAATTCGTTCGGAGTTATTGCGGAAGCTCCCTGATCGGGAACAAAATCTCAACAGGTCTAAGCCGATCTCATATTACCCTCCATCCAACGTATTCTTCCTTCAGAGAAAACTGTCACCCCAAGAAGTGCGTAAACGGTTACAAAAACTTCTAAAAATAAAAATCGGGTCACCAGCTGAGGAGGAGCAAATTTTGTATAATTGGGGACACGAGGCTACGCGATTTCCATGCGTCTCAGGTCTCAGGCTACTTCCGCAAACTTCCGCGCTTCGAAGAATTTGAATGGTGGCGACATCCTATGAACACATATCCCGATAGAACATTGTCAAAGGTCAGTTTCAAACTAGAAGCTCGGACCATGCGTCAGCGCGGATATACTAAGGGTGCAATCTGCCGAAATCCCGTCCAAACTCACTACAAACGTTGCGGACCGGACTGGGATCAGGTTTGAATACCGAGGGGACTTGGAGCTACGGATACATGCCCTGATACCCTTTTAGTGCGATCCAAATCTCGTAAGCTCCGTTGGAATCCGCTTCCAAAACCGCTCACTTCACCAGGTAATGTTCCAGGACCGTAAGATTCCTGTACCTCCGTAGTTTGTAATCCCGTCGGATATATTCCCACGCGCAGTCAAGCAAACTAATAAGCCCTTCGAGAGAAAAAAAGCGATCTCGATGATGCTGAGCTTGCGGTTTGTATTTATGTTTCACGAATCGCCTTCCAGACAGTATGTGTGCTACAGACGGTGCAGTCCGGCACTTTCAAGAATGTAGTACCCCGGTTTCTCCGTTCTCGATTCTCCTTGATCTCGCGTCCCGGGAATTCTTCACAAAAGCAGGAACGGTTGCCTGCATCTCACGAAGCTACTGGTCTTCGTATACCGCTGCATCGCATAGTGGCAAAAACGCCTGAATTGGAATGAGGGCGCGGACGGAAATTTGCTGGGAACTGGGAGTGAACATATCATCCATGAGTTTTATGAACCTTAGGTTCCGAATAATCGGTCAGGATCGATTGCCCGGGGAAAAATCAAGTTCACGAGCGAATCTCAATGTACAACTGATGCTTTACTTCGATTCCGGCTCTACAGAAACGCTTCATGAGGGTCTTTCTTAATCCGAACTGGCCCGTGACACGCTTACTCGGCTTTGGATCCGAGCGACATGAATGATTAGGAAACACAACGAGAATCGCGTTTATTCCATCAGGAACGTGCAGCGTGTCGACGGAAGATCAACTACACGGATTGACAATCCGCGATTCTGGGTCCTCTCCGCGCGAGATGTCTTTCATCCCGGTGAGAGCGAATTTCCCCTTCGATGAGCGGTCCGGGGCGCTCGTTCCAACGAGGTCTCCAGGAGCGACAACGCGGCGTTTGTCCCAGGTCTCATCGATGGAAAAATATGAGCGCGAACATGCTGAATCCCGAAGAACACACTTTACAGGATGCGCATCGGTCATGGTATGAACTAAACGTGTCTACAGGTAAAGGCTTAACGGACCGCTTCTGTGAGCTTCTGAGACTATCCACGTTGAAACATCTGATTGGGCAACCGATTTTCCGACGCAGGGGAATATTGGCTCCCTACTGAGAAAATCTCGAGCACGCTCCTGGCTAAACGATTGGAGGATTCCCTGTCTGTGTGGTTCCGATTCGACTCCTGAGGACGCCTGGAAAATGCGAATTCCGATCGAACAGGAAGGGGTCGTCCTTATTAAACTTCCGCAGCTCGGAATCATATGCGAGGAGTGCGGTTTTGATCGCGCCGAGCATGGTGGTGATCGCCATCAATCATCAGTGTGTCGTTTTGCCTCTGCTCGGACTACCGTATTTCTTCTAATTGAAGGGCATGCCCGTCAAATGTTTCGATTGTCCAATGGGTGCCCGCTAATTAGAGCATGCCCGCAAAAAAGAGCATGCCCGTTGAACATTTCGATTGTCCAATAGGTGCCCGCTAATTATAGCATGCCCGGCAAAAAGGGCATGCTCGGCAAAAAGGGCATGCCCGTTTGATTTCAATGTCGATCGAGTCGGCGGCCACTGGCGAACGAACACTGAAGGACGACAAGTCGGATCTCAAGTATAAGTAAGCAGACCAGCTGAACTGCCTGCTCAACCAACCTACTCCTCAGCTTCGAGGAGTAGCTCTCATTGGGCAGGACAGCGGGACATATTCCATCGTGAGGGTCATGTTTACGGATTTTCACAAGTTTACCCTGGTCGAACTCTTAGCAGTGACCACCGCAAACGGAACATGTCTTGAGTTCGAACCTAGTTTTCCTCTGTCATATGTACAACGGACACATCGCTTTCGGATTCTGAGGGTGCCCGGCAAAAAGAGCATGCCCGTCAAATATTTCGATTGTCCAACAGATGCCCGCTAATTAGAACATGCCCGGCAAAAAGAGCATGCCCGTCAATAAATTCGATTCTCTCAGGGGTGCCCGCTAATTAGAGCGTGCCGTCTTATTAGAGCAGTGCCCTTCAATTAGAAGAAATACGGTAATTGAGTACGCCTCCTTTCGCTGAGATCGCTTCGAGCCTATGAGAGTTGTGAGTTGGCTGTACTGAGGTACGAGTAAGAGATGGTACCATGGGTCGGGAACGAAACTTTCGCTCACGACTGCCCTCGTCGACCCCACATATACATACTTCCACATGATATCTGATATGGTATTCTCTTCTCCGTCGCTTCCAAGTATTGGGTTCAACATGGACTGCCCGATGCGTAAGAAGCGGTCGCAAGAAGAAGAGAGTCTTGATGTTGAGCCGGGTTGCTTCCTACACTCGAGGAGTCGAATATAGTAGTTCACATCACGAGGACAACTATCGGAGGCAGTAACATTCATGATCATGAAGTCGAGTATTTCGAATGACATCTCACATGTCAATCATTGAATTCGTATCCAAGTCACAGTTTGCGACAATTATTCATCGGCGGTCGAAGCACCTCCCACCCTCCCGCGACTCATGAAACAGTTACCAGCTCTCAGTTTATAGAGTACTCTTATTGTCAGAAAGGATTAGGGTCAGCCACATCATGGAGTTCCAATATTGAATTTCCGAAATTGGATGGAGACCCGGTTGAGCTGCGTCGGGACGATCAACCGTACGAACTGATTGAATATATTGTCGGAAAGCGCCGTCCGGTTCGGATCGATGGTTCTGCGAATATTCCAATGCACACCTCGATTCACGTTCAGTTAACGCTCCGAGGATCTCGGCCGTACCTCGTGTAATGCGGCAGTTTTTGTTTGCAGGTCGAATAAATCGTGAACGTTTCGCAACTTGACATCGAAGCTGTCAACATCACATCGAATGACATCGAATCACGATAAACCGTTTCCGCAAGGTGGTTACCGAGAAATGTACAGTGCTTTGCTGGATAAGATCTCCTGACACAGCTGCCGTATAAAATTCTCGGGGGAACGATATTGGTATACGATTTGATGTCCATCTCCGAATTTTCGACGATGCGACAGCGGAAAATCGTGTTAATGAGCATGCCCACGGACTTCACGGATGAGACGATGTGCTCGGAAGAGTTCAAGTAGG
Source organism: Neoseiulus californicus (assembly GCA_028455905.1). Lineage (NCBI taxonomy): Eukaryota > Metazoa > Arthropoda > Arachnida > Mesostigmata > Phytoseiidae > Neoseiulus > Neoseiulus californicus. The sequence goes on along the minus strand of JAMQGS010000004.1, from coordinate 9,095,165 downwards.
CAGTGATCTGCACACCTTGATCACGCACATTGTCCGTCAGCTGTTTGATCGTTGCCCGGCTCGGGGCCTTATCGAATCGTTTGATGACCTTGAAGAAATCCTCGACTTGGGCTGCAGGCTTTTCGCACACAGCGTGGCAGGCCAAAACAGCGCGGAGCCAATACCGCGCTGGACCAGAACCGCGCTTGGCCAAAACCGCGCTGAGTCGGTTTGAATTCGAAAAAGGAAGAGCACGACGATGCGAACGGAGTCACAAAACCTAGGATGCTAAGCCTAGGAAGCATGACTAGTGAGGCCATTCGCCACATGGTACAGTGGCGAATGGTAGTGCTTGCGGGCTCACGTGAGGCTAGGGAAGCAAGGCTTGGTGCTCCAGTTCAAGTTATCGCATGATAAGCAGAGCGAGCCCTAGGCCATCCTTCAGGAGCTTCGCAGCGAATCTTCCACCATGCGATAGCTTGGACTGGATCACCAACCCTTGCTTTCCCAGCCTTACCCGAGACGGGCTGTTTGGTGGCGAGCGCGGTTTTGGCCCGGCGCCGTTTCGGTCTGGCTCGGTTTCGGCCCGGCGCGGTAGATGCTTTGGTGAAACCTGTCCCCCTTCTTGGCTATGGGGATCGCGATATTCTCCTTGATGGGGGTTGGTGTAAGTCCTCGTGAATATGACCACATATAGATGAGACTGAATGGCTCACATATAGAGCGGGTAAACTTCTCGGAGGAAATCGGAGGTTTGATTTCGCAAAGGTGCGTGTAAACCATTCCCTCCGGGGCCATGGTAGGCTGATCTTGATAGGTGAAACACCGGAAGTGCGCGAAGTTCCGGAGCCCAACCTGTTCAACGTCGGAACGTCCCTCAATCAACACCCAATCGATCTTGTTTACGGCTGGATCATTCGCCATATGGCCGGACATATCCTGCTCCGACCTTCTTGTCACTGCTACATTCTGGCGATTCGACTGCAAAGTCGGCAGCGGGCGAAGTTCAGATAAGAACCCAATCGAGAGTCCAATCTTCGAGATTCCGTGACTTGCAAAGATGATGGAGCCTATTGTGAGATCGCCGCTGACATCAGCAGATATTGGCATGCACGTTCCTCGGAGCTTTGGTGCCATGGCCACCCGATTGTCTGGTCTAGCATGAGCAAACTGAGTCCCAAGTATAGAGTTGGCTGTCGGCTATACCGACATACCAACTTTCTCAAACTCGCACGAAGTGCCAACTGTGTGTTGAATTTCACTGCCATGATTTTTGCCGAGTTTGCTCTTGAAGGATGGCGTGCACCGTCACTCGCGACGATTCTCGGTATAACATTGTAACATAGCGCATGACAAAAAGGAGTCATCAGCTCCAGAAGATTGGGAAAGCGATGGAAAATCAACAATGTTTCTTACGCTCGGGAAGCCGTTGACGCTGGTTCCAACCAAAGTTTTAATCCGTGGACGTCCAGATTATATAATTCGTGGCTGTCGAACTGTCGCCGAAAATCTTAATACGAAATTTCCCGTTGAATTTCCAGTACGTAATCTGTCTTAAGGCGACCAAGATGGCCATCGACTCATTGTCTCGCAGCTCTGTTGGACGTATCTGCGGGATGGAGAGGTCTCGAGAAATCATTGTTCTCCGATTTATCGGCAATGATAAGGTCATCCTATACGAGTTCGAGGAGATTTGCTGTCTAAGAAGCCCTCGCAGTCATGGGTATCTGATCAAGGTAAAATTAGGCGGCTACCAACGTATCAGTGCTCGAGGCTTCCGCCGCCTTGGTGGGCCTAAGTTTGAACGAACATCCGCGCGCTTTCCGTTGCTCGTTTCGTGAGCAGTTGGCTCTCCCCAATTTCCGGGCGCTCAAAGATCCCAGCGAACTGAGGCCCCTAGAAAGCCTCTCTGGCGTCGAGAATACCTGCGGGGGTTACTCCAATTCTGAATGAACGTTCCGAATATATTGAATCCCAACACGGTCTCACTATACGAATCCGGATGCAATTCCTTTTCCCAGCGCCCTCTCCATTCATTGAATGAAATAATGTTTTGAGAACTTTCACGCTAGACTAGGGTGTCGCCTCGAACTACCCAAACCGAGATTTCTCGGCGACCAGATAAGATCGTAGCGATTCGAATCGTCGCTTTAAAAGCGACTTTATGCTCCCTTTGGCCATCAATTGTTCCCTGTCCAGAGATCCACGTTCACGTTGCGCAACTCCATACGGCTGTGTTTCATCGAACTCTTTCGGACAAGATACAAAAAACATGGCAATCGACAATATCAGCGCAGTTTTGCACGGCAAAGGAGACCTGCGACTCGTGAGTATAGGACTGATGGCGATTGCTTTGTCACCGCTAGAACCGCTTGTGACATAGGGCGAGCTCCCTGACCTGAGATTTTGGTGAAACATCCGCGTTTTCTTCGCAATCCTGTTTCTCATGAGTGGACTCGACATCACTCAAGTCTTGCCTATGGATTCGCTCCTGAGGAATCGAGAAACCTGATGGAATCACTGCGTCTGCTTTAACTCGAAATCCTTCTTCAGGAGCAAACGCCGATCGAAGAGCCTCTCGATGACGGTAAGAAGTTTGAAATTTCGTGCGGTGCACAGCGCGGAGATGAGTGTTTTGCCGTTGGAGCATGCCTCCCATGCGCGGGCATTCGACCGTTCAAGTTTTTCTTGCCATTTTCAGATGTCCAATTGCGTATCGGCAGCGTCGGTATCTGCGGTACTGATTTGCACTACTTCTTGGATGGTAGGACAGGGCGATTCGTGGTTCGCTCGCCGATTGTGGTCGGACACGAGTCCAGTGGCACAGTGACAAAAGTTGGAAAAGATGTCAAGCATTTGAAAGTTGGTGAGTGTTCCTCTCTTGGGAGAATCGCAGAATCAAAGGATCCATTGGCACAACACCTCAGTCAGACTCAACATCTCCCGAGAGGTTTATGAGGGTATTCGACAGATATTTCTCGACGATTGATGCGCCTTCTTCTCAGGCGACCGTGTTGCTGTGGAGCCGAACCTCACATGCCACGTTTGCGAGTTTTGTAAACGAGGCTCATATAACTTGTGCCCCAGAGTCGACCTGACTGAAGTAACTCCATATAGGGGGCACTTGAGGCGTTACGCGATCATGAAAGGTGACCTTGTCTTCAAGTGAGTTCCCGGGTCCTCGACCTTCTGGGGTTGCTTGGAATCGACGTCGATGGAGCTCACTAGATCGTTCTGTTCGCGACAATAAGTACTGTCGTTTCTGCCCACAGGGTCCCGGATACTCTCAGTATGGATGAAGCTGCTCTGGTTGAACCATTCGCCGTCGCTGTTCACGCCTGCAAAAAAGGCCGAGTTGCTCCCGGCCAGAAAGTTCTCGTATGTGGTGCGGGACCCATTGGTCTCCTGTGCATGGCTGCGGCCAAGGCTTACGGTGTTGACTCGATTGTGCAGACCGGTGAGGCATCCTGACTGGATACACTGACTGACTATTCGTCTGTGGAGATCGAGGACGAGACGGCTAATGACATTATTTTCATGCGATAGATATTGTCGACGCAAAACTGACTGTCGCCAGCTCGATGGGAGCGAATTACACGGTCAATACCAAGGGTATGACGCCGGAGCAAATCGCTGAAAAAGCTCAGGAACTACTCGGCGGTGCTCCTGAGATCGTTTTCGAATGCACGGGTCAGGAAACTTGCCTGCAAACCGCTGTTTACGTAAGTACCCCAGACAGACATCATCTCGTGGTGAAGTCATCCGAAGTAAGGAATCATAGGTAGGGACAATTGATCTCCTGCGTCCTTTTGTAACGCTGAGAGAATCCGAGAGAAGGAGAGAGCGAAAAAGAAAAAATGGTTGGATCATCAATTCGAGATTCGTGTCTTCAGGCTGCGAAACCCGGTGGAACCATCTTGGTCGTGGGTATGGGACCGCTGCTCAGCAAGGTACCGATCATGGAAGCCGTCGTGAAAGAAGTCGTCATTCAGGGCGTTTTCTGCTATGCCAACTGGTGAGCGAATTTCTCTCAGTCAGTTGTTTCGCCCCACCTGAAGAAGCTCGCTGTTGTGAGAAAGAATTCTACAATATAATGATTCGTCGAATCTGGGAATACACTCCGATGTGAGGCTAAATTTGATTAACACCTCTCCAGCTACCCAACGGCAATTTCCCTCTTGGGATCTGGACGGATCAACTTGAAGCCCATGATCACTCACCGCTATCCCCTGGAGAAAGTCAAGGAAGCTTTCGAACATGCCATCAGCGGCCGGGACGGTGCCGTGAAAATCGTTATAAACTGCTAGGCCATGCGGCTCCGATCCAACAAGCAACTAGAGACCCGATATCATAAAGGCTACGTTTCGAAGCGCTCTCCCCATAGATTACCCTATAGCGTTTGAGTGAGAGCCAAAATATCAAGCTACAGTCGAAACAATGAATCCCTGCATGATTCTGATCAGTAGCACTTTATGGGGAGTTTCGGAATTGTGTCAGCGGATTCCTGCGTTTCAAGGAGAACGAAACCTTCCTGACTCGAGGAATGACGCATGGGTCCTGATGATAATCAGAATACATTTTATTCGATCATTGAATAACGGATTCAAGTCGACATGAATAAGATAATCAAGCTATCACAAAACACAATTAATAGACTGAAACAGGCTGTTGAACGGGAAAATTCTCCGAAGATCAAACAATAACATCGATACCCGGGGAACACGGAAACTTTACAAAGATTCACGCTTGACGATATATTACAAACTTCCGTCCATCACACCCAGAAGTGCTCGCCTTGCTTCAACAATGAAAGTGCATGAATGTCGATTCGGGTTCAATGGTAACAACTTCCCGTGAACGCATGAAAGTCGCCGGGGTCTGTGTCCGCGGAGACGACGATAAAAGCTTGAACAGCATTCAAACTTAGTTCCTCCGGTTGTACCGGTGCATATTCTCAGGGAGGCTACCCTCAAAGGATGAGAACGTTCGAAATTATACCTTCCATGTACGAACTATCTTATGTACAACGGCAGATCATTAGACAGCTTCGGCCTTATGTTAATCGCCGAGCCTCGAATCCGGTGAATAGACTGGGCGTTTCAATTTCCAGAGGGCATACCGAGCGTCATAGTCATAACCGGCGAGCTCTTGACGTCTCTGCCCGTGTCATCAAAATGTCAGGATCACCAGCTCCAGCTCCAATTCGAGCTACGCAACGCACCTGCTATAGTATCATGACAATGAAGTATTGCGGGAAATTCGAGTTTGACGAAAAGGAAATCCGACCGAAGATTTCCCGCGAAGAACATTCAAGAAAAATGATCATGAAACAAAATCATAGCTTGAAAGCTCCCTAAAATTGCCACGAAGAGCTCTGCAGGTGCATAAACTCACAGAGCAACTTATCTAAACGGTTGATTCCAACAACCTTGTTCTGTCTCTCCGTCGGAGAATACATTCCGTGTTATGAGGAATGTAGAGCCTGTAATATAATCGCACGAGACCGAGTATTACACCGAGTGACACCTCAACATCACTGGGTGATACCCTCGTTTCACCATTCCGTCCCCAAATTAGTTACGCGGGTGAAGTACGATAACATGAAATCGACAATCCAAGTCTCCTCGAGAATTCTACCTAAGAAAGCATATCCGGAAATCGATCAGCTTATCGCTAACTCATATCACATATCAATAGATCAGAACATCGAGTAACATGATGCTGCTCTTGCAACGATGCTGATCCATACTTCGTCAAGTTTGCCAGTTCAAGAGGATCCCTCGATTAGGAATTTATGACAGGCATAATTTTCCTGGGAACACACAGCAGGGGTGTATTCGGATCTTCCACGATGCCTGTATCGCGTTTCCTCTTTGTTCTCGTCAGTTTCAGCTCCTGGTCGAAACTTCGTTAGCAATGGTCTCCACACACAGTGAGCATCCTCTCGCAGATAAATGTCTCGTAGACCAACCGGTTCTCACGTTTGTACTTTTCTCCACCCGATCTCCAAAACGACGCAGCGAGAACCAGCTTCCGCATCGGGCGTTCAAGTTATCCAATTCCAGATTCATCGTAAAATCACCCAGCAAAACTCTCGAGCTGGATTCATAGCACGAGGGATAACGGTGCACTTGAATTTGGTCAGTCGCCCATGCGGTTTCACGTTGTCCTGCTGGTCCACTCGTCGGCCTCGTCGCTCGGAGTCCTCGGTTTTGCATCAGCCTTACTCCACCCTTTAGACACATTCCATCGCACAATCAAACTCCACTGGGAGAGACTTCTAGCTAACACAGTGCTCTGTAAGGTACGCTCTCTCTCTTTCTCTCTTGCTTCTTATTCGGAAATAAAATGAAGGTGCATCCCATGCTATAGATACAAGCACTATCGCTGCTCATTGACGCATTAGAGCCGATATCTCCTAAACTCTTGATTTTCTTTTGAATTCAGAACAGGCCGTCTACAACTCAAACCCTGGGATTGTCACCCTGCGACTGGCTTGTTGGACCGAAGTCCTGTGCCTCCTTGAAGTATTAGTTGCCATACGAAGTTTGCGTTCCGGAGTCGAAGATTTACGCTGCGGTTTCGTGAAGTCCATCGACAATGACCGTGGTTGTGGCCAGCTCGTCCTGCGGTATGGAAGGGCTGCTGCGTTCAACGGTAACACAAATACCGTGATCGGCATCGCCAGGATCTGAAGTCTGCGAGGCCGCATGGCTCACCGGTCTGATTATCTCACTATATGGAGGCGGATCTTCACAGAGGGAAGCGTATGATGGCGGATCGTCTTCGAAAGAAATGTCTCCCGTACTGGCGCTTGAAACAGCGCCCACTCGACCGGGGATTTCCAGGTGGTCGCTGCTTCTGCAAACAGAAAACAACTTGTAGTTCCACGGTTACTCTCCCAAAACTGCGCGGGGAGCAGGTCCGTGCTGAAGCAGCTGCGTATGTCAAGCAGGCGCCTGTTACCTGTGCGAAGGGCGGACCGCGTCCAAACCGGAGAAAGAGTTTGATCTCCGCCTCTGGTACGCGCGGGGCTGTTGCAATTGGCTCATCTGAGAAGGTAGCACGAGACAGACTTGACGAGGAGATGGTGGAGGTGTAGAATGAGGAGCGTGGCCGTGCGCGCTTCCGCCCGAGCCTCCGCTATGCTGATAGAAGCGCCGTGCCCGCCGGTGACCCGAACGAGGTAAGCTACAACATCTGCGTGTGGACCGTGAGTATCAGTGATGACAGACAGCGATTTTTGTGTTCAGCAAGTGATTTTGGTGGTTGAGCGATTCAGGCTCTGCTGCGGCGTCGAGACTTACCTTCGCACACATCTGCGATCAAGCGGCGAATTAGGCGAACGAGGCATATCTAGCATTGCCGGCAGTTGGAGCGCAGATCCGCGCGGTACGACAACGAACAGTACCGGGCGCTCTCTCGGCGACCGAGGAGCTGAGGATCCTCCCGAGGAAGCGTCTCGACCAGAAACAACATTCGCGGAACCGGTGGCATTCCCTGAAGAAAATGCATGAGATTCTCATGGTTTCCGACGGTTTTGAAGCTGGGAACAGGGCGCACACAAAGCGACGGATAATCATTGACATATTCGATCGGCGGTCTCCCGCTCACTCACTCACCTGAAATATGGTTTGCGGCACCGTTCTCCAGAGGGGATATCGTGCCTTCGGCTGGGGCGGATGCAATTGACCGGGTCGACCCGGTCGCTAGGTAGTATCTGCCACTTCTCGAAGGCGAAACTGCGTTGCTCTGCGCCGGGAACACCTGCAAGCAAATCCAATAGTCTCACACCTTAACCCGAGCTGCTTCGAGTGCAATATTCACGTCACAAGGCTGGACGAGAAGAGGGGGCCACACACGATCGTTTGTGGTCAAGTGGACAGCTGCGCATATTGCTTTTCGAATAGCCAGCCGCCGGACGACAATAGCTCAACTATGGGTTTAGGTCATCTGAAATCCGCTTACCTGAAGATAGGTCCCGGCTGGGAACACGAAGTGTCCCGCCGAAGATGCGCTCCGAGGCGAAGGCGTTGTGAATGTGTAATCCCTCGGCGATGTAGTCGCGCTTTGAGGGCCGTGCCCGTGGAGTGATGAGTTCGAGATTGTCAACGGTGGTAGAGGTCCACTCTTCACAACTGAAGGTCCATAGCGACGCCCGCTCGAAATAATACCACTGCCGCTTGCTCCACTGTCGCTGTTTTCATTGTCGCTCCTACGGAAAAATTCGGGTCGTTCCACTCTCAGTCCTGGAGGAAAACTAACGAAGCAACCGCCCGGCTTGCCCAGGCCTCGATCGAATCGATTTCGAATTCTCTTCAAAATAATGATGTAGGTACCCCGGGGGAGCGGATTAAAACTTGCGATTGCGAATATCGGATGGCCTTACCTGTTTCGACGCTTGTTTTCCTTCTTCCAGGAGTCGCAGATTGAGATGCAATAGGCGAGCACGAGACAGACAATGCTCATTACAAAACAGTAAACCGTCCATGTTTCGGTGAAGCGCGAACGGAGTCCTTTCTTACGGAGCAGAAGCCCGTAGATGCCCAGTCCCGTGAATATGAAGATCGAAAAAAACAAGAGCGACGACATCCTACAACTGAAAGAGGGGCACCAGCTTAATTCGACCGAGATCCGGATTGGAATTGAAATCTGATCCGATTTTTTTTTTGTCCTTCGACAACTCGTACCGCGAGGGATCGTTTCAACGCCGCGGTTAAAGCTTAGGGGGCCTCGCGACCTTTTCCATCTAATGATCTCTGATATTGGAGCAAGAGCTAACGGGGAGGATAGTTCGCATTTAAGACGCAGGTAACATGAAGCTGACGCTCGGAGCGTACTATTCGTTGTATTCTCGTGTCCTTCGGCGGCTTTCAGGAACTCTTCGAGAACCATGTGGCGCAGTTGACCGATTGGCGAAAGCTCCTTCTTTTCCATCTTCATGGATGACGCGGACTGCTAATCAAGCCGAATCCTTTGTAGCTTCGACGTCTGTGTCATCGCAGGTGGGGACGTTTCGTTCAAAAGGTCAGCCCGGGACGGTGGAGGAGAAAAGGTCATGACCCCAGATGATATCCTCGGTAATTCGCCCAGGAAGAAGCGGACAGGAATCGCAGGTGGAGCAGACGGAGCGGACAGAAGAGCGCATTCGAAATAGGACCGGATGAGTGAGTTGCAAGTGGGGAACAGGTGAAAAAGACGCGTCCGGAGAAGGAACAGGTGGAAGAGACGGAGTTGGGGAAGCGTACAAGGAGACGCGGATTGGCACGGACGGAGGGAGGGGAGCTGAAGGTAGAGCAGACAGTGGTGGAGGAGCCGCAGGTACGGGTCGCAGTTGGGAAAACCGCAGCGAGAGGCGAAAAAGGTGATTGCGAACGAGATAGAGTCAACAACGAGGTCGACAACAATAATAATGTTTCCACTAGCTTTCTCAGCAAGAAACAACAGTACAACGGAGGTGTCGTTTGTCGCAACGAGTTATCGCAACAATCTCGCGGCTCCGACTCCAAAGCTTTTGATATTCCCGATCGCAACCATGATCGTTTCTCGCTCACTTCGTTTCATGAGTCCATCAGCTGGACAAAGAATGAAGACAGGGCACAAATCGACACCAGCATTTGAGTAGCGTTCTGAGTGGAAAACTCGAGGATAAACGGTCAGTTCTGGCAGCCCAAGGTCATTCCGCAGGAGCTGAAAAGCGGACTCCAGTTGCAATTAAGAGTCGGGGCGACCATGAGACCTTTGTGTTCGGCGGGATGACTTCCTCGGTCGTTAAGAACGATCTTCATGGGCGAAGAAAAATCCGCTCCCGGTGTATGGCAATATCTGCGAGTGGATCCACTTAACTCGCGAATGAATTATATATGTGTGTCTGAAAGACGATGAAGGTCGTTTCGTTTTGTTTCGTTTCGAGCCGGCTCTGGTCGATGAACTGTTTTCGCGAACGTAGCTCGACCCTTCAGATGCTCAACTCAACGGATATTTCAGGAAAAGTTTCGGAGTTCATTTCGCTCACCTGAGACACATGATTGTCCGTGTGCTATTTGAGCGACAAGATTGCGCCACCAGCCTAGCCGAAGCCACTCGGCTAGGCTTCTGAAATAGAAATGAATTCGTTGAGACCCAGAAGGCTTCCGCAAGTGTCCAGTGACCACGTTCCAGTTGGTCCGGGTACGGAGGTAGCTTTCGGAGCCGAAAACTTTTCCTTCGACCAGAATTAAGGGATGCGGATAGGAGACGCGAGACTTTCCTGTAGCTTGTCGCGCGTCGGAAGCCCTCAAGAAAGCCCTCGGAGAGTTTCAATGGAACCGAGAGCTTCAAATAGAACAGATTTTTGTGCGTGGTGACATGAAACGAACGCGGTTCAAGCACTTGTGGACCTTTCATGTAACGAATGCGCGTCGAGGCCGAAGAGGGCTCGAGTTGCCACGTTTTGAAATTCTCTCGTTTCGGAACTCACGAAACTCCCAGACTCAAAGTGACGTACTTATGTAACTCTCAAATTCGGAAACCCCTCGTTCATCGGCTGTCGAATTATTTGTTCCTCGTTCCAACTAATCCCAAAAGGTCAGGAACAAATGTCACCACCAACTGAGCCGAGCCTCCAGCCACCGAACAGTTAACCGAGCCAGCCAGCCAGCTGTCAGCCAGCAGAGCCGAGGGAAGCCAACGCTTCGCCGCCCGCCGCGAACGGTCCCAATCTTCCCTTGATTGTTGAGCTGGAGGCCAGATCGTACCGCTGGCGTCTACCCGATTTCAACGTAATCGTCGCCCACGCAGAATTCGGAATTTAGAAAAGAATTTCGATTAGAGAAGGCTGCGAGCTTGTGTGCGATGAGCTTGCAGGTCGAAGTTATCCAATGCCGCGCCGGTTTTCTCGGCAAAGGAAGACAAGAGCTCTTTAGCGAACAAAAATGTGTTGATACCCTAAACTGCCGCGTATAACGAACCTTGTTTTTGGACATAAAAAACCTCAGAACTCAGCGTGGCGATGAGAGATGTAGGTTCTGGGACTGTTTCATGGTAGATCTCCTTCCGATCAACTATGGAACATTTTCAGAAGATGCATTTTCAATCACACACGCTGAGTTCTGAGGTTTTATATGTCCAAAAACATGGTTCGTTATGCGCGGCAGTTTAGGGTAATAATGAGATATAGAATTTTCTGTTGTTGGTATCGAATTCCCAAGAATTGTTTTGAAAGGGGAGGATTCCAGGCGGTTCGATTTTTTTCTTTTCTCCTAATTGTTTGCCGTGTTGATCGGAGTTCTGTCTGTGACTCCGAGTTCTGTCGGCGCACTCGTTCTCGAGGGTTTTTCAAGAGCTATCGTGAACTGTGGGCTTGTGAGCTGTCTACACCGCAGGAGCACTTCGCTCGTTCAGCAGCCTCTCCAGTAGTTGCTCGGTAACCGCACAACAACGTTTAACGACAACTTACCGAAGGCTAGCAGAATCAGATCGAGCAAAGATACCGTATGCATAAACGACGAACTACAACGTAAAACAGTTACTGCCGCCCCGTCGGCTAGCCAGCTAGGAAACTGGTTAGCTCCCTGGCTGATAAATAGCTCCGTTCATGGCTTTATGGCTGAATCATCTTGCTCCATAGACTCCTTAGCTGAGCTCCTCGGATCTGGCGCCAACGTATGTATGAGCTGATATCGTGGACTAGGTGAGGTTCCGAGCGAAACTCTCGGTCCTGAAACTTCCCGTCCACCCTAAAGTTATAATCACGGCCGATTCAAATGCTAAGACCGTCCCATCTCTCGAGGAGTCATCACCAGCCATAGTACAGATTGGAAGAGAACATCGAGCATCCTCGCTCCGCTTTCCATGGATCTGTCACAATGAAACTGTCCGCCGCTTTCCTATGCTCGAAGTCAGCGTGCAAAACCGGCGCTCTCGAGTAGGGACCTCTCTTCCGCCGAAAATCGCAATTACAACAACAATCTCTGATGTTCGAACCTCCCCTTCAGGATGAGAAAGCAGGGAATCCACAAGCAGTCCGGCTGCGTGGATTTGACTTTCTGCAGTTTTCCATTCGTCCATTTGCTCGTGCTCGGGGCGATGAAGCCAACTCATCATCCGTCATAGTGATGATTGGAACGACTATAGAACACATTCGGCGTGGCCGAGCTCCCTGTCTCTCGGAACCTCAGTCCATGAGTTGCTTCCCCTGCCAAACTAGAGCGCCGTCCACACTCCGAACAGCTACGCTTCTCTCAACGCGGTCGTCCTCTGCCATGGACCCCGCATGGAGGTTTTGGTCAAGGGTCTTGCGAAACACAACTCTCAACAGTTTGTTGTTCTCGAAATGCCAGAAGGCATCTGGTCTGCAGACCGGGAACGATCTCTTCTTCTTCTTGAAAACTGCGCACTGTCCACAAGCTCAAACGAATTGCTTCAGCTGAATGGAGAACCTTTCCACGGAATCACGAAAGTCATACAAACGTCTTTTCAAAAAAGAACCTCCATCACGTCGGAGCACTCTCGCCGACAACGTTCCGCTTTTATCTCTATTCTGTCTCTTCGCAGGTAGAAAAGCCATCGAGGAAGTCATTACTAGCAACTGCTCTCGAAATTGTCGAGTGACGTTTTCGGCTATTGAAAACTCCAGTGTTCTGGAGGTTTTCAGAATTCAAGACCAGCTTGAAACGTGTGCTCGAGGTCACGTTCATGTCCAACATCAGGACTCGTGTCGAGTTTTTTGTGCAGGGCTCGCCCGCTGAGCGCCTGAGAATACGTCTGGGATGAAGCCGCAGCCAGCATAATAGTGCTGCATTGCAAAAACCAAGAGGTAGAGCTGGAACTCTCGGTTGTCATTCCGTTAGATTTCACGTTATCAGGTCTGCTTACGCAAGGCTAATTCCGCTCGCTTGTCGATCACCTCGCGGATGGCCACGCGATGCTCCTGAGACTTTTGTTCGACTCTCGGAGACAACAAATGCAACAACATGTGCTGCGCAAATTCATGGCCGCGCTTGAGCCAAGAGTTCGGCTTGCCGCAGAGTACTCCATTAGGCTGAGTCAGGGCAACACTAACTTTTCGTTTCGACTCATTCGTTTTCGCTGGGCAGTCGACCGCGTGGCTCCAAAGCAACTTTGAAGGCTAGAGCTACCGAGTTTGTGTTTGAAGTTCATATCGTATCGCTTGAGTAAGACTTGTCTCTCATCGGCGACGCGGAATGTATCCAGCGAACGATCAACGACCGAACTCGTTGATAAGTAGGAATGATTCCATGTGGAGTCTGGGTCACTTCAGAATAGCGACGGCACGGCGGAAGCGGAGGCCCACTGGCTTGGACTTCAGGGCAAGGAGCAGTGACTCTATACCTCGGATCGAACTGCTGCTTTCTTCGCCCTTTCACTCCACGTTGCGGTACGCGAATCGCAGGATTACAGCAAGTTTAACGCTTCATGAAACCTGACTCATTACGGCATGGTATTTCTCGCATCCTAATGCTTCTCGAAGTTGCCCGATTGTGACCAGGAGGCGATTGCTACATCAAAACTCTTGCGGCAACAGGACGATGCCCGCCAAAGGTTAGTTTGCCTCAGGATGACACCACATCGAGCTCAGAATTCCTTTGTCGCATTGGCGCGCGGTTTCCACAGCAGATTGCGCCGGACAAGAGAATAGAGAATTCAGAGAATGGAAGGGATCACCGGGAGGAACGACATGGTAATTGCAAGATGCATCCTGATATCTCCAGAGATCGGCGGTAGCGGTGATTTCCACCGTGGCGGTCCCGATACAACCATGTCCGAATTTTCTTCGTTGGAAAAATCGGGATCAAAGCAGGCTCAAAACTTAATTCGACTCCGGGGACTGTTGGCACGTGAACGAGAGGTCAGTCGGAGAATGAACTCCGTCACAGAGGTTCGTCATGAACTTCGGCTTTCACCGCCGTTAAATGCTGACTCCGAGCCTGGTTTGGCTTGACGCTGGCCTCGAGAGGTGGAATGTTTTGATTCCGCTCGCGCAAATTCATGTCGACAGATGCTATTAATCGGGATCGAGATCGCATCCATTGTCGGGGCGAGTATACGCCAGAACGCTCCGAACGTAATCCATTTAAGGTTCTGATTAGATCTTCTACTGGGAACCTTCCAAAATGTCAGCCACTGGCGCTAACATTTATGATAGCAGAGCGAGGCGGATATTTGAGGATCGTTGTCGTAGTTGATCTCGACGAACTTGAGGAATAACTCGCGAAACTTCCTCAATTCGAGCTTCCTGTCAGCTTGTTCGAACTCGCTTCGATCCAGGGCGACCCCTCAAATTTTGAGTACAAGGCTCACAGGTGGTGACGTCTGAGTCCTCCGACTGTGTTGTCATCGAGTCTTCTCGCTTTAGAAATGCAGTCCGGTGACAATGGACAGTTCAGAGAATTCAATGACGAGCGCGAATGGTCGATTCCCGGAGAAGTGACAACGCATCGATAATCCCTCGATTGAGGCAGCACCAGGCCTCAACACAAATCGAGTGTTGCGCCCGAGTGTTCGAAGAGGTATTCTAGTCACACCGTAAGGTAAACGCGAGTCTCCATAACCATCCATCCATGATGAAGTCCACTCGACACGAAGCGTTGTCAACGATTTCGACATTTGCACTGATCCGTCAAAGAGCTGCTTCATCATCCACCGTGATGACAACTGACAACTCACCTGTATCCGGACTAGGAATTTTCGCTCCGAGACACATCGTTGAGATAAGATCCGCGATCGAGCTGAAGTTCTTCAGTTGCCGGTGGTTGTCGTAGTCATCGATCAATCGGGTCGCAGAGACATCGAACGAGCTTTTGCGAACAGTAATAAACGTTCTCATCTCTGCTGAGGTCCACATTCGCTAAAGGTAAGGGCTGTCTCGGACTCTCGCGCCCCTTCGTCTAACCCTCCTCTTCTAGGATCCTGGACCGAAAACGGCGCTTCCGAAACCGGCCACAAAGGGAGCCACCCAACGAGGCGCGCTCTTTCAAATCTTCCTTCCCGACGAGCCGAGTGACTCGAGCTCACTAGTCGTGCTCGGAGACATCAGCCAGAACCTAACGACTGCAGATATTCTCCTGTTGATGATTCCGACTGTCGGCAGATATGTGAGCTGTGGAACCTTATGGAGGAATTCGGATAAGCGATGCGTTTTCCGGGACGGTCCGAGCACAGAAACACGCGATGAGCTCGCAAAAATACGCATCATTACAACTCGGTTCCTACACATATGTGCGACCTGGATCCCGACTGCATGGCTTGTCGGAGTGATCCTCAAGAGGTACAGCGAATGGGCTGAAATGATCGAGCATGTACGGTATTCAGAGATGCAATGATGATGGTCTTTTGGCACCTTGATAGGCTGAGAAGGCTTCGGAGCCGGAGGTTTACCGTGCCAATGGAGAAAGAGGGAAATGGTTGGCAGGAAGAAGAGAGAAGGTATTCTCGCAAAATAAGGAGCTTTATTCCTGGGAACAAACATCGAGAATACGAAATTCTGCCCACATACTCTCACCTCCCTGAAGACTGTACAGAATCAAAATATTGTTTCAGATCTGATCTTCGATCTTGACACGGATGTGTTGGATCGATTCAGAGCGTTCGTCAAGTTCGCTCCCAATTCGAGTGCATGTAACTCAGTCACGCAGCTCTCGAGAGTGAATTTCTTCTACGCTCCGACAAGTTTAACACTAACCCTGTCGGCTCCACACGGAGGATGTCGAACAACTATGTTTTCGCGTTGGGAACGATGTCACCTCACAACACAACGCATTGCCGCAAGTTTTTCCTGTTTCGTCCTGATCTCCCTGATCTTCTGTGAGAGTTCGCACTCGGTCGACTTGATTGGCTCTTCCCAGAACTGCTGTCGCTCGTATCTGCTGCCGCAATGATCCTCCTGGATCGCGTAACTTTCTTGAATGGGTTTTTCGATCTTCGCTTTGGTAGCAAAGGAGGCGTCGACTGAAACGGACCTGTATTCAAACAGTGTTTGGAGGATCAGATGAAACCAGACAGTTTCAATCACCATCAACCAGCCCTAGCCATTCGTGGGTGATGATGTCTCTCCTCAATCGGAAATACCTGATGTCAGCGAATCAATAGCAGAAAACTCGTTCTGGTTTAAAAGCTCAGACTTCGCAGTGATTTCTTGATCGGTCTCTTTGTCTGGTGATGTCTTCGCAGAAAGAGTCTCTGAGACTGGTTCCGATAGGAAGAACGATTGGGATTGAAGAACTGATGGGCGCTCAGGGGGCGTTGGTGAGTTGCGACATGAAGGATGCGGAAGCGGTGCGTTAACGTCCGCCATAAACCTTTCGACCAAGCGGCGATTCGGAACTTCGTTATCGGCGGCTGCTGGAGCATGGCTCGATTGAAGGATATTACGAGCACGGAAGTTGGTTCATCCCATCCAACATGGGGTACATCCAGTGGCGTATCTAGCCAGAGTGCCGCTCGGGGCGGATCATGAACTGATTGGTACGACTGCAAATACGCGTTCAAAAAATGATAGAGTCGCAGACGAGTTGCGGCAACGGATCAGGAAATCGCGAAATTCGAGATCATCGCTCCAAACCGCGGCTTGCGGTGCGATCATGTAAATTTTGCAACGAGCTCATTCAGAACTGATATCTCGATGTAAAGCTGTGTCACCGCAATTATCCCGGGGCACAGAGACGAGCTTGTTAAGAGATCATGGAATCTTTCTTTATACTGGAACGAGCTCAACTTACAACAAGATCCTGGTATATACGCATCGGGCAATGAAGAGCTTCCCGACTTCTCATGTTCTGCGCAAAGACGGAGCGCTTGCATCAGAGCTAGAATGCTCCGCCGTTTTGATAAAAAAATATTGTTGACCGGCAAATTGGGGTTGTCGATGCTTCGGCGATCATCTCCCGATACTTTCAAGCAAGGACTGAGGGAGCGTTTGGCAGCACAACTTACGACCTGAACGCTAACATGAGACAAATAAGCGCGACTCGAGGAAGCTTCGGATATCGTTTGACCGAGGCGAGCCAAAACTCTGCAGAATGACTGCAGCTGCTGAGGTTCTTGATTGAGGTCAAGAAAATCCCTCCCCCCCCCGCCGCCCCCTAGCTACGCCACTGGATACATCCACGATCGCATGCGCAAAGCTGCAATTCATCTGTAGCGGCTCGAAAGACGCATGTAGCACCAGCGAGCAGCTCGTGGGGTCTACTCGGGTCACCGAGAGCTGCTTGTCGAAGTGCAGCTCTGCAAAAGATTTATACCGAATTGAGCGAAAATCCGATTTGAGCGGGGCCCGATCTGAGCCTTAAATCCGCTCAAATCGGGCCGTCGCTCAAATTTCTATCTGCTCAAATCGCCTGAAACGCTGCAAAAACTCCGCAATCAACGGGTAAGAATTTCGTAAGAATCCTCGTGTGCTCTTCGGGATCGCTGCCGAAGAAATAATGGAATAGGACACAATTTTTCGCAATTCATTATTATCATGCAGTTCATATCACGTTTTGATCAAAGTATCTCCTCTCGATAGATGAGATTCGAAGATTGAAGGAGAATGAAGATGGAGGGACGCAGTGTGTTTTCAAGATTTCTTTTTTTTATTAACATCAACTTTGATATCATCATCGCTTCGATAGACTTCTATTACATTCGACAAATGCTTGATGAAGCTCAAATTCTTGTTACACTTCCCCCGTCAATTCAATATGTTCCGTGTACATCAGTGATTCTAGCGTCACAAAAACTACTACTAGCTACGTCTGTACCGAAGCGTGGCCTCAGTTGAGTATAGTAATTACAATGAATGAATACTGATATCGATGACATCGTATATGACAGTCATGGTAGAACCTCCTATCGGACTACCGTCGTCCAAGAGTTGACTTTGTCGTTGATAGAGACAGGATACCCCATGAGGCCTGATTTGACAAATAATGGATTGGATGATCGAATAAGGATTGCAACTCGAAGTGATCGTCCTGAGTGACCGGCGTGGGAACCCTCCTCCGAAATCCGAGGGTTTGCCGGGGGGAAATAGAATTCAGATGTTTCGCACGCTCTCACAACGCTGACTAGCTAAACAGTAAACTCTCAGTCGCCCCGTTCCGAAATTCGTAATGTTTTACAGTTATCTGATAGGTCACACAGCTCATTCCCCTCAAATGATAAGTACCGCATCCACCGAAACTGTTACCATACATTTCTCTAGTCTACAAACAACTTCTTCAACTAGCCGTCCTAGCCGACCCGCCTGAAAACTTAAACCTTCGGGGAGCATGGTCTCTGGGTATACTGAAGTGTCTCTGGGTATACTGAAGCCGTTTGCGGAGGGACCTGGTCATTCCGGAATTCACATTTGTGAAGCGGCCTCCTCAATGAATGAAACAAATGGTGATCCGATTGAGTTTCATTGGTGATTTCCAGATGTAAATGACGGAAACGTGAATTCTCCGCCATATACAGAAGTACACCATGTATAGCACACCGCTTTCTGGATTAATGAAACGCCTCGTGGCCTCATGATTAGATAAAGGGATCCCGATATCCGATAGAAGACCAACTGGCCCGCCGAAGAGTAATCCCGGATGTATAAGTTCAACTGAATTCTTCCTGCGCCATAGTTTCTCGTAAAATTCGTCTCAGGTGGTACCCAGAGCATGCTCGACAAAATTTCGGTTTACCCTCTCCCAGACGAAACCTACAAATGGAGAACACAAGTTCCGATTGCGGTTGACGTCCGTGTGTTGAAGGTTTCCGGGTACGCCGACGAGGGCGTTGCTGTAACAACAAGTAGCGGCAGCAGCAACCCTTCCGGAGTAACAATTTTCGGCGTCCCTGGCTCCCCCGATTAACGCGTAAGATCCTCTCGATATGTGAGGGTAAGGCGGCCGCGATGAAATGAACTGTTCCTCACTATAACAATAGCCCAACAGCCACAGCCACTGGTCGTCGTATCGTATCATTTTCTAGAGTATCACAAGTTTTTACAGTACGTCGCAGTTGCACCTCAGAGAACTCGCAGCATTTCAGCTGACGAGTTTATCAACCTAACTTAAATTAAATGTTTGTTTGTTTGTCTGTCTGTCTTGTATAGTGTGTTTTGTTGTGTTGTGTTCGTCAAGTTTCGATGTATTCATGCTCTATAGAGTGTAACGAACTTGCATGGTTTGCAGTCTCAATTAATTGATGTCATTTACAAGAACCAGGTCTGTGTTTCTGTCTGACAGTCTGTTTGTGGTACTCGTGGCTGGTTCTCGCTCCTTCCGCCTCGTACATCTAACCTGCCAAGTACGTACCTAGGATGCCGACTGGCATACCACTGTACACACCACCGTATATACACGTCGATGGGCCTCTAAGATAGGAGTTATCCCACTGGTCAATGGAGGGCTCGGATAGCGAGAACATAAGACTGTGTCATGTCAATCAAGCTTATCGCTTGCAGCGCAGCTCTGACCAAACATTGCCTCCCTTATCTAAGAGTGTATCAAATGTCGTCTCGTGTCTTCCCGTGGATCTTCGTCCTCCGCTTCTCCGTTCTCTTGTCCGTCTGTTCTAGGCATCGCTGGTTTTCCTGTTTTCTTGCATTTTGGGCTTTCTGCCGAACTATCAGCGGAGACTCGCACGTCTGCGCCGCGCCGTCTCTCGACTCCCTCCCTCCCTCCCTCGGCGATTATCAATCATCGCGGGAAGCTCTTGATCCTTTCCTTCTCGAAGACTTCACGCCTCGCTACCATTTCTGACCGTGGCCATGCCTCCCTTGTTGCACATCGAGTCTTGAGGTGAGGGGAACGAAGCAGTGCACGCAACTCGTCGCTATCCCTGGTTTCGCGCGAAATCTGGGGAAGGCCGTAATGAACAACAGATCCACACGAAGACACCTTAAGCTGAATACAAAACAAACCTAAGACTCCTTCCAGCTTCGCGCAGGACCTCTACCAGCCGTTCGTTGTCTCTGATAGTACAGCTGCGCGAGCGAAATCAAGTTTTTTCTCACACGGTTTCGTTTGTTGTCAACAAACATCATTTTTTTTCCTCGTTATACGTCGCTTTGCAACCCGATCTCGAGTCGGGGATGCTCGGCTCCTGGCTAACAAATAAGATCAACGATAAAACTAAACCTCTTCCTCCTCGGATATTTTCTGACGAACGGCAACTCCCCCCACAGCGCCTTCTTCGACAACTGTTCCTCCTCCCTCGGGTTCAACGGCCGTGTCGACGGTCAACTTGCACAACGCTGTGTCGTACGAAGGCGGTTTTTCCTTGTCGCTCCGTTCCGCTCCTGAGGCTCCGCATTGCACGCTGATCTCGAGTGAGCTGTACGACGGCGGCGGGGTTTCAACCTTCTTCTTGTCCTTATCGGTTATGTTCTTCTTCGACTCCTCCATGCGCTTCAGGTCTGCTGCAAACGAAGAAATCCGCGGTTAGCGAGCTTGACAACATGCAAACTTCTTTGGGGATACTTCATGATTGGCCAAATAATTCTGGAGAAAGTTGGATGACAGGAGTTATTATGCGAGGTGCAGGTTCGTCTCGAGGTCGACAAATCTGCGCGAATCCCGCGAGGAGTCGTGAGGGAATCATGGGTCACGTGCTCTAAGTGAGCGCCTTGTTCTGGTGGTACTGTTGTGGCTGAGACCACTGGCTGCCGCTGGAGCAGCCGCTGCTAAAACTGCCATCAACGTTGCCTGGCTCGACAAAGCAATAGAGCGAGGCTATAACCCCGGCCACAATACGACGTCTATCCGGCACGATTTGTGAGCACCAGCAGCAGCCTATCTGCTCAACCAGCAGCCGCAGCAGCAGCAGCCTCAGTCTCAGCTGCCTTTCTTTTCGGGCCAATTGCTAGACAAAGAAGAGACATCAAAGACTTGCCACAAGCTTGGCCTCCGGCTTTGTCGGTGAACCACAAAAAGAATCGCAGCAAATTTAGCCGACACTACCTCCACGCACGAACAAGCGTTTCGCAATTGTAGATCATTGTTTGACGCTGGGTTTCGCGACTCGGGTGCCGAGGCTCCATCAATCTTTGAGATGACCATCGAATATTCGTGTGTTCGTAGGTTTCGTCCGTTTGTTCGTTCGCTCGTTCGTTGTTCCCTTCGTTCAGTCATCCATTCATTTCTCGTGAGTTAGTGAGTCTGTCTTCGAGCGAGGGACGCTTCGGAAAGCGATGGTCCTCGACAACTATCTATCTATCTATCTAACCTCGGCGCATCGTGCACTGCGTCTCTCTGTCATGATATGATACCAGAGATGTGGGAGTTTCCGGGACAACATCCGCACAACGAACGCCCCTTTTCTTTGTCCACCAGCACGAACCAAGTCAGGCTTGCGTTCAAGCGGGCGGAGAAACTGCCAGCTCACTCGCTCGTTCGCCCGCCGCCGCCGCCGGCCTGCTTCAGGCAACTCGGCGATGCTGCTTCAGCAAAACACGTTCCGCGACTTTCGCTCGTCCGCCCGCCTGACTGCCCGCCATGTTTCCCTTGCACAGCAATTGTCGGAATTTATACCGTTCGAACTCGAATAACCTCGACATCTGCCTCGCCGATTGCCGCGTCCTTCGACCGTTTGAGCATAAATAAGAGCTTGGCATTCCGAGTCTATGTTGCTGCTATTGGCATCATGAGGCTTCGGACTCCGGATTCGGTCACGACTATGGAAAAGGAGACAAAACAGTGATTTCGGCTTTCTTCCTCTTTCTTTTTTTCCTCTGGAAGGATTGCTGAACGATGGTGTCAATCTTTTCCTAATTCCTTCGTCGCCTCGTTGTCTGGCCGCTCGGTTTCTCGTTGGGCGGGAGGCAAGTTTCCCCGTCGTTTGTAACCTGCTGCTGGGACTGTGCTCGACTCGGGAGTTTGGCAGAGCTGCTCTACACTAAAAACTCGAGTAATGATGGTATGTGCAAGCTTTGCGCAAACGGAACGTGCGTCGCTGAACGACAAGCCTGCCGCTCCAGTGAGTTTGCCCAGCAATGAGAACTCAGGAGATGGAGGAGCAATAGCAGCGGAGTACCAAAAGGCGGAACGTAAAAGCGAGCAAGCGGACGAGAAGCTGAAAAAGAGGAGAATAGAGAGAGAGAGGGATAGTCAGGAGGAGGAGGGAGGTGTAGGGGACGGAGTCGGAGGAGAGGACTAGGAAACGGTGAGAAGACTCTTCAAGTGGAAAAATTCGCATAAAAATGGCAAACGACAACACGAGCGAAGCGAGGGAACACGTTTGGGAAAGCGGCGACGCACAATATTTGGCCTCCGCTCCGCAATCGAAGCCTGACTGATAGATGCTTCGATCGATGTAACCTCGACAACAGCGGGAATCTGGAACACCTTTCTACGGCGTGTTCATGGTTGCCGTAATGATGTTGCTTTCAATCTGCGCTGCGTCCTCCTTCGTGCGTCCTCTCCGTTCTCGTTCGTTATTCCTCTCAGACGACTCAAATCTGAACGTAATCGTTGAGATGGCCGAATGGCAAAAGTAGATACTTTCGAGATATCTCAGGCCTCAGACGCAAGGCTTCAGTACTTGTCGCGAAGCCCTGGCAATCGGCGTCACATCGCGTCGAAGGCATCGTTCAGTACACAGGAGTACGAGCATCGCCAAGTTTAGATCGCCAAGCTTTATGGTTTGGAAGTTGTTACTGAGATTCATCCCGACGCTGCAAGGTTCAAGCCCCGCCTTTTCGAAATTTACGCCGACTCTAGGCGTCGTTCCTGCCGCTATTGCGAGCGCCATCACCACCGTTCAGCGTTTTATGGTCGCCCGGAAACGAAACACTCCATCAAAGGATTCCGAGTGGACGCCACGTTGAACGAACTGCGTCCTTTCTCATCTCGAGCGACAACTTTCCTGCGGACCGTCCCCATGGACATCGGAGATGAACCCTCCGCTGGCCGTATATGTTTTTCCCATTTTCCGCGAGCGGGAATGTCTCCCTCGCATTCGGTGCAACTAAGCGACCGCTTCAAGCTAAAGCTAAACCATCGCCAACAGAAGCAACTCACCAAGCACCGTTTTTTCGCAGCTTGTACCGTCAGCGTTCCGGGTTTGCACCACGGTCTGTACAGGCCCTGTCTCGCCGTTCTGTGGAAGATGCACTCCGAGAATTTGCTCCGCGTTCCCATACCGGTTTGGCAGAAGAAGCTAAAAATAGGAAACACGAGGTTAAACCGACTTGTTCCGAAAAGTTCCAAGAGGACGGGCATACGTTTCAAGTTCGCTCCCCCACGGAAACTGCATCATCAGAGAACGGTTATCCAGCGAATGGGAATTGTTTTAAACTCGATCCACATTGATAGACTCTGGTCATGTTTGCGAGCTTTTGTCTTCCGCTGCGGTTTCTCCGTCATCCCCGTCGTCGACAGAGAGAAACTGTAGTGACTCTCGAGCGCAGCTGGAGAAGCATCGACTGACACAATCAATGTTGACTAAGCCGCGTTCCTCGAGCAAGAAAAAAAAAGAAAAACCGATATCTCGCCCCTTGACTTGTCTCTCTCTTGTCCGATAATGAGCAAATATTGACTCTGAAACGGAGCTACATCGAGCTACAAATTTTCCCTCGAGAGGAATCTTTTCCACGGCGGGCGACATTGTCCTCGTCCTAATGATAAACAGATGGACGAACAGACAGATTGTCGGAGAACGTCCTCGGAGTCGACGAATCTTCGAAAAATCCGCTCAGAAATCTGATTCGATCGATAGTATCGAAGATTCTCGCGGAAGGCGTCGGATGTTTGCTCGCAGAGCGAGCATCGGAGCTCCGGGGAAGCTTCAGACTTCGTCTTTGTGTTGACTTGTATCGCGGGAAAATAGGCGAGCGGGAAGACGGGCAAGCGAGCTATCAACAGCTGTCACAGCAGAAACCGATTTAGCCAGCCTTACAACAATAAACATAGGGACCGCCTTCGCTTCTCGGCTGCTTGTCTTCTTGGGGAACTTTTGTTTCGTTCCCCGATTCTCAATTCTGAAGTTATCATGATCCTACCATGGTCCCGGACAGATTTACTTCGCTTCGGCATGATTCGAATTTTCGGAAGATTCCGCTTTCTCGCTCGTCCTCCTCAAAAGAGGATTTTGATTCGAGAATTCGTTCCTAAATCACTGTCTCTGGGACCAGCTTGATGACAAGCGTACGTTCAGATCTGTTCGTCCTTGCCCCGTGCTGTTTCCAAAAAAGATTTTTCATGCCAAATCCCATTCCATTCCGTTGTTCGCGTTAGTCTTCCTCGTCGACGGCCAGCCGCTCGCTCGGCCGCACCAACGTCGGCGCCGACGACGACAACGACGCCAACATCAACAACACGAAGAAGCTCGTCTGGGAATTCTCACAGCTGCTACGGGATTCGAATCAGACAGGAACGCAGGAGCCTCGCGCAGGAGCTTTAGTCGTTCCTCGACGTTGCGGAGAGAGAGAGAGGAATTTTCGCCCAAGCGTTCGCGTTCCGTGACCTGTCTCGTTCCCTTTTCCTCGATCTGAATGGATGATAATACGATCGGGTATCCACATGGTTCTTGAAATCAAAAGTGAAATCCACATCCTCCGTCCGACTCCTCGATCTAGGACTCCTCCGGCCTCAGACTCCTCCGGAACGACCCTGACCCGATCCAAAAGTTCCGAATTTCTCGAGAACGGAAGGATACCATCAGTCCTAGCAGGCAATGAAATGTTCTCCTGAAGACGCTCCTGAATCCTGGAGCTCCAACTGGTGAGCTGGGAGTCAGTCCAGCTAATGGTAAGATTGTGTTCCAGAATGTTAACTTCAGTTGAAATTTCCGGAACCCGATCCGTCCAGGAGCACGAGGACGAACTGATGCTCGGCCGCTTGGATGGACTGAGGACGACAGAGCCCCTGACGGAGTTCCTGACGGAAAGCACTAAAAACCCACTGTGCTCCTCTCACTGGTCAGATTGAGGAAATGATTCGCTGGCGAGCGAGCGTTGTTCGCCGTCGTCTCAACTTCAGCTGAATGTCAACGGACCGAGACCTAGGCGCTGAAAAGACGACGCTCGCGAGTGCGATATTGTCAAGTCGTGGTATCGTTGAATTGAGAACTTCGATTCAATAGACGAAACTTGAATTGAGGGGTGGGAGACGCGTGCTGGGACATGACATCGGTGGCGCAGAACGTTCCGCGCAAGCCGCCCGCCGGTCTGTTCGACTTCGTTCGAGTTCTTCTCCGAGCGGAAATCAAACTTTTGTCTAGTTCCGGTTCCCTTTCTCTGGCGGTCTTCCCACCTTTGCTCGAACCTTCGGAGAGAACCAATTGTAGCCTCACTTGTTTCTCGGACGACTCCGGCGACAACAGACGAAGCCTTTTCAGCAGCCACCGCAGACAGTGACGGCAACTTTGCGAGCTTTTCGTCCTTTTCCTCAATTAACTATTTCACTCCGGTGATGCTCTCGGGGATATTTCGCTTTCCAGAAGGAATTTCTTTTTTCAAATGCCAAAAGATATTACGGCGACTTTTGCTGCGACCCACGCGGAAAATGTTCGAGACCATCGTCGTGAAACTCCGTCGAGGACTTCGAGGATGGACTCGGGACGGTCGTAGAAGCAAGAATAATCTTGAATGGCACCAATTTGTAGGTTTTCTCTGGACTGGTGTATCCTTTCCCATCGCAAAACATGAATGTCTTCGGGAAACAAAAGTTCTTTTGTTCGTAACAAATGACATCGTACTTTCCGCAAGGAAGATTTTCTGCGTTCAGCTCAATGGAGGCGAGACGCGAGCTAACCCGATACGTTGTCAGCCGACCGGTCTGCTCGCAACCTAGGCCGCCGGGCAGGCGCTCAGACTGACGGACAGATAGTTAAAACAAGGCGAGCATCAACCAGCACGCCAGACGGCCATTCACGAAAGATTTGAATGGGGTTTTAATGAAGACAAAAACATGTTCCTTTGACATCCAAAGGCTTTCCCTGCTATTCTCATCTCCGCGAGTCAAGCCAGCTATAACCATACATTCTCCGCCCAGCGTTCCTCGTCAGCGAATTCTTGAGGGGTCAAATAACAGCACCAACCAATGATTGTGATGATATGACAATCCCAGCGATTTATATCACTCTCAGTCCAGTTGAGAACATTTGAGTCGACATCAATGTCTTCCTCGAGAACCGGAATCCTACGCAGAAAAGGCTCAGGAGTTCAAGGATGGGGGCCCATTGAACTTCAGTGGATGGGGAGACGAGCAGGATTGAGATTGACCGGAAAACGAACAGGATGGAATGGCGCCGATGTGAGATATCACACAAAACCGGGGAAAGAACTAACTTGGAAGGGAGACCAAGAGAGTGAGCGAGCGGATCTTCAGAGTCTCTTTATCTGCAGTGCATTATGTACCCTTTGAGATAAGCGTGCCGTTCGGTGTCGCCTGCTGCCACGCCCAAGCTATCCGATGTCTCCGGAAGAAGCTTCGTCGAAGCGGCGAGCGCCCGGCCGCTTGGGCGAACAAGCTAACGCAGTTGATATGTTGGTGGGCACGCGGGCTCGCAGGTAAGACGGTATTTTATTTATTTCCGCTCCCTAAGCCCGAGCTGACCCGTGCCCCGCTACCGCAACATAAAAAGCTGGATTCCACTTTCGACGGCAGTATACGAGCCAAAGGGCTCTTTTGCTGAAGCGTGTTCCTCGTCTCACAGCTCGGCGGCTAGTTCGGTTCTCTGAGTGAGTGAGTGGCCGTGGCGAGTTTTCGGACGATTTACTGGTGGAAATACCGGAAAGCTCATTTCTGCTCGAAACACGACGCGGAATGCTCACGTGAGGGGCAACCGGAACATCAATGAGGAACCATTTCAGAAATGTTCGAGCGTATTGAAAAATTCGCTTTTTGAAGGCTTTGACTTTTGAGGGAGTTCGGATCCAGCGCTTGTGCGACCGAGATTCCTCTCTGAGAAGCTCAAACCCCTCTTTTTGCGATGGCAGCTCGATGTTGGCGCAGCAAAATTATTCACCATCCGATTGGTTTTTCGGCATTAAAAGTTTGCTCGGCCAGCTCCGAACTGCGGGAGGCATTAGAGGAACGAGCGAGAGAAGGAACTCTCGGAGCAATGCTGCCAGCTAGAGAGTTGAGAAGCGAACCACGACGGCGACCATCGTTCATAATTGACAGCGATATATCGGAGAAACTCAAATGAAGAGAGAGACTGTGGTCATAAGTGAATCGGCGGAATGCCCTCGGTTCGTAGCCGTTTTCTCATTCCATCCTCTCGAAGGTTTCCTGATCCGAAAATTGTAGAGGTGGCCAGATGACGCCCTTTGCGTTGGCCGCTGTCAATCCCGTCAGCATTGGTTCCGCTCGGACCAACGGAGTAGATGCACCGGTGAGGTTTGTTACAGAATCCGCGGATTTTTCGGCTTCGAAAGAAGAAGTACGATAGGCAGGCAACTAACTCCGGTATACCTCGTTCGTTGCCCTGCTTAATGCTCTCTTTGATCCGATTTCCAATGGTTGGCGTATATCATTCGTCGAGTCCCACTTCGCGGTGCGTAACTATACTTTTCTCCTTATATCATCACTTTCTGATATCATCAGGAGCTCCCTTACAGCATCTTCGGACGGCAGAGAAAACTCCGCGTGCAAGCTCATCAAATGAAACTGATTCATAGACCGTAGATCTCCCGAAGTGAGAAAATCCATTGCGGAGAAGCTGAAACACATCAACAGTGCTCAGGTTACGGCGGTAGATCATCTTCATTCGTTTTTGACTGCGATATGGCTGTTTTCTGGACCACAACATTCCACAAAGGATCCGAGACTCGGTTTTGATGTGTGGACGCCGGGTGGAGTAGGAATCGGTTCGGACATTAAACTACGCGGAGTATCCTTCCGAGGAGAAGCAGACTTCGATTTCCGATCTCGAAGAATCGTTTGAATCGCCGCCGCACATGTTTCGTTTACCGATCGATGCTGTCGGCATTCGCGAAACGGCTGTCTGGCGACCACTCAACCAACAATTTATTTATATGCGGATCTAGGAAAGTTTCCACCGGATTCCCACAAAATTCCCATCGAATCAATATGACAACACAGCTGTTCCTGCCTTCCGTCCGATGCTCATTGCAAATGCGCATCAAACATCAACTTGACTTGTATGATCGATGTTGCCGTCCCCCCGCCGCGGCACCAAACCACTCGTCGGCGCAGATCGCTCCGAAGCGGAACAAGCGAGACGTTTGAGCACGGAGCCCGAATCTCGGAGCGCTCGTTGCCCAGCTACGACTCGACGAGACGAGCTCCGATTCCGCTCGAAACTTGGTTCGAAGGTCGCTCCGTGCACAACGAGAGCGATCGTCGTCGTGGTCGAACACCCGCCACGTACTCCAATGAAGTTCATCGAATGTTCAAAACACGTTTTTCTCATCCTATCAATCCTCTCGCACATTCGTTGATGCGTTCGAAATCGGTCATGGGAATAATCTTGCGTGGAAAGCAATTGTCAGGAAAATCGTTTCTGGCCACAGGAGGCGTTGTCCTTGGCGGATGATTGTCCTTCGTCGGTGCTCCGTACCCCCTCTCTCCTGAGCCTGAGGCACATTCTCAACTGACTTGATGATCGACTAGACCAGACCTATCAGACGACAGAGCTATTAACGCTGTCGGACGAGAAGAGGGGTCTTTGCATTAACATCGCAGCCTTGACTCGGATATTCCATGGCCGGTCGGCCATTTACGGTCGACCGGCCGGCGATGTAAAGGAACGGAGCCGGGAGTAAAAGAGAGAAACAGCCAGCGTTCCGAGTTTACAAGCATGACGGCGTGCATGTATGTAGTTCAACCGCCAGCTGCTGTTCCCTGTGATTCTTCAAGCATTTTCGCATCGGCACCTGCAACCGAGCGATAGGACCAAGTGCGGTTTGCGTTCGATGTGCGCGTCGTTCGCAAGTTTTGAACGTTGTTCTCCACGTGCAGGCCGTTATGTATGTATACCGTGCACCGCTGAGGCCGGTCACGTCACAATGCGTCGCCGAGGACGCCGAGGAGCCGAGGAGTGAAAGAACGCAAACCCTCAAAGTCAGAACGTTTCAAGCTATCCCCTTCAATGTCAGAACCGAAAGACAGAACAGAATCCTATATGCTATGGGAACGTAGTTTCCATCGCATGATTTCCAAGTCCACCATACGGAGAGTCCAAGCCATGGTCTGGTCGAGACCATCTCCGCAGAGAGAGTGCGTGAGGGTCTTCCAGCGGCGTGTCAGCGTCTCCTCGAAAAGAACTCCAACATCGAATGAAAACGAGGACCGAAGGGGACAGATGAATCAGGAACAGCTCAACGCGTTTTTGCACCTGGCCCGTCGTTTCGTACCGTTATTACTCGCGACGCCGCGCCGTCGGCCCTGACGGCAACTTCAACGACGAGCGACATTTCCGTGATGGGGAAAAATGAAGAACAGGAGCGGAGGAATGAGAATTGAACGCGAACCGAACCTTTGAAGGTGGGAAAGTTTCAAAAACTTCCCCCGAATACTCTGCCTACGTCAGACACGCGCTGTCGGCTCGTTCGCGAATCGATTCACGCGACTACCATTGGTTCGAAAGGCTCACACCTTTTGGGAATATTTTGAAAGTTTCGGTTCTGATTGAGATCGTCACACGACAGACAATTTCCAACAAGAGACACTCGGAATTGATTGCACGGAAGGACGGTTTAGGACTGAACCGATGGTCAAGGACCGATGAGGAGCAGGAAGTGTTCGCTATGAGGGTGACGTCGCGTCGTCCAAAGCCCATGCCATCATTTTGGCATTAATTTGATTTTGAGCAATTTCACCGATATCTTGACGCTTGACAGGCGTTCGTTCGTTGGCTCGCCCCCTACACCACCGGTCGCGAGGCCTGAGGCTTGTGTGATGTTGGCGGTCGCCGGCAAAAGCGGAACGAGAGCCTGAGGTATACCAATGAAGCAAGCACTGGTGGGTCAACGGCCCCCTAGCTGAATCGCCACGGTCTCGGACAGCGCTATTACGAGAGATGACAGAAAATAATAACGGCATCCCAACATTTTCCCACGAAAACTCATACGAAACCAGCGTCCTTCAATCTACACTCGAGGACAATCCGGAAAGTTCGCAAAACATTTTGATCCCAATTTACGTATGACATTTATGTATCTATCTCTGAAACCGTGATTATCAATGCCCACCGATCCGTCGCTTTTCGTTGTGAGCGAAACGATTTTCGAAAAGTTGTCGTGCTTCGAGCTGAACATCTCTCCGGGCCGCGAATGCAGTCAGTCTTCGAGGTATCGCTCAGAACAGGGACTTTGCCAAGGACGAACTGTCAATAACAAGTCCTGAATTCGTTCTGAAAGCTTTTCCCCCTGTTCCGGAACGGTTCAAGCTTGGCTCGTCGATGCGTTCTGCGGATTTGCGTCGACGCAGCCAATAAACTTTGAGCCGTGAGGAACGTTCGCGGTGAGCCCGAAGGATGATCGCGTTACTTGTTATCACTTGAGGAGCTGTAAACCGCCGATATCCCTTCGAGTTCGATGGCGCGTCTCGGATGCAAGCTCCGAGAGGGAACATCGGCATCGGACACGCGGAACTGATCCGTTCTTCTCTTATCTGAGCGTGTCCTCGTGGCCCGCGCGCCCGAGGCGGAGTGAACGAGACACCCGAGTGCCGACCGAGACAACGAGCGAAGACGAACGAAAATTTTCAGGGATCGATAAGATCTCTACCGGTGTTCGGGTGGTGACGAAGGCGGCTTCGAAAGCAGTGGAGGAGCAAGTTCAACAGGAGGAGCAACTTGACTTTGAACACGGAACGGGAATAAGGGATGAGACGGAGGATACAGCGGAACCGAGGCTGATTTTTGTATAAATCGAATTTTTACGAATCTAATAATCTATAAGCGGGAACGAGGCTCTCGTCCGCTGACAAAGGAGCGACACGACGACGGAAAGAGAAGAGTACTCAGAGCTTTGAGCGACACACTCGATTTCGTGGAAAGCTTTAGCGAGGTAAAACTCCAGATTCGGGGCCGCTGTCTTTTCGAAACGAGTTCGGAAAGTAGCGCAGGTTCATCCAGGTATGAGAAAAAGAAGAAGCGATGCGAAATATAGCGGTCCGCCCACTCGCCTGCTCGACTGGCTGGCTGGCTGACTGAGTCGCTGGTTCGCTCGCTTCTCGCTCAGCCATTCAGTCACATCGGTACATCGGGTTCATCCATACAGACGAAAAGTCGGCGGACAAACGGAAGGGAGTCTTAGAAAACGCCGCTGTGATGGCGGCGGTGAAATAGGAGAGCATATTAAAATTTTCATTTTGCCTCGCTCTTCCCGTCAGGGAGATGGCGGTAGCGGCATCTTCGTTCCCTGCATCCCCTCCGACCCGGGACTCGACCGGGAGAGAAGCTCGCAGACTCAGAGCTCGCGTCGGTGAGCGAATCGGAGACCCATATTCAACTTTGCATAAAAATATTCGGCGATGCCTCGACGTTGTGCCGCTCTGGCCTGCCGCGACGACGGCGGAAAAAAAAGCCATTTCACATCGTATCAAGTTCAATATGGGAAGAAGTCAACAAAGCAGAGATCTTTCTTCCGGCAACGCGGCTTCCTCGCTTGTGCTGCTGCTGTTTCCTCCTGCTCCTCGTTTCCCTTCATTCTCTATCTTCGTCTCCATCTACCCAGGAGAGAAGACGGGAAAGTGGGAGACCGGACTGGCTTCTATCTCACGCTGCCGTTATCCTTGGATTTTATGCGTCCACATCTCCTGTACAAGCTGCCAGCTTTCTAGAACGTGCTGAAACATCGTTCTAAGCCTTCGCGTAGCTCCTCATGTTAGCTCACAGCAATGCTCAAGATATTTAAAGGCACTCCGACAGAATCATTTCCTTTACCATCTACTTTCGAGGCACTCTATCGTTGAGGAATCACTCCTGATGAGCCAAGACCGGAGCGAGAGATCGACCGAGTGCTGTGGCCGCTTCGAACACTCAAGCTTCGAAATTTGGGAAAACCACACCAACATACACGAGTTGCGGTGTTTCATCACGGTACTCGAGCGTTTCCGAATATTTTCAACCCTACTGGGAACGATTTCCCCCTTTTTCCCGAGGGCTTCCCCGTTTCCCGGAATGTTTTTCCGAATTTCCGGGAAATCCTATCCCGTTTCGCGAAAGATGAAGAATCGAAACATGATTGAGCAGCCGGTCCTTCTTCCACTCGCTGGCTTGCAGGTTGCAGGCCATCCAGCTAGCCGGCTGACTTCTGCCCTCGTCGAGCTGACGACGACGACGACGACGTTGACGGCGACATCACCCGCATGACGAACTCGACTTGGTGCAATCCAACGCTGAAGCAACGCTACGCCGCGCCGTGGTCTCCTTGGAGCGTCCCGAGCCGTCAGACAAGCTGGCCCAGGGGTCGAGCTGCTAGCGGCTCGGGCGGCTCTCTGTGCGAGAGTGTTGGTTGTATTTTCAGCGGCTTGTCACGTTCGGCCGTAATGGCGCTGTGAGCCCCTTGAGCCCTACCATATGAGGTCTGTTGGGAGTTCTCCCTTTAGAACATACACCCGGGCAGCCGGCCAGGCGGCCGCTTGGCAACTCATCCGACCAACCAACCAACCAACCACTCCTACCCATCCCCAATCACACAGTGAGGCTCAGATCCTTCAGTTCAGATCCTTCAGGGGTCGGTGTTAACCATCCGTCGACCAGCCAAACACTCACCCAATGGCCGGAGTTGCCAGTTGGTGGACCCCGCGGTCTCGCTCACTGGGTTTCAAGTTGGTCGCAAGGCGGCTTGACCCAAGCTCAGGGTCGCAAAACTCAGAGGTGATCCCGACGCAGGAACGCAGGTCACGAAAGGAATGTGTACTCAAAGAATAAGGCTAAAATGGGAGCTTCATTGTATGTACACAAGGGCCCTAACCCTCAACGAAGCCCCCCCCCCCTCCCAGCTCACCCACACGGACGCACGCGCGAGGGCGAGCTGGAGGAGTGGGTGTATCGGTGCGTCTGGGTGACTGGTTCGCTTGCCGATCATTTCGTCCATCCATCCATCCATCCGTCCATGGAGGGGCAAAACAGCGCCCCGGGAGGGAATGATGTAATCTATGCAGAAGCAGTGAGCGCTGGTGTACAAGACCAAAGAGAAAAGTAAACATGGCGGTCCTCCTGCTCCCAGGCTCTGCTTCTTTTCTTTGCTCACTGGCTTGCTCGCCGGGTGACTGGCTTGCGTGTTGTAACTCGTCCGTGTATTTATTTGCCGCTGCAACAGCGGTGGCGGGAGCGGCGTCAACCAAACAAACAGTTCAGCAGGGGCAGCAGCGAGGGGTTCGTCTTCTTCCGCTGAGCGGGGGCGACGATGTTGAGGAAGATGCGGCTGAAACGACGATAGAGCTAATCTGCGATACCCGGGTGAGCACCCTGTATACTGTACATACAGTGTACTCTTGAGCTACCGCGAGGGAAGCGTGTAGATGTTGAACACCGGTTCGGTGAATCAATGCTCTGCTCCGACGAATCCAAAGATCTGGAGAAGTTGATCGGTTGAGTCGCACTCGCTTTCGAATAAGTAAGAAGGAAGGGAAGAAGTCAATCGTTTTCCTTTGTGCCGCCGCGCTGAACAGACCGCTCAGTTGAACTTTCCGTTGAATAGGATTCGGTCCATTTGCAAAAGAGGTCACTTTTGATTCTCTCTCCTCACCTTCCAGATCGAACGAGCAAAAGGACGAGCGAGTGAACGCGCGAGCGAGCTGGCTTGCTGGCTTGCTATCAGAGTGCGGCTGAATACATCCGACTTGGCGGAGCAGTGATGTTTCGAGTATCAGTTCTGAGCGTTGGCCAGACCCCGGATGATGCGTTGTGTAAGCGGTGCGGGTTCTTAGCGGGTTCCTGGTGGATTGGCGGTGAAGGCAACGGCGGCGGCGGCAGCCAGTTGCCACGGCATCAGAAGCAGAATCAGCAGCGGGGAAGTGCCTAGTACATCAGTGACCCCGGCTTGGTACAGATCAACATCAAAAGTTAATGGTCCGTGCCTTCCTGGTCTCTTTTCTACGCCCGTCTGTCCCCCGTCCTCCCTTGCCTTTGGTTGGCTGGCCGACTCGCTCGCTGGCTGGCTGGCTCGCTCGTTTCTGCTCGCTTCGGGACCTACAGTGTCAACTCCACCACAGCATTGAACATACAAAACACACATCTCCACTACCATCCCGGACGGAGAGGGATCCGTCCTCGGGATTTTTCCTTTCGACCATCTCAGTTTCGCGCCGGTGTCCACCATGGACGATGTCCAGGCCTGGATCAGAACGGAAAAGTCTGGAGGACATTAATGAAGGCACCAGGAAACGAGCCAAGACCACACAATCCAGGCTTTCCACATTTTTCTCTTCCGCCGCGGAGTTTTTTCGGAGGCCTCGATCGGAAATTTTACGACGCCCCAATCGAATACGCGTTCCCTCGCAACTTTCGGATGAGTTGCCACTTGAGAGTGAGGCTTAATGTATTCTATACATCACGTCGTATGCCTTGCGTGGCACTTTAATGGACTCGACGAAGTGAAGACACGGACAGCGGATGAGTCGACGTTACGAGTTGCGATCGAATCGCTCCCGAATGGGCGCCACTGCTCCGAGAGTCCCATGGCTAAAAAGCTACTTGTCGTGTTTGCGTTTGTTGTGCTGTTGGCAGAACACAATGGGGTTGAACGATTCTTTTGTTTCCTGAGTCACTGCGATGATTACTCCTCTCTGCTCGCTCACAGCCCCGCTTTGGCGTGTGGGACTCTGCTTTCGGAAAAATGCAAAAGTTTTTAACATTCACAGTCTGCAGCTTGCACTGCGCGGAATGTTGCTGCTCACTCGCTCGCTCCCTTTCCGTCTCCAAGAAGAAAAAATTCAATTGTTCTTGTAATTCTGAAACAGACACCTCGAAGTTGCAACCGGGATCGGGTTGCTGCGTAGCCCAGAGTATTGTCAGAGGGAAGGAAAAGGAGGAACGGAACGGCATGAAGAAGTTTGTCTCTGCTAGAAGAAGCTTGTTCCGGGAAATTTCTTCCCTGCCGTCTCTTCCTTTCTCGCGCGCCCTCGAAGTCCAAAGTTTCTTCTTATTTTTTTTTTCAAGGAGCTTGTCTATAAATCTGAGTCAGAAAAGTCTCTCGTTGAACATTCCGAAGCTTCGAAAAAGAGCTCTCTCGGCGCGCTTGACTCGCTCGGGAATCGAACCCGTAAACCCCGCAAGATATTACCCGACCGCCGTCGGTTCAAAAGCTTCGGTCCATGGAGGCTCGCTGTTTCTCTGCGTTGGCTAAAGTCTTGCTTGGATTTCTTCCGAGTAAGCGCTCCGTACGAGATAAACTCCTCCCCAAAGCTTCCGTTCTCATCTGATATTCTCGATGAGTCAGACTCCTGACGTACCTGATTGGTAACGCCCGAGAGTTTCGAAACACCTCGACCTGGAAAACGAGGATAGCTCTCGAAAACTTCAACTTGGGTCGGAGAAACAGCAGAAACGTCCGACTTTGATGTGGTCGAGATTCTTAATTCAATTCCATGGGTAGGTCGGCCGAGCGGTCACGACAGTACTTTGCCCTCGGTACCACACCTTGGGTCGATCCGAGGTGTCGTGGGTTCCCGCGAAGTTTTAGAAAAGCAAAAGTTTCTGCAATTCCGCTCAAAAATATCTCGGAACTATTGGTGAACCGGTCGAACTCGTCAGAGAAAACCCGCGACGAAGCGTTTCAACTCTAGCCATTCCAAATTGCACCCCTGACAATACGTAGGTGCATCGACCGACGGCTTCTCGATCGTTGTAACTGCTCAGTGTTTGCGGCGCGTTGCGTGACTTGCATCCGCGCTACTTCTCTTCCCTTCGAGCTTACACAACCCCCTGTCGGTGGTCCCTGGCATTCGATTTGGCTTTGATCGAGCCAATTACGGCTTTCGAGGCAACAGTTTCGGCAAACACGAAGCAACCTGAGGTAGGCACCGCTTACAGGAGGACAGTGGGCGGAAACTTTTCCAACCGATTTCACTCTCGCTCCTCCATTACGCTGCGGTCTAAAAGTTCAACGCAGTCGGTCCCCGCAGTCTCTCCCGTATCCGGCAGGAAAATTACGGCGCCCACTGTCGCTT
Source organism: Neoseiulus californicus (assembly GCA_028455905.1). Classification (NCBI taxonomy): domain Eukaryota; kingdom Metazoa; phylum Arthropoda; class Arachnida; order Mesostigmata; family Phytoseiidae; genus Neoseiulus; species Neoseiulus californicus. Next base: position 9,059,142 of record JAMQGS010000004.1, on the reverse strand, counting down.
CATTGATGCTTTCCCAAGATGCTAGACCCAAGATGATGAGTCTGGCGTCTGATGCACCTCTATGAAGCAGAAGATCATTACGGGCATGATTGATAAAGCATCAATGAAGAAGCAACGGTGGTCATGAGGAAATATCGGTAGGGCGGCGATGCCAAAAACGAAATCTTTGAATCCAGTACCACTCTCGATCTCGCCCAAAGCGAACGGTGACGAGGTTCATGATGAAGCTTTTCAGATGGAAACCTTCAAAATCAGGAGTATGAGAATCAGATCTTGAATCCATATCGGCCGGCCAACTGATTTCATGACGATTCCGGTGGTCCGCGGGTCCGTTGCGCGCAATAGAGAGGCGCGACAGCTGCTTCGCGATGCCTAAATATTGGAGCCGCAAATGCTGCTCTCAACGGAGGGCCACCTTTCGGACATTAATAACGCGGCAGGCCTACGCCAGCTGGGGGCGATTGGCGCCTTGCAATTCGAGTCCGTAATTGTTTCGGCCATAATCAACGCAGCTTCGCTTTCTTCCAACTGCTGTGGGAGCACAAATTCTTTCCTTCGGCAGCCATCGAGTAGCTCGCGGCCAGCTGCTAGGCAGCTGAAGGCTCCAATGCGAAACATGCTTGTGTTCAGCAATCGTAATCGCAGTGCCCAGGCGCTTTGTGTCCTCTGCCTCCTAACCTGGTTCAATTTTGGGCGAGTATAGCTCGCAACGGGCTCGGGTTGATAAAAGTTCGCTTCTCGGCCGAACTATCCCTCCGACATTTTGAGAGAGTTTTGGAAATAATCGTGGTCTCGAAAACGCGACGCTTGTGCGGGATGATATTGTCCATTATGCAAATGCCAAACGATGAGATTCTCTGCAGAATTTGTATTTGATAGTACTTCCGTTGTTCAATCTCCGTCTCACTTCCCTGTCGATATCGATGCACTGGCGCACGCTCACACCTCTCCCTGTATCCCTTTTTCAAACTTTCTTGATAAGTGGTAGCGACTCCAGTGAACATGGCATATCTCCCGAGAGCGATTTCACGCGAGCCGGCCAGGAGATCGATAAATATATTCGAACGCCTTTTCGATGAAAGCCTCAAACTCTATCATGGGGGAGGCATACATATAATACGCTCCGTGTGCGAGAGGGACGAGAATATCGGAAGAACCCGCTAATGTAAATCGCGGTTCCGGCTTACAACGTGACTTTGTGGCTTCCGTCGTGTGGTGGAGGCCGCTCGAGTATGCGGGAGACATGTAATCAAGAAATTCTTCAGATCGGGGCCGCCGCCCGAAGCCGCGGGCAAAAAGACCCGGAGGCCGTGATCATGAGCAAAAGATATTCATCCCTATATTTCGCTTGGGATCTTCATTCAGAGACTCGGCGACAGCATTGAAGGCGGTGGCGGCCGGTCGGACCCCCGGGCAAAGTGTTATGCGTCGGGACGGCTGGTGTCCCCGACGAAACGACGACGACGAAAACCAGGAATCGACGGCCCGTAGAGCAGTTCCGGCGGCAGAGCCAGAATACGGCTAATATTCGTTCGCACACAAAATCCACAGGGTGGAGATGATTCATTAATTCGACTTCATTTTAGGTTCTCACCTGCGTTCTCCTGCCCTGGAGACTCTCGGTAAGCCCAAATTCTACGAAAGCCCCCCTGTCCGCATAAAATGAGAGCTCAGCGAGTTCGTGGCGCTCAGGAATCACCCTCCCTCGCCCACATTGGTGTCGTACATTCTCTCGGAACCTTCCAAAATAATCTCTGAGACAGGACAGTCTCCACCGGGTCTTTTTCGGGATTGAAGAAGGAAGATTCGATGAAATAGAATCACTCAAGACACCAAATTATGTTCTCCAAAACTTGAACACGAAATAGTGTTTCAGCAAAATCCTCGAAAGAAATCTCTCAAGACTCCTGACGCCACCGTAGTTGCTTATCGTTCCGAAAATGCTCCACCAAAGTTGCAAGTCAATTCATCCTGGAAACTCGAGACCTCCAGGCAAGCGCCCCGTTTCCAGTTACGGCGACGCAGCGTAAGATGCATCAAGACAAAGAAGATGCAATCAGGGAGCAACAGCTGCGAACGGCCCCTGTACCTCTTGCATCTATGTTGATGACGGAGGCGGCCGCTCCACTTGCAGCAGCATGTCATGTTGATAATAAATATTTTGTTTCCATTTATTCATAGGAGCGATGACACCGGCTCTTGAGCGAACAGACAAGCTTCCATGGAGCTGCGCTGTGCGCTGAAGTTTGTGAGCGACTTCATGAAAGTAATTTTTCCTCAGCGAAAATAATGCCTCGCCGCACGAGAGCTCGTTAACTCGCTCAAGGAAGGACCCCTCTTGAAACCACAGAGAAAAAATGCTCGAGTCACCGGTTTAGCGTCAGCAGCCGCAGAAGCACGAGCAAGGTAACTCTCAAGCCGTGAAACTCCTGAAATGGCGTCTCGAGAGGACGGAAAACGGAGTTCTTCTTCGCTCTGTCGTCGTTGTCGGTCGGGCGGCTCTCGTCGTCGTCGTCGTTGTCGAGGGATGTGATGAGGGGCCACCGACGTCAATGCGAAACGAAGCAATGTTTGGCGAAGCCTCCTCTTCTTTCCCTCCTGCGAAAACCCATCTCATCTCTGTGCGGGATACGTTTGACGTTACTCTGCGCTCTTAATCCTGTCCTCGGCTTCGAACGGATTGCGGCTTGACGGCACTCAGCAGCGCTCTATCCTTGAAACCGCTTTTTGAGGAAACCTCCCCGAATTCCTCGGCACTACTCGTATCCGCGAGAAAAAGAGTTCGATTGGGTATCAAACTCAGAAGTCATGGTCTCTTTCCTCCCTCAGAGTTTCCCGGATTTCAGGATACCAACGGATGTTTTCAACCTTACAATGATGGTTGTATCGAGGTTCAACCAAGCGCTCTCGTTGCTTTGTTGGACGCTCTGTCGTCGTGTCGTCTTCCGAGGCCAGCACTCCGCTTGAATTCCTTCAGCCGCTGAGTGAGCTCATCTTCTCCGTCAATTAGCGGGAGTTTCCAATTCGCGGAGTCATCCAAGCGCTTGAGCGAACATTCGTTCTAATCCAAAAGTTCTGCTGCTCCCAAATTAGCAGCATCGAAGGTTGACCGAAGATCGGAAAACGAAGTCGACGCTGAAATCCCTCCACACTGTCCAGGAAGAACACATACTATACATACACCACCACCACGGGAGCGACGCGTTTGACTACTAAAGCTTCTGCCAGTGGCGCCTCCGATTCCGATGAGGAGGTAATCCTCCTTTCCTCCCCTAGTTTCCTGTCGGCGGCCTCCGTTGATGGCTTAGCTTTCCCTCCGAGCACACTCTAGTAAGTGTTTAATTTCGCTTATAATCGGCTCTCGGGGGTCAAGTGCGGTTTGCGCAAAAAAGACCGAGGGACTCTTATTTAAACACGGTCCATCTCTTTTACATCATCGGCTCCGGCTGCTCCATCCGCTGTTCCTCTTTTCCTCCTTCGATCCTTTTCCCGGGAACTTTCGACCATAGATCCACGGGACGGTGTCACGAGTTCGCATCAGGAGGACGAGTTGGACGAGCCGTATCGGGCGCGTGAGCGTAACCCAGTGCGTGTGTGCATACGGAGAAAAAAAGAAAGTGAGGCCAAGTGAGGATGGAGGCAACAACGGAGGCAAGGGCAGGGGTGGGATATGTGAATGAAAAAGCGAGCATTCTTGCCACGAGCTAAATCACCGTGGGCGCTCTCCAGTCTCTCACAAGACGCGGCCTTCTTGAACGTCGTAGTCGTCGCCTCCTTCTTCTTCTTCTTCTTCTCCTCCTTTCGTCGCCCCGTCGTGCTTGCTCGGAGAATAAGCTTGTTGACAAGCCCGTTGTGCTCGAGAAGCGAAGAGCTCTGCAGCGGCGGCGCGGCGGCGCGGCGGCAGCAGCCGTTGTTTGGTTCAGCTACATACACGGCTATAATGGCTTGCTCCCGCTCTATGTGTTCACAGAGGCGAAAAATAATCCGGCCAACCAAGCAGCATCGTAGCTTCGCGCTCCCGTACGGAGCGAGAGCCGCGGAACCGGCCGAGTGCGTCCGTCCGTCCGTCCTCGCCCTCCTCGGACCGTCAGTCAGTCAGTCAGTCATGCTGTCGATCTACCTCACCGCACAACGAGCTTCTTTGATTCCGTGTCGTGATCCGCGTACGGGCATGGAGTTGTTTCGATTTGAACGGAACGTTCGTTGAGAAGTGTTCCGCTCTCCTGTTTGTTCCGCTCGTCTTGACGTCTGAAGACGCGGAACACTTGACGCCTGCGACGGACGCGACGTTTCAATATCGGAGCGATCCGGGGCTCCGGATGCGGTGGTCGACGACGACGGTTGGTTGTGAGGAAACGCGCAAAAACACAAGCCATAGCCTACGGGAACTTCGGAAGAGCGAAAAGTGTCGCCGCAAGCTCAAAAAACCGACCGAGCTCAGGAGGCGCAGAACACTGCGAGCCAGACCGGATCCTGGAGTTCCGATCCGCCAGCCATTGAGCTCCTGCAGAGCGCGCCCCAGAGTATGGCCCCTCGGCCCACCTTGTTCTCTCCACTCCTCGGTTCTCTCGGGTCCTCTCTTCTCTCGGAGCACTCCTTCATGAAAACTTTCTTGCAATATACTGTATTGCCAGTCTGCTCGCTCGCCCGCCCGCCCGCTTGGGTTCAATATGAGCTACTGTGATGGTGGTGAAAAGTGGCGACGTCATCCGGTCATTCACGCAAAAGGAAGTCACGTCCGCTTTACGCGAAGAAATTCTCAAATGACAACAGAGCTTTCCGGCGAAACCTCGGGAGTTGAAATCGACGGCATTTTGGAGTGCATACAAAGCGAAATCCGGGATAATCTTATCGAGCTATTGGGAAGCTTATTGCCGTGTTCCTTCGGATGGAGTGTTTTGCAGAGGCCAGCGCAGAGCATTAAGCTGCGATGAAGCTAGATGGATCGGATGATCGGTTGGCTTTCCTCCGCGCCCATTATTGTGTCGTTCCCATCTCTGACCCGCTCCTCCGTACGTGCCCGTCGACGCGATTCGACGATTGAACCGAAGGGCAAAATTCCTGCACCGGGGGAAAGCGGGCGCACGAATTTTTCTGAAATTGCATCGATAAGCTTGCTGGGAGAGGGGCAGCTAGCGGTGACGTAAACGTCGATGACGAAAAATTTGTCCTCCTCAGAGGTCGCATTGAGTTGTAACTGACTGACATGAGCTGTGTTTCTAACCTGACACCGAGAGTTGAATATTGGCTCGTTGTGACCTCTGTGGGCGTGCACTGGAGTACGTGATCAGAGATCGGGAACTCATGCGGGGAAGAAAATGACATCTGCATAAAAATGTACTTATCACCCAAAAGGATAAACTTCTCCCGGATGAGAAGAGGATGCTCCGCAGGCAGGGGGGGGGGGGGGAAGCAATGTGATTTTTTTAATTAAAATTCCCTCCCCGTGGAGAGCCAAGAGAAGAGAGCCACGACAACGCGACGTTTTGTAATCTGCTTGGCTGGTGCCGCCGCCGTTCCTTACCGCGAGGCTTTTAGATGAGAAGTAATTTATGCACGATCACGTCACGTGGCACGGCGGTCGGTCGGTCGTTTGCAAGAGACGGGCCACGGCAGAAATCACTCAAAAATGAGACTTGCATTTCGGAGCACTGGACTAAGCTTCATTTCATGAATCAGCTTAGCTCCAGTGGAGCCCTGCCCAACCTTGTAATGAACCTTTCGAAATTTCCTCGTTCGTTCGACCCCACCTTACACTTTCGGCCCATCCGAGTTTGTTTGCGAAAATTGTACGACCGTGTGAGGAACATCGCTCGAGGGTGACAGATTAACGTTTCGCTTTCAAATTTGAAGCAATTTCAATCATTTTTTTTCCCAATAGAATGAAGATCCATGTGTCGTGAAGTTTTTTACTGGCATTCCCTTGATTCTGTTGCGGTCTCCATTTCAACGTGGGGAAATGGGTTCGCTCCCAGGCCTATATTTCCCGACCCAGACCTCACGTGACCAGGACAGAATCATGATTTCGAACAACGGTGACCGAGATCCGTCGATGATGGGGCTCAATTGTGACAGTTCTTCCGTTCAGACTTCCCTCCCGACGCTACAGTCTGGATGCGGCCCGCCACATAGCCTACCTTTCCTCTGCTCCTCGTCAACGCCTCGGCCTGTGGGTAATTGCAATTGCAATGCAAATTGTCTTCCCTGCAGCAGGTAGGTGCTGGCCTCGGGAATTCTACGCACGTCGCTGCTACGACCGACCGACCAGCCGTCCGTCTCTTCACCCGCCCATCTCCTCAGACTGCCGAGTGTCAGCCCTGACGGGCGCTCGTTCCCGACCGGCTCCCCATCCAGACCTCGGCCTCGTGTCGGATAGGCATTCGCTGCAGGTTGGTTCGTCTCGCCACGGCACTGAATATTCGACGGAAAATACTCGACCAGGAGCATGGGGCTCTGACTCCATGTGTGATACCTACAAACGTGGATTTTGCTCCATTTTGTCTCAGAGCAGTTCGGAAAACAGGGTAGCGGGCGGGGAGAGGGTCAGGGAAGCGCCCAAAGGGCAAAATCCACGAAGAAACGTTGGTTGATGGCGGTGGCAAATGAATGCTGCTCCCTCGACGCCATGGTCCGGCACTCGGCTCGCTAGGTTATCGCTTCTTGGCGTTTTCCGGCACTGTTTTAGGTTTCCATCTGTATACTAAGTGCTGTGCAGCCCCGCGGGAAAACGCACCCGCAAGGCTCCTTTCTTCCTTCCCTCCTCTCTCTGTGGCGATTCCCATTCGGCTGGCTTTGGCTCAATTTGGTTGGCATTGCCGCTAAGCCGACCGACGGCACGACAGCGGGAGGCGCGGAAGAGAACACGAACAGACATACAAACGCACCACCGACCGATGAAGCAACCAAACAAGCCACTGTTGAACTAATTTCGAGTAAACTCTGCGTGCCCTCGGGCTGTAGACAAATAGGTGAATACTTGTGGAGCCAGCATTCCCCGAGCAGCGACTCCTCACGTTCCCATGGTCTCTTCTTCATTCGGAGGCTCTGCGTCGCTGCTTTTCCTCCGCTCCTTTATTTCTGGGTTTCTCTTACAAGTTGCAGCACCGTCTCAGCCGCCATAAACCTAGCCCGACCCGGCTCAGCCCGCTTGCTGGCATTCGGGACGGCTGGCTGCCTTGCCGGCCGACATTTACGAGTCCCTTGAGTACAAGCACAAAAACTATTCGAAGGACCGAAAGAAACTCCTTTGACCACCGATGCCTTACTCGCGAATAGTGGCAACTCTTATGAATACTACGGCGTGAATGAGCCTCACTGCAGGGGGAACGCCAACGTTTCAATCGCTCCGAAGCTCGCTCGATGAGCATCGCAGTTGGAGCTCGTCACCACAAGAAAATCAATGCACAGAAAATTGGGGTCATGGTCATCGAGGATGATTGCAGGTATCAAGTTCCTGCATCGCCACTTCGAAATCAGCAATCCTCCGAGACAAAGAATCTGGGGAAGCTTCCGGAGGAGCTTTTCTTCAACGATTCTCTGAAGGGTCAAAAAAGACCTTTCGTGGACCCTCGCGTGGCATTTTCGGGGGGATCTGGGCGAATTGTGACTCTTTGGAAGCATTTCTCATCTTCAAGTTCATTCATCGAGACGAGCATGGCGGGATGTTTCGGGACGGCTGGGGTTCGTTACCGTGAAACCGACGCGGACAAGAGGAGGCGAAGGGATAGTACAAAGAGCGAAGAATTGAGCAAGACGAGGACAAAGTGTGCATTGGTAATTACCCTTTGAGAGGAAGAGACCGGTTTACTTGATAGTAGAGCCCGTCAGCAAGCGAGGGAGCGGCACCAGTGGTCGTAGTAGTAGTAGTGGTAGTGAGATAAACTCATTTTGCGCTCGAACGAACTCCATTGTGTGTAGAACACTACCGACAGCGGCGGGCGGGAGCCATCGGACGATAGTCGAATACGAGGAGAGAGATAGAAGACTGATCTCACCCGACCGTTCTAACGAATGGCGCCCGCCGCCCGGAAAAGTGGGGGCGGAAATAGCACAGAAAATAGCCGTCAGTCAAGGGATTAGGCACAGGCGCGATGGGCTTCGGGAACATGCCCCCGCACAGCCGTTAGTTTTCTTCACTGAAGTTTTTTCTTCACTTTCAAGAGAGGTTTCTGCCTCGACGGTGAATTCCTCCTCCCTTCGAAGACCGTCGACTTGACCTCCAAAAGTGGAAATAAAATTGCTGGGTAGCGATTTGATCCGTTGTTCCCGATTCCACGTTTGGTTCGGGTGCACGATCGCACGGAGACATCATCGAATCCACCACTCTAGCTCGATTTTGTTTCAATGCATATGAATGAGGCGTCTGAATCTGAGCACTGGGCTCACGAACCGGCACCCAGGGGACTTCTCCCCTCAAGTGAGGTTTGACGTTACGCAAACGCCGTTCAGAAGCCTATCTAAACTTTCCGCAGACGACAGCGAGAGATCCCATTTACCCCTTGATATCCAGCTGACCCCGGATGGTGAGCCATTCGGATCTCAGTCTTCGAGTCGAAATTCGTGACGAACTTACTTTACGGGCAACGACGGGATCGATTTTCACCTACCTGGAGGTTGAAGTCATGATTGACGGGGTATCCTATAAGTGGGAGAAAGGTGCTCCGTCCTGTAGTCACGTCCATATCCAAAACAGACACTGTGAGCACCGGAGACACCTGCGTGTTGTACATCTGCGAGAGCTGCGCACCGGGGCTAGGGGTTTGCGAGTCAACATTCTTATTGGTTACGAGGCACGCAGTGACCAAACCTAAAATACAGCAGAGGCCACTGCTTATCATGCACACGGTCACCTGAAAAGCAAGCACGGAGATCTTAGTTCCTGGTATTCCCTCCTGGATAGGATCCAGGACACCTCGAACCCTGAAGTTATCCAATATAGGCTCCTCCTGCATTTATATTAAGGATCTGAGACTCATAACAGGGCAGTACGATGGAACTCGCCCACACCATCGGGCCCGAACGGGCGGGAATTCTACGAACGAGAATTTCGAGCCAAACAAACAGGTGGGCCCGTTTTCAGACGATACGATTACGTGGACTCCTCTGAATCATGTAATATGTAATGATCGGAATTCTCATGGATGGCTCTGAGTGTGCCCGAAATCGGTATACAACGGTTTGGGTTGTTTCCGGCCTGTTCTCTCCGTTCAGGACGCTATAGAGGAAACAAACAGGAGCCTGAAGAAGTTTATCCAACGAACTCTGCCTTACTCCAGCGGTCCCAGCCCCCTCCGCAGCAGGTTCCATTAAGCCCACTCGATAAGGAACAAAATAGGGCGGCCTGGGAAGAAACCGGGCAAGAGCAGCAGAACAAAAAAGGGAGAAAAGTCAGATGGCTGGCGGGGTGTGATGAGAATGTTCGTCCGGCGGTCGGTTGGCGGCCACCACCGCCGCCGCCGCCAAAGGAACGTCCACTGGCCTTCTCTCTAAGCCCGTGATAAATTGACATGTTTGAACATAATCTCGCCAACAAGAAGCCTCCAGACGGTCGACGCGCCAGTAATTGCGACCTAATGCTTTTCGTTGTCTATCTAATCTTTTCTTATGGATGAATGTCTTTCGCTTCCTTTCGCTGATGCTGTCATTTGTTCGCGTTCATTCTGGTCGTTTTTCTTCCGAGTCTTGCGCCCTCCGAGTCACTGGCTCGATGTGTTGGTGAGTCTATCCTCGTGCCGTAGTCATCAGGGCCGACTCGTCCGGAGTAGCTCAACGCTAACACGGTTCCGGGCTCACTCAGTCCGGGAACACAGAAAACAAACTCATTGCCGCGGCGGAGAGGAACACTCCTAGATTTCGGAAGTCTTCGAAGGCAAAGGTCGACACAGATGTGATGCAGGTTCATTCTGAGACTATGGGAGCAACTGGGGCACCTTGAAACTCCGTTGAATATCCGTCCTTCAGGGCTGTTTTCCCGATGTTCTGAGCGGTCGGGGGATCGATGATCTGATAAGAACTGCTGGACACTTCCGTGCTCTGCATGATATGAGAGCCCTCTATAGGAGAGCTCTGCTGCCCGCCTAAGTATCCTATATTTTGTTTGACACGCGGCGGTGTTCCTCAGTCGTTTAACGTCAACTTCGAATCTGTCTTTCGACTCCTTCCCTCTTATCACTTCATCTCGCACAGCTTCCGAGGGAGGAGGCGCTGCTGTAATGACTTTGCGTGACCCAAACTCATTTTTCCCTTGTTCCCTCGTCTCTACCCTCGTCTTTGAAATTCCCCGTCTGCGATTGATTTCGTGCCGTCTCACTCTGCGAGTATCTTCTCAGGTTGGCGAGTGATCTTGTGTTTTTGCAGCTCGCTTCACTTAAAACTCCGAAGACTGGTGAAGAGCGTGGTACGAGCGAACGACGGGAAGAAGCTCCGGGCGGCAGGGACGAGTGATGTACAGAGCTCGCGAATTCGTTGAACATAACGGGGAAAAATGTTGTGTGCTCGTTTTTGCACGGTTGAGCCCATGTTTCTCCCTGACTCCCGCTATTCTGAATTTTTCCTCTCTCGTTTCCCGCTTACCTCCGGAGCTGAAGGCTTGCCCTGGACAAATTTTTGTTCCGCCTCTTTTTTCTCTCTGAGTGAACGTCCTGGACCGGTGCCGCGATCCAGAGTGTAATTAAAGCTTCTTGTGCTCGCTCTGAGCAACGTTTCCTGTGATGACTGTTTGAATCTCTCTGTTTGCGTTCCTGATGTGATATTTATGCGTTAGCTACGCAAGGTTTTTCGCTCGACGGGTGCTTTGGCTTCAGTTCTCATTGCTCGGTTTGAGCATCGGATTTTCTGAATCAATGCCGAACTATTCCCTCCCAGAAGCGCTCTAGGTCGTGAGTTTGCGAACGTGCTTCGTCTCTTGGGTGAATAGGTCCTCCTGTGTGGTTCTGTCGTGGAACGCGATCCCTGAGCTCCTCTTCTCCTACGCTTCGTTTCCCAGCAGCCAGCTATCTCGCCCGCCCGCCCGCCTCCCTGCCCCCCTGACAGCCATCGAGCAACCCGACTTCGTTGCAAGAAGGATTTACAAAGAGGATTCGTCCTGACAGCCAGGAGTGTGAATGCTTGGATGGCTGGCTGGCTGGTTGCCTGGTCGGCCAGGTGACAACGATCGATTTAATACACCTGCAAGCTCTGCAGGTGTACTCCATGCGTCAACGTCGACTTCGTTTCCAGCGGCGGCGAACAACGTCAGAGGGTGGTACGCATGTTGGACGTTTGCAGCGCATTTCGAGTGCAAATCTGAACCCCGCGCTAGAACACCAGGTTCTGAGAGGAAGACAAGGCTCTGGTGTGATCATCAAATTTTGTGATTCGGTCAGGATGTCGGTCACCGGGAACGATTCGTTAGAATCTTCGCGGAAGCAACGGTCTTACATAAAACGAACTGCTCGACTCGCAACACCTTTCCGAAGACATGTAGTGAAGGGTGTCGTAGGTACATATAACATGGAAAGCGTCGCTCTTTGATGTTTGAGCAGCTTCCCTCGCGGACATCGAAAACATACCCTGAGTCACCGCGAAACTTGATGGTTCTTAAATGGATCGCTTCGAAAGAAAATTGCATTGGTTTCCGATCGCACCATTTATCATTCTCCGAGTTGTTTGTGAGAAGATGTATTGGCTTTGGAGGAAAAGCGTCCCTCCTACCTCATGCGAGATACCTCACAGTGAACGTTAAAAGTTCGACCTTTCGAATTATTTCCGAATGCTCGAGCAATGAATCCGGATGCTCGGGAAGCTCCGTACTTTTATCGACCTAACATGAGACGTCATGAACGAAACTTTCGTTCTCCGATCGCACCGTGGTACGACATAAGGCTCCTGAGACTCACTGCGGACATAATGCCCGTAGAATCGAGCTCGGAAGAGGACGTAGCAGCTTTCGCAAGAAGGTCCTGACGGTTTCCCGTAGCTGGGCTGAGAGCGCTCATGAAACGGAACTGTAGCTTCGGAAACTTTTAAACCTTTCCTTGGTTCAGTCACTCGTGCGGTGGAAAAGTCGGGCGGGCGGGCGAGCGGACCAGGAAGGAGAACGGAAAAGAAATGAAAACGACAAGCAAGCCAGCCTGCCGCAGAAACGAGGGCGTGAGGCTGCGGTGAACGAAGATCAAAGAGCGTCGACGCGGAACGGGAACTCGAACTCCGTGTGTCTGCGGGAAGGCGGAGAGGGTCGGTCGTTCGTTCGTTCGTTCGTTCGTTCATCCGTTCGCTTACTCTCCGGGTGTCTGTCTCCGCCGCAACCAGGCTCCAGATATCGCCAGTGGAAGAAGAACAGAAGAAGAGGAACAGCTTCACTGTTCCGTATCAATTACTCTTAGCCTTGCAGCATGTTGTTGTGTTCTTGTTCTGTGTTACAGCTTCCCTCGTCTCAGCCGCCCGTCTCTTGTTGGTCATACCTGCCAAACTTTTCCCTGACAAAGTCGTCGGTGGTCAAAGGTCCCCTGACAATCATCCACCATTCGTATTCGCCGCACATGTTGTACTTAGGGGTTGAAGGCCCTGTGGCAAGACGGAGACAAGAGTTGAGGTAGAATCGTTCATCCTGGCTGCGTTTTTCTCTGAAACCCTTGTTGGCAATCTTTGGAATAATGATGGCGTTGATGGTGGTGTTGGTGGTAACGAGGAGCGGCAAAGTTGGGATGACGAGGATTGACACAGCGAGCACGCAGGCGAATCGACAGGGTGTCGGAGCCAAGTTAAGGATGGAGCAGGAGAGGAGAGGGACGAAGGAAAACTTTCATAGAAAACAAAAAGCGGCACAAGTCTTAACTCTTCGTCGACTTGGAGCTTTTAGGATGCAAATTCTCATTTAGCTTCTTGGTATGCGGGTCATGTCCGCGCGCGTCCGGGAAGCCAAGGAGCGGGTGGCGAACAGAAGGCTGAGGGTCTGGGCGAATGAAGGCAGCAACCAGAGAACCCGCCAGGAGCCAGCTTAGTCATATTTTACCAGTCGACTCATTCGTCGCTGCCATGCTCGGTCCGCGTTCTGACAACCGCTTAGCGGCTTCGGTCAGTGTGACTGAGCAGAGCCTTGTGGACGTGAGCGTTTGGTCAATAAGACGCTTCATTTCCTCTCTCTGGGGGTCAGCTCGTGGATTCCACGAGTTCACTACGTTCGTTCGTTCTCTGTTTCCCACTCGTCAACACATGGAGCGTTCTTCGGATCAGTACGAGGTGTGGCTATGTTTGTTGCGATTGTTTATCCTGAAATTCATGAGTTATGTGAGCCCAAGGCGTTCGATCTCTCGGTGTCCGCCTCGGAGTCCCAACAGAAACGGATATTCTGGAGCCCAAACATAATTTCCCAGCGGAAATTCAGCTCATCGTGTTGGGTGACTCTTGTGTTGGTTCTTCGGTCGATCGGCTGCTTTCTCGGTCGTCTAGATTGAGTGAGGATATGTGTGTGCAAGGTTCCTTGGGAAGGAGAGGCAGGAGTAGAATAAAGAGCGGACGAAGAAGATACGAAGAGGTGATGTATCCCTCGCTGTGAGTGTCTGTGTGTAAATAATTGATTTGTTTGCTTTCGTTCCCCCGAACAAATTACCCTTTCGTTGCCGAGAAGAGGACCCAGAATTAGCCTTCTTCTCCAAGCTAGTGCTGCAAGCAGAGAGTCCCGCTGCCTGCCTGCTAGATGCCGAAGCTTGATCCGATCGCTGCAATCAAGTCGCTCGCTCCAAGCGAGGACCGGAGGGAAATTGAGGCCGTCTTCGCGGAAACCTCCTGTCGCCGTCGTCGTCGTTGTTGATTACAACACTTTTGGAACTGCTTGAAACAGTTGCCCATTATTATCGAATCCCAACTTCGGGACTTTCAGCCTCAGCATCGGCGACAACGGTGACGGAACAGCAGATGGGAGAAGTCATCGACGAGTCGAGGACGTGAGAATCATAGGCAATGACCGGACCGACTCTGTTGCCCGGAGAAGGATCTTGAAAACCCCAGCCTGCTATCCTCGGGAAAATATCTCGGTTCTCGGGTTTTCTCTTTCAGACATTCTTGGATTCGCTGTTCCCGTCCTCTTCGAATCTTTTTCAGTCTCGGAAGCCTGTTTTCTGCCCGCGCGAAAAGTTCCGCCGGACATCCAATCGTGAAACTTGTGTGAGGAAGAGTCACTTCGCTGAATATTATCGCACGTAAAAGTGCGGAAATAATGCGTTCCTCTCTTTAACTCGGTTCTCGGCCCTCCGAATTGTTATTATTCATCCAGCAGGTTCGGCACGGAAGCGGGAGGGCGCACAAAGAACTCTCTGAAAGCTCGTCCGGGGAGAGCTGGATTCATTCCTCATTCATTTGTGATTTTATTCATTGTCAGGGGCGTTCATTGTCTTCATCTCAGCTTACACAAAATCTGAGAGAATCTCGCAGAGAAGCTTAAAAATGACACATCGGTTTTTTCTCCGCACGTCGGGGTGGACAATCGTTCTGGCCCCGAGCTCGCTAACGTCCTCACAGTCGAGGAATCAGAGGAACGGCAAAGCTTTGTAGCGGAGTAACGACGGGGTGTGGGAATCTCGAGAGGAGTTCCCGCTGAGCGCCTCGATCGAGATGGACGAGGCAAAATTTAGAGTCGAGAAACCTCGGTCGTTATCATAAACAACGACGAAGCAACAAAGTCTACGATTGCTTCAAATCGCGTTCAATCGCGATGAGATTCTTCGATAACTTCCTATTGAGCGCATCTCTATTTCAGATACTTGAGAGAGCACTGGAATTCATGGCTGGAAGCTTCCAAACAACAAACTGCAACAAAGCTTCCAAACTTCCAGACGGATGGATATACAGTGTCTTTACTGCCGAAGTCCTCAGCTCACTGAGCCGTATCATCACTCTTTATGGCTCGTCGCAACTTACCCATCGAGGAGTGAACGTGCTTGGATACTGAGTCTTGCCGAATATGCCGATCGTAGCGAAGCCTACCATGAGAAAATACATCGTGAATGTGATAAGGCCCTTGCTCTTGGACACCTTTTCCAAGAAGCGGTGCCCGGATGAAACTATACACATTTTGTTGATACTCCGTCGCGTGTGGACCGCTAGATAATCGACGTGTTCGAGCGTTCAGAGCTGAAATGAGAAATGCAATAGTTAGGAGTATCCTCTAGCACGTCGTCCTTGGTTTTCAGCGGTGTACGGCATGCTCAGCAGCTTCAGGCTCGGGAAAAGATTTGACGATCGGAACGGAGAATTCAGAAAGCCGCGGCAGATGCCTCGTAAGTCGTAAGGCATGATCCCCGTTTTATTTTCCCACTAGCGTACCCGCTCGCGCTCCGCCGCGAGAGAAGACGGAAAGGTCGAGGCAAAACCGAGTAGTTCTTAACTGATAAGCATCCGTTTATTGTCCGTGGAACGTAACTGATTCAGGGTTTCCTAAGTAACCAGATTATTGTGGTCCTGGGGTGAGCGTTCCTATATCCTTCCTTATATATTATATATATATCCGTCCTTATATATATATGAGAACAGTGTTCACTTTCCCGGCCCTAACGTAGCCTCAGCTCTTGAATCTCTGCGAGCGGTTGATAGACAACAATAGATGACGGTTTGTATTCACTCGGACCCTTTCCGAGGTGGGACTCGCGACTTTCTCCTGAGATTTCTTTTTTCTGATGGAAACTTTACGGAAATTCCCCCGGATTCTCTTCTGATGTCACGATGGAGGTATTACCTCTATCGAAGTCGCCTACATACAGATATCTCGTGGTCTTTGATCGGAAACTTGTTCTGCTATAAAACATATTACCAAAAACCGGGTGGCCTCAAGAGAACTCGTGCTAGAAACTCTCTGATGGCCTCCCGACGTTGGACTCTGGTTGAGTCGTTCCGTATGCAAATGCGTCATGATGATCCGCCTCCTCTCGTTGTCGCACATTGGCCCGAGACCGAGTTCTGAGAGCAGGCACCGAAGCAGACCTCCTCGAAAGATTGGCGAACATTGAGGGTTCATCCCAAGTGGCGACTCGTTAACTACTCCCTCACTCCAAGTTCCTTCCAAAGTTCCACTTCTGACTCTCGGTCAGAGGAATCAAAATAGTTAGATCCTTAACATTGAGTCTAACGGCTCCATGTCTGACTCACTCATCAAATCTGATGTGCATCATCGTGAGGAATGCGTATCGGCGAGATATTCGTTTTAGAACCGAGGCTGAAGACCGTAGCCCGACGAAGAGGTTCGGGACCGTCTGAATCTTTCCAGCGAGAAATGGAATCAGGGTAAATGCTTGCGCTCACTTCATAACAAAGCTCTTCTACGCTCCGAGCTTCAAAACGATCAAGCTCCGAGCCGATCAGCAAAAGTCTTCAACCCAGACCGCCAAACGGGAGTCTGGAACTCTGCGGGAATTAAGTCGAGGAGAGCACCAGCGGAAAGATTCGCAAAGAGGGTCATTCGGAACCGGCATGTCAATCTAGGCAGCTCCTAGTGGGTTTGAAGCTGGCTGACTCACAGAATTTCCTCCTCTTCCCTCTTCTGTTGAAGTCCCAGGGACAAGAATGGAGAAGGCAGAGTGCACGACAGTAGGGGAAATGAGATTTGGAGCGATTTACATCTCTATAGGCAGCGAGAGGACCGTCGCTGCACGGAGATGCGCAGGGATGCCTTTGCGAGCGAGTCGCCTTCGGTCCGTGCAAAGCCCGAGGGCGGGTCGAGAAAAGTGGAAATAGAAAGGAGAGATAGGGCGATGTCGGAACCGACAAAACCAACGAGGAGTAGGCGTTGTGCCTGCCAGGTCCGTGTCCTAAACCACGAGCAGGAATACCGGAACGTGAGAAGTGGAATCACTTGGCTTGTCCAGTCTTTGCAGCTCGCTGCAGGTGGTGGCTTTCCATCGATCAGGATATTTTGGGATGCCTTATCCCGGGTGCCAGGAAGTGGATGCGCAGCAGAAGAGTCTGTATGTGCTCGGCGACACTCAGTTGTCGAAACCATCGGCGGGAAAATGGTGCCGAGCATCACACGCCGCTGCAAGTCTGGAACAACTTTGCTCTGGGATGAAGAGAGAGAGAGAGCAGAAAGTTTGGCAGGAAGAGTTGGGAGTTGGGAGGCTCTTGTTCGTGAACAGGTCGGCTTGTTGGTTTGGCTGGATTGCTTCCCCGCTTGAATGGTTTGTTTTTACTGCTTCTGACAGGCTGTTATTTTCGTTGAGTAGCGGCGCTCCCATTAAAAGGCTCAATTTTTTAAGTCGACGGAACGACTATTTCTCATTCTTCCCGTCCGCCCGGCCTCTCCGGACTCGCTTCGGCGTGCAGGGAACATCGAACCCCCACGGTCATTATATTTCCACAGCCATCGAACGTGAAGCAACGTCCTAACCGCATCGATTCCACAGTTCGACTTGAGTTGTGCTGATAACGATTAGATAGCGGTGATGATAGATTTGCATCGGATTGGGACCTTAATTTCTTGAACTCGATTCCTTTGGAAGCTCATGAACCAGGATTTAGTTGACATGAACCAAAACAGCAAATCTTCAATTTTGGGGTTTGCCTATTAGAAAACATGGTAAATCGACGGATCTCAAGTTCTTTATCCAAAATACTGGAAGGTACGATGGGTTGTGCTCGGGGCGATCGATTGACGGAGTACATCCTGGTAGATTGAAGCTGTATGCGCTGTACCAACTCGCTCGATCGCCTATTGCTGCAAGTGCTTGCCCGTTTGCCTGATGGCTGCAGGCGAACTGCTATTGCAATCAAGGTGACGAGAGACCTAATCGATATCTGAGCACGTGCATACGTGCTTCTGCTTTCGCATGTTCTCTATGTATTTAGCTATCGAAGCTCTGCACACACCGCGAGGCTCGAGCTGCAGGAGAAAAAGGAGCAAATGCTACAGGGGTGTTGGGAGCAAACAAACGACAGCAATACCCTTGAACACCTCTGTATGCGCAGCTCAGATCCTGACGGCTCATCTACCGAGCCCGGAGCAGGCGTCGAGCGAGGAACGTAGGAATGTTCGATCACACGTTCGATGGGCGGCAGTGATGAACACCGTGATACCTCGCGTTGGATCCAACCCGAGCGCCAGGGTGTCAATATAACATGATTCTCCGTTCCGTTTTTCTGTTTGTCAATCAGATCGGAACGTGCCAGCCCAATCCATCAGAGGATCTATCCATCAGCTCACACAGCATACAAGGAGCGAGTCGATGCTTCGCCGAAGTTATGGCGGCCTCAACATAGAGATGGACAGACAAACAGACAGACAGCCCAAAGTGCTGCCGGTATCAAAAAGCACCATAGCCCGGATTATTGCGGGATTATTCTGACTTGTTCGTGAGATGCTTTCTCCGATGGAAAATTCGCGCTTCTGGTAGTCCTCACGTCCGCTGTCGGTCGCAGTGCATGTATCTCAGCTGACTAGCTGTCTGTTCAGTTCCTGAGCGGGACTGTCTTGCTCTGCTGCATCCCTGAATAGCCTGCAAGGCTCTCGACGATCCCTCCTGCGTGCCTGCCTGCCTGCCTACACACCACGCAGATATTCATGAGCAGACAGCTCGGCATAATTTGTAGATGAAGCTAAGCTCGCATTCGACGTTCCGAGTAATCTGATACTCAGCTCAGGAGATGGCAAGCCTCCCAACGAGAGATTTTGCGGAGGTGTTGGGTCGTATCTACGTCGTGATTCGAACGACGTAGAGCACAGCTACGTCGTTCGAAGCACGCAGCCTCCGAAGACAGAATTTTTCGACGTATTACGTTCCAGAGATCGCTTGAAGAGACGATTGGGGTTTCACAGAATTTCACTAGAAATCCCGAGTGCGAGCCGAATCCAGTTTCAATCCAGTGACCTTTCCGTCCTCGATCTGCATCAAGACGACTGGCTGGGCCGGACTTCAATTTCCGAGTTGAAAAAGTTTGATGAAGAACACCCCGCTTCTCAGCGTCAGGCTGAATGAGGCCGGCACTCCAACTCAGGGCGACGATGATTGCTCCGCTGGTGAGATTATAGTTGAGCAATTTTGCCAACGTTTCAGATTACACATCGGCCGGTCACGTCTTGATCGACGGAGTCGTTTCGGTCCATTTATATCTTCATTCATTCGATCACAGTCCGCTGCGCACGCATTGTCTCAAAATTAACATTGAGTGCGCGTTGACCATCCAATCGCAGCAATCTCCTTCTTGACCCCATAGACCCACCGAGCTCCCTAATCTGCTCAGCTGAAGTTCAATTCGAAAACTGACGGAACTTATTGAGTGGGAACGACGTTGACCTCTTCGCCCACAAAGAAGAGTTCATTCTGCTCACGATCAGTCCATTCTCCCGTTTGTTTAGGAAATGATCGCGCGCTCGTCTAGTTCCACAGGCAGAGCCGTTCGCCTGCGCTGTAGAAAAAATTTCCAGGTATTCACTAAAGTGAATTCAAGAACGGAGGATTCCGTGGTCAGATCGGAAATATGCGCTAGACCTGTGCGATACTTTTCCCATAGCAAATATGGGTCAGAAGTATGAGAGTTTCACAATGCACCCAACACAATACGAGACGAACACACATACACCAGAAACAGCTTCTTTAATCAATCCATAACTTCGTCGTCTTTGAAAGCCGAGACGCGCTGCGCAGAACGCGCGGTAGAGACAGCAACAAATATGGGGAAAGGGAACAGTTCGAAACCACATCACTTCCGTAAGAAACCCCGTCACCTCGAAGCGAACCATAAAACGGAATCCTCCGTTAAAAAAAAACTCCACAAGAAGCAAGTGTCTTCAACAGGTTTCCTGATGACTTGCAAGACTCGCCGGTCGAGCGGGCAGCCCGTCGGCCTGCCGAGCTGCTCTCCAACTTATTTCCCCTACTTGACCCTATTATAAGATCGTAAAGGCCGCAGAAAGCGCTTCTTCGTTCGTTCGGTCGCACGCGCGCGTTTCTTGTTGCATACATTATCCGTCAATTACTCTGTAATCAGGGTGAGGGCTGGTTCTATCTTCCCTCGGCTCGATAGTCCGCCGGCCAGCCAGGAAGGGAGCGAGACACTCACCCCTGTAATCATTCAAAGACTACAAAGCAGTTGGTCGCTCGGTTGGTTGGCTAGTCGGGGGAGTACGTCGAGCGCACTCCCTCGCTCGGTCTGTCGGGCCGTCGCTGAAACTTGAGAAGAGGCTCCATGAAATTGCATTTTGGAGTTCTATGCTCAAAGCGACCCCGTCCGGGGAGCGGAAGGCGTGGGTCTGGAATCTTGAGCAGACAATGAATACGTCCGGCTTCGGGCTGAACTAGACCCAACTTTCTCGCTCCGGTCTGGGAACGTGAACTCAAATAATCCGCTCGAAAATTACCGAATGCCGACCATCTCAAAGTCTCACAACACGATCGATGTGTCGGGAGTGGAAGATCAACTCGAGGATGATTCACGCAAAGTTCAAGGCGGAACCCGTCGCGAACTTGAGTATCCGTTTCGGACAGGATGTGAGAACGGAGCCGTTGTGCCGTAGCGAAGCAATAACCAGCAACACACTCGGACGCTTAATCCTATATTCGCTGCTGGGGAGCAGCTGTTGGCGGCGACGATCATCACCTTGGATATGCTTACAAGCTATGCTAGATGCCGGTTTATTGGCCTGTGATTGTCTGGGAAACATATCCCTGGCCGGCGACTGAGCCGACGGCCTTAATTAAGAGCATACCGGAGAACGGCCGACAGTCGCGACAGCCTCTGCCGAGGACTCGTTGCTCCGACATACGGCTGACGATAAATGTCCGATTGGTGAGATGCGAGCTAACTCACTTGCTGCCTCGCTCACAAACTTGCAACGTTCCCATTCCGTTCTCTCTCTCACTCTTTTCACTCACTCTTAATCGAGTTAGTGACAGCCTAGACAAGCTTGACGAACTCCCAGTTGGTCCGTTGTCCGGTGCTTGTTTGGCTGGCGAGCTATCATGCCAATTGCTCGGCTGGTTCGCGAACCTGACCACTCGATCTCGAGTTCCGAGTTCCGAGACGTGCTCAATTCGGAAGTGTGACCAATCATAATCTGCTCCGCGATTCCGCGTTATTCGTCTCCATCCCAATTTCAAGAGCCCGAGAACCTCGAGAAGGGAGTTGGATATTGAGTGACAGATGTAAAAGTCGCGCCAAGTCTCAAATCGCTCAAATCGCTCGCGCTTCACGCTGAAGACCCATTCACTGCATCGCTAGTTTACGAGGAACCGATTTGCTTCCAGGACCTCCGGAGAGGCTCGAGCGACTGCCATCCGTCGGAATGCGAGGGCGTAGCGGTAGGAAAGTTCGAATTTTCCGTCTCGGTCGCCCGCTAATTGCTATCCATCTCAACGGATAAGAACCTATATGGGCTCCAGGTGCCGCACCGCTCAGCTCTGTCAGCTCAATTGCGTGGACTGACGTTCCACTTGAAAATACGGAGCTTAGTGACGAGGGTCATCTGGTTTGCCTCCGGCTTAGCGTGCGATAGGCCGTCTTGGCTCATTGAAGAATTCGGTACCCTCGTCAGAACCTTGGTGCCGACTCCGGCTTTCGAATTCACTTTAGACGATGCGATAGATTCTAGAGCAGAATACGTGCGCTTCGTCGGGTCGTGGGCGATTATGAGCGACGTCGGAAACCGCATTCAAACCGAGACGGTAACTCAGACCGCTGGCTGCAAGAGAAAACCATCTCGGAAGCCCCGCAGGAAATTTCTTCTTTCAACAATCAGGCGCGAGAATTCTCCGAGAGCGTCGATGGGCTCCCGTTACGGCAGTATTTAATCTCGTTTCTCTGATTTGTTCCGTACCGAGAGACGTTTAGTGGAGATTGCACAACCCACCACCGGGAGGGGGGCGGCCATAGAAAACGTATGGCGGGTCTCTGTGTGTTTTCTCTCTTCCGAATTTCCTCTCATTCTCTGCTCGCTACTATTCTCTGTGTACACGTGTGTCTTTTTGAAGGGAAACTAAGAGGACCGGCGGGAGAGTGTAATGGAGGGTGCGTACGAGAGGGGAGAGTAGGTGGGTGGGCGACCATGCATGATTGTCACTCTCTGCCGAACGAACGAACGAACGAGCTAACTCAATCAGCTGCAGAAGCTCGTTCTCCGGCCATCTGCCATCACCTGCTCTTCCACGTGCTTTACCACCGAGTTTCCTGGCGTTAAGCTCCGCTCGCTGGCCCAGCGACAGGAGCGGATTGTGGATACGGGAAAGTATGTCCAAGCGCTCTTGTGGTCGACGTACACCGAGTTGACTGAGTTAAATCAACTTTGCGTCACCGGCAGGCCCTGGTGACCTCTCTCGCAACTGAGTGAGCCGGAGTGAGCAGGTACATGGGCTGAGTCGCGACGCCGCCGCAGCGAAGGGAGGAAGCCGCCGCCTGGAGGAACTCCACCGGCTAAGACCGAATGCAGCGGGCGTTGTTTGATAGATGCGGGAGTTCAATCCCCCGCTTGTCTGCGCGTACATCCATCCATCCGTCCGTCTATCCATCCATCTCAACCATGTCGAAAGACTCCGCGACTTCACTTTGTACTCGACGGCAACTTTAGAGAGTTTACTCTAACGTCTGCACTATGGATGACTTCCCATCTTGAGTGGTGCCTGCCTCGACGGTGCCTGCCTGCCTGCTCACCCGTCCGCTTCCCTACCGTCTACTCGCGCGCTATACATAGTTGTCTTGACGTACGAGATACTTGCAGTCAGCCCGATCGGTGCTCGAAGCCAGGCGTGCGGGCGGGTAGGCAGTTGGTCTCTCAGGCAGAAACCGGAGCATCGTTGACTGAAGATCGAGGCTGAACCTCTGCCGGGGCCTTTTCCTCTGCTATCGAAAGGAAAACTGTCATTTTTCATGGGAGAGAACAAAAGATGGAGGACTTTGGAGTTTTTCCGCTGTAAACCATCATCGGAGGTCCGGCCCATAACGTTGGCGGTATGTGGACGACTCCGTCATTGCTGGACGGGACCCTGCTGATACAATTGATGCTTGATCAGACTCACCGACTAGCAGATACCCATGGACAGACCGATCGAGGGACGGGCTGGTCTTAATGGCATTTCTCTCTGCCTCTCGGTCGTTCAATCGGTCGGTCGAACAGTTGAGCGGTGGCTACTCCTCTCTCGGGAGAACGAACGGGGAATAAGAAACACAGAGAAACAGTTGGATGAGAAAGGCCAAAAACGATTTCCATGTTCTTCCCATTGGTTCGGCCTTTTCTCTCCCCCCCCCCCCCCCGGATCTTCGGTATTCGCTGGTTCGATGATATACAGCAGCCGCCAGAGCAGCAGGAGCAACGACATCGAGCCCACTCAAACACAATCCAATCCAAGGGGGGCTGCCGTCAGATCAACCCACCGACTGACCAACCGTCCAACGAGTGAAGCATGGTACCACAATACGTTCACCCGATGAACGAACGGGCGGACGGACAGACGACCGAACGGGGTTTGATGGAAAAGTGGGTTGGCTGGTCCGTCCGTTCGTCGGTCCGTCGGTCGGTCGCTTGGTCAGTCGCTTACTTGGTCGGTACTCGCGCCCATCCGCCTCTCTGGGGGGAGCCGAAGCCCTCGGGGCCGCTCATGAAAAATGAATGCGTTATTCCTGATGCCGGGGCACAGCGGACGGCGAACAACCGAGCGAACGGATGCACTAACGGACGGACGACGGTGGCGGCGGAACAGAACAAGCTTCAGTCTCTGAGAGACTTGGCGAGTGAGGAATGAGAGGCAACCATGCTGACGCCCAGTCAAGCGCGGCCACAGACGAATCACAACAAAGCTGCTGCCGTACGCTGGTCGCGCCTTGTACGCCTCATCAGACGCTCATGGATGAAGTAGAACTTATCAACAGCAATCCATGTCCATCTTTCTCGCTGCTTCATCTTCATCGCTGTTGTTGAGCAGGATGTTCCGGTCGGTCCATTAATCACATACATACGCAGCACCGTGTTGCCATGAGGATTGTCCAAGTTTTGAGAAGCAATGAATAACAATGCAGACGGATCTCCAGGTGAATGCACGCTAATCAAGTGATGCATGAGGATCAGTCGGTGCATAGGATGCATGGGAACTCAAAACATGCGCATGGGATATTAAGGAGGACGTAAGTCTCTGCCTCTGATCAAATGATGGAGCGAAGCTCTGGTGATCGTTTACAGTTGTTTCCCTAGGGGAGCTCCCAACCACGGATCCTTTAACGGTCAGAAGCAGAAATGTTTCACTATTTTCCAGAGAAAATGAGGAATCGCTCAGGAATGCAAAATGCACAGCAAGGAGGATGCATCAGGAACGGAGCTTCGGGGAATGCCCCAATGATTACGAGGAACGTATGGAATTCCGAATGACGTCGGGTGACGCTCTCTCGGCTCTTAGAAGACGGCATCGGACCGGCATCCTTCCCCGAATTTTACCGTCCGGGTTTCCAAGCTTTCCCGCTTATATGACCTGCTTTAAGAGAAACCGACCTTGCCGCACCTGCTGACGGACTCTGTCCGTGTCGAAAGATATGATACGGATAGGGAGTTGTTTTTCTTGTTATCGTCCCGGGGCCTTGGTCTTAATTTTCAAAAGCTTGCCGCCCCTCGTTCGGACGCTCCCATCCATAGTGAGAGGGAGATTCATTATTTCTCCGCTGCAGCTCGACGGCGACGAGTAAAATTAAAAAGCTTTCGTGACGCTTCGAGATTGCTGCTGGCGCACGCTATGCTCGAGAGCCACGGCTGACTGAGTTTCGATGCTGCCCCAACAGGCTTCGATCTCATCCCGCATCTGTAATTTTCCTTCTAAACAGACTACCTGAGCTTCGATACCATGTGTGGTCGATGGAACGAAGTTATTCACATTCAGTTGATTCCGATCGCTGCTCCAGGATCCATCCCAAAGATCGAAAATAGACTTAGCGGCTCGTCCCGAGCGGGAATCCCGAATCTCGGGCTTTCGAATCAGCCGAGGAACTTGAAGCAAGAAGGGATTGCTCGTTTCCGTGGATTTATCCGCTCTTCATAGTCCTCGGGCCGTATACTCTCCTCGTTTTGGAACTCTTGCTCGAGAGAGATCGAGGGAGAAAGAGAAAGGAAGTCAGGCAAGGACACCTTCTCGCATGAATAATAAAATACGGTACGCCATGAATCGAGCCAGAGTCGGAAGACGTATTGGCTACTGAAGGCTCCACGGTCGACTTGGTGCCAGGATAGTCGGCTGACTGACCGGCGAGCCAGTCGGCGGGCCGGTCGCTCGGTCAGGCCGTCGTCCGTCCGTCCGACATTGAATGAATATGACGGACTGCTGGCGGACGGGCGAAGTACGAGAAGAGGACGGCGGCGGCGGCGGTGGTAGCAGCGGGAGATGGACTCCAGGACGATCTAATCCGATTACCGGCGATTAGGTTCGTCACAGAGGCTTACGAACAAGTTGCCAACTAAGTTTCTCCCGGCAACGTGATATGCACCAGGAGAACGGGGAAGAAAGGACGATCAGACGGACGGAACGGCGTCTCGTAAGATGAAACTTGGACAGAAATCCCACGGTTTATCATCAAACCAGTATCAAGGTTTCGGTTTTGCGGAGCTTCGTCCATCCGGCTTCACGATAACTCGATCACAGGACACTCGTGTTCGCGACGAATGCTTACAACAACCAGTTCGCGGTGATGCGTGCTCTTCGTGGGCAAGAAGCGGCTTTCAACCCAAGCGAGCTTCAGTTGTATCCTGAGTACCCGACCGGCTTCTCCTCAACGGAATTTCTTTGTCTGGCCATGCACGCCGCGAGAGGACACCGACTTCGTTTCTGCTTCTCGCGAATTTCCATAGAGATAATACGGGCGCAGTCCCGAGTGTCGCGGGCGAGGTCGACAGCGGGGAAGTCTTGCCCACAAATAAGCTTTGCGGGTGCAAGAGATGCTGTTGACGATGTTCTCAAGGGTCCGATTCTCTGAGTCGCCGTGACTTGGTTTTCCTTCCCCGCGTCCTCGATCCTGTTCTATTCCCACACGCCCTCACCTTCGCAGAGACCCGTTTTCGTATCCAATGTACGTCAAGATCCGTCAATGTCTACCTTCCGCGAACCTGGAGATTCGCGAAGCTGGCTTCACAGTGCTCCGAGCGAGATCAAAGTCAGAGCAGCAAGCTTTCCTAGCGGCAACCTATTGATGACGCTCTCATTCCGCGAAATATTTCCATGGCTCCCATCTCACTCACTCAGGCGTACGCCTGCGATTGAAATGGTTCTCCTCCCCAGGTTGGAGAGCTGCAGAGTACCGTTCAAAAGCATTGAATCAAGTATGACAACATCAAGGCGATCCGGCGTCCTCTTACTGCTCAAACAGAAATGATTTCCTCCGTAGGCTCGACGACACCGTAGCCTGAATTCCTCCGACCCGGACTGTGAAGTCAGTGAATAAAGTTCGAGATGACGTCGTCGTAGCCGCCGTCAAAAGATGTTTCCGTCATCGATCTTCGTGGCGCTTACTTGATCTTCCTCTTCTGAACTCTTCCTCCAACCGTGTCGGTCTTCTCGCGGTGCATCATTGGAATCTGTTCTCCCTCGGCTGCCACTGCGCCATCGGATGTCTTGTTGCTCTGACAAATGCATGGCTTCATTGAAACCGAAAACTTGAGGCCATCCTCTTTCTACTTCGATTACAGTCCGCAATTTTCCTGCGTGACTGCATACCTTCTGAAGGACATTTCTCGGGTGTCCTCTTGATTTTCAGACTGATCTCGCTGGAAATGGCTCAACAGGAACTCTCAGTCACGATTGCTCGGGCGCGAAACGTTCATCACGAAGTCTTCTCACAAAAGAACGAGCAACAGCGAGTACAGAAGACTTGTCCCTTACCTCACTCCGCAGGCTGGCACCTCGCTTGCCTCTATTTTGAGCCTGTTGCAGAGCTCGGGGGGTTGGAGGGGGAGGGGGGGAGAGGCATCCGAGGATAGTTCCAGACATTTTGCTCGATATCATCATCGCCCCACCATCACTGCCACCGCTATCAACAGTCGCCGCAGCAGCATAAGCGGGCTACCATTTGTGCCGTTCCTCCGGTGATGACTTGATGATCCTCTCTTGTTGACGACCGCGGCTGGCGATGATGTCGTTTGTGTCGATAAGAAACTGCAAAGTTCCCTTGACGCTGTATCTCGTGTGTGTTGCTCAATCTCGGTCGGCGACTAGCGTGAAGATGTCAGAAATCTCCAAGAAAGACATTCGAGACCGACTGGCGGAAACTCCAGAAAAGGGCGCAAGGGCTCTCGCAGGGGACTGTTGGAAAGCGAGAGAGCCCGAACGTAGAAGTCTCACCCGTTGAACAAAGAACTTTGACTGTGTGTAAGGCGAAAACTGCCATATGTTGGGTCACGTTCGAGACATTAAAGCAAACGAAGCTTTCCCCTACATCATAACTCGCAGCTGCTTGAGTTGGCAACTTGAGAGATAGTTCGCAGCTTTACTCTATGAGCCCCAAGTATCTCACTGTTAATCAGTGGCTTGGAACGAACACCTACCCCCGGAAGACTGGCGGAGCTGTGGACCGACAAACTGACGGAAGGATAGCGGAGACGACGACGACAGTCAGTCTGTAAACACTCTCGCAATCACGGCTAGGTCTCACTCCCTCTCAGCATCTGGGAGCGTGGACTTGACATGAGGAGGGCACGAACCACCCCGAACAACATCAACTCATGTCCGAACTGCTTATCACGCCTCATATTTGCCGGCTGAGACCCGTTCCTGTTTGCTGTGATCAGATCCCGCGCAACCGGGAGTTCGCCAGGGACACGCGTTTTACCCGGGAAGGTCTCTGAAGTATCGAATTATTTGTCCCAACGGTGTTCTCTGTGAGTGGAGCTCCTGTATGCGACATTTTATTCGTTGACACCATACGTTATGCGCCGCCTTGTTCTGACTTCTGACATCGGGCGGCATTGTCAGAAACTATGATATTTTGTCAGAAAGCGTTATCAGCACAACGGTCGGAACATTGCGCCCGCACATAGTGTGCCTTCGCATGGCCGCTGAACCATTGAAATGGAACCGGAACTTATCTGCTCAAAGTTAGATCCTATCCGGCGACTGATATGCTAGCGAAGGTTTTTTCTTGCCACGATGGACAACGTGGGGAATTCTTGCAGAAGAAATTGATTTTTCTTTCAACAAGATTGAAGGAGCACAGCTCGCCAGCCGCCTGCTAGACCGATCGGTTGACTGGACATTGCCATGTGATATATGAAGCCGCTGAAAAGGATCCCGAGTTCTGGACACAAGAATTTAAGTATTGAAGCCGATGCTCCACAAGACCGGCCGGCCAGCTGACCGCTAGCTCGCTCGCTCGCTCGCTTTCTCGAATGGCTGGTCGACTTTTAGGAATGTTATGGCGGTCGGTGGCGTTGGTGGCGGCGGCGGCTCTCAGAATGGAGGATCTATTCCTTTTAGACAAAAGCTCTCAGCGCGTAGCCTTCGTCTTGCCTCACCATTGGCGACGGTCTCGGTTCGGGCGAGCGAGAAACAGCACGAGAGCAGCCCAACCTGCTCTGTCTGCCGTTGGCACGCTCAAATGCTTCCGACTCACGTTGTCGAGTTCCACGCAAGAATTTTCCTGCTTTTCCCACTAACGAACGGAGCAACGAACGAACCATCCAGCGAGCCAGTGCGCCAGCCAACGTTGCCGCCGTTACAATGGAGGGTAATCGCGTGGATGATATTTGTCCTCGTTTCTTCTACTGCGACGCTCACTCGCTCTCTTTCGTCCTCCCGCAGCGACTTTCCCAAGCCCACCTTTTCTTCTCCTCGCCCGGCGCTCGGTTCTCCCACCGCGAGGCTCGCCACTGCTTGGTTGGCTTGCTTGCGCTGAGGAGAGGCGAGTACCGGGTTAGCTGGAACACAGGCTGAAAAGCTCTTGGGAGTTTGTGGGGCAATCGCAATCTTTGTTTCCTCATCTTTGGATCCATCGGTAGCGGCGGAAAGAGGAAACGTCGAGAGTCGGAATGAAGTCCCAAAAGTGGAAAAATAGGGAAAACAGATCAGAGATGAGCGGGGCCTGACAGGAATCAAATGAAATTCAGGTCCGGTTCCCATTGTACTCGCTTTCAGCGAGAGCGAACCCACAAGTCGCGAGAGACCTTCGCGTACCACAGAAAGCTCGCATCTCGAAACTCCTTTGTCAGCTCCGGAAGCCTTTGTCAGTATTAGGTCGCCGATTATGAGAAGGCTCTTGTAGTATCCGCGGAGTCTCAGTTTTCCGTGTTCGAATGAGTGATCCCGTGCGAGTTCCGAAAACCGGAGTTCAGAAGCTCCGAGTTGAGGTACATATCGAGTTTGCGGCTTTTCTGATCCACCTGTCGGGAATCAGTTCGAGATCTACCATCGGAGCTGTTGGGGCTCATGAATAGACACCTTCGCCGCCAACCTGATAATCATTTTGTAGCTTCATGACCTTCGCCTCCTCAGGTACCATCGTGATTCATTCCGCTGACGACGCCGCCGCCGCGGACAACGGTCTTATATGGAATTTGAATCATAATAGAGGGCTTCCGGCATTGGAGCTGCCTCGACTTCTCGGTGCTACATTCCTCTCATTCTCTACCCCTCTCTTTCTCTTTCCCTTTCAGCTTTCCGTCCCCCCCCCCCCCCACCTTGACGGGGAAAATGCGGCAACGGAGGAGTGGGGAAAATTCTTCTCATACATTCTGAAGGTTTTTCAGAGCGAAATTCTGTATCGCTCTTAATCGCGGCGGTGATGCATCCTCATTCTTGATGGGAAGTATCGTACAAGCTTTCGTTTTTCGTCTCGGGCCCCTCGGTCCCACCTCCCAAGACATGTCCTCGACCATGCGGAACCACCCGCCACGGCAGCTGTCTGAAAGTCGAATGGCGAACGGCGTTCGGCGAGCGCTGGCGGAGCCAAAGGGAAACGAGAAAGAGACGAAAGCTATCGAAGACTGGTTGGTTCTTTTCAAAAGCAAAACGATGTTCTTCTCTCTTTATCCCGCTTGTTGGTACTAGCAGCCCTCCTCTCCGTCGACAAATAGACAGACCGACGGAGCGACAAACAGACAGACAGACAGATGGACAGACAGCCAGACAGATTGGGTAGAAGCTTAGACCTTCCCGACTGGTTGGTTCGGCCTGGTGGAGGAACAGACGAACTCGCTGCTGTAAGTACCGTCGCTTGGATTACCGCCACACGAAAAGAACCAGCAGGGCTGAAAATACAGCTGCAGCTCCAACACAAAAGCTCCAATACACTCTATAGGGAGCTACAGGTAGACTTACGGTAGCGGGTTTTGCGACAGGACTCAGGTTTCGCCGGGCTCTCTTTTTCATCTTCGGATTTGTTCATCAATACCGATCCAGATCTTTAGCTCGGACTCGCAAAAAGCTCATCCAGGGTTGAAATCATGCCGTTCGAAAGTAGCCTCACTGGAAACGACTCGTCCTGATGCAAACAAAGTAAATTAACCCTTATCTTGTCCCTTTGTAGTTCTTCTGATACAAAGCTCCCCCTCACGACATCAGTTGCATCCATGAGCGACGAATCGTGGAATCCTTTCTCCACGTAGAGTAAGTCTCGAGCGTCGTAATAGAGGGAGTGCTCTTCAACATTGAGTTAATTGCATACATAATGTCCCTGTCATTCTGCGCTCCCAAAGTGCACCCCGATTTCTGATAATGGAAAATTTTCCCGGAAACCGCCGATGTTCTCATCATCAGTTGATGAGTTCAGACTAACTTTGCCGATTCCCTCTGAAGGATCAACACGAGGACAGCATCCTACCTCAAGATTCGAGCGAAGGAAACAGGTGCAACCCCCGTGCGCGGCAAGATATCGCTCAAAATCTCCATCGGTCACCGGACAAGATTCCAGACCGTACGTTCCAAGCACTTCCATGGATGTTCCAAAAGACCTGGAGTTTCGGGTTGATTCGTGATATCACAGTGGCTGGCGAAAGCGCTTCTTTTTCCGAGAAAACAGTCTTCTTGCTTCGGAACAGATTCGCTGCGACCCAGGTCAAGGCGCTGCGGATGTGCGAAATATTTTCTCGTGCTAACGAAGGATCTCGAAATGTTCCAGGTGCAGCGTTCTCAGTCAGAGGCAGTGGGCCTTGGCAGGACGAGTTGCAGCCGCGAGCTTGCATGCTCCGCATTTCAAATGGGACATATTCAGACGTATGTTATATATGCGTAGCGAAAGCAACACGTGTCGCCGCAAAAAGCTCGACTCCTTCCTGCGTTCTTATCCCGCCGGTGTGGGGTCCTGTCGCGGTTGCCATCCTCTCCTCGTCGCCGTCAAGTTTTTCCGCCGTGTTACTTCGCGACCGTGCGCTCTTGCAACCAGACCATTCAGACGGATGTGGCCGGAGAGGGGAGGCGTCGATTCCTCACTTGGAGAGCACCGCATTTACTAAAAAGTTTTAATCTGACCATAAACCTCGTTTTTGCCGTGGAAGCTCACATGAACTTCTTTGGACCGCTCCAATTTTCTTCGTCAGGGGTCGGCGTTGGCCTCTCACAGTACCCAGGAACGTGGATCACCTCAGACGGAACTCCAGGAAGTAGCTTCGGTTCGCTCCGATGGTGCTCCGCTGAGTTGATCGCGACTCGGTGACTCCAAACGACACGGATCGACCTCGGAAGCAAGCAAGCGACCGAAATATCAGCCGGTTCAGAGTCTGCGGAAGAACAATGAGCGGGCGTGGTTTCAGCGGCTCTCGAGTTCAGAGAGAGGGATTTCGGCAACGACGCCGTTTATGCCATGTTGGCCACAGGGACTAATTTGAAGTTTGCGGACGGAGACGGAGATGGATGAGGTTCGTGGCGACGACGGCACGCGCAGCAGCTCGGTCGCAGCTTTAGCTCAACGATCCTCGAGAAACGAGGGACGCAGAAGTTCGGCTTGGAACAGATTCAGAACAGACGCCAAGATCCTTGTTCAGAGCCCGAAAATCTCACATAGGATGACACCACGCCAAACATCATGACATGACTGACCACGTCGGGAAAAAACCGTCTCTCATTTGTCCCATTCATGAGGCAGGGCAACTCTTTCGACGTTTTCCCATGACTCGCTGATTGAGGATGGCACCTTCAGCTGATCAGATACCGACGACGCGGACAACATACATACTGAGCAAATAATGTTCATTGGAAAGGGGGAGTTCGTGCGCGGTGGACTGGGTTTTCATACAATCTTTCTTCTTTCCTTGGGCAGCATCCAAGTCGAGCTCATTACCGAGCGCTTTGGGACTCGTCGAGTTCGCGACGACGACGTCGACGACGAGCGGTGGCCGCCAACCATAGACCCGCCGAGTTAGCGATCCACCGAGCGAGCGAACCAACGAACGAACGAGCCAGCGACCGACCGCACAATGATGGAGTTAATCTTGACATCGTCCCAAAAGGAACGCTTCGTTGCCCGTCAAGCGAAATGTCGCTACAAGAATGTCGTGGCGGTGAACCACTGCGCGACCTCGCCCGGACTCTTTCTTCGTCGCTCTGGACCCAGCGACCCAAGCGGCCGGCCAGGCGGTCTGCCCCCGAGATATCGTCGAGCGTAACGTTAATTGCGTTCGGTCTCCGAGCTCCGTCGCTGAAAGACGGATTCACTCAGAGACGATCAACTGACCGTCATTCAGACAGAACGACGGACGGTCACTCACTCACTCACAAGGAGCAAGGGTCGTCGAGTGAGCCAGACAGTGAGTCGTCTGGGCGCTCGGCTAAATTTATTTTACCAGATTTTGAAAACTGCGCGACTTGTCCGAACAAAAGGAAGTTTTGTACCAAAGAAAGCAGCTCGAAAAGTCATTGAATGCGCTGTCAAGTCGAGCGAATACCAGTTTATAACGGCAATATGACCAGAAACTGAATCTTTTCTTCCTGCTGCGCCAGCCGACGTACTTCATAACTTGCCCCGCCTCCCGCCGCTTTGTTGCCCGTCCCTTGGTCTCGCAGTTCCCTCAGTTCTCGTCGTTCCGTGCACGCGCGGATGGACCCTTGTCAGGCGGACAGCGAGGAATCAGGAGGAGCGCAGAGGATCGGACGCAGAGGAGTGAGAAAGGGATGTCGGGAAGTCTCACGGGACGCCAGCACTCAGTAAAAGAGAGCGAACGCCTCACGCTGCAATTCAGGGGATGAGAGGATCTCCAGAAGACTTGGAAAGCGAAAGGGACGGGAGATTAAACAAGCGAGATAAATTTTATTAAAAATTTGCCTCCGAAGGGAAGAAGCGCTTGTTCAGGAAAGAAAACTCTGTACCGAACTCTGCACGTTCGAGTAACGTGGCGGTATTGTTCGCGAGACCTTCATCATATTTTTTTATTTCATCTGAGAATGAGCGGTACGGACAATGATAACCCCGCCCTTTCCCTCCAGGAAATTCTTTCAGGAGTTATTTGTTTTTGCACTCGCGCGACCTTTGCCTCGTTTCGCTGGCATCGTGACCTTTGCCCAACACCACCACAGGTGGATACTCACTTCTACCACGCGCGGAAACCGCGGTTACTCTGCTCGTTCTCAAACAGGTGATAGGTGCGCTCGCTACGCTCGGCACGCTCCGACCGAGGTAGCTGGCACGGAACAGCTGCGAGAAGCTGGTAGTACTATTCAAAGACGCTGGCCAATCTGTCCGCTCGATGGTGTCCGTCTCCAATTACGACGGAGGGAACGGCGACTTGTCGGGCGGACGCCCGCACCGTCGTACGTCCGTTCGTCCGTCCATCCGCTGGAGGGAAGCCCAGGCACCTTCTTGCCTCCCTGCTTGCCTGGTTAGTTGGCTGCGACTGGCCTCGTTATTCCGGCCGGTCCGTCGGAGGGCCTGATTTCCTATTTGACCGGAAATCCGAGTTCTTTCTACTTGCTGGCTTTTTTTCCCACTGCTTCCACTACAGCAAGTTACCCCGCTGCCGGGCTGGTTCCTAGCTTCCCCGTTGACTGACGGACTGACTGACTGACTGAGGGACTGACGGATGGACGCACGGACTGCCTTCCTGCTGGTGGCTTCGAGGTCTGGCTCTCTGACTGGCCAGTCAACATTACTCTTCATTAGCTTTCTTTCTGAAGATAGAGGCGTCCATCGCTCCACTCGTCGGACTGGTGCTGTTCCTCCTCCTTCTTCCAATCTGTACGTTTGTGAAGGGAAGTGACCTAGCAATCGTGTTTCACCATCGAGGTATCACGAATCGATGTATTCCCCCAGAGCTTTGATAGCATCAATCGGCTAGACATCGGAACCTTTCTAAGGTTTAAAGGTACCTTAGTGACCTTATTACCTTAATACCTTAGTAAGGTAGTAAGGTTAACCATAGGGCAGTGGATAACCTTACTAACTTACTAAGGTTATAAGGTTAGTAAGACTAGTAAGGTTAGTAAGGCTAGTAAGGTTAGTAAGGCTAGTAAGGCTAGTAAGGCTAGTAAGGTTACTAAGGGGACTGTGATGCCCCGGGAAATTGAGGGCTGGGACAAGATACCACACGTTGGAGCATACGGGGGAATTCCCGGGTCGGTCTGACCTTACTTTTTGAAGCCTATGGGAGAGATTCCCGAGTCGCTCTGACCATACTTTTCGAAGTCTATGGGAGGAATTTACGGGTCGGCCTGACCAGACTTCTTGAAGTCTAAGGAAGAAATTTCCGGGTCGGTCTGACCATACTATTCGACGCCTATGGGAGAAATTTTCGCGAAGAACTGCAATTGAAAGATCGAGAGTCGAAGAATTCGGAAACATAATCATGGCGTCGAGAAGTCAGTTACCCTTGAGTTGGGCTGTGAGTTTTTCACGGGTGCGACGAAATCTGTGAGAACACACATGACTTCTTGGACCCTGAGAGATATCTAATCGTAGCTTCGAATAGCGCATTTCGATCGATTATTTCTCATGTTTAGAACGCGAGATTCTCGACGCCGGCTCAATTGTGGATTCTTGATGAGGGACGAGATAGACACAGCATCAGAATGTCAGGATGTACTCTTCTGGAATGGTCAGAGCGACTCGGCAACCCGGGAATTCCCCCGTGTGCTCCAGCGTGTGGTATCTTGTCCCAGCCCGCAATTTCCCGGGGCATCACAGTAACCTTAGTAACCTTACTAGCCTTATTGACCTTACTAACCTTATAACCTTAGTAAGTTAGTAAGGTTATCCATTGCCCTATGGTTAACCTTACTACCTTACTAAGGTACTAAGGTAATAAGGTCACTAAGGTACCTTTAAACCTTAGAAAGGTTCCGATGTCTACAATCGGCGCTGTTGATTTCATGGATTTCTGCAGCAAAGTTCTTGCGTTTGGGAACTCCCACCGTCTCAGAAGTCGAGACGAGGAGTGGGAGCGTTCTAGGTTCGAGTCGGCATCGAGGGAGAGACGTTCGCCACAGAACATGTTCTCTCCGCCGTTTGCTTCCACCGCGCCGCACAGTGGGCCCGCGGCGGACAAAAATATATTCTCTGCATTTTCGGAACTGTTATGTCCTGTCTTGAATTCGGAGCATCGGAAGAGGCCACAGAAACCAGAATTGCGAAGAGCGCACCAGATTCCATAGTTCAAGACGGGTTTTGCCGCGTTTTTGCATGATTTTTTGTATCAAAATCTCGAAAATCGAGCCGCGTTTGTGCGCGCGGGCGCGCGCACCCGCGCGCAGCCTCCAGGTTTATCTTCTGGCCTAAGTCGACTCAGAGATAAGACCAGATCCGATATCTGGGTTGCGCTACTTTGCGGAACTTCAGTTTTGTGTTGATTCCCCTGGAGTCGACTTAAAACCAAATAATCCATATCATTTGATGCACTCCCATAAGCCGCCAGCTCGTTGGTGAATGAAAGCCTGAAGGATCGCTCTTCGATGACAGAAGCCGGACCATTGTATCGTTGATGGGCGCATTTAAAGTAGTGAAAATCTCGGAGTGCATCAAATGATAGGGATTATTTGGTTTTACGTCGACTCCAGGGGAATCAACACAAAACTGAAGTTCCGCAAAGTAGCGCAACCCAGATATCGGATCTGGTCTTATCTCTGAGTCGACTTAGGCCAGAAGATAAACCTGGAGGCTGCGCGCGGGTGCGCGCGGGCGCGCGCACAAACGCGGCTCGATTTTCGAGATTTTGATGCAAAAAATCATGCAAAAACGCGGCAAAACCCGTCTTGAACTATGAAATCTGGTGCGCTCTTCGCAATTCTGGGTTCTGTGGCCTCTTCCGATGCTCCGAATTCAAGACAGGACATAACAGTCCCGAAAATGCAGAGAATATATTTTTGTCCGCCGCGGGCCCACTGTGCGCCGTTGCTCGTAATCGGTGCGACCTGGAATGGAATTCCAGTCCAAACGTGGGTGTTGATGCCGATGAGACAAAACTCTGACGCGCAGCAATTTGTTCGAAATCGATGACATCCGATAGGTGCATCTTTTTTTTCATCTTTCCTCTTCATTGAATGATACTAAGGAATTCTTTTCAAGAGTCTTTGGCTCTGTGATGTTCTCTTGGTCTTTGTGAGAAGTACTACTAGAGAAGCATCAAGGGGTTCCGGGGAGCTATGAGATCGAAGCATCGGGAGGACGGGGCTTGTTGGGGAGCGAGCACGGCTCTGATAAAAACTACGAGAGCGCTGGAAGCTTCTTTGTTAACCGCCTCAGGCACGTAGCACAACAAGCGAAATTCGATTTGCCCGTCAACTCTAAAATCATTTCGCGTCTTTGTACCGACCGTGGAGCAGAACGATCGAGTCTGAGGAACGCTCCAAGCGTGTAACTCGAACCATCGCTCGACCGCGAACACGCCGCCGCCGGACGAATTGACGTCGCATCGATGGACTCGTAATCCCTCTCGCTTAGCAGACCGCTCCGTGCGATGTAGGAATGGGGTTGACGGGGGAAACGGTCCCTCTCCTACCCGCTTGTCATTAGTTTGATTGAACGCAGACCCACCACTACATGGAGTGAAATACAGCACGAGCTAAAAATGGATGAAACAAGAAACACACAGAACCAACACAGCTCTTCTGTCGTTGCTGTTGTTGTTGTTGTTTGGGTCGTCGGGAAATTCTGGAGCAGACGCCGTGTTTGCGGTCGGTAACCCGATCCGCAGCAGTAAGAGGACACCGCGACGTTCGTTCTGTGACGGCACGGTGAAAAGCTCTCCGTCGCCGGGAGTGGCTCTCGGGGAGCTCTCCGGCCAAGGTCGTTGGTCATTGGATCCGTGGGACATCTGAGCTCGCTGCATAGGAATTCATTACTGCGCTTTATGACTCGCTAGTTTCCACGGGACGTTTGAGCTTCCATTCCAGTCAAGTTCCCGGAGTATCTTGAGGAAACTGCCCCAGAGAGCTCGGGGTAAGCAGAGGGATCATCATGGTTCCGATTCCCGAGTTACCCCCGCCGCGTTCCACAGAAAGTGTTCCTTGCCAGATGACCTTGGACTGTTTTCGGAGTTATGAATAGAATGGCGTCCTTACCTGGAACAGACGGAAAATTTTAGATTAACATGAAAGATCATTCAGAGCAGAATATCAATAGGAGAGTCAGCGCTGCTTCGGGGACGGGAAGCAGAAGCAAAACACGCAAAACCACGACCTTTGACTAAATCAAGCCGCGAGAGAGTACATATGTCACGAAACATGATGTGTTCCGGATGAGTTGCTCCGACTTTGAGAGGAAGTTTCTGTTTCAACGAGGGCAAAGAAGAAGAAAGCGGCAAGATCGACCGCAGAGCAGCCCCAAACATCTAGAGCGGACGCAAAGAGGAACTCTGACTCAAAATCCTCCAGAATCCTGAGTTATCCTCCCTCCCTTCCCTTCTTTGGAACAGGAGTTCCGACGCAAGAAATCGGAGTTGGACTGAATAATTGAGTCGAAAACTTCTAGTGACGAACGAAATCGAGAGTGAACACTGACGAGGGAATATGCTGGTGATTAGAGATCACATGCGGTGAACCCTGTGGTCTGCCAGCAGTTTCAAAACCCAACGCCCAGTCGCACGGTGGGGATCTTGGGCACGGAAAGGCCCCCAAACCTGGGGTAGCGCAGAGAGTTTCATGACATGGCCCGCAGCAGCTGCTTCAAAAGCTTCCGAGGGCGTGACTGAATTCCGAGAGGACGGAAAGCCGAACCGAGCACTCCGTACGGAGGAAGACCGTGGACGAGAAGGAGCTGGGGAGATGGGCAGAAGAGGAAGCTGCTCCATGGGTGGGGCCAGTGAGGGGTTCACGTCATCTGCAGATCGGCAAACAAACAAACTTTCCACTGCCATTACCGCTTCGCTTGCTAGCTCCCCTCTTGCTTCGACTCACTTTTGGGCTGCGGCGGAGGTTTTTCCTCCAACACGACCAACAACCCACAAACACTCACATTCGGCAAACATATGAGAGGCTCGAGAAAACCGTGCAGACTCATATACAAGAGCGAACAAACGGAGAGAAACGGAAATGAACGGCGCTTAGGCAGCGCAGCGAGGAAAGGCCCAATACGAGGCACAATACGACCAATTGTCGCCTAGCCGACCGCAAAGACGG
Source organism: Neoseiulus californicus (assembly GCA_028455905.1). Lineage (NCBI taxonomy): Eukaryota > Metazoa > Arthropoda > Arachnida > Mesostigmata > Phytoseiidae > Neoseiulus > Neoseiulus californicus. The sequence goes on along the minus strand of JAMQGS010000004.1, from coordinate 9,020,689 downwards.
CGAGGAGAACATCCCACAGAATCGATGGCAAAGCTTTTCGACTTTTCCCCGAGTCCCCTTAGTATTCTCCCGAATCAGGCTGAACTATCCAACGATGATGAGTAGAGCTGAATGATGAATTTAATGATGAATGATGAATAAGTTTAATGGTCGCCCTCTTCGCGAATCGCGACCAAGGAGGGCTGAGCCCGCCGTCATCGACGTCGGATTGTTTATCTTGGACATCTCTCAATGGAGCTGGCTATCCCAGTCTTGGAGGTTTCGTTCTCATCTGTCGTCCTTATCGATTAATTGTGATCCATCATGACAGAATTGGGAACAATAATCATTAGGGTCTTATCACACGAGCTGCGAGGAGAATGAATCTATTTACATGGAAATAACGGAAAGACAAGCGATTCTCATCCACATCCGCAGCGTGACGTCACGCGAAAAACGTCCCCAAATGTAATTTCTCGCCTGAGCAAACGGATGTTTCGAAGGGCCTAGCGACGATCGGAAGAGGGAGCGACCTACAAGGACCCTATATGAGAAATTTCGGGCGTAAATCGCGGCTACTGGCCAAAGTAGTGAGGCGGTGGCAGCGACGACGACCGACGTTGGTGGCAAGTGAAGTACTTCATTGTTTCCATGAAGAGACTTGCCGCAGGCCAAATGGGCTTCATACGTCTGGCGAGAACGGTGCTCGCTCGCCGCTCCTCTACATTGTCGTCGACCATAGCCCATAGACTGATGCCGGCAGCTAGGCAGGCAGGCAGGCAGGCAGGCACGCACGCTCGTCCGCCCACCCACCCACCCACAATTCCCAATATGGTGAATGGGTTACGCCTCCAACCTTGCCAACCGCCAACACCAACCGCCGACCCTCGTCTCGCCGACCACCGTACCACCTCCGAGGTTTCCGAGCGACGTTTTCCACCCGCGCTTGGCAACCCGAAGCTCGGGGATAGTTGTTGCGAAAGAAGAGAGGATCCGGAAACTGCGACTTCGGGAGCGGCACGAAACGAAATAGACGTGCGACATCGAAACTGAAGCAGCTGAATTCGAGTCAGAACGAACTTCTTGAGAAAGTCCTCCGAGGCGTCTGCGTCGCTGTTTATTGCGACCAATTGAACACAGCTCCTTCAGCTTCTTCATCTTATCTCTTTCTCCCCTTACTTCTTCAAAACGTTAGAGTTGTTCAAACTTTGACCTCTCCGATCGGACAGTCCGAGTTTCCTGCCCTCCTTCCATCTACCACGATGCCCCGTTCGCTCGGCGAAGCAGTGTACGGTGTGAGTTAGGGTCCGCTACTATTTCGAACGCTATAACTCTCTTCGAGTGAGCGTTCCCCTTCGTTTTATGTTGGCCCTCCGTCCGAGCTTGTGTGTTCGTTCACTTTTCCGGTGAGATATTCCCGAGCAATACGGAGATCGAAGCTGTCGGTTAAAAATAGTCGTGTCGAGTTCGAGGAGGCCAGACGAATAAGGAGGAACCTTCTCATTTGGAGCCGCGTCCCATCGTCGCTCTTTTCTCGAACCCGAACATTTGTACAGATACACCCTTCGTGGTTACTGCCTAGTGACTCGTTTCATGGTCTCGACTACGCGTCCTGCTAAAGAGGAACTCCGTTCCCAGCCGTGTTCAGATCGGGTTCCATTCCAGGGTCGCGACGACGACGAATCGGGAGAGCCAGTCAGGAAGAGTATCTTTTTTTAACATCATTATTTCATGATTTAGACCGCCGCCCGGTCGCTGCGCCCGCTCGCTCGCTCGCTCGATTTGCGCTTCTTTTCTCGCCGGGTCGTGGTCGGATCGAAGCGGAGCACTTCGAAGCCCTTCTCACACAGCATCACTATATTCTCTTTTTCTCGAAGGCTCGAGAAGCGAGGACGCCTCCGTCCTCCTGTTGAACATCGCGAACAGGAGCTATACTCCATTTCTCATCCGTTGATCCTCGGGCGTTCCGAAAGCCCAGGAATTTCATAGCGGCACGGGAAAAGAAGGAAAGAAAAACAGAAAAGTCGTGGGGATGGAAGAGCAGGAGGAGTAGGAGGAGGAAAAGCGAGCGCGGCTCGAATAGGATACGAACTTCCGTGCTCGGAGGATTCGAGGCAAGATTCCGTTCGGGGGCCCACGATATCCTCCCATAACAGTTCCAACAACAACAACAACAGCAGCAGCAGCAGCAAGAGCAGCGGCTGCAGCCACTGCAACAAATGCTTCGTGTAGTATCCCGGCTTTCCTCAGTTTCCATCCGTCTCGAACCAGCAGAGCGGAATCGAGCAACGCGCAAAGAATCGGAGAACACCAAGGAATTTCCGATCCTTCCCACCCGCCTACGACAACCTTCTTCTCTGTTTGATAAAGATCTTCGATTTTTCGCGTGAATTGTTCGTTTCCGACGTTACTTCTCTGCTAGCTAGATTCTTCTGCAAACTCGGTATTCTGAAGATCAACAGAGTACGCGTGTAGTAAGATTTTTGTTTCTCAGATAGGCTTTTGATGATGTACCTGTTTCTTCTATATGGATGATAGGAAGGAGCGTTTTTTCCTCGTCTGCTAGTCGTCGGTCTGTTTGAGTGAGTATCGTTGCGAGCGGTGAGGGAAAGATGGCGGGGAGAGGCACTCGAGTCAAGAATATAATATGCGTGGAGAGTGTTTGCACAACTTAATATATTTGCGCTCAAACCGCCGTGACGGGAAGAGCTCTCCTTCTCGTCCTCGACGGCTCCAGCCAGCTATAACGTACGCAGCTACGACAGCAGTGACAGCGCTGGGATATTCCGGCTGAAATTTTGTCGTTGCCGTCGTCGTCAGCTAGTCCATCCGTCTGTCGGTGAAGCACGAGTCGTCGGTCTGACCGTTGGTCGGTCATATCGTGCTCGCCGGGCGCTCCCGAGAGGCCTGGTCTGGGCGACCGGCGTCGACGACTCTGAACGAGTGGTGGTGTTTCCGAGAGATAAGAGGCCTCCCAAAAAATTTGCGTACTCTCCTACTTCTCGGATCAACAACTGCAACAGCGAAACGGCCGCCATGACGACCAAAGCTACACCGATGCGGCCTCGTCCTCGTCAGGAACCAGAACACCCATTTGCTCCCGGAAACCATGCGCTACCCAGGAACTAACAGATGATGTTTCCGGAAACGAGTTTTCGAGTCCACGATCTCCAGACTGTATCTTGACTTTGCAGTAGTCCTGCACAGGAGACCTGTAGAGACAGGTCATCTGGAATCGTAATTCAAAACTATCCATCATCAGCATCGAGTGTCAAGGAGAATCAGCGATGGAGTTGGCGGTGTGAGCCCTCGACAAAAACGACTTTGAGAGAGCCAGAGAAAGTGAAGAATCCGTTTCTCTTTCTCACGGGGTCTCTGTGGTCCCGCTCCTCCCATCCTTCTTCTTCTTCTTCTGTTTCCTCTCGCTTTACTTCCCACTGAGCTCTTCTGAGTGGTTAAACATTCTTATCGCTTTTTCCGTTTTCTTGGTCTCCGTCTTCGTCTTTTGATAGATTGTTCTTCCTCGGCCGCAGCAGCGGTGGTGGTGGTGGCGGCGGAGGGGCCGGCAGACCAGTAGCACCGTTGTTGGCGGTCGAGTCCTCTCCTTGTGGTAATTGTTAAACAGACGACGATGACGACAAGCACACCGAGGATGACGACGACGAATCATCGCTCCGTGCCACCGCAGCGCCGTCAATGTTCATCGGGCCTAGACCACGGATCTCTCTCCCTCTCCCATTTTTGAAGGGGAAAAACAACAGAAAACGATGGAAAAATAGAGAGACGGATATAGGAAAAGAAAGTGTCCGTGGAAAGAAGCTACCAAGAAGCCACTACCATACCCGCAATCTCGGTCGGTCAGCACGACAAGGGGCAAGTAACTGACGGTCGAATCGAAATCAAGACATCGATGTCATCCGTTGAAGCTGTGGGAACATGAAAACACCCACACACAATGGAATTATCGGAGATTGGAGAACGCTTGTTTGACGACCCGGCCGCGCGACTCCTTCGAACTCCCCCGGTGTTTGCTGGGCAGACTGGATGCAGAAATCCAGTGTCGGATTCCGATCACAAGAATTCATCAGACTCCAAACTGCGCCCAGAGGCCACCATTGAGCAGTTTATCACTGAGGCGATCTACGAGTCTCGGTACTTGCGAAAATGGTAAGATCACAAACTCTCAAGGGGTTTCACCGATCGTGAAGTCCGCGTCTCCTCATATTGAAGACACCCCTAACAAGTGCCCAGTGGAGCCTGTTCTCCAAACGGCAGCACTGAAAATTCGGAATTCCGGCATTTGTTCTTAAGGAATTCAGGACACCATCCGCATGGAAATCTGGAAATTACACCCGGAGACTTCCGGACGGGTTCGTGGGGACATCACCAAGCATTCACAAAGAAGAAAAAGCAGCTTTGTCCTCAGTGTCCCGTCGTTGTCCATTCCGTGTTTTGGACGATTTCTACCAGCCGACATTACGAGTCACGGTATCTTGTCTGGAACGCGGCATTCCGTGTCCCCTACAGCTCTGCACGATTCGTTTCTTCCCGACGGACAGCGAGGAAGAACCGCGTTTGTGTACTATTTGCCTTCATTTTTGAACGAATACAGAAGCTTGTTTGGCATCCATGAGCTGACTCGCTGTAAACGAACCAAGACATCGACCGCAACGCAACGACGTGGATGGCCTTGGCCGACTTCACTTTGCGTGCAAAAACCTCAAAATGGCAAAATGGGTTCGCCTTTGCAAACAAGTTCGACTTCGCCTGTCGCTCCTTCTTCTGTCTCTGACTTCGGCTGAATTTTACATCCCGGTTCGCGCATCGAATATGATTCCAGCCTGGCATTCTTTCCGCTTCCCTCTCTTACTTTTGTTCTTATTCCTTGCTGCCCCGCTCGTTCTCGCTCCGACATTGAGGCTCCAACAGTTTGGACCAGCTACGAAGCTGTCCCATCCCCAAGATCGAAACAAAGAACTTGATTGGGTTGAAAATGTTCCAAAATTTCGCAACAATATTCTTGTCTCGAAATTTCAGGTTATTCATCCAGATACCAGATAGATTCCTCCCAGGAGGACATCCTCTTCTCGCAGTTTTCAGGAATCGATCCGTAGCAACCATCGGGTTGGGATCCAAGAGATCCTGAGCCCAGTCCTTTGCCTGCTCCTGAGCCGAATCGAAGGTGGTAGAAGGCTGAGCTTGAATAAAGTTACCACTCGAAGTTCGCTCGGAACAGAAAAGTCTGTTTTATCTTCGGAGTCCTTTCTTGCTTTTCTTCCGCTGTGAGTGCGTTTTCGGGGAGCCCTCCAGGGGTTGGTTGATGTCACCCACTCCCACCCCTGCCCGAGAGGCCTCATTCGCTCACAAGAGAGCGCCCAACCCGATGGCGGAGCGGCGAGAAACCCGAGAAGACAGCGGTAGCGACCACGACAACGACGAAGGAAAAAGACCGAGATAGAAAGCGAATCAGGGAGGGAAGCTAGCGAGCTAGCTGCTTGCCCACTAGCTAGCTCTGTGCTATTAGAGAAAGTAGTTTAGCGGTTAGACTGCAGGTGGACTCCGAGTAGAATGTGATTTGCCAGCTCGATCCAACTGCAGTCGCCTTCCTCGCCACGTCCGTCTGCACCGAAACAAAGTTCGTCTTCGGATCTCCACGGAGCCCGGCAAATTGATTTCTCCAGCACAAGCTCTCGCCTTATCAAGTGAGTATTCTCCCACTGGAAGCAATACTGACGCTGTCTCGGAAACAACAGCCATCCACTATCTTTCTGATCTCCCTAATTCGAATTTTGCTTCTTGGCGATTTCAGAAGGCCCGACATGGCTACCGATTCCAGAACTGGATACCTTTGCCTGTCTCTCGTGTCACTGAGTGAGTTTTGTTTCCGATCTGAATTTCGAGAAGTTTTCTTCTTCTGAATCATTCCTGAACGTTCGAAGCGCAGAGTATTGAGCGGCAAAATCATACCGAACGTTTCGGAGCCGACGAAGAACGTCCGCGCGGTCGTGTTTTTATCCTCTTTCCTCTTCTTCTAGCCTCGAGGTCAATAGATGTTGGATGTGTCTCTAGAGATTCGGCAGCTTGCAGCCCGGAGCGTTACTTTAAGAATGTAAGTTATGTGGAAGAACGGCCGACGACCAAAGTCGGCCCCGTCGGCTCGGCCTGTCAAGAAATGGTCTTCTTCTCGGCCTGCTCAGAGGTATCGACGGACGCTCCCCATGAAAACTACGAACGTGGACTCCACCGGTCGCAACAGCACCAACAACGGCGAGGGCAATGGGCAGCAGGCTGACGGAAATAGGGGAACGACTCACCCAAAATAGGAATCGGTCTTTCTTATCGATTTTCCGGTGTCAAGGAAACTTATAATGCAAACCTCTGACAGTGAAAGCTCAACGGAATTGCGAAGCTGACACCCTGACGGTTGCCGGGAGGTGGCTAGCTGCGAAGAGAGCCCAGTGAACCCACATAACTTGATCGCAATTTCAGGTTTTCGCGGTGTCATTGAGAACTCAACGTCCCGAACCTCGGACCGAACGAAACACTCAGAAACTGACGTATCCGGGTTGAAAGTGGTTGGATCCAACGGGGAAACTTTCGAGCGGATTTTTCCGGCGTTTTTCCAGCTCTCCGCGCTGTTCTGCAGCGTTTCACTCAGATCTCGGTCGGCAACATATTCGAGTTGCGTGGTGAACACTCTGAAGCTCCGGCTTGGAATGTCCGGGCTTTTCTTCTCTACAGCTGTCTATAAGTCTTACTTTATCGTCGAAGCTCGCTATCTCGTGCGTGGAGAAGTTTTCGAGAAGAGTCTATTTTGTTCCCCAGGTGGGGGCGACACGTTCCCTCACACGGGCTTCCATCGGTGCCGTGGGATTCTTCTCAGATTCTGCTTCGGGGAGCGCTCTCGTCGCGTGTTTGATCAATGTGCGATTCGGGAAGGTGCGGAAAGAATTGACTGTCGGGCCGAAACGTGCCACGACGAACAGATACCGGGGACGACGAACAAGCGAACGAAGGAAAAAAGGCCGAACTAAAATCAGTGCGTGAAACGCGATGTGTGCGCGAGCCCATTGATGGCCCGGGGCGTCCTGAAACAATATCAGGCGAGCAAGCAAGCAAGCGAGGGAACGAGCATGGCCGTCGTCCCGCCGAGGAGGCGGAAAGGCTGAGAAACAAGCGACCAAACGCTCAATACAAGATCCACTAGGTGGGAACGTGTCGATATCGGTTTTGCCTAACCCGATATCACGGATTTCACAAGACGAACGACAGAATCAACCGATCATCCTCTGAACCGTACTCTGAACCATCCAGCGATCGAGGGAGTGAAAGTCAGCTCGGGTTACCGCCGCTAAGAACATTCACGTAGACAGGTCGTAGGTGCCGCGTCCTGATGTGAGTTCCTGCCGCCCGATCTCGTTTCCCGATGACGAGCGATTTCAGTTTGCATTCGAGTAACAGGAGTATGTACCGTTCTGGAATGACGATCGTTCGGCTTGAGGGTCGCTCGTGGAAGCCACAGCGACCCTCAGGGTCGAGGTGGGGGTCGGATTGCCTATTCAAAACACATCTGCAGGCAAACCATTCCATGGAATAAGAGCTGGCCGAAAGGTAGTGCCTCTCGCAAAGCCCTCGCGCGCAGTAGGTTGCGCAGAAGTCGGACCTCGCATCTCGATGCCTACAGTGGGTACAAGGTGCACGCCAGACAACCCTCATCAGTATTCCGTGCGCTCACTACTCATATGCGGTCGCTCGTTTCGTTATTGAGCAAGCGTGAAGCTGGGGGGAAATAGAATAAAGAAAGACGCAGCATGAGGGAACGAGGACGCTGTTGTTGTTGCCGACGTCGACGGCGGCGGCGGCGGCTTCGTTCCCTCGGTCGTAGGACGGCGTCACCAACAACAACAACTATGACGGCCCCTCGACCATGGACCAAATATAGTAAAACGAAAAGTCTGGGCAGGAGAAAAAAGTTATAGCTGACAAAACCAACAGCACGTAGAGAATGCACCACGGGGAAGCGCTCGGGGTCCTTCGTCGAACGAAACATTTGCGTGGTTGCAACAAACTAAGCAGCCCCACGGAGCTCAACTCCCCACAGAGCGCATGAGGCAGGCGAGCCACTGAACATCACGTATGTACATACAGATGGAATCGTATCTTACTATGGGCTTGACTTGTTCTTATGGATGGATTCCATGGTTGACTCGTGCATTTAGTTCGCAATCATGCGGCCATGCTTGGAGATGATAGAAACGTGCACTGAGCACGATTCTTAACGACGCTACATCGACGACATGTGACGAGCAGGAGGCAAGTGCACAGGACGTCGATCGTTCCTCATTACAAAGACTTTCGACTGTTAATAACTGCATTCAGGGTCACTCGTCATCCCGTCGATCGCGTGATTGGACATCAAAGAATCACGATTCCTTCTCTTCCTTCCCAGTTTTCCTACCGAGGCTTGCCTCTGGGCTCACGGAGTCCTCGAATCGAGCAAGAGCTTTGCGAGAATGCAGGAAGCGTGCCGCAATCGCCCGGGTAGCGTTCATCTCCGCTATTGCGAACAGCCATTTTTTGCATCCATCCATCCATCTCTCACGTTCAATCTCTTTCACTTGGTTATTCTCGCTGAGCAGAAGACGACGACGACGACTAATTTGAATAAGCAATAGCAGGACGTGAGGCCGACTGACCTCGATGATGGCGGCGGCTATACAACTATTGCCACCGCTGCCGCGGCCGCCAATACTGATGATGATATTATTAATAACGCTAATGCATTTAGCCGCTTTTTCTCTTCCTCTAGTCGTCTTGTTCATTTTCGTCTGCTCGGTCCTGTTTAGGCAATAAAGCGACAGCGAGCCGCTCGAGAGCGAGCAGCAAGCAGACAGGCGAAGGAGCGAGCGTCCTCCCAATAGTTTATAGAGCGCGACGCTGTGGCGACTTGTCGTTCAAGTCAACCTCTAATAAGGATTGCCTCTCCTGCTCTGGCTGTTCTCCTCCCGAGTGAACCGAGAGGAGGAGGAAGAGAAAAAAGCTTTGCCATCCCAGCCTCGATCTCGACGGTTCTTGCTCAAAACGGTTCGATTGGCTGAACGTGGCCTGGCAACCATAGAGCCATTTACCTCTTCCTGTAGGGTCGGGACCTGTCCAAACGCTCAGCCGGCATCCAACGTCTGCCTCCGTCCACGTTCCTCGCTCGCTCGCTCGATCCCTCCCTATTGCTTCGGACAGACTCCCAAGGGCGCCCGAACGTGATTTTGCGACAATCTCTCAATTGTGGCATCTTTCATCGCTCGCTTGCTCGCCCTCTCTCTATCGCTATCTTCGGTCCTCGGACCCCATAAGAGTATCTGCTTTAGCCTCGAGGCATGATACGATCGACAGCCGCTAAATCGGCGCAATTTCTATTGGAACCCCTTCGGAATTGTCCTTCAGGAACTGGAAAACAGTCCGTGATCAATGAAAGCAATGTTTTAACACCTCGGGGTCGGAGAATCCGATTCACTTTCGTCAGATAGGTCTGAATTTGTCAACTTTGGAGAGTTTGTGGTGAGAATTCAGTCAAAGTTTTCATTTTTGCAATCCCCTCCCTCAGCAATTTTCGAAGAGCGCTGGCGGCGTTACCATTTGCTCCCCGCCTTCAGTTTCACGGGTTTGCTTCACGCTTTTCGCAGCGTGGAACGTTCTGCATCGAGTCGATCGCGCGTCCGGGTGCTCGAGTGTTCTTTGCCTCTTGCCAAACTAACACCTAATTGGGAACAACGGAAAGTAGGAGAAACGAGGAAGCATGGAGAACGACAAGGGAGAAAATAACGAGAAGAAGGCGTACTCGACAAAGGCGCTATCGCCGAAGGAGTCTGACTCTTGCTGGAAGAGAGTCTGATGACAACGGAGCCGACGACGGCGTTGACATCCTCGACGACGTCAACCGAGTACAAGGAGCGGGGGACGACGAGGTGCAGGTGGAGAACGAGGACGAGGAGGTGGGGGAGGAGGCGGGAGAGAAAAGGAAACGTCGGTGGCGGCCAAAAGGACGAGAAGAAGATGGATTGAGGAAGAAGTCACCTTTGGCTTTTGCTTCGCGACCCTTTGCTTCCAAGGCCTAACTCTTGACTCGTGCCTCTCGCCCTTCGTCTGTTCTACCTACTCGCTTCCGCAGAATCTATCACTTAGGTTGAATTTCCTAATCGCCGAACGCAAGACCGCAGTGCCTTTGTTCGCCAGTCGTTCGCTGAGAATGTATTTCCGATGTGTATCACGGCGGAAAATCCTCGGTCCGAGTACTTCACAAAAGTCGCCAAGCCCAGCGTATCTCTGGTATACCAGTTTGCCCTTTGGGAGCGCAGCCAGACGAAATGCGAATGATTTTCGATCCCGTTTTTATCTTCCTCCGTCTTCCGTCTGAGGACTTCGGTTCGGATTTCAGCGCGGCTTCGGAGCGTGTCTTGTTCGCTCTATGATATCTTTTTGATGTCGTTTTTTTTTTGAACTTCCCCTGGAAGCTGCTCAAGGAGATGAAAGGCGCAGGAACGGAATCGAGAATTCATCACATCGACTTTTTGTAAGCTTCTTCGATTCAGAACGAGCTCCTCGTTCCTCTAGTGTTCACTTCTCAGATTTCTTTCCCAGAATTCGAGGCCGAGGTCTGAGACCTGGAAAGCTGACCATATAAGAATAGACATTTTCCGAAGAGAAGGATCGAATATTCTTCGTCAGAAGAATGGAAACACAGAAGATGAGTTCACCAGCTGACTCGCGTGATTTCCGAGATCATACACTACCCACACTATGTCCCTACATCCCTCCGACGGTGCGTGGTGGCAGAGTGACAGCGACTGCTATCATCACAAATCCCTTCATTACGGGCAGGCGTTGAGAGCTTGCCATCGGAAGACCGGTTCCAGGAAGGAAGTGAGGGAAAAACGGAGCGAGTGGAAACACTAGGACGCATCGGAAAGTCATTAGACATCACAGCCAAGCAAGCGTTAGACCAACCAACTAACCGAGCAGCCAACCAAGCTCGCTCAAACATCGACAACGACGTCTGCGACATGAGCAAACGTTGCGAATGTTTCTCGACGTGGGAGTAAGCTTTGTCCGACTCAAGGAACGAGGTTCCAGAGAGACCGACGTAGACTCCTCCTTCCCATGTTGTACCTAGTCGGCTGGGAGTAGGCGAGGAATATCTTCCGAGGAGTCAACTGTTCAATTCAGGCCGGAATTGAGAACAATGCAATGGTCACGGGAACATTGTACTCTGGGAGCGAATAAAAGTTCGGAGCCATGACTCCTTAATTTGTTCTCCAGGACTTGGGGCGTGGAGGAACTACGAACTGAACTCAGAGCGTTCTGGATGTGAGAACCAAGGAATACTTCTCCGGAACAAAAGGCCAACCCGAAAGCAACCAAAAGGGCTGGAGGCACGTTTCGAGGAGGAGAAGATATCAGACGCAACTTGATGAAAGAGGACCCGGGACGAAGAGCTGGTGGCGAGGGACGGCGAGAAATGCAAAACAAATAAGTCGTCCGTCATCTTGCTTTGCATTCGCAGCCAATTTGCTGCAGAGCCCAACTCTCAAGTTGCCAATGAGTCCTGCCCCGCCTAATGAAGATGGATTGTAGTCTCTCCTTAGCCGCGCTCCCGCTCCCTCCATTTCTCTCGCGTTATCTCAGTCTTTGACTCCCGCTTCTTCGCTGTTTCGGTCCCTCTTCCGGATCCCTTCCACATCCCACGCCGGCTTGCTGGCTGGCTGGCTGGCTGCCTGCCTGCCGGACGGAGAATCTATCAGTGAACAGAGACCCGCTTCATTCATCACAACGGAGAAGATACCTCATCCGTTTCTCCTCTGTTGTCGTTGTTCGACTGCTAATCTAGAGCCCCAACAGAGCAGTGACATATTGTCTACGTCAGTTTCCGTATCTTCATTATTAATATCACGAGTTCTGTCCGTTTGCTCGTTTTAACGCCTGAGAAAGACTCTGGAGACCCTTCAAATTTCATTCAGATTCAGCTTCGCGATCTACTTTCAATCAGGTCTTCCATTCAGATGCTGAAACGTTGGGGTGAATCAATTTTCCCGCAGAGGTCATGCTTCTTGGCCTGCCTTGCATCGCATATCAAAGACTGAGAGAGAGATACAAAGCAAGTGAGAGATAGAGAGGGAGAGATGAAGAGCGACAGAGAGCGAGAGAGGGGAATTGCATACAATGCGGTTCAGTCCGTCAGCATTTCCAGACCTTTGACTGACCGACCGACCGACCGAGCGTCCGTCCGTCTGTTGGTTGCCTGTTTGTCTGTCTGTCTAGCCGAGCGCCTGACTATTACCGGAACACGAAAGCGAACGCCCGCTGGCTAAGGACCACTTGGATTCGAGGACCTGTTTGTTGGACCTACTCCTTGCATAACACGAGCACCCCGCTATGTTTGGCCTTCGTGCCGGGCTCCGTCGAGCATACCTCCTCGTCGTGCTGTCTGGGCATTTTCCCCCAGTGCCGCGCCCACTCCTCCACATGGAAAGCCTGTCTCAGTTTCGTCTGTTTGCTCAAGTATGTTCCCTCGCAGCCAACTCAACAATTCGCTTTCGACAAAGGCCCACACTCAGGAATCGCTCCATTTTCGTTGACTCCGTGTCCTCTGAATGGAATCTCGTGGAGTGTCCTCCGATAAACATAATCGTGCCTCGCATGACTAATCAAGTATTCCGGGTCGAGATACCACGGTCAAGAGGAACTTAGGAATCTCGCCTCCGGAATTTTCGCTCGCGGCTTCGGCGATCGTCATCAAGAACGGCAGCAGTTCTTCAACAGGCCATCGTCTTGTAATAACAAACGCTGCGCCTCTCCTCTTAAATCTTCCGTCAACAAAACGGAGGAGGCCCTGCTTGCGTAAACCGGGGAGAATAACGTGCGTAAGCTTCAATCTTTTCTTGCAACACGCTTTCTCTGAAAGATTACTCGAATACGCTACTGAGCTTGTTTTTGCACTTGCTCGTCGACCTGAGGGCGCTAAGCCTACGTCGAACACCACGGACATTCGAGACCCAGAGCGCAACAAAAGGACGACGACGAGAGATTGAAGGAGCAGGAGGGGGAGGAGGCGGAGGAGAACTATCCTTCCAAGCGGAGCGCTGTTGCCGATGCGGTGTTCCATCACGGCTACTCAACACGGCCTCGCGATAGATGCGGTGACAGATGCCCGACCGTCCGTAATCCAGTGTAGCCCATTCGACACGTGTTGCTTGCGTTTCGGCCCCAAACGTTGCCAGAGCCTTATGCGGCGAATCTTGGCATAGTCATCAATATCGACAATAACAAAAGCTTTGTGTTCGGAGTTTGCGGTGCTCAGCTCCCCGTTCTCTGCTAGATCGACCGCGTCTGAGTTCTTCGCGGCCTCGGTCTGAGTGAGTGAGAGAGAGACTTTCCTTTTGAGACACGAGAGAGATGACCTGGACATAAAATCTGTTTTATGGACGGCAACATCACAACGAAACGCCAGCGATAAGCAACCATAAAACGGACGACGTTGAACGCAAGTAAGCAAGCAAGCAAGCAACTAAGTCAGCACACCAAACCGGAGCACCAGCAGGCGTCCAGGGCCGATAGGCGAGCGTTTCAGCTCATTTGAGATAGGAGGAAATGGGGAGGGGGTCGACTTCCTCCAGGAAGTAATAACACGTCAGACCTAGTCGCTAACTCATCCTCACTTCTTCGAACGAATTAGCTCGTTGCTCACAAATCGCTGGACCAATTCGAATGGAGAAAGTATGCGAAGTTCCACTTTGCTGCCCCAGGCGCTTGAAACTTCAGCTTTTGGCCTGCACAACAGCGATGTTCCGTGGTTCGTCAAATCGTTCGTCGACACCAATCGCGTCGCGTCTCTAATGCGGCAACATTCCGACGCTTCCTACAGCATTATGGCGCTCATTAGCGCACTGGTTGGCTTCCTCAATGATGCGCTGTTCGGGTGAATAGACGAGTTCGCCGCCTCGCTCGATTTTTCCGGATCAATGATTCTTTTGAAATCTCTCCCTACTCTACTCGAGACTTCAAAGCCCGATGCAACTGTGGATTCGCGCTCCTGCGGCTTCTTCGAGAGTATTCCTGGAGATTGACAAGTGATCTTCTTCGAAACGCTACGGTGTGAACGCCTCAATCGAGTACAGAAACTATTCGCTCTCAAAGACCTTTCAGTGCTCCAAGTCACTGTAGTACTAAAGTCTGGGCTCCGAACGGAAGCCTGGGCGGATAGCTGAGGTCTTGTTTCCACGCGCGACAGCGGTGGAGGGATATCGAAAGACTTAACTGGGGGACCGAGAGATTATTTTTCTCTCCAAATGGGATGGAGCCGATGGTGGCCCGAGCATACTTCATTTATCGAGGTCACGTACGAAAGCGCTCCTCGGTGGGAAGTTATCTAGAACTCGGGCAGATGGTTGGGTCCCGACGATCCCGCACACGGAGCTTCCCACGCCGGCAAAGGCGCAAGACAGCAACGAGGTCGAACATTCATTCCTAATAGTCGTGCCGCGGTACGCTCGCTGTTGTTTTCGAATCCATCTTGGGAATTGCATGTATTCGAAACATCTGACAGCATCTACCTCGTAAGCCGTCGGTCCCGTACCCGTTCCGTACTGTGTACGAGGTAATGAAAACAGATCGGAGACATAGATACATATACGAGGGAGTCCTATCGGTATGACAGGATTTTCCTCCCAAACCGATTTTCGCAAGATTGTTGGACGGCCATTGGGTGTCCAGGAGCGCTTTTTCTGAACTTGCAGAGTTTCGCATCCACTCAGAACCCCGAGTTCCTCAAATTTGCCGACCTCATGCCGCGATCAACCCTTGGCTATGGTCGTTCTCTAGGGGATCGGATGAAGTAGAGATGACGAATCAGTTCAACACTACTTGAACGGCGTCGGAAAGTTTCCGACGAATCCACTGACCGCCATCCAGTGGTGGAGCCCTGATGTCCTGGAAGCGATCGGCGAGGGCAACTTGGCAACCAACGCTGGTGGTAAGTGGACTGGACAGCGCGACAGTGAGTGGACTGGCGAGCAAATCCCACCCAGAACTCGTCAAACAGACCGAAGCAGCTATATTGGTATATAGATCCTCATCGCAGTGGAGGCCAACCGAGAGTCGGTGGGGAACTGGAGGGGAGGGGGAAATGCAGTATGGGACAAACGGACAGTCGGGGCCCGAACCGAGGGCAAGAACGATCGGGTGGGAGAAGTCGGTATATATCTTAATCCGAGTGGCTTATTTATTGCCTCGGGGCAGGCGACGGTGGAAGAGCTTTTCCATGGGAAAAGAAGCCACTATGGATAAGCACGAAAGGATCAACAGCTCCAGTCAAGTACGCCCAATGAGCCTTGAAGTCAGCTTCCTAGCGGGCAGGCGGGCAGGCGGGCGGGCAGTCTCACCCATCGGCTTGCCATCTTGCCAGTCAGAGTCCCCGGCCTGGCCAGCCATCATGCCAGGATTATCGCGCAGTGACCGCATGGGGTTTGCGTTCTCTCGCTCGATGTGCGTCTCGCTTGCTAGCTCCGTCTCTCGTCCGCTGTATACATATATATAAGCCTCACAGAAATGGAACGACTAGGGCCAGTTTGCAAATGAGGTGTAAAGAAAGCATTACTTCCTCCTCACTAACCCAACAACTACGGTAAACGCTCCTTCGATTCGAGACCCTCTTTTTTCCCCTGTACGTCATGTCTTTTCGCTGTGGACAGACTTGTCGTTTTCCGCTCTTCGGTGGACCGCCTCGCCGAGCGGGGGTTCCGCTTGCTCACCCGTTCGTTCGTTTGTTCGTTGGTTGGTTGTATCGCTTTTTCGTTCGTTCCGAGCTTCCCTTGCTATTCAGATAGCCATTGAAGTCAAGGCGCACGAAACAAGAACAAAGGACATTGAGACCTCTCAATAGCGTGCCATCCACTTTACAGCACCTCCGACTTTAGCCAAAAGACCTCTGTCGAACAGCGCTTACAGCCTTCCTAACGAGGGTTAGAGATCTTGCGTGAGCGGACTAAGACTCTGGCGACGAAGCGGGAAACGCATTCCTCATATGAGATCGAATAAAAGAGTCAAATTGTACAATGTGAGCCGCAGTGAGAGACACTGTCCTACATGTGAGCGATTTTTGTCCATTTGTTGCATCAAGAATACTCTTCCTTGGAGCAATATGTCTCGTACTGTGTTTCCTTTATGCCCTCTACATTTATCGCCCTCCTGAGCGTCCTTCAGCCCTGCAGTGCTTGGAATGCGCCAAGATTCCCGTCTCCTCTTCTTCTCTGCTCCCAGGAGCGACAAAGAACAGTGGGCGCTTGGAGCGCGCCAACTAAGCGTGTAACGCCGGAGAAGGCCGGAATTCTCCGCGTTCCCTTCGGAGCATCCTTTGCGAATTTGCGCGCAAAGTTCAAAAAAGCTCTCAACGCGAAGGGAACTTTTCGGGGTTTTTGCATGCCGCTCCAAGCAGTGAATCGAAACGTTGATTCTGGCAGCGCCGCGCTTTGAAATCTCTTCTCGAGTGTCCTTCGCAACGTTTTCAGATTCGAGATTTGGAACAGTTTCATTTGCATTTGATGACTTCGAACCGGCAGCGTAGCCGAATGGCTTCCTGAATGTGAATGGGTGGATGGATAGATGGCATCTGCCTCCATCAACGAACCGTTGACAGTCTGGATATTTTATGAATGCGTCCTCGCCGTCGCAACCGCTGCGTGCTGTGCTTTCTCCAAGCTTTCTCGGCCAGTTGATCACTGTTTCGACTAATTAAACGGAAATTGTGCGCGTATACACTGTTCGCCTGGCGACCATGAATGCACGCCCGTTTCCGCCGTAGCCGGACTCCTCGGTGCTTCTCGTCACCACAACGCAACGCAGCGAAAGGATTTCATAGCCAAAGAGACATCTGGTCATCTTCTTTCCTCCCTTCAATCAAGAGAGAAGGTAAAATT
Organism: Neoseiulus californicus; assembly: GCA_028455905.1. Taxonomy (NCBI): domain Eukaryota; kingdom Metazoa; phylum Arthropoda; class Arachnida; order Mesostigmata; family Phytoseiidae; genus Neoseiulus; species Neoseiulus californicus. Next base: position 9,003,746 of record JAMQGS010000004.1, on the reverse strand, counting down.
TTCACCGGAAGGGACGGAAACCTATAAATGCGCAAAGTTCCCAGACAGCGATTGCGGAAATCATCCCACTCAACCGAATATGTACCTGTCCCGCTTCAACAGGTTGGAGAACCTGGAGGAACACTTCGATAGCTTCATGAGGGTCATTGCAGTCACAACTTCGTCGCAAGTGGATCAGGCCTGACTGTCCCCGAACTAACGGATAATCCAGCGGAATCGCGAGCCAACGACGACTTACAGCAAATGGGTTCTTGGCGGGTTGGCTGGACTGCCGCTCGGAAGGCTGTCTGTTCGGCGTGCTGGTGCGGCAAAGAAAGGTAGCGTGCTGGGCGAGATTTGTATCTCTTCCCGCGAATATCTTCACCAGAGATTCTCCCTCCTTGTCTTCGTCGTCGTCGTCGCCGCCGCCGCCACCACCACAAGCTCACTCGCCTCCGATCCCGCCTGGTCGCAAGCGAGGCTTCCTGCCAATGTTGCTCGTTTCATTCCCGATCACATATTTCCCTTCTCGAAGCGTGCCAAACGACGGACAAACCGACGCGAGGGCCCCGGAATGGGGCGAATACACGCGGAAAATTTGCAAATTATTTGCCATTACCCCACCCGCGAGGCTTAATTGTTGCCCCTTGCACGGAACGTGTACGCCCGAACGACGACTGATAATTCTCTTCGTCGGGCAGTAGCAGTTCCCGTGGCGGGCCACTGCTCCTCTCTCACAGGATTCGGGAAGCATCGATAAGGCGATAAGTAAATAAAAATTTCGTTCCGGGATGATTAAGGCAGGTTTTTCTCCCTTCAGAGACGCCTCCAGAGCTCTGTGTATCAAACGGGCGTTCCACTTTTCTCTTTATCTCAGGGTAACCTCGAATACAAGAACTCAGGTAATCTTTGTTGTGAGTGTTTCTTTGTATCTTTGTTATGCATTTGCAAAACGATGAATTTTGCGGCTGGGGATTCATGACGGTTTTACGCAGCGGCGGGGGAAGCGGCGGGGAGAATCGCCAGCGGACACTTCCGGGCGGAAAGTTTCCCTGAGGCTCCTGGAGCTGACAGTTACAGGAGCTTCTACTCCCTGCCTGCTGACTTGCCTGTCCGCCCAACCACCCAAACCCACGCTCTTCTTCCATGGCTTCCTCCTCGAATGCCACGCCATCGCTCCGTTCAACAATGTAGCGTTTAATAAAGCTTCGTTTGTCGTCTGTCCTCGCGGTTGTCGCCTGGACCCTGCTCGGTGTTCGGAGACAGGGCTGAATTTGACGTCAATTCTCTCCCTTCCTCGGTTGTGGCTGCGCTGGTTTCAAAGCGTCCTTTCCGAGTTCATCAAGGTGCGGGAATCGCTGGGCGCTGAATCATCCGTACCCAACTTCAAGGACGGCGGCTCCTAGGCCATAGGAAAAAGCATTCGCATCGGCAGTCTTTCATACGCGGATATTACGACGACGGCGATGTCGACGTTTTGGCGTTGCCTCGTTTTCAGCGCCTGGTCTCTCAGTCAGTCCTGGTCGACGTTGTGGAACGATGCAGTCACAAGTTAATGTCGCCAGTATTACTTTTCTCGCTTTTCCTCATCCGCCCTCTCCCTTCCTCCTGGAAGCTTAATATATCCGCTGGAGAAGAAGCGAAAAAAACGAGCACGCACCCCAAGTTGCGAGAGAAATATGGCGACTCAAATCAGGCGTTAACTCTGCCGAGAAACCCTTTTTCAGACTAAATCTCGTGAGACCGAGATAAGCTGATAGAGAACGCTTGGCGCTCCCGTCGTTCGTTCGTTCATCCGTGTGTGAATGTGTGGTGGTGTATGCACGAGGAGGGGTCTCAAAGCCCCTTTTGTCTTCTGCCAGGGAACAGAGCGACGAGCCAACAGAGAACGGCGCCGCGCCGCGGTCCTGAAGGGACGACATGAGAAAGAGAGTGGGACGCGAGGGGAAATGAAATTTAAGGGCTTTTTTCGTGTCTTTGTCCGAAAGCTTGAGGCACTATGCACCCTACGTATAAGGACAGCCGGCTGGTGAACGAAAAAAGAAGAACTCGAGAGCACGAGTCAGAAATCGCTGAGTCGACAGATTCCCTGACTCGACCGTCAGGACGGACGCAAGAATGTGCCAAGAACGGGCGAGTTTAATTAGAATTTTGCACCACGCGACTCACTCATTCAGTTTCTCTCAAATGTCTTCTCGTTCGTCTCGTCGCCACCGCCGACGGATGGACGGACGGGAAACTTCCCTCGCGTCGTCTTCCAACTCACAGCCACCACCAACGACACACCGCCAATAGCGACGACCGCGACCACCGTCGACGGCTCCACGTTACGGCACGGCATCGCAATCTCCAAACAACGGTGACACTCAACAGACGACGCCGGAGTATGGAGGCACGCATACTGGAGACAGGAACAACGAGCGAGAAGGAGAATCTGTCCGCTTGTCTGCACCGTTAATGAATTGGGCGGCGTCTCGAGCAAACTTCAAATTTGTCGACTCCATCCACCTCATTCATCCTTTCTCCAACTCATCCGCTCGGGCGCGCTTTCGCTACCTTCTTCGAGACAATCGTATATCCGAGCGAGCGTCTCGGGAGTAAACAAGCATGACAGTTGCTGTTAAAGAGTTGGGAATCGATTGAGAGTATTCGTTACCTGCGGATGTCGATCTCATCCATTCGTGGTATGTAACGCCACAAATTAGCGAGATCTGCAGGATGTGAAATTTCAGCAAGCGGCTCAGGAACGGCCCTGGAACAAAACCGCGGCCCTCCGTCCGTTGCCGAGGAATAAATTTGGATCTCTCTTTTTACAGCTGTCCATCAGGGGAACTCGGGAGTTCTTTTCCCTCGCATTGGAGTTGACGAGCGTGGCAAATGGTTTCGAACGTCCGAAAGTCGGCAGCAAATCTCGCCGCGGAACGAACGTGGAACACTTTGCGGACTGGACTTGGCAGACGGAACGATTTCCATTGGCGTTCTTGTCTTTTTTGATCACACCCTGCTGCTGGCGTTCCATCCATCTCGACCACCGGGGAACCTCCCACCTCAGCGTCCCTTATTACCACCACCACCACCAGCCCAAGTAAACCACGCGGACAAACCGCCATCTCGACCTCTCAACTCCAGGCTCACGTCCCCGGCTACTTATTCCTTATTTCCGTCTCACCTCACTTTGTTCCTCCTCGAGCAAAGAAGGTGCGCTCCGCTTCGCTCAAGGACTCTTTTGTTTTTCTCGGCCATTTCCTCCTCTTCACTGATCGTCCTCATCTTCTGTGGCTGGGACAGATATCTTTTGGAGTGGAGGAGGGAAACGAAATCCTAATCGAGTTAGGAGTGAGCATCGTGAAAATGTTGCATATGTGATTCTTGCTTTTACAAACACAAGAGTTCCTTCGTTACAACAGTGTTCGTGTCGTTCGGGCCCTCTCATAGAGAACTGATCTTTCGGCATCATCAGTCGTCAGATCTAGGTCCTGCTGTGTCCAACTCCGTGATAGGGTGGTTTTTCGTCATGGCCATAACGAGAGCTTGGGAGACCTCGAATTGAATTTTTCCAAACATTCATCTGCCGATGTGCTAGGTAGATAGACGGATGGATGGTGATTGATGAATAATGGTCTGACTTCAATGTTCCAGTCAGAATCATGTGTCATGGTTCATAATGGATATTATATGTGGATGTTCACTGGACCGAGCTCTGATCCACCAGAATACGAAGCCGGGGGCTCTCTTTGGGCTGACGGGTCAGATATTCAAAAGCTCATCGACAGCTTCCCGGCCCGGGATTACGCGGAGCTGATGTTTATTTTTGCTCCCAGCCATGAGCTTTGAACATATGCCTCCATAATAGCGAATGTGAGTGGGACCGGGAACTGTAGGGATCAGCGATGAAACGTATGTACGCATGCATGGAGCCCCACGTCTTGTGACACAGAGATTGTGAGTTTGTATCCATTATGAGGCGGCCGAGAAGAAAGATAACGTTCTCTGCTCCTTATCCGCTCAGGAAGAGCAAACGAATCCGCTCCAGCGAAAAGGGTTAAGAGCATTCTCCCTCCGGCAATGAGGCTTAGTTGGATAATCTACAATGTAAAGTCTCGGAAGAGCTCTTCTGGAGTTTGTTTGTCAGAGCACTCACCCACCGCGGCTCGTTCGGATTCCATGTGCCGACCCGAGCAGGCTTGACAACCGCCCGAAGCGTCGATTGCATGTTCCGCTAGGATCAGGTCTTGAAATACCGATGGGAAGTTCACGTAGCAGCCAGGAACGTTCGCACAATGCCAAGTTCTGAAGTTGTGATGCGAAGCTGCGCAGTTGCGCAACTCCTGCCGTTCTCCGTTTCCCAAGAATTTCGCTCCCAAGTCCCCGGAGAGACGAAAACTCAGAAAATGTCGACGACAGAAAGCAGAATCGTGTGAGACCTTGAATCGGACCTCAATGGAAAAATAATGGGGAAACCCGAACTTGGAACTTGAAAACTCCCGATTGAGGTGAGGGTCAAAAAACCTCAATTGGAAGATGGCTCAAAATCAGTGTCCCGAGTGATACCGTATCCTCCTGAAGTTGACGGAAGGACTTGACCCAAGCCGGGTGTTCTCGAAAGATTCGCGGACACGTGTCCGATGTAGATGTTCACCACGACTGTGTCGTCGGCGATCGGAACTTTTCGATTCGGTCTCTATGTATTGCTTCTGATAGGAGCCCTCACGGGGCCGCTCACTGGTAAAGCAGGCATTTGTATTCATGAGTTTTGTTGTCCCGGCGGAGAGCTTCATCTGTTGCGAGTAGGCGTCTTTGTTTCCTGATTCCTTTCTGTGCACCCTACGTACGGTTCGCTTTGAAGAAACTTTGAGGCCGTCGGAAGAGTTGTCGACTTTCGATTCGATCAAGCATCACGGAGTCTGCTCCGCGTTCAGTTGGGCGACTTTATTCCGAACGTGGTTGCAATCAGTCACAACGGGGGAGTCGGAGAGAGGAAGTTCCAGAAGTTCTTTGGCTCCTTGGGGGTAGGCGGAAGGACGGCGCTTGCTTATGTTAGTCGGATTCCACACACACAATCTGTGAACATCATGCATCTGATCAATCGGCAACTCGGTTCCGTTCGATTCCATGACCGTCAAGGCGAAGTTCTAAAGATACGCAAAAGTTTGTGATTTGGGCTCAAAAGCCACCAACGAGACCGAGAGTTTAGAGTTGTTCGAAGCTTCCAAGGCTTCAGGCTGGGCGTTCACTGTCCGAGGAAAGGCTCGAAGTCGATGGAATGATTCGGAGCGGCCAGGAGCACGAGGCAGACATGTATGATGATGAGACGGGGGCTCAGATCGACAGGCGCAGGGAGATTTTCGAAATTCAACGGAGTGACATGGTGTATAAAACCAGGTCCAGCCGGTCGTTACGCTGATGATTGAGGGGTTCTATCGCGAATTCGATGAGGCACGAGCTAACGGACGAGAGATAGAGAGACGGTGAGACCAGGGCCTAATTACAGTCTGTACACTTTTGGAACGTCGCTGTGCAGAGCTCTGAAAACTTGCACCACTGCCGCCAGAGCCAACGACGGGAGCGAAAGCGGCTCCGATCCCATAACTGTTCAACATCCCCTCGGGAGCTCCTTATCTACAGAGCACAGCCATGGAATTCCACAAGTTGCACAACAGAACAGATCGTAATTGCCTCACTCGGAGAACAAGAAAAAGAAGCAGAAAAACTATGCTCTCATCATTTCTGTAGGAGTGACTTTCAACTACCTCGTAGGAATCATCATCGTCAGACCCCGTTGGTAGAGATGATAACAAATATCACGACGACTCGGAATCGCCCGCAGTGAGGAAACGGATGAATTCCGGAATGCTCAAACAACTCTCGTATGTTTCGCATTTTCGCGGAACGCCGTGATTATCTTGAGCGAATCGTGACGCGCGGGGAAGCGAAATCTTCCCTTGCAGTCGATGTTTTCGTCGAGACTCTCGAGGAAGGCCGTCGTCGTGAGTGACAGCGAACTTGCTGACAGCAAGCTGTTGAGGGATCCAGACGTTGTCGCGAATTCTCTTCCCAAACCACGAGATGACAACTGTCATCTCCAAGTAAATGATGTGGGTGAATTTCGAAGCAGAGGGAGAACCGAAGGCGGAAAATCAATCCAGTCTACCCATGACAACTTTGACAAGCGCGCTGACAGCGGTGAAGTGACCGCTTTTGTTTCAGCTGGAGCGCTCGTCTCTCTTTCTTCTTCATTCTCTGATTCCTTCGAAATCCCGCTTCGTTTTTTCCAGTTTGTCTGTCCGACCGTCGGTTGTTCAGACTGTCTATCATTTCCCTCATTCCCCGTCCCCTCGTTTGTTTGAACGCGTTTCTTCCCTCGTTTTCTCTCGAAGCGAAAACAGTTCGGCTGTGACATGTGTTCCGGATTCAAGAACGGTGGCAGCTGGCACCGACTAAACAAGTCGAAGTTTTTGTTTTATTATTTCCTCCCGTCGTCTGCGGTTTCCATCGTGTCGGCGTCAACGTACCTCATGTCCGAGAATACGATCCACAGGAACAGGCTCCGCTACTCACGGCTGACGTGCACACCACAAACGTCTCAGGAGTTTGTTGTCACACAAGTTTGAGCGTGACAGCACAGATGTCACGTCGGAACGAGTCACACTAACACCGCACAAAGTCGAATGTGGGATCAACGTGCATCTCCGGGCTTATACACCTCCTGTGTAGGGAAGAGTTCGAGAAGGAGGGCGTCCGTGCCGGAGCGCCATCTGGATGATGGCAGACCAACCAGGCCCTGGAAGAAACTAGCCTCCACGGAACAGAAATAATTTCCAGTATTGAGAACACCGTGTCTGGATTCCCCGGGTCTCGCCGACTGTCGGAATAGGTATTCTCAAGAATAGCGGTCGAATTTAGACGAGGGCGTAGCCAGCATTCTCTTGCGGGGGGAAGTTCCCTATTGTTCGGGGCAGGGCAGGGGAGGGGGCGTTTTGGTACTTCGGAGTCCGCGGTGTTGGGGATTAACAAGGGACGCAAAGATTGTGGGGATCGGGGCGGAGGGCAGGTTGGGCTGGGGGGTTGTGATCTCCTCCGTTGACTATTTCCGCTATCTCTGAGTCTTGGTCTCAAACCTTCAGGAACGAAAATCCTTGATCGAACGCCCTCCGTAATGTTACCGCGCTTGATTCGCGGTGGAAGGTCGAGTCATAATTCTCCACCTACTGACCGGGGGTTGTCGGCAGTGCCAGTTCGGTGCTGGGACGTACTTTTTGATATCACCATGCGATGGCCGGGGTCAGACGTGAGAGGATTCTCGACCAGATCGGCCTTGGCTACCCTCATGAGCTTCTGACAGCTAGATCGATTGCGCTGACCGATTAGCTGACAGCGTTCAGCAAGTAGAATCTTCAGATGCATCTGCCACTTCTCTCCAGGTTCATTGCTTTTTCCCATCAGAATATTCTCTCAACCTTTAATTTTCTAGACTTCGTCACGCTCCCGAAGCCAAGTTTCAAAGTCGTCGCCTCAGCTCAATTAGCTCCTCATCGAATGCTCACTGTTGGGGACACCTTCTGGGAGCACGCCTATCTTCACGGCATACGACATTGAGGATGTTGTTCGCAAAGTGGAAGTAGAAGGTATATCAACGTATCACCTTCCTTCCCCCTTCCCTACAGAATACCGGCGATCTTGCCAAACGTAACCACTCAACACTTCACCCGACCGGTTTATTCGTTTTTGATAAGATATCAGACAGCCATCTGTCGCACATGAATCCAGAGTATTAGGAAATAGTTCTCGATATCGGATGATAGATGATCGATAGACTTATTCGATATTTGCAATGCTCTTGCATTCACAGTGAAGGAGAATATACACATAGAAGCGTTTGGAGAAATGCTGTTCAAGCTGATGAGATATATCAGACTAACATCTTCTATTGCACTATCAGAGTTCCGACTTGGGTGGTTGAACTAGGTATGAGTGCCCTCGCAATATGTGAGTTTCGAACTTCTCCAGTACCCGCAGAAAACTAAGATGTTGACGGTCTTTGAGCAGACTTTGCATTTGCCATTAGGTGCCTCGGCCGCCGATGTACCACCTCGCTGCACGAACTACTAAATTGCGCCAGCTGCCGACGCTGCGGCAACTGCTCTGTAGAAAAGGTTATTGTACGGACATTTGCCCTTGTTGCTTGATGATTGATTGGACTTCACCCGACCTGTCCATCAATAGCTACAAGTCAGGCCTCAGAATAAGGCTTGGATCCTGGTTGAGCGACTCACAGTTGGAATGATCGCAACCCTCCGGAGGTTCCATGGTGTTGCGGGATCGGGGACGAAGGAATTCCCCCGTCACCATAGTCCGGCTTTGTCCGGCGATCCAGCCAAGCTCCAGTCGAACTCATGGTACTGCTATTTTGTGATCGGAAATTCGTCTTGATTCTAACGCTATCCGCACGATTTTTCGAAAATCGGATTTCTTCTTTTCCCGGCTCTGATATTGAATCTGCAGGCACTTGTGGCGCCGCCTAGGTAATGTGTCACGAAGCTCAGCGCCGGGCCCAGGGGGTAGGCTTTGCAAATAACCGCATTTCAGAATAACCGCGGTTACGGTTAACCGAAAACCGCAAACTTATAACCGCAATCGAAGTTAACCGCAAAAATTTGGCAAATAACCGCGGTTATAACCGCAAATGACCGCGGTTATACGGTATCATGCTGCAAGACGCAATTTTGAGCAGAACCTGTGATTGGACCCTCGTTCTAATGCCCAAACAACTGAAGCGAGCCCAAAGCCCTTTGAGACCGCGACCAAGACTCCAGTGAAAACTGGAGGTGAGCAAGCTTTCCCCGAAGGGAGACACACCCATATGATTTCCAGGCGCCTAAGTTGTTCCCGGAATTTTCGGAACTCAGATCTTCTAGGGCAGGGGTTCTCAAACTGGGTGTCACCGGCACCAAATCGCCGCGTTGCCGCGAGATAGGCTCCTTGAGCATAGGGCGGGGCTGCCGCTGATTCCGGATTGACCCGGGGTGAAACGACAGAGAGTCACGGGCGATTCCGAACTTAGTCTGACCAGACTCTTTGAAGTCTATGGGAGAAATTCCCGGGTCGGTCTGACCATACTTTTCGAAGAGCTCGGGGTGCCGCGTGATGCCGCCCCTGGAAAAGTTCGCGAACCTCTGTTCTAGAAATTGCGGAAGTGCAGTGCGGAATCCTCTCGATGTCTCGCGGTTAAAAGCGGTTAAAACCGCAATTTGGTCGCGGTTATTGCGGTTAATAACCGCGAATTTCTTGCGGTTATTGCGGTTATCAACCGCGGTTAAATAACCGTTGAAAAGCCTACCAGGGGGGCGATCGCCTTCCCCGTCGAGTATGGACTCCCCGACGGAAAACACAGATAGAAAGAGACTATTCCATGAATCATTTCGGATCGAATCTTTCGCGTAGCTATCATGAAAGAGAATCCTACTGAGGATCCAGGAGTCAATTGCGCCTTCGGAGGAGGAAAGAATCCGTCGTCGAGCCACGAATTTCAAAGCCATCTTCCCCCCTCAAGCCATTTCCAGGAATCCCACAATGTGAGCTCGAATTTCTCGCCTATTCCTCGGACCTACGACATTGTTCGCGCACACGAGAGAAACCGTCGAGAGGTTCTTCATGACGGAAAGAATACAAGGTTCAATCATCGCTGTCTATGATTCAAGCATCCTCACCTTCTGTACCACCGTATGAACACACTCCCCAAAGAATCAAACTTCATCGGCTGTGGTTGGATCCGACTCATACCATCTCAGATGGAATGCAGGTGAAGAGTATTGCGACTTCAGTCTTCTTGTTTATGTGTCGCGTCGAATTCGAATCACCTTGAACATCTCGAAGGCTATCGTTCAACAAATTGAATGTTCTTCCTCCGACGTGAGAACGGTCTGGAAAATTGTGAAGGCACATGCCAGAGAAATGCCCACAAGACAATATGCTGAACCCCATCCCAATGCGACCCCCGCAGATGAAATACCAAGGACAACACCCGCCTCATTGCTGCTGGAAAGTTGCAAATCGTTCGCCCGAACGTCGTAATAGGCCTCGAGGAGCCTGATATTCCTGCGCATGCGGTGATTCATATCCAGGATCTTTTGTCCTCTCTGCACCACGAATTAAACCGAAATAATATGCAACGCGCACCTGATGGCAAAGATTAGGGAGACATCGGAGCCTGCAGGGGGATCCGCGTAGCCAAGTCAATGAAGAAGTCGGCGTATACTGCTGTCAACGGTCCTCGGAGCCGTTGGCTGAGTCCGTTCCATAGGCTTAAGGCTTGCCGACACTTCCGGGCGAAATTTTGTGGATTGACGTCCTCAAATATGAGTTCCTCTTGACGCAAACCTTCATTCAACTCCAGAAATATATCGAAGAAGAAGACCAACATTCCGGTTTTCAAGAGGTCATAGGAACCGTTAGATATCGCGATGTAGAAGAATGTTGCGCCGGTGAGAGGCTCTCTCGAGACAGATCTCCCGGACAAGTAGACAGAGGTGTTCTTGACACCCGCTAGCAGCTCCATGAGGATCAGAATCACGATGAGGCAAAACCCGCAACGATCCCATTTTCAGTTTTTGAACATACGCTGATGGTTTTTGAAACGCCAAATGACAAGATATAGAACCTGGAGATTTTACGACAACGCTGCCGTGGCGAAAAGGTAGGAAGGCCAGGATCCAGGATTTGCTTCGCGAATTCCAAACCTAACTCAAGTTGTGAACCGCTGCAACGCAATGATTCAGAAGGATGAGCAAAACACAGCAAACTCGGAGTTTTTCCAGTTTTTCGTCTCTCCGTCGCGTGAGCCGCTGGAGAACTCCCATTAATTATACACCGCGAGCTTGCTGAAGAAGAATTTTCAGAGGAATCAGGTAGAGCAAGTTTCAGGGATCCAGGAGTTGATGAAAGTCGACCCTGAGGGGATTTTCCGTTCGATTCGATAGATTCTCGACTCGATCATCTGCCACAAAGATAGTCGTAACGTAACGTCCATCTCAACGTTCCCCACCATGGAGGAGGAACGAATCACTTCGAAATACAAGCTCTCGCCTTGCAAGGGACACGTTGGTTCAATCAGCAAAGGGATCAGCCGCGTCCGGTTGAGGATGCAATTTTGCTTCCCGTGCCATTCATTGGAAATCGATCCGAGTAGCGCGATCTACGCGATGTCTCGCGAGCGCGGCAGGTTGCACGAAGAATCTCCGCCAAGGTATACGCTCACGCACGCAAACTGGACCACAATGACTCGATAGATCCCTTCCAGTCTCATCTCGCCTCTCCCATAGGTGCTCCAGGTGGCTTGACCTCTTCGACCTAGATATATTCGAGCAAAGTTCAGCTTCCGGGCGTGTTGCACGATGCTCAACGTCATCGAGTCATGAAGTCTTCGCGCATCCCCAGGGCGTTGCACGCGCCCTAATACTGTGTAAAAGGTTGATGGAATGAATCCACGTCCGTGTTAAAAACTGATGAGTACATATCCTCCCACTCCATCAGGAATGCTTGAGAAATGTCAAGTCGTGAATGGTCCCGATTCTAAAAATCAATCATTCCCGCTAATCCAGCGGTTCCTGAACTTTTTCCGTCCCGGGCCCCCTCAGGCCGTTGACGACCTCTCTTGGGCCCCCCTCATTTCCGAAGATTTTGAGATCAATCCTGACCAGGACCTCGAAGTCGAGGAGAATCAGTCTAGCTTACATTATCCGCTCAGGTTCAGTTCATTGATGATGACTGCAGGGTTCTCGCTTCTGAGCGAAAATTCGCTCCAGACGTGGCTCTGTTTGGTTCAGAGATACGCGCAAGGCAGCTCCTGGATCCAAGAAGCCCGCATTAAGTCTTTAGTGACAACAGTGTACTGAACTTTGGCGTTATGATTAACTCGAGATTCCCGAATCCTCCAATAGTATCCAATCTCGCCTGTCATATTCGGGGGTTGCCTCTGGGCCCCCTGAGAATCAATCTCGGGCGCTTGGGGGTGGGGGCGTGATCGAGAGAGACTTGAGCCGCGGAGCCCTATACGCTGACGCAAAGACGATTCATGTGCGTACAATGCGGATAGTCGAGCGGCTTTCATTTGACCACGATTGACTCGCGTGTTTTCTAAGAATACTATATTTCATCTGCTCCAAACATCATTTCTGCCTCAAATATCCGGTATTCCGTGAGAATTGTCCACTCAACGGGGTGGCCCGGTTGGGCTCCGAGACCCTCTCTTGAAACGGCCTCTGGAACGTTTACGCCCCCGGCACTTCGAACGGCCCCGCGACCTACTCTTTGGTGAAAAACTAAGCCTCCGCGATCCGTCCTGGATTTTTCTGAGACGTTGCTCTGCGAGAGAGGACGACGATGTGATGGTCTTCGATGTGAGACTTTGATCTCTTTTCGCGCCTTCTGCGATAGCCTGCGGCGAACGAGTTCCGTAAGCGACAGAGATCAGCCTCCGGATTTGGAGGGGACAATCGGGCCGGTTGTACTTTCCTCGGCCAACAATGGTGCCGTCGCTTGTCATGCCATTGCTGCTGTTCTGGGATAGACGGAATTTCAGGGTCTGAAATTCCATATCGGTTCAAGATGTGTCAATCCAAGTTGCCTTTCAAGCATCAGCACCTCGAGTAGTACTCGGTGGAAATTCTAGACCATAGAATTCTCGAGGGTGGCCTACCTTCGCCGCTGTGGAATGTTTCGTTGGGCTTGGAGTGACTTGAGCATTGATCTGCTGAAGTTTTTGTCTGATTTTTCTCGGAACGTTCCTGCGTGATAATGATGATCTACGCGACGGTGGTGATCTACGGGGCGACCGCGCCTTTTTTCTTATTTTACTGCTCATCATCCGGGCGCCACAGCGTTGTTCTCAGCTCAGACACGACCATAACATCTGAGAATGGCCAAGGTAAGATCTCTCCCGAGACTGGGAGACAAACAGCGGAGATCGAACTCCCAAATTCACCGATAAGGCGGCCCGTTCGTGTAAAGTGCCTCCAGTTCCAGAACAGCTCGCGGAGTTCCCTCACGGAAAAACTATAGGCTTGAAGCACAATGACACAACCTCATGGTAAACTAGGAACCTTTATTTACACGTATCTCCGTTTAGTCTAATGACTCGGTATTTCATTTCGCACTGTTAGCTTCCGGTCCGTAAAATTACCCCTGATGGCTCCAGTACTGAGATCGATATCAACACTTCACATATTTGAGCCAGCATAGGTCATCTCGAGCTGGAAGCACATCACGGCGAAGCCCCAACACAGACTGAGGAAAGCGCACGCGCTCTTGTAGTTCAACGTTTCACCAAATAGCAAAATACCCCTTTGTTGACGGACGAAAATTTTCACCTCGTTCGAACTCGCATCGAAGAAAGCTCTGGAATTTCGAACCTTCCTATGGAACTCTCGACATGATTCGAATGCAATTTGGGCGGCGAAAACTACGGCGGAGTACTCGATAAGCTGAATCATACCTCCTAGAACAGAGTACATCAGAACTCCCGGAGAGCTGAGCTTTGACGCTTGAATGGGGGTTTTCGCCACCAATCGAACAAAATATTGAACATGCAACGTCCACAAAGGATATCTGAGGTGAACGTTGACACGATCACCCAGCTCCGACGCTTTTCTGCATCGCAGATGAACGTTGCCGTTGCTCAGTCCGCGGCAAAGTACCCGTTGATGGAAGTATCCGAAGCATGAGATGGTCACCGCAACGTCGAAGTATATCACCAGCGATTTGAGCTTTATCAATGAGTAGCCCGCAATTCCGACGAGGCTGAGCCCGGAAGCTGTTCGTGTTATGTCACTGAACTCGTTCCGGAGGATTCCGTCTACGGCATCATAAACGAGAACCATTTCGGAGGCTACTGCCAACCCACAGGCCACGGTCATCCAAGACCGCCAGGCGTCGGGTGTCAAGACAAGTGGATGTTTGACACTGAGTCGCCAGAAATGCAGGTAGAACGCGCAAATCTCGTCTGATACCATCGAGAGGCTCGAGTAGAAAAGGTTCCATGCAATTTTCTTACCGAGCACCAATTGGGACAGGATATAGGTGGAGGTCATCAGGTGTAACATAAAGACTATGAGCTGCGAAAGATAGAGCAGGTTGTCCGGTAACGGCGAGGTTCCGAAAATCCGGAGGACAGCATCCCAGAACTTCATTGCCATTGGTGAGCACATCTACAATCATCGATGCTGATGCATGTCGTTCAGGAACAGGTTCCGCCGTATAGGAACGGAAACTCCGATTGAGAGAGCGCACTGCTCCAGGTGAAGACTGAGTATAACCCAACTGGTCTTTGTGGCGGCAGCCAAGCACGAGAGACCGGTTTTCCGCCAAGCCGCGAAAAAAAAACGCTTTGACTCGAAGTGTTGCAGCACGTGAATGCACTCCGTTCCGCTATCGCGCTCCGAGCTCGGAATCAATCGATCGACGATTACAATTCATCCCGAATTCCGTTTGTCTTCGCGGGACAAAGTATCTATCACACCGGGTGAGGCTTTGCAGAGCAAACAAAGGCTGTCGGTTTCGCAAGACGGGTTTCCATCCGCTTCCACATTTCAACCGATTCAGACCTCAACTCATCACAGCCAAGGTCAGTCCCAGTCCCAGCCCTACACTCCGAGCATAGTGCCGGATGAGCTATGGAGATCACTAGCGTCAGGAGAAAGAATGCTAGCAGCTTCAAAGTCTCAGAGGTACAGAAACTCGTAAGCACAGGAGCTGATTCAATGTTCTTGCGGGCGGCAACTCGCACTCAATGGCCGTAATGGGAGAAAATACGACAGGTATGATATTTCTCGAGAGTTTCCGTGAAAATTTTATTGTGAAACATTTGAGGCGGTTTTTCCCTTACTATCCATTACCCGGGTAGAGCACGATCACAGCTCGAATGGATTGAATTATTTCGGATCTCCCTGAGCTCTCCTATATCGATACCTCTGGTCTCAGGGTTGGCATCGCAAGAGGCAACCGTCGATGCCACGCTTTTCCGGAACCGAAGGCCATGACACGCCGACTCTGATGATACCCTGAAATCTGGCGTAGGAGGAATCTACCAGATGGTGGGCGTTTGCATTGGATTGAATGAGGAAGAAGTTTCCCCCAAACATGGGGCCTGTTGGTAACATACAGTCCCTGATACGCCGGATTCTAAGGTAATATTTGTGACGGAGTTCGATGGGAGCTGTCGGGATCGGGATTTTCACCCAGGACAGGGCAGTACAACCTGCGAGTAAGAGTGGGCTTATTAAGAACGAACGCGTGCGGAGCCACTAGGAGCATGATGATCATTCTTCCTTGATCGGGGATGATTTAACGATAAATTGGAGTTCCCGCTGTACCTACGTTGCCCTCCCAATGCCGCACTTGTCCGAATCGTGGTTTGCGGTAAGTCGGAGAACGCGAGGGCAAACCCCTATCCGGCGCTTAACAGTGGCCGCGAACCTTCGTCCAGGTCAAATTAGCTTCTCATGTATAGAACACCGTTGACCCCGAATCCTCGAGCAACGTTCATACAATCGGAAACTTCTAGGACTCTTCTCTCAGAGTGTGGATCGTGTCGAATGTGGCCCCGCTGAGGTTGGCGCGAGCACCCCTAGCAGCAGCTTCAACATCCCGAGGTCTTCCTTGGAAAGCAGTGGAAAGGAATATAATATGACTGTGATGACTCCCCGGCACAGCGTTGACAAGCGGCCCTCATTTCGGTTCGCTTCGTAGAGCGAAAACTTCCTTAGCAGATGGACTTCGGCTCTACAGCACCCTTATATAAGGTTGAGTCGCTTGAGCTGGAGCGAATGAACGAATGAATCATTTTGGAATGCTTGAACGTGGCAGATGATGGATTTGTGTGGCGCGTAAATGGGGCAACATGTCAAGGGAACTGTTCAATCGGGGAATGCCTGACGGTCTCAAACCTTCTATCGCTCGTAGAACGTCAATTTTAATACCAGCGAGGCCACGGAAGATTGAAGCTTTATTTGATTCGTACTCGAGCCCTTAACGACATAAATCAACCGGTGAATGACACCAAGTACCTCGGAATTCGCCCCCTGAACCACTCGATTCTTGTCCGTCCACATCACCGCCCGTGACTGCAATCTATTCCGAAGAATGAAGAGAGAGAATATGCGTTTTTCGAACAGTCGTTCAGTTTGAAGAAGATCGCCCTGATGGGCACCGGCGGAGCCACGACGAAAATGAGGAATGCAATCACTCAGTTTCACCTCACAGTTAACACTCTGTTTCCCATTCAGACCCGATTGCATCACAGGTCGTGCACGATCACTCGCACTCTTCTCTGAGAATTATGCTCGCCATGCGCCACTGGAAAGCAGTGAGCGGGAAACCCCAGCATAGTAAGACGAAATGCCAGCAAGATCGCTGATTCAGAGTCATCCCGAGAATCCTGATCCCATGGGCAGGCATTGAAAGAATCCTAAAGTCATTCACAGACACCTCAAAGTGATGTTCCCTCCGACGAACGCTGTTCACCAGGGCTCTGCTGCCTGTCTCAATCGACGTCGCTGAGTTGATAACCATTATATATTCGATCATGTATTTGAGATCCGTCAGTAGGGGAACTGTGACATCTCCTCCACAGGCGAGACTGCTCATCTGGAAAGGGACTTCCGATAGTACCCGCGAGAAGTAGGAGACGTGAGTGAAAACCAATGGAAGCCACATTAGGTTGCTGAGTCTGTAGCACTCTGACTCCACTCTCGTACAAACCGAGGCGGGAGTATGACCCACTATAGTTGACTTCCGTTGAATCTCGTGGGCGAAGGTTTCCAGGGTGAATGCAATCTCGAGATTCACCATCAAGTTCTGGAGCTCAACGAGTGGCAAAAAACATGTCGTGACGTCCCCAAGAAGGACCAGCCAGCTCTCGCGTACTTCGAATATTGAAGGTTCCGCGTAGTAAGTCGAAATTGTTATCCTGACAAACAAGATGATGTCCATCATAACCGGGACTGCAGCCATGACCGTGAACGTCAAGCTGAGATTCCGTGGATTTGCTGTTCTCAATGCTATCTGGCAAACTCTCCACATGTAGAGGGCTGTCGCGCAGAAAACGAAGAAAATATAAGTGTAGAGCTTTCTCCTCAATTCAGTCGGCAGGAAATCACCCGTAACATGCAAGGTGATACCAAGACCAGAGAGCGTGGCAACATCGATTGTCAACATCGCAGCTTGGATTGGTCTCGCCAGCCATATACCTTCTGGACCTTCCGGTAGCCCGAACAGTTGAAACAAGGAAACGAAAACTGGCACCAAGTTCACTTTCTTTATCGGGATGAACATGGGATCTGAGAAAGAGCACCAGCCGATGCTTGGCTGGATCTCATTTCCAATCTCTTAAAACTGAAGCAGAGAAGCAGATGTTCGGAGGTGAGAAGCGATGACCGCAATCTCCTCAATTACCTTGAGAAGGTATTGCGATGGAACGCTGATCGATCTGCGACTTCGGAACTTAGCGAAAATCGATTCTCCACAGTCTTCGCCGTGGGGGAATGACGGAGCACGCACTACGTGCAGTTAGATTAGAGCGCCACTGGACTTGGGGGACAGCGATTTCTCCGATCGCTCTGAGGTTGATCCTGTGTCGATCCACGACACCAGCCTTGATTAGAATAGATCCGACGGCGCACAGTGGGAGATTCGTGCTCGAAACCTCAAATCGCGTTTTTCGCGATTTTGAAGTATAAAACGTTGAATTGAACCTAGAGAGGATGGTCGCATAGGCTCGGGGCGGTTGTTCGGGATAGACCAGATGGAGATCTGTCGAAAGGAATTGCCACCGCCCCCCTCGCAAACTCTCCCTCAGAAAACTGTCGCTCTCCCTGAAGATATCCATAGTTTTTTAGATCCCCGCGATCCCGGCTGGGCGCATGTTGAGTCCAACTCCTCACCAGAGGTAGAGTATACCATGAAAATTTCAGCTGCTAGTTCGCGCAAGTACGAGAATACGAGAGGAAAACTTGAAGAGCGGTCGCACTTTCCCACTTTTTTTTTGGTATCGCTTTTTCGACTCCAGGCGCACCGATCCCGACCAGATGAGTTGAATCCGACGTGAAATGTCATGGACTTTGAGAAGAAAGACCGGTCGACCTGATCCGAACCCTCGAACTATGCTTAAATCGAACCGCCTCAAATCCCACCCAGAGCCACTGGTTGGTACTGCGTTCTCAGACTTCGAATGAACAACACGGTTAGATGATGCGAAGCCTCCGCATGTGCTGGACATCAATTGATTTTATTATTCCGAGTCGGAGTCGGAGTCATCCTCTTCAACTCCCGCTAAGAGCTCTACTACGTCCTCGTCATACTCATCGTCATCTCTCGCTTGCATCTCCCTGTAGCTGTAGATGAGCGGATCGGATGACGCCAGCATAGTGTGCAGGATATCTTCGTTAGTTGCTTCTCGACTCGTTTTCCGTGAATGATAGAGTCGTGCCTCTCGGTAAGCCCTATTCTGAACCTCTTGGGCTTCCTCGCTCAGCCTGCCAATCGGCAAGGAGGCTTCGCTCAAGATTTGAGGGCCGTGGATGAGTATTTTGTGGACCGTATTTGTCATAGGGTACCAAGGATACAAACTGACATACAGTTGGGCGGTTTCTACGCAAAAATTCTTGAACCTCTTCACATCGAGTTGGTCAGAGCAATTTATCGCATTCAGAATAGTTTTGAATCTGCGGATCAGCTCCTCGTCGACTCCAGTGATTCTGGCAACTTTTGAGAAAGCGGCGAAGAAGCGTCGGGAGGTGTAGCCATCGTTGGTAGTCCCCAAGCCTTGCTTCACGAAGTCTACCTTCAAGCCGAGTTCCTCCTTGAGCTCATCCTGTATTCTCTTCTTCTCAGCCATCTTCGCCTTCTTCGCTGCATCTCCCTTTACTTGCCACCTCTCGAGCTTCTTATTATACGCGATCTTCAGGATAGCTTCCATGAATTTTATCCTCGCGTGTAGAGATGACATCGTCATATGATCAGCGGATGGCACTCGATCGAGAATATTCTCCAGCTGGTTCATTTCGCTGGGCTGGGCTTTGCAGATAGAGCAGGTTTGCATTCCCGGAGTATCGTTCAGTGTTTGAAGAATCTTGCCGTCGATCATGGAGAGGATCATGTCGAAGCTAACCTCAAACAACTTGCCTCTGACTACGATTTCTGAGACTCCCAAGTTCGAAATCTCTCCCTTTACTCTGTCGATTTCCGCAGTTATCACCGTCGGACCCTCTTTGACAAGTTCAAAACGTATCGGGCGACACAATCGTGTGGACGAAGGTCTCGGATTCTCCCAATAAACTTCCTCGCGAGAAGAGTCTGTATCCTTGAGAAGTCTGAGTGGAACGAAGCAGGAGACGTACTTGCGCGAACTAGCAGCTGAAATTTTCATGGTATACTCTACCTCTGGTGAGAAGTTGGACTCAACATGCGCCCAGCCGGGATCGCGGGGATCTAAAAAACTATGGATATCTTCAGGGAGAGCGACAGTTTTCTGAGGGAGAGTTTGCGAGGGGGGCGGTGGCAATTCCTTTCGACAGATCTCCATCTGGTCTATCCCGAACAACCGCCCCGAGCCTATGCGACCATCCTCTCTAGGTTCAATTCAACGTTTTATACTTCAAAATCGCGAAAAACGCGATTTGAGGTTTCGAGCACGAATCTCCCACTGTGCGGCGGCGGCGAAGTCATTCTTGCGTGAGGATTCCGAAAATGCGGGTCGTAGCGCAGAGGTTCTCGCTCCCGGGAGTGTCGGCAATGCGGTCTCCGGACCTCAGGATTGAGAACTATCTTGCAGCCAAGGATATCGAATCGGGCTCGATCTTCGACGACATGTCCGTCGCACAGCCTCCGAATTCCGATGATAAGTGTTGAACCTGAACAGCTGTCATTCGCCATTCGCAAGAGGCCGAATCTACTACAGTCGTCAGATCCGCCGGAGAAGCTGTCATCGTCGAACCCCGAGCAGAGCCTAGGAACGATCGCGTTCTCCCGACCGACGGATCCGAGGAGTTGAGCGACCCGAAGTTCCTTGAGGAATCTCAGATTCTGATCAAGACAGAACCGATTCTGGACACCTGTGAACCTTCGTTGAAACCGATGATTGATGCTTCACACATACGAGACAGCCAAGTCAGTAAGCCTTCTCACGAGGACAATGGCATTCTCACTTCCACTCGAACACCACATATCTGATGGTCGCATCTCGGATAGACTCTTCCAATCCGATTGAGAATGCGATTCCGAGAAATACCCCATGGAGAATACACAAGTCTTCAGGATTCGAGGGATTCGCTGGAGCTACTCCAAGAAAAGAAGGCGAAAAGCTCGAAGGTTTTCATGTGAATTGCTGTCTGGGTGCTCTCAGTGGTTCAACGGAAGCAGGGGTCATGTGAGAACCGCCGGGTGATGCGGCGTTTATTCTCATGGGAGCTCACCGTAAGTTTCACAGTTCGCGTAAGACGCCGTTATCTGGTAAACCATCAACGACAGCCCATGCGTCAAACCCATGAAGCGACAGAAAGCTCTGAGTCCCAGAGGAGTCCTGAATGCCAAACTTATCCCTTGAACCTGGCGCGTGAAGAGTTGAACATCGGACAATGAAGTCTGCATATAGGCCTCCGTGCGGCGAGTCTTCCTCCTGAATTTGTGGCAACTTGCAACGACTACCTGGCCAGCGAAGGCCAGCATAAAGAAGATCACGAAGCTTTCCACCATACTGTATACATAATATGATCGAGATCCGGAGCAGCTCAATCTTGGCATGTCGATTGGCACCTGGCTCTGGAGCACCACGAAGTAGTCCACGTGGAAGATACTCAGCGGAAAACTCAATTGCTCCTCCAGGGCGGCGCAGTGCTCGCTGACCTTTCTCGCAAGGGAGATCGCGTTCTTCTCGCTCATTGTTTCCGTGAGTTGGTCGATCACTTCAGCTGCACTGAATAAGGAACCGATCACCTTCATGTACACGACGTGATTCGCCGTGTTGATTATGAAGAGCGAGACCTCTCCGATGAGGTCGAGGAGCTCTTTACGACGAACGTACTCCACAACGAAAACAGCTGTGACTGACTTGGAAACGACGAAAAGGATCACAATACAATTCATCAACTTCCTCGCGTGGGCTTCTGTTGCATTCACGAATTTGAAGCTCCAATAGTAGCAAATCATCGTGTTGACCCCGTTGTAAACGAAAGTGGAAACATACACTCGTAAAATCCAATTGATTCCGGGTTCGAATAATAGGCAATTGAAGTACGATAAGTTGAACGCGAGAAAATTCAGCACGAATAGGAATCGGATGAGAGTGCGCAAACGCGAGCTGAACGTCTTGATGCCGAAAGCAGACAGTATTACTGATAGCAGGTCGGGTGCCATTTCACGATCTGACCTCTCACATTCTGAGTCGAGGCCGCAGTCGACGCAAGTAAAGCCTAGCACACGAACATCGTACTTTCCACTTCATTAATTGAGTTCGATTCGTGATCGAAGACTCCCGACCTTGGCGAAAGCTCGGGTCTGGCCTTGGACGCAAAACAAGGTGACTCATGGTGTGAGATTTGACTACACTGACCCCAACCAACTTTAGGTTATTTGCCCGCGTCCCGCGGGGGGCGATCTCCGCTATCCGTATTCGCTGATCAGAAAACTTTCGAGAAACATCCCTACAGCTGCTGACTTTCGTCGCGAACGATCTGCAGTTGTTGAATACAATTCACGATCGATCGGGTGCAGAGAATCATCATCTCGACCATGAAGAGACTGAACATTTGTGTGAATGAGAACAATACAAAAATCGATAACCACTTTTGCTGTACAATTCGTCATTTGATCAACATATCCAAGCTGCAAAACATCATCGACACTGAGCTCTCAACTCCGACGCGAAGTCGAGTAAAGAATGAGATGCACTCAAAATCGAAGTCAACCCGCAATGCTCCTCCCCGTCTCTGACTCGTCGACAAGATCTTACTCCACCGCTAATCCGAAGGTTCGGGATTCGCCGTTCGATCGGAGCTCAGCATCTTGAGAAGAGAAACATTTCGGTCGGATCAGGCGCGCTTCAAAGCGGGGGACTCTCAGAGTCTTCATCATCATCGAAGTCATCATCGTCTTCGTCATCATACCCGCGATCGGGACTCCTCGGTGAACCCCTCGGCGACGTCATCCGTGGTGCGGGACCCCTGAGAAAGCCTGGCAGATAATTTCCCCTGAACGGGGGTCGAGGAAAGCCCTTAGACGCATCGAACGGTGGATATCTGAAAGGACCCTTGGAGGGTCTTGGCCGTACAGAGAGATTTCGGAAAGATGAATTCGAGAATCTAGGCCCGAAGGATATCATGGAGCCTCTATTCCTCGGCATGAAGAAATTCGGAGCTTTCCTCAGAGGCTTAGGGTCATTGGAAAGGTCCATCTCAATCCTCTGCATGCGGTTCTCGATCTCCGCAAGTTTCTCAGAATACTTCTTCTGCTTTTCCTGTTTCTTCGGGCGAGGCCGCTCGGTAGAGGATGACCCTTCTGTCTTCGGCTGTTGGAAAAGAACGATAATATGAAGCAATTTTAGTGAATGCTCAGATAGGACTCCTAATTTCCTGAAAGCGGCTCGGAGTCAGGCGGAATGGGTTGTTCGGAAGAAAACTCGCGTAATTGTGAAAATAACCAGTCGGTTTCTCGAAGCTCTCGTACCCGCGACGACGATGAACTACCCTCTTTAGCGCGCATGACTTTCGTCAGATCTTGAGCGACTTCTATGAGTTTACGTCTCAGGGGCAGCGGAGGTTTCACAAACTTTTGGCGGCCGTGTATATATGGTGAGATACAAGTATCTTCTGACATAGAAAGCCGGATTTTCACGACGCCATCGCTATCGGCACTCTTCCGCCTCCGCCGGCGATCTCTCGTGGTCTTCCTTGCGAGAAAAATTACGATTAGGCTCGTTCCGGAGGGCACGAACAGTTTTTACTGCCAGTGCCATGCTCGCTCGAGTAGCACGGAGGCGATCTGGGGAGCAACCCACCTCAATATGGATTTTGGCGCGTTCTGGGCTTCCGAGCTCTTCTCACCGGTCTTCGGAACCTCTCGATCATTATCATGCTCAACATTCGATCGATTTGGGACCACCACCTCAGCTTTTTCCGACGTCGACGGCACCACGTTGCTCTTATTCGGCTGCTCAAGCTCGCGATCTTTCGATGATGTGTCTTCTTTCGCCCCGGAATCCTCCGCAGCTCCAGGATCCGGCTTTCGTCCAACAGGACTCGACGGGCTCTTTATGGGCTGACTCAACTCAGCACTGCCCTGATCGGGCGGCATCGCTTCGTCGTTCAGGCCTCAATACAATTTTCGAACTCAGTCAGTGCAGGCGAGGCCCCTGACGCCTCACATATCGCCGTGGGAGCTCTCCCCCATGGAAACCGCGAACCTCGACACCATGAATCTGGAAGACACTTGGAATCAAGTCCCTGCCGAATTTCCTCGGTTACTAGGATCAATGACTGTATCAGCTATTCCTACAGCCGGTGGAGAGATCCCGTAGAACTGGTTGAGACAATCATGACGATATATCTCGTGGGCCTCATCATGAAATGAGTTTGCCCCCTAGGAATCCAGTCCTTAACACATAACGAACCCGTATTCCGGATATTGGTTTTTCATGATGTGGTGAACCCGTCAAACCTGGCTTGGCACTTCTCCAAGTTCCGCAGGGTAGACGAAGTCCCCTCGGAACTCCATCTGGACGGACCAATATTGTCAGTTGCTTATCGAATTCGATGCTGCTTTCGGTGACTCCGGGAATCAAGAGCGTAGCATAACATTTCGTGTCCCAACGTCAACGAAGTTCCGATGGATCGCTGCGACCAGCCAGCGTTCCGGGTAACGTTCATGCATACCCTTGTTGTGATGTTTTTCTTGCTGATTGGAGAACCAGAAGTGAACGGCTACGCAACCGGACCTCGAATTCCCGAGGAGCAGGTGAATGTCCCCAGCGGGCACTCCTCGACGTCGGACCGACTCCATTTGAGGTCAGGGTACGGGAAGAAACTGATCAGGCATCCGATTTTTTCGCTGAAATCTCTCACCGAGGACCGGTTCATTCTTGTGCGTAACGCAAGGTACAGTAAGAGGACACGGTCCTCGCACTGCAGACGGACCTCGGCTCTCCAAACGATCGAGCGTTGCGAAGAATGCAAGTATAAAGGAGCGTATTTGGCCGTTTTCATGAAACTACGCACTAGCGCACCGGAAGCCGATAAACTTGAGCGGAACTATATATTTACCGGCCAAGAGAGGAGCGTGCACGACATGGTCTTGTTGTTCGTTCTCCCAAGCACCGAGAACAGCACTGTTCTGTTCCTGAGCATCGAGAGAGGGGACCAAGACACAGCAGTGGCAAAATGCGGTACTTTCGATATGGGACCCCTCGATCGCAACGATATCAAACAGCTTGTGGACGACGCAGCCGAACCCGCGGTCCGTGAGCGGCAGAAGCCTAGTGAGATCTCATCCAAGTTTCGGGTCGCGGACGGAATGCATTATCGTGTAACGGTGACTTTCAAGCCTACGAAAGGGGGCCGTTTTGTGCATAAATTAGAGATGGTCGCCCGGAGAAGGTCGGTCTTGAGCTGCAATTTTGAGCGGCCAAAGACTGACAACCATTACTTGGATGCGCTCATCATGCATATTTTCAAACCTGACCGTTCTCGGTACCGGAGCACACCTAGAATTGAGGCCAGTGTTTTCTGTTGATCTGCCATGTCCTTGATTGCTAGATTCCGCGTGTTTGGTTTGTTGTGATTTCTGTGGGTTAGCGGGGAGGATCGGCTCGGATTTTCCACTCCCGAAAAGCAGGATTTTTACCGTTGACGGTTTCGAGGGAGCAGGCGGAGTTCTGCTGAGAAACCTCGATAAGAGAACTTGAATTAAAGACGACCCGAACAGGTTATTTACCGTTCCTATTCCTTATTTTCGATTGATGGACTTCGCGACCAAAAGCTCGCGGGTTCGAGAAAGCTGAGTGCGCGGCTTGGAAATGCTTCCTGGGAGCAGCGCGAGTCGAGATCTATCGTCTACTTCAGTCCTTCCCCGGAGTTTCCATGTTGTTCTGGGCTGAACGATATTTTGGGCCGGCGGAAGCCATGCCGGACGAGAATCGCTTTATCCTCTTCATGGACACTACCAAGATCGAAAGTGTCGCGAAGGTGTCGACCGGAGTGCTCGATATCGAATGTTTCATGGCTGTGTGGCGGAGATTCTTAGTGAATGTGCTCAGTGTGCGTCAAAGCAGAGCACTCTCCGTGATTGGACACCGACAACTCAGAATTTTCGAAACTTTCCAATCTCGGAAGTAGCCACGCCGCTCCGCAGGAGACCTTCCGAACTCTGACGGCATTATGTGGAGAGTCTCTATCGCGATGCAGAAAATCACTCTCGTATCTTTCGTAAACGTCTTGCTCCGTCTCTATGGACTACCGACCACATCCAGGCGAGGATCAAGCAAAATCATCCGGATGATCCTATTCCTCATCCAAGCTACCACGTTGATAGCACTCTGCGTTTTTGTGTTCCACGAGAAAAGCAAAATGAATTCGGAAACATTGGTCGCAACGTGTGCATTCTTTTCCTTCGTTCCGTACCACATTGCGCTATTCTGGTGGAGGATCGACAAGGGAACAATGCGCAAGGATGACCCAAGGCACCTCAGCTGGGCATTTCGAGTGGTGTCGACAGTACTCGCTGTGGTGAACGTGCTGATGTTTCTGATTTCAATCATGGGCAGTTTCTACGACTTGATCATGTCTTTCAGATCCATTGCGACTTTCCCTAAATTGTTCGTGACTCTAGGAAGAGACTTGATCCCGATCGTGCAGTTCCAAGGTCTTATCATCTATCTCGATATCGCGTTCACTTTATGTGCCTTCGCAGAGGAGATTTCTGATTTTCTGACGAGTGAATCGCTGTTCTCACGGTTCCGGTATATTGAAACGAGATGCGCCGAACTCAACGACGCTCTCAGGTTCCCTTTAACTTTGATGCACGTTGCGTTCTTCGTGCGCCTTGTTATTGAGATTCCCCTACAGTTCAATTTCATCAAATGTGAAGCTGACTCTCTTGTCATGGCAACACTCGATATCAAGTATCTCTCGGAGTATTGGGTGATTGCAAGTTCAGCCAATTTGGTTCTTGAACGCAACGCGATGCTTGTGAAGGAAATTCGAAGTAAGAGATTCTCCCTCAGAGCACCCGTTGGAGAGGACCGCATCTTCAAGATGTCGGAACATGGCATCGAGGTGTTCTTCGGCATCACTCTCGACTGGAAATTTTGTTGCTACTTCATCGGTTGCTGCTGGGGCTTCACTTTGACGGCTCTCCAATCATTCTTCGCTTCCGTCGAGCTGGGAAATTTCTGCAAGCTCTGAAGAAGGAATCTCACCGGCCGCTATAATACTCAAGTCGACGACAAGACGATACCTCTGTGGAGATCTGACCACCGACCCAAGCTAAATCGACCCGGCTAGAATTTTAGTTCGACCAAAACTCGTCGGAAAATATACGACTTCAACAAAACTGTTCCCCATATGGGTATGATTCCCTCAGCTGTGCCTCTCGAAGCACCTCGTCGATACAACCATACATGCTTGGATTGTATCGGAGAGGATAGATCTGGTGATGGACAAGGGCTCCGATGAGGTCTTTCTCGGGCAGATGATTGAGTGTAGCTACGTCACGGAACGCGCGCGCTCAGTCATAAAGTCAACCCTCTTACCATCGATTGCACCCGGAGAATCGCAAGCCCCCGAAGGTGCGCGCAAAGGCCATCTCGGACTCACCACGAAATTGTTGAAGTTGCGGCTAGCCTCGATTGAACGCTTTGACGGTCGAGTTTGACTTCGAAGACTTGCAATGGCGAAAATCTCCGTCGTTTCTACCACGAATTTCTTGTTTCGGCTGTACGGCTTACCTGGAGCATGCGCAGGAGCAGCGATCAAGATGAGTCGACTCGTCGTGTTCGTTGCCAACGCCATAGTACTTTTGGGGCTCGGGATTTTCTTCCATAACCAGAGTCCTGGCACCAACTCAGCGTCATTGGTGGGACTATACTTATTTTTTTCATTTGTCCCGTATCACACAGCCCTATTTTGGTGGAGAATCGGCGCCGGAACAATACGAGTTGCAGACCCAAAAAACCTCAGCCGTGCATTTCGAAGGCTTTCGACCATATTGGTGATGACGACTTTCGTCCTCATCTTTTACACGCTCCTGCCTGATCTGGTCAACATCAAGCAGCTCTGCGATAAAGCCGCGAGAAACTTCTGGTTCGCACCGATTTTTGCTACGAGATTTCTGCTCCCTATCGTGCACTGTCAGGGGCTCGTCATCTATCTGGACATCGCATTCACCTTACGAGCTTTCGCGGAGAAGATCGAACAGTGCATCGGAGAGCTCGGAAAAAAACCAGTGGAACTTGAATGCAAGTGGATCGAATCGAGGTGTGCCCAACTCAGCTCTGTCTTGTGGTTCCCTCTGTTTTTGATGCATGTCACCTATTTTGTTCGGCTCGTCTCGGAGATTCCGCTACAATACAACTTCGTTCAATGCAAGGAGGACATTTTTTTCGTCGTCCTGCTCGATATCAAGTATGTCTCGGAATATCTTGTCATTCTTAGTTCTGCTAACCTCATAATGGAACACAGCAAGATGCTCACGAGGAAAATTCGACGCCGGAGATATTTCTTGAGGGGATCCTTTGAAGAGATTCGGCTCTTCACAATGTCAGAGCATGGCATCGACGTATTTTTCGGCACCAAGCTCAGCTGGAAATTCTGTTTCTATTTTGTTGGCTCATGCTGGGGATTCACTCTAACTGCGTTTCAGTCATATATATCGTCGATTCACTTCGATAGGGAGTGCGTATTCTGAAGAAGATATCCCAAGAGAACAGAGAGGAACCGAAAAGTTTCTGAGAGGAGAGAACACCGACGTCCTTTCCGTTCTCCAAGAGAGAACTCCCTGCATATTGCATCAAAGCCGTGGGAGAAGTTCCGGGCTGGCGACGCGGCGTCGGCTCGAATGTTGCGGTCCCCACGTGCCAGAGCTCCCTTTACAATGACAGACGGCGCGTAATATGAGGAGAACAACGAAGTCCCAGCCCGAGCCAAAGAGTTCTCCACCGCATTATGTACATGCGGGCAGCACTATCTTCCCGGCGAGTGCCGATGTCTCCCCGACTCAAAGAACATCATCGGACATTGTGTCTCCGACGGAAGTCCTTCGCTCGGCATCAAGTCAAAGAACGGATTCATCTCGTGGAAGCTTTGGAAAACCTACGAGCGTACAGGGAAACTGTGTACGCGACCTGTTGCAGAGGAGGACGTTGGCGGTCACAACCAGTGCAGTAGTTATCGGTTTGATAGCGTTCCTTGTTTGGAACATGATATTCCGTGATAAGCAGAAATTCCGGAGCTCACCGGCATCAGGTTCGCCAGAATTCAACAACACAACACAACCGGAGCCTGTCGTAGTGGAAAACCACTGCGTGTCGGTTGCCACAGCCTACGTGATCATATGCGGAGATTGTCAACATCGAGGAGTTTTGTATCAAGCTTTCATGGGTGTGAAAGACGAAACTGGAATAAGGACACAGACAGAGAAGGGTTCAGTCCACTTGATACAGATCGTGACTTTTTCGGTAGCTGTTGGGGGAGACGACGAATACTGGGCATGTATCTCATCGCATGACCACGAGTATTTCACCGTGTTCACGTTCAAAATTACACCGACGGACAGTGGTTTCCTGGTTTCTTGTAAGTCGTCCAAAATCGAGAACAACGGCGATCTGGGAAGAATGATAGACTTGGGCGCGGTTTTCGCGGAGTCAAAAGGAGATTTCAAAATGACATCACTTTTCCCAACGTCTAACAACGATGAAAATACATTTCGGTTCGTTCTGCGTCGAGGGGCGAAACGGTCGGAAGGAATCAGAGTTCTGGCGACTGTGTCATTCGGAAATCATTATGTGCATTGCGAGGAGTACCTGAAGGTCTCAGCTCCATACTCTAGAGGAGCGGCAGTTTATCTCTTCAACAACGAGCACGAGCTTTCTGGAAGATCTATTTCAATCTCTGCCAATGTGACATGCAATCTGATGAGTTGATGAGCTCTGTCAATGTACCATTGGAGAAACTCATTGTTGACATCTAGAGTGAGCGCTGGCAAGCATGGATGACATTCGAATCCGATCACCCGGGGCCGGCCGTGAAATCTTGGAATTGCGACGATGACACGTGGATGGGATTCCGGATTTTTTTCCCGCCGTCGCCTCAGAACGCATTTTCGTCAAGCGACCTAGATGAAGAAGATGTACCGGGCCGCTTCGCGTACCTCGAGGGTCTGCGGAGCCTGCGGACCTTCGAACTTCACTGGGACAAGTCCCCGTATCGAGTGGTGGACCGCTCTTATTCCTGCCCGTTCCTTTTTCATGTTTTCGAATGGGAGTCCTGTGAGCCATCGAGCGGATGTCGCTCTATGCCCGTTCGTGACCTACTAATTATCACGATGTTCATAAGATGAGAATGAATCCCGACCCTGTTTCGTGCTCGATTTCAGATTGCAATAAAACGATCCCGCCATCACGATTTTGTATAGGTAAATCTTCCGCTCATCGCAATACTGACTCTCTGGCTTCGCCCTGAACTCTCAAGGCATTGAGAATGTTTCACCATTCGGAGACTTGGATTGGGGAGCTCTTTGGAAAAACTCCATTTCTCACGCAAAAGAACCCCAAGCCGCCGTCGCGGGTGGTGGGTCTCCTGATGATTGGAGGGACATTCCATGTTGAGATCTGTATTCATCGAGTTTCTGATTCCCTGGACTTCGAAAATCGCGCTGCTCTTGACCATCCGTTAGAATGATGGTGAATAGACTTGATCTGGATAAAATATCGCGGGCGAACGGGGGGTGGTATCACATTGCGCCGCGAGCCTCATGCGGAAACTTCAGGCATCCTCTTCCTTGCGAGAGAGCGAGCTGTGCCGTTGAGCTCGCCGAATCTTCCTTCAGAATCGATCTGTTCACGGAGGGGCGACTTGAGAGGTCTCCTTGCGGCGTTCCACGGCTTCGTATGATAATCGAAGAAACTTTCTCGCCGGAGTTATTTCGCAGTGTATCTTCGTCGAAGGAGGTATCTGTGAGTAGGTAGCTGTTCGTTCACTCCCGCTTACTCCAATGCCCAGACTATCTAATGTCGAGGAGCCAGATCAAACGATCTCTGGAGGTTGTTGAAGATGGCATAAGTTTGTTCTTTCGTCCGAAGTGTCCCTTCCATGCAGGGGCGAAGTCAGGATTTTTCCCGGGGGAGGGCTTATCTTCTTCCTCAAGGGAGTATCCTTGTAAAATTCTCCGAAAAGCGGTTGCTCGACCAGGAACCTCAAGTCCTGGGGAGGGGCTAAAGCCCCTTCAGCCCACCCCTGGCTACGCGCCTGCTTCCATGGCCAACATGGCTCCCACAAGACAACCTCCCTCGCTGCCGCTGGGTCGTTCTCTCTCATCGACTGTAGAGTTGATCAGGGGCTGGTGAGAGGGCAAGTGGAGAGCGCTCTGCGCGTCGCGATAGTTCATCGCGGAGATATCCGCGGGCTTCCGACCCATATCTTCACCGGTGAGTCAATCACTCACGGAACGTATGGAAGTTCTGTCAGATGATTGTTGTCTTCAATGGTACTGTCGAGCGTCTCGTCCACGTGCGACAACAACGAAGCTCGAGACTCATTCTCTCTCGAAATCGCTCTTGATCTTGCGATTCTTTCTCGTATGACACTGAAGCTTTCGCATCCATGAACGATACGCTATTCCCGCGTCGAAACTGCCGCAGAAGACGACGGCTCGACTATTTGTGACTCCTCAATTGGACGCCTTCCATGGTTCTGTGGAGGAAGCTCACGGAAACTATTCTCGCGTGTCGGCGAAGCAGCTTACGATTAGACACACGAGTGCCATGATTTCAAGGCGATCAGCGATTGAGCCCTCCGCGACGGGCGGTTCGGTACCCCCATCCAGGAGAGATCTCCCAGACGATCACGGCTCGTTGAATCGCAAAACGAATCGTTCCCAGGGTCCTCATACCGAGTCGGAAAGGCCTAGACAAACCGAGACGAGAGTAACTGAGAGACCGAAGAGAGGGAGGCGATCTACCCAGAGAATTAGGACTGAGAGCGCTACGCGGGAATATGGCTCCACGGAGGGACCGATGACCACCAGCGTAACCATTGTTTCTACCCAGACCATGTCGCTCCCGTCGAACACACAGCGGATCAAATTCAAAGAAAGTCTTGAGAGAAAGTCGGGAGCTAGATTTGAAACAATGAGCACCCAACCGAACGTCGAGAGTAAACCGCCCCGAACGCACTCGAAACCGAGTACGCAGTGGCCTCTGGTAGTTATGTTAATTTTTGTTGTTGCTGGTACCGTGGGACTTCACTACTTCGGATATGATTGGATCCAATTCCCCGGCACAACTACTACTGTAACGAGTCTTCCGGAAAAGACAGAATTTGGGAATGGAGAGTGAGGGATCTTCCGAAGAACGTGATTAAGTAATTCCTCAGAAACTTCGACATGCACATTCTGCGAATGAAGCTGGAACCACTTGGGAGCGAGCGACTCCAGTGGACTGGACGTGTTGAGCGAAAAACCCGCCTTCCGCTCACCCGGATCGGGAGATGTTCAAGAGTGAATTGATTATCTTCTCCAGGAACATATCAGGGACCGAACTTTGGTACGCGTTTCTACACGATTCGCATGAATCCCTAAAGGACAGCGTAAGTTCTCGGCAGAATGTCACATAACGGGACGCAACATGCACGAACCAAGGAACAGCTTCTGAGCATACTTCTTCTAATCTCTCGACCATTTCGACCGCTCTGATAGGTCTACAAGACAGAGCTGACGTGAGCGCTGCATTCTTGGTGTCGTTCTGGAACTTGTCTGTATTGCATGTGAAATAAATACGTGAATGAGCTTGTGTGAACATTCATGCCTATCCTGGAAATCAGAAAAACGCAATCTGCGGAGACACTATATCAATCTGTACCAAACAATTGATCGATTTCGAGGGAGCTCCTTTCGACGATAAGATCAATCGTTGCCGATGACGCGGATCCTGCTGTAGCTTCCACGAGCCACAGCATGAGGGCATATAAGAGATAGGGATTAAAATTATAGCCCATGATTGGGATGGTTCGAGAGTATAAATAAAATATTTGATGCGGATTCTCGAGGCAGACAATCAATCTTGCATGTTATGACATCCACGTGATGATGATGAGTCTGGAACGCTGCGCTCCCATAAGGGACCGATTGGTCGAATGGCAAACCGCTTCTGATGAGGGAAGTCAATTCAAGCTGATTGTGAACAGCTTACGATCTAGGGTCCGATTAAAGTCAATGAGACCCACGTGAGGGCTGGAACTAAACTCTCTCTCTCCCTGTCTTCCTTCGAGATTACTCCGATAGCGATGATTGTCACTTTGATCGATACGTCGACATCCCTGAACGCTTTCTTCGTTCTTCGCAAACTAAACAGTCAATTAACGCATTGCGAACGAGCTTGGGAGGAATCGTTGTTGATTTTTGCAAATGACTTCTCGGTGGTGATGCCTCCTACCGCTCGACCAAAACTTCCAAACGATCGCCCGAAGGCTGACCTCCTGCCTAAACTTCCCCCGAAAGCTCCACCGAAAGACGTTGTCGATGGCACAAAAGCGAATGAGCCCGTGGTCAACAACGCCGAGGGAGATCCTCCGAAAAAGAAGCGGAAGTTGGGTCGGCGTTCATTGCTGGTGCTAGCTATATCGTGTGTAATCATGATCAGTACAGTCTTGATGAGAGATGACCCAGCTTTGTTGGATATGCGAAGAAACCAGCTCTTGGGCAGGCAAAGCGTGATTAATTTCTGCGAGGGACATTCTGCCGATGCTCTCGAGCTATGCTCAAGTTGCGTGAATCGAGGCTTCACTCTCGAACTGAAGATCGACGTTGATGACTCCGCCCTAAGACGTAACAGTCGAGTGCTCTTCAGTCAATCTGCGAACTTCAACCTAACTTTCAGAGCTATCCCACGCCTGCTGGCGACTTTCTTCGTCGTCACCCCCAAAGACACGATTGCTCTAACAATGCAATTGAGAGAAGTAAAGCATGATAAAATCCAAGCAATGTGCAGTTTGACCCGTTTCCGACGTACGGAGCATCTTGGGACAATGATAGGTTTTGCTCCGATGACTCTGAAGAGAGAGGAAATCAGAACAAAGTTCCAGAAGTCCCCGATTGTCAGTTCCATTGGGGCAGTGGTCGTGACAGCAGATGGAGAGAGCAACACAACAAATGTGAACTTGATCATGACGACCCCCGATTCGCCTGAAATGGTTTTTTGTGACCAAGCCCGATACGATCAAGCCTTCGTCGTGAAGGAGATACGACTGCACATATTTTCCGCGAATGGCGAAGATTTCGAGCAACCGCCGTCAATCAAGTTCTTAACGCGCTGCTATGGTTCTGAGCCAGTATAAAGTTTTGAATCTTGATTTTGATTTTCTTCGCTCTGAACCTGCTCGAACCAAGTCGGGAGACCTCGAAACTTCAATTCCAAGATGCATCTGATAACGGAGTCCCGTGAGGAATCTCTCGAGAGGTCCTTATTCGTAGTGTTATACTTGTGCTCCAAGCGTAACCATCCATTTACTATCGAAACGGTCGAGGAACATTACATTCCTGGAAAGTCAGTGATGGACTTCCATCACACGCGCCGCTCGAATGCTGGTAGAATGATGCTGTCGGAGCGTCACAGGTGAGGATGGACGTTTTGAGAGTTTTCCGTAGCCTAGTGTTAGGAATCGCTCGCGATGCGTTTGGGGAGTCCTCCATTATTAGGACTGGTGTCGTCCTGCAAAGCAGAGGAGCGATATGTATCGAGCGTTCGGATGTAATGTCGCTTCATTCGTGTTGAAGCCGATATGCATACCGGTAACAGCCCGATGTCGATGTCGTCTGGCGCTGGTGTCGTGACTGGTTCCGGGGGTGCTTTCAAACCGGGATTCCGACTCGAAACAATACATCTGAACGATCTCACGAAATCCCACCGTCGTATCTGACCCGGTAGCGATGACATACTCGACAGAGCGAGATCTACGCACGCTCTGCATTTCTCGATTTCCTGCACGATCAATCAGAACCTAGGTGTATTTCTCACAGGCAGTAGCGTAGCCGGGGACTGCCCCCCTCCTCGACACCCATGACTGTCCCACAGACCCCGTTACATCCTCGGGCGTCCACGGTGTTTCGTCGAACGAAAAGCGGGGCAACTCGCACGGAAGCGGCCGGGGTAGGCGTTGGAGGGAAATCAGCTCGATAAGAACCGCCTCGCCTAGGAACACGATCGCTGTTGGAAACCGTGGGGACCCGTCCACATCAAACTCCTCAAGGTCAGATTCCGACTTCTAATACTTTACCTGCACTGAAGAGTTGAAGTCACAGGAGGCAGCAATGTGTTGTTGGAGCTGGAGATACGGAATGAAGTTAACCATCAGGAATAGAGTAACTATGATTTTCAATAAATCATGGTCAGAACTCGCTTTGCATCACATTGGGTTCGTTCACGAAAGCACTCACTCTTCTCATGACGTCATGGAGCGCAGTTTTGTACTGTAGGTTCAGAGGAAATCGCTGTTATGATATTTTTCTTGGGACTCCGCGTGCTTACCGGATACGGCATACTGGGACATCGGGTTCGAGTGGGGAAATAAACTATGAGGAGACCCGAGGCTGTATGACGACAATGGTCGGGCGCTCTTACATGATCGTAACTGATTCCAGCTGACAGGTTCTTCGCAGTCACCCAGGCGAAACACAGATCTCTCGGCTGATCGGTCGCCGATTCTGTGAAAATCGAGTGCCTCTCGATCTTTTCGCACAACTGAACTTGCAACTCCTCCGCTGGATTTGCCTGGTAGAACGTTACAAGGATCAGCTGGGATCCGTAGTGTTTGCTCTGGAATGGGATGCTCGTATCCGGCATTAAGATTTCTGATAACTCACCGGGGGCAAGCACGAAAACGATACCGCCAGTTTCTGGAATATGAATTGAATTGTGATGTTCTTCTCTAAACAGGGGTTGTCTGGAGAGTGCGTTACGCGCTATGTCTCATTTGTTTCCGTTCATCGCGTTCTCTGTCGGATCGCATTCTCTCTTCATGGTGGACCCCCTCTAGTATGCACCCGACCAATGGCGAGGCAACCTACTTCTTCTACCGTGGATGCATCATCGATATTTGATTCATTGAAGCAAGCGTGGCACGTTTTGATATCCCTCGCTTGAAGGATGTGCTGCCGACGAAACCACAGACCTCGTAATCAAGACTCGACTTGTTATAAACCGGAAGCCAATAAATTTTGCTGCTGGCGACCCGAGCCGAAAATATCACATCAAAACTCGAAATGTGTCATCGGTTGTACCTTCAATGTCGGATCCTCCAGAAGATGACAGGCCTTCGCCATGATTTCCTTTAGGGTCAACTGCAGAAAGGGGAACGGCAGCATTCAGACAACCTAATCACCATTCCATAGAATATGAAATGTTGCGATACGGATCGGGACAAGTACGCATTTGAGCCGCTCACCGGAGAAATGCATGTTTTGATCCTCGCGGTGTTTCTCTCGACGGGAGCTTCGGGCCACAGGAATAAGTCGTCGAGACACTTCTGACATCTTGTTACGACTTGCTGAAGGAGAATTGAGAGGGGTCGGATGAGCTATTGTTCCACTGAGATTTTGAGAACGATCAACGCCCAAAAAGCGCTGAAGGAAGAAAATGTTTTCCCATCATATACGGAACGGAACCTCATCGAAGTGCTCCGTGCACGTTTCCGCACGTGTCTTTTCCCGTAGCAACTCATAGTCGTAGCTGTGCTTGAATATCTGGCGCATCCTGCCTCCGAAATAGGACGTGATCACCATCACCTTGTGACCAACACGAATACACGCCCTCCGTGCGTTCACGAACTTGATATGAGAACACAAGGTTAGACAAGTTCCCGCGGAATATCTTTGGTGGCAGTTCCAAAGTACAGGGGAGGCTTGTGTAGACAGATCACAGGAACAGTGGTCCTTACCTCATCAAATGTGGTTCCGTTCTCCTTGACGCCGTGCTCGCTTAGGCAACCGTCACAATTCGCGTAGGAATCCAGAGACTGTAAGTTCAAGAAAAAACATCGTTCAGGTGTTCATAGAGAGCTTCGATCGGTGAAAATCTCTAACCGGAGATCGAACATGAATCAGTCGAGCAAGTTTTGAGCATCGCTTTGAGGTACCCCGCATTCTGAATGCGGATTCCGCAGACAGGCGGGGTGAGGCATCGTCCGTTCTCTCACCTGGCGATCCGGTAGGCCCGAGGAGCGACACAATTTCCGGAGGTACTCTTTGGAGTTTTTCTGCGAACGATTGACGCAATTATTCGCGTTGACGAGACATTGTCTCCTCGATTCCGTAGTTTTTTTCCTAGCGCAACCGGATTCCCCCTTTCACGTCTCTCTTTGAATTTTCGTCGAGAAACTCACACCCGCTCCAATGTGTGCCCGAGGCTGGTCAGCTCGAAGCCGTTCATTTGATTTGAATCATAAATGTTGGCGAAACCTGAGAGCTTGGACTCACCATCGGACGGCAATCGTAGGTCATTCGGTAAACCGTCTGAAATCCCGCAGAAGCTCACTTTGAGACCTTCATCACCTGAGAGTTGCGCGCGATATAAGAGCTCCGAGAGATAGAATGGATGAATACTGATTCGCGCTGGAATCTCACACGTCGCAAAGTACAATACACCAGCCTTTTCTTTGTCCTCGGTCAGCGCATCCACTGGAGCGGTCCATTCGCCCACGCATTGTCGGCACTGAGCCTCACTGACGCTGTACTGAAAACCGATAACATGGCAATGGCATGGGAATGAACTTGGTTTGAGGCCGGGATGCGCGAATATGGGGGAATGGCTTATTCCGCGATCTGATTCCATTCGGGACTCACGATGTTGTTGCTGTATCTGTACGAGCATTGCGCAGACGCCTCATTTTTGAGGTGGTCAATCGCGGCTGACGCTACCGCTGGGGTGGTGATCTCATCCTCCACTTCCTGAGCTGATATCACAGCCAAGAGAGCACAGAACACAGGAATGATCATATGTTACCGCTCGCTTGAAACGATGCACGGGGAACCAAGACCGTCGATGTGACAGAACGTTTTTAGATTTCTGCCAGACAAAAGTTCTAGCGCAGTGGCATCGATGCGAATCTCCCAGCTGATCAAACCTTTGCCCTTACTCAGTCACACACAGGGCTCCGCTTCCCACCATCAGCCAACCTCCTGCATAATGGACTTTTTGAATTTGTTTTCAGAAAAGTCTCACACGAGACGGTACCTACGGCGGATTGCGCAATGAGCTGACACGAAATTTGCTAGCGCTGGCCCATAGAGTCATGGAGTTCTACGCGGTATGACGGGGCTCCCGAGCGGTTTTCCTCCGACAATCCAGAAGGGGGCTGATTCGTCCGCCCTATGGGACATTCTTCTGTATTCGGAGCTGATATTCATCAAGCTTCTGCGTCTCTCACGAGTCCGTGGATCGACCAATAAATGCATTGGATATCAAGGAATGGGAAAATACAACAATTACCGGTTCCGCAAGTGCTGCCATCAATTTTGGACGTTAGCTTCGTCCAATGGTTGTAGAGTTGAACATGAATCTATCGTCGGTCTCGACAATGCCACTCTCAAGGGCTGAGTTAGGACTGCGGTTTTTCCAGAAGCTTTCACCCGAAGCTGAGTTGTTGGCAAGCGCTACCTGGTCGAGAGAAATAGCCCGCACAGCTATCCCAACTTTCCGACTTGACACAGACTCGACTAGGATGTGCCTGGGCCGTGCCTTAGCTCGAAACTCCTTCAAGTTTGATCGAGAGCATGGCTACTTGATTGCAGCTAAAGCTTTGTTGGTACTTCGTCATACGAAGAGCTTCATTCCGCTGACCCTTAGGAGGAATGGGCTGGAGGGAGCTCTGTCGTACCGTCATCAACGTGGTAACCAGCTTTGTCGAGCGTTACCTCGTTTCTGATCGTTAAGCTCGTCGTGTTCAGAAAATATCGACCCAGGCTGCTGAAAATGCCTCCTAGGGCTCGGCGTTGATTTTTAGACTTTCAGGAAAACCGTCCTTTGCATGCAGTGGAACAGGATGTTTTTCCCCCTAAGGGATCCACAAATCCTGTCCCGTTTTGGCCATAAACTCGCCTTCTTTTTGGACTCTGAGGGACTCGTGTCCGGGACTGCGTTGCGAAAATGAGCCTCTTCTCGACCTTGACAACAACCAAAAATGGCGAAACTTCCCAATGATTCTTTCTTCGCTTCTCTGAAGAAATATCTGCCGAAACAGAATCGTGTCTAAGAATTCCCGACCTTTGAACGCCAACGTGTATAATCGCATAGGTCAGTTATTTTGGAGTTAAAGGGATTCCCCTCAAGATTGATGTAACTTTCCGGCAAAACCCCGTTTTTCTTCCTATTAGCCGAGGCCGGTCACAGAAATAACCCCCGGAGTTGGTGGATCGAGCCTTGTCGCGCAGGCGTGCCACGCGAGTCGGTTCCACACATGTGGCTAGGCTGCGACACAAAAAAACGCATGTCTGGAAGTTCTCCGTCTGATCTCTGAGGAGCGCCATCGAGTGTGTGCACATTCATTCGCTCCGGAGATTTCGGGTTTCAACAAACGAGACATGGAACCGGCGAATGTGCCCAACCAGAATAAGCGGTGGAGAGCGAGGTCTGGTTGGATGGTAGACTGCCGGCAACTCATACGGCGGCGGTGGCGGCGACGACGACGAGTGCCCTACGACTGGCGCGCATGAGGCGAGTGAACAAGCCACTCCGCCGGGCGACGGACCGACCGACCAACCAACCAGCGAGAGACACAATCTTGGAGGCCACAGCGCGCGGTCCACGGCAGAGAATCTTTCATTTGGTGAGAGGCCAGTCAGTTCCAAACTTCCAGCCACGCCAATACACAACCAGTTTGTAGTGCGAGCCCACGGAAATCTTTGGAGGACAATTTACGGTGTTTCCCAGACCTAAGACTAATCTCGCTATCGTTTTGTGGGACAATTCTGTCCACTGACCTCACAAGTGGAGACCGTGAGGTGAGTCTATCCATATTTCGCGGATCTAGGCAAAACAGTCTCAAGTGACATCGAGGAAAGGGACTACAATAATACCCGTGTCGGGAGTTCTACTGTATGGAAGTTCCTGGAGACAAGTTCAAGTTCGAGTTTCCCATATAATTGCTCAGTGACTTTCAAGATCATGAGAATCTCGCGCGATGGAAGCCCTCTCGTCGAAATCCCCTCGAGGTTCAACACCGTTTCGACGCCGGGACATGAATTTCGGAGTTCGTGGTCGCGATTGGGAAGCGTGCGCAGCAACCATTCATTGATCTTGAGCCTTCACCATCGTTCTCGTATGTACAAATGCGAGTATCTCGTGGAGTTTTGTTGTACGTTCAGAGATTGTTGTACGCGGAGATGCACCTCCGCACACACCCGTGACGTCACGGATACCATGCTAGGAGTCTTGATTGAATGGAAAGAGGACATGACCCTCCACAGAATGAGTTACCGAGGCCATGCGTTGTTGACAGAGAGTAATCTTCGAGATTCTCTTCCGTATGACCTGCAGCAAAGAGTTTTCCATGTTAAGGGTTCGAGATTGAGGCGGGACTAGGGATGATTTCAAAGTTCACACGTGAATCACTCTCTAACCATATATCCCATCAACAAAGAGCCGAGTGATTCACACCAAGGAAACGGGAACCCGAATTCGTGCACGTGAGTCACTTCAAGCAACCGAGCCTGCCGGGAAGTGAATGGGACGAACCATTGGGCGTATTTCCCCTGAAATCGTTCCGGCAGAGCATAAACCGGGTACTCTTATCCCATACTGACATTCAACTAGAGGTCAAAGATCGATTGATTCGGAGGCCAGAGGTTCCCGATGATGAGGATCCATGAGTCGAATTCTGCGCGTCTGAGAGCGCACGGCGACTGACGCTCGACAGGAAATTCAATTAGGGTTGGAAGCACGTCTATGGTCACGCCAGAGCGTGTCATCACTGGTCCGATTCCATGCTCGTGGAGGGAGTTTGAAGAATGAAAAATTTTCTCGGTCACTCCTCACGTGAATGAAATGGGAATTCGTTGGACGGCACAATAATTGAGAGCACCCAAGTTGTTCTTCGAAATATTTCAAAGAGCCCGTTCAACAAAGCCTGCTTCCGAACGGTGTCGAGATAGGGCCAAATGGCTTTGGTGGCTCCCTTTTGAAGGACTCGCAATTAGCATTGCGAGATAATGTTGCAGACGTGGCGGCTCTCATCATTCAAGATGGGTGGAAGCGTTAACGACTTGGTTCTCCATAACAAAAATTGGCTCGGAGTCTTTCTTCTTCATCTGAGATGTCTCCCAGGGATTTCCTCTGAGAATCCATTTCGGCGAACCTGATTCGACGATAGATCTGTAAGACGTCAGGTCGCGGATTCCGGTCATTGGGGAACGCGTGTGTACTTCGAGAGTCTTTTCCCACGCAGCAAGACCACAGTTACAACTGTTCTTGCGCGACGACCTCTTGAACGTTTAACGGGCCCGCCTCGCTCTGTCTCCGGGGTGTCCCCAACATTTTTATCTTATTATGGTTTCATTCTTTGTCCACTACCCACCTCGAGCTTTGATTTCAATAGACATCGTCTATCGCATCTGTCATCAGGTCTGTAAGACCGGACGTGTTTTCTTGAGAGCGGCTCTCAGACTGCGGTAACTAAATGCGACGGAGTTTCACCATCACTAGGAGTTGTGTGGTTTCATATCGGATGGGGAGACGCTTCTGAGGCCAGAAGCTACGCAAGCGCTTCCTTCGAATGATGTTTTGATCCGTCTCCTGTTGGCTCCGAACAGGATCATTCTCATCAAGAGTTTGTTTGAATTTAAGAGAACCTGATCGTACGGATTTGTCGATGGTCCACGGTGGTTCCTTTACATTGGCCACATTATTCCGCCAGAGTGCTACTTTTATGGCGTTCTCATTTACGTGCTCCAGGAATGAGGCCGTCAGAACAATCCCCGAATCCAGGTCGATCAAAATACTCCCATTTTTCCAAGACTCTTATCAGCACTATGCCTCCGCGGCAACTCGTTGCTCCCTGTGGACGGGTCAGCCACCTCGCCGTCATACGGCTTCCACCGCGCAACAGCGACAAGATCTTTACTCGAGCGCGGCTCGTTGACTAATAGTACCCGTCGACGAGACGGACTGGAAGGAAACTCTCGACCGGGGAACCACAATCGACGCTGTCAAGAAATAGCCGTGTTGCCAACGGAACTCTGCCTGGAGAGCTCCGCAAAAGGTCAGAAAATATCGGCATGCCTGTCCTGAGTTATTGAGTCTCTGGCACCAGTTCGGATTCCACTCGGACAACGTTACTCTGAAGATCCGCGACTGGGTTCAACGGAGACGAACTTCGCCCCTTTTTCTTGCAAGCGAGCCGAATGCAGAGCTGGCGAGCTAGAAACGCAATCAGGTCAGCTGGCACCTGTCCTGACCAATTATGCGGAGTGGGATTAAAACTTGGAATACTAAACCTATTGATGTCGTTGTAGATCTGGGTCGCCCCCTTGCACCGGATAGCCGCTAGTTGATTCAAAGATCAGTGATTAGCGGACAGTGATTTGAGTGTGTGTTTTGTTGCTATTGTTGTCGGCGCTGTCGACTGCTGGGCAAGACTAGCCGGCCTATGCCAGCCCGTTGTAGGGCGAATTCCCTCTCGTCTTAGCCCAGTTTGAGACGCTGCTCGGCGCCGCTCCTGAACAGTGTGCTCGTAGAGACTGTATGAGCTTCCAGAGATAGATGGCCGGGCCCTGAGCGAGCGACCAAGCTAGCATGCCAGCAGGCTGTTGAGGCAGGCATTCAAACTTCTCTTTGCGGGATCTCGTGGTGTTTTTGTTGGCAACGTTCAAGTCGGTTTTCCGGAACGATTTCCCTCGACCGAACAGACTTCGGCGAAGATCGCCATGCAACCGCGGTGAGCAAAACTACGCAATAACTCATTGCGTAACCGATGCATCGATGCTAACCCTTACTCACCACGCTTATCATTGCTCTGGCACGCAGGAGATCCGCTGTTTCCCTGCTGTATCGATAGGTTGTGCGTCATCAGTTGCAAAGGTGCTTCTTCAGAGTAGAAGCATGTGTCTCCCCGCTCTTCTTGGGCAAGCTCTCGAAGTACATACTCATCCCAGGGTCTCGTGGAGGAAGAGCTCGATCCGGTCGGGAATATTCGGCGCGAAGCGAAGAACTTGCTTTTGACAAGGAAGCTCTTGAGAAAGTTCATCTGAAGTCACCCCCATACCCTTTGCGTCTTCTGGAACACTGGGTCAGTCAGGATATCTCAAGGCTCAAAGGTATCGCTCTATCTCCCAGTCGAATCATTTGTCGTGCCGTTCTTAACAAGCCGAGGTCGTGGGACGCATTGCTCAGTTCGGCCGCACTGAATCGAGAGAATCGGCTGGAAGTCAGGTCATGGAGTTTTCCAAATACAGTCAAGCCTCTCCTTTGCGAGGCAGCTCTGGACTCGCGTTCGGCGCCCGCACGTTCCGACGGCCACTATGGTCCCGGAATGAGCGAAGTAGCTCAGCAAACTATCCGAGTGAGCGAAGTAGCTAATGTAAGCAAGCTATCTGAATGAACGAACTGCGTAGCACCGAGTCTACAGCAGCAAACGAGAGCATATTCGACCAGTTTTCCTAATAGAAAGGTCCAGTTCCGAATTCAGGTCAAACATCACGCAGCCAGGTGTTGCGAGAGATTTCACCACATATGGGGCGGCTATCAAAAAACAATTTCAGGGAGGAATTATAGGTAACCGACTGAAGTTTTTCTCAACGCGTTTTCGTATGCATCCGGACTACATTTTCCAAAAGGTTCCCCACTCCACGTAAGTGGAGATGATCACGAACCTTCACCAAATTCGTTAGCTGTCGGAAGTTACGTTGACCCCATAAATCATCATCGAACATAGGTGTGCCGTCGAGAAACAAACTCCGTCGATAGCGGTCTACGGCTTTACACCACAGAACTTTGCTTGTCCGTGTCAGCTACGGGAGAGCGCCTCTAACGCCGCGAACGATACGGCTCGAAATGACGAAAGAAATCAACTAGGGACGCGTTCTCGGGGACGATTCGGCTTTTCGACATATTCTCGAGGCCTGTGCAAGTGGAGACCTCGCGCGGATGTTATCGTTCTTCAAAGTCTCTGGAACTCTTCAATGAACAGAGCCGTCTTGGCCGCTCAGACCGGAAAACTCAAACTCAGATGTATCGTCCAACCGATCGTAAATTCTGACGTGTGAAACCATCTTGCCCGAAGCAAGGTGGTGAATGTTTACGTCAGAGGGCTCAGACCCGCTGTCTTCGCAGTAGCATAAACATTGGCTCTAGAGTCTCACTCGAAGCCCTGGTAAAATGAACGACCGACGCCTCCGGTGGACGTTTATAAATAACGAAACGATAGGCTCATCGGCGAACGCATAAGATCAGCAAAACACTGGAGTTCGAAATTCTGAGTTGAATCAATGAGACCGGCAACCTCATGACAAGCTGGGAGAACTACATGCAGGTAGACTTTCGATCCATCGTTTCTGATACTGGTACTTCATGTCTCGATTGTTCATTGTTTCAGATCTACATTCGGTATAGTGGAACTCGTCGAGTGAAATCACGGTCGACATGGATTCCAGCTGGAGCACATCGACCAGTCGGAAGACGTCGCTCTTAGAGGACGAGAACGAACCCAACTTCTTGATGATGGACTCAGATGTTACTCAGCATTCCAGTGAGTGTTCAATATCTTCACAGTATAGCTGCCATTGAGCGGTGGGCGCTGGGCCGACGAGCGAGCGGAAGGATGCGTCGACGCCGTTCCGAGTTGTTGGAGGCCGTTCACAACGAGAGCCAATTCCTTTCAATTGAGTTTCATTAGGAACTAGATCGTAGGCGGGCTGGTACTAACGATGACGATCGATCGCGATGACTTCGTGTTATGTGGTTATCAATTGGTAGCAGGCCACCACATCTCTGCTCGAAGTACAGCCGCGCCTGCAGGTCCGTGCGCTGCGCACGTCTCGCCGCAACGATCAGGGCATGAGTCGTGAGCCTAGTTTCCCGACGCAGCCGATTGACTCAAAGTTGGGTTTCCCGGGCTCTAATCTGTTTGGGAAATGTCGAAGGACAGGGCTGGTTTCGGCCATGGCCTACACAGCTTGTAAACAGCGCTAGGAAGCACAGCAAAAACAAAATTAAAATGGGAAACTGAGCATGATGACGAGCAAATATATATAGTTAACGTGCTGATTACGACTTGGATATTTTGTCATCCGCAGTGGATTCTCTTGATGGATTCAATTCGGACGTCGAGCTTGTAAAACTTGAGAGATGCAGAACCATGCCAGTATCGGCCTTGTACGCTGCAATGAGACACG
The DNA here is from genome assembly GCA_028455905.1 of Neoseiulus californicus. NCBI lineage: Eukaryota > Metazoa > Arthropoda > Arachnida > Mesostigmata > Phytoseiidae > Neoseiulus > Neoseiulus californicus. The sequence goes on along the minus strand of JAMQGS010000004.1, from coordinate 8,959,139 downwards.
CTGAGGAGGACCAGGCTGCTCGTCTTGCGAACGGTAAGCATCGAAGTAGTTCCTCCCCGAGGGAGGCTGCTTACGACTCCCAAAAGGTCACATGCGGACGAATAACTCGCGAACTTCCGGGGCGATTCGAAGAGATTCGTGCCCAAGTTCAGGTGGAATGAAATCCTCAGAACGAGAGGTCGCTAAATCTACTCGCAGTAGAGCAAAAGTTTTGCAACTCGGGGGAGTGTTTTGGGGGTCAAGTTTGAGGAATGTTTGGAGGATTTCGGGGGATGGTAGAAGGGCTGTCGCGAGAAACCCTAGGTGTACGCTTTTGTTCATGGTGGGTGCGCAGTGTCTGCATAACTTGATTCGGCAGAGCACTAATAGGGTGATAAGTAGCGTGTAGCGTGCGAGGCATGACTCATGCGAGCTCGCTGCGAAGCTCGACAGGAAGACCGGTTGGCTCATACCATGGAGACCCACCTCCCATCTGTGTCGACTCAACCATCGCTGCGCGATGCCCTGTCGTGGAGCCTCCGGACATCAGTCGAGCCCGGGTGTGCACAGCGATGACATGCTCACAAATGGGGATTTTTCAAACAGTTCATTCTTATATACATGAATATTGAGCGGTGTTTGTTCGGGAGTGAGTGAGTGTCCGCCGAGTCGACCTGGCCGCATTTTCTGTATCGAGCACCGATAGCAGGGAAAAGTCAGTGTCGGCCGATATCTTGATGTTAGGACAAACATTTTCCACCAAACTTTTCCGAGATGCCATCATTTCTTTTACTCGACAGGCCGGTCGTTGTCAATGAGTTCGCTGGGTTCCTTGTGGGACCAGGAGTACAAGCAGCGCGTCAACGAGTACAGCAAGGATCTGAGGGAGCGAGAGCCTGCGGAGCCACGGGATGAAGAGCAAAGCCCTCAAAACCAAGGGTTTCGGCTGTGAGTTCAGAATCGTCTTAAATCGTCTCTTGCGCTTTTCCGTTTCCGTTGGCCATGCCACCAACCCGACTGTTTTCTGACCACCCTTCGCTGCGCTCATCGTGAACTTTCGAAAATCTGAATATAATCGATCGCTCCAGGCATTCCCCGATTCCCGAAGAAGACTACAGCTCAGATGAGAGCATCACCTACGTGTTCATGAATCCAGCAACGCCAAGTTCACCAACGAATCCGAGCGCGATACTTCGACACCGAGTCGATGACGCTCCACCAAGAGTGAGTTCGTCCCACAACACTGAAGCCCATTTGCTGGGCTTCAGTCAACTATGATGAGGGGTCGCCTCTAAATTTCTTAGATGAGGCGGACAGTATCAGCTTACATTTCGAATTTTCCATTTTCAGAAGAGCAATATTTCGATACCAACAGCTGCAAATCGGAGTTTCATACAACAGCCCCGAACTTTATCGATGGACTCGATAGACGTTGAACGCTACATGAATTTCATGAACCTACCCGACTCAGACCACGACCAGCGATCTTATCACGTTGAAAGCCCGCATGCGACGGTCGAACGGAAGAGAAAACTGCAGAGAGGTTTGTTCTCGTTCGAATATCGAACCATGATCGGACGCAAATGCGATCCCGTATAATTCTCAACAATTTCCCGTGCTCACAGAGAACTCCGGAATCCAAATCGAAAGCACCGATCAGGAATATCCTGGTATGGAACAGACGCCGTACTATGTTGAGAGTGCTACCACCGATCCCGAAACAGGCCCTGAACAATCCCCACGACTTTGGAATTATTTGGACAGGAGACCTCGCGTCGATTCCGGGAGCGATCATGACGGTTCGTTCGGAACATTTGACTATACTGTGACGAAGAAAATGTTTTGACCGTATGACGTGACCACGAAAACTTCGGACTTAATACCAGCTAACCAGCTACCGAGTGATCGTGCATAACATTCCAATCTCCAGAGAATTCAGAATTACCCTCTCGGCTAACTTGATCGTATTTGTCACAGGAAATGATCTCTCAAGCCGCTCCAGACTGTTCCGGTCGCCGAATTCCGCTGTGCGACGTCTTCCCTCAAAAACGCGGAGAAAACCTAACAGAACCAAAGTCATGGAAACCCAAACGGACGACGAAATCACCGGATACTCTTCACAACCTTCTTCACCAAGTTTGACCAGGAAGTACGTAATCGCACACTGTTTTGATTCGCACACTGTTTGAACAAGTTTTGGGCGACATTGCATCGTCTACCTTCACGTCATCGGTTCACAAGGTCTTTTCTCGTGGTATCCTTAGCATCGGGGAAGGTCGCGGCAAATGAACGTCGCGCAAACTCCTAAACCATGCGGAACTTACTCCGTTCCGTTTCCAGAACTTTCCCGAACGAGAACTACGCTTTAATGAGATCGTTGACTTCCGGCGGACCCTTCTCAGCAGCAGCGCAGCAGCTTGCGAAGGGAAAAGTGGAGCCGACCGTCCACCTCTTGACTGAGGTGGTTTCCTTGATGAAAATGATGATGACGAATTTGCCGCAGAATTGCCAACAGTGCCATAAGTGCCAATGCGCGGCGGCGTCTTGCGAGACGATTCCGCAAGAAAGGCGATTCGAAAAGCCTGAAAGGCCGACGACCTTGAATCTCTCCGCGTAAGTTCGGCTTCGAAAACTTGGGAACTTCGAGTTATATTTCCAGAACGAAATCGGTCTTCGACGGGTTTCGGAAGTCGCGTATGGAGTCCAAACTGTCGAACATTCTGGAACGGAAGTCGATCACTCCTTCCCTAATTCCAGATTATCTGATACGGCTAGCAGCGATGTCGAACCGAGTCCTGTGCCGATGCCAACTTCCGTTTTCAAGGAGGGTTTCCTGATTGAAAGGTTCAAGCAATCCCGGGAGGACCGTATCGCAACTTGCAGGAGCCAGAGTGATATAGCATCCTGTGTATCGGATACCGAACCCGATTCTTTACGAATTTCCGGTGCTTCTACACCAACTGACGAGTTCCGGACCTTCCCGAGTTCACCGCAGATAATCAGACAAACCGTGTCGAAGCTGGAGAAGTTGTCGCCTGCGTAAGATATCGGAACTCGACCTTCAAGGATTTCGCCCGCATGGTCTGGCGGATGAACTAGCCTGAAATCCAGTATATCTCACGTGTGATTCTTCGTCTTCCGTTCCCAGGGAAACGGCCGATTCGGGTATCAGCGATCGATGGGAATCCCAGGGCAGTAGCTGTGACTCTTCGACCGCATCTCGCCGAACTCGAAGTCGAGTCGTAAGTGTTCTTCCAATGACTCAATTCTCTTTCTCCGCTCCTTTTTCTCATATGAGGCGCTAGATTATGTTCAGTCCATCAGCTGGACTTCAGAAGATCCTCAAACAAAGGTTCTAGTTTTGAAATGTGTTTTCACAGAGTTCGGAATCGATGAGTGCTGGACCTTCTTCGCTATCTTCAACCGATACAACAGATTCCTCGCTACAGTCCGCAAGTCCGGTCCTTACACAATGGGCTCAGCTGAGCGATGATCCAGTCCGAACAAGCACCCCAGTGCGCCTGACCAACTGGAGCGCCACCATAGAGAACCCGAACACGTCAACGGAAACCAGCGTCTCGTACAAAACCACCAAATCTCATTTCTCACGGAACGATTCAATCGAAGACTTGGAGCCGAGAAAGATCACTCGTCCTTCAAAGCTTGCCATGAAGCTGGAACGAGAGCGACTCCAAATTGAGAATCAGGAGAAACGGAAGCCATTAGATGAGTTGAAGAAGAAATGGCACACGCCTTGTGATCTGATTCCCAGCGACAACTTCTTGCCCCTGCCGACTCAAACCCGGTTACGTTGCTCGCCTGAGGTTCCACCGACCCAAACCTTGTGACATCCGGATCGCCTCCGAAGGAAACTGAGCCAAACGTGCCATGGCACGGAATCTTACCCTCCCGAGTTTCGAAGGATATCAGGATCATGTTTCTCGAATTCTATTCTTCTCGCCAGCTGACGAGCATAGTTAAGTGCGGAAGAAGAGAATGCGTCGCTCGATGTTTCCTGATACTTCAATCTCTTGTACTTAACGAGTCCAAGCCAATACTCTCGTGCTTCTAGCAGGTTTTGTTAGTCTACATCGGGTGGTTCTCAAGAGGGTCGACTCTGACCCCCGGGCGTCCGACAGTCTTGCTTGCGATCTCGAGGAAGTCTCGTTCTGCCATAGCCCAGAAACGAAGAGGTGATTCTGAAGTCCGTCTGAAAGCGACAGTTTTCACATTGGTCGATGTTCACCCCTGGAGGTCAATGATTAGCGCGGGTTTGAGAACCGCTAGTCTATATCAATACATGCATTTGCGCTGCGTAGGCTCCGCAACGGCTTGGAATTGGGTTTGGATTCGGAGAATCCCGGAAAAACTTTGTATATATATTCAATGTGTAGGAATTGCTGTGCATTTTCAGTTTCACCAGATTAGTCTTAATTGTTGCAGAACTTCATCAACATAAATATAACATTGTTGTATAGATTCAGAGTAGAGCTGGTGTTTTCTTTTTCGCACTTTGGAATACTTGGGTACCCTCTCCATTCCGACAAGATGGGTGGCCGAACATTTCTCAAATGCCCCCCCCCCCCCCAAGATTTTTGGATCGCTCCATGTTGAAGCTCAGGATCATCGTGCGTTGGTCCCCCCTAAGACAGTGCAGAAATGGTCTTGGCCCCCCCGCCTCGGCTGTTTCGGCTCCTTGGGGATCTTGGCGGTCGACCTTACGTCGTCGAAAAGGCTGTGGAATATTGGCGGAAATGGCGTCTTCGGGAGAAAGATGTTTAATGCTTGGGGAGTTGGCTCTGACACTGGGCATGCGTCGTCTTCTTTCTAGCTCCAGAACACGGGTTCTCAGTCAGTTCGACAGGAGGCGCACTCGCTGGCTTCTGAGAATAAGGTCTACGACGACTCATCTCTTTCTTACAGAAGCCGCTCACTGTTTGAATGTCACGCGTCCGATGAAGCTTATTTTTTAATCAGGGCGACTTTTTGATAAGAGACAACGACAGCTGTGCTCGTCTTGCGCGCTGGCTGCCACTGTGTCTGTGAGCCGGTCGTTCGCTCGGTCTTTTTAGAGAGTATCACTCAGGGCGGGTCAAGATTCGCCGTACTCAGGCCAAGAATATGAACCGCGGCTGCTACTTGCCCGACCCACCTTTGTGCAATCTAATCATCATTGCACATCAATGACCTTCAAGAGTATCGCGAATAAGCTGTCTCTTGACTCAGTGGATGACTATGCTATAGCTCGAACCACATCAAAAAGTCATCCCTCATTCACTTCGTCGTCGTCGTCGACGACACCGTGCGCCACCCAGGGAACTGCAGACTTTCCCGAAGAACCTGACGGCAGCCGGCTGCCCGAATGAGAACCTTGAGTTCGTCGGGCCTTGTCCAGTCGCCTCAGTTCTGCTCTTCCAGGCCGACTCCTAGTCCTCCTGCTTCCCACAAGAACAACATTCTGCGGCATAAGATCGAGATTCGCGTCTGAATTGAGACACAACAACCCGAAAACTAACTGTATATATTGTGCTGGCCGCTAGCGAGGCTTCGAAGTTGTGGCAGTGATGTACTACCATCTACTTTGCGCATTAGCGGCTGCTCTGTTCGTGAGGTTTCGCTTGAACTTCACTGTTTTCACAAGCTGCCAGTAGGCGGGCGGGCGGACTTGAGGAAGGATGCGAGCGAATGGGTAAGTGTAGAAGGCGAGGTCTCTGAGGCTTCAATTACCTACAACCAGCGAAGCAGGCGAACGAAAAGCTGGCAACCAGTCGGCCATTCAGTCACCGTGAATACTCTAGGCGGCCTTTCCACTTTGACGCAAATGTGGCGGCGGCCTCTTGCGGTGCGCCAGAGGTGTTCCCTTAATTTCTCGACCGGAGCACTGACTGGCTTCTCTTCTTTTCTTTGAGGAAAACAGGTGTAAGGGTGTAATGAGTGACTTTCGTCCTGCCCGTTCTCTCTCGCTTGCTCCCCTCTTGCTCGCCGACTCTGCTAGAAGCTGCGCTTGTGGAACACTCGATTCTCGTGTCGTTCCTCAGTGAAGAGGAAAAGAGCGGCACTGCGACAGCCATAACAGACCCAAGAGCAGTCACAACAGCATCCCAGCAGTGTTTCACGTCAAATGATTGTTACAACAAACAGCGACTACACATTGTGAAGGTGGGTCCGTAGTAGTGTTTCTTTGTTGCTTATTTTTCTTTTTTGGGAGAACGCCGGCTCGGTTAGACGGTGACCACCGGAAGAAAGATTCTCAACAATCGAATTCGTACGGATGTTGAAGGTGTCACACCTTCCATCTCTTGAACTCTGACTCCTTGATGAGTTCAAGATGGACCTCCCACCTTCTGAAGAACCTAGTAGGAACTTACTGTACAGGATTCTCGACGGAAATTCAAGGGTTCATGCGTGATTCCCCATCCGATCAACTACACAGAGGCTCTCTCTCCAGTTCGACCATACATGAGTGCTATATCAAAACCCTGACCACAATCCATATGTTGTGGACATCGCCGTGGGAGTAGTGATGTTTGAGATGTCCTTGGTGAGACTTCGCTGAAGCCTCGAAGAGTTTGGCGATAGATATTCTCGGACTGAGTTGCGAGTTGATGCGCTTGCAGAAACGATAGATTGACGGTTTTGATGAAAGGTATCATACAGACTTACATCGAAAACGGAGCGATTGTTTCTTTCGGAGAAGAAATCACCGCCAGCTTCAGAGCCAATATTTCGCTGTTGGAAGTAATACTCATTTTGTCAGAACACCTACTGTGAAAGGTTAGGCGTTGATGGAAAGAAAGATATTCAAACGTGAATCATTTCTCTCTCGGGGAATCTCTCACATAGTCCTCGCATTTCGTGATGACCGCACGATCTGGTATCGAATCGAACACTTGCAGCTCTGCATTTTTCTCGGTACAGGTTGGGCGCAGCGAAGTTCTCGACATCCTGGTCTTCGTAGATGCGGTTTCTAGACGCTTTCTGGAGAGATTGACGTGTTTGTTCCGCACCGTGAGCCTGATGGAAACCTATTCCCAGGCTGCAAGGCCTCTGAAACGGTGATCAATCGATACCTCGTCACGATATCGGACAGAAGACGAGGATTCGCGTGAGTCGTTGCTTGTGCACTCCTGCAGTCCCTCGTTTGCTATTCGGATCAAAAAACCAAAGAGACTCGTAGTGCATAGCTGTTCCAACGATTTCGCCGAGCCTTGATTCGCCGGAGCTACGACGAACCGTTTCCCCGGGCTCGTTCCGGAAAAACTCAATGACTCAGGTGATTCTCTCAGAGAAGTAATCGCCGAAGAAAAAAGACTGGACACTTTATTGAGACATTGAACGAGCTTGCCGCGTCGAGAGAGCTCGTCGTCTTTGTCATGGCATCGTGGTCGTCGTCACTGTTGGCCTATAACCCGGTGTGTTTAAGGCTGGCTGACTTCTTTTCTTATGCTTTTCCCTCTCCAAGTGGGCCAGAGCTTTGCAGTCAACCGGCTGAACGGGTCGGTCGTCCATCCACTCGTTGCTTCTTTCGTTTGGTCTGTTTCCAATAACTTCACTCGTTGAGAGAGTGCTGCCCTCCGGACAGATTCGCCGAGCTCTGGAGACCTCAATCGTTTCATTGCACCTCATAATTTTTGTGAACAATTCGGCATGGACCCGCTCTTCGACGCTGCAGTTTACAGTGACGATCGTTAGGCTTCCCCGATTCTGAATGTGATCCGAGGTCAGTCGGGGCCTCCGTTCCCGAGGACTTCGCTGAGTGAGAGGATCCGAGAGCGATCTGATCAGGGTTCGTGAAGCGTAAACTTTGCTCCCCATGTCCAGGCAGAGGGAAGATACTACCTCCATCGAGATGAAGCGCTCTTATTCGAAGAATATTGCGCCTAAAGAGACCATAGCTCTCATTGAGGATTCGCAGGATCAGTGTGTCCATCCGAACGGTGAAGCCTCGCGACCAGCTTCCATCGATAGCTGACTCAAGTGTCAAACTTCACGTTATAGATCCAACGATGTCCGCAACTTCGCCCGGAGTTACCCTAGGCGGGACCAATCTCGCCGGAGGATATTCACCAGAAACCTTCCTCCAGATGAGCAAGAAGATCGCCCAGATGACTCAGGTAATTTTACTTCACATGTCCCCACCTTCACCCCTCCATATAGCGATACTGCGATGATTCACTACGAGCAGTCGAGGCCATGCGCAGCTGCGAACAGATCGAGAAGACGCTACTCGTGTAACTTGCATCGATCTGGATCTTCGCTCGACTTCCCGAGAAATCAGACTCACAATCAGTGTTGGAGAGCGTCACTTGGGGTGGTCACGGACCGATTTCCACGGCAACCGTGTGTGGAATCGTAGACTAACCTGAAGAACCACCACGGAGGCTTACCGAGTCAGAAACCTGGCCGCGCAGTAGAACAATGAAGAGAACCAGCTGAGAGAACGCCGTCGTTGCTCTCGGATGGTCTTGCTCGCTGCCGCCGCTCAAATTTAGAGCCTGTCAATGCCAAAACGATCATTACTCAGTTTGTCTGAGAAGAACTCGAGACGCCAAAAGCAACCGAGTCGCAGGTGATCCACCGATACCAGTTGCCATTCAGTGTTCCGAGACAGAGTCGCTCAGAGTAGTTAAATAAATTGTGTGGGCGAGAATCTTGCGCAGCTTCACAATGACTCTAGAACCTCGATTAACGAGCGACGCTCTCAGGACAATGTAAGGTCTTGAGGCATGTCCAGATTATTGGACTTCAGCTTCGCGTCGTTCGATCGTCCGACGAGGGGTAATCCTTGACTTTGCTGACCTAGCCCGCTCCCTACCGCAGGTCATCTTCTCGCTCAACAACAAGATCGAAGTCCAGGACTCTGCCCTGCATGCGATGAAGGAGCACTATGAGAACTCGCTAAAGGAATGCATCCACGACGCCTCAAACAGAACGAACAAGAAGGTTGGATCAGCGCCAGGAGAACCTTTCCCAGTGCTAGAAAAACCCGAATCGATACCGAACCATATCCCGATCATGATGAAGGTGCCAGAGAAAGGAGGGAACTTGTCAGGCCCGAAAATGATGTTCCCTCTCTCGCAGAGCGATGACGAACTCCGGATTCGCTCGCATGTCCACATGCTGGAGAAGAGTCTCCGGAGTGAGCGAGAGCGTAATGAGCTCCTTCTCAAGGAATACAAAAACTTGCGCGAGCAAATGAGTTCCCGATGGCCGGATCAGAGACTCACGTCCCTCTTCCAGGAGCTCCGAGGTATTTAGGAAACCATACAAGAAAATGGATGCGTCATGAAATTCATGTATTCTGCAAAATCTTGAATCGAATTCCTCACTCCGCAGAAACGAAAACAGATTTTGAGCGGAAATTGGATGAATTCGAGCATCTGCATCACGAAATGACGCTGTCACCAACGTCGACGGCAACACCGACTCTCGAGAGAAATGCCTCAGCAGGCGGAAATGCTGCTTTCCGGTGAGTCAATCAATCAAAATTCGTGCCCATGTTTAAAGAGATCGTTGCATCGGGAGCGAGAGAAGCAGATCGCGACAGGTATAACTCTGCTTAGCTCCAACGGAAAATATGATTGCTGGCTCGCGAGTTCGAGTCGTCGGCCGGCGCTCCCTCAGTACATAGAGCATCTCGGCATATTAGAAGCTCACCCTGTGTCATGGTTCTCGGTTTAGGATCGGGTTTTCTATGGATATACATGAGATCGGAACCTCGTTGAGTTCACCTTACCCCTACATGGAGACCGACTCTCGAGAACTGCAACGTTTGCTCAGGAATGTTTGTGCAACGAACGAATGTCCACTGTTTCGAGTCCCAGTCCCCAGATTGAGTTCTACATTCAGTTCTCACAATGGAGGATTAGATGATGATTTGGCGCCAGAGGATGACAGAATTTCGGAAGCAATTGTGGGAACATGTGGCTCGTTGGTCTAGGGGTATGATTCTCGCTTTGGGTGCGAGAGGTCCCGGGTTCAAATCCCGGACGAGCCCTACGTTTTGGAAATCTTGGCTGAGGGCGATGAGACATGTTCGCAAATGCGGGTTCAATCGGAGTGGGACTCAGGGATCAGTATGCCATGATAAGATTATCCAGCAGAACGAACTGACGTTGGAAACTGTTTTTTACAGTCTTACGGAGCAGGTGCTGGCAGCCTACATGCAACAGAAATCAAATGAGTTCCCCAATAACTTGAAGCCTCCCCTCAGCGACGAAATACAGATGGCTCTTAAATCCAACACCTGTTCTTCCGGTGAGCATTCGGGTCCCCTTGTAAGACTTGGCAGATAATAATCCAACGGGGTTTCGCAGATCGGGGAATACTCCCCGAGGCTTCCCTCCCGGGCACCGAGGAATCCGGACCATTCGCGGCTAGAACATGTCGAGAGTGGAAATCGAAATAACTTGTCCATTGACCGTATGTTTTCAGTTCCCGAGCTTATTGCGCGCTTTTCGACCCAGGGGACAAGTCTCGACGAAACATTGGACTCCGAATTCACCGAGGAGCCGATAATTGTGAAGCACAAGGAAATCAACGTTGTCCGCAACAATCTCCAGCAGGTAAATGCATTTCGTACTGCGATTCCACATCGTCGGTGTTGTCCTAGCACATCGGATGGTATCGCTGTCAGTTGTGTTACGTTGGCGTCGCATCCTGAGAGCAGCCAGCTGTTCTCTTATATCGCTGTCAACAAAACACAGCGAGAACTTCGCGGTGACAGAGAGCGTACATGATTCCGAGTTGGGTGCCTTTATCGACGGAATTTTGAGTTTTCATCTATTTTGTGACACCGGTTTTGTGACAAAGGAGAACTCTGAGCCGCCGTCCAGTTGAATTTGTATGCAGGGATCGAGCTAACTTAAAGGTCTTGAGTTAAACGCGAGAGCTCGTTCTCAGCGATCAGATGGCGGTTTGGAGTTTGAAGAAGCTGAGAACTCTGAAGTCCAAATATTTCGTAAGTTCGCGGGCCCCATCGGAACTTGTTCCATCTGAACTTCCTTGGGCCGTCCTCGGAACTTAACGCAGTGACTGCGGTTCACAAAATTTTCCTACCAATCCCTCCGTTCTCGTCCGCAGTCCAAGAACTGGATTTATATGTTGAACAAACTTCTGATGCATCTCTTTTCAGGGGAACGGCACTCAGCGAGAATCGAAGGCCAGCGAGTTGGTCAAACTCAAAGGTGAGCGCCTCCAGAATTTTCCTTCTCGCGAAACTTTTTTCTTCTCCTGCCTGACTAGCGATTGTTTTCGAGTACCGGCATAGCCTTGAGAGGCCGGCATTGTCCGGGAGAAACCCGGGCTCCCGTAGCAACACAGGCGTAGGTTTTGGTAGTGGATGGAATGTACGGGATCGGGACAGCCGCAGTTACCTCTGAGACGATCCTCAGAGCCGCAGAATTGCTCGCGAAGAGATATTGAGAAAGAGATACCTTGTCGAAATATTCGAATCCAAAATCGATCATGAATCAAACCGCGCTGCTGCGGCCGCAAATGTCGGAACGTGTCAGACAATCGAGACCGGTGAGCGACTCCTGCAGAATCTGGCACTGTTTACGAGGAAACAGTTTTTATTTCCATCCCTCTCCTGTTGGTTCGCTCCCGGGTCTCTCTCAGAAGAGCTGGACCTGGAGATTCAATGGAAGTCAGCGTTGAGTGACCGCGTTCCCTTCAAGGGTTCGCTCGAATCAAGCAGGCTGCTAGACGGCCTGCTCGCTCGCCTGTTGGCTTGCCTGCCTCTGCCTAAGGACCATGGGTTTTCCCGAGTTTCGAAACAACACCCGAAATGCCCGACGCCCCGCCAAGTGATGTGTGGTGAACTCGCAGACGACAGAAACAGTGGTTTAGCGAGCTTGAAGTGGGTTGTGGGTTTGTTTCGTATAACTCCCATGTTCGCAACGGAACAACTCTGTGCGTCGATCAGAATGTGACGCAAGCTGGATTTGACACGGTGACGTTCTGCATCATCTTGTTAAATATGGGAGTGTACCTCGATCTGTTTTCTTTCCGAAGCTGGAAGTCCGGTGTGTCCCCGGCCTACCGAATGCTTCAATTCTATCTCTATTCTATAAAAGGTAACCTTCGATTATTTCTCAGAATAACAGTTGTTCCCGTGGCCTCATGGCTTTCGGTTCATCAGCGCGCTCCCATTTATCCATCCGTGCATTCATCACCAAGATCTATTATCCAATCATTCGCCATGATATCCGAATCGCTTGGAGCGGGGATTCTCGTCGTGAACCTCTTTCCTCGTGAGTTCTTCACGCTGCTCCCGAGTCCTGTATCAAATTGTTCATCTCAAACTCGTTGGAAATCCGGCTAAGGATCTTCGGAGATTCTCCCCTTACAATGAAAGTCCCGGTGCCGCGTTGAATAACGGAGCCTGGAACTGTAAGGTCTCCCTCAAGGATCCCATGATCCCGATGAACCAATATGCTGGAATACTGAAATTCGTGAACTCAAGTGACTAGAGGGAAGCGGTGTCCCTTGGGAACTCTATGCCAAAGCGGCGGATATTTGGAAATGATGAATACACACCTGGAATGATCTCTTCGCTAAATGATTCGCGAGCCTTAGTTCGTCAATCCTGTCCGCAAACCCCAGTTTCTGCATAACTGGGAGCCCGAGGGGGGTCAACATGGATCCTCATGGTCGTCTGGCGTTTCTGGGCAATGCATGAGCGGAAGAAGGTCCACAGACACTCAAAGGGTACACTGCGGTCGTGAAAGGTTGATGGAAATTGCTATTCAGCATTGTCATCGAGTCCTACCATATGTATTGAAAGTGTTTTCGACCATTCCGAGCTTGCTGACGCGAGAATGCCGCGGAACTCCGACAAGGGAGGGGTCACAAACCGCTTTCAAGTCGATGCCAACAAGCCTGACCTATACATGTCAGCCCGTGTTTAGTTTGATTGTCGATGACGACTCACGCAGGAACGTTTAGAAATATGAAGCAGGCATCACGACAAAAGCCCGAGAGACGAGCGAATCGCAGACCGGAGGCGTTCGAGAATCTTGAATCAATGTCTGACCTATCGAGCTACTACCGAGTTGAACGGACATCAATGTGAGGACTTCTCGATAGCGCCCTCTCATCTCAATCCGCTCGACTCGATTCGCGAATATTTACCTGCATCCATACGCGAGCCACAAAGTTTGTTTCCCTGCCTGATGCTGCTCTCAAAGCTCACGTGTGACCTCGACTCTTCAACGTCGCTTGCGACGCTACTCAACTAGAACTGACCAGCAACGCGAAGAAAGTGAGAAGAAATCACTCCCGACACGTTCGAACAGGGTTAATGAACAGGCAACATCGCGGGTTTTTTTTGAGGGCGAGCTGACGGACAAGTCGACACGAAGTTCAGCCACACCGAGCGGCAAACGGACTTGAGCTCGGGTGATCGGACTCGGGAAGGACATGCATTCTGAAGTTCACACGCTTCTCTCATCATTGCTTTGGAAAATACCTCGTAGCGCGACAATGGCGAGAAGAAATGAAGGAAGTGATGACTGACTGACTGGCGATGATCGGTTGGGCACAGCAGGAATAGAGATTGAACGCCGGACTCGGCGTTCAATGGCAATGACGCCGACAAGTAGCATGATTGGTGGCACAAATATAGGAAGGTGTCAACCTTGTCAAAGCATTTGCCGACGAGTTTAGCTCACGGTCTGATCGATGTCGCAACACCGTCGGAAGAAAGCTTGAGCCACACGTGGCTCTGATGTCCGAGCGTACGACGACAGACCCAGCGGGGTTGTCGTTTCCCTTGCTTCAATGGTCATTCGGAGAGCGAGCGTCTTCGGACCAAATGACTCTTTTCCACGAATGTTGCCGACCTCGGTTTGAATTGACGAGGGTCTGTTTGCTCTACTGGTGTCTCCTCATGAGACGCAATGGTTCTCATTACGCCACGGGACCTCGACCTTCGCACCTTCGGAAGGAGAGGGGTGCGTTCAAGAGCGTCGGAGAGCGATGGTACGCAGTTGATACTTCTACCCGAGCCTTCGAGAGTCCCCATATCGGCTCCTCAATTCTGAACGCCGGCGCCGTTTGCTCGGAGCGATGTTTCGCAAAAGGAAGGGAGTCGGGTCTCAAGATGGAGTTGGGTCCTCTAGCCAGAGCAGGCTATTGAGAATTCTCATGTCAGAATTTTTGGCCATGATGACGAACCTCTTCATCTTCGCCGAATCTTTATCCTTTTGCATCCGAAAGATGGCATCCTGAGCAGGGCCGTCGAAGAACCCAGGGTCCATTTTGAGGGGAGACTGTTTCACCCTGCACGGTCCAATGTAAAACTTCTCTGTCTTGTTAGATCGTCGTATGCGCGCGACGGTATCCGGCAAATCCAACCTCTTCAGTAACGGCTATGGCCGTAGCAGAGCCTCAAAGGATTTGATACCAGAGAATCAACTGCAGATCAAGGTACCCATGGCATCCTCGGAATGGGATGAGGAAGGAGACGAGATTAAAGAATCAGATCTTGTACTGAAGTCGGAGTCTCTCATGTAACTCAAGTTCTAAATTCGCTGAACGGTGGAGATGCATGGTGTCAATTGACGTCATTCAAGGTCCGGAGAGAGGGTCTCGTGGCCAGTTCTCTGGTGCCGGGCCCAGGGTCTGTAACCGGCCTCTCAGTGGAGAAGACCACCGACTCTCGATACCAACCACTTTGCCGAATACTCTGTGTCTTTTTCACACTCGAAAATTCACTCTTCACTAGCGTGCGGCGGGATCTCTAGATTCGAGTTTCTTCGCATCATTTCATCTCTGTGATTGTCAGTTTGTGGAAGTTTTCGGCTGCGGAAGCCGACAAGTCGCGCATCAGCGCGACATGGAGTCATACGCCTATGACTATGACAGTGCCAAGGTGCTGCAGAATTTTGTCGTGGGAGTCTACCTCGGTGAGTACTCCCGATTCTCCAGGGTTTTTCGATGCCCAGGCTTTGGAGGGCGACCGAAGTCTCGGGACTAGAGGCTTCGCATAGACAGATGACTTCTTGAAGTTTCAATGATCAGAAGCAATCTTCATTCAGAACGTTGGATTCGGCATCAAACCCATGGCATCGAAATCTGGGCAAAAATCCATGAACCGGCTGAGGCAAAAGTTGAATCTTGCGGTCGGAGACCTCAAGAGCTCAACAAATATTTATGTTAACCAGCCAGGTCCACTGAATATTTTGCGATTAATGGCCTCGCGAAATTCCCTGCCGGCGATGGCCGTTAACGAAAGTCCAAAGCCTTCCACTCAGGGAAAACTAGATGATGGGATCGATGTTCCTCAGCTGGAAGCAAGCTGCGAGCAGCCCTTAGAAACACTCATGTATGTCGACTTTCTTCGGGTTTTCGGCAACCCAAGTTGACATGGGTCTTGCCTCGAAGGTTTAGTTTGACGGCGATTCCCCCACTCCACGGTGGCAACATTCGACAGATTGTGAGCTTGCTTGGTAGTCACGGGGAGTACCGTCATGATGAGCTGAGGCGAAACGCCCGTCCTCTCTCGAACGTATCCAGGCCTGTGAGGTTAGCCCTTGTGTACCGATAAGTGGTATAAACCGTCAGAAATTCCTAGAAGCATGATTGGTTCTTCCTGTAGCTGTTGTTGATGCTCAACTGCAACAGTTTGAAACCGCTGATGTCAGACAGTGCACCGGTTAAGCCCTGAGTGAATGACGGGAGCAAAATGACCGGCCGCTCGGCTGACGAGCGAGCTGGCCACCCACCCGACGCACGGCGAAACCTATTTCGAGTTTGCCCTCATCTCGACGTAAAGAGTTCTCTCGAGCAGTTCGCGAACAATTCTGGCAAACCGCCCTTTCGAGTGCGCATCGAGGACCTCTAACCTCTGACTCATCTTGCTATGACTTGATATGATGACTCGCGATCGGCATCTATGTACTCCTGCGGCGCATCGGTAGAAAATGCAGAGATGCCTGATTTCCTACGCTGAGCTCGCTACCTGCCTCTGTTTTCGACATACCCGCCGCTATCTATCAGCGTATTATGTCATTGGTGGAAACTGAGGTTGAGTTTCAATTGATGACTATCCTGTGCTTTACAATGGAGGCATGATATCGGTTTTTCCACGCTGGACCGCTAAATACCGGGAGAGGATTAATGTTTTATGTGCGATGCCCGTCGTGGTCGTTAATAATTCTAGCTTTGCCTTCGTCGATGTTTCCATCGGGAAGAGAAATGCGATTGCCGCGCAGCTCTCTTTATCCGAAATCCGAAAAAGCACAACAATCCAAACTTTCGATCACATGACCGGAGCACTGTTTAAACCCTCATTCACGACGTGATCGATAGCACATGTACACGCTTTCGATCGCGACCGTGTTCGCTGGTCGTTTTGTCTTGTCACCGTCAACTGACTTCCCCGCCGAATCAGCTATGAAAGAGTTGGAGGCAGGAATCTTTGCCTTGCTGCCGGCCTGCCCGTCTGATTGACTAGCGCGCTGCCGCAGCTTTTAACAACGTTCCCTAATGCCCCGTCCAATCCCCAACACCCCTGTTTTCGGTTGCGGCCCCATGACCGCGGCGAGCAGAAGTGAGGGAGTGGTCCTGCTCGTATTCTTCGATGGAATGAAAGGGAATGTAGCAAAGAACTGGTCGTCGACATGGACTACGATAACTAAATCGACAACTCGCCACGAGAGACTGCGTGTCGCTCAGACCCTGCGCGCGGCATCAAGGCCAACGAGGCAAAATCTGAAATACAACCCTTGTTCGAGACGCCTTCGTTAAAACCCTAGAGTCGCAGCAGATGACAACGCTATCCTCGAACGCCGCCACCATAGCCGCGGCAGCGAAAACAGCTGCATCTGCCGTCGTACCGAGAAAGGCAGTCCGTGTTTAGAATGATCTGAGTGTGGAAGTAGATGAAGTGCATGCATACTCTACCCAGACAACAGTCACTGAATCTCAGACGCCGAGATCATTGCTGCGCGTGCTCGCTTGACAACGAGATGTGGCGACATATAACTTGGTCAAGGTGCAGACCTTGATTCACCAACTAAGCAGAAAGCGAGGCGACGTCCGGTTGTCTCGGAATCGGCATTCGCTACACTGCCTCGCTTTGATATCAGACGAGTTGAAAGAGATGCAGACGCGCTTCGGCGGCGTGTTTTGCCAAAACTGGGAATCAACGATTTGTCGACTATACATCCTCAATATGATCCTGTGGAGACAGACGATTAGATTCGAAATTTCCCTCTGTGGTCATTCTGCGGAAGTTTCTTCGGTTCGCAACTTTGGTCCAATCTGATTTGAGGATGAGTCGACTCCTGGGAATTCTTCGGGGATAGCCGCGCTCGCATTCATTGCGAAAGCAGGCTGTTGGAAGCATTGCAGTGGTGACTGTGATGGAAATGAACAGAAGTCGAAGTACCTTGGCTGTTATTGATTATTGTCTGATGAACGCGATGAAACGACGCGGCACTTCAGAAATGCCGCCAACCAGGTGCAATTAGCCACGTCCGTTCATTGGCGCAGTCAGTGTGTCGGTGAGCTATGTTCGAATCGAATCGAGAAAACGCTCTACATTAACCTCCAGACCCTGACCCATGTTTGCGTGAATTCCGCGCGAGTTGCTGTTGATGTTTTGTAGAAAAAAAAATTATGAATAATCACGGCTGAACTAATCACGTCCGATTTGTTAGCCGGGGCGAGCGATCAAACGAATCCTTCCAGACCTTCAGAGAAAATCGATCATTGTTGCCGTAATTGTTTAGAGGTCAGCGTTTGATTTTGCCCCAGCATTTTCCAGCCTTTAACGACGCGGTGCGCCAGCGCTGTATTGTGGTGCCGCGTGTTGTTACGTCAGTTGAAAATCGAGCCGCGCCCAGCGTTCCGTCGTGGATCGCTAAGGCTTTCCTCTTCTTTAAAACTTCTGGATAATTTATGGTCCTTCTGTCTGATGCGAAGCTTATGATGATGATGATGATTCCAGCGATGCCGATGATGATGAACGCGTAGATTATGTTTGCATTGTTGCCCTTTCTGTGGGCAAATCAATGTTGGCGGTTTATGCCGACCGTCGGCCTCGATTTCGGTGAACGAGCTTGAGAGCCGCCAACCAACAGCGTTGCGCAAGTGGTCCGGATTGTCCCATTAGTCGAGAACTCGGCGCTGAGACCTACACGACCACACCAGTGTTCTGTCAATCCGCAAGCAGCCGGCTGACAGAACGCCGCGCCGGTCACTTCACAGTTGCAGACCGTTTCTGACGGCCGCTCAGGAGGTAGACCCATGTTCTTTGTCCCACTGGGAATCCGATACGCGGTTGCATAAATTAGACAACCAAAATCAACGATTTGATTCGCCCACCCCATGGAATCGATTCGTTCCAGATTCAAAAGGGTTGTTTGAAATTTCACGTGATCTACGCTGCTGTCAGGGGCGGTTGCGCGAAATGAAATGGAGCAACTGCGTTCATGTCGTGGAGCTTCAGACCCTATTCCGTAAAAAAATGACAGATCGCCGTACAATATGGATTCTAGATTTTTCCGATTGCTTTCCGGAACGTTTGGGAGACTGAATTCCCCAATATGGAACGCCTGGAAGACCGAAGTTTCCGGTGCGAGATCTACAACCTTCTGTCGTTCGATTGTATTATGTACTCAATTTCCACAGCTGGATTGCTAGTCTCATGTTCTCGGGATGACTCGCTATTCTCGTTCTCTGCAGAAAAGTCATGGAGTCATAGTGCTAGTTATTCTTCAGGTGTGATGGCGTTTCTATAGTCTCTGTTGTGCTTTCTTCTGAAGCTCCGCTCCGGAAGTGGAAGCAAACAAACCAGAAGCATACCCAGATGACCGAATCTCAGCATTTTGATTGTTCCTTCTCACTTCCCCATATCTAGTTTCTTTGACACGAGTCCGACGACATTATTATGATGATTATTGTTGCATCCAGCAAGCCGTCCTGTCTCAGACTGCTCGTTGCTAGCGAGGAAGCCGGCTATATACTTGACCGGCAAGACGACATAGAACCGCATGACTAGCTTATTCAGTTGGGTTCGTCTTAGTCGCTCGGTGCAGCCTGGTCGCTTGGTTGCTCGGTCGCTATCTCAGTCGGTGGGTCTGTTCGGTGGTTGGTTAGATGGTTTGAGACGAGACCCGAGTCCCCCGGCCTGCCTCACTGCCTACCCAGCTGACTGGATGTAATATATGTGTGTGTATGTGTGTTTGCCTTCTTGTGGATGACTTCGAAACACACAAAATCACCTATTGTTCCAGTGGGCTAACGAAAATGGCTTCACATCTTCACCCGCTGCGACCGTCTCTCCTCACTGATCTAACGTGCGGTGGCTTTTTGTTCTCCAGCTTAGCAACCAGTCATTTCAACACTGCGCCGCGCCGTACTGTTTCAAAAACACACTGGCGAATAGACGCGGACCGAACGGAATCGGCGGACACAAACAATTCCTCTCAGAAAACAGTGTCTTGTAATCTTGGCTTTCTGGGGCTTTTTGTGCAGCTCAGTGTAATTCTCACGGAGGGAAAGTCGCGAATATTCCTCGGGAAAGTGCTGATAACGGACTCAACAGTTTGGAAGAGGCAGAGGTTTCCGTCAGGCTGCATGTATCTGTTCTCCTTCCAATCTGGGAGTTTGTGGAAACCGACACACTACGCAATGATCGCCCGGAACATAGCGTGCGGGAACCGCACCGATCGATTCCGCAAGGGATGAATTCAGTTGCTTTCTCTGCCGATCGGAATTCTATGTCTTTCTTTTTCTGGTCGATCTTTCATTCTGCGCTTGTGGTATAATTTGAACGCTAATGCCTCACTGCAATCACAAACGAGCTGCTGCTGCTGCTGCTGCTGTTTCTGACGGTGGAAACGCAGGTTTTCGCGACGCGGAAAGCAGGACAGAAAGCTGCTGGAAGCGACCGAACCCGGTCGGTCAAATGCCCGCCCGCCCGCTCGTTCGCTCACTCATTCGCAGTCGGGATGAACAAGCGGCGGAAATAGGTTTTTTTTTTCGGTTTCGTTCAAAATCGTTTTCTAACCAGTCAGGTGATATCAACGCGGTCGTTAATAGTGGACAAGCATTCGAGCTTGATCACAGCTTGGCCACAATTTGCGACGTCAAATTACGTCGCCGTTTCTGCCGTCCCTCGGCTACCAGCAGTGGAGCCAGGCGATCTATCTATATGTCTTTCTGTGCGTGCTTGTATCTATCGCTCGATCGATCGCCTGCCTGCCTGCCTGCTCGGTCGTTTGCTCGATTTGATGTGAAAACGGAAACGTATCGAGCAGGAGGCGAAACGAAAAGGAAAACGGAAAATGGAATCGAGGAGGAAATCACTACCGAGTTCCGCGAGAAGAAAAAGCATGCCATGTGTCAAGTCATTTCCCCGTATTTCTTATTTATATTTATTTTCTTCTTCGATTCATTGATTAGTTGCAGTAAATCGGTGAACCGTTTCCAATTCTGATCCCCTGAGTGCGAACCTCGCTACGTTTGGGAAACCGCTTTCCTCACTTTTCTTCTGAAATTCCTGAGAGTCCCGGAATTTTTCGGAATATCAAGTAATTCCAGTTTCTGGAAGGCAGCTCATGTGCAGACATCCCGTGACGAGAACTCTTGCAAAGGAGGAGCACAGGCCTGCGGAAGACAGAAACTGGAAAAATTGAGCGATTCTCGTGAAGTCGGGTCCGCTACCATCCGGATCCTCCCTTCCATAATGATCTACACCGGCCAAAACCGCTATGCCTGTGTGGCTGAATAGGTGCCCAACGGCGACGTTGACGAGAACCCTTTCTTCGATCGATCGCAGAACCGAGAAGACAAACCAAGCGACCACATTTCAAATTGGGCTACGCGTGCGACAGAAATTAGTGAACGGAACCACGTGCAAATAATTCACGGGGTGATCGCGCGGCAAAGAGGGGCGAATCGATTCCGAAGCCCTGATCCATCTATGCTTCAACAGACAGCTATCTTCGAGCATTTCGAGAAAGCATCTGGGTCGCTGAATGGAAAAACTGAAGATTTCTCGGGCGCAAAGCACTTGGAGCTGCTCGGGGACTCGATGAAGAACAAGGGCATCCTCTAAGTTTGGTCTTTTGTGACTTCCGAAAGCTCTTTCGTTTTGACGAAATCTTCAACGCTAGAAGAGGAGGAGATTTTTCGCGCGATCCCCATGTGGAAAGGAAACGAGACGCAAACTTTGTATGCGATTTAAATCGGGAACTAGGTCTCAACGAGGTCTGTCAACAGTCAAAGGTTCACTTTCGAATGAAGTTCCCGGTCGGCCCCGACGCCGCGAAACTCGTAGGGCTCGAGAAAAGCTCCGCTCCAGGTTTCCACGGACAATCCACCCCATTCTGAAGGTTGAGTAGAAGGGAGTTGTGGTTTCGGCAGACGAGGATCCCGAAGGAGTTTTAGGGAAAAATCCGCTTGAAGTCCCGGTATCGCACAATTCGTGGGCGATCTTGACCTTTGAGGCTCAACAGCGAAGTTGCGGCGGCAGATGGAGAAAGCTTCTTTGTGCGCTCGTCGCACGTATGAGCCGTTGAGTTACGATGTTACTCTGTACGGTCATGTCAACGGGCCAGAGTAGTCGTCGTATGTCTACTCCGACTTGTTTAGGTAGAAAGTTGCGTCAAAATCAGCAAAATCCTCCCATTACTTCTCGTCATCGTCGCCGCCTCGCTCTCCGTTGTCACAGTCGCGGTCACAAATGACGCACGCTCATCATTCTTTGGCCTCTCTCGGTCCCTCGCCAGGACCTTCCTCTGGTGTCGCGCATCGCTGTGTCTCGTTACCTGACTTCTCAGAGCGTTCGAACCCTGTCGCAGGAAACATCGTCTCCGCGACCCAGGTTGCTAGGGTTTTCGAGCCGAAAGGCGCCAAAATCCACAATGGTAACGATAAACTGAGTGAACTATGTGATGTGGTGCGCGGAGGTCCTGGGTATCTTCGGCCTGATTTCAAGTGACATCCAAATCTGCCGAGGTACCCGCTAAGGACCTCCTGGCAGACAGTTGAACTACCGCTGAACTGAACCTGGACCGATATAAACTTCCTACTCGAGGCTTCCATTTCGAGCAAAGTGTCGTGTTTCGGTGGATTTCGACTCACCATGGGTGCTAACGGTTCAACGCCTCGCCTGAAACGCAAGAACTCGCCGGGTGATGTCTCTGACAGTGGGTCAAGGAAAAGTCGAAGTTCCGATGGCTCCTTCAAAACTCCTCCTGCTCTCCTCAAGGAGACCGGGAAGGAGAAGACGACGAAGGAGGACAGCATGAGCAAGGGAAATCTCAAAGACAAGAACAAGACCACAGACATTGTCAAAGAGGACAATAAGTCCAGACTCGGCCCGAAAGACGAGAGCAAGACCGTGGAGAAGAAGAACGCTTCCGCGAAAGATCGCAGGAACCTGTTCGGCAGACGATTCACGTCGGCACCCATGGCCAATATCGATTCGGACTCCGAAGAGGGCGCTCAATCCTATTTGGAGTCGGCGGATGAGATCGAGTTCCACACCCCTCCACCTATAAGAAGAGCTTTCAATAACTACAAGGAAGTCAAAGAAATCAACAAAGGTCTTGAGCTCCTCAACGATGTCAACCGCGACACAAAAGATTCTAAACTGTACAACAACTTGAAAGACTTCAAATCACCTCCGGTCGTGCCGGTCGAGAAAAGCCTCGGTCTGGACAACAATCTGACTCGGTTCGCTCGAGGTACACTATTCAACTTTTGTCTCGTCTCATTCCGTGCTTTCGGAATCAGTATTTTTCTCGTTTGCGAGTTTCATCTTTGCTGATTTTGGAGAGGCTACCTATGTTTCATGCAGAGTCCGGTAGCTGTGAAGAGGGCTGATGAGCTGGCGGGAACCTTGAAGCATGTGCTCAGCGAGTGGGCTCGCAACAAGGCCTTGTTCGTTCGGCCATCGGAAATCGGACGGGGTCGAACTCTATGGTTTTTGTGACTGGGCCAGCCGTCGATCAAAGGCTTCGAACGCTTCCGAATCGGAGAGCTTGACAAATTGGAATCTCCCAAATCGAATCGTCAACCAAAGCAGCCCGTTTCCGAATTCACGATAAGGAGTGTCGGATGGCAGGGGAAAACCTTCTCGGTTTCTCAAGCCGTAAATTAATGAAGGTCTTTTGTTTGCAGACAAGATCAGCATGCTGGAAGCCACAAAGACCGAGCAGGAAATAGTCATCAACAAACTTCAGACAGAGGTTGTCAAGTTGAAAGAGAAAGTTCGGCATCTTTGTAAGCTTCGACAGGACTTGCTCGAACAGCGAAGTCAGGTTGAAGACCGTATGCGCTCTGTACAAAGGGTGAGTCTTCCTCAATTGTTGTTTTCCTAGTGTTCCTGGGAGCGAGGCTTAGAACAATGAATGTCTGTCGTCTCGAAAGAAAATGTCGAAGTAGAGATCAACATTGTCATTCGATGAATCAATAGTTGTGTCCCACAGGAGCGTGAACACGAGATCAATCAACGTGACAGCAAAATTCGAGAGCTCGAAGATGAACTCGAGCAGTATGAGTGCAAGATGGAGTACTTGGAACATACACAGGTTCATCTACAGCGAAGTCTCCTCGGTGAGTGGGTTGATGCTGCTGCTCTATGTTGACCACTAGGCTCACGGCCGAAAGGCTTACGGAAATTTTTAGAAAAGAGACGCAAGCTAGTCGAGTAGTCAGCGGGTGAGGAAGTCAGCTCTCGTTTGCGCTATTTTTAGAGCGATCGGAGGGAGGAGGGTAACGACCGCCTCCGTTAGGAGCAGAGCACGGTGGGCAACAAGGAAAACCATTGAAGAAGGGAAACGACGAGTTTATCTTTCCTTCCACACTCTCTATCCGCTGTAACAATAGGTTGCCCCGAATCTCCTAGTTGAGCCGAATAATCTATGAGGGCGCGGAAGAAGCGCGGGGCTACCTTGAGACTCTCTTGCCAAGTCTCGAAACAAGTGATCCCGATTCATCCGCCCGTGGCCTCTATGTGTTCTCATCCGATATCGATATATGTATCTCCGCTCGATTCCGATGAATTCCTGCTTACTCGTCGATCTTCTATGACTTCACGCGAAAACCGCATGGATCGACGGTTTGATCAGTTAACGTGACAGCGATTCGGTGATTTTCACGACGATTTCGAACCGTTTCAGCTTCGGAGAACAAGACCCCCAAACTGTTGGAGGAACTACAGAAAATCAGTCAGGATTTGGCTGAATGTCGCGATGAGCTCAAAGAGAAAAATCACCGAATTCACGAACTCGCGAATTCAGTCATGACCAAAGAAGCGATGATCGAACGTCTACAAGGCGATCTGAAAGCGTTCAAGAAAGAGGCCGCCGCTGAGATGGAAAAGCGTTTGTGAGTTTTTGATTTGTTTCAAATCGATCGCGATGAAAATCGACCGAATCGTGTAAAACGCGAGGGAATAACTGAAGAGGTCGTTTTCGGTCAAAGTTTCACACCGCAGTGGTTCGCTTATTATCCTCTCTTTTTGAAAACTCTTCTGATGTCACACTGAGTCTATAACACCCTTCCGTTCCAGCCTCAATTACACCGAGGAGAAGGAGCGTCTGATGAGCCAACTTCAAGAAGAAACTGAAGAATACGTCAAAGCAGCTTTCGCCGAGAAGGATTGCCAACTCAAAGAGCTCAACGAAGAGTGGCAAGTTCGATACGACCAGCTCAACGACGAGGTTTGTTGATTGCTCTGTTACTACATAGAACTTCACCTCACGTCCAGGAGACGATTGACGAACTTCCTCCACGTTTATTGTGGTTGAAAAACCTGGAACACATGAACACAACTTCATAACATCGACTCTACGATATGAGCGACTACTTGAGGTTCACCTGAAATCGACGCCTGCTCCTATTCCTGAAGCGGCTTCCTTGGGCCGCCTTCGTAAAAAGCCATTCCGGCGGAGACGCCAAAGATCAGGAATATTTAGACCTGTGACGACTCATTCACAATGAGCATTGTTGTTTCCACGAGTGAGATTTTCTCGACCACTGGTCCTCTGAAACTATTCGGCTCGACGCCACTCGAGGAAGGTCAGACGAAGCCTCTGATGGCAATGAAGTAGGTAATACTGAACGATCATACTGTCTTACAAAAAGAAAAAACGAAACGAAAGGAAGAACGATGGCGAGTGGGAATTCCGTCGGAATGGTCCCACAGAAAAGAACGAAACAAAAAAAAATGAAAGTCGTGGAAAATATGAAGCCAGACTGTCGAATAGATCGGAATCAAAAGCCGGGGTCAAGCCCATGATTGACAGCCAGGAAAAGGTGGCTCCTTAATCCGGCAGGATTTTTAATTTAGATTTTCTCTCCTACTTCCTTTGTTTCGTTATTATCATTCCTTTATTAAGACGCTGTTTGTGGTGGCGGTGATGAAAGATAACATCTTTGCATTGTGTTTGCGTTTCTGGCCCGGCTTCTCAAGAAGTCCACCGGCGCACGAGGCGCGACGCGACGTTTTCACGACCACAACAAACAAGGCAGAATGAAATTAACGTGGCGGAGAAAGTGGCAGAAAGAAACGCGAGGAAGCGACCTTTTTAGGAAATCTTCTCAAACTTCGGACGGTCTTAACTTCACGTGAATCGTGGAAAATGATAGAGCAAGGGTGAGGAAAGCGAAAGGAGCCGTATACCGCAGTCAGTGTCGTTGCAGCATGATGTTCGCGGAATATTCTTGGTTACTTCCGGAAAACATTGGAAGTTCAACCCGAACATCGCGCACATGATTGCGGAGCGGAGCGGTTCTGAGTGGGCATATCGATGATGTTTTTCATCCGATTAGTAAGCTTTAGAGAAAAATGGCTTGGATTTACCTCAAACCGAAGGAAGGGGAAGTCAATCAACTGTGGTTTGAAGAAGACCGCGGCAACCCAGAAGTTCTTCACGGCCTCTCTATTGCATCTAAAATACGAGCTGTGAACGAACGGTGACTTTCTTAGCTAAGTAAGGTTCCATTGGCATGCAGGGCGTCAGATCTCAATCACGGTAACGACGCTGTTCCAGCTCACAATCAGCAGTTTACGCAGAAGATCTATTTCTGGCTTCGTAACGTCCGGGGATGTGATTCTCAGTGATTGCAGATTTCGGTTGCGGTTCATTCCCGTTTTCGATCTTTTGGGCGGAGCTAAGTGAAAAACGATTCAATTTCAAAGACTTAGAACAATGAATCTCGAGGCGTATTTGATTCCGAAGGCTCGAGCAGAAAACTCCGTCCAACGAAAGAGATCCGAACCCCACAGGACGAACGTTGGCAAAGAATGCAGAGTCTTCATCTTTGAGAAGCATCGCGTTTGAAGTATCATTAATTCGAACACGTTTCGACGCAGTGTAGGATGTCGGAGGAGCGGCAACTTTTCCACGATTTCCAGAGACTCCATACAGACGAAACCAGTATATTCCGCAATGTTGATTTTGCGCCTGCGATGCTTCCGCTGCGATCGGTGTTAATTGAAAACGTAGCGTGAAAAACTGATGAGCGATGATATTCGCTTCACTATTTCTCCAGATGACGTCTTTGCGCAAAGAGCTGGACGAAGCGATCGCGGAAAAAAACGATCTTCTCCTATCGAGGGAAGACTCCAGCTCATCGGAAGATGAACAGAGTGTTTCGGACGCCTCTGAAAGCACGAGTTCAGATTCTGAACTCGATTGGCAAGTTCAGGAGCGGATCGAGCGCTTCAGAGAGGAGCTCACGCGGATTCACGATATCAACACGATCGGTAATCTTCATTCTTCTCTGGGAATATTTCTGCTTCGTGACGGGAAATCGATCCGGTACACGCGTGCGTCTATTTCAGAAAGCTCATGTTTCCGATTTCAATTCCAGAACAGCGAACAAAGCATGAAAGTCAGCTGTCGGAGGTTCGGGATAAGCTCGAACAGAAGATTATGATCTTGAAGAAACAACACGAAGAAGAATTGCGCGAGTTCGATCAGTTGCTGAACGATGAACTCAACCGCGTTCATAAAAAGTACCAAACAGAGATTCGGAGGCTGCGAGATCAAAGTGAGTTTAGCAAACGAAGTATCCAAGTTGGGAGTCAACCTTCCTTCCAAGAATTTCCAAAAACCCAAGAATAGAGATTGAGTTTCGCGAAAGAACAAGGTCCACAATGTAACTCCAAGTACCCAATGGTGAAACTCGCGCGAAAGCGAGCAACAATCGTTTCCCCGGGACGGCGGTGAATGGTAGCATCATAGAATCAAAGGCGGCCTGAAGAAGTAGTACTGATAGAGTTGGGATGAATCCGAGCAGTCGATTAGTGAAGGATTCATTTAGCGGGCTGCTGAGCCCCCTGGATTTCCTTCAACGTATCGGCGAGGGAAGTCATTACTAGCCAAGGCACAGTATGCAAAACCTCAAGACACGCCTCCCAGTCAGTCCATCAGCTAGCGACCTAACCGGTTTATTCAGATTTGTGAGACACACGAACTTGAAGAATAATCGGCACCCGTTCGACCGCGCCTAACATCATGAGTTCTGCTCGCGCTTGGCATACACCAAACTTGAACGATGAACAAAACAACGACGTCTGAGCAATTCCGGTCGAAGACATGTCCGGTACTTACTCCTGATTACAACAGCCCGATTACTGAGATCCCAAGCCAGAAAAACAGGCGAAAGTTTCCACTTGATCAGTGGAATAGCCTTCGCCAGAAAGTGAGTCTTCGGGCGAAATCGCTCGGGGCGCGTCCGGATGCTCCCGAGAGGCGGTTCCATAAAGCGGCAGCTGCGTCCGCTGTCCAAGCAGCCGATCCGACCGACAGTGCCTGCCTGCCTGCCCGCCCGCCAAGCGGTCGGCTGGACTATCTATATTTATATACGAGTTTGTACATGACGGAAAAAATTCTCATTCTTAGTATCAATCTTTCCGCCGTCATTGAGTCCCATCGGCAGCGTTCGCCCTTGTGTCAGCCGTTGGTCCGCCTTGAACCTTCAACAAAATGTAGATGAGTCATGAGGGCAGTATACGGTCAAAGCTTTGGTAGCTTGGTCGGCAGGGCGACGCCGTGTTCTAGAACAGAGACATTCGACATCGTCATCTTGCTTCAGTCACATGAACAGATATCCGGACTATCATCCGTCAAATCGAGGCGAAGCTTCTGCTTGCTGAAGAACTCATCCGCTCCGCTCGAGTTTGAGAATTACTTCTGAGACCAACATACATATGACGCTTAAACCTCTCTCGTTCTGGAAATGAGAACAGTATCCCTGCTTCTTTTACTTTCCCCGCCGATTCTGGACTTCCCAAGGATTCACCCGGGGCAAGTTCACATAGAAAGTCAGCCTTTCAACAGGGGTCACGTTGTTCCCTGAGAAGTTTGTGATATGCAAAGCGTTTCAGTCCATAAATATCTTCTCTACGGAAGTTGGTTGAAACATGTGGAATCTGGGTGTCGTTTCAAACATCCCTTCCTCTTTCTGTGGTGTCACAATTAAGTGTCGTGGTGTTGTCTTCTGGGCTCTTCCTGAATCGCCTTTCGCGACGTCGCGACGCATCGTATGGTTGCTATTAGCTGTCAGCTCGGTTTGACGCTGTCCGCTCTGCGCAGTCTGTCGGTTGGTTAGCCGGCCGTTTGTTCGTCCGCTGGTTAATCTGGGGGAAGATGGAAGATGGAAATGAACGCCTTTAGCGTTCATCAGACTGAGCGTTGGGCCTGCGATGCCAGAACCACTCAGCAGCCCTGAACTTTGTGCTGGCCGTTCCGAAAAGGGTTTCACCCCTTATACTACTGGCATCATCGCTAGAACAACTATACTACTACAGCTACTGTCACTAAGCCGTCAACGCGGGACTGACAAAACAAATCAGACCCTCCCCGTGTCTTTGTCTCTCGGTTCTCGTGCGTTCGCTTTCATCCCTGCTGACTTGTTGACTGTTGTCGTCACAAAGCTTGTGCGCTGGATATTATCACAACAGCGGCTTCTGTAGCAACAACGACGACGCGGCGCTTCTGAACAACAACGATGACACTTGTGAGAGTGTACCCGGAGAAACGATCGTCCTCTCTGCCGCTGGGGGCACGTCAAGTCGAATATTACATGCTATCAGCATGACAGTTAAGAACAATGCAAACAGATTGTGGGACAACGTGACCGCTATCTTCTGAATATTTGTAATCCCATTCGGCTTTCGCCCCGATACCGGAGGCTAACGAAGGGAGAGGTGTTGGCTTCCTTGCCGCGTTGTTGAAGCTCTTTCGTGTTATCAATCATTCAAGAAGCTTTCGTTGAAACCGGCAACAAGAAGATCTTGCAGGATGCACCATAAGAATCGAAAATGCTCCCCTTTAGCTGTCGCCGAGCCGGTTCGGGGTCCGGGGTCGCTAGATTGGCGGGAAATCATTCGTTCATCTTCCACCGCACTCGATCCCGTCAACGGTTCTTGGGGAGATTCTATCGCAGCTATCTGTCGGGCCCGATCATTGAATGCCCACAAACGATTATTAAAAACGATTCCGTTTTGAGGTTCGCTCGATCGACTGTTGACACGTGTGAGAAGCCAGCGGTGTCAGGAGAAAAATTTCCCGCGGACATGAAGTGTGCGTGAAAGCAATTGCCCGAGATGTGATCGAGTAGATCGTCTAAAGGAGGGAAAGGCGAAGGAAAAATACTTTCTGATGGGCATGAAAAGGCGTTTGTGATGATTATCATCAGAATAATGAGTGGTGAATATCAGGTTCCCAGTAGAGATTGATTCGAAGCAATTATGCACCGCTGTGGGTCTGACTCACAGAGTGTTCCGAATGTTCCGCAACGAGACGTGCAACTGAACCGCAGACGAATCGAGAGTTTGAATGTAGTTCGGAGCTCCGGAGTGACAATTGAAACGAAAGCTTCACAACAGCCCCCGGCTGAGACTTATCTCACCGATTTACCGGAGAACTGATTCAAGGTTCTCACGGATGGTGGAAATTGAAAGGAAGTTGCACAACTTCCAAATCTGCTCTGGAAGCATTCAATGGAGCTTTCGGTTTGGGATTTGAGCAAAGATTCGACTTATGAGTCTCTGCTGCCCATTCCGCAACCAGGGCATCGCTGGAAGGTATCCAAGCCTTGTTGACGAGTTTCCGACAAACACATGTTGGCAACTTATGATCGGCGCCAATGTCAGGTTTCGGTACATCGCTCTGTAGGACGACGAGTCGCAGTCGAACCGTAAGACGAAAAAACCATCACAGCATTTCTCCTTTATTCTCTTCCCGATCATGCAGCCCTAGTGTCATTGATAAGAGTCCAACTCCACGACGGTTACGGGCAAAAGTCTTGGTCTTTGACAATTCTCCAGCCTCACTGATTCCGATGAGAGGATTGGTCAAAGTTGTCTACGTGGTCGACTACGCAAGAGCTTCTGACCTCGTCTCGGACTCGACCGCCATTCGCTGTGATATCATTCGGTTCTCCTTGAGAAGCAAACAACACGTGCGTAAACTAAACGTTGCGTGATCGTCTCTTTTCCTGGGGAATCCGGTGAACAACGCTGATCATGCGCTTTATGTGACATGGAACACGGAACGGATATTGGAGAAGCTTCCATAAGCTCTAGATTCTGAGATAAAATGGTTTAAGAGATTAATGGGGATTCCCCTTTGTTTTCCAGAGAGTGGATCTCGGGAGCTCGATGACCCCACCGGGAGGAGAAAGGTGAGTTACCTCTGTCAGCTTTGCCCTCGATACGCTTTGAATCGATTATAGATGCGTTTATTGATCGGTCGTCGCTGAACTCGATGCGGATGCTCGCCGAAGCCTTTGACTTTCTCAGAAGACGAGGCTTGCGGAGTATTTCTGAATCATTGGGAATCACCGACCTGACAGGGACACCTCCGCAAGTCTCGAACGGTCGTGCTCGGCCAAGCGAGCGTGCTTGCAGGGATGATTGATTGTGAGATCGGATTTTCGATTGATGACTTGAATGATGACCTGTATAATGGTAACTGTCAAGCTACCGGTAATCATTACGCGTGATGTTCACCATCGATCCGACGAGAACGAACGGGACGGATTTGTAGTGAAAAAAAAAGAAAAATGCCAGATGATTGAGCTGATCTTGATGTGGTCATGGTGGCGGGCAAGCTAGCAGGCGGACCGGCGGACGAGCGGGCGGGCGGACGCGGATCTGATCGGAGACGATCAGGAAAAGATCGACTTCAGTTTGGATGGAGTCAAGGGTCAACTTCGCGGCATCGTCGGCTGCTGCTGCTGCGGCGGCGGCGGCGTCGGCGGTGGTTGACCACTTGTAAAAAGCACTAGCCGCTGCCGCACTTGTAGCGACCCTTCACCGTTTACGAGCTGTTTTAACATGCATCACACGCAAAGCAGCTCGAAACATTAGCAAAACAAGTGTAGCCGGCTATTGGAACTGTCAAAAGGCCTTGTTGGCTTGCATAGCTCGATCCCGGCTCGTTGACTGGCTGAGTAGCTATCCTTGTACGGAAGAGTCACAAATGAATGAAAACGAAAGAGGAACACGCCTCCAATACTTCATCCGCGACAGAAAAAAAAACATCCGCAGAACCCGATCCCGAAGACTTCAATATTCGTGCCCATGCTTTGGAAGATGATGCGGAAACTTGAGATAGATACTCGCTGAGATTTGGTCTGACTATTAGAATGGCACGGTCTGGAAAAGGGGTTGAGGTTCTGAAAGGAGTACAAGAACCAGCGGACAGTTCTAACCCATTGATTGCGATGATTTCAGTCTGACAAGGGAGTCCAAGCGTTCGTGGGCCACAGCGTTGACCGATTCGGAAACTCCACCGAAGTTCCGGAAGAGATCCAGGCCATGAAGATGAGGCTCAGTGAAGTGCGAGATGAACTCAAGCAGAAGCAGGACGAGATCGTCACGCTCCGCACGGAAGCTTCCAACCAGATCAGGTACAGTTTCGATCCTCTGGGGTCGGGCCTCATGAAATTCGATTCGACAGAGTTTCGATTCGACAAAGCCGGCTCCACCGCTCGCCCGGAATGTAATTCTGCCGACGCAGCGACAGTATCCGAAGTCACCTATCGGTCCATGATAACTGCAAGATCGTTCTCGATGGGCAATTATCTGAAATTGAGATCTGGACCAAGATACTGATCATTACAGCAAGTGCGAATAGCGGCACCACGTGCGGTCAAGCTCGCGGTCCGCCTAACCCGTTGACGTCCAGAACCGACAATATCAGGCATCGGGTTTTCGAAATTTCAAGACATATGTATCCATTATATCGACAGCGACAGCGGCAGCTGAATTGATGGCTAGATATGTAGATCGTTCCTCCAACGCGCGCAGAGTGTTGGAATAGACAGACCCAGCGGTCACAAAGAAAGATAGCAAAGCACGCAGAGATGCTGGCTGTCAACCGAAAACCTTCGACGACAGCTCCGACGGGAGCGAGCGAACATGCTATAATTCACGCTCCGCATCGATCGCCCTGCACAGCTTTCCGTTGCAACCCTTGGAATCGGCACAAGCGACGTCATGGCTAGACGAAACACTCTTGGAATGAGTTGCGGCCGCGTGTTGACCATTACTGATAAGAATAATGTTGGAATTCGTGGAAATAGCAATTATCGAGCATCGATGTTAACATTGACTACAATGGAAACCTGAACACGGAGATCAACGATAACAGGAGCAATAGCGGCTCAATTGTCGACAGAAGCTCGGCTCCTGGCCTTCTACGACAGCGATGAGCAAACAAACCAACAACAATGATCAATGATCGAATGTTTAAGTTCTCGGAGTCCCGACCTTATTGATGGACCTTCATTGGACCCCCGCGAACCGAAGAAACCAAAACCATTGCTTCAGAAATTGCTGCTCTCAGAATGATCACTACCAAAACAGGAGTTCTGAAATTCATGAGGTTCCGTTTATTGCAGGAATGTTGAGCTGTACTGGCAAGAACGGCTCACCACGGAGATGAAAGAACTGTGTTACATCAAGGAACGAGAAGTTGAATCACTTCGGGATGAGTGGAACAAACAGGTTAAACAGCTGACGGATAAGATCAACTCGTTACAAACGATGTGAGTTAATCTCAGGTTGATTTACCCGGAGTCGCACGCGATTCGAGTTGCATCATTGAAATCGGTTCGTGAGACATTCAGGCTCATTGTCAGTCTCCGTGATGGTAGCATGTCGACGAAATCCACGTAGGTTGTTGACGTGACCTGGCGACCGACCTAGATCTCGGGGAAGTTTCCAAGATCACTCCCAGACACGGCCAACATCCGGGCGATATACTTCTCGGATCAATCGATGGATTATCGATTCTGATGAGACGATCGGGTTCGGTTGATTTGGCCTCAAGCGTATTCTATCAAATCCCATATCATCTCTAGGTCGAAGGCGGTCCGTCCGTTCACGTACTCATGGGTCATTCAGTTGCTTCTTTTCCCGGAGTGGAGTAAAGTCTTCTGATTATGGCAGTGCACCAGCACGGTCCGAGGGTTAACGATTGTAACGGCGCGCCGTTGACTTTGCCGGCGGTGAACCTTGTCCATCTAGATTTAGCGTGGATGTTTTCCTCGTCTTCACACTCGCCGCGCTCGTGTTACTAAATGCGTATTCTCGCGAAGAACCTTCAATCGTTCCAAAGAGCGTTATGAGAGAGGTTTTCGATTTGGAATCTGGAGGCCTTTTATTGGAATCGTCTGGGTTGACTTGTCATTTTCAAAGTGAACATTCCACTGTGTGGATTGAAAGCGCGCCGTATGATCTCGTGTGCACCACAGACCGCATCAACCCAGCGGTTCAGAACTTCAACAGTGTTTCTCCTAGTGCAAGATTCGATTGAGCGAGGCGTCGAGTGTGAATCTTCAAAATTTTGTGAACTTAATTGCACGATCCATGCTTCCGCGCACCTGGGGTCTGAGTCCTGCAGCGGCTTACCTGAGTCTCGTGCAGGGAAAAATGGTTCTAGAACTTCTTTTCCTCCCGATCAGCATGAAGTTGACCGGCCAGGATCAGCCGGTTGTGACTCCCATCGTCGAGGAGCCCTCAACATCGGAAGAACGTGATGAAGACGATGCGGAGGTGGACGAAGATACCGACGAAGATGTGGAGTCCATTGAAGAGGTCGATATTGGCCAGAGTGATGAAGAGTTCGAGGAGATCATCGAAGAAATCATCGAGTTGAGTCCTTGCGCACAGAGGGCCGCCGCTCTCAAGCACAACCCACTCACGGTGAGTACATATGGAGGCGGCCATAACTTCAAAACACCAACACGTTCGGATTGTGATCGAAGAGCATGAAATTATGATTGCCCTGATCTAGTCAGACCGCAAAACGTCTCCGTCGTAGTGCTATTTGCAACAACTTGCGAAACCAGAAGATAGAAGTGGGACAGAAGCTTTGGAACGGATGACGCAACTGAACGGGTCAAGTTGCCAT
The DNA here is from genome assembly GCA_028455905.1 of Neoseiulus californicus. Lineage (NCBI taxonomy): Eukaryota > Metazoa > Arthropoda > Arachnida > Mesostigmata > Phytoseiidae > Neoseiulus > Neoseiulus californicus. Next base: position 8,924,766 of record JAMQGS010000004.1, on the reverse strand, counting down.
ACATGCAGTACGACTCTGTGCGGTTCAGGAATGCTTTTCATAGCTTGGTTTTCCACTGGTCCCGAATTGTCATATCACAATGGCCTTCTGCTATATAGTGCCCCGCTAGAGCGTGGTGGTCGGGTATCTCTTCGATGCGGTCGAACAGCTGCTTTTAGTCTCCGATTCTGCGGAGTATTCCGTAGCCGACAAGGCGTCCTCATATAGATGGGGCAACCAACAGCAATCATTCCACCTCAAGTTCTTCGAGTTGGGAGCTACGCTCCTCTGATACGTTAGAGCGATGCGAAACTGAATTCGAGGCTGATTCGGTGGTAGCATTATTCGTCACTCCGAATTACGAGTGAGACCTGGGGTGGTTTGAGAGGTCATGGGACTTCGTGGTCGAGCGAGACCTCGAGCACTATTCACGGCTTTTGCTTTCAAAGGGGTTCATTTTTTTTCGGAAATTCCGAAGGTATTCTCCTGACGTTTGGAATCCCTAATTTGGTGAAAAATGAGTCGGGTCCCGTGTTTCGTTTCGGTTCCATCACATTTGCGAATGAGCAAAGTAGAAAAGAACAATGGTTGAAATTTTGTTGGTGGAGAGGTTAATTCTGTGCAGTGCACATGTTAGCTCGGTCTGGAAGATGACCACGCCGCCGAGCACTCCGAAGTTTCATCTAGCGACGTCTGCGCAGCCGCTCGAATAGCGGAGCGACTGACAAACGAGACCGAATCAGAAAATGACACAGATGCGCCTTCGGGTTAAGCTCAACATCAACCGACCGAGAACGCAGAGAAAAAGCGCAAGAAAGAGAAACCGAAAACGAAGAAAAAAACAGTCCGGGAAGACCGAGCGGACAGCGGTTTACCTTTCGACTCTCACATATCGCCCATTCAGGACCGACTCGACTTTGAGCGGCACAGCGAAAACTGCATCTTCAAGCTCATGGAGTGAAACCGAAATGTTTTGACATACTGTTCGTCCATTGCAGAAATCTCCGTCGGCGTCCCTCGAAGCCAGCTCCACAATGTCGTCCTTCCCACGGTCGCTTCTCAAGAAGTCCAGTTCTAGTGGAGATTGCCGGCTGCCAAATCGGGGCAAACGAGTTTCATTTGCGGAGGACCGAGGCGATCTTCCGATGCTGTTGAGGTACAACCCTGATGTGAGCTGCATGGACATCCTACGGCCCCTCGAGGAGCAGTTTTTGTCAAAGGTCAGTTATTCGGACGATCGCTCATGTTTCATCATGTTCGTGGGTGCTCGCTCGCGTTCGAGCTCGTGTTTGTGTGTGAGTGTTTGTGTGCTTAGTTTTCTGTCACAGCAGCGGAGAGGAACGAAAACATCACGAGTTTCAGACACCACCATGATCGTCCGTCCGGTGATGACGGTGATTTCGGCAGGGGAGCGGTGATTCGCGTCGAAAGCTTGTGAAGCATGATCGAGTTGCGACAAAATATTCTCGCCTGCTCACCCGGTTCATCTCGGGGTAACACATCGCTCGCCCAGAAAATATTTCATTGATTCCCATAGCGCTTGAATACGCTTGAAATGAGGCCCGTATTGAAAAGTAATCACCGTCGTCAGTCACCCAGGCGGACCGCCAAGGGATCGGCGAGCCACGTGACGAACAGCGGTGCCGACCTCACCTTATATCACCTTTGTCCGACCATCGGTGTCGTCACTGCCTATGTGGCGCACTTTTTCTCAGAAACATTTGCGCTACTTCTACCCCCATCCCAGCCCTCCCCTCCGAATCATGGGGGAACCCAGATGTCGGGCCTTGAGTGACAGAACTCTCCGAAATCAATCGCCAGTGAATATCCGTTGCCATCCACCACCCTGCTGTTGAAAAATTCATTCTGAGCTTCCCGCGAGGAGTTCCGTTGCGCTCGTTATTCCGTGCGTTGTGGTCGCGCCTTCAGCAGTTATAACCTGGTGGTATTGTTGTGGTGGACGTTTCTTGCCTCTGTTGGTGCCGCAGCGATTGTGACACTCCTAGACAGGCGTAAAGCTGGAATCGTGAATTGGGCTTTTGTCGTCGTCGTCGTCGTCGTCGTAGGCTAACAATGCGCGCTGCAGGTCGGTTTGAACATGTTCAACTTCGATTCGATTGGCGTGTATGCCACGACGTCAGATTTCAAAGAAATCATTTCCTCAACGCGCTCATTTCAAACTAGCCATAGATCCCGGCGAAGTTTACACCTTCGGACTGCCTGTCTACCAGAAGTAGGCGACAGACATCCAGAACTCCGATTGCCCGACAAACAACACCCAATCAGCCGATAGATAGATAGATAGGCCGTCATCGGTCCGTCTGTGTGTCAGTCAACCGGACGGTCGTTCACTCGCTCGTCCGCCACAATGGGTGTTGATTTTTCGAAAGAAACTCTGTCTCCCCTGGGGGAAGTTTTCCCGACCCCTCGCTGATTCTTCCATTTTGCGTTTTTATTCTCAATTCCCCCGTTTTTGTCTTTCTCGCGTCCGTCGAATCAACCGCGGACCACGGAAAGCAGAGATATCGCTTATCGGAAAGCACATTAGATGACATCGATTAAAAAGCGATGCACAAACTTCGATGACAGACGCAGAAGAGAAGAGAACGGGTGCAGAAAGTCACCGGAGCTCGGACCACCTGGTATCAGAACGTTGGCCGGCATTAGACATCTCATTAGTTTGTGTTTTGCGGCAATGAAGCGCGTAACAGTAGCATGGGAGAGCAAGGAAAACATTCGTGGCTGATCTGTGACCAAACTGAGCATTGAATAACACTCCGAATTTTCTTGCAGAAGAAACGTAGCTCGATCATCAGACAGTCAATGAAGCGGTCTCAGACCAAAGAAGAACCAATGGACAGCCAACAAACACAGTTTTGAGGAGGAAGCCCTCGATCGAAATCGAATTTTTCGTTGATTATGATGAAAATCTGAAGCACATGACCATTTATGCATTCATTCGATAAGCTGTGAAACAACCGGTCCCGTGGATAAGTGATGATCATCGGAGCTCTGGAATCCTACCTTGAGAAGAGAATGATTTCAAGATTGTCGTAGTCTTCGGAACGGATCGTTGTGAACGGAATCCGAATCATAGGGAATCTCGATTTAATATTCAACGTTTTGTTGGAAAACTTCGTCAACGATCGAATTTAGCAGTTCAAGTTCCCTTTGAGGTTGTTTCAAAGGAATCCAGAGCTTTCACCGATCTGCATTTATAGAGCTTCTTATTGTCAACGGATCACATGGATCGAGATAAAGAAAACAACGAACGAAACAGACTCACCGAGTGTAAATAGGTGACAACAATTTTGTAAATATGACGAGTTGATAAACGATGAAACTCCTAAAAATAGGCCGAAAATATTTGTAAATAAACGAACGTTGTAACTATTGCTCTAAGACGCAACAGGAATAGATATTTTCTATACATAGACAGGGTTCATCGGTAACCGCTTTGAAGCCTATCCGACTTGAGCGAAATGGGAAACCGTCCTGGGAACTTCCTTTCTGACGTCGCTCCCACTTTCAGGAGCCACCGTAGCCGACAATCCTTTTATTTTGTTCTTCTGTTCTTTCCATTCTTTCTGTGACTGCTTCCCACGTCTCCCCCAAGGCGTCATTGTGCCACTGAACATTTTGAACATATCACCCGTTTCTTCAGCGCCCTTGGCTCGCGCACAGAATCATCACTAACGTTCGACTTTCGGGAGAATGAAGTCACTCGGACTGCCGGTGAACTTTCTCCCAAGTGCAAGCAAGTTTTCCGTCAGCATTGCGGTATCAAGTGTCCCCCTACGTCGTCCCTGAACTCGAGGTCTGTCACCGCGAATTATGTCCTCTCCTAATTGGCATCAAAGACGCGAAAAAGTCAACATAGGGTGAGAAAAACCCTAGAGACATCTGGGAGCGCAGCTCGGACAGCGAAGACCACGGTTGGCCGTAGTCAAACAAAGCAAGGATAGAATTAATCATCTATACCCAAATGGGTGAAACCTCGTCCGCCGTTTGGAGCAGCAGAGCACCTGCTGCCCGAGGTCCGAGTGGGGTTCCGTGACTTCTTGTGCTTTCCGCGAGAGTTGCGCGAGTTCCTCAGTGAGCTTACGCCTGGAACTAGAAACGGGAAGAAGAATCAACTAGAGTCTCCATTTCGGAAAAGTTCTGTTGCATCGGATAGGCCCTCTGTAGGAATTTGCGGCAGCGCCAGCAGCTAGCGTCGCTGTACCATTCCTCAACAGTGTTCGAGAAACGGGCTCTTTGTTGGTTTGCTGAAGAAGTGCCTTTCACCGCTGAAATTGACTTTGATCGCTTTCGCCGAAACACAAACGCTTCGACAACAGCGTAAGCTACTGACTATTACGTCCGTCTGCGCGCGCGTGGTCGGTGGTCCTGTCGAGGAGACGGCCCGGGGCAATCGCCACTATGTCTTCTGAAGGACTTGAGGGCTTAACCCGCTCCTTCATGTCAACTATTTAGTCAGCTCGACGTCCAGACAGCCCGGCTGGCTTTGTGTGTGTTCGCGCGTGTACAGATGTATGTGTGTTTTCTCGGAACTGCGTTCGTTCGCTACTGGCAGTTAGCAGCGATCTATAGACGGGAATTCAGAATCCATTTCATAACTCCGAACTGGGAAGGGTTCAGCAGGCTCGTCGCCGTGCGAACAACGTTGTCACAAGTGCGGCAGCGCTAAAAGCTGCACGGCAGCATTGAACAGTTATTTTCACGAATGATCGTGATTGATCCTAGAATGTTCGACAATGCTCGACAATGACGTTTCTCTGAATCACAAACGCACAAAAGAACGAGCCCGCGAACTGTCTGGCCTGTTCGCAAGGCCACAGTAATTCATGATTATGGCTGTCATTTTTATTATTTATTATCCTCATCATGAGCGCTGTTGTCGTCGTTGTCGTCCGTCCAGGAGCCAGTTCGGATACGCCAAATGACTGAAACAGTAGCCACAGGAGCTTTGTTCATCCCCGGCTGAGCTCATCAATTCAACTCGTGCCGTGTATCATGTCTGCGCATCGATTTCGAGATTCCGATCCGGTTCAATCCGACGGATTTTGGTTAGTTACCAGTTACGGGGCTACGCGATAGCTGCTGGGCCGCAGGCCGCAACTATCACGCTTCTGGTTTTAAATAATAGGGAACATCGAGAGATAGTCTTGGATGGGATTCCATGGTGGTCCGACTTCGTATTCGAGTCAGCTTTGAGACGATATCAAAACAGTCCATCAATACTCAATACGAGGCAACCGAAACATCGGAATGTCTCTCACAATGGCCGGCAGCAGAAACCTTCCTGCATCTCGCGAGAAACCTGGACGCACGGACAAGGTATTCAGTTCTACCCATGAATATTAGAACAGCGAATATTAATTAATAATGTTTTTTCCGCTGAACCACTCAGCGGGCGGGGTTGGGAACTGAGCTAGGTAGCCACTACTTCCACCTTTTTCCCGACTTTACCTGACCCTCAGGGTGGGGTGCCTTTAGGCCATGGGGGCCTTTAGGGTGCCCTGGGCTTTTTGGGCCTTCGGGGCTGCCGAGGACGAAGGTCTCTGTATCGCAACAGAGTCGCCCCGGCTCAGATTCGAACCTGCGACCGCCCGGTCGACGCAGCATCCAGGGTTAGGTTTTTGAATCATTTGGGACTTGTTGGAGATTGGAGTTTGTTACGAAAAGTATGTCCCATGCAACATGATACCTAGGCCTGCATCACCAGTTTCAGATTGTATCTTATGGTGGTGGAGGTCTCAGGCTGAGCTCTCTAGTAGTACCCTGTCGGGACCGGAGATTCAGCCGCTTCAGAGAAGTAACTGTGCGATCGCCGCTGGCTGGGAGCAATTCTTCGCACTGACTGAGTGTACTGGGGATGAGAAGCAAAATTGAGGAATGTTATGGGAATGAGGGAAGCACTTGAGCGAGCGAAGGATCAGTCGTAGACGCCACCTGATCAGTCATTGCGGTGGCGCAGCGGTCAGCCGCTCGATCGTAAGTTATCAGCAATGCTCATAGTTTCGGAGATCGAATTGCCTTGAGAATTTTAAAATATGTTACGGGTGTTACGGGTGCGTGCTTCACCACATGCTGCGGCCTGTTTGAAGATCTAAATAAAATTCTATCATCAGATGTTCGTGGGCTGTACTGAATACCACCTTGCGAATATTTCGCTGATTCCTTGTTATCAGGACCGAGGCAATACCGTTACTCAACCCAACCCCTAACCATAGCCACCTTCACCTACATATTCCATACCGATCGCTGAATATTCAGACCTAACGCTTTCAGCGCGATTACCACATTAAGAGAATGAACTCGACTCATCGTCACCAGATTGAAGTCGAATCAGCCACGAGGGCCACATTGTCTGATTCGGGAATGTTTTGAATGTTTGGGAACTGTGAGACTCATCCTTTTTCTCTCGCGCATTGATGGATACCCGAAGTTTGACGCATGTCCAGTGACCAGAGCTCCGAGCTCAAATGCTGGATACCAGATCTGTCTCGAAATACGGTTCTGACTCACATTAGCAGATCCTCAAAATCCAATCGCAGTCAAACAACCGGCAATTTTTCGAAATCTACTCGCCGGAAGATCAGACATCGGGTGAAGCTTTTGCCATTTGTCAACGTTCTGAACGGAGCGGAGAAAACCGAAGTTATATCGACGCTTGATTCAGCAGGGCCAAAATCTGGAGCCGGGGTCGTTCCGACTTGGTACAGGTTAAAATATGAATTCAGACGCGAATTATAATCCCCATCCGGAACAGAATGGACAGGCCTTCATTTTCCAAAAGGCGTTAGATGACGGAACCAATTTGAAACATTGAAGCAGGGTGAAATGGCGATTCACCGAAAAATGATGTACGAAGGTGTCCAGAACTCCGCGGGTGAGTCTTCAAAACAGCAGCGCCGCGTCGGGCTGTGGAATCGGAGAGACACCAGAGATCGCTTCAAGTATGCAGATCAAGCTGAGGTGGATGGGGACGAGAACAAATTCTTCCAGGGGAATAGGATCCTGATATTTGGAATTGTAACGGAAACGAAGAAGAGATACTTCGGAGCGCTCAGCTTAGAAACATTCGAAATAACAGGGCATGAAAAATTGAAGAAGTCGCCACGCAACATTCGCCCAATCAATCATTCGGAACGAAAGATGCGACGCAACAGAAATTCGTCAAAGTTGAAAAACTCTCCTTTGAAGGATTGTGGGCTTTCTCACTCGTAATCGACCGCGAAAACCTCACTCGAATCCAATATCATACTGGGATGATCGACCGAAGGTCCGAAATGGGGGGGGGGGGAAGTGGAATTGAAATCGATGGGGAACTTCTGCTCTCCTGGAAGATACTTGATTTTACTCGCGAAATCGAATCATAGGAAGGATCAAAATTCACCGCCAGACTCATGTCAACCGGCTGCGTCTCCGATCTTTCGGGAAAATGTTGACAATCATGATTCTCGTGATTATGATGGAGACGGAGGCGGTCTCCAGTAAACGGCCGATAGTTTCCTACAGACGAGCACAAAATGAACAAAAAAATGCAATCGACGTTGGACGGCATGGATGATGAACGACGTCAAAACAATATGTTTAAAATGACGAGCTACATTCTGATCACGTCGAGTATTTTCTATTCGGGTAGCTGTCCGCATTCTCTGTCTACACGACGAACGCCTACGGACACATTTGAAAGAAGATGCGCGCTCCGCAAATTGATGTTTGCTCGCTGGTCGGTAACCATTAAACTGCCGAAAAGTCAAGTATTAGGAGAATGAATGAGCGAAAAATCTATCACTAAATCATTTCCAGAAAAGCGACCGAAGTTGACAAGACAGTCTGTCATTTCGTCGATCGAAAAACCTTCATTTTCGACGTAATTCGAGTCTCGTGATCATTTTTGAGTGAGCCTCAATTACATCGTTCTTCATATCTACCCTACCAAGAAGATGTCACCCGTTGCTACGTAAAAGCGTTTGCAAAGAACTCGGGAGTTTCGCTCCCGCCGGCTTCCAGATATGTACTCCGAACGACGGACTGTGCACCAGAATATGGAACTGTGGATTGGTATTCTGGTTGTTCCTGTTCGCGTAGAGCGCCCCGGGAAACAGTGGACTTCAGATCATGTTATCATGGTTGGGCAGCAGTAGCAGAAACGGTTTGAAGGGTGAAGTCGCTGTTGAGTGAACACATTATTGTTGTTCCTTTCCGTCACAGCTTCCAAGGAAGGAGCAAAGGCGACAAGTTCGGTGCAAGTCAACGCCCGTAATGGATATCTGGATCCATTTGTTATGAACACTACCAGCGAGAATAAAATGAAAAGAGCACTGACATGAGCGTTTACCAGATATGAACAGAAACGGACCTTCTACAGGAAGTAGGCCACACCTCAGTAGTGGGATTATGCCTTGATTGACTCGTTGGATAAAGTCGTTGCTGATAGCATTTTTGACGTACTAGCCGTTTTCATGACCAACGGCACATATCCGACGAATCCAACGGAAGACGCCGATGAAGAAAACTTACTTCACGGGCCCCATGAACTCTTGCCAAACTCAAGACGGAGACGCTACCAAACTAGCCGGGTGATATCTCGCCGACTCGAAGAAAGCACTCGATTCACTCCGAAAGCAGAAAGAGAACGATGAAAATCTTCAAAAAATGAGACTGGAACCGTACATGAATGATCGATACAATTTTGTAAACGTTTCGGCGATCATCCATATCTGAGGCCCAAACTTTTCGCCATAACGTTTTGCCTCCTGAAGGACGTGCATTTGCTTCGCGTGTCACTGATTCGTTCGCGGCTGGTCACAATCAATGAACAATTCTGATTGAACAACACGCTTTCTTGGTTTCTCGGGATGAACAGGTAGGATTCTATTTCGACATGAACCACAATCGGATCGATCCGCGCATCTTGCCACACTTGAACCCAATAACTCACGAGCGAAATTTTTGTGCCCAGTATCAGAGTTGAGACATCATCGCTCCGGTGCTGTCGCAGCCTTCTCTTCTCGGAAGCGTACCAAATTCGCAAACAAACAAAGACAAATAAACACGGACACACACTGCATCTCTCGCAACCATTTGGCAATCCAAGATTAATGTTGGTCATTAGACAATACAGTGCTCCGAAAGTCTAGACTTCGTGTCACGTTTTTCTGTCGGCGTGGGAGCTGGGGTCAGAACACTTCAGTACGCGCACACTTACACCCCGAGCAGAAGAGGGTGCTCTCATTTGCTCCATTTTTTTGCTTGCATTTTCACCGCAGGATTTCACCTCGAAGACATGGGCGACCATCAGAAAAATTGATACCAACCCACATCAGACGGATAGGTTGTGGACGAACTCATTGTTAAACACCGTACATCTTTCGGCTTGTGGTGCATATTCACGAGCGTGCTCAGATAAGCTTTCCCGAAGCGAGAAGAGCCGCTGAGCGAGATGTACGAGAATCTCACTTCAGAAAGCGGGAGGAATGTATTCGCAGGAAAACCCCCATAGGTGACCGCCAGGCATCGTTCATCGTTGATGACTAAACTCAACGGTGACCCAAAACGGAGCTCTGTTACACAAGACCGAGAAGAAAAACAGAAATAATTCCAGCTGGCCGTTCATCATTGTCAGTACTCGTTAAGCCGTGAACTGAACCTCATTTACATGCTTTGTCATACGCTGTTTTTCTTTCACCCAGGTGTCATTTGAGCAAGGTTATGCAGACAGCAAGTGAGCTTGAGTCCTCTTCTTCTGTTCTCGTCACAAGGTTCTCATCCCTAGGGAGCCCCGCTTTCGCCCTCACTCTTGCTCCATGATCTGCTTCAAGCTTCGCGGACCCGGGGTCCGAGGGCTGATGAGGCTCTCGAGGTTTCTGTAAATCTCGATATAAGGAGTTGTGGAATACAGTTTTCGCGCCATTGGAGAGCTCGTCTTGTGCGCTTTTTTTGTGACCCCCATTCAACCCGAAGGCCCGCGAATAGGGAGCCTTTCCTTCGATTGGCCAATGCCTGAGGCTCCCTCAAACTCCAAATTCAAAGCTCCTTATCTCGGGAGTTCACTTGGAAATCGCTCACACGGTGGACTCATGTTTCTATACGCGGGACTCCGGGGCGACAATCGCTCAGTCGACGGGGCACAAGGCTGGCCGAATTTTGTTCATAGAGTCTCCATTCAGACATCCAGCTTCACACTGCCCCTATTCATGAAGTCAACGCCGGCACCCGTGACTTGTTCCTTAATGAAACTCTTTCGTGTCAGCGTCATGGCTGTCACTTGCGGTGGCTCGACGAACATTTGTTTTAAGAGCGCATCAAGGTCCCGCCCCAGACCACGTACTGATCTGAAACATCTTCATTCGATCGTACAGATAATTGGAAAACGGCGCGGATTTCTCTCTGATTGCTTGCTATTATCGCAACGCGGAGCCTCCAAACAGAATACTCTGACTGAAATGCGCGATACTCTGGTTCTGAGGTATCGCTAGGATCATCATCATTAGGGCTGCGAAGTTCAGGCACTAAAAAATTGACACACCATATCGGCATACAAAATTGCTGAAAAAGGCACTCAAAATAGGCAGGAAAGACATGATAGGCTCGACCTCGGCCACTTCTGTGGACGTTAAACTCCTATTTCTCTTCCAATAAGAGAGCAAAATTGGGCTCGTACGGTGTTCGAGTTCTCTGTGAGGCATGATCGCCTTCGACGTGCTAAAAGCTTTGACGGACACTACGCCGGCGCGATCCGGCGGAGCGCTCTTGCTAGAATTACGCAACTCTGGACTCGAGAGAAAACTCCGGGAGATCAGAACCTACGGTAGAATTAGTTCGGTGTCTCCTTGGAAACTCAAGAACCCTCAGAAGAGCCGAAAAACTTGCACGATAGGCACTTCAGGCCTTGAAAAACCAAAATAGGCAAGAGCAGTGAAAATTCTCTGATAAAGACAGGCACAGACATTTATGGCAAAACGCCTGAACTTCTCAGGCCTAATCATCATGTACGAGTCATTTTCATCCGAGACTTACAATCGTGTGGAGCGAAAAGTCGCAGATTGAATATTTTCCAACGTTTCAGGAAAGAGAGCTGTGGTGAGGATTTCGGGGAATACAGGGTGGTTAAGAACCGTTTGGAGGCTACTCGTGAAAGCAAGCATCAGAGAGTGATGAGTATGATGAATGATCTCTGGCAAAATCGAAGAATACGCCGAGTACTCTCGGTCTCGAGCGTAGTTCACCCCTATAGTTTTCGGGATCTTATACCGATTTTGAGCCTCCCCATTTCCTACGGAAACCTGACCAGAGAACCTTTATAATGGGAAGCGCTTTGGTCTTTGAATCGAAAAAGCATTCGGGTCCTCTCTTCTAGGGTTCCTCATTTTCCTCAGTGCTTGAGCCGCCGTTCTGCCTTTGGGGTCGGTATAGAAACGTTGTTGTATCCAGAATCGCGAATTATCTCATGCCCCCCCCCCCCCCCCCCCAAGTATTGAACACTATATCTATCGACTCCAAAAACGACTCCGAAGGTAGGAATGAGATACCTCCCTATAACTATTCAGTCTTCCGGGAGGGTCAGCCTCGTCACTCCTCCGCCTGGGGTACGTAATTCTTAGGAAAAACACAGAGAATCAGTCGCAGACAGGAAAGACTTGTTTCAGATGGGTAACGGGAGTTAACGGCTTTGGGCAGGTACACAGACTTCGCATTATGGGAACAAGGTCGTGAGCGAATTCCTCGACGGAACCGACCTCAAACGAGACCTCTTAGTCTTCTCGGGCAGCAAGTTCGCCCAGTCTTTGATTTTCGAAGCCGTCGTCCGAAGTGAGAGCATCCCGATTACTTCGACCATTACTGCTTGTCGAGGCTCTGTACGTTCAAGTCCGGCGATGTATCGATTTGGTGTTTATGTTGTAGAATGAATGCTATAGAATAATCTTGTACATCACTCGGTGGCGTTTTACCAAATATGAACAACTACTTTCTTCGACGATTTACATCATTGCATCATTTGTATGCGCATGTGCATAAAGAACTTCAGTGAAGACGAGCAAGCTCAATATCAGCCGTAATCCTCCGCGGAAACTTCCCGCCGATCGCGAGCGAGAAGAGGGCTCGCCTGGTGCAGTGGCATGTACCAAGTTTCTTCCGCCGAATGGCCCACTGGACCCGAGACCTGAAATTCGTTCATGATTTTTCCTTTTCCTTCTATCGATCTTATATCAGTTCACTCTTCCGGTTCCATCGTCGTCATCACCGACACCAGTGGTTTGGGATCTGTTGTTTCCGATCTTGGTTTTGTTGCTGCTATCGTTTCGTACCCCCCAAGGTTTTCAGTCGCGCGGATCACAGAATTTACGTATCACGACGACCACTGAAGCGGCCATACAGCGTCAATACCCGGCTCCGTTGAAGCTGAAAGATACGCTAGCGGCATACGATGTCGACTGTCGGTGTAATTGTCGATCCCGCAAGAATGGCACGAGCGAAGACAACGGCGAAAATGAAAAGTACACGAGGGATAGGCACCAGTCAGTCGTCAGTCAGTCAGTTAGATAGCGGCGCGGCGGTGGTGGGTTCACCGCAAAACACGAATTTCATTAAATCTAGTTTAAATAAATGATACCGATATATTATTGCGGAGCGGTGAAGCTGGTTGTATTTACTACCGACTGGCTGGCTGGCAGACTGCTCAACTTTCTTGCTCGCTCGCGTCTTCTTTAAATACAGTTCCAGGGGTGTGGAGTAAGAGAGTTTGCTGTTTCGAAATGTAGCTCATATGGCTGAACGATGACCCTTCACGTCGATGCCGATGCAAAGTGGTGCGCCTCTCCCGAACCCGGGCATTATTGAAAACAGTGAAATAATTTCATGGTCCAGATCGGATGATTTCCAATCCGTTCTTGGAGCGGCTCGTAACCTCCTGATCCGAGTACAGGTCCGAGAGAGTTGGTCTCACTACGTTTCCGGTGTTTTCAGATAATCCCGGACGCCTCATGGGCGACTTAAGAGACCCCGATCTCGACTGTTACATTAGACAAACAAAACTACAAAAATCAAATCCAAGACGGACGGCCCGGTCCAAGGATTGAACCGCAAAGGAACGGCAAATCATCCGGAGGGCGCATCTCGTCATACCACATGGCGGGGATCGCCCCCGACGGAGAGCCCTGACGTCAACATCTGATCCAGAACCCAGATCTGAGCGATCGACCAAGCGAGCGAGCGATCGCACGACTACCAGACACCATGCTGGATACACGTCCGGCAGTCGGTGACTCGGTTGGAATTCATCATGGGGAAAGTGAGCGCGGGGAAAGCGCTAAGCACCGCGGCGAGGAGAAATCAGCGAAACTCATGGACTTGGCTGGACTTCGTAACGGGACAATTTGCAGTTTGTCTTTTAGCGGACCGGTGACGAGAAGAAGCCGTGTCTTGGTGAAGTGCTTACCTCCATCTCTAACCCCCAACCTTCCCTTTTTCCAATTTAATTCCTCCTCTAATTTCTCTACTTCACTCACATTGTTGTTGTGATTGTTGTGCTGGTTGTCGTTGTGGTCGGTGTCGTCGCGTTCCTGCACTGGCATTGGTTCCTGCCTCCAATTGGAATTCATCCGACTCTGAAAGTCACCGAGAAAAGAATCAGCCCGCCAGTTGCGAGTTTACCCCTCGGAAATACTCCACTCAATTCAAGTATACGAAGCCGAAAACAAAAAGCAAGCTGAGCGCGTTTTTCGTCCTCGCAAACTCGTCAGAGATCAGGCATGTGTGAGGCTGAAAGCTCACATGCACGCTCTGTGTGTCTTACCCGTTGGATTGTGATTCTGCTCACGCTATGCGCCCAAGGAGCTTTCGGTAAGTCTTCCGATACATATTCATAATAGGTACTGAAGTTGATCGATCGACAACGCGGTTCACGAGACTTCAGAAGTGTCGCAACTTGATGGAAGATGGGTTCTGGGATGGGATCTTTCGTTCTTTCTTTCTTTCTGTTCCGTACTGCGTGCGATCTGGGTTCCTGTGACAGAACGAATTGGGACGCGACGAATATGGACGGGACAGTTATAATTATTCAAACTAGCCTATTACTACTCGGTCCAGATGAACGTACCTAATCGTAAAACGGGACCGGCTGTTGCATACCGAATCGATCGGAACAAGACGTCGAAGATCTCAATTAGAGTGTTCTCGCCACCGAGAAATTACGAGCCAAAATCAAATCTTGAGAAGCAGATGATTCGGACGGGCCATGAGTGCAATTCACTTCCTTCCGCCGGCCGACAGCCGGTGCCACCGGTGATGCTTCCTTCACTGCAATCTCTGTTGGTCTAATTTGTCGTATTCCACTTTGCTGCTCTGGTTCGGACATGGTGTCACTGACGTTTTGCGGGAGACACCACCAGGAGGCAAACGAAGTTAGCAGTAGTTACACGGGCCGCAGGGCCACATCCATCGATGTTAGCGCCTGCTTCAGATTGAGGATCGTTTCCGACGCTGAAAATCTATCTGGATGCCACCCCAGAATACGGGTGTCAATGATTCTGATCGGAGATTGCGGGTTCCTGATCGGATCAAGGATGAACAGTGAAAGTCGAAGAACGGATTTGGTTAAAGCTTCGATTCACAGATTGTAGCCGTGACGTCCCTGTTGAAATGAAAAAAAAACATATCGACATTACAAGTTGCCTATGTGTACAAGGGCGAAATCGGAAATTACTCCGGACTGATGCGGTACTAGCGGTCCAGGGCCACGACATGTTCGCTCCAACGTATGTTCTTCGATCACACGCTCATTTGTTTAGCTACATAACAAGTCGTTGTCTAGCTTTTCTCACTCCTGTCTTCGACCGCTCCATGGGTTGCCAATCGTACAACAAGCAGTGATAAAACATGGGTCGCCTGACGGAGCCGATTGATGGGTAGGGCTTCTTTTGAGGGATTCTCTCTTGGTTCGTCCGCCGTCGCACAGTGGGCCAAAATGCAGAAGTAGGAGGACAAAATTATTTTTTCTCTTCTTCCGACTCTTTTGGGTCAGAAAAGTCTAAATCGGCAGTGGAAAGGACTGCTGAGCCCCTTAAACGGACCTCACGAAGTCACACACGAAGCTTGTTTGAGAGCTATCGTTTCTAACGCGACGCACCTGAAGTACCGAGGTGATCGCCGAGGCAGCGGACATCACGATGGAGACCTTCCAGACAATCGGATCAGATAAGTTCGGATGCCTAACAGTATCGTTCCATAAGTGTTTCGAACCGGGAGCGTTTAATGCCCATGCAAAGTCTCGGGAAAGAGCTATTCATTGATTTTCGAAATTCGCTTGGTACTTTTTTTCCGCAGAAACCCGCGGAGGTCTGCGAGTTGTTTCATGAACTAGACACCATGGCCTATCTTATGCGACATATCCCAAGAGGAACCCAGACCGACCCCGTGTATTTGCAGGCTCGTCGAGTTTGCCGTTTTTTGCTGAAAACTTCATCATTTCAACGAACCCACCTTATGTTGTCGGAATTAGAATTTTGCTCGAGTGGGTGATCCTGTGGCTCATTTCAAGAGTATAGGAGTTGATAGAATCGATCCTGTCCTAAGGAAGCCCCGTAGTCTGAGTTAGTTTCTGCTGTGAAGATAGAGGCCGAAAAAAGTCGGTCTTGGGAAGGTTTTTCCGTCCGTATTGCGTAGCCGTTAGAAGAAACACGGGACGGGTTCAGTCGATGAAAAATGTGGCTTTCCGAGTTCTAGCCGTCTGAGTCTCTGCCTATTCCAACATGTTTTGTCCCCCTATATCGGCGTTTTGGCCCACGGTGCGTCGGTAGTAGGGTGTCGGTTAACCAATTGCGAGCATGATGTATCGGTAGCTCGATTGCTTGCCAGAGTTTCAGGGCAAACTTTAGAGGCGATCGAACGAGGTGTAAATTCAGGAACTCCACGAGATTCGTTCGGAGTTTGGATTTTCAAGATGCCAAAGGAGGGTCGGCGGAGAAAGGCGTCGATTTGCAGTGAATGATAAGATGATGAGCGAAGTTCTCACTCACAATCAGTCAGTGCTGTGGTCGATAACTCGACCCGGCAAAGTTTATTGTCAAGCCTATCGTGGGAGTCACAATCTAGGGAAAGTCGAAAAAAGCTACTTACTTGAGCGGAAATGGGGCGAAAATCTGACTTCGTGACGTCTGACCGCCTGTCACCGAGTTAGTGCGCGGTCCGCTGGGCGAAAGTTTACGGACTTAGATCCTCCATTGTTCGGTTCGGATTGTTTCATTGTATTGAAATAGGAATCGTTCCTCTGTTCTATCTCTAACCCTTACGACTTTTCCTGCTTTATTTTCCGTTGGGTTCATCTCTGGCGGAAGTATCAGTCTGTCAAAGGTGCGTGTCCCCAGCTGCATATGCGCTCGCTCACGAAAAGCGACAAGATCTGACCAAATTAACATTAGGCCGGACGCTTCGCCGGTCTTTCGGGCGGCCAGTCGTCGGAAAAAGAACGCTGGATGGTTACTTCTGATCCCTTCTCCATGGCGAATGTGTGACAGTGCTTAATTGAGTTCTGCAACCACATGAAAAGACAGCTATTTTTGTTAGGGGCCAGATTAGGGAGAAGAGAAGAAAACGTTCACTTTCAGTCTGCTCAGGAGAAGGCTGATTAGCAAATTACGTGACATGATTGTTGGAAATTCTGGGCGAAAGCAGTTTGCGTCGCTAGGCAGGTGACTACCGTAGCGCTTCAGAAAACATTCGAAATCCAAGCGATTACGAACCCGTTGTGCTCAGTTTGCCAAACGCCGATGGTGAACTCCATCTTTTTCGGCGGTTACCAGGGACCCGATAAACGAAATAGAGAATCATTGGCTCAATCAAACGGAATTTAATTGCGAAACAATAAATCAAGCCAATTTATGAACACTGCAAAGAGGTGAACGAGGACCCCGAAGCAATAGCAGCAGTGAATGCAAATGATGATCCAAATGTTCCAAACAGGCCGTGAAACGATTTCAATTTGCCAATGAAAACTGTCTGCCTGGGTGTCTTTGACAGTCGCGCTTCATCTTCCGTATTTCTCCGTGATTATCCCGTTCGTGATTAGCCTGTGTGTTCGCTGCCAATGACGTTGCTCAGAAGCTTCTCTGGAAGAGGATCCAAAAGTATTCAGAACGGGTATAACGACGACTGTTTCAAATACGTGGGCAACCCTGGACACAACTGAAGAGAACTCAAGAAACTGGGTGAAAATTCTAAAGTCTGAATAGCAAATGAATACTCACATCTGGCACTATAAAGGATCTGCGTTGCTCTACCATTGCCCACGTACTGCGACGGCAACGCAGCGTTCCGTGCAAGAGGTTGAACGGATAAGACGCTGTCAGAAATGGTTTTCTTATCACGAGAGCTGTACTTAGTCGTGGTCGTCGACGTTGCTTTGTAATGCGAGTCGATGGATGGGAAGCACGGAACTGCGGGAAATACAAACAAGGAAAGGAATGATCCGTCACATGAGGAATGAGGAACGTCACGCAATTAAACGGCAGATTTTTGCGATGTCTCGCGTTCACCGTTCTGACATACGGTGTGACGGCTTACTGTTATCCAATCGGGGATGGCTTTCAGCTCGCGTTCCGGAAAATTACAGCATCGAGGCAACCATCAAATACTGAATCGATAGGCAAAAAATGGGATTTGTTGGAAACGAATTGAATTAACATTTTTATGCAGCGTTTCCGGGCATCGATGATTAGAGTATACTATATTCTGATTGGGAGAATCATAGGATCTGAATCAGTGGTTCTCAAAGTGGTTGATATGGACTCCTGGGGGTGGCTACCGATCCCCTAGGGGTCGACGGGTCGATTTCCTCGAGGATGACTCGGATTCCACAGCTCACAGATCAAGTCATATTTGCCTTCGATCGAAGAATAAGACTGATATCTCGGACAACCATCGGCAGCGTGAAGAATCGGACTAAATTCCATTTCAAATCTTCCATTTCGTGAAACCGTTCCTCTCAGTATCGCCGTCGATGTGTCAAACGGATTCGACATCTTCCGAGAATAACGAAATGGCGAGTAAAGATTTGCGTATTTCGTTTTTCTCGGATTTCAATGCGATCGTCGCAGATCGAACGAATCGTTTTCGACGGCCGGCGCACCATGTTCGGAAAGCTGCAAAGACAGACACGCGTGAACTTGACAACGTTTTTGGACACACGGTCCCGACCAAGACCTTCGTTAGCATATTGCAGTTGGACTGGCTCGGACTTGAAATGAGTGAATAGTGTTCACGGTCTGAAGTTGTTATTCGCAATGACGTCCGTCCGGATCGTCGTTTAGGTGGTTGACGCTGCCGCTTATCTCAGTTGCGTGAGGTGCATCGACTTTTCTGAAAGCCTGTTGGCGGTCAGGAGTCGAATCAGCTCAAGTGATGCTTTTCAAAATGAGCTTGAACAGACTTGACCAGCGAACTTCAACGGAATTCGAGAGGAAAAATTATGTTCAAGTCCGTAATGGTTCCGTGCTTTGGGCCGAGGTGATCGACAGGTGAGCGCGAAGCTCAACGATGGCCGTCCGCGCGAAAACCTGATCTAGACGATGGTCTGCCTTCGCAAGATCTGCTACATGGCTAACGGTTTCGGTGAGGTTTCTTTCTGCCAAACCACCTTGACACCCAGAATTTGACGACATCCCGCGGTTCTCGCCGCTAAGCCAAGCGGACGGACGACACCGCCGCCCAGCAAATTGGACGGGCTTTATTTTTTTTCTATTTGTCGCTTGCTCCTGCATCTTTCGGTGACGTTGCTCCTCCTCCTCTAATTGCGCTTGCTCGGGCTTCTTCGTGAAGCCTTTTCCGCAGCGTTGAAATTACAAAGCCGCCACCGAGTGGGATTTATGACTGAGTCAGTCGGTTTGTCCACGTCCGTCTGTCCAGTTTTCTGTCCGTTACTTGCTGGGCTGGGTTGCAGTCGCGAGTGACGGCAACGACGACGACGACGCACGGATGGACGACAGAAGCAGTGGGTCATGTTGTGGGAACTAACGACGATACCGACGACGACGACGACGCGGCGGCGCAACGACAGCGGCGTCGACCACGGCGACAGTGGACTGGATGTCGGAGCGACATTGCTCGCTGTCGCCGTCCTCATCAACGAGCGACAACGAGCAGTTCCAATTTAAGGGATGGATAAACGGATAGATACGGCAAGATCGATGGAAGGATGGATAGATAGAGAGAGGGATAGATGGACAGATAAATAGATATAGGAACGAATCGGGTAAGCGAACGTACAGATGTCGAAGAGGGATGGATCGATGGGTGGAGAGATGGTCTGATTCTGGCAATTTTCAAATCATAATAATTGTACATATAATTATTGGCGACCATGCTACCGCCGGCTATTGATTTACGTTCAAGCTTTTCTCGATGTCGCCTTCTTGCAACGCCAACCGTGTCTTCATTCGTCCGTCCATCCGCCCGCTTTCTCGCTCGTTTTACTTCTTTTTGCGTCTCGCAGTGTATGTACACGTAAAGTATTCAGACGAATCAATTGGGTTATTTCGGTCATTGGTCAAGTCGCTCGACGTTGTCATAGATAACACAGGGATCAGCCAGAGTGAGAAATGCTGATATCCTGTTAGTTCCAGCTGTCTTTTTCCCCAAGTCGAGACGAAGACATCGGTCGTGCACGATCTCATTTAAGAAAAGCTGGGGACTGGGGCCCAGCGTATGACTCGCCCGATAACTCTGAAGCGAGTCGAATCTTCTACAAAAACATCAGGATGTAAGAATCACTGCCATACTCGCTGCAGAAAGGATTCGCCAGCCTCCCTCAATCTTGGTCTTCGGCTGTTTTGTGGAGCACCAATGTCGACCCGAATCGATTCCGAGCTCCTCGAAAAATTCCCCGTTCTATGGGAAAATATGGAAGATTCCTCGAAATACTTCGCGCATCTCGGGAACAAGATCTGTGATGGAGTCAGAATAGGATAGGATAGAAGCGTGGAGAGTCTGCGGAGCCTGCTAATAAATCAGCAGAATACTGAAAAAACTTCAAATAACGAAATGTTGAAATGACGGAGTTGAATGAGTTTTTGTTCCGGGTTCCGTTCTTTTTCTCCCCTGACACGTTATACTGGTACTGTCGTTACCTGCTGCTAACGAATCATCAGTGGTGGCCCAACGAGCCTGCCCGACTGCCGGGCTACGCATGCGAGCAGAAAACCGCCGCAATACAGAGACATCATCAGAACTTAGCAATCAGTGAACTTCCGAGTTGTCTTGCCGCTCGCCAGTCTGCTGCGGCAACTCTGGCTGCTTCTGTTACTGCTCACAGTCAGCTAATTCGCGACGGAAGTGCACAACGAGACACGACAACCAACACCGAAAAAAACGGCACGACGGTTACGATCATGACGACGATCACGGCGCGCGCGATGAAGAAGGAATAGAACGAGCGGCAGCAGAAATAGAAATAGAAAAAAAAAGAAGTAGAAGAACCTATAACAGAAGTGAGCGAGCTCAGTACGGACGGGGTAACGACAAAGGGAGAACAAAGACTACGGAACGGCGGAATGCTGCGGCGGTGGCGGCGGCAACGATGACGACGAGCTCAGATATGTTCAATTGTTTTCTGTTATCTGTCGCATTTTGCATCTCCGGCCATTCGCGGGATAGCCATTCACCTGACCGTCCATTCGTGCACTTCTGGTCCGCCCGTTGTTTGTTCGTCCAATGGACGTTAGGCCTGCATTGGCTACCTCAGTCAGTCGGCCCCATGTAGAGAAATGTTCCGCTTGTATTCGAACATCGGTTTCCATGATGAGTCGTAAGCGAGTTTCCGGATCAATCTGGACTGAGATCTGAACTCCCGCATTCGCAAATGTCTTATTTCAATTGTGCTCAGTTCGCAAACGATGCGACGTCTTCGATCGGGAAGGGGAATCGAATCGATGCCAGAATGACTCTTTTTCCAGGCTATCGAAGTTATGAAGCAGTTATAGATTATCACCTCGGGATAAAAAAGTGAACGTCGGTCTTTTCGGAATGCTCCCCTTGGGCCGCACTTTGAGGTGATTCGGAGAGGGCGACGTTTCCGGGGCGACTCATCTCGTTTTCGGGATTTATCAACCATGGAACGGAACTGGGCGAGTTGGATTTTCTTTGACTCCGTCGTTGGTAATTTGGACCCGAACTTTCCGGGCCTGCGTTTCGTGCCGGAACGGATACTCAGATGGAGCAAGTCATAGAAAGCAAGCCCAATGAGAGGTCCGTGAACCGATGAACAGATCGACTCGCCGGGAGATCACGGCTGACAGAAGACCCGCCTGACAGAAGGTCTTCGGAATACTCCGCCTCTGAAACTCGGAACTTGAGCTTTACGCCACGTGTTCGAATGGACATCACGAAGCCTCGACTTTGCAGCGCTCACCGCAAGTGACGTTTGTCATTGCGGATGTTAAGGGGACGGGGATCCACAACAAGTGAAAGAAACGAGTGGACGATAGGCAAGGCAAAAGAAATTTCAAAAGAGAGAAAAATGTGGACAATTTCAGCGAAAGAAACGCATGCGACCAAAGGTCAAGTTGCGAACATGGCAGTGTGCAATGCGTGGGAATTCGGGGGCCTACTGGCCGAGTGAGACTTCCACAGAGAAAAATTTGCTCACGATGCCTGAGCTGGACAAAACTTTAGTTTCGTTAGGGTTTCGAAACGCTGGACGCGGATCGAATCGGATATTAGCGGAATGGTTTTGCGATATTTCCCGTCGACACCTTTCCACGTCGTGAAGTGTTGGTGCGGGGGCCGAGAATCTTACATATTTTTTCAGTTTTTCCACCGATTCGTCGGAGGCTAACTCTTCCGGCAAAGTTTGTTGGTGGAGCGTGCACAACTTCGGGGAGCCAAGCTGGGCGACAGTAGGGCCATGGTTTTATTTTCTTTTGGGGAGGGACACGAGAGCGGGACGTGGAGCTTGACCAGATCGGTGCCAGGACGTCAACGGCGTTGGTGACTTGTTTGGCAGAAGCCATAATTACTTCGGACGCAGAACGTCCATCCCAAAACGTCGAGCTGCAGCAGAAGAATTCTGGAAGACAACCACGGTGTCGACGACGAGGAATGGCAGAGACATCGTCAATGAAAAAGACTCACAGAAGTGGTGATAGTCGAAGATCATCGACTCGATCACCAGACCGTACCTGACTCCGTTCAAAAGCCGAACAGGACGATCGGTTTCCACTGAAGTCGACACGCTGTAAGTGGAATCCGATGCAGTCCGTCAGTCAAGCAAGAGATCGATATCCTGCGGGAACTTCGCCAGCCAGAAAACGACACATGGGAGATAATTAAAAATTTGAGCCCTTGTCGTCGACTTGACCGGCTGAGCCCAAATGAAGGAGCAGAAAAATGAGACGAAGAACGACATCGCGGCGCAAGCGAAAGTCCGGAGGGATGTTTCACCTCGCGAGCCAGCGGACGCTCGTAGACGCTACGCCGCGCCGTATCATTAATCGTATCTTCGCCGATGAGACCGAGAAGATTGGATCCGATCCATTGCTCATAGTGATTCCGACCGCGGTCCGGCATGACATTGGCTCGAAGTGGTGGGGGAATCAAGTATCACCTTAGCCTCTCGTCCAATTTAGGTTCATCAGATCTCGCGGCTTCTGCCGCTTCTCCGAGAAATTCACTCAACAGCCGTTTTCGATAGATTGCCTAGATTGGCGGACGACCTCATACCACAAGGTGTGGAACAACATTCGGCAAAGTTCGGAAAGTGAGAACATCAGGCAGCTGTACAAAGGGCAGAAAATCAGCCAAACAATTATGGTCAGATTTCGAGATAATCAGGCGGCAAATAAGAAAAGAAACTCGGGGACAGTGATCTCGCGCTTGCGTGGCAATCAGGCTCAGTGTGAATGTGCGCAAATCGACATGACCGCGCGAGTGAGTGAGCAAACGTCCCTGGTTGTTGCGGCGGCGGCGGCGGCGGTGATGGTGATGGTGATGGTGTTAGTGGTATCGTTGTTGTATCAGATATGGAGGCTCACAGTCGCGTGATTCATATTATCTGCGGCGACATGTTTCCCGTTGCTTCAGTATTTGCGTGCCGGTGCCGCAAGCACTGCAAGCGGTAGATCGTCGCTCGCTGACCGGCTCGTCCGCTTGCTCGCTCAATCGATCGAGAAAGCATCCGACTGCCTGACCGTTGGCTGCTCGACCGACTCGCTGGCTTCCCGTCCGGCCTGCCGGCGAGCACTGGAGCCAGCGATTTGGTTCGCGAGTCTGCCCTCTGGCAAGCCGTATAGACACACATATACATCTCTGATGGAGCTTCGGATCTGTAATCATTCGTGCAGCCCCGTAGAAGTGGAAAAGTAAAGTCAAGCAGGCGAACCAATCGGGGAGATACTGCGACGAATCGGGGAACTGATCAAGGCCTTGCATATGTGAGCCATACCGCGTCCCCAATCAGCCCTGGAAGCATCGATTCTTGCTTTGAGGGAGTGATCGCGAACGATATTTTTGATGAAAACTGAACCTCGGTTCCGAGATGATAGGTTCCGACCGTCTTATTCGAGAACGTGCTCTGCTTCAACGACAGGACCGAATCCAAGGATTCATGTGCCAGTAAACATTGTGTTTCTGACGACGAACTGCGATATGATGATAGGGACGTAGTTCAACCACGTGTTCTGCTTGGTGTTCTTGCTAGAATTTGGAAATCACGTTCAACAAGATGTATGTATACATGTTGACCCGAACTGCTCGCAGTTCCTTGACAATTCGACACGTTGAGGCGCACATCGTAAATGATTCTCGATTATACCTGTCACCGTTTCGTCGTCTTCGTTGACAGGGTGTCTCCTTCGTTGGTTACCATCCTCGTTGTTGTTGTTGTTGCTGTTGCTGCTGTTCTGGGTAGCACTTCAGTCGTAAAGATAAGAGGAGGAGAGAAAAGCAGTTCGAACAGAAGACAGCTTTGAATAAATGCGATAGGAAAAGTACGTTTGCCACTTCATGAATCCAGCTTCTGTTTCGATGATCGAACGGACGAGCAGAAGATCCTACAACCGATCGCGAGACAATCCCAGACACGCTACAAGCATTCGCGGAGACCATCACCGCATGGACGCCGCATGGAGTGTACTTAAGCATCCTCAGGATCCGTAAGTATCTTTCGTCGGGAAAACGGGCGGATCTTGAGCCGAATCGAGACTCCGGATTTCTTCTGATGCCGCACGCGCGTCGAGTTCTCAATCGTCAACTTCTGAAACCGAATGTCCATTTTCGTTGACACTCCTCCCATTACGTCGTCGTTTTCCCTGTCGGCCCCACTGACAGCTGAAATCGCCGAACACTGCGCTGTCGCTCTGGATTTGAAGACTGCCCGACTGTGTGACAAAGCGTTGGTCAAATTTCTCCGCATCAAGAGGAAAATCCCAGCGGACGGGCGGGAAGCCAGATATCCAGACGGCTAATTGAAGAAAAACCGATGGAGAATATCGTCCCCATCTTCCCGAGCCGAGCGAAAACCACCCACACCCGCGATCGGGCAGATCATCGACTCAATAGAAGTAGCGGATGACCCCAGAGAAACTTTCACAAACCTTCAGCGGTTCGAGATAATTCAGATCGTCATTTTCCGCTGAAAAGTGACTTCTTTCGACAATTTCCACAAGATGATGGTCGGTGGTAGCTTCAGATCGACGATCCTGAACCTTCAACAATGCGAACCATGAGGAAAAGTCGACGAGATCGTGTACGGAATGCTCGACAGCGATATTTCTCCGATTCGATTCGAAACGATACGGCAGGAATTCGTAGAAGATCTCATCGCAACCCCTGTGAAGAGGTGTCAGATGTCGAATACTGTTCAGGATGAAGTGCTTCCCGTTCATAACGATCCCACTTGGTGGTGGTTTATCGCACAAATCAAGGGGGTCACTGACTGGAACGATCGGAAGTGTGTCTTATCACCAGAAGCGAATGCGACAGCGACTATTTTCCAAGCTATGAAAACCGGGGGAATCGTCGAGAGAACGGAAAGGAAAACAGATAATATGCCGGTCCGGAGCTGTATGACGGCGTATCAAAATTGCAACCATGCTCTTTTATCGTAGTAAGATCGCCTGCACGGTATCGGATGCGACACATTCATACTGTGTCACACAGTAAACAGATATAATCGCGAATCATCACTAAGGTTGATCTCTGAACTCTTCGGGCTTGAATGTGGACTTGAAGAACTCGGCCAGAGACGCGGGAATCAACAAACGCTCGAGGGACAAGCGCGATGCCTTGATTGACACTGTGCTCGAGGAACGTGTTACACACAGGGTTTCACTTTGGCACCGATTCCTCTCTCGTGGTTGGTTTGATTCTCGGTTTGTTTTCTACTTGGCCATCCTTCATAATCAATTTATACATCATAAATCATGGCGATCGCACAAACGACCGATGCCGTCGAAATCTGATTAGCGTGATAATCCTACCGATGACCGGCGAGAAAAAGCAATGCATCATCGCGGAGAGAATATTCTGCCGAGTAATTTGCGCGCTGTTCACTCTCGGACCTCCGCGGGAGCTTCTGGAAAACGAAGGCTCAGTCAATCCTCTTCCGCTTCCAAGCCCCCGCCCAATCTCAACAGACTAACTTCACGCGAATATTGTGGAAGGAAAAGAACCTTCTTAAATTGAGGAGATTTCCATCCGCGTTCTACAATGAACAAATATCGGATCGCTGAGTGAGCGAATACTGAGCGATGTCCTGATTGAGAGAGAGAACGAATCTGCGGGAAATTCGTTATTCGTTAAAGAAGCCGGAGTCATTTTCCGACGGCGGAAAGTCGACCCTCGGCAGAAAGTCATCTTCGTAGACATCTCATTCATTTACGTTCTCGCGACGAATCTATTCGTCAGGCGATCCGTCCATCGACGGAGAGCTTGCCCGCTGGTACCAGATTGATTCGGATGATATTAATCTTTCTTCTTCCACTGAGTTCTGACGTTTGCCACGAACCGCTGTCATCGCTGTCAAGCGAATGTATCCATTTTGGTCTGCTTCCTTGTCTGTCGAATGGCAAGCGTCTCGTCTCGCTGAAACACCATTCGACTCTTCATTTTCCTCAAACCGTTTCTTGATCATACATCCGTTACACGGTCATCTTGAAGAGACGAAGTTATCTCGAGTGACTTCCATCCTTACCCTGGCTATTTCGCACTGCTATCCACCAAAGAAAAATACTAAAATGAAGCGCGGGAAACGAGCCAAATGCAGAACACGAGCTGTCACTTCGATTTTCACCAAATTCCTGGAGATCCATTGCTAAATCCAAACAGCGTTCCCGATACTAGCCTGGCTAACACAGTCTCCCACCTATTTTTGATGTTTGAACTTTCGGAACCTGGTTTCTCATTCCATCCCCAACGACTTCCAGCCTCTCGGATTATTGGCGCTCGTGTCGGTCATCCTCCTTTTCTGTTTTTTTCGTTTTCAGTCCTCCTTTTTTGCCATGTTCGACGACGGCATTCCTGTTGCACAAAGTTAGTTGTTAGTTTGGTAAACTAATATACCGGTCAGCTGCTCGGCTACTTGACCAGCTGGCTTTTCCTGATTTTCGGTGCCATTCGGTGCGGCGGTGGCCTAAAGGCCGGGAGTATTTGAGGCTTTTGACTTGAACTTAGTAACCCGAGATCAATCACAATTATCGTCTCACTCAACCAACAGCTTGTGCGACGCAGAAACGTTCAGCCGACTGTCGGACTGACTGGAGCATGCTCGTATCATTAGGCACGCGAGCAAAAGCCGCGAGTCGAAGCTCAACGATCCTCAATAAATTATCACCACGCTAGAAGACAACGTAAAAACGGTCCGTCGTGTGTTCTGTGATGGAGTAAACCGATGCCATCCTCTACAACCGCGTTACGTACGCGATTTTGGGATTCGATTTCAACAGAATCCCACGATCGTCTACGGGAAGAAAAACAGAAATCGTTCATTTTCGACCGACACATATCCATCTCCGGCAGGTTGTATCTTCCGAAAACGTGACCAATTAGCTCTGCTCATCTTTCAGAGAATTTTGAAGGAATGCCTCCAGGAATGTCTCGTTTTGCGGTCATCAAAACAACGTTTTAAACAATTTCACACTAAGATGCAAGCTATAACGGTGCACCTGAAACACTGATCTATTTGATCCAGTAGCCGAAATATGAGAAACTTCGAATCACAGAATTTCCCGTAGAGGAAAAAAGTTGTCCCCTCGTTCTCCATCATTATTGTGCTACTATTTCGAGCACTTTTTATATCTTCGGTCCCGATCGTCAAAGCAAACACCCAGAAGAAAACGTGAACAGAAAATGAAAGCAACTCTTCCGATAAAAACGTGTGAAATAGAACTCGTTGCGTAATCGTTGACATTCGCGTGGACTTTCGAAATCCGTACTAAGCGGCTCACAGCCGCAACACACCAATGATCATGATTAAGTTTGAACGCACACTCGCTCTCTTCCATGCTTGTCAGAACGTAAATTCGGTGAATCGACCGAAGAGCGTCCCTTCATCGAGCCGGGGGGCGCCCGTGCTCCGGAATTGTTCGAAAACGTTCACTTGGTCACAGCAGAGGCTGGAATCGACGGAATCGATTACTGGCTCTATTGGAGTCGAGGATAATCACGGAGTAATATACATGACGACGGAGCGAGCATTTCGAATCTACTGGGTTTCGTTTATGTGAATCTGTGCGACCTGAGGCGAAACGCCGTGTAAACACAAGAACCCAAAGATTGAGCTCGTCAATCAAACGGGCGGGCTGCGCTTTAGCCGCCTCATCTGACAATTCACGAGAAGCACCGAAGACACGACATTATTTTTTGTTGATGCTGACGAGCAGCTAGTTCGACTAAAGATTGTTCCCAATGTGCTGTTGCAACTGGTTAGGTTTGAAGCAAGAGCACGTCAGCCGCGGCCATCTGGTTGGTGAATGAGACCATTTGTCAAGGAGGAATCTTGAGAGATATTTCTCACGTTCAAGGACTCTTCGGAGGGTACACCAGAACTCGGAATGAAATTGATCCGGAATTGCGACATTATCCGAGCAATTCTTCACCATTCAGGGCGGAACAGCTGTCCATTGATGGACTTGAACGTGTGGAGATAGGAAACAGCCCTCGAACACGCCACAGTCGCTCACAGTGATACGACGCGACGCTCACCAAGGGACGAACTATAATCAGCTCGGCTGAATTATTCAGATTAGGGACGAGAAAGGAGCGTTCGGGACCGCGACGGTCGATATGCCGTTCGGGGCTAATTGTTCAATAGCAATGAGACCGTCCGGTGTTCATCTTTTTGTGGCCACCGTCATTATTTCCTTCGGTACAGCCATAATTTCTTTCGTTGCGTCCATTATTTCTCCCGCAGTTGCCATTATTGTTTTTGCTGCTGTGAAGTTGCAGCGATTGTCGCGGTGCGCAACCGCTGCCTCAGAAGCCATGTGGTTGCTTTGGACGGTCGGTCATTGCGGGTTAAGCCATAATCGCAGAGAAGCCACTTGGGGTGCTCTCTCATGAAGCAAACTTCACATATACCATGCTTACTTAGAGTGAGTCCTCGCTTAACTCCGGACTCTCTCCACCAGCAGGGATCAGAAAATGAGAAACAGGGGTATGGCGAGGCGTCGCGTCGTTTCGACTAGCTTGACGTCTCGTGGCCCGTAAACATCGAGTGCTCGTCAAAATCATGGCTTTCGTGTGCGCTATGCCGCAGCCGGACCTGGTTACAGCGCAGCGCAGCGAAGTAACCAGCGTTTCCCGCCCGCCGGTCAGTCAGCCAACCCGAAACCAACTATTTTCGCCTGATCGATCACTTACATGTCAAGTTTTACTTCTCCTTGATGCGTTCCTGACCTCCTGTCATTACTGTAATTAACCATCAACCGGTTAAATTTCGCGCAGCGAGCCCTAGAGGAGAGCGTACCTGGCGGGCTCGATATCAGATTGGATTAACGGTCACATTCGACAAAAGAACGCAGCGATCGCTCGCATCGACGCAATTGTGCGTGAAACGCGCGACGTTCAAATTTCCGCCCATTCCCGAACACCAGAGGCATCGCCCGGCTTCCGAAAGTTCTGTTGAAGTCACAAAAAAAAAACGCGAGCGGAGACTCCCGCAGTGGCGATTGAGAGTGCATTCGATCAGCTGTACTTGGACAGACTTTGACGTTTCCAGTGATGGCTTGAATTTTGAGAAAATCAGACATTTAGATTGAGATGAGCTTTTGAAAAAAAAAATCATAAACCAAGTTCTTTTCCTCTGTTCCAGGTCAAGCAGCCACTCCCTACTATGGAGTTCGAATCGGGAAATTCAGCCAGTACTTCCACGATGTAACCGGTGAAATTTTCGCAATGGACGACAAAACCTTGTTCATCAAGGGCTTCAGTTACGATGGACAAGGTCCAGGTTGGTGATCCTCCATCGAATTCAATTCTTTAAGTTGTACCGAACTACATATATGGATAGATAGCAGTCGCTCTGCTCAGCTCCTCGGTCGAGCAGACACTGCGAAACTCCCATCTCCTGAACGAGCTGATCTGTCAAGATGCTCCGATGATCGGAAATCATCTTGGTTCCGCAAATCGCATGAATCATAATTTAATTGAACTAGCGATCAAAAGTGTTTTCTGCGGTCTCGGGCATCAGCGCCCACGAAGCTTCGTCGGTCGTCGCAACCACTATAAGCTTCCATAACCAGCGTTTCCTTTCGGCTTTTCGACGGTCAACAAGCTGATCGGTCAAGTGTTGAATATAATCCGTGAAAGCAGCTGCTCGAAGCAGACGGAACCGTTCTTCCTGACTAAGCTTTCCGTGTCGCTTCAACCACAGACGCGTACTTCTGGGCCGGAACATCACCGAAAACGGACGGGAGCGGGTTCATCATACCGGACGAACGCGGATCACTTGTCAAGCTAGGCCAGTACCGTAACAAGGATCTCGTGTTACGTCTGCCCGACGGCAAAAACGTCCGGAACATCAAATGGATTTCAATTTGGTGCAAAAAGTTCAGCGTAAGTTGACTCCGATGCTAGGTTGGCACGTGCGCAGCTTGTCGTCCCACAGCGACTGCGACCGCGTCTAGCGCACAATAGAAACATTCGTCACTGTTTCCACTGGAAGAGCTCACTTTACGGGGAAGATGGAAATGGATAGGGATGATCTGTTGGAACATTCTAGTTCAATCGCTGTTCCGTTGCATCCACTCACGGTTTTCCTTGGTTTCTTGCCGCCTGCCGGCGAACCCGCCCGCCCACTCACGAGCGCACAATAACCAGAGCTTATCTTTCGGAGCCATGCTATCTCCTCAATTATCTTCGAGACGTATTGCCGCGAATCTTTTGGGTCACAGGGCGCGCATTGGGGATTGTGTCACTTGACGGAAGTTCCTCAGACGCCCTATCTAACTCGAACGGGGAAGACCGAAGGCAAAAGCTTCCGAATTCTTTTGGAACGGCCACCTGACTTCAGTAGAAGCTTGTGGCGGAAGAAATGGTGGCGGGGCACGAAGTTCACGACAACCTTCTGACTCCCAGGCAAACTTCGCTGATCTGTACATCCCGAGGAATCTCCAAATCCCAAAAGCCGTCACCGTAGAGAAACTGCCAACGTGGGATCACGGCGTCACATCAGGGCCTGTGACCATCATAGATTCGCAGACCTTCCTCGTTCCCGGCGTGATGTACGACGGACTCGGACCCGGTAAGAGAACAACCCAGAAACCTTTCAGGGGTATCACAAGACCGCCCAGAGTTTTCAGATTCGAGAGCACCGGGCAGAGAGCTTCGCTAACAACGACCCCTTCCCCTTCTAAAAATTTCTCGTACTTTCGACTCGGACCACCAAGTACTTAGAGATACCGATTTCGATACTTCCCGGTGATTTCTGGGTGGTGAAATGTGATACTAGCGCCCAAGTTCACCTGCAGTGCCAGTACTGGTCTTTCCTTCTGAGTCTTTTCTTCGGACATTCTATTTCTTGTGAGCCGATCCTTTACTCTCCCGAGGCCCATTCCGAAACCGATTGAGTCTCTTTCTGATGAGCCCAGGTGCTTATCTGAAACGACTTGGATCATTAAAGCTGTCTCCGTGTCATAGCGTGCTCGAAATCTAATACTAACCTTATGTCCGCTCGTCTCTAATCTTGTTGGTCCCCTTGCGTGTCGGAAATATCGCATTTTGAAGAGTTTCACCATTATTCTCAAAAATTCCTCATCCCGTCGTCTCGTTTAAATAAATGTTGACCGAGCTAATCAATGTTGTCTTCCTTACTCGACTTTGCGCCGCATTTCAAACTGAATAATTTGCAGCCGCCTACTGGTGGGTCTCTCGCGGTGAAATGAATCATCGAGGAGGTCTCCGTCTGGCGGACGAAAACGGAAGGTAAGTCCGAGTTTTTCTCAAATCTCAAATCGAGCACTGCCGCGCGTTGATAGTGAACTAGTATACTCATTCGCCGAACTTAGAGGAAGAAAGATCTTGATTGCTGACAACAGAGAATGCCCGTCTGCGGCATCGATAAACGGTAGCACGGAAGAAGTGATAATGAATTTATGATGTACGAGAAGAGTGGAGAGGATTGATTTTTCGGAGCTGTTTTTCCTTTTCTGTTCGCGCTTGTGTGACAACTTATCTTCTCTCACGAACCCTGTTTTTCTACTGAAGCTCCGATCCGCTGCCACGCTACACGGGGAAGACCGTCGTTATCAGCCTACCGGATGGATATTCAATCTACGACTTCGATCGTTTCGGCATCTACTGCGAACTGGCTGATGTTGACTTTGGTTCGATAAAGATCCCGCACAACGTGAAAGTGCCTCCATCGCAACGAGCGCTCGGCATCAAGGTTCCGGTGAGTTAATACAGAGCAGCCAACTCAATCGCCGTGCCTTGAAGTTCAATTTAGTCCCGTTCATCACGGCCGAGCATTCAGGGATTATGAGTTGTAGTTCGAATTTGGAGCTCTAGTACGCTAGATTCGCCCCAGGGACGGAATTGAGCCCGGAGCGATTGAGCTTTTTAAATGGGTAGATAGGCCAGATACTGCTCGGTGACATGGGCCGCGAGCCCATCTCCGTCTGCCGGTCGTAATCACTGGATCGAATCAATTAGTGCTATCTTCGGAGACGATTAACCAGCGTTGCAGCCTCGCAGAACGGATGAACGAACGTTTCCGTTTTCTTTTTGCAACGGCAGACCACTTTCTGAAGAAAGCTTTCGATTTGGGTAGGCGATGGGTTTGTATAAATCGATGCTCGGAGCTGTTTGACGTGGTTTCGATCGATTGACCTTTCCTCTGAGAATATCCTTCGCTCTCTGGTTTCTGGTGGCTGATGTTGTGATTTCTTGTTCTATCTTGGTCCCGTTCCCTCCCTTTCTTCCTTCTTTGGTTTGGCATCTGGTTTCTCAAGTCTCTTGGTAGGGTATTCGGTGGTGCATCACTCGTCCTCAATCTTAGATATCGAATAATCGACAGTTTAACAACTGGCTCGATTACTTTGACCGTTTCGTCGGATTGGCTAGCTGGGCTTTCTTGCTACTCTCCTACTTCTTGCCCATCTAGACTTAACTCGGGTTTCTTGGGTTTGGAGGTTGGTCCCGAAAGGGCGCTACCTGAGTTGTAGTCGTTAAGCTGTTCCTCCGTGAATGTAATTCTCTTAATCGGTCTGGTTGGTTTTCCGGATATGATTTGTGTGGTATTAACGACATCATGTTGTGCGTGTAGTCCAACCCCAGCCTAGCGACCGGAGATGATGTTTCCACCGACGACAACTCTGCGGATTCTTCGCAGAACAAACTCAACTGTGAGATTCTGCATGATCCGATGGGCCTCGAACTTCGTTGGATCATGGACGGCGACGAGATCATCATGCAGCTCGTCGGCCGCGTCGGTACGTTCGAAAACTAAAGCTCATTGATTTCTCCGCGACAACATATTTGTTCACGGAAATCATATGGCTCGCATCACGCTCTCCAACTTCGTCGCTGTGCAATACTCAAACAATCACCGTTTTGTAATTCTTCTCATACCCGGCAGAGGTCGGTGATTACATGGCTTTCGGTCTGAGCAAAGACGACACAAAAACCAAAATGGTGGGATCGGATGCTGTGGTCACATGGATCGATCACCAAGGACGGGGACACGCTGTAGACTATTACCTCGGATCTAAGGAACAGGTGAAACTATAAATCAGATCTTTAGCACCGACTTCAGGCGGAAAGAGATTTGCCTTGATATCTGAATTTTGACGAGATTCTGTTTTGTCTCTCACAGTGCGTGGGAAGTCGAGGAGCATGTCCTGATATAAAACAGCGAGGGGCTCGCGACAGCGTTACAGTCCTCAACACCGCAGTGGTGAACGGATATCATATGATAACTTACAAGAGGCCCCAAGTTGCTCGTAAGTTATCCTTGGTTTGGAATTGATTCCGGGGGAATCGAAATCAGGTCACGGTCACCGTCTGAACGATCCCGAGGCCGTTGCGCTCAACCGCTAATGAGTCTAATTGCTTGAATTAATTGATGAGAATTATTCCAGTTGATGAAAAATACGATCAGCACGTGTATTCGGATGGCCCTCAAGCCGTGGTCTGGGCCCTTGGACCCATCAACGGCAAAGGTGAAGTGTCCTACCACAGGTTGCGTACAGAGGGGGACTTGTTCATCGATTTCGCAAGGGCACCCCAATGGAACTGTCCGAGACCTGACGATATATCGACGGTGAACGAAGCAAGCACTGTCGTGAAGACCCCCCGTAAGTGCTGTTGCTCCACATGATCAACTATCAAATGTCGTCAACCCAAGTCTCCGAATATATTCACCCATGATTTGATCTATTGGAGACATATTTCAGAAATGATAATACATAAGAATGTATTCACTTTCATTCATTTTCACTTATACTGTATTACTGAAAATATTTTTCTCATCCAGTAACAAAAGCAGCGAGCAATGTTCAGGGATGGACGATTCCTCCAGTGGTTTGCCCCGCCGACAACAAATTCTACGCCCAAATCGGACCCGCTGGTGGCAAGAAAGGTTATCAGCATATCACCGGGAACGTCGGATGGGGTATCGCATGGTATATCAATGGATTGATGATCCCTGAGCTTTACGTTCAGAGAGGCGTGACCTACACGTTCATCATTGAGGGAGGAAACAATAAGACTCATACTTCGAAAAATCATCCTCTATACATCACGAGCGATCCCATCGGAGGTTACGAACATAAAAGCCAGGCCGAGAGAAGGGTGAGTTGGATGCGCGATTGCGAGGTTCGATCGATTCCCATCAACCAGAGTTCTGAGCTCTCGTTTTAGATGATATCACTCATTCCGTTCTTGGGTTTCAGAAAGAGAAGGTTTTGGCCGGAATCGCTCTCGATCGAAGCGGTCGAGCCACGCCAACAGCAAGTAAGTCCCGTGTACCACTTGGAGTCTTAATTCGGGACTCCTTTCTATGTTCGTTTCTGAGAATGTTCGTTCTACGGAACACAACCTGAGATGATCAGTATTCCCGGGTCTAACTATCGATCTCGTCCTCAGAGGGCCGACTGTGCAACTATGAATATCCCTTCAGCCGAACGGAGCTCCCCGACGATTTCGCGACTTTTGAGGACTTTGCCGCAAACCTCGAGATTAAATGCCAAACCGGACGACCCGCTTACCTGCAGTGGACTCCCGATCAGTCGACCCCTGATCTCGTCTATTATCAAGTAAGACATAAATCACCGACAATGGTGACAAACTTTGCTCCGACTCACAGAGTTTTCGATTGAGTGTTTCGCCGGCATCTGACTTGGAGGTTTCTCTTCACAGTGCTACTCCCACCGCCACCTCGGATGGAAAATCCATGTCGTTGATAACTGTGCCGACATCTCCCAACCGAAAGCCGCCGCTTCACACCGGAACGAAGTCCGAGTTCCGTTGCCGCAGGAATTCCATAGACCGGCTCACAAGAAAATTTTGAAGAAAAAGCCCATGAAGCCCTACGGCTCGATTTCGTACAGGAGCCAGAAAGTCCTCGCTCTCGACAACATCACTGACTTGATACTCAACAGACCTTTGCAAAAGGTTCCGCGACAGTATTCTATCCGAATGGAATCAGGATTCCGTCCCGTGACGCTCCCTCCAAAGGGTCTCCCCGACCCCACCACACCCCGACCGGGGCTCGGCTTAGCGCCCTTGCCTTTCTTGCGGAAAGACCCTCTGCCGTTCCAGGGTAGTTTCAAGCCGGGCGTTCCCCATTTCGGCGGTTTCAACATCTCGTACACGATGAACAAAGAGCCCGCTGGACCTATTCCTGGACTTCCGCAGGTTCCGAAGGGCGCGCTCACGAAAATCGACGGTTTTCTCGACGAGGACCGCATGGCGCGCATGGTGAGAACGCACCGAGCTAGCCGGCAACGTCGTTCGCCGATCCGGGAAGAGAACGATATCCATAGAAGTTTTGCTCGCACGCCACGGAAAGCTTTGATCATTCCCCATGAAGTTTCCTCACAAAAAGCATCAAACACTCAATACGGCATCCTTGATCACGTTCTCAGTCTCATTGCATCTGATGCCGATCATCAAAATCTCGCCTAAGACTTGTACAGAAGCCCTTCTCATTGCATTGACACGCTCAAATCACTGACGCTCCTACTCCATTTCTCCGGCTCCGGAATGTCTCTTCGATACGTTCGAGACTACTTTCCTCTTGCTGCCGACAGCTAATATGATGATTCGTAATTCATAACTATTTAATTGCGAGGTTCACTCCTCGACTCCCTCTCATACTTCTCATACTTCTCATTCCTCTAAGCAATCCAAGCTCCTTCTCAGATGTGTTCAATGTTATTTATAAACAGTTGTTGTCAGTGTGAAGCCATGTCGAATGTTTTAGATATCGTATCTCTGTTGGTCACCTCACATCCTGGAACATCTCGTTCTCTGTGATGCAGTTGTTGTTCAAGCCTCATAGCAGGGCAGAATCACACCTCGAGTGTTTGTTTGTTACCAAATGATGACTACCAATAAATCAATAAATATGAATATATGACGAAAGTATTTTGTAGTGCGAAATCTGTCTATTCCTTCCTCGGGACTAAATCTAATCCGGATCTTGAGATCCTTGGCCGCGAAGTTTTTCCACGATCGATCAACAGGAAAACTCCGTGTCACCAACCGAGGGAAAATACGACAAATCGGCTAAGGAAATCTCGGCATGGCCGACGTAGGGGTAGGACCTCAGGGCTCAGTCAACGCTGTCTCGGGACCTCAAGTCTGCCTGTCATACCTCTGCACTATGGTGGCGTGTCTCCGTTGTATTCTGCGACCAGCCGCCTCCCTCTCTCTAATTTCATCCCTTTGTTTCTACCTCGCGGCTCGTCTTCTTCGTCAGTCTGTCGAGCTCGCGAGAATGATGTTAATGAATAAAATGTCCACGCTCCGTTGCACCGTCCAGCTTCTGACAGATCTGCCCTTGGTCAGAGCCCCTGTTATCGTTCTCACCTCCACACAAAGACCTCTGATTTCTCGGAGACTGCACCGGAGGAGCCGTGTAAGTCGGGCAAGCTCCGCGGCTCTTCTCTGAAAAGGAGCCGAGTTGACCGTCTTGACGTCCTCTAATATTGCCCTTGGAGCCCATGCTTGAGGGTGTTTGCGTTCGTGGTCTCCAAAAGACGTGTGCAAGTCGAAAGGTGTTTGGCGAAAACTGGAGGATATCGTAGAAAGCATCATACGGGGAAAATGATCGGTGGAATTAATTGTGAGAGGGGCCATGATGAGAAGGGCCATTTTCTCACCACGACAACACAACTCCGGGGCCCCACATCGGAAATCCATTCAAATGACGCTTGATCCGCATCCGGGTCAGGAACTTCACCCATATTTCTAATCATTCCAGTCAAGTGCTCTATGTTCCGGCCAGGCATAAATTTCCCCGTGGTTTCAGGCTCTACAACGAAGAACCCTCCTTTCCAGAGGAATCATGATTTTTCTAAATCGTTGAACTCGAGAAGGAGGTCATCATTGCATAGCCTAGGCTCAATCGACTCGTCAACCTACACCGAAACTTCTCAATCGCACGGATTACGCCGATGGAATTTCGTTCCCGTCAACTCAGATGTTGGGCCACTGCCCCGATCCGGATGAATTGAGTTTCCGCGATCGCTACGAGAACGAGGCTTTCCAAGTTTGTGGCTTACAACTATCGACCTGACGCATTCTGGAGCTAATGCACAGCGCCGATGAGCTTGATGAACATTCTGTGGGCGTAGCTCTTTACGCACGGAAACATCTGCGCGTCGATCCTTGTAATCAACAATAGTTCTGTTCTGTGGTGTTGTTGATCAGCTTCGCCTCGCGAATGGCTCAGGGAGCTCTGATACAGCTGCGAATGCATGATGATGGCATGTGGATGTTTGAGCGAGAGTGAGATGAATGAGCGACACCGGATTCTTATCTTGGAAGCTCAGAACGGAGCCCGGAACGTTGCGGTCACAGACTATCGTCGATCCCGACTGCCATCGCACGACGAGAGCTGCATCAGCGGCTTTTGCATCGGTTCCGTCATTCTCGGAGATTCAACGAGAATATCTCGATCTAACGAGCACGTTCTCGTCATGGAACAAGACGATTCGGAAAAACTCTCAAATCCTCAAATGGATCCGGGCGCAATGGCATGGTGGTTTTGGCGGCATCGCCAGGGCTCAGAGGGACAAATAGGGGGGGTGGGTATGGGGAGGGAGTGCGCACTCTTTCGCGCATGCGTCATCTCCAGCACCAAGCAAACATGTCCGCCGTCTGCTAGCCGTTGAGCCCCCGAAGTCGGCGAAGAAGAGCTCCAC
Organism: Neoseiulus californicus; assembly: GCA_028455905.1. Classification (NCBI taxonomy): domain Eukaryota; kingdom Metazoa; phylum Arthropoda; class Arachnida; order Mesostigmata; family Phytoseiidae; genus Neoseiulus; species Neoseiulus californicus. Next base: position 8,886,922 of record JAMQGS010000004.1, on the reverse strand, counting down.
ACGTATAGCGGAACGGTGTTGGCAAAAATCTATAGCCGCGATGAATTTGATTCGGCATGAAACGCCTCAACGCTAAGCTTGCAGGTGAGTTTTGAAAAACCCTTACTCGAATACCAAGCTCTGGAGAGGGAGCCCAGCTCGCAAAAAACCGTGCAACGTCGACTGAAAATTCGGAGACTTAATGCAATATTGATTGTGCTCATTCTGAATCCAACAATCAGTTGAGCTTCATATCCATCTACGGAGGATCGCTCAGCGCCGGTTGTGCTCCCGTCGCAATGAGTGAAATTTTTACGAAACTGTTGCTCTGCTGATCCGTTTTTGAAGTTTTGTTTGTTCCCCCCAACCCGTATCGGCAATGCTCCTTTACGACAGGCGTCCACCAAAACCATTAGGGTCGGGCCCGCTGTGAATCAACAGGAAGTCGATCAAAACCAGAAATCTCGTGCTTGATTCCACGGAAACGTTTCGCGAAAGAGGGGTTCGAGAGAGGAACAGGCTCCCGAGCCGGCTCGAATCGTGTGCAATACTGGCTCAATGACCATGGCGTTGAATATATCCAGGTCCGAGCCGAGCAACGTCGAAAGCTGAGTCGCCTTCCAGGCGGGGACGATTCCTGAAAGGATTTTCGAGAAACGAATAGAGAAATTGGATGATTCTAAAGCAGGGATGCCCAGGTGGCGGCAGGCAGGCCAAATCCAGGCCACGAGCGGATTCTCTCCAGCTCGTGGCAGCATTCCGGAGATAGCATTGGATCCGGCCCGCGGAGAAATTTCCCTCGGCGCAATGGCTGGAGAAGTTCTGTCGAAAATGACGGTGTGTCCCATCTCCCGTCCTGGACAAGCATATGGTATTCGCGCAGCTCGAGAACCTGGGCTCAAAATCACTAAGAAAGCGCTTATCTGTCCCAGAACTTTACCATCATGTTGTCACTCCGATGACAGGATTTCGCGTCCTCGATCGATTCTGAAAAGGTTCCGGCTGAATCACGAATCATGGAATAGCAGTTTGAATCGGCCGTCCGAGTGAAATTCTACCTCGAAGAGTTGCGTGAACTCTTCGACACGAGCTCTGTTCCACCGGTTGTTGAGTCTCGCAGCCAGGATCATTCTCATATTCGGCAGCACAGATCTATATGAGCGACTACCGGTAGCGTTGTTCGCGGTCTCCATGCCCTTCTGCGAGTCTCCCGTTCGCTTCTCTCGAATAGAGACTCGAATCCAAATTCATCTCTCTCGTGGGAGTCCGCCGAAACCAAGATTTTCACCTCTATCAGGCAAAAACAAGATCAAGCGCTGAGAGAAGGCGATTTCCAATATGTCATGTGCCCCTCTCATTTCGACCCGCGAATACTTGGGGCCGACGCATCCGAACCGCCACGAGTTTCACCTGTGACCCCTGTTCTGGAGGCCGTGAGGCAGAATCTCCTCGCTGAATCCAAGCTGAGTTGGCTTCACCTCGGACTCACCTACTGCGTTCATAGCGATGTCGCTCAACATACTTCACGACGACAGCGCCGAACATCGATCGGCTGGGATGAATTTCTGAACTTGGTTTCAGCGAACGACTAAACCGAGTTGTACGCTGGTTATGATTTCTACGTACCACTCAATCATGGGGGCTGTGATCGCGTGTGGTTCGAAACACTCTCGCGTTCAACTCTCGTATCCTCAACCCTGGGAGGAGCGGGAAATGATCGCTGATACGGAGCTCGAAACTGCTGATTGCATGGTCGTTCCGGCGTCATATGACTTCATTCTCGTTTCGGAGATCACGCAACGTACGTTCATTCATTCGGTCAAAAGCTCTGAAAGGGACCAATTAGAGTGCTGCGCTTGTTTCAACGGGCAGGAAGCCACCACGGCCAAAGTCGAAATGTCTGTCTACTCGAACTGAGCCGTGAACATATCATCATCAAAAACACACTCAAACCCATCCCAAAGCGAACAATGGCTACATGATATCCTCGTGCCCTTCTCAGCCAAGACAGAGCTGGTTTCAGCTTCCCCGTGTGATCGACGGCGTCGGTGGTATAGTGGTGAGCATAGCTGCCTTCCAAGCAGTTGACCCGGGTTCGATTCCCGGCCGACGCAGATTTTGTTTTCGAAGCGGCCAGTGAGCGGCAACTCAAGCGGAGTGATATGAGACCAACGGGAATCCATAACGGCTCTGTGGACAAGGCCGGATTCTTCGTCAGATAGGCTGTAACCTGCGCGGCAATTTTCCAGGGCCTTATATCAGATTTTCGAATAAAAGTCACTCGTATTCTCTATACACGTGCTTCCCAACAACTCCGTGCCGCGACCCTATGGGCCTCATATGCTCTCGTGCGCCCCAACTGGGCGGCTCTCCGATTCTTCTGCGGAGTTCAATGCTTGGGAAGGTTACTATGATTTCTCGGGGTTAGCGACACTGCTAACATTTTCCGAACCTTGACTACCCAGTGTTAGAAAAGAATGTTCTGTCACATCCAGAATTATCCAGAGAACTCCCTCCAGAACGTGAAATGTGAATGGAGAGGTGGGAGCACGTCCTGATCTCGGAAAGACTGCATCCAAGGTTCCAAGTACAGGGCGGAGAAGCTATACATCAAGCCACACAGAAGACGCGGTAGTTTGTGGGGCGCGGATCCCATGAGGCGAGTCTTTGAGACGTCCCTCAGTGCCTTTTTAGTGGCTCAGAAGCGCCGCACACTGTGAACGAAATCGCGGCAGCTCGAAGTTTTGGAATGCATTCCAGAATCCAGGGTTCACTGTCCGTAGACCTGCTTCCCTTATCAGATCAATTCCATGAAGGCGGGGAACTGATGGGAATCGTAGGGCGCTCATGACGTATGCCGATGCAAACATTGAGTGATCATAGTCGGCGCCGCTTGACACTCGTAGCCGAAAATATCGAGCTCGGGCTCTAAATGACATATTCCAAAAATATCGATTGTCGACCTTCAAATGGCTCCGATTCAGTATGGACGCGACCGACGAATAGGTCCGGTTTCGATCATGTTTGAGATGCTCTGGTTCGAGCTTCGTATCCTCGGAATATTCCCGGTGATGTACTCCCAGTGAAATCCTCTGGATCAGCGCAGCGCAAATCCGCTCGGGAGCGATTGTTCCAATGAGCTCATCGACGAAGTTTCGTCGAGAATCGGATGCGTGCAAGTTGCGCAATTTGAATCCAGATGTTGTCGTTCACGGCCAGATACGGGATCAGCTCGCATACTGCCACCGAATCACCAGACTGCTCAGACAATATCGTCCGATGTCGGAGTTTAGCACAGCGCCCACCATAAGCTGTGCAGTTGCCGCGCGTCCCATCATCCATAGTGACAAGCTGCGGAATCCACGGGTGAAGATCGAAGCATGCGGATATGATCGCCTCGCCCGTTGTTTGGATGAGCGAGGGCACTTAAGAAGAGCATTTTCCTCAATCTTTCGGCTGAGTGGAAGCACACGTGGGCGCACTTCACCTTTCAAGCCTGGCGGCCGCCTTCAGGGTTCACTCTCACCGAGCAGAGATTTTTTCAATTGTGGAGTGTTCTCCTCCTCACCGCTACTCGAGGTATCAACAGCGCACCGCCCACATGAGGAAGTTGTTCTCTATGCTGGGCGAGGACGATGGGATGATGGAGGACGAGTAAAAGGATCATAGCGATAGAAGGAGCCGTAGAGAAGGACGATGAGTTTCTATCAGGGGACAAGGACGACGACGACGGCCGAGGCGGCTGAGAGTAGGGTGTGGGACGAGCCTTACTGCTTTCTGAATATCTGAACACGGATGACGAGGTGGATTCACAGCTAGCTTGCAGACTGGCTGGCCGACTGAATGAACGACGATGAGAGAAGGTTCCCTTGTGAAGGCGGCGCTTTTTCGGCCACTTGTCACGGAACACTCCGCCCTCGGCCCTTCCGCAATTCTCGGCCAACTTTTAATAGAGACCATTGACGGCCCTGAGGGGAGCCCTTCTCAAGGGATACCGACGCCATTAACAGTCGTCGAAACGCATGACTTGGCACAAATTCGACTTGAGCCATGTATAGCAGCCGGAAGTGAAAACTGTGGGTCACCCACTCCAATGTCACGTCCGAAAAGGCCGAGTTGAGGAATGTTGACGAATATCTGTCGTCTCCTTGTTCGGATGATGTCGTTCGGATGACTCGGCTGATGTCGTTTACTAGTTATCGTAGACTTCGAACGACGCCCATAACTTCGACATTCACCACAAACCCTCGAATGGCAGCAGAAGTTCGAATCGGATGATCTGACTTGAAATTCCATCTCAGGATAGGTTCGGCAGTCGGAGAAGCGCGATAGGCTCGGATGCCAGGTCCTAGTTGCAGTGCAGGAACTAAGCTAGAAGTGCACGTGACGCAAGGCGATGGGACTAGCACCAGCTGTAGTGCAACCGGTAGCAGTGACGATCACCCGCAGCAGCAGCAGCAGCAGCAGCAACATCACCATCATCACCACCTGCAACTCCATGGACATGGATTACCAAACGATGATTCAATGGCTCGCTCACCCAGTCATGAGTCGTTTGCCACGGACCTCTCGCTGCTCTCACTATCAAGGTACGATAGTTCTCGACAATGCACATTCGGAATCAAAGACGCTCCTGCGTGTGATTACTTGTAAAGATCGATTGAGCGTTCCGACATGCCAGCGGCGTCGGTGCGGGGAAGAGCAACCTGTTGCATGTGATGTACAAATTCCTATTTCCCTCGGATTCGTTACAGCTCGGGTTCAGATGTGAGTCGATTCAGAATCGGACTGATGTCGATCTCACGAGTCACCTCAGCCGACTGCGAAGAGCAGGTGGCGCCGCTAATCCACGTTCATGACGCGGCCCCGACCGTCACAACACCTACAAGCTCTGGCAGACACCATCATCATCACCACCACTTACTAGCCTCAAACCGGAACAGTTTGCAGGTGAGTTTGTCTTGTTGTTGTCGTTTTCTTTTCAGAGTGCGAGGCTGAAAGGGGAACCATGCAAACGTTTACCGATCGATTGAACGAACGAGAACGGATGCAGCCGCTCGACAAAGAGCAAATCCGCATTCAAGAATCCAATTTCAGGTTCCCGGGGAATGCTATGGAGCTTCTCGAAGTCAAGACGCACTGTTCGAAGAGGAATCGGACGTTATACGAAGTTGCTCGGTTTTGTCGTCTGCAGTTTTAGGTCTCATGAAAAGTTTCTCGACGGGTGATATCTCAACCTCTTTCGAATTTACTGAGCCGTTGAGGAACACCGTATCAGAAGAAGTACTCTGTGCCAACGCTTGGGCGACCTTCGAGGTGAGTGACCTAAACTCTTACCTCATTGATGATCAGTAAATTTCAAACTCCGATTAAGAGTAAAGTATTCGTCTCGAGCGGGAGATCACGGTTCTGGAAACTCATATGCATATTAATGGCTTTCCGCTCGAGTCTCATGGGAGCGCCCGCGAAAATTTTCGTCTTCATCTGCCCCACTGGTCTCCAAGAAGACATCTCAGCTGGCGCTTCGACAAAGCCGAGTTGTATAGGCCACGAGCCGAAACGGCGTACGTCAAGGCGCCCCATAAGCTGCGGCATCGAGAAGAGCCCGGGAGAATACGTTAGAAGTTGGCAGCGCACAAAGCGAGCAGAATGTTTTAACGCGGAGGCGGAGAATCGTTCACAAGCAGACTAAAACTTCTAGGTCCCCGCAAATCGACGACTTGACTGCACGTCAAGGTCATGCAGTACGTGGGTCGCTGTAGGAGATATGCAGTCTTCTACCAGTCAACTTCCATCTCCGTCCACGCGATGCGGTTCTGGCAATATTCCAGGTTGGTGACATTTAAATGCTTACGCATCTCCGACGGATCTCGCAGCCCGAATAAAGTGAGGGAGCCCTTTTCTCTCCTACGTTTCTGGGGGACACAGTGGTTCCATCGAGGAGGGTATTCAGTCTCGAACGAAGCAGCAGTCGTAGCAGAAGCAATGGGAAAGCGTATATGTCTTCGATATCTGAATTGTTCCCGCGCATCCAAAACAAGAAGAATCTCGATTGTCGATGGAAGCAATCGACGAATTCCGACGCAGATAGTTTTGGGAAATATACAAAACGTGGGCTCGTCCGGGATTTGAACCCGGGACCTCTCGCACCCTAAGCGAAAATCATACCCCTAGACCAACGAGCCACAGCTATCCAGCAGCAGTATTCAAGCGTGCTGGCTCCAGCTCGTGGTTACTCGAAAGCTTAGGATCGGAACTTTCTCGAAGAATCCGCGAAGCAATTGTACTCGGCCCGTATGAGCGCATAACATACATGCGGTTTGCGGCGGGCTTCTCTAGGCTCATTCAGCCCATTGAACGCAGCATCAAGCTAGGGCCGCGTTGATCGCTGCGGAAGCTATCACGGGGATGTAGCTCAGATGGTAGAGCGCTCGCTTAGCATGCGAGAGGTACGGGGATCGATACCCCGCATCTCCATTTTGCGGGAAACATTTTTCCAAGTTTTTCCAATAGCCTTTTTGACCGAGATCAAGAAGATTCGTGGGATTCAGGGAGAGTTGCATTACCTATTGCGCATCACTCCGAACGATTTCCGAGACTGATTCTCAGGAGAGTGGACGTAAGACTTCGTGTAGGAGAGGCATGTAGCCCGCCTGCTCTCGGAAAGATAGCCTGAATATCTCGATATCAATGCCCGATTTTTCGCAGGATTTACCGCGGCTGATTTGGTGCGCTCAGTGAACAAAAAAGTTCGACAAATGTACATCAGACGAAGACTCTTGTCCACCTACAAAGCGCTCGAAAGGCTCACAAAGAGTCAGCTGAATCTTAGTGAGGCTCTGCAATCATCCGGACCGTCGGACATCAAGAAAAATATTCAGGTAAGGCATTCATTCAACTTCCTCTTAACAGACCGGGTTAGGCGCTCGCGCTGTCGTCCCGAACAGCAGGGGCGGATTACCTTTGAGATATCGCCTCATTTTGGCGGCGAACAGCGTGTAGAGAGGAGTCACAGTCCCGGCTGTTGGGCGAGCGCTGCCCAGGAAAATGCTTCTTCAGGTGGAACATGGGAAACTTTGAAATAATTCTGGGATCATTATAATCGATCAGCTTTCCATCTGGCCGTGTAGGTGTCCCCGCCAAGCACAAGCAGCCGTGGCCGAGCGGTTAAGGCGACAGACTAGAAATCTGTTGGGGTCTCCCCGCACAGGTTCGAATCCTGTCGGCTGCGTAATATTTTTCACGAAATTCCTCGTTATTTTTCCCAATGATTCCGAGAGGCAATCCGGCGACAATTTTTCCTCGTTCCCCATCCTGGTTATCAGGAGGGGATTCGGTATTCACATGCAACGATCTCCTTCTCCTACCGGGAGATTCGAAAACGAGCTGCGGAATGAACGAACCGAACTCGTTCGGAATCCAGAAATACTGCGAGAACCGTGAATGGGCGTCTTGCACCAAACGATGGGGAAGTTTCGAATTCCGCCGGCTCAGGACACCATATTGGTCGTTAAGAACACTCGACAACCAACTCCTGAAGACGAGCGCGGGGTCCTGTGCTCTATGGTCGGCATTCGGTCGAGCGAGCACTTCGCGCTCGTTGTCTGTGTCATACTGTGCTCGTTGGCCAAAGCCTCCCCATGTTCCGAGAATAACTCAGACTTCGCATATGTGCCTTCGGCAGAAACGCAGAGTAGTCAACGTGTCAGGATGGCCGAGTGGTCTAAGGCGCCAGACTCAAGGTTTGACCTTGCCCGTTGCGGGTATTGAGCGTTCTGGTCCTCGTATGAGGGCGTGGGTTCGAATCCCACTTCTGACACACCTTTTGGCCTCTATGGCCACTCTCTCGCGCGCTTCATCAGTTCAATGCATGTGATGTAATGAGTGGTTGGTTATCCGCGTGTGATTCTATTTTCCCAAAGCGCGCGGTTCGTTGGGCGACGGCTCGTGAAGAAGATTTCGAGATGTAGGGCTATTGGACTCCACTAGAGCAAAAAACGAGTTCGGCAGGATTCGAACCTGCAATCTCCTGATCCGTAGTCAGGCGCGTTATCCGTTGCGCCACGAACCCACATGTATCACCCGCAAAATTAGGTCAATTCGTCCAGATGGTGCGAATTGACCTTGAAATGTGTTCGCGGCCGGCGGCGTCGTCAACAGCTGCCACTGCCTTACACGGGTAGACTGAACGGCGCGGCGCTGCACTTCAGGCCGCAGAATTTTCACTTGGCTATGATCCGTCTTAGGGGCCAGATACTGGCCACAACGGTTGAGCTTGAGCCTGATAGTCGTTCTGGTCCTTCATGTTGAATGTTGGATCTCAACACGACTGTCTCTCCACATGGAGCAAGCACCTCTATCAGGCAACAGCGTCGGTGGTTCAGTGGTAGAATACTCGCCTGCCACGCGGGTGGCCCGGGTTCGATTCCCGGCCGACGCATTCTTTTTCTGTTCTAGTCGAGAACTGGGAACTGTGTCCTTTAGAAATCGAGGAATTCTCGTCGCTAGGGCGGTCATCGCCCGAAAATCTTCGCCACCAGCCTCTATGCCCAATCGGGGCGCTCAACAGAAGCAGTTGGTGAAGCCCATTACCTCTATGTTTGCCGGAGTTCAAGGCGCCCGTCAAACTAACAATACCAACTTATTCGTCGGATTGACTCGAATACAAGAGGAGAAAAAAATCCCTGAACCCAGCGGGATTGGCTGTGAGAATATTACTGGGACGGAAGCTATGCAGCCCCACATGAATGATTGCGAAAAAATACTGTTCCTGCCAGGGCTCGAACCTGGGACCTTCCGCGTGTTAGGCGGATGTGATAACCACTACACCACAGGAACCACGACGACCATGTGGCGTACAGTCGACACGACCGATTGGAGCCGCCGAAATCGAGTTACCTATGTAAACTCACATTTAGGCACGTATACAGGATTTTCTGTCGGGGAGGGGGCAAGACAGTTTCATGGGGCAGGGGAGCGATGATGATTATCCCTGTAACGGGGCTGTATGGGACAGGCATGGCTGTCGGAGGGGGCATTAGCCCCCTTGGTCCCCCCTTGGCCACGCTACTGCTCACATTGAGCGCGCCTTCGGAACCCGGCTAGGGCTCATGCTGCGGTCGAGTTGTGTCAAGCTATTGACATCACAAAAATGTAGATGGAGCACGCTGGGAAATCATTCTCCACCAAGGAGCGGGAGATTTTCCGGTCTTTCTCTCTCTCGGTCATCTCACTATGGTTTATTGAATTTCAGGACGAACTCCGCCTCATGTCTTCAGCGGCAGGGTCAAGAGGCCAGGAAGGTCACAAAACGCCCTTGACGCAACGCGATGTGGAGCGCGATCGCGGAAAGCCTCTGACCAAATACGAGCGAAACATAATGATCTTTGACTGGCTTCACAACTTGGACGATACCGAAATGCCGTTCGAAGTCGCTGCGCAACCCCCGCAACAGCAACCAGGTTCCCAAACTTTGCAACAAGCCGCGTGAATGCGGTGTCAGGAATGGTGGAGAGGAAAAAATATATATCATTCGCCTCAACCTCAACGAGGCAACAGCAAGGGCAAAAACTCACATTATGATCGTTTCGCATGACACTAGTGTACATTGAGTCTCTAAGGTTAAGTCTGCTGCTCATACGGTTGTTGTGATACAGAATACGGATCATAGTGAAACTTGGTGGAAGCCATGACGATTTCATGAAGCCGACGCAAGCCTAAAGCGGCGAGAAACTCGAGTGAGAACGATCAGATGATGCGATCTTGACGTCGCAGATGATCCTTACGAGACCGAAGCCACTGAACCCGAGCATCTTCAGTAGAGCGAGGTGCGCTGCGATGTCGCTCACTTCTGCGGAGGAGATTACCTCCTCAAAATAATTCTGTATCGGCTCGACCCTTGTTGTTGAGTGGCGAGCATATGCAAGTTGATTTACTCCTGAGCCCCCGGCTCCAAGGGAGAAAATCAGATGTTCTTCCATGTGAGAACTCCCAGTGAAAGCATATGACGTCTCCATAGTATCAACGAGTGGAACTGCAAGTAACCTCGTTGTTCAGGCGGGACTCAATGCGAAAGATTCATGGAGGTAATCCATGAATGTGTCGTGGGAACACACGAGGATGAACGAGAAGAGGGATCTTGTTCCGGGCGCGTTATCTGATTTGATGGGCTACCTCAAGCTGGATCGCCTCGATCACTCATCGATCGTGCAACGCACCCATCATGCATAGTGAACGAGCATCATCGAATGATGTGGCTCTCCATATCAAGATGATTTCGAGTAGCAGTTTCCAGCTCTTCCTCTTGAAATGTATCGATTCGAGCGCGTGAATGTAACGCCTTTTTATGCTCACGTAGCGGGGTCCCGGACCGGGGCTTCAGTTGTTGTAAAGTGTACCAAACGTTGAGTTGGATTTCAATGGTCCACTGGATGCCGACTCCAGCTGTGAAGCTTTAAGCCACGGATCTATCCTCAAGAGTTCATGTTTGTCCGCGGTAGAGTTTCTTTTCATGAACTGCGTAGTGGGTGAGAGGATTTGAAGTCGAATATTCACTTCTACGAGGCCCCTGCCTCGAGCAGTTCTATTGACGACGTATGTAGAAACGTCGTCCTCGTGTGAGTTATCGAGACTGGCACGAAGCGAAAAGTGATGGAAACTATGTAACCGAAAGCCACAAAACGACCGATTATCCACTACTCTTGTATTCGAGAGACTCAAACAACCCGAAATAATATGCTACAAATACTCCTAGAAAGAAATATCGATATTGCCTACCATACGTTACCATTTCATATTGCGATGAGTGCAGAAGAATGTCTTTTGGAATTATTGTCGTCAAAGACAAGCAATTCAATCACCCGGATGCAGATCGGAATGGATAGTTCACAACTGATACTCTAACTACGCCCAGATCAGCGAGATCTTGGTGAATGTGAGCATAAATGACGTTGAAATAAAGGTGATGTCATTCATTCTTGGTTTGTTTCAGCTCTGTGTTGTTTTTACTCCGCTCAAGCGTTCAAGGGTCGTGTTCTGGTGTTTCTTCCGAGGAAGCGTATCGACGAACGATGAAGTCACAGGGCGGTGACTCCATTTCAGCGATTTTTTCGCGATTTGTGCTACCCCAAAACTTCAGAGCTGCGATTAAGTTTGTTGTAGGAAGAAAGCCGGCTGTCGTCGAGCGGGCTAACGGCGTTTCAGCGCATGCGCCCAGAAACCGAACCATAGAACACTCCTCGCCGTGTTGTGACTGATCAGCTGATTCGAGCCTTTCTCGATCGGGGCAGACCGACCGCTGTTGCATCTTCAATCGTCTCCATACTCATCTGGATTGTATTTTGTTGAGATGCTGCCTCGAGACCACCCGATTCTTTGGTAAATACATAAATTGACGCGTCATGTTCGTGACGTTCAGGTGTTCCTGACCGCTGTTTGCACGCGGGTGGAGCAGCAACAGCTCATAGCCAAAGTGTCCCATTGCGAATTAGAGTGTGGCAGTGAGCCAGAGTCAACATGTTGACAATAACAGCGTTTGTGTTACCATGCGTAGCCGGAACCCAGCATCGTGTCGCTATCCGATAGAGCGGATGAGTATGTGCTTCGTGAACACGTTACGATTTTGCGTAGGTCCTATCTTATCTCGGGGGATAAATGTCTCCAAGTCTATGCGATAACAACGGAGTGGACGAGCCTTGCCAGACTGCTGGCCGACGGGCAATCAGATTCGAGTACCGTTGTCAGCGGAGGCTGATGAAAAACTGTGTCACAGTGCGTGTCATTTCCATAACGCCGGCTAGGGAATCCGTTTGGAGAAAACAAAATCCGATAACGATGAACTTCGCACTGAATCGCGCAAGGTTTCCTTTCCCTCCGCTTGGTAGTCGCCAGATTCCGCAATCGCCCTTTTAGTTTGCTGACGAAATTTCCGGGCAGATCTGAAACAGATACGGCAACATTCCACATGAAACTGTCTCTGCGATAACGAATTGAGCTGCAAGCGATACTGCGTCGCTGCTGGGAGAATTGGTCCCTGCAAGTATCGAGTCTAAGATAGGCCAAGGAATCAGTTGTTTGTTTTGAAGTTTCCCCGCTGGATGAGAAATCCAATTGAGCTGTTTACCTCTATGACTCGTGGCGGATTCTTCGCTTGCTCCTGTTGTTGTTTCGAGGAAGGTTTTCCCCGAGGCCATGGACAAACCTTCGCTTCCGGCCAGACACTCGATGTCCTCGAGTGACGTATATCGTGAGCCCGATGGATTTGACCTCTTGCATTCGCCTTTCCTTGCTCTCTGGTGACCCGTTGGAAATCATAGCTCGACAAAGCAACCTTGATAACCGGCATCTGTTTTCTGGACGGAGAGAGCGACAGTGGGGAAGACAATAGCCTTGCGTTGACGTGAATGCCACTGGCGGAATGCCATTCGAACTTTTGACCTCCTGCGCCAGGATGCTCTCTAAAAAGAGGTCTGGAACCTGATAACATAGGCTAAGTGCCTAGAGACATACTCGAAGATAGCATGATCTTATCTGGACTCGATATCCAAAAGATTAGCGAAAGGCTCAAACTGGAAGAGATACATTCAAATTCCTCGTGGCCACGCAACCAAAGAAGGACCCTCCACTCTCTAGTGAAAGAGATTCTCCGGGCGCATTGGCCCCCGTAAAAAGGAGTAGGAAGCTCCTATATCTCTGCCACAAGTACTCGATCGATAAGAATCGAACGATGCGGATAAGATTGGGGACAGCTGATGGAAAGTTACGGTATCTACGAACTATGGATCTCCAGCCCACTCACGATCGAGCTGTTGTTTAATATCGGGGTGGTCAACGGCAGTCTCACACGATGGATTTCGGAACGTGGCTCCGATCCGATATACCTTTGAAAAATTAGTCATTCGCTCCAACAATAAGGGAATTTCATTGGACCACATTTCGGGCTCTCCCGTTGTAGCGATATATCTACATACAGAAGCGGTGAATCACGGAGAGGAAAGATGGGGTATCAAGCCACGTCACATCGCACCTCCATGGCGATCCTGTGCCAAAACTCGCTCCTCGCAACTCATCCTGCTGCTTGGTGACTCTTGAGCGCTTGATGGAATGCCGTCTTGCAATAGTGGGATGAAGTAGACTTGAGTACTTCATTTAACAGCTTCGTCGTGTTCACTTCTTGAAGCTGCTGACGATATTCCTCCAGCTGTCCCTCCCAGGCATGGAGTTGGTCGCGGCTCAGGATGAAGACGGCGAAAATTGATAACCAGATCAACCATGTTGAAAGAGTCGATCGGCAAGCTGCACGGTCCAACTTCATTGTTTCCCGCGTCTGGGGAAATGATGGATCAGCAGAACGCTACAGTCAACAACACTACTAAGGCGCGGAACATGTGAAAACAGGAATGAAAACGGACCATATGGAATGCTTGACTCGAAATTCGTAAATCATCTTGAAATATACGTCCTCAGCCTGGCCCACTGTGAATTCCGGAGGACACCAATATTCACGGCGGGGAAGCTTACGGGTGTCCAATATTGGATTCTTCTTGGACGCCGCGGAAGAGCAGATTCCGTCGAAAAACCCCGAAGTTCGTTCCCGCCGAGGAAACGCACATCTAAGAAATTGCAGACGAGGCCCAAAACGTCATGTATCAGTTGATCAAGATAGGGAATGATCATTATCAAGCCTTGTAGTGCAGACGGAACGTTTGAGAATGCCAGGAATGCCGGTGCGACACTGCACTATAGTCGCCTAGGGACAGAGGCGTTCCAAAGGGGGGGGGGGTTCGGCCCGCACCGGGCGGCACAGGTGTTGGGGCGGCATTTCTTAGGCCCTGGTTACGCTGTGGGGTTGATACATATGTATTCTATCATCTCGTCCGCACTCCATAGAGTCAAATCAACTTCAAAAAGATTTTCGCGCGGCGTGCGATACCCAGGAAACAATGATCGTATCGAACCCACTCCGCTCCGACTGCCGAAATCTTCCCTGAGAAGCGATTCTCTCAATCGAGATTCCAATGATATGTTCTAACTACCAAATAACAAGTTCGGAGGGAGAGATAGGGGGAGAGTAGATGATCCAGCGCGCGAAAATGCGGAAAATCGCATTTTTGGGGGCGGCAAAATTTCCGTCCGCACCGGGCGGCACTTGGGCTCGGTCCGCCCCTGCCTAGGGAAGACTCGTTCGACTTCCGAGGGCCAAGTTATACCGACATCATTGTTCCATCGCTGACGGTCTCCGGGAACTGATTGGATCCAATTTTCATTGGAGCTGGAACGGCACCCTTCCACTTGGATAACAGTCTGGGACTTGCGAATGCCTTTCCAAGTTTCTACCCGGGTCGTTGGCGGCATTTAGGGGATGTTTTGTTATTCCGATCGAAGCTCAGTCAGATGCTGCAGATCCCGAGAATTCCAGCTCCCGAAGTGGGACTAACTAAAGGTAGAACCCAGAACTGATCACGGAGGTCCGAGAAACTAACTGGTTTACCCGTTTGCAGAGAGCGAACAGCGATTTGATGTCGACTCGGAAGAGACGGCACTAGCCCTCTAATCGACGGTCAGCGTCACGCTCATCTTATCTCGCTGATAGCGTTGGGAGATGGAGGGCTCGAATGAGGCGATAACGGCGTCGCGAACTGTTAAGATCGTCGACTGTGTTCGACAGCAAGACATTCTCGCCGAGAACGAGACAAGAGAACATCTCCGGCTACTGTCGCTCGACCCCACTTCGACAAGCGAAGACACAACCGTCATGGAGTTGGTGAATAGTTTCGCTGCTGGTTCGATCAGCGCCGGTTTCTCGTCAGTTCTCCTGCAGCCTCTCGACCTCGTGAAGACTCGGCGCCAACTTGGCCGAAATGTCGAGAGGAACCTTGTCGCGCACATGACCCATATCGCAAAGACAGAAACCCTCAGAGGTCTTTGGCGAGGGACAGCCGCCACCGTCGTCCGAAGTGTTCCTGGAGTGGGCATGTACTTCACCACAATCCACAGCCTGAAGCTCGCAACAGGGATTTCCCGACCGTCTCCCGGCGAAGCACTCGTCCTCGGTGTGGTTTCCCGCTCTTTTGCCGGCGCGATGCTCCTGCCCGCCACTGTGATCAAGACTCGTTTCGAAAGTGGCATTTATCCTTACAAATCCATGTCACATGCCGCGCGTTCGATCTACGCGGCCGAAGGTGTTCGAGGCCTCTACTCAGGATTGATGCCAACTTTGGCACGAGACGCACCATACTCGGGCTTGTACCTGTTCTTCTACACGCAGCTGAAAGACGTGACCTACGCGCATTTCGTTTCACCGAACAGTGATTTCCGTGATCTAGCCAACTTTACTTGTGGGGTCATCGCCGGTTTGACAGCGTCGCTTGTTACCCAACCAGCCGACGTCCTCAAAACCAGAATGCAATCGAACCCAACTAAATTCCCCACTGTTCGACACGTTGTTGTGTACATCGCCAAGCACGATGGTCTTCAAGGTTACCTCAGCGGCTTGGCACCACGTCTTCTACGGCGAACACTAATGTCGGCGTTCGCTTGGACGTTCTACGAGAAACTGAGCCAGCGACTGTTGAAGAAGTAAGACGTCATGAAACGGCTGTCTCCCGGATGAGAAGTCGGCCAACCGGAAAAAAATAGGAACCCATTGCGAGGAGAACAACAAGTGTTCCTCATGGTGCGGAGCGATCTCATAAATTATTGGAACACTTGTAAGTTCTGCTTCCCAGTTGCCTGGAGCAAATCCTGCCGACAGTGCAATCTACCAAGATAGCCAAAAGCCTGGATTAGATTGGTAACGCGGCTCCAGTAGCGTTGAATACGTGTAGAAGAAGCCTTTCAATGACGCCAGTGCTGTTGGCGACGAGCGGGGAGATCCGTTCTTATCGACTTCGAGCCGGGAATACTTCGAAGGATGTTCTGAATTCAAAAATAACTCGCGTTCCTGCGATGTCGATATTTATTAGTCTGTTGGAGCCATTGTTAAACTCGGATGATCGTTCATATATCAATTGTTCAAATGATGAGCACTTCGTTCCCCTGTATATTCCTGTAGACACTGACACAGTTTACTCACCGAAGCTGTCAAGGGGACGTTGCGGAGGGAGTTACCACTTGCACAACTTTTGCCAAACGTTGACAACGTAGGAAATAAATTATTTATATTTATATACAAACGAATTCTTTCAAGAGTTTTTCCTCTCAATCAACACTCCGTGGTTTATTCCTGAAGATGCTTATGTACATTGTGAACACCCTCTCCGACTGAACCTATACAACACTGATTCAGTTCTCAGTGTTTATCAAAGCAGCCAGTTTTCCTACACGTTCCTTGATCTTCGCATCAAATGTTGCATGGATGTCTTTGCAACCTTCGATCGCTCCCTCGATCGTTTTGCTCACATGATCTGAATGGATTTTGGAACTCATGTCGACCAGGACGATTCGTTCGGTTTTCGGCAGAATGGCTACCGTGAGCCCGGTGCCTTTCTGGCTTTCCTCCAAGTTATTGAGATCCAACAGTGCAGAATCATTGAAAAAGCCCGCGCTACACGCACACACGTAATCTCGGAGTCCGATCCCCGCGTCGACGAGAGCCATGGTCGCAGCGTTTATTGCCACCGAGAGAATGCTCCCGTCAGCTTGCAAAACTTCGACGAAGATGTCAATCTGGCATCTCGGATACAGTTTGGTCAAAATCGCGGTTTCGAACGTCTGTTGCAGATGTAGCGTCATTTCCACGCTTTTAGTGTCTCCGCGAGGGCGCCGCTTTCGTTCTGCAGTGGAGAACGTGGCCGCAGAGAACTGACAGTTGACAACCGCACGATCGTGGAGCGCCTGCAAGAAACTCGAACATGAATCTGAGGTCCTTTCGACGGCTCGTTCACCATGATTCCGAACATTTGGTGCAAATTCCACTGGATCCTTTCGACCAGATCGCATGCAGAGCTGAAAACTATGGCATATGAGATAGAATCGCACTAACCTTCACTCGTCCGCCCCTGACCTCATGGGGCCCGTAGACCGCAGCAAGGACGACGGTGTTCCCTTGCTTGACGTAGGCCGATCCATCGGCTTGGGCGAACACGCCGAGTGAACAATCCAATTTCCTCATTTCCGGTGCTCGTCGCCCGTCAACGCGGTAGCCCTCTTCGGATAGATATTGGTAGCCCGACATCTGGAAGAGAATTTCGCACGTACTTCAGTGAGTATTCAGGGTCTCCGGGCTAGGGGGTCTTTTGGGGTCTGACGATCTGGAGGACGATGGAAATGAATAAGATTCGAAGAGACCTAACCCATCAGAAACGATCATCGGGTAAGATCACTCGAGACCGTTCAATGTCGGAGAATGTTTCGTACTCGCTGTTGGCTGTGGGAGGCTATACACCACTTGATACCGAGACCAGATCGAAGAGATTTCTTCGCGCACATAATATGTGGGCACTCCATATGAGAGCATGATCTATCAACCCCGCCTCGTCACCATACGTAGTCCACTAACAAGGATTGCAGTTGTGAACTAACCTCTGAAGTCAGCCGCTGATCGCGTGAAACCTGTCAGATAGATTCAAGTTTCTGAGTTGGGGATGATCGAACGACGAAATTCTTTTCAAGAAGTCAGTGTGCGCCCCGGCTGGCACGTGTTGTTGTCTAAGTTATTCGACGGAAGCCCGTGTTTTTGTTTTGCCGGGAGGACCAAGGGAACATGCACCTCTCCGGGACTCCAATGACTCGAACTGTGAGCTCTTATTCGGTGACGTGGAAAATGGCACAGAAATTGATTCTTCCGTCAGCCTCCCCGAGAGGCCGTTGCGGAAGAGCCTCCATGATGGATCTTGATCGCGAAAATCTGTCGACACGCTATCCGTCGGAAGACTCGCAGTCTCCGAATCCGTCTGCTAATCTTTGGCGGTTAACTTCCATAGCATGTCATTTGAATTTTCTACCAGTGTACCGTGAGAGGCCATGTTCTTCGTCCTTCCGAGTTCCAGAATTGAAGGATCCGGGATTCATTCAGCTTTCTGATTTCCGACATTGGGAGATAGTGCATCCCCCCGCTGAGGTAGGCTCCAGCTTGAGAGATCACCATCTAATAGGACTCAACTCAATTGTTTCTTGGGTATGTTTCCGGCCCACACATGATAACCTTTTTCCTTCCTATAATTTCGGTGTGATTCCAGCTCGCTCAATGGCGAACCGTGGAGACGTCAACAAGCTTTGTAGCAATCTGACGCAGATGGGCGTGGAAATCAGGCCCGACGAGCTACAGAATCTCTCAAGGGTGACGGCGTTCAGAGTTATGACAGATTTCTCCACGGCTGCTTTCTTGACATCTCTGGACTCACTGAACCAGCCCTTGGCCCTGATGCTCGAAAACTGCAATCCGAGCTCTGCAGCAGCTCCTCCCCTCCTGAACAAGTGAGTGCTACGGTTCGCTTTTCGAAGAATCGTTACTTTCCTTCAGAGTTGATCTCGGTGATTAAGACACGCGACTTTCGGCGACTAATTCTAAGCGGGTTTCGCCAGGAGCATCCTATGGACGGAAGCATTCGTCCTGCTGAGCAAGGGAGGACCCGCCAGTTTCGACTTCTGCGATATTCTGAGGCCAGAACCGAAAAAATTCAATCAGCTCCTTCAACAGATGCTCAAGTACGTTCTCTTGAATGTCGAAATTCTCATGTCTGGCTAAGAATCTCCCTGGAGTAGAATGAAATCCATTCCATGCATGATTTACGGCACATTCCAGATACCTTTTCTATGCGGCGAAGGTCTACGATGCTGTGAGCGACGAATGCAGCGAGATTGAAGGAGCTGCGGAAGAAATAGAGAAGCAGCGAGATCTACTCGACCTCGAAAAAGATGAGCTGCGGATAATAGAACAGAAAATAGCGCATATCAACCAAGTCGAAATCACAGAAGAGTTCAGTCGAGCAGAAACCCAGTACGTCACATATTCCCTGGGTGTTTATTCACACTATCGGCTTTCCAAGATGTTCGGCGCCACATATCTCTCAATCTTCTTTCCTCAACTGTCAACTTGAATCGACTTCGCGTCTTCTCAGGAGGGACGAAGTCTTCCAGGAAGCCAGAAGGTTGAAGAGCGAGTATGCCGACCTGAAATCAACCTTGGAACAAGAGCAAGCGGATCATTTCATAGGGGAAGAACAGTTGTCCACCACTGAACAGCAGCTCTCGGAACTTCGAGATCTCTTAGTATCAGATCCGGAATCACAGGTGTCCGCTTTGGAGCAGCTTCGTGAGGTGAGCATTCCCCAGGTCGAGCCCCTAACGTGTAGTTCGATGAAGCAGCTATCTTGATCCATTTTCTGTCTATCCACAGTTTTCAGCGGCGAAGGCTGCGCTGGCGACCAGCAAAACGAAACAATTAAGTGAAGTCAAGAGCGAGTACGAAACGCTGGACCACGAAGGGCGAAGGATGGGGAAAATTTTGGACGGGGCCAAGATCATCGACCATGCCACTGAGGAGTTCCGAGGGGTAGGCGACCGCTTGACTTTTCCTCGCGACAATCCAACGCATCGATTTTGCTATCACTTGTTATCTGCTCTTCATCGACTGAGGAATGACAGTAATTTCTACTTCGTGTGTTCGCAGAATACTCTACGGCTAGAGGAGCGAATCCGGGATACTCAAAAATGCATCGATGATCTGCAGTCAGAACGTGACCGGCTGCTGACGATCGTTGAAACCCGAACTCAACAAGTCAATAAGATGAATGAAGACGAACGCTTGAAATCAGAAACAATCGAAGCTCTTGAAAGAGAAGATGCTCTCAAGCAAGAACATGTGGCGAACGCGGTAAAGCTAAAAACCCCCCTGGCATCTGAGCTCAACAAGAAGAAGCAAGAGGTCGGCGAGTCCATCACCTGGACCGGTAATTCTCGCGCATTCGATTTTTCCCAATAATTTCTGCCCTATTTTGAATAGCTGATCAGTTACTCACATCCCACTTGTAACAGAACCTCCTAGCAGCTCTTGGGAGGGTTGGGTGAACAGTGGACAACCTCTTCAGTTGCATATGATAAGCCCTGAAGCCGGTTTGGGGTGCTCGAGTACTAGCGATTAATTAGTGGCCTCGAGATCCATAGCTATTGCATCTATAAACTTTTTTCCCTCAAATCACGACAATTGCAGAGAATCTGGTGACAACAACGCTAAAGAATTGTCGGGAGCTCTACGAGAAACTATCTGCAGGATGGAAGAATCATGTGGAAGAGGTTCGGATCTTCGAGGCCGAGTGCTTGAAGACGGAGAGACGTCTCCGAATAAGTAGCTCGAAACTGCAAACCTTGGCAGATGCCGTAGCATCGCTCGACTGAGTTACACTTGAATACATGTACATATCTGACACTTTATAAAAAATACATCTCTTCTTAATCTTAATAAGGATAAATCTCTGTAGTTTGGTGAACGTTGGCTGGCTACGTTAAAAGACTGCATTCTTCGAATATGGGACGACTGATTTCGAGCCGGGGCCGAGATTCCATATCTGAGGTGAATGATGGTCATACACTAAGCAGTGAGAGAGCTCCCTAATCTACGACCGAGTGTCAGCCATATCTTAGCTCAGTGCAACTCCGCGCCTCAAGTATGGGTAACGAGACCGAACCATTGGTCGGAGACATTCGAAATTCGTCTGAAGAAGGTTCCCCGCTGACCAGCGGTGTTGTTAGAGACTTCGATGGTTGCGGTGGTTTCACCGTCTTTGTCGGTGGCCTTGGGGTCAACACGGATCTGCTGGCTCCGCAGGTCGAAATAGCGGGAGCATTATTTCCAGGTGATCAGAGGGGGCACGAGAGCTGCACGGACGAGGCCTATCCCAACCCGACGTCAGTCTGAGGCTCTTCAATGAATGGTGGCTCTCGCATGATCTTTGAACCATTTCTCATCACGATTTGCACAAGCGTGATCAAGAGATCGACCAAATGGCTCCTATAGAGCGCACATGTGGCAGACCGCCTTTGAGCCGATGACGATAAGCTGAAAAACGTGGTGCGGCGCACACCAGACTTCGAAACTCGACTTTGTGACTCGAACCGAGGTCGACAGCCCAAGGTCCGCCAACTCGCGGCACCACAAGGCGCGACACAGGTCCCGATTCTTGATGAGAAAATCAAGAACTTTCGAGGCGACGTGGCTATCACTGCGGCCGTCGTATTTGGAAACAAATCACCAGGAGACGCGTGTTTTTCACAGCTATTTATCAAAAATAAGATCGAAAAAATCGGAGCAAACCGCACCGAGTCCAAACTAGATCAGGAAATCCACGGTGGAGTTTGAGACACCTTTGAACATCATGCAATACCCACAGAATCGGAATTCCGACCTTTGTTTTAGTCCACCTATTTTGACGTTAGCCACTGCGCAGCGTTCACGGGTCGTTCTCAACATGAGATGCCTCACTGCGAACCACCGACCACAGCTGATGGCCCGTCCCAGTTCCATCCGATTCGATCGCTGCCATGGATTTCGCGACGCAATTTTTGCGGTGTGACATATCAGGGGGACGTAGCCGCGGTCGGAGCAGTCTGCGCGAACGATGGTCCAGGTACCTCAGAATCTGCATACGCCTAATGAATTCAGAAGCCTCGAGGAGCATCATATTCATCCTATACAGCAATTTTCGTAGTCTCAGAGGAACTGAGATGACGTTGTCTCCTGAACGCAGGAGAACATCGTGTTTTGCGCCCTCCTCCAGACGGAGAGGGCTCACTGATACTGGGCAAGGGTCTACACGAGGACTCGAGCGCACGATTTGAAGAGTCAGAAGCACGATGCGTCCTGGATGAGTGAACGTCACCGCCGTCGTTCGCGATGAAAACCTTAGTGAAAACCTCAGTTCTACTTCTGTGCACAGTTCTGACCGGTAAGTTGAGAGTGAAAAACGCTCTTCCCGACTAAGCTGCAACGCACATTGAGTCGCGAAGCTGATCTCAGGGTCAGCGGGTGCCGGACGTTATTGGCACAGCTCCGTCCGATTCTTTTATCAAGTGTTTGACTCAACCAGCATATCAGCCATTCATCCTCTAACTTTGTGAAGAGAGTGGAGCGTGCGCCGCTTCGTATGCTATTCTCTTGGAAAGTGACACCTGATGCAGAATATGCTAAACAGTCTTATTGAATCGATTTCTTTATTCAAACGCAAACTTTGAACACGAGTCAGTCCACGAAACGCACAGCGGAGGTTTGAGTCTTTTCGGAAAGAATTTCCAATTCTAAGAAGCTGAAGGCTTTGAGACCGGGTGCCTCAGCTGTCATTGTGTTACTTCGGAGGTAAGTAATGAAAGAGGTCTCGTTTCGCCCGCTCTCGGAGACAAGGTTGGAACATTTCATCCACCTAACGGTCCCCGTTCGCCTGTTCAAGAGAAGTCTCAGCTTCAGGAATCGTGTTGACTTTGTCCATATCGACCATTGACACTCGACGCCGACCCCACCGGCGGAGAGCGAATCTTGGGGAAGCTTGTTTCAGAATGATGGAAAACACAGTAACAAAGCTTGGAAAGCGCGGGAATCCTCTCTGTGGGCTCCGTCCAAGAATCTTGATCCTATCGGGCCAATTATTCACGAGGATCTCCTCAGCCTTCTGCGGGCCCGTGCGCGAACAGTGGGCCAGGCCGCCAAGCTCTGGTGAATCATTTTGCCGCTCAAGCCTACCGGGCGTTCCACCGACCGCCGCCGGTGCAACGAAGTGCAATATTCCAGATCACGTCCTTGGGAGCTCAAGCATAACTTGTGTAACCCGATCCGGTCGGAAGATGAAACGGGCAGACGCCGGAACGGCTGTCGACTCACTTTGAAACAGAGCTGAGTTGAGTTTCTCGTCTGATCGTTTTGAGCCGAGTTCGTTTGAGCTTCCGCAGGTGCGTATCACTCAACTTTTTGCTGTTGTATTGTATGAACAGCATTACATCCCACTGTTGTCGCTGATGATATTGTGAGCTCACGAACTTGAAGCCTGCAGTGTTTGCCCTCGCAAAGTGCAATTTTCCTTGCCTCTCGAAGGGAGACTGGAGCTGAGAGGCTCCGGTTGTCCTTGTCAAGTCAGTATAGGACGTGGTGTCCTGGTTCTCGAGATCAGAATGCATAGCTTTGCAAGGACCGTTGAACGAACAAGATTTCTCACGTCCCCCAATCCGGCTATTCGTACAAGCCGTCCTCCTACTTGTCTTTCGAGTGTCCCACTGGTGAGCTCCCGCTTGGAATCCTGGTCGTTCGCTAACGAGCTCTCGCTCCCTGGCGGGCCCTTGATAACGGCTTAGATCTTCAATAAACGCAATACGTGCAATAGGGATCGGAGATTACGCTCAGGACAAGGACCCCGAACCCTATGCACCCGCGTTGTCCGTCCCGAATTAGGGGCATTTATGAAGGGAAGAGACAAACGGTGGATTCATAACGCGATGACGGGTCTGAATTCATCGACATCTTTCGAACAAACTGGCTTCGCTCGACTGCAGGGTCCTGAGTGCGGTGCGGGCAAACCGGTCCG
Organism: Neoseiulus californicus; assembly: GCA_028455905.1. NCBI lineage: Eukaryota > Metazoa > Arthropoda > Arachnida > Mesostigmata > Phytoseiidae > Neoseiulus > Neoseiulus californicus. The sequence goes on along the minus strand of JAMQGS010000004.1, from coordinate 8,863,439 downwards.
GCACGATGTCGGGTCGATATCGTAACGCATTCAGCTGATTTCTGACCTGGAGACATGACAGTCCGAACATCTTATCGGATCGACAGAGATCGATGCTCGCGGTTATTGCCCCGGCTCTATCGACGGATGTCTACTTCTTCTCTGCCTACTACCGCTCATGCGGTGGTCTGTTTTCCCCATCGACAGCATCGGGAGGAAAGTTCAGGATAGATCTGTTTGAAGCTGACGCGATTTGGGCCGCACTGCTCGTTTCTTCGCAGACGCTCGATTTCTCTTGTGCTGCGCCGTCGCGCAATGGCCCCGTGCGCTCGGTCTCTTTATTCTCGAACTGGGCGGGGACGTAAGGATTTTCGAACGATTTCCGCGCCGCTTCGCCGACCACAGGAATTGTGTTAGACAGTGCAGAATTGGTCCCGTAATTGCAATCGATTATCGACGCCTTCAGCGTCAGCGGCCACGGCAGCACTATCGACAGCGGTCCCATGATTACCCTGTAACAGCTAACTCTCGTTCGCGTCTGTCTTTAACGATCTCGCCGCTTCTCGTGTCCGTCCAGCTCAGTGCTTTATTCGTGAAAGGAATTATCCGTTGATCCTTCAAGACAGGCCGCACATAGCGAGCCACTCCATCTTCGTCAGGGACAGAGGTATCTCGATCTCGTTGTTTCTCACCGGCCCCCTCGTGTGTCCGCTCCCCCAGTGCTCCCCTCAACTGATCCTCGTATATTGATGCTGGTACTTGGTCGACGCCGCCGGTGGACAGCGGTGGCTGCTTAGTCCCTGTCGGATAGCCACTATCCATATCAGTCGGCGAGCCCGGATCGACCACAAACGTTGATAGAATTCGATATCCGCCGAATGGGATCAGACCCGGCTCGAATGAAGTACTCAAGCTTACTCTGTTAGCCGCTGCTCACACAACTGAGGACCAGCATGCGCTTCTTGTGTCATGGAAGATGCTTTGCAACCTCGAAAAGTGCAAAATAATGAGGACAAGAATGGAGAAACTCGCAGAGAGAAGCCGACTCACGTGCGTTTCATCGTCCCGAGCGTGTAGGAGCGAAATGATGAGTCCCGCGGCTTTTGGAGAATTGATCCCATGAAACTAGAGGAGCTTAGCGGCAACTAAGAGTTTTGCTGACTCGCGAGCGGGAGCGAATCCCCCCTGGGGCATTGGGGAGAACAGGAAACTCGTTGTATCTGAAAATCGTATACGAGGGCCAATATTGGCGAGTCCGCTATTACGCGCCGCAATGCTTATGTATTGGATTTTTGTTCAGTCGAGTGGAGGGACCCTTCCGAATGCTTATTCAATGCCTGTCCGCCCTCTCTTGACCTTTGAACTCTCGACAGGCTTTTATGGTCAGCTGTTTTGCTTCTAATGAATGGTCTCTCTTTTTAATAGAGCTTAGATTCAGCCTGTTGAGCACGATCCACCGTGCGTTGTCGGCTTATTAGGTTCGCCGTCGAATATCCTGTACGGATGTCCAACTGAACAATGCCTTCACGGGTACGCGGTCAATGCTTCATCTGACTCGATTCCCCCTCGGTTCGGGACACGCAGGAAAGCTGCGTCGCGACCGTATGTTGCAATCCTGCAGCTTGCATCCTTCGACGGCGCACCTTGACCGTGGCACGAGAATGGTCTCATCGGGGATTTCGATTCGAGCCATTCGCTACCTCCACTCCGATAAGAGGACAGGGTTTAGATCAGCATCCGGCGACGGAACGGAAAACTCAATCATGTCTCCGATTCCCGATCGGGGTTTTGGTGCCCTCAGTGCGATCCTTGATCGAATCGTATTCCGTCGATAATCTCTTGCGACATAGGATTCATGTACAGCGTCGGAGGTTTGGGGGTGCTCGGTTCTGGAGGGAATTCCTTGAGCTGAGCTGACGCGGGAAACGAATGCAGGCAACACATCGAGAATGCATGATGCGAGAATTTGAAGCCTACTCACTAGCATCAACCAACATCCGATGTCAACACCGACGAATGTCGTCATACTGGGCCCGCCCCGCCCTTCACGGCAGGGGCGGACAAGATGTGCGAACACCCCTCGCACAGCACGCAACAGTTACCACAGGAGTGGACACGATCAAGATGGCTTTGATTGACAGAATAACAGGTCGTCCTTCGATTTGTTCCGAGAGACACGCGTGCTAGGGCTATTTATACCTCTTCTTCCTAGCGCCAGATAGCGTGTACTATTCCGCTTCAAGGGGATCGACAGATGGAAATTTGTTTCCGGTGAGGGAAAACGCACCCTGGAACCAATTTTTCAATGGATGACTCCGGTCTTCCCATCTCAAACCGGATAGGCATGCCAGCGACTTATGGAGACGTAGAAATTCTCAAGCGTCGATTTTCCGGAAGCTGAAGTTGAACCCTGGATCACCAGAACGAAGTTTCGATTCTCTTTCATGAGGTCCCCCCCAGCAACCATCCGAATGATCGCTCGGTGAGATGGAATGATGCCGATCGGCAGGGGTGATACCTAACTCAGCAGTTCGCTGACCAACTCGATTCCCCAACTTTGTGATGACGATGAAGCTTTCTGGACACTGCACACTACACTGCAGAGCTCCATTATTGCACCAATATTGACGACATCATGATTCCGGGGAGTCGATTTCATCAGCGTTTTCTGCGCTTGGTACGCGCCGTCTCTGATCGGTACCGCCGCAGCCTACTGAGTTTCCGGACTGGGGATAGAAAAATGTGATGAGAGATGGGGAAGCTTTCTCGACCGCTGAGGACACAGCGTTTCGGGGAGTCTCACCGGAAGAAGATTTCAAGCCAACCATAAGCTGTGCGGGAAGCATTCGTTCGAAAGATCAGCGTGTCCCAATCGGCGCGATCCGAGAGGGAGAGAGCCCGCATCAGACAGAAAGTCCTCACGGACTCGACCGAGATACACGTCTCAACCAGAGTGATCGGGATTTCACGCTTCACAAGAAATTGTGAGGTCCTTTCCGAAATTCTCCCGATTATGAAGAACGCGTCCGCAGATCCGAAATCGGCAGTTGGCGAGCATTCTGAAATATTAGAGATAATTATTCGAACATAACGAAAGCTTCCCCGATCCTGGGCATGCGACCCATGCCGTCAACTCCTCTCTACGACTGTGGCGCAGTGGTCTTCACGCTTGCGTTGAAGTATACCACTCTTAAGCACCCAATTGGTAACGGTGAGGCAAGTTCTCTTCATTCGTCCTGAACAAGTCGCTCCGAGCCCCATTCACTTCACGCAGCATGTGGGTAATGTGTAAAAAATTGTTAAACAAAAAAGAAGAGAAGAGCACTTGAAAAATCCTCAAGTGGCTCAGGGCTGATTTAAATTGGACTCCGCGCACCAGCTCTTCAAACGCTGTTCCGAGACAGCCACACAGCGGTGAAGAACCGAGACGTAATTGCGTCTGGTTCTTGGCGGCTTCGTCGGCTCGTACCACCGTTGCTGCTTATTCGCCTGACTGGCGGGTTGGTGAGTGGGAGGTTCGGCGAGGCGGCGGCGGCGGTGGTGCGAAACGGAACCTCAAAGCCCCTTCTGCGTCCGAAAAACTGTCGAGGAAGAAAGTTGCTTCAGGCGAGGAACTTCTGAGGAATTGGCCGAATTCAATATCATGCTTGAAGGCAGCCGAGGAAATGCCTCCGGCGCCGTAGAGCTGCGAGGCCGCTGGCGTTCAGTTCGGGTTCCTCCTACGCGGACTGCTTCTCGAGTAGCCAGCTGGGTGAGAAGTTGCTTACCCTCATTCCGCCTCTCACTTCTTTTCTTGTGTGTTCATATTCGTATCTTGCTCCCCTCTGTTTCTGTAGGTCGGTACGGTCGGAGACGGTCTGCCCGCCCGCCCATCCGTTCTTTCGCATGCTCCTTCTCGCTCGGGAATGCCCGGAGCGTTAGTTGTGCGAACTCGGTCGCGTGGAAAAGCAGGCCTGTCTTTGTTTCGCACTCTCGCGCAGGAAAGCACGCGCGTCCGGAATACACTCGTCGCGACAACGTCGCACCGTCGTCAGAGCGAGACTAGCGAATTGGGAAGAAAAAGACAAACACAGAAACTCAAACCGACGAGCTTGCTCTTCCCGGAAACTTCGATTGCTCTGAGACTCCATCATGGAATTTCCAGAGCGACCTTGTACTATCTCATTGTCATGCCACAAAACATCTCAAAAGGACGGCAGGGTATGGGTGCTCCCCTCACATTGTATTAGAACGAGCTCACATCGATATTCGCTCGTGCCGACGTTCTGACGTTGGCAGACGAGCCGAACTCGAAAGCAAATCCAATATTCAAAGTGTTGAAAACAATTTTCCAATCAATTCGCGAGATGTATGCCGAAAAGCCCGTCCGAGCCCCGGACTGTTCGGAGCCGGAGGCATGACCGCCTACTTCTTGTTCTCACATGGTGTGAGGAACTATCATCCTGTACCTCCACGGGGCGTGTGTTCACATGAAGCGGCGAATGTTCGTTCGAGCGAAAGTCTTCTTTCCGACGAGACCCCGATCCCTCGTAACGAACATGACCCTCGCTGACTCTGAAACACGCTACATGCGGCCGAAGATAAGAAGCGGGCGAGGGGAGGCTGGCTGCTCCATCTTGGGATAGCGACAAGATCCGAGCGAAGGCGAGGATTTATTGTTGCTTTTATCGGTGAAGTTTACTCAAGTCGGTCAGAGCTTGTGTACTTTCCGGATCCAAAGTAACTCCCCTGAGTTCCGCGTACCGGTGATCCGTCTTCGCAACGTTCCACAACAAGCCTCGAATACCTCACTGGCGTGTTTGTTGGCAGCCATAGGCGTGGGTTCGCCGGGTCTGAAAAACTATTTAACGGCACGCGTCTCCTCCAGACGCTGTTATTCATCCCTTGGGCAAGGTCCGGCATCTTTGTTAGGGTATCACTCATCCCCAAACTTGCAAGCCTCGCGTCCGTACGTGCTCGGAGGGGACAAGATTTATTGCTTGCAACAATAGGGGAGCGCAAGCTTCTTTTTCGCGCCTTGCCTTCTCGAAATTCCGTGCAGGCATGCACGAGTGCGAAAACTAGCTTACGCGGCTATTCTCTCGATCGTATATTCTCGCAAGTTTCCTCAACAACAATTCCGAGCAGAACGCAGAAATCACTGCGCAAGCTCTGGTATCTCCTCTCAGAAGTTTCACGTGGACTACTTTAGACTTGTTCCCCTCGTTCTATGTGGTTTGATTTCAGCCTTTCAGCCTTCCAAGATTCCGTTTAAAATTGAGAAGAGGTTCGTTGGTTCGAACTCGAGTTCGTTTTGTAAGTGTTCTTCAAATTCCCGAAAGAATAGAGAGCTCAACCCTGGATTCCAGCAGTGCGAGGCGCGAAACTTCACATTAGGCCAGTGGCGCTAGGACAACCGGCTCTCCTGAATTGTTCAACCGAGCGCTTCGATACGATCTCGAGAATCCGGTGGTATCGCGACGGGGAGGAATTCTTCCGCTACGATCGACGGTCACGAGAGAAGCTTCTCTTCGAACTGCCCGGACTCGTCGTTGACGTGAGTCTGTTTGGAGTATTTCAACCAAGTATTGAAATCCCTTCGTCTAGATAGGCAGCGATTCCCAGACGGGTCAGAGGAAAGGCGCTAAGAGGCATTGACCGGGCACAAGAGGACATGGGACAAGTGCGCGGCTGGGACAGAATCTCGAACTGTTCCCCACTTAAATGTAGTGCTGCTGCTGCTGCCTCTGCTGTAAGTCCGTCGGGCACTCACTCGACAGGGCCTGTTTGCTAATGCAATTCCAGGGACAGTTTCTCAGAGATCAAAGAAGTCGGCTTCGCCCGTTGAAAGGCTGATTGCACTTGTGACTCTTGTGAATAAGGCATGGCCGCACGGCTAACCGAGCCCTCTTCCAAGCGAGGAACTCCATAAATTGCTCTAGTGGGCTTCGGATAATGCGCTCAGCGGCTTCTGTGGCCGTCGGCTGAAGTCGCCGCCCGAATGAGTCTCAAGCCCAAAGCCGCGACTTCCTCTGCAGTGCCGAGCGATAGCGACGATTTCGCAACGAAGCCCACTCGAATCGTGATACCTCTTTCAGGTGCATAGTTCACACGACGGCTTCCTCCGCCTGAAGCGGACCGAACCCAACAGCGAGGGAGAGTTCAGCTGTGAACTCACGGACTCTAAGTTCCACGTCGAACGGGCTGACGCGATTCTACAGCTATACGGTGGGTGCTCATCATGTTCTTCCGACGGTCCAATATCCGATAGGGTTGTCAAAGTTGTTGGATATCAGCACTGACCACGTGTTCCTCTTGTCTTTTGTGGTACAGTGTTGCCCCATGACGAGCCTTATGTCCGCGGCGTCAAACTTCGTTATCATCCTTGGGAGCGTCTGAACGCAACCTGCGAGCTCACCGCCCGACCCCAACCCCAGCTCAGTTGGCTCGTCGATGGACACTTGGTAAGTGTTGCTGCGCTCGATCCTGAGTGATTTTTTTTTTCTTTCTCCTTGTCGAGGAGGCGGCGGCAGGTACATTGTACACGCGGGACCCAGCTTCGGCTCTGTGTCGGCTCCGCTGGTGATCAAAAGCAGAGCAGAGAATCTAGGCTCGATAGAAAAGGGGAGCTCCTGGTCGGTCGAATATTGTCGAGATCAAAGCAAAGTTGTTGAGTGCAGCGCGCGAACTTTCCTTGGTACACGGATGGATTTACACACGCCAACTTTCGGAGGAGACAAGGCGTGCTCAAGTTGTCAACGAACAGTTTCAATTTGCGAGTCTTCTGTTCTCCGCTGAATTTTAATCCCAGGTCAACGAAACTACGATAGCGCTCCGAAGCCCTCACGCTCGGATTCTGTCCGACGCGGTGAAGGAAAGGAGCTCTCCCACGTTCGAGACGTGTCGTGTTTCGTTGCTCTGTGTTCGAGAATTCCGTTGCAAAGGTCTTGGAACTCCCATGAAGCTACTTAGAGTCATGGGAGAGCATTGATTGGGAGAGCTTCTTCCCAACTTTTCTCCCGCGATTCATGAAGTCTCCGGTGACGTCTGCGGAATTCCGCAAAGAAAAAGTTCAGATATTCCGGAGCTCGAACATCTCGAAACATTCAAAACTGAACTCAGCGACGAGATTCTCATGGCGGCCGCTGAGAAAATCCGATGCGGCTGAAGCTCACTGTAGACGCTGCGGTCGCGTCCCGCCTGGGCAGAGAGCGAGAGAGACAGAGAGATGAAATCTTATCGCTCCTAAAAACAGTGCAGTGAATGGTTTTCTGATACTTCCAGCCGCCGGCGAACTCCGTCGTCCGGGAACACTCGGAGGAACACAACGGACTTGTCAGTGTGGTCTCACAGCTGCAATTTGACATTTCATCTCTGAGCAAAGATGAAGTGAAGGTCGAATGTCGGGCGAAGGTCCTCGACGCGTTCGACAGAAGAACTCAGAGGATCTCAGCGATTTCTTCCGAGGAAAAGGGAGACTCTTTGCCAAATGGTTTGTGACAATTCCACTCGGCTGAACTCCCGGCCTGGGATGAGGGCCTCCAGTGAAGGGAAGGAGGAGTCGAGGGAGTTTCGAGAAGTGTTCATTAAAGTTTTCAATGCAGCATGCAGACTTTTCTCGAGCTCGGCCCCGCCGCTCCGAAGCCTCTGCCCCGAGCGCTGGCCGTGGAAACTCACGGGTTTGCGGAATGATTATAATCGTCCAGCGCATGGGGTGGCGAACCGAACGAACAACCTGACCTCTAACCGAACGGCCGAATGTTGCAGCCGATGACGACGAAGATCCCGGCCCGGTGATCTACGGCGGACGTTCGCATTACCACATCGGGGACGTCCTGAATTCGACATGTGTGTACTCAGGGAATAAGCCAGCTTTGCTCCGTTGGTTTTTGAACGACGTCGAGGTTCCCAGCTCTCAGCTGGTCCACTACGTCGAGGGCGGCAGTGAGGCCAAGTCCGCTCTGGGAATACGTTTTAAAGGTGCGTTCAATTCGAAGCAAATGGACTGCTGGCCGCCGTCATTCGCACCGAGGCCCATCCAGGTTTACTACCGGCAATTTTTCCCATTGTTTCAATGAAAGGAATGTCTGTGTTTTCCTCTCCCTTCAACCATCTCCTCCACCCGCCCCTCCCCCCTGTCCCTTTTTCCAAGTTTAATGCTCCGAGGCCTCGCTCTGAATCGCGAGTTTGAAGAGCTGCTCGCCAAACCTGGAAAGGCAGGTAGCTCTTAACGTGCTCCACCGCAGAACAGGTTCGCTCTCAATTCGTTGCGGATATTTTGACGAAACCTTTCCGTGCTCTTTCTTGCGTTGAAATATCTCCTGGAAGGAATTCTCGCTGGAATGTGTGGAAGGCTGGAAAGGTATCCGACGGAATATCTTGGAGCTACACAGACGTGCTCTACCGGATGTCTCCCAGACATATGGCCTAAATGCTGTTTACACGGAACTACCCGTTGGAGCGGAAGCGTGCGAAGAATGTCGCAGCTTGGGTTGGATGATTCTCCATGAAAGAACTTTTTATGGCTATTTCCAAACCGGTGACCTCGCTGTAAGTGCTGTTTGAAGTCCGGCAGAGCTAGTCGAGACTAAGTGGACTCAAGAGACCTTCTTCTTGGCAGCGCAGCACCTACTCGAGAGGAGATGTTCCTCTTTTTGTAGACCATTCTCAAAAACGCCTCAGCATTAATGGCTGCCGCTATTTGAGCCGGCGCCACTTGAGAGCGCCCCTAAATTAGAAATGGCGAACACGCGCAAGATTCGCTCTCACCATCTTCTGCTTGAAGCGATTCGCGGCGCAAGTCCTTCAACAATCGGAAGAGTTCGCCTACAACTCAATTCCTCTTAACGCTTGGCTCTTCGTACGTCGTGATTGTATATATGATGATGGAGCTTGCGGTAGCGTGAAAAACTTGTGAGAAGGGATTTGCGAGGGACGACGCAGACGTTCTGAAAATGAGAAACTCGCTTCTGATTCAATCGGAGCTCTTACAGAGGTTTCCCTGAATGGAAAAATGTCGTTGCCACACTTTGGTTTGAGATGCCGAGGCGGAAGAACTACGATCTGGGGACTTGACGGAAGTAACTCATGGTTCGGGTTTTCTTTGCAGTTAAATCTTCACATTTCGTTGATGGTCGTCTCACGATTCGATGCGATGCCAGCCTAGAGAACACGTTCGCAACCCACCAAGCGGTTCGGAAGCCAAAACTCAAGAAGAAAGCGTTCCGATCAGCGCATAAACGGCAACATGTTTAGGTTGTCATTCAGTTGCTGATGACCAACTTCAATAAACTGAGATTTGAGAACCCCGAGTTTCAATCATCGCAGCGTGGAGCGTAGATCCTCCTCAGGCTGAGCTCCGTCAGGGTTTGCTTTCGGTCGAGAAACTCCCTATCTTATGCCACCAGTTTTTATCCTCGTTTCTTCTCCAAACTTCTTGCATCGGGTTTCACCTGCCTCGGGAGAGCCTTGAAGCAACCGATTTTTTTCCATATGTTTTTTTTTTTCCCGCTGCTTCTTTGCATGGAAGCTGGGCGACCTGCAGAAGACCTTCACTCCATAAGAATTTGAACAACTCTGTCCGTAGCTTGGTAGGTGTGTCGGACAGGCGGGGGCGCGTAGACGACGGCAGATGTAAGACGTGAAAAATAGACGGAACGAAACATTCCGAAATGGAATGCAGACTGCTTGTTCCGTCGTGTGCCTGACTTCAGAGCTGCGGCGGCGTGCCTTCGTGGCCAACAAAATGAATTTCCAGGTCGCGGTTGCTGCTGCTGCTGCGGCGGCGACCGCCATTCCCTCTCGTGACTTTCTACGACAAGATGTAACCTCCTCCCTCATTTCTCGTATTCCACCTCCGCCCAACTCAACGGCTGCCTTGGGAAAAATGTCGTGGGCCAAGCCTACGTCTGAGAGCTCGTCAGCCGCACGTCTTGATGGCACAGAGACCCGCCATCGCGGCCGCCGCCGCCGCCGTTGTCGTCTTGGAGGGCGGTTTGTTGGTTGCCAGGATGGTTGGCTGCAAAACGGACAGAATGGAATCAGCGTCAGCTGTGCGTCGTGGTATTTGACAGACCGAGTAACGATTCACTTGACCTCGGCGACCGGAATTCCCGCCCAGAAGCTGAGGGTTTCTATACAAGAAGTATTGCCCAATGATATGAAGTGAAACACCCTTCCTGGGTGAATTTCATAAACATATTATATTATTGCCCAATGATGCGTGCACATAGTTTAGCGAACATTATCACTTGCAGCTACTTCACTCTACCACAACTTCGAGCGGGTGACGCGCCCAACCGCTTAAACACGAGCCGACCTGTGCGCCGAAGTGTGTTGCGAACTTTTGGTGGCAGTAGGTTACTTGGCAACACCCTTCGTTAACCATTGGGCTCTTCATCGTGCCGCAAGCACACCGAGAAAGCGCGGAGTGGCTCGTGCTTTGCTCTCGAGGGTTCATTTGGCGGGAGGTGGACGACTCGACCCCTGCTCGTTGGTCAGCGTCAGCAATTACGACGATTGGACTTGACTCTCCCGGGCCTCTGTCGCGGATCCGGTGGGGGCTCGACTCCAGCAGCGAACCAGCAATTTGTTTGTTGTGTAAGGCCCGAGGAGCTGTTGCGGCTGCAATTGATGTTAGCACTCTGTGTGTTCCACCTAGACGCATCAGACCGATGTACCAAAGTCAATGGCGCAGGACAGCGATCCTAGATTTTCGCGGGGTTTCTTCCTTCGATATGCTTTCTATATGCCTCCACATGCTTAGTGAGCTGCATCATGGGCGATGGAGGCTATGCAACATCTCGGATCTGCATTCGTTCGTCGGACCTGCTTCTGGATTCGTTCCATGAGCAAGAGTGCGGAGATCCTGAATCTCTTTAGCATCTCGTGACACTTGCGAATATGCCGAGGAGAAAGAAGCGCCTGTCCAGTCCAGTCCGAGCATCCAGTCAGTCTTTGGCGGTTTCTCCTTTCAAAGCCGGTTTGTCGCGATGTGACAACAGCATAACAAGGCCGGCCGCCTTCTCACTCTTTCTCCCCTTGTCCGAGATCCGTCGGATAGGAGCCCATGGCTGCTAAACCACTGCAGAGAATCGTTATTGTTGCTGCTGCTGTTGTTTTCAGATGCGACGCATCGTACACGAGGCTGGATGTTGGGAACCCAAACAATATTATGCACATGACAATGCAGGCTGACTAAGTAAATGCTCGGCTCGAACAAACTCGATCAGCTCCACATGAGTGAACTTCAGTTTCACAATCAACAACAAAGAAAAAGGGGAGCGCGGGAAAAACTAGCTTGGGGAACGGGAGCATAGGGAGAAGGCGAGGGGACTGGAAAAATCATCTTCCAGTCTGAATCGGGGACAAAAAAGCCAGCAAGTCTTCCGGTGGTCTCGATTCTCCGGGGAATTTCCGGATGGGAGAAATAGAACGCTACGGCGGAAATCGGGAAATGCATTCCAGGACTTGAGAACGAATCCAAGTGCTCCGTGATGGATTTCCGCGTCGTTCTCTACAGCGCCGCTCTAATAACAACTGCAGGAACTTCTTAGGGCAACGTAACGCCGTCGTGGGAATGCACTCAAGTTCCTCACAGATCCTAATCAAGCGTCGGAACTAAATCCTGGAAACAGACGGGCGGCACGGCGCGGCGCTCGGGAATCTCGTATTCGAAGCCGACTGGAGCTCGGAGTTCAGGAAACTGACAAAGTGGGGGAAAAACACGACAACGTCTCGACGCAAAAAGTTTCGCGTTATTTCAGCGTCGAGTGCGCCAAGTGATAATTATGTTAATCTCCGAAAGTCCTGATTACTGGCAGCGACGCGTTCCGGAAGCTTGTGCTCGCCCTTGAAGCGCGAGGAAGAAACCTTCGCTGAGAGTTCTGCTGGTGGCATTCGCGCAGAACTCCGCCGGTCGGTCGACTGGTCTGCCTTGTTCGGGAAAGCTCACTTTTTCCTCTCTTTGCTTCGTCCTAACGCGAGGGAAGTCGCGAAGCTTTCATGAGGTGCGAATGTCGAGCAGGAGCTTGCAGGATCTTGTGACGCTTCTGTTGCCCGAAACTGCAGCATTCCTTCAAACACTGGCATGAACCCTGAAACTCCCGATTCTGAGAGGACCAGGAGAGTCAAAGTTGAGATGTGATCTTCGAGTCGAGGGAGGGTCCAGAGGAGTATCATCGGATTCGAGATTGAATTTCTCTCATTCCTCGCACTGGAAGGGGCGGGGATTTCTAGTTTTTCCATCTTCAGGAAATAGGCTTCTGAGGGGTTTTACGGAAATCGATTCGAAAACCCATATTCCTCAGCTCAGCACTAGAGAGTCCGACGAAGCATATGTCGATTTTATGAAGATCTTCCGGAATCCGCTCGTAGACCTTTGAAGTTTACTACTCTAACACTAGAGCGACCTTCGATCCCGATTCCTTTGAAAGTCAGCCATATCCGCTCCAAACTCAGAAAAAAATCTTTTACCCCGAATCGAAGTATTTCTCAAATGACTTACACACGTGAGGGTGAACGAGGAATAGTTCGAGCCAAGAATTGAGGTTGAAGGTTGAAAACTGTCGTCATCAACTCATGGTTCTCGCTTGAGAACGTGGTGCCATGAGATGGGGGAACTGGGAGTCAGAAAACCAGCATTATGATCTCTTCATCTGTTCATTTTCTCAATTTGTCTGCTCATCGCCGCATTTGCGTATCTCCAGCAAACGTTTCACGGCTAGCTCCATTTGATTCGCAAATTGTTTTCTTCATTGCCGCAATTTCTCGGCGGAGGTACTTCCAGGGTCCCTCGAAGACATTCCGCCAGGAACCATTTCATCATGAAAACAACAACACCACTATCCGGAGAGAAACGAACCGCGTCGGATTCGCGACGCAGCATTGGAAAATTTCCTCGCGAGCGTTCACCCCAAGCTAAACAGCAAGCTTCTTCTGCCAGAGTTTGAGCCGTGTTCCGTCAGCGCAGCGAGAGCGGAAGCCGCCACGGACTCGAAATATTTGACAACTGTTTGACGTATTTCCCCCGGGAGCCGTGGTTTCATTGGGCCAAAAAGCACAACGGAGGGAGCAAAGCTGAGCCACGACGCGAGCGAGCGCAGAAAACTCTGCAGGCGACCTACATGGCAAACTTCGGTTTGCCGAATCGAAAATTTCAGAATTCGCCTCATCGATTAACGTCCGCGACTCCACACGCAAAAACCACCCGAACGGTGGTACCTAGAGATGCAGTATAGGCGTTCCCTCAGCTTGTGCGCTTTTCGTGAAATTGCGCCGAAACCTGGGGAGGACGGGGTCATGGGGTTCGCAATGAAAGCGGTTTCGCTCGTCGGGAGTTGAAGGGAATTCTTCTCCGTTCATACAACTTCCGCCAATCTCTATGGTGATCCATGGACTCTGCACGAGGCCAACATCACGAGAAACCACACCCATCTCGCCCACCTGGACGTCGATCCCTCACGACGACCCCCGGTATTTCGCCCGTTAGCATAACGATTGCGGCCCCTTCCTCTTAATCTGACTCCTCGCACCCGCCATCCTGATTTCCTCCCTGAAATATTTTTCTCCCGCCCTATCTCCGACCCTCTCCGGTCCACCGCTCTGTCCCCGTACATTTTCGTGGCTCGGATCCCCCGCACGCACGCATTGTGAAGGGGCGACTGCTTTTCGAAAACGATTCCAGTGCGGTAAAAGGACTGAAGTCGACGAATCGAGAATATTTATGACGGAAGCACGCCATGTCCGGCAGATGACCGATCACCCGATCGTCAGTACCGCGCCTGAAACTTCCGTAGACCGCAAACGGCTCCCACGCAATCCAGAGCCTGCTAACGTCATGAATTATGCAAAACGAATCTGATGATCGACGCTGAAAAGAGCAAAATGAGAGGAAAATGGAGGAAGTTCGCTCCGGAGACGGGTTCGACGGCGCTGCGCTCAGGCTTTCTCAGCTCTCTTCCAGGGAGAACTCAAAGATTAGCGATCCGAACAAAGAAAGAGCCTTCCGGTCCAACCCTTGTCGTGGCCGATTTGGGTTTCGAGAAGAATCGTCGAATTTATCGAGGACGGGAAGCGTTGTCGAGATAGAAGTGCTGGCGCAAGCATCACGGCCACCGCGAGCATGGAGTACGTATCCGAGGAGCCACCTGAAGAAACATGTTCGAGCACTGTCAAGTAAAGATTCCGACCTCCTCCGTGGGGGAACCATGTTGGAATCGGATTTGTGGAATCTTTCAGAGGAGACCTTGTAGGCTATTCCGTAAGAAATTTTCGGTGACACTCGCAAAGCTCATTCTTTTCATCGCTCTCTCTCTCTCATTTTTCTCTTTTTTGTCGTCATCCTAGAGAGGTTTACCGAGAGATACGAGCACTAAAAACCTTTCGGAGAGCGTCTGCTGGAGGGAATGTCTGCGGTGAGTCGGAAAGGATTGAGGATGAGTAGTGGGCTGACGTTCTAACGGTCGCTCCCAATATTTTCGGAGCTTGTTCCCGCACAAAAACCAGATGTTCGCCATACAGGTGGATGTGGCTCGGGAAGTTTGACTGCTTTCTGTGCTCCGGAGCGGAAGATATCTATCTATTCGAATCGCTCGACCGGCACAATGAACGCTATTTGCGGTTGTTAGGAGCTCGCCAGAGGGGAACGTGGATAAAATCACCCGGCTGATCCTGCGGCACGAGCTCGATTCCTGGCTCGAATTCGTCATGCTGGATGGATCTCGTGGATCGCTCGCTCGCTTGATGGTCGATTGCAGGCCAGGGAATGGAACAGGTGCCACGGTACGAAGACGACAGCGATGATTCACTGTGCCCTCGGGACGAGAAGAAAACGTCGAACGCTGAGCGTACTCGCTACGTGTGCATCGCCGCAACCGCCGGCTCGGTTCTGACTGCATCTCTCGCTTTGCCAGGGGCGCGAGGCAGGAAGAGATCAACATATATTTCAAGCAGAGACCGAAACCGAGGGAACGGGAGGAACAATCGATCAAACAGCTCCATCATCATCATCGGCGGTGGTGGTGGTCGCAGTGGCAACGGCGGGCGCCGGCGACGGCTCGACTCGCGGTAGCCATCAAGTACAATAAATGCGCCGCGCCAACTCCTCTCCAAAAATTATCACCACATGGCGCCACCGCATCCTCTGCAAGGGGAGAGATTTGCAGTTCTGCGAGCCGCGTTGACGAGGGATTTGCATCAAATTATCATGAAATTTCTCCAAACTCACTGCAGCTTTGGTTATTATAGACTCCAGCCTCCTTAACCTGGAACTGGAGTATATCAAGTGTCTCCCAGGCAGGATTCAAGTCTCCAGCCGAGCCGGGAAACTCTCGCCTACAGCTTAGGCTCAGAGGAAAGGAACAATACAGAGTCCTTCGTCGAGAAACCACAATGAAGCTCCTGGGTAAATTCATGTCGACAGTGATCAAACACCAGCGGGCCCACGCAGTCAATCGAGAATCCATAACGTTCCTGTCGCGATCTCCGATAGCGATTGAAAAATAATTTCGGAGAACACGAGTCCTCGGCTCGAATTTCGAGCGGAGATTCTCGCGAGAAGCGGGAACGGCAGGCGTCGGCGGTCGTTTCTCGATTCTTCGAAGGGGAAATCTTATATCCGCTCGGAGAGCTTCTTTGAGGTAGAAAAGAAGAAATATATTTCTGCGGAAGCACTTTGCCCTCCGTCGCAGACGAGGAGTTATGGGGACAGAGCGCGAAATCAGGCAATATATAAGTCGGCTTTGGCGGCTTGCGGGTGAGATTAACCACGTGACCGGTGTTTAGGAAAGACGACATAGAATTTCTCCTTCTCGCAGACTGAATAAAAGGAGACCCCCTGAAGCAGCCGGCTCTACTTGGATATTCCACGGAGGTTTCCCTAAGACGAGCGTATTGTACGAAGTGAGATCCATCGTAATCGATCTGAGTGAGTATTAGGCCTTGTCAGGACCGAAAACGCTCGCTCGGTAAGGTGTACTAGTGGTCACATTGAGCCGCTACCCTGCCGCTACTGCAACATCACATCGTCTGGAAAGCAGCCAGAAACGAGTGCGCAATATCGCAAGGGAAAACAATGCAATCTCGAACACAATCAGATCGAAGTGCTCTCGGCGAAGAAAACACAGCAACACCAGCACCGGGAGCAACACAAGTTTGGTTGCCGTCTTGCAAAATCTCCGTCTTTGGAATGTCAACGGCCGGGCATTAGGAGCAAGGGAACAATAGCAAACGAAACGAGGTTTTTCTAGCGGAGCATCTTCTCGGGGCCGAGTGGAGTTGTTGTATCATCTCGTTCGTTTCTGTACGACTAAGCAGATCGCGGGTCAAACGATGCAGAGGCAGAAACAGTGCTATTGGATGGGTTTGTTGGTATTTTCTCTCAACGTTGTAGCGTAGAGTGGTCGTATAAACGAGATATCCTCTTTCACGGATCGCTTCTCTGTCCTCGGCTCCATGGCCACTCGACAACACCAGATCCCGACTCGAGTTCCGCTCCGTACCGAGACTAAGAACCGAATATAGGCCCCGTATGGGCCCTGGGCCCCCTCAACGACCCCTTTTGAGCCAACCGTCTCCATCGAGAGCTCCGGGACTCTTGGTCTCAGTGTCTACCCGGGAAACCCCTAAGCTCCCCGTAGGCTTCCGACTCAGACTTCCGTGTACTCCGCAAAACGTCTTGAACTTCCGTCGAAGTCCCCACGGAAGGCCCGAACGGAGCATCGGGCTCCCACCCTAGTTCCCCCTCCCTCAAACCCGGTTCCCCGTCATCTGAGTCCTCAATATCCACTCGGACCCCTAGGGCATCCCTCACCGGTTTCCTGTCAGCAGTCGCCTCCCCCCTCCCCGATTCTCGAGTGACCCTCCGGTCCCCAACTCGGTTTCTGTTGCCTGATCCCCGAGTTTACAACGGGGCCCGCCGACTGAGCCCTGGCTCAGTTTTTGAAATCTTCGTCGCCTCGATTGTCCTCCGTTTCCCTCAAGGCCTCGCCTCGCAAGGCCCAACAACCGGGCTCGACGCCAGTCGGAGCGTGGATATCTCGTGCGCATCGCGTCGCTTCTTCTTCAGGAGTGTCATCTTACGGTCCTTTAGTTTCAAAAGATCCTTGAGACCAGTCTTCCGGCCACTTCTCCCCCCACGGGCACTGCAGACTCTCGCCAACGGGATCCAAGTGGCGTTCTAAGTAGAAAAATATCCGTCGACGTTCCCTCCTTCGTTGCTGTTGACTCGTCGTCCCTCCTCATACGCTCGCCGTTTTCCAAGTTGTTCCGGGCTCCAAAAGCTTCATAGTCTCTCGTTCCAACCTCCGTGATCCCTGCTTCTGTTCTTGTCGTGCGTTTCCAAAGGTTTTTCCCTTTTCTCTCCAAACGAACATTTTGAACGTGTCGATTTTTCACGGGACTTTGTCGACAAAGAAGACTGGGGAGCGAAGAGTTTTCCGCTCCTGACGCCGGGGTACCCCTCAAGCGGGGTATCTTCTCTTTTTGTTCGGGGCAGCGGGAACCCTCGAGGATAACGCGGAAAATCAGGGAGGCGGCGACAGTGGGAAGAGAGGGAAAAGGGAAAGTGAACGAAACGGATGAACACTGTCAACCGCAAGGGTATCGAGTCCTCTTGTGTGAGACAGCGATTTTGCAGCGTCGCACACCCGTCGACGGAATAGACGTCATCGCTTATCTCATCGTCGCAAAGTCGGAGGTGATTGGCCTCGGCGCTCACTCGCTCCGAGGGCGTTGGCGTCTTTATGAGTCGCTTTGTTGGAGCCGAGATTCTTTTTATACCGAACTGACATGGGCTCTACAATCGTAATAAGCTCGCGTATACAAGCCGAGCCGCGTTTCAGGAGTAACAGCCAATACCCGATCTTAAAGAGCAACCAAGGACAACGCTGGCGAAACCTCATGGAGCCTCTTTTTGACTGCGCTCCTGATGTGGTCCATCAAGTCCTAGTTCGTTCAAGGCCCCGACGTGGAATCCTCCTGAGTTTCAGCGGATGGTGAGCTAGCCTCAAACGCCGAACCTAAGGGCCTCTATTTGTGAGCGTGGAGCCGAACGCCCGCACGGCAATGCTCGAGTTTGGTACAGCGCCGACAAAACTGGGACTTTTCGCATCCTAATGAGGGCTTCATGTTGCGTTCATAATAATCGGAACGGCAAGCCTGCAGCATCCAGCATGAGTCATTGCGTGGACTGTCTTTCGGCAGCACCGCGCAGCGAGCAAGCTTTCAGGCGCTAGCCGGGGTTTCCAATGCATAGCAAATAGGTTTTCGTGTTTGTTACACCTCATTACGCCTGACGAATTATTCATCGGTGATGGACGAAGTCATCGCGATTCGGATAGAACAGACAAGATGCTATTTGTTTAAAAGAACTCCGAGGACGCAGTGTATACGTTCGATTCCAGCCTCGTCCATCCCCAAAGGGAGTCGAAAAAGTTGCGATGCTATGTGCAACTCATATGAAATGTAGTGAGAGGTAATGAGCAAGGACTCAATCTCGAGGCTACGGAAGAAAATTCGGGCTGGACTGCCGCATACGTTTGTGTTAATAATAATCTCCGCTCTCACCAAAAACGGTTCTGGTTACATTCATCCAGAGGCTCATTCTTCTCATACCGAGATCGATCATTTGTTGCTCCTCGATACCCTCCAGAGCCTCCAATCTTTTCTTTTTGCAGCTGGGAGGTTTCATTCTCACCTCTCTGCTTCATAGACACTCGGTTTCGCACGGTATCATGAGGGAGCAAATCGCCGCCCAGGGCGAAAGTTGGAATTTTTCGGGGATACCGTTCTCTAATGCTCGGTCTGTCCAAAGTGACGGAGAAAACTTCTTCCCTTATCGGAGGAGCCATGGCCTCGGATCACTTCAGGGCGTTTTTGCTTGTGAGTACACATGGCTGTTGCTGACGGGCGCGAATCCATAACGTCGTAATTCCATTTTCTCCGCAATCGCGACAATTGCGGGAGAGCGTGAACCTCGACAGCCCGCAAGTTTTGGTCTAATTTTTGGCCCCGTCATCTTCCCATGTAGAAGTGCTGTCAAGATCCGGAGCGTCAAGATGCCACTTTGAGGTCGCTCATTGAACATCGTTAAGATATTTGTTCATGGAGGCCAACTTTTCGCGGTTCTCTCGCAAAGCGGAGAAGAGTAATAGCAACGTCTCGGATCTAGGCTGTTTAGTTACACAACTGGTTGCACAACCTTCGACTTGGCCTCTTGAAAACTACTGGCTCAGCTCGTTCTTTCCGCTATAGTGCTTAGTGTATTATTCGGACAGTTGTCGACAGCACTGTACATGAGAAAAGTGATCATGAAAGACTGTGACCTCCACCCCGTGCTCGTTCTTGAACGCTAGTCACTGGCTTCACCGGACCGGGAGTCTCACTCATAGCGGTCCAAGGCACGAGTTTGAACGACGCGGAAGCATAACTTATTCCCAACATCTCATTATGAATACAGCGCATTGTGATTTTGTTCCAAACTGAGAGCAATGTTAATGAGACAGATCGATTTGTTTGCGCATGTTTGAACGGCGCACGATGGATAGTCTTGAACCAGAGGAGCTCATCTTCATATTCATGAAGATGAACAGCTCTCGAGTCGACTCGGAAGAAAACTGAACCGGAAAACTCGGCCACCAGCACGGTTTTGTTGGTTGAGAAACTAAATATTTGCAAAGATATGGCTTTGTTCGTTCCATCATTCTTGGACAGAAGCTCATGCGGTTCAGCAAAAGCTCAAAGGTCGAATCCGGGTGAATTCGTTCTTTTTGAGCTCCTTGAATGTTTGGCCGCAGTTCGATCTGAGGAGGTTTCATAATGTTTCCACCGCCTCCGTTCGAGCGAAACGCGTTAAAATACCCGCTGAGCTGGACGACATTCTGTTTGGGACTCGGGGCTCAGCTAACGTATATATTGACAAGGTTGTTCTGTATGACGCACAGTCCACCACGAAAGCGTTTCGTTCCATCAATAACCTGTCATTGTGCCTTGCTGAAGCTAATTAAGTAACCCAACATTGTACATCAGCCTTAAACGTGACCAACACCCTCCGGGGATAATGCGAAAGCCGCGGGAGATTCCCCCAGGCATGCGCTTTGTGATAGGCTTGGTAACAAGTGCTAGGGAGATGAACCTTTTTGGCAGTCGAAACCGCTTCTCAATATCTTTCCCACTCCCTTCTTTGCCAGTATACCAACAAAACGCTGAGAAGCGCAGTCAACGAGCAGGCGGCTGGCCAACAAACCCGCTTCCGCAGGGGTGCAAACCGACGGTGCAGGATAAACTCAATATCCTGGCGGTCGTTGCCACAAAGTAGATTCCGAACAAACTGAACAAATTTTGTTTCCGCGGCCCGTCGAGTGGAGTTCCGTGTTCTTCTCGACTTTGGGTACTGCGGTAGAACGGCTGATGCCACCGTAAGGGGAATCCGAGGTTACGAAAGAGGCGCAGACGGCTCACAATCGAAGAACATAATATCCTCTCAACACCAGGTGAGCTTTCCCGTCCGATCACCAAACCCTTCTGAGTGCTCGCCTTATCTCGAGCGCGGGATAAACATAGCACTCTGCGCGAATCTTCCCGACAGAAAGTTGTATGTCGATGATGCTGAGAGATAACATAAATAACGAGGGGAGATCTGTGATATTTTCGGGAGTACATTCTGTCCGGCGCGAGGGTGGGTGTCCGCGACGACGACGCTCGGAAGGAGCAGAAGATCCCTCGCAAAACACGGATTTCCTGCGAGAAAACTTGAGTACACTAACTGCGATGATTCGGTTCGGTGATCGTCCTGAGCAGCCTCTCGAGCTGCACAGCGGCTCGAGGATTGCTCGACGAGCGGGAATAACAGGGCAGAGCCGTTTCTCGGCGTCTCGACAGCTCCAAAGCCCGTGCGCATCCGCTTCCGATGGTGATCCCGATCTGATCCAAACGACAGAGCGTAGTCCCTGAAAACTCAGAGCTAGCGCCTCCTTCCCTCATCGTTCGTCGATTTTCCTCGCCTGATTTGCGGGTATTCGACTGCTTGCTCGGTCATCTGTTCCCCGAGCTGATCGGCTCTAGCAGCGCGACTAGCTGCAGGAACGATGATGGGATCTTTGATTCTTGCGGAGGCGCAGCGGCAGAGACGGCAGAGAGAATCCGATGGGATCTTTTCCTCGGAACGGGGAACGAAGATGATGGAAAAAATTGACCACTCGCCCAGATGACAAAGTCGCAGTCGGCTGGACCGTCTCACAAGCGACGCGTGAAAAAGTGGGAGACGAAGAACAAAAGAAGAAAGATGACAACGACTGCTCGTCCGATGGTGATTGAATGCCTCCCGGGGGATATGATTGAGATTGCGTCTTTTGATCATCCTCTCCTTTGTTTCCCTCCGTTGAGTTTTCTTCGTCATGCTCTGAGCTGTCTGTCGCTCTTTCCGTAGTTAACCCATGTGCTTGTGTCCGGAAAACAAGCACTGCTTTCCGACAGCATAGGAAAACTCTTTCCGCGGATAGCTGAGGAAAGCAAAGATGAGAAAGAAGAGGACGAACGTCTTCTGAAAAGTGGATTGCTAGCCCGAGGCGATCAAAGCCTCAATTTCAGGCAGCCGCAAGACATGGCCACGCATGCACACAAAGTACGATTCGAACGAGCGGCAGGCTGGCGGACGGGCCGAGTGACAGCCGCCATTCACTGCCTGACTTCGATAAACCCGAAGCGAGTCTTGGGAAATTCTTCGACCATGAACGCCTTGTTCGCAACGTGACGGGCGTCTCAGAGCACGGGGGCAAGGACAAGCGGGGAAAAGACTCCTCACACCTGACCAAATGAGTGTTTTACTCGTCGTGGAGAAGCAAGACACGCTTGTCACTCGGCACGCGCTCCCATGCACGCTTCCGCCGTCACACACAATTGCACTTCCTTACAACATACGAAGCGGCCGGTGCGCAGCCACAAAGAAAGCAGAAGCGGAAGGAAGAGCGGCTGGACGAACGAAATCGATTCAGAAAATAATCTGACAGATGACGAGGCCGAGGTCAATACAACAGCAATTGTGGAACGTAACGCACGTCGACGTTCGGCGACGTACATTGCTGTACATGGGGCCTTAGAGCGGCCACTTTCTTGGTGAGCGAACCGGCGCCGCCGTCGGTCGAGTCACCGATGTAGAAAGCGGCTGTCGATCAGAGATTTCCACTGAACCTGCAAAAATGTTGGCGTGCCCTGTTAACCCGATACAGGACGCCAATCGACCCGAGCGAGAAAAAGCACACCGTCCGTCCAATTTCCCAGCGGCGATGTTTGATTCACTCGGACAGAAAGTCGCCGCAAGAAATCGTGCCATTTCGCCGGACCCCACTAGATCATCTAATGGAATACGGCGAATCATTCATCGTCTAAATCGTGCCCTAAAATGGAATATCACAAGGTCGTTCGCGGCCGGTTTTCGCTCGTTCGGTTCTCTGTGCGGAGGGCTCTTGATTTGAACACTGCGCGAAGATCCAGTCCAACGTTTTCCTCCAAACCAGAAGTTCAACAAGACAGGGGGGCGGGCGGGGAAGAAAGTCCAAGGGAATCGTTGAGTAGAGGGGAGTACGGGAAACCCAACTGTCCCGGAAAGCGCAGAGCGTGACTCAACCGGGAAATCATTGCGAAAGACAGCATCGAGTCTTAGTGAGTTCACAAACAGAGCCTTTAGGCTTCTCGAGAGACTCAAAATATACAGAGGTTGTGGTTCCGCAGCCTTGCGCAGGTTTCGCACATCTATTCTTTGTTTGGGTATTTTCACGCAAAATTCCTCCTTCCTCCGTCGTCATCCTTCGAAATGTTTCGGTAAACCCCGCAACGGGGTGCCTCTCATTAAGAGCCCGTCTCGTATTCAGAAAAGGAGCGAGTGCATGTGAGGGATGGGGAGAAATCTAAGGCTCCACGGCTTCGAATAACTTGTATGAAGCTGATTCGTGAGTTCAAAGGATTACGCGTTTCTTACGCAGTTTGTGTCGAGCGGTGTGTGATCATATGATGGGTAGTTCTTGAGACCACAAGTCCTTGCGCGGGAGCTTGATAGTGATTGTGAAGCTTTCTGACTTCATTTCATCGCCTTTGACTCATAGCCCATTTCTTCTACGTCTGAGTGCGCTCATTTCATTGAAACGTGAACGTGAACCGGATATCGCGAGGACTCCAATGACCGCCTCGATGGGCATCGCCCGTGATCCTCCTCTCAGCTGGGGAAAAGCTCACCTCATTCTTCGCGGCGCCCTCAAACGGTTCCCGTTAGGCTATCGTGAACTCGAAGCATAGAGTCAGGCTCGTTTGCTTCCAGTTGTTGTGTACTCTGCTTCGGGCCGATGAACTTTTAGCGTGGCTAGACGGTGTGAGAAGAGTGCGCTCAGCCAGCCTTCATCATACTTCAACTAATGATTAGGTTGATGTCGTTTAGGAGATGAAGATCGCTCCGCCAACTGGTTCTTCATGGAAGAGCGACGACTCAATGGAACTGGAGTGACGCCTTCCATGCGAGGAAGAACTCTCAACGTCAGAATCCAAACGGAAATGGCTCAGTCTAAAACCAGATCAAAGAATGGGGAAAACCAAATGGAATGGATCTTGCTATTCATCAAAATCTTGCCGTCGGAAGTGGATCTCACAGTTCATACATATGTAAGCATATAAGCTTTCCCTGGCCAAAGAAATTATAGGGACAGAAAGCTTGCTGGGCGATCCGAATAGAGTGGCCAGAAATATCGTTTGCGATCCCGTGATTGCCGGAGGACGCTGGAGGAGAGCGCTGAGGGGTTATCGTTCGGAAGAGGACGACAACTCCGGAACACCGAAGCAACTGAACGGAGAGTATTGCCTCGTCATCAAAGGAGTTCAAAAGCAAAGTTCTCCCGTGGCCCTGCCTTGAATACACAAGAGAATCCAGGCACAAATACGCTCGTTCCTCTCATGGGTGTCTAGCGACTTTGTTGACTGGCTGCCGGGCTAGCTGACTTATTGACGTGGGGGAAAGAAAACGAACGAGAGTGGAAGTGACACCCAGCCCCAGGTTCATGAGGCCACTCTTTGACGTTCGAAGTATTTGGAATCGATGCAAACACCGAACGGCCTCTCGCCCGGGGCTGAGCATCGGTAAACGCTTCCGTCATCCGTGAAAAGAAGAACTCCATCAGCCGAACACAAGCTCGTGAACCAATGTTTGTTGGCTTTCCAGTGGTCCTCCTTGCCCCGCTCGTTCCCCAGAGAACTTCGAGGAAGTTCCAACCCATCAGTTTCAAGGATACATCTCGACAAACCTCCCATAAGTTCAGCTGCATGAGTCCCTATTCGTTTCCGACTCCTTCCCGACTGAAGCAAATAATGGCTCATGTATTTCAGCGCAGTTTCCTTGGTTGCGTTCCTTCAAAAGTCCCGCGATGCTTCTAAGGAGACTCAACAATTTCGAGCAACGTCTCATCAATGGTTGTGCTCAGGGAAGTGCTCGCGAGAAATAATGACTCCCATGTCCTTGAAACGTATACTGGAGGGCGAAGGTTCGTGGGAGCACTTTGCGAGCCTATCCGCTCAGGTATATGGCCGTTGTTCCGCGTGAGTATCGCCTTGTGAGTAATCTACGGAGATGCGGCCATGGAAAAAAAAACACGGGGGACTGAATTATTGTGGATGCGAACCCGAGACTACACTTAAGTGCACTCTGTGGAGAAAGCTCGAACCCGAGTTTTGTGGCAGCATCACACGTACCTGACGTGACCAATCGCTTCGGGGGAAGTTTCCCCGGATCCTCGGATGATCTTGAGCCGAATCACATTGCAATTTTCAACGACTTCTTCCCTTTGAGTACCCTAAAGTCTGGGAGATAAAGGACTTACCAGATAAAGAACTTATCGTATAAAGGACTTATCGTATAAAGGACTTATCGTATAAAGGACTTATCAGATAAAGGACTTATCGTATAAAGGACTTATCAGATAAAGGACTTATCGTATAAAGGACTTATCAGATAAAGGACTTATCGTATAAAGGACTTATCAGATAAAGGACTTATCGTACAAAGGACTTATCAGATAAAGGACTTATCGTATAAAGGACTTATCAGATAAAGGACTTGTCGTATGAAGGACTTACCAGATAAAGCACTTACCAGACAAAGGACTTATCAGATCAAGGACTCATCAGATAAAGGACTTATCAGCAGAGATAGTCACAGTCATCATTATATTCTCGAAATTATTCCGCGTCCAACCCTGAATCACGGAATGATTTCGAAAAAGGCATTGAGGCACGGACCTAGTTTCGAAGTGATCCCGCGTCCAACCCTGGATCACGGAAAAATTTCGAAAAACGCATTGAGGCCCCCACCTTCTTTCGATATTATTCCGTGATTTAGGGCCGGACTCGGTATAATTTCGAAAAACTGCTAATAATGAAATTCCTCGGGAAAACCTCTAAAAACCGCATCTGGGACTACCCTGTGTACAAAAAGTCCCTTATACGAAGAGTCCTTTATCTGATAAGTCCTTTATCTGATAAGTCCTTTATACGATAAGTCCTTTATCTGATAAGTCCTTTATACGATAAGTCCTTTATACGATAAGTCCTTTATCTGATAAGTCCTTTATACGATAAGTCCTCTATACGATAAGTCCTCTATACGATAAGTCCTTTATCTGGTAAGTTCTTTATACGCCGGACGAGTTTTCCGAAAATAGGGTCCTTTATCTGCCACACTTTAGGGTAATTTGAAATTAATTTCCGGTGTTTTGCTGTCTACGATCAACCTCTATGTACTCACACGAGCATCGTTAGCGCACTCATTGTTAGTACCAATAAGGAATTTTTGCAAGGCTCCTTTCTATACGGACTCCCTATAATCGCAAGCGGTGGTCGTGTTGTTTCTCGATCAGACAGTGGCCTCTTCTCGTCCCTCAGAGGATTTGGGGCGGAATCAGGAGGCCGAGATCGAATGGACGTCTTTGAACCAGGCCCACGTGAGAGGTGCCGTTCAAGTGTCCTCCGAAAATGACCATGATACTGTCGGCGGAAAGCTCCTTCAGCGAGTTGCCACCAGAGCGTCAGAGAAAAGCACCACTCAGTGTATGCACTCTTGTGATGGCGATGCTGCTATTTTTCCCTGGTTCGGGACCTGCACATGAATGAGTCGACATCGGGCATCGGAACTACGAAATCATCAACTCTCCGAATTTCCTCAGTAGCGACCTTGACCCCTATGCAATACCGACCCTTGCTACTTTTGTTCGCGCTTCCGAGCCATTCTTCACGCTCAATGAGCTTACGGAAAGCTCTGCGGTCTTTGGTGATGCAAGTTGCCTGATCGTCGGCCCATAGAGAAGCGTGCGAAGACATTCTGGATTAAGGCAAGCGGCGTGCAGACCTAACGGCTGTGATAGCGGTTGAGGCGAGCAGCCTGAACAGAATGATCCAGGCTTGACTGAGCCGTATTTCGGGACGTAAGCTCTCATCGTGTTAATGCTGGTCTTGGCGGTGCTGGTGGACGCGGAGAGAGCGACTGAGCTCCCAGAAGGAGTCTACTTAATTCATTCAGACCACGCAGCCGGAGTAATCAGGGTGGTAATGGAAATAGTCCAATCATATCGCCTGTCACGCCCGACAAGCCAAGGCTCGGATACGACTTGTCATCGGATTCGAGCGCGCGTTGAAGCTGCGGATGCACCCACAAGCGGACAGTTTGAGTGACGGAGTATAGCACTCGAATATCCTGGTTCCGTCCTCCTGACATGCGATGGGAAACCGCTCGCTTGATATTTATGGATGAATTGGAGGTCTTCCTGAGTGGATATTAACTGGATCAGTACACCTGTATCTTGCGTACCAAAATCGTGTTTCTCTACTGCAACAGTGATGGGTTAAACGGCGGCCTACGTCTTGAAGAGAACGTTTTGCGTCTGCTATTGGCAGCTCAATGGCAGCCATACAGAGCTCGTTAGGCTGCCTCGATGGAGACTGACGCGAAGCGAGCGAACGAACGAACCGGCCCAGGAGGCACGAACGTAAACCTCCACGTGAAGCCTGTCGGCCTGCGAGCCTGCCGGTCTATACAGCGGTGCCTGTCTTCACGTGGAGGCTCCCTCATATGTCCCCGATGCCCCAGACAGCTGTGACGTCCGACGCGGGGTTAGTAGAGCCGGCGCATCAATATCACTTTGGTCTCCTTTGGAACAAAGATAAATTCGATGTCAAATTAGCAGTTCCAGTCAGCGAACCGAGTAGCTCCACCTTTCCACTTCAGCGATTTGTACCTGGATCCGCCTCAGAAGTGAGACTATTTCGATTCGAGGCGAAGGGCAGGAGCTCATCGTTAGAGCCAGAAAATCCGGCTGCCAGGAAAGCGGGTCGACGGATTCTTCTCTTCAAGTTTCAAAACCGGAGGACCTCGGGGCCCGAAGCTTTCCAATTTGTGTTTGTCGTTGGCAGAGAGATCAGCGTGCAAGCTGACCCACGGGATCACTGATACGCTTTTCTTCCGTTATGTTCTAGGAGCCACTGGGACTCCGCAGAGCTTTCGACTCTTATCCGAGCTAGGTATCTGCGAGCCCTGCCGGACAGGGGCCGTCGACACGAAAAATATCAGGTGCTGAATTTTGCGGGAATCACTCCAGGCGAACCTATCAATGAACGTCATGGACCATCTAAAACGCTTGGATATGAAGCTTCCAGATATATGGGCTCAGCTTTAGGCGGATGCCTTGGGTTTTCCAATTTATGATATTCTCGGCGCTTCGTATCAGCTCGGCGGCCGCGAACTCGGAGCGTGCACACGGCCGTGACGTGGTGAGGCACGCGCGCGGGAAGATTCATTTTGGAAAGCGGCACTCTGAGAATGCATTCAAGCCTACAACTTTCTCATGAATGGGTTCCTCATTTGTGAACATTGTCGAGAGCCTCAATGTACCGATTCAGTGGCGATTCTCCCCGTGTTATATGAATGCGGCAACCGAACTCGGTTCGAATCAGCGATGCTCTTCAACAAGGAGCTATCCACAACAAGCGGGCCTCCGTCGGCTTGGAGGAGCGAGAGCCGCCTCGAATAGAAGGTTCTGAGTTTTAATTTAATGGTTCGCAAGCGAGAGCGTCTATCATCCGCGCGACAGCAGTGATCGATGGAAGCTATGCTGATGTTTACAGAGTCTATTTGTTCCGAGTAATTTGCATTTGCATACATCGGAACCGCTCAACGCGATAATAATTTGCGTTTGGTGGCATGGTTTCAATAACGCCAGACTCGAGCTTCAAGGAAAAGGGTTTGGATACGTCCGTATCACAGGAGCTATGGAGGACATACAACGCATCGCAGTCATGCGTCTAGGCAACACAGCATATTCCAAGAACATGACATCCCCTCGGAGGAGGAGGAGGTAATTCAACATCATAATCAAACCTGGCATTGAGAGGATCTGCCAACCGAACACAGTGCTACATCGGAAACATCTATCATACTGACCTCGATCATATCAACCTGGTAACCTCACGAGGCATCCCTCGGAATCGCCTGGATATCAGCATGGCCAAATGAGAGCTCCATCGAGTTCCCACATGGCCCTCTGTGTCATCATCACGACAATTTGACCCACTTTCACCTCCTGACATCCATTCTTTGGTACCATGGAGGTGTTTTGCCTGTCTGGAATCAAATCGAGTCGACTTTCCTGGTTATGAAAAGTTTCCAAACGACGGAGCCGCGATTTCGAGGGAGTTCGGCGTTGCTCTTTTTCCCCAGGTTGATCTGAGTTTCTACGATAATAATACCTTATCGGACGTTGGTGTTCTTTGTCTAGTTCCTTCTCTTTCCGTCTTATTGTGGAAAATTCGATCTTCACCCGTCCAAATCTGGCGTATGGAGTGCCTGAATGATGCTTCGGTTGTTATTGAGGGTCGTGCCAGATCCACTGTTTCAGAAACCCCATGCCAAGTGATCCGTAGAGCTACTCATTCGAAAGACATCCATAACACCGCGCTTCTACTGCTACAAACCCGGAACGTTACAACGTAGAACGACTTCCCTTGTTGAAATTGAACAGTCCGCCAGCCTCATGCAATCTCCTCGGCTTGCTACCACGCTCGGATCTCAGTCTCTGAGTCTGTTTCGCTATCGCCCGTCCTTTTTTGTCTTCGGTCGAAGTTCACTCTTATCTTATCGGTTGATTATATACATAGGATCTGGGCTCGTCTGGAACGAAGGCCAGAATCCTGTTAGCAAAGTGGCCTCGACCGAGATTCACAGCACGGCGCGCCGTCGGTAATGCACAATCAAATGCAAACGACGCAACAATGTTAATATTCTCTGCATTCCGCAGCGAGGTCACCGGGCACTCGCAATCAGGCACGACGCGACTTTGCTCAGGATCGAGTCCGCACAATCTCGGGACTGGTCGTGCTTCCGGATCCGGGAACGACCGTCTCCGGAATTGACTCAGGCACGACCCCTCGCAAGGCAGAGGAGTATAGAGGTGATTTCAACCTGAGTGAGCGAATCAGATTCAGGACGACAGCGGATTCTGGCTTCAAAACCTGAACATGTATCGAGTTAGATATATATCGAGCATAACATTACTGAACGCGTCCGTTACCCATTGCCCCTGAGTCCGATCCGTCGCCGCAATTTCCGAACCGACCAAATCGGTCTAGAAACAGAAGTCTCGGGAACGATTCCGGCGGAGGAAAATCACAAGAAGGGCCTCCGGTACGTCGCCTCTGTATTTCTACAGAATCTCAGGGATCCATTATCGTAGACGAGAATTGTTAGGTTCATGCATGCATTCACGTCTTTCCCACAGCAATAGCGATCTTCCAGATGTCGTATCCGCGCTAACGTAATGTCAGAACCATGAGCCAGAGACAGTTACAATAAACCAAGAGAGCAGTGTCGGCATGAAGGAACGTGGTCATCCCTTCGGGTAGTTAGGTTCAGTGAAGAGTCTAACAAATCTGGCGACGAGGATACAGAGCTACGTGGAGGCAAAGTGCGTGATCAAGATCCAGGAAGGCAGAACGTCTGCTTCGTGAGTTTGAGGACGTACTTCGTGAGTTCAAGAAGGTTCATCAGAAGCCATCAGCGACCAACGGAAGTTCAAAATGCCAGACTTTGAAGTTTCTGCTCCCAGTGTGCCGTTCCGCCTACCCTTGTTCGAGAAGTTTGATCCAGAAACTCAGAAATGGACTGCATGGACACGACGGCTCGAAAACTACTTTTCGATGCAGCAAGTGACAGATCCAGTGATGAAGCGGAACGCGATCCTTGCGTTCTGTGGTGGATCAGCGTACACGCTGCTGGAGGAAAAGGTTTGCCCAGAAAAATCCCCCAACGACCTAAGCTATGACGCAATCGTTTCAACTCTGAAAGCCATCTACGAACCAGTTCAAAATGTTTGGACGCTTCGCTCCAAGTTCAGAGCCGTAACTCAGCAAGCCGGAGAAACACTCAATGATTTCGAACGGAACTTGCGTCGTGCTGCTAAGGATTGTGGATGGAAAGGGGATGGGTTGCAACTGAACCTCATCGAACAGTTCTTGAGTGGTATGAATGACAAGAAGCTTCGGGAGGCGGTTCTCGTAAAATGCGCCGAGATGACAGAGTTGTCAAAGGTCACCGAGGAGGCTCAACTGCTGTTCTCTATCCGCGGAGAAAAATCGACATCCAGCGTCCTGAAAGTGAACAACGAGCAAATCCAGAGGTTCCGACAGAACCGGCTGAAGAAACAGACGCCCAGGAACCCCGACTTCAGGCAACAAACCAGGCCTAATCAAGGCAAAGCGTTTGCGTGCTACCGTTGTGGCGACAAATCTCATCTGGCAGATCAGTGTCGCCACAAGAGTTCTCGATGTTCAAATTGCAACAAAATAGGTCATCTGAGGGTTGCATGCAAGAGTTCCGGGAAGGTGAATTTCCTGCGAGACGAAACGTTTCATGCAATCACTACGGGATCGCTGAGGCATCCGGTCTACGTTGACGTTCAGATCAACGGGTGTCCGGTCTCGATGGAACTGGACACTGGAACGGGTCTTTCGACAATGTCGTTGAGGAATTTTGAAGAAATCTGTCCGGGAGTTCGCCTACAAGCCAACGATGTTCGTCTCAGGCCAGCGGATGGAAAAGCTATTGAGCCGCACGGATTTGCGGATGTCAACGTAACATACGAAAACAAAACGATGAAGCTTCGTCTCTACGTCGTCGATCGAGCGAAATTTCCCACACTAATCGGTCGAACGTGGTTGGCATCTCTTCCCATTAAATGGCAGGAACTCCTCGATTCCCAGGGATGGAACCTATCAGGCACAAAGCTGACACCATCGACGGAGTTCGTCGAGGCATCTGAAGGAGTCAACAAACTCCAAGTCAGCACATACACTGCTGCTGCGGAAGCTTTACTGCAGAAATTCAAGAACCTTTCGGAGCCCGGAATCGGGTGCATTCCGAACGCCGAGGCGAGGTTGGAACTTACAACTGAAACACCGACTCCAATATTCGTTCGAGCCCGTCCGATTGCTCACGCAATCACTGAAATGACGGAGAAAGAACTGAAGTTCCTGGAGGAGAATGGTGTGATTACGAAAATCAACGCGAGTGAGTGGGCGCACCCAATGGTGGTTGTCCCACGAGCAAAAGGGAAGAAGGTTCGGCTTTGCGGCGATTTCAAATGTGGCATCAATCGATTCATTAAAACGGATGAGCATCCATTGAAAAATATTCGCCATGCTCTAGACAATATCGGGAATGGCCTCCGGTTCTCGAAGCTTGACATCCTGAGCGCGTTCTTGCACATGCCAGTTCGCGAGTGTGATCGCAAGTTCCTGGTTGTGAACACGCATCGGGGACTGTACCAGTTCAATCGGATGACGAATGGACTGTGCAATGCTCCCGCGATTTGGCAGCGATACATCGAAGGACTCCTCGGAGACATGAAAGGAGTCGAATGCGTGATGGACGACATCATCATAACTGGCTCAACCGATGAGGAGCACCTCATCAGACTCGAAGAGGTTCTTCGTCGACTCAGTGAGCAAGACATCAGACTGAATCCAGATAAGTGCGAGTTCTTCAAAGACACCGTCACGTACTGCGGCTTTGTCCTCAAGCATCAGCAGATCTACAAAAGCGACGACAAAATCCGCGCCATCAGAGAAGCACCTGCACCGAAGTCGGTCAGCGAACTGAAGGCGTTCCTGGGTCTGATCCAGTTTTACGCGAGCTTCGCACCACGACTTGCCGATCTGGCACATCCTCTGTATACATTACTGAAGTCAAGTGTCGATTTCAGATGGTCACAGCAGATGGAGAAGTCATTCCAGGCGGTGAAGCAAGAACTGTGTTCGGAAAGAATCATAGTACCTTTCGATCCGAACAAGCCTTTGCTCCTCGCTACCGATGCTTCGCCTTATGGCATCTCAGCGGTCCTGAGTCACCGATTCCCGGATCATTCCGAACGTCCGATCGCCTACTATTCGCGAGCGTTAACGGATACCGAAAGGAAGTACTCACAAATCGACAAAGAGGCCCTCGCGATCAAAACAGGCGTCGAAAGATTTTTCTACTATCTGTTTGGAAGGAAGTTTGTGCTGATTACCGATTCGCGGCCTCTTGTCCAGATCTTTGCACCGCAGAAGTCGCTTCCCCCACTCTCAGCCGTCAGAATGCAGCATTACGCCATTTACCTGATGGGGTTCACGTTCGATATCGTTTATCGAAGGACGGAAAATCACCTGAATGCAGATGCACTGTCAAGATTGCCCGCCAGTAGCAGAGAATTTCAAACAGAGGACGGAACCGAGAGTTTCTTGGTCAACCAACTGCGAGAGACCCCGTTGAAATTCGAAGACATCGCCGAAGCAACAAGGAAATGCAAAGAATTGCATCCGCTCCTGCAAGCCCTGAGGCATCATCAAACGTCACGATTGCTACCGAAATACTTCGGTGTCGATTCCGTCGAGTTCTCTCTGCATCAGGGTTCAGTGATACTCCGAGGCCATCGGGTTGTTGTCCCAAAGGCCTACAGAAAATCGGTTCTGGTGGAACTCCACGAGGGTCACTACGGCGACAGGAAGATGAAGGAATTAGCACGAAAATACGTTTGGTGGCCGCAAATCGACAAGGACATCAAAAATGAAGTTCTCTCGTGCTTCGCATGCCTGTTGCATGCTCGAAATCCTCCGAAAGAAGTCTTACATCACTGGCACCCTTGTGATTCAGCGTTCGAGCGAATTCACTTAGATTACGCAGGACCAGTGAACGGAAAATACATCCTGCTTATCGTCGATGCGTACAGCAAGTGGTTAGAAGCTTTCATCACTTCGGGAAAAACGACCGAAGAAACATTGAAGCATATTCGAGAAACAGTCGCTCGTTTCGGCTTGCCAAAAGTGATGGTAACCGATAACGACCCTACATTTGCTTCTCAACTCATGAAAACCTTTTGTGCCAACAACGGTATTCGCCTGATCCATTCCCCCGCTTATCATCCAGCTTCGAATGGACAGGTCGAAAGATATGTTGGAACTCTGAAAAGTTCTCTCAAGAAGTTGTCATCGGAAGGAGGAGACCTACATTCTAACTTGTGTCGTTTTTTGTTCAGACAAAGAATGGTAGTGTCAAGCTCGACCGGAGACAGTCCTTCAACGAGAATGATCGGAAGAGATCTACGTTCCAGACTAGATCTGCTTCACGAACCAAGGAATCAAAGTCACCACAACGGACCGTCGAAATTCAAAGTTGGAGATCCCGTTATCGTCCGAGACTACGGAATACGGAGCAACAAATGGGCTCAAGGGAGAATTGTGAAGAACCTTGGCACACGGATGTGCGAAGTGAAGGTTCGAAACGGCTTATGGAAGCGTCATTACGAGCAAATTCGACCGCGGGCGGAAGAAACGGAACCTGAAGCCACGGAAGAGGATAGCTCAATCTTCGCAGCGGCAGCTGGTACTCCTGCAGCGAAACCCCAAGAGACGTCCGAAGATCATCAATCCCAAGAACCGCTAGACATCACGACAAGCCACGACGATTCACCAAACAACCAACAGGAAGAGCAGGAACGAGAAGATGCAAATTCAAGTTCATCCGATGATTTCGAAGATGCACTCGTCGTACAGCAAAGTGTTCAGGATAATGTTCAACCTCAGAAAGTAGTGATGCTAGGTACCGCACATGGAAGTATGCGAAGGTCAAATAGAATAAGGAAGGGAATACCCCCCCGTTCGTTTCGGATTCTCATAAGCTAGGTAATTGAAGGATTTCCCAAAGAGGGAGAAAGTTGTTAGGTTCATGCATGCATTCACGTCTTTCCCACAGCAATAGCGATCTTCCAGATGTCGTATCCGCGCTAACGTAATGTCAGAACCATGAGCCAGAGACAGTTACAATAAACCAAGAGAGCAGTGTCGGCATGAAGGAACGTGGTCATCCCTTCGGGTAGTTAGGTTCAGTGAAGAGTCTAACAAGAATAGTCCCTGGAACGCGTATAGTTGAGATATTGACTAACTGGGAGCCTGAAGATACTCGATTCCCCATGCCATGCTCAGTTTTCGGAATACAGACCCGACGAGCCGTTTCGCATTTCATCGAATTCCCTCGGCTACGGTAGTAATCCTCACACCGCCTCATTTTCGGTTTGGGATCTGTCACCGGACCGGAAAAGGCTACCCCGTGAGGCCTTGGCTATGGGTTTGCCACAACAAGCACCGTGGCATTCTCCCTCACTCTTGTAGAGAAGTGTAGATCGCGACAGGTCAGGCGGGCACCTAAGGCGGGCATTATTCACTAGAGCCACGAGCTTCCCTTAACCTCACTGGATGATTTGAGTTCATCAGAAAGACGGAAATGGAACGAGAATTGCCTCCATCGGAATATCGCATCATCAGCTCTACGTTCATTGGCCTCCGCTCGACGCCGGATCGGCAGAGATCCACTTCAAATCTCGACCGCATTGATAAGCACTCTTAACGGCACTCCTCGGGCGGCTTTATGGAGCTCTCTATTTCTGGACGCAGCTGCGGGGATACCTGGTCCTCGACGCCGAGTTGCTGAAATCAAAAACCTTTTGACTCACACGAGGTGTTGCCGTCAACCAAAGCCAGGACGTCGTCATCGGCGATCGCAAGACGGAGTTTACTTCGGTCAGTAGTCGGTGGTCGGTATCGAAGACCGGCGCGGCGTTCCATAGGGCGGAGCATCTCATCGTCGACATGCGGACCCTTGGCGCGTTTTGGGTCGAACTTCGGCTTGAGATGGCCTCCAAGCAAAGATCGGCGGTTGCCCAGCATTAATAGATTTACGGAACGGAAAACGTGCGCGGAATTTTTCTTGCTATCACTCTCTGTGCTCCCCCTGAGATTAAGCTTGATGCGGGAAAATCGAAACCACGTTTAGAAACTCGCTTCGAGCCACGAAAACATCTTGGTAACAACGTGACGTCGGCCCAGATTTGAGTTTCGGACTCAGTCTAGTCCCTTGGGAAGATTGTGGGGCGAATTGAATTTGATTTTGTTCTCTGCAAACAGCGGCTGAGTTAAAAATAAGAAAAAGGGTTCCCAGACGTCGTTCGCGCAGCCAGTTGCTTCGGAATCAACATTCTCCGACGGTTCTCTGACTGCGACCTACGAATCCTTCGGCAGCGAATAGTACATAATCTGAGGAATTCACAGACATGGTTTCGGAGAATTCGCTACCCAGAACTGAATGAGAACTGAAATTGAGTTTTGCTCTGACCGTTCTCGGCGCAACCTCTCATCATGCACTCACACTATTCGGGAGGAACACCCACGCGGCGCGGGCGCGTAGAAGCCGCTGTCGAAGAGATTGAGCTGTCGAAGCTATCCCCGAGGAGCAATCCATGCAACAAAGCAGTCACAACGAAAACCTGACTTCGACGGAGTGCTGTGGGGACGAAAGACGCAGATCATCCGACCCATGCGACGATCCGCAAAGAACAACCAGCAACGCCTGCTGCAATTGGCCACCTGCACCATCTGCATTAGGTGATTTTTGCACTCGGCCTGAAGGATAATAGATAGCAACGAGACACAAAAAATGCCAAGCGAAACTGCAGGGAGACCTCCAAATGACACGGATGCAGTCTCTTCCTCACGTTCCGCAAACTTTCTTGCTTGTGAATGAGAATTCCCCCGCAATCTCGCCTCGTTCTACTCCAGCTAGGTGGATGCGTGAGATGCAATAGCAGCTTCATGTTCTCGAATCAGAGCAAGTCATTCGCGTGTGTGTTTCGTTCGTCGAAGTTGCGTGCCTCGTTTGCGGTGTCGCAGGATGCGTCATACAGACTGCGCGACCAGCTGTTGCAACGCCGAGTTGTGAGAGATGAGTCGAATCTATGGCGAGAACATCATAGAGGATGCATGCGGAGTGTAGCATCGGAGATGAGCGACACTGCATAACCGTGGAATACTTCGGAGCTTGGGCTCGCCTACAAACACCTGGGGGCTCGATGCAGATTCCGAGCCTCCCGTGACAGCACGGATACGAATTTGGATGATTGCACACCAATCCAAATCAAGATTCCGCCGAACGCCTGCCAGGGCGTCCGTGAATGCCTCGGATTCCTGGAATACCGGACGTGTTTGCCGGCCCAATTTAAAATTCATTAACGTTGCCATCCCACGCTCATATGTTTATCGAGCAATGTTCGGTCCGGATGCCCGTGTCAGCGTAGACGACAAATGCGAGACGCATTGCCCGACGTGTGGAGAAACAATCAGCAAGATCCCAGAATAGTCTATCAGGATGTTGATGTGAGCCAATCTCGATCCTGAAGGCGAAACCCTACCCTATGATATCACCTCCATGTTCTGGACCGGGGTTCTCGGATCTCACGAGCGAACTTGCCAGCGAGTATAATATCTCGATGTTGACGAACTTTCTCTTCAACCGAGCCAAACCAGAAGCGCCTGGTCCGGATACGACGTTTAAGCCGAGTCGAGAGGGCACCTCACGATGGTCGAACTTTTTCCAAATCGCAACGTAGCAGGAAAATCGAGCCGTTCAAGGAACTTTTGAAACAAGACCTTTTTCCCCGCGCTTCACCCGCGAACAGTAGCTTCTCGTCAAAACTCGATCAGTGTTTGGAGGCTCGGGCCTTCAACTCGGCGACGCTTCTTGAGAATGAGTCCATGCACGTTCTCGGAGTTTAACGAGTACGAGACAGTCTTGGATTCATCGATGTCTTGTTTTTCTTCTGTATCTAGCCCAGGACTCCTGCCGCGGGTCACCGATACATTTCCGAGGTCTCGCAAATGAGCGCCGCCGCCAGTCTTAGAAACCTCTCAGTGAGCCGCACCGCACATCATTATAACTCATCATAAAACGAATAAAAAGTTTCATCCTCAATCCAAGAAGATTCCCCAATCAGAAAGAAACTCCATACTCAGTAGCGACCATTGAATGAGAAAAACAAATATCCGATCGAACAATGACAGCATCTCCGCAGCAGGAACGGCCGAAAGGGCGTGCGAGCGTTGCGGTAGGGAGGGGGGAGTTCTCCGTGGGAGAAGTTTCCACTCCACACTCCTTTCCTGCCGCCTCTGAACTCGCGAGGGGAGGTTGCTGATGTGAACACAAATATTCCGCCTGAATTCCTATGCCTTGGTATCATTTGGAAGCTTTCGGGTCGAATTTTCCGGTGAAATCCGGAGGTTGTTTATCGAGTCCCGGAAATCTCCAATTCTTCTCAACTTCCGGTACTCTTTGAGCCACTCTGCACCGCTGCGGCGGTTGAACCATGGCGCCAACTAACATAAGGTCGGCCCACAGTCCACAGTACCTCGAGGTTCGAACACCGACGTCAATTCTCGAAGCAGCTCCGGGAAGCTACAGCTGGTCGGGCGAGCCGACTTCGCTGTGTACTTTGCGAATTCGTTCCAAGCGACCGGATTGTTCGACTCTGAACTTGAACGACAAACAGCCCATTGAGTTGATTCTCGTGAAACTTTTTCGCATGGACTCCGAAGAGCTGTCGGGACTGATTCGATTCCGAGGAATGAACAACGAAAGAAACTTTGTTTGAGGAGGTTTCACTATACCCCGCTACGGATCACAACGGCGATTCCCTAACAGAATCTTGAGAGGATGTAGCAAGTCTTCTGAGCAGATCCAAGGATCTCGATTTTCGGTGGAGCGAGTTGTTTCCAAGTTGAGCTGGAAGCGCAAGTCTCCCACCAGGTGCATCTCTTGGAATACCCTTCTCACATTTTGCGACGGAAGGCGGGGCGGGCAATTTTTTTACGCTCGCGTACGCAAGCGTAGCATTCCGCAGGATGTTAGAGCACACCGTGATACAAGCCGCTGTCGGCTCCCTCGCTCTCGGCTTGGTGAGACCGCGGCATCGTTTCTCCCGGCTTGCCGTCCCAGACCGGGGCTGAGAGGAAAAACTTGCCAGCAGACTTCTGTTATCGCTATTTGAGCGAAGCGATTCATCCCTGGTTGCGGGGATCCCGTTTTCCCACGCGAGGGAGTCGGTCAGTCCTGATGGCTTGGATCAGGGAACTAACCGACACTGCGGTCCCTGAAGCCGGGTTCGCACAGATCGTCGAATCGACCGACCTGATGTGGGCTTAGGTCGACCACAGATGTCCACCCTGGAGGCGACATGATCTGGGTCAGTTTTCGATCACCCTCTTTCGCGGCACGACCTGGAGTATGTAGATCCGACGCTGATGAGAATCTTCCGCTTCCGCGTTCCCAGAGACGAGATTTGGCGAAGTCCGAGCCAAACAGGCCGCATCGCAAATCGAACCCTTACGGTCGATATCCAATAGTTTGACTCCGTATTCCGAAAGGAGCTTCAACTCCATATTCGCTGTTTTTCCGAAGCATGTAGCACACATCGCATTCCCGGTATCGCTTCCATTTTTTTTTAGATGAACGCAGATGTTTCTAGAGCCACGATGCTCCAGGGAAGCATCGCAGAAGCTCGAGTTGGCGGGAGCGTTCCCATGGTGAAGTACAGTCGAGGATCGAAGTCAGATGTGGAGGCGCATTGAAAGTCGGCGGAGAATTTCAGGAGATAGCAGCAGCTCGGATCTCTCATGCGATGTTTTCTTCACCAAATACTTTATTCGAGTATGTACAATCATTTGATGTCGGATACCTCCACTAAGTCAAGTCTGTTGCTTGCGATGCGGGCCTCCAGTGCAGACAGAGCTCATTCATCCAATTCACAGGTTCTCCCCTCGGACGGCCATAATCTGGAGTTTCCCTTTGATCTTCTCCAAACGGGCTCTGTAATTTGATTGTCAAGAAAATCGGTATCACGAAGCGCCGAGGTGAATCGAGCTGTCATTTGATGAAATGATCGAGATACCCCCGCGCAGATACCTGATGTCAGCCGATGTGCTGCTCAGATGGTGGAGTCTCTGGGTTCGGAGTGCTGTCGCCGCGAGCTTGGGCCATGAAGTCGCGATCAGATCGAGCAGTTGGATGACCCGACTTGAATCGAGCTTGCCTATCAGGGTCTCTAACACCGAAGCGATTGATCTGAAGATCGAGCGGAACAGAGTTAAGTTTCCTCTGGTATGCGAGCGTGGAGTTTAATTTCGGAGAAGTGTCACGGGATGGACACCAACTCAAGAACGAGTGGAACCATGCTTCGGAGCATCAGCGAAGACTCTCTTGGCGAAGACATCGTTCCGAATGATGGTCTTTAACGCAATTCATGCAATTCGTCAGAATTCCAATATCGCTTAGCGATCCAGATATCTCCAGAGCGCTAGCAATGAGAATCGAGGGACCTACGCAGTTTCGTTCGCCAAATGAATTCCGCAGGGCACGAGACAGGTCTCCAGGAGGACTCTGAACTTACTCAGGAGCACACTCTCGTAGCTCGGAAGGAACTTGATGCACAATGTCAGATGGAAACTGAAAGTGAATTCGTGATTCGCTCTCATTCTGTTGTCTCGACCTCAAACGAAGTCGTCCAGGTCGCCCAGATCTCGTTTACAGGGAAAGTCTGGACGTTTCGTCACACGAATCGAGAACTCGCCCACCTTGAAGGTAAGTCGCGGCTGTCCACGGTGGGATAGGCCCGAACATAAGACAAGACTCTGCACGGAGCTACTTAGGACACGGGTGGTCATACTCACTTCCGGATTTCTCGTGAGGTCGACATCGACTCTGAGCATCTCTTTATAACACTGATGAATATCTCGATGATTGCACTCCTGTCCAAATCGAGATTCCACAGGACGTCAGCCATGGCCTTGGTAACGACTTCGGATTCCTGGAATGCCGGGAGTCTCAACGTATCCACATTCAAATCTATCAACGGCGGCGTAATTCCACCACCAGGGCTGAATCTGTTTTGAATGCCACGCTTACTCGGCTCGTCTGAATGAAACACAACGCGATCGGCGTTGCTTGA
This sequence comes from Neoseiulus californicus, assembly GCA_028455905.1. NCBI lineage: Eukaryota > Metazoa > Arthropoda > Arachnida > Mesostigmata > Phytoseiidae > Neoseiulus > Neoseiulus californicus. The sequence continues at coordinate 8,823,099 of JAMQGS010000004.1, read as the reverse complement.
GGGAACTGTTTGCAGTAGTAGGCAACGACTTCACTGAGTTTCCTGGAAATTAGCGCATCGCCCCGGAGCAGCTTAACCAGACCAATGAGGAAATGGTGACCTTGTGTCCGCATTCCTTCAATTTGGGCGCGAGGAATGGCGGTTTTTCCTTCCCGGATCATGGCTTTCGGATGCACGAAGACCTCGAGCAGTTGAGGTAGAGGACAGTCCGCGAGACCCTGGAATACGCGATGGAAAGTCACAATATTGTCTCAACGAGGAAGGTTGTTCGCAGTCTTCCCGCATGGCGCTCTCACCTTCGTATAGAGCAATTCCGGGGCCTCGGAGAACAGCAGCGAAACAGTTTTGTAGAGATGGGATATTTGCCCACTCGGTAGGTCAGCAACGGACTTTGCATCGAATCGAACGGCGCTCAGCACTGTACGAACTTTTTTTCTGAACAGTACCGCCTGTTGTGTCTTGTCCGACTTCATCAGGGCTTCGAGTCGCTTGGCCCAGGAACGAACCGTCCGTTGATAGCGCTGCATCGAGTCTAACTCTTCTGTGTCACTGCGCAGGTAGAAAATCTCCAACTGAAAAGTGCCGGAAGATTCATACTAGTAGATCTGCCCTACGGGGACTTTGTCAATTGGATGACATGGGCATTGGTTACCTGAGCCTCAGAAGCGCAAGCCGTCATTGCGAAGACGTTTCTGGAGAGTGAATCCATGTCCTCATTCGGAGCTTTGACGAGCATGAAGAGTTTGAGCAACACGACATCGGATTCATCGATCCCAGACCAAAACTTCCGGAAAACCGGTTGGTCGGAGTCACTGAGGCGTGCGAGGAGCCTTGCGACGAAAACCGGCTGTACCGAAATTTGAGACGCGATGAGTTCGTTGAAAGATTTCGCGTAGTCAATTTCATCGCTCCTGAGGGGGGAGAAAAAGCTCAACCAAGACCGAATACGAAATTTTGCCAAGAGCACGGAGCTCAGCGAGATTCCGAAGTGAAAAATGCAAAAAGTTCCACCGGATTCGTGGAGCTCTTCCTCTGGGAAACCGAACCTTTTTGCGAGGCATGCGAGTATCTTCGATGAAAAATCGGCTGCACAGTTCAGCTCGTAGCCGGACGAGAATCTCTCCAGGCGCTTTAAGATGCTACAAACCATCTGCAAGCCGACGATGATTGTAGACTTTGCAAACTCATCCCGGGCCGCTGCTTTGCTCGTTTCCGAACTAGAATTGCAAACGAACAGATAGTTGGTTCAGTGGAATGTTCTCTGCATGAGCCTTCCAAAAATGATTAGCTTTTGGAGGACGGCCCACGATGGCAACTCTGTTCACAATGAGCTCACCATTCAAGACCGGCGAACGAGTCCACAACTTCACCACAAGAGCTCAGAATCGACACTTGAAGGGAAGGAGCACTCCGTTCGAATAGTTCCGCTAGTTGTGTATCTGTGAGGAGAGTGATTCGATTACACACACTTCCAAAATTCCAAATCGCCGGCAGAGACCATCCGCCCGAAATATGCAGGTCGTCGAATCGCGACAAGTTTCAATATCTCTATTCCCGCGCCAGGATCGTCTCACTCAATCCGATGTGGGATGTAAAATTGACCGCATTAAGCTCAATCGGATCAGATGTTTGATGTTCCAAGCGTTTCCCTGATTTCGTCCACCTACCCAGTAGCAGGCCCCTGTCAAACGCCTTCGCTGCCGCGAGTTCCTCCAGTATCTCAAGTATCGTGGGTATGACCTCTCCCGTGTAGACCTTCACCTCTTGGTTGAAGCGTTCGAGTGCGAAATTCAAGACGGGTTTTAGATCGATTGTTTTCTCCATCAGATTAAAAAGGATTTGGAATGACGCTTGCGACGCACAGAGAAGTTTGATTTTCGCTGTCGACAGTGTCACATCTCGACCGGGAATGGCGATGTCCCTGTAGCGTTTTAACTGCGGACAAAACCGTTGTTGGAAAACTGTCATGCGAACCCTAGCATCTATTTTACCTCGAAATCGACGAAATCACTGTGTCACTAGCCGAGGACACGGGAATCGCGACTCAATGGGTCATACTCACTATGTCAGCTGGCGTCTCACTGTATCTTGCAAGGATTAGCATGAGGAGCGTGAAGTTTGATATACCACGATTTGAGAATGTCAGAACTTTCGCGCGGGAAACTTTCAGGTAGACCCGGCCTGTGATCTGACGCAGAGCGTTCTTATTAGGCTCACGTAGGATGTTTGCCGCGAGGGACAAACACTCAAGGAAAGCGTTCCCGTGCCTGGAAAATCACGGAAATTATCAAAAATCGGTATCCCAGAAATGAGTGTGCAGCGTAGATGCATTCTAATATGAGCGCAGTATTTCTCGCCTCTGAAGATGGTGTGTTCACCTCAAGGTTGAAGAACTAGTCAAGGTTTCTAAGGTGGTCATGAAGAATCTCGCAGAGATATCACTGTCCGCGAGCGCACCGAGCCCGGAGAAGTTTCGTTTTTCACACGACGTATCGATATTGACAAGGAAATGGTCTGGAAAACAAAGACTCGCACACTGAGGTCGTCAAACTGAGAGTGGATGATTCCGGTTCATCCTATGCGTTCCCAAAATCACTTGAAATTGACTTTTGAACACGTCTTCCCGGCACTCACCGAAGATGGGGAGGAACAACTCCATGGAGTGTTTGGGCCAGAATGAGATCAAAACTTTGGCGTGGGCGACTGCTGTTTCCGGATTAGAGTTCAGTGATGACAGAAGTAGGAGACGGCAATATGCAGCGTTCGGAGGGAGCTGTCAGGAAAAAGCGAACGGCGATAAACAAAAAATCCCAAGCAGAGCCGGATACGAAGAGGAGAATTCGAGATGAGCATGTTCACAGGAAGCAGTTTCGCCGGTCAAATACCTGCACATCGGCTTGGAGGAGCATGGCGATCAACTCGAGCTGAAAAGAGCTTGAAAGCTCCGTGAAACCTTGGCCGAACAGAGTCCACTCTTCTTCACCTATTGACACTTCTTGTTCCTCGGTTTTGATGAGATCAACCCAGAAAACTTCGGCTCGACGGTTCGCCATGTCGACCAGGGTTTTCCTCAGACATGCGCAAGGGGCCCTGCTCTCACGGTGGGCAACGACGAGATCCCAGAACAACAGGTGGGTGAGGGAGGCCGCTGAGGTGATAGAGAGTCAAGGAAACGGAAACGAAATATGGAATTTACATGGTCATCGTCAGACAGCAATCGGATCTTGCAGGAGAGCACTCTCTGGGATTGATATTTCAATATTCACCTTCGTTGGTGACATCAGGAATTTGAGCCACCTTCCAAGCGGTCAACCACAGTTTCATGAGCACATGGAAGGATCGCTTATTGATGTCCAAAGCCCCCTCATGGATTCTTCCCGCATACTGAAGACATCGGATGAGGTGCACGAAAACCGACCGAGATTCGGATATTGAACAGGCTGAAAGGAAGCGATCGATGAGAACGGCTCTCATGGTTGTTTGCTCGTTTCACATTTAAGGGGGCAGAGTCATGAACATCATTCCGACTGGACAATCTTCATCTGACAAGGAGTCAGTCACACCTGACTCAAACGGATCCCGATGAAAGCTGGCATGTGGGTAGTCCTCGGTGCCAAACTCACAATGGGCGAAGCATTTCTCAGGCAAATGCCGCGTTTGGTTTCAATCAGCCTTCAAAAATGCGCGTATATGTATGCGTATATGAGTATATGCGTTCCAGGGGACATATACGCATACATATACGCGCATTTTTGAAGGCTGATTGAAACCAAACGCGGCATTTGCCTGAGAAATTCTTTGCCCATTGTGAGTTTGACACCGAGGACTACCCACATGCCAACTTTCACCGGGATCCGTTTGAGTCAGGTGTGACTGACTCCTTGTGAGACAGAAACCCACGCCAGCAGCACTAACATTTATTCGACACGACTTCATCCAGGACAAAATCCAAGAAGGAGACTACGTAGTTGGCGGATTTCTGTAACCCTTCCTGATCGTGCGACTGACAACTTGCCATTGTCGAAAACGGTTGAAGATGATACCTTGAAACGTTTTCAACTTCAATTCTTCAGACCATCGGACACTCGCACCTCCTCTCGGAGTCGATATTCTTGTCAAGAATCGAAAACTTATTCGTAACGTTCAAGCATCGAGAATGATAGAGAGCGATTGACCCATGGATATACTTGAAAAGGTTGAAGTTATGTTCCAGGGTCGATTCATCGAAAAGAGTTTTCCGGAAGTTCGGGTAGCCGAAGAAGCGTATGTATTGTAGATGTTTGGGGAAGCTCTTGATTGCTCTGAAAGGAGAAAACGAGACATTGACCGACTAGATGGAGTCGGCCATTCGATCTATCGGAGTCAATTGTCGTGCCATGGGCACTAGGAGTCCCATGCACTCAAACCCACCTCACGGCATCACAGTCTATTGCAGAGTTGTACACGCTCTCTGCGGAGAATATCAGTCATCCATTAACAGCGAAACAGGAATTGTTTTATCATTGGACATGGGCTGAGAAATGTCCAGTGAGAGACAAGGATCTGCCCCGACCAGCACACCCATGTGAATCATCCGAATCATGCTCCCGTCTCCCGAGATACTTTTTGGAGTGCAAAATTCCTCCGAGGAAAGTACTCACCGTATACTTTACATCTGATCCGCGAGGGTGACGTCGGAGCATGGTTGGCCCTAGACGGCGACAGCGGTGGGGTGATCATGGGCGAATCTTCTAGATCATCCATCTTCCAATTGCCACACCTGCGTTAGTCAAATACAGTCCGAGCAAACAGTCGCCCTCTTCATTCCATCATTTCCCGTGGAATATTTCCTCCGGAGAACTCGTCTCTTCACACAGCTGAGAGCTTGGCGCGCTTTGCGGTTTATAATTTCGAAGCCGCGCGCTAATGCTCGGAAACAGAGGAGCGGGACGAAGCCGTTATTACTCCCTCGCGTCCCCGCTACCCATGACCCATGATGGACCCACGGTCTCGACTACCTCACTAGAGGTCTCAAGTACCAAAACTCGTTCGGAAATTCTCGAGTTAAAGCTCGCGGCAAAATTCAGTCAAATTAAACTATTGTGGAGAGGGTTGTGCCCCGGGAGCCGCCCGTGTACAAGACCCAAACAAGAATGCGTTCATACATTTGAGTAGGTTCAATGGCGGCTGGGTCTCGATGCTTGTGTATCGCATGAAATCAGTGGAATCCCATAGAGGAATTCAACACACGGGAAACTCGGAGTTCCTGTAGTCGCCGCGACGTCATTCCCGATCCATAAGAGGAGCTAACGGTACGTTTTTCCAAGTTTGACTTTCATCACGTGTCCAGCCGTCATCACCGCTTGTTAGCTTGCTTGGAAGCTTCCCGCAACAAGCCTTCAAGCATCCCAGACCGATTGCTGGCCAGTCGATGCTCTATGGGAATCCCCAAAATCTTCCGCGTCTTGCTCGTGATTGACAGTCTTGTCATCCAGTTGCGCGCTAGATCCCCATTCGTGTTCGATGTCGGTGCGACGTTGCGAGTCCTAGCACTTGCTCGACGCATCACTAGTTCGCTTCCGTTTGCGTTGGTTGCGCAAGTGTTCGATGAGTTTCTGGAGACATCTAACAATTCGCTTCTTTTAGATGTCGACTGTGGCGAATTTCCTCACGGCCGGAAATGACAAGTACCCAGGAGTCACTGCCCCAATAAACACTAATCTGCCCAGACCGATAGAGATCGAGAAGTCGAAGGAGCTCGAAGCCGTCCTGCACGAATACGGTCTCTTTGAAAGCAAGAGCGAACTGGATCATCGCCTTCAGGTGGGTTTTCGTTTTAGTGTCATGTCGATTAGCTGATTCTTTTCATTCTACGGCTTTGCAGAGTCGAAAGTCCAGAGTTGAAACAGAGTGAGCTCGATGCCCAGGATCTGGTTCGATCGAAGATCAACACAGGATGCGGGCTGACAGATTGTTCCACTTCACTAACTGTTATTGTGGAAGAAACGTCAGAAAAAAAAAAACTGATTTGTGTCACAATCCTGAGTCAAGTATGAGGTTTTCGAATAAAAAAAATACATTTGTTCCAAAAAGGAATCATGGTTGTATTCAAAGTAGGAACATGCCGAGCAGCTTGAGTGTGTACACTAGTTCCGCCACGGTTTAGCGAATCCTGGATCTGTGTTTCGTGTTCGTTATTCCGAGTGTGGGTCGCAGCAGCGATGAGGAACAATCGGCGACGACGAAACCGGCTTGTAAAGCAAGCTGTTGTCACAGGGATGATGACAGAGATGTCGTCATGCTACTCGTGTGTCTGTGTGCTGTTGTACTCTCATACGGTCTTGTCGGTTGTGGCTGAGCTTGGATGCGAGAGTTGGCTTAGAGCGCGTATTGCCACAATGAGATTTTGTCGAGTCCTTCCCTAACGTCATTGAATATCCAGGTGCTAGGCAGGATCAACGAGTTGGTGCAGCAATGGATACGGGAAGTGTCGATCGCCAAAGGAATCCCCGAAAACATAGCGTCCACAACACGTGGGAAAATCTTTACATTCGGCTCCTACAGACTCGGAGTTCACACGAAAGGAGCTGATATCGATACCCTATGTGTGGCGCCAAGACACGTTGAGAGAACAGATTTCTTCTCTAGCTTCGTAGAACTACTCAAACAACAGGTGGGTCCGCGCTACGGGACCTTCGGAGAGTGAAGACTCGCCTCCCGAACAACGATAGCTTTTATTGATCCCATTTTTCCCATTCCGAACCCTTCCCTTGATTTCCGGGCTCTTGAAACGAACTTTGATCAACATTGCAGCCTCAAGTGCGGAACCTTCGTGCGGTCGAAGAAGCTTATGTACCAGTTATTAAAATGGAGTTCGACGGTATCGAATTTGATATGCTCTTCGCTAGACTAGCCCTCAAGGACATCTCACCCGACCAGGAACTCCGAGACATGATTTTGCTAAAAAATCTCGACCCGAAATGTGTGCGCAGCTTGAACGGGTGCAGGGTGAGTGTTCGAGCTCTTTCTCCTAAATTCATGATTTCATTGACGAGCCTTGCTCGGCCCCCAATCCGTTCCTCGCGATTCCAAGCATTAATTTTATTCACCAGGTCACCGATGAGATCCTCCATCTTGTTCCTGATATACCGGTATTCCGCACTGCGCTGCGAACAATAAAACTCTGGGCGAAGAAGAAAGGCGTCTACAGCAACGTATTGGGATATCTTGGGGGCGTTTCGTGGGCCATGCTCGTGGCTCGCACGTGTCAGTTGTATCCAAACGCGGCCGCGGCGGTGGTAGTGCAGAAATTCTTCCTCGTATTCTCCCAGTGGACGTGGCCTAAACCAGTTCATCTTAAGCCCCAAACACCTGTACATCAACACATTGGGGGATTCACGGTTTGGGATCCCCGCACCAACGTTGCTGACAGATTTCATCTCATGCCGATCATTACTCCGGCGTATCCCGAACAAAACTCGACCTTCAACACGTCGTTGAGCACGCGTACCATTATGACCAAGGCGTTCAAAGAAGGACTCAGGGTCACCGAGAACATTTTGACAGGGAAAGGGACGTGGCACGAACTCTTCTCTCTGCCAGAGTTCTTCGGTCAGTACAAGACGTTCATCATGCTGACCGCGGTCGCAAAAACGAAAGAAGACTTGCTCAATTGGTACGGCCTCGTTGAGTCGAAAATCAGAACGCTCATCATATCATTGGAGCGAGTGCCGTGTATCGAGATCGCTCACATCAATCCAAAAAGCTACAACAGAGTGAAAGAAGTAAAAGAAGTGAAAGAAGAGAAACAGCCAGCGGAAACTAAAGAGGAGGAAGGGTCTCCAAAAGATCCCGAGGAGAAGAACGGAGCCGAGGACAAAGAGCCCAAACCCGATGAGGAGAGTGAAGGTGTCAATTGGTTCATTGGATTGCACTTCGGCCAAACGAAGGAGAAACTCAACCTCGACCTCACGGAAAACGCCCGAAATCTCCGGGATGTTATCCTCCGTCAGGCAGAGAACATCAAAATTCTCAAAGACGGCATGGATATTGAAGTACGTGTTCTAAAACGTAAAGATCTCGCTTCGGTATTGCCTCCTGAAGACGCCGCCTTACTGCCACCTCCTGAGAAAAAACGGAAATCCGTTCGCAAAGCGTCTGAAGAATCTGCCGAAAACCCCGCGAAGCGAGTCAAGAAGGACGAGGCAACCACGGAGACCAATGGAAACGAAGAGCCGAAAACTGAGCCGAAGGTTGAAGAAGAGAAACTTGACAATGAGGAGCAGAAACTCGACTCGAACTCGGCCGTGGGGCAGCCAACTACGGCTAATCAGCAAACGGTCAGCGCTTGAACGTTGTACATATATATAAGTGAGGATGAAAAAGTATAAGACGAACTTGTGTTAGTCGCTCTATTTATTCGGTAAGAGTCGATCCATGATATGAAGGTCAGTGCGTTCTTGATGAACAACAGACAGGCGTATATCATGGACAACAACAGCGATGAAACAAGACGGAGCGCGTACAACGAAAACGGGTTCGACCTTAATGAGTTTACGAACAGAGGTTACCAAAAGCTAGGTGGAGTTATGATGTACATAATGCATATTGAATAAAACCTCCATTGTAGATTTATCGACTTGTCTTTGGAACAGCTCAGCCGCAGGCGTACCCAGCAGGGGGGGGGGGTGTGCGGGAGGTGCGGCACAGGTGTAGGGGGGCGGCGGCATTTGTGAGGTCCTGGTCACGTTGAGGGGTTGATAAATATGTATTCAGGCGCATCTCGTCCGAGCTCTTTAGAGTCAGATAATTTCCAAAAATTTCCCGCGCAGCATGCAATACCCAGAAAACGATAATCGGATCGAATCGACTCCGCTCCGACTCCCGGGCCCTCCCGCAGAAGCGATTCTCTCAATCGAAATTCCAATGATATGTTCTTACTACCAGAAAACAAGTTCGGAGAGAGAGATAGAGAGGATATTGATGATCCAGCGTGCGAAAATGCAAAAAATCGCATGAGGGGGCGGCAAAATTTGTGTCCGCACCGGGCGACACTTGGGCTCGGTCCGCCCCTGAGCTCAGCTGTCTCATTCACTGTCAGAAAGAGCTGTTCCATTTTGTCGGATCCCAAAACCCTCCGCAATCTTGAACAACCAGTCAGATGCCAAGTCGCATCCGGAGCATTCAATCTCAGCTTCTGATGTTCAGCTCCCTCTTCTCCTGTGGAGACGTTCTTGATTGCGGTTTTTGTCGACTTGAAAAATTCTCCCACGATCGCCTCAAGCCAGTCGTTCGCGAGAACGTTGTCTACCTGAAGTTCAGATTGTGCTGGCCGTCAACCCATCCATTGAAAACCAGAGGTTACCTGTTTGAAAGATGACGCCTCGATTTCTCAATATACTCCTATGATACTTTTATTTCACTGCGCTGGGACAAACATTGGAGACATAATCAGAAATTCGAGCTCCGTTCTATCACGATTTCGCTATCTACAGTTTGGTGGACTGCTTATTTCAACAATCTTACATGTCGCTCACACTGAAGTACATTTCCTTGATACATTCACCCGATCGAAATATATTAAATCATGCGAGGTATTCCCTGAATTGCTCTCCTCTCGCAGCGCGCACGAAGTAACAAAAGTCCCTATCTTATCAACTAAATTCTCCTCTCGGCACATGAACAGCAGCTCTAGTGGATATGCCCTATGTTACAGTACACGTTCGTGTGTTGATGGATGCGATGCCTTATCAGAACCCGGGAACGTGAGTTCTCTTCGGCACCGCACGCAATGGAAGCGGGAAAGCTTTGTCACCGTACAGAGTGCAGTGAAGCTGAGGTCCCGATGGGGAAACTTGGACCTCGGAAAACTGCACAATATACATTGACGAAGAACTGAATTTCTAGCTTTGTGTATATTCCCCAAAGATTTTGACAGCAGAGAATTCGACCTCTGAATTATGACGTGGGAAATGAGTGGGACAACATGTTTCAATGAAGGGGAAGGAAAGACGAACCTCTGCTCAAAAGCGAGAGAAGTCACCGGGATAAATTGTTTGGTAGACTAGTGTGTGTTCACAGTCGACGTTTCCGCAGCCGACGTTCTGCTGCGGTTGGAAAGCACTTTTGATTTCCAGTTCTGTAGTTTTTCTCTCTTCCAAAAAGCATACAGCCTCTCTACACGTCCTTATTCTGCCACCCTCTGAGCTTCTGTGGCGTTGTCTCATTTTTTTTTTTGTTTTTTTCCCTTTCTTTTGAATCGAATCCCTCGAGTGCATCGGGGTATCGCGGCGGGAAATCCACCGGTGTTTGGAAATTTGTGTGGCCGTCTTCGGCATCTGACAGGCTGCCCAATCGAAAGTTTTCTCAGATAGGAGGCGGTCCGGCAGGGAATTTCAGCATCGGATTCATTGAGCGGGCGAAGTTGTTGACAAACACACAGCTGAAATCTTCTTCTGTCATGGGCAGAAGACTAGCTGCGCCCAGAAGAAGCAGAAGGAGCGCCTGGATAGGCAAAGAAGTCCTCATCACTCGGCTAACGAACCACTGCCAACGAGTTTCAGACGATTCCCCGATAGGCAACAGGTCTTCCATCGAGCTCGCTGCTGATGAGGCTTCACGTGATACCTGCGGCACGGATCAAACGTTAGATGAAGTGTTACGGCGTCAAGATTTGAAGGTTGGGATCCCTTCGGCTGCTTCACATCACACCCCATAAAACATTAAAGAACAAGACATTCCACGTTTTTCCGACTCTGAACTCACCTGCAAGCCGTGCATGCCGCATAGAGAGATGAGTCTATCCATCTGCTGAGCCACTACCCCTATCGAATCGTGAAGTTCTGGACTGAACGCTTCGGCCTGTTGAAGAGCAAACACTAACGGTCGTGCATGCTCTAAGTCGTCTCTGATTGTCGAGAGCTCCGCTAATTTCGCATCATCCGTTTCAACAGCGGCCAATCTTCCTTCAGCCGTTGTCAGATAGTCGGATAACTGGCCTGGAAGGATCGATGACACTTAGAATTGAGCGCCGCGACTCAACACCAACTCCTTGCTCTAAAACTGAAACCTTTCATCACGCGTACGTCTATAATGGTCGGCACCGCGTATAATCTGCATGGCTCTGTAGTCTGTTCGGGTCTAGCAGAAACCGAGATGAATTGTCTCAGTCTTACTCTCCGTATTCTAGTCTGGCTCTTATATGCGGACGCCAGCAGCGATGGAGAGGGCGCCTGTACTCGTCACTGCTTGCACAACGCTTCCGTGCACTATTCGGAGGAAAACACTACGCTTCCCCAGATTGCGCAGTCCACTGGCTTCTCGGGAAGCTTCCGAGGTCGATGCACGTGATCGGTGCTAGGCATAGGCCAGGCCGGAAATAATCTCCGCCGTGGCCCGACTCTTGAGACTCGGTCTTCACCTGAACTCCGTGCACTTCGTGCGCATTAATGGAAGTCAATTAAAACAACTACATCCATTGTGTCGAACTGCTGACTTCATGCAGAGCGAATCGACGCGACCACAATCGTTCCTCGGCTCAAACGTCGCGAAATGAACCCACCCGGGATGGAGCCGCATTTCACTAGAGTTTGCACACTCCCTCGAGCTCAATCAGCGTTTTCCAACAAGAACCATACGCTTTCGCCAAACCCTAGACACGGCACACGCGCTATCAAAAACTCTAGAAACACGTTTTCCGGGACAGAATGCCGCTGGCAGCACGATAGGATGGAGACGAAAACATTCCACACTCACCGACAGTTTCATCGAGGTGAGCCGCTTCCACCAGCGTCGCCTGGAGGCAGTCCTGCGTTTCACAAAGAGTTGTCGTGATCAAGCGCGCGTAGGCCTCCCGGCACTTTGCATCGCTGACAGCGTCAATCTGTTTCCTGAGACTACCGCTGTGCAGTAAGAGATCCGTGAAGTCGGAAATCCGACTTCCGATGGCATCGTCCGACGAGCGGATGTCTTCTGCTCGGGCTTTGAGATCGTGTATAGCCCTCAGAAGATCTTCTTTTTTCATTGGAGCCGCACTGCTTCCTGGCGCTGACCTCGGTGGTAACGCGCTGTCTAGAGTGAGTCGATTAAGAATTTGCACATTCGAGCTGGAAGCCATCAACTGAACGATGGTGGGATCCAGACCAAACTGGTAAGCCGGTCTGTTCCGGAGTCGTTCGATTCCGTCCACCAGATCCTTGTGGTGTTTCTGTAGTTTTCCGAGATCGAGCTCGGATCGGCTGAAGACGAGTTCGTCGATGGTATCGCCTGGAACACACAGACCGTTAGTTCACTCAACAAACCGGGTTAGAACGCAACGCAGAGCCTTACCTACGCCTCCTCCGACTCAGAAGGGCGCTTCAAATGACTCGGTGGAACTCACTGAGTCCCTACGATATGTACGGACTGAAAGAGGGTCCAGACTCTTTACCACTCTGATCATGGGCTCACATCGCCTCGAGATGGAACATGATCAATAGAAATTTTCACGATTACAGTCTTCATTGACCCGCGAAAGCTCTCGCCATCGAATCAACCCAAACTACGGATCGCGCGGACTCCTACCTCGTAAGCCGGTCGCTTGTTCTTCAAGAACTTGGAGCTGCCGCTCAGTGTGTTGTAGGCGGGACCCGATGTCCTCGAGGTTTTCGTCAGAGAGCGGCACAACACCTCTAGCCATTTTGGTCATCTGGATGTCAACCTCTGTCAGCTCCACCATGACATTCTGCTTTTCCAACTCGAACTTGCTCCAGTGGGTCACGGCCTCGGCGACTTCTCCAGCTCTTTGGAGGCAAATGGCGTAGAGCCGGTTCCACTTTGCGTTCAGTTTCTTGATGGTGTCGGCCAAGTCGTCGTTGACCAAGCCTCGGTTGGTCATTTGCAAGTGCAGATGGTTCACTCGAGTGTGAAGTTCGGGTAGTTGCTGTTCTAGACCTTCGCGAATGGCCTGGATGTGAGCCAATTCGTCAGTCTTCGTCGAGTGCACCAACGTCAAGTCTCGTTCGTGGTCCGCGAGGGAATCCGCAGCCGACGAAAGGTTGGACCTCAGTTGGTTCCAGCCTACTCGAAGAGAGCGTAGCTGCTTCACCTGGAACAAGAATTGTGAGAAATTCAGATATTTTCGTTTCTCGTCTCTTGGCGTTACCCAAATCACCCAAACAGAATCTTCCGGCAATCGCTCCGCAACCTGCTGTGTTGAGCTCGGGACGGAGGAAGAATCAGAATCAAGAGCTTACCTTGGTTTTGTGTTGTTTGCAGGCGTTCTCGTTGCGTTTTCTGCAGTTGCTCAGCTCCTTCCGCAGAGACTCTTCCGTGTCTTTGGTGATGAGGTCGTGGTAGTACTTGAGGAGCTCGTTGAAAGCACGCTCTACACCGGTGTAATTCTCCGTAAGATGTTTGTTCGGTTTGTGCTTTTCCAGGGTGTCGATGGTTTTTTCCAGTTCCTGAATGTCTCGGAACGTGAAGGGCCTGTCGAGATTGGCCTCGACGTCGTCTACAAGACTGTGGAAACTCTCTATCGACGACAGCAAGTCCTTCTTCAGGATGAGGACCTGCTGCAGCCGTTTCTGTAGTTCATCCAGACCCTTTTCGGTGTTTTCCTGGATCTTCTGAGAGTTCGCCGCCACTGCCGGGAGATTCTCGCAAAGTTTTGATTGAACGACGTTCGCTTCGAACATCGGAACGATGTTCTCGTTCAGATCGTGGAAGAACTCCGCGACGGGCTTGTCTTGACTCGCGGCCACCTCACTGTTCACTTGATCGAGACTTTCCTGGAAGTTGTTGAAAGCTGCTTTCTGGTCGACAGCTTTCACTTTGAAACACGGTGCCGGGTGTGTACTGTGCACGTCGAGATTTTGTGGTCGGAACTTGAGGAGCTCCGAAGCTTCGTGGAGGATTTCCGGTGCGTTGAGTGCCGTCAGATTCGAATCGCAAGTGAATCTGTGGTCTTCGGCCAATGATGGAATTAGTGATGCCACAGTTTGGTAGAGATCCTGGACGCCCCTGATCTGGTCTTCAATGTTTGCCTGTTGGAATAGGTCCCGAACGGTTCCATCGTCGCAGACCTTCAGAGCGCACCGGCATCTGAGGCAATCGGCAGCAAGAGCCGTCAGGAGCAGCTTCAGCTGATCGATGTTCTCTCTTACGTTCCAAGACAAATCGATGCTGTCGGAGATCTTCTCGAGAGTTCCCTCGATCTGAGCCAAGGTCTGTTCAAGCTCAAGCTGCAGTTCTACCGGAAGCTTTTCACGAGCGCCGCTCAGTTTACTGCGAATCAGAACCGCGTACTCCCGAAGGTCTGCCATCTGCGCTTTTCTTTCCTCTGGATTCGGCGAGAGCTTCAGGAGACGTTCGGTTTCAGTTGTGTATGAAAGCAGCTGATTGACCAGCGATGATTTATCTTCACGGGTCGCGATGTTGATTTCGAGTTGGCACAAGGTTTCTACTAGCTTGGTGAAATCATTGTGCCAACGCCGACGAAGATCGATCTGGTTCGATTGGTTGAGCTGGTCGCTCGCCTTCAACATCTCTCTCCGACATCTGCATGAATAGAATAAGGTTCATTGACTTCTGAGTTCTCGATTGAAAACAGTGCCGAAACTTCTCAATTTCAGGTCGAGAGAAAGCCACTCGATCCGGAGAATCCAGCCGATATCGTGTTGCAGCGACACAAGTAGAATGCATTCGATAGATATAGATATGAGAAGTTCTAACTGGAAAGGTGCCGGCTTGGACACGTTTCCGTGAGACCGTTTCTACCGATAAAACCCATTATTTGAGGACTTCTTCCTGAACAGTTCCGAATCGCACTCACCTGTGAAGTTTCTGCTGCTGGACGAGCAATCTTTTTTCGGGCTGTTTCAACTCTTTCTCAGCGTTTTCAAGGGTTTTGAGCACGTAGGTCTGATCGAACTCGTATGTAACATCGCCGGGGACGACGATGCCACCCAGGGTCTCACGGAGACCATCCTCCAACTTCTCGTAGACGTCAAGGGGAGAGTCGGAAAGAACGATTTTTTCCTGGGCCTCGCGAAGACGTCGTTGCTGCATTTGGAGCTCTTCGATTGACACCAAACGATGCTTCGTTTCATCCCACCTTGAATAAAGTAGAGAATTCGTCAGCTACGGTATTTGTCGAAACTAGCAACTAGATCGCATGCACCGATCGGTTTCCGGGCCAGGGTCTCCGGAACGTTGGAAATCGTCTCCAGGCCGCCAAGCTCCTCTGCCGATCGCTTGGTATGATCGGAAACACTCTGAGAGCCCACGTTCGCCAACGATCGAGGGCGAAAATTCGACTAGAGGAGAACCACCTTCCAGAACCAGCCCGCGATTTCAGGTCCCAATGGTTGAATCCGAGAAAACCTCCGATCATTCAGGAATAGTTCAAGAACATGGGCTAGCGGGGCGAGTAATCTTACTGACCGTTCTGTTGCATCATTGTGGAGAAGTATTGAGCTTAGAAACCCGTAAACAAGTCGACCTTTCTTCGTTTTCAACATTCTATCGCCCACAACACTGGACCACCACAAATCACGAATAGTCTAATTGAACCACTCCGATGTGTCTCCGAAATGCACAACCTTCGTAGATTTTGAACATGACATCCGGCTCAAAGCTCAACGAGCAAAAGTGGAGCCAGCAGATCATCTGCTCGGAACGGGAGCTGTAGCACAAGTTAAAAGCAAGTTCTCTTGCCACGTCTGAAGTTCCACCAGATGGAAAGGGAGGAACTTCCAGGGAACGCATGACACCAATTTAACTCTTCGCGCATCTCTCTTTGGAAGACCGTTGCCGAAAAACGTGGGTCCGTGTGCTACCGCTGCGCGTGAAACGTGAACGTCCAAGAGAGGGAATTCCACTTTCTTTCCTTCTCGTGGCGCGCGGTGTCGACTGCGACCAGCGTGGCCTTAGCCGGAAACATGAGTTGTTCGTTCGTTGGAGGAATTATTTTCGTTTCTGGCTGACAGCATTGAAATAATGTTCCGGTGTAGGCTTCCAGACAGAAATTTCTCGAAAGACTCGTCTCCGATCCGACCCTCATCGCGAATGGAGAAGAGCAGAGTTTTTTCAATATACGTGGACTATCGATGAACATGAGGGGAGTTTCCCCGAGCAACCGTTTCGAGCTCGTCAGGGATTTCAGTCGTGTCTAGTACTTGAAGAAAGCGGGAAAACCACGTCACTCACCTAGCTCGCAACGTATCAGCTTCGCTTTGTAATCTCGGGTGTTGAGAAATTTTCGCTAGCAGATGCTGACGGTTGCTCATCACCTGCTGCAATGCCTCAACACCCGTATCGACCATCTGCGCATCCGCCATAGCCACTTGCATCTGCTGTAGGAATTCGTCAACTTCTCTCAGAACACCGTTTTCAAGAGAGACTTGTTGGATACGCTGTTCTATTTTCTCCAGGGTTTGCTGCAGAGTCGTCCGGAAACCCAGCAATTCGCGATGCGTGATGACAGTAAGACGCATATCCATACGCTTCAAGATGGTCAGAAGCAGGGATCGAATGCTTCTCAGACGATCGAGATCGTGGGAGTCCGGGTCCACTTGGTGAAGGTCAGAACGCGCTTCCATCATAAGGATCTGTATGTCTGCCTCAATATCGTGCGGACACGGTTTTGATGGAGGTTCCGCCCTTGATATCACGTCATTGAGAGTATCGAGCAGCAGTGCTGGTGCTCTGCTTTCGGCGTTGGCCCCAAACTGATCGAAATGTTGCCTGTAACGCAGAAACGGCGGAGATCAGTTGGCATATGCTAACAAACGTATTCAGAACATCTCCTGAAATTCAAAGAAATGGATGAAAGAACTCACTTCCAATCGTCGATGGCTTGCATGCCAGAAGCCATATCGGGAGTCGGACTCTTCTGACACCTGATCCTGCTCAGGAGAAGCTGACGTAGATTCTTGAGCCCCGCGGGTGGAGCCAAACGAACAATGTCCATGACATCCTCTTTGTCGCCATTGTCGAGCAGCGATCCCAGAAGTTCTGCGGGAGAGAGATAGAATCTTCACTCTGTGTTCTACCTGTGCAAATCTCAACGATAACTGGTGCACAGTGATGACTATGAGTCCGCACTGTACAACTGTTTCTGAAGAAAGCTTTCGAATCTCAATTTACCCGTCTGCTTGGTACGGAGGCCATTTTCAAACTCGAGTGTTTCCGATGCTCCGCCACTTTCTAACGAACTCAATATTGCGTCGGCTTCCAACAGCGATCGTATGGACTCCTTGACAACGAACCGATCCTGCATTTCCTGTGCTTGTTTCAGCTTTGCCAATCTCGCCACACCGAAGTTTCCTTCGAGTTGTTCTTGGAGGGAGCGCCTCGTTGCGGAGCGAGTTTTCAATCGGAGTTCCCTAAGCGAACGAAGTCGCTCATTCAAAGATTTTAGAACTTCATCTACCAGCACGGTATCTGTTGGAAGGTTCTGGACGGTTTGCATCATGATATGCTCATCGATAGCGCTCACGGTAGCCGGCAGTGCCTCAAGACACATTTCCGAAACTCGTTCCCAAGATTTCTGGGCGGCCCTCAGACGGGAGATCTTGTCATCCGCCAACTCAATGGTGACGATGCAGTTCGATATAGGAGTACTGAGGTCGACCTCGCTCTTGGCAGAAGTTTGCTGCATCTTGCACAAAGTTGATTTTAGTTCTTTGCGAAGCGATGTCAGGTATAAAATCGCTTCCTCAAGGTCCAGCAATGAGGCAAGTTGGAGTGGGGCGTTCTCAATGAACGTCTTTTCGATATCGATGCTCAGTAGAGTAGAGTGTTGCGCGAGGTTCTTCCCGAACTCGGTTGCGTTCTTCGAGGTTTGCTGAAATGAGAGGGAATGATTTATGACAGCGGAGTTGGGTCGATCTTAACAATGAATCTCTTGTTGCTCCTAAAGGATAACTCATCGCGCCTAATATCGGTTGGAAGATGTAATTTGGTGCACTCATGGTTTGTATGTATTCACTCACCCTTGTGAATTTGGGCTTCTTCGTTCTTGAAGAAACCGGAAGTTTGCGGTTCGAGGCGACGTTCAGGAGAATCAGAGCTGATTTCACATCGCGCAACATAGATTGCACCTGAGAGTCTTCCGGGAACATGAGATCACCCTGTCGCTGGAGTAACTCCTGCAGGTTTTGCAGCTTGAGCTGTTCATCTGCCAGTGCAGCTGAATCAACGAGCCCACTATCCGTGCTTCGTTGCATGAAGATTACTTTTTCCATGAGAAGGCGCAGACAGTGGAGGTATTCGATTCTCAACATGTTGTCTGCAGGTGTTCTCTGCATTAACGCTTCGACAAAACTGCACAAACCCTCAGTCGGTTCGGTTGCGGTCGGTCTCGGTGGGGATTGGAACAACGCACTCGTGGCCGCAAGATCAACGGCCTCAGGTGGATCTCCTGTGATGTATCGGATAACTTGGAGCGCTAAGGAGCTTGGGCTCTCTTCGTCGATTCGTATCGAGTCTACCTGGACGTGTCGATCCTCAAGGGTTTTGATTGTGATTGCAAGTGACGCCTCGTTGTCTGGGAAGGCTTCTCCCATTTTCCTGATGATCTGAATCAGGTCAAGAAGTCGCTGTCGATAGATCTGTAACGACGACGATGATCGCAGCAGAGATACGTCAAGGTCCAAGAATTGCTGCGTTACGTGCAGGACGTCTTGGAAGTCTTTCTCGGACTTCTCAGAAGGAGATGGGCGTTTCTCTCCCGTGATGGTAGCTTCTGAAACTTCGATCTCGACGAGCTCCGCCGATCCAGCCGATGGAGTTACGCTGTGCTCCGGGAGTTCTTCCTTGGGGTCGCCTTCGTAATAAAAGAATGACATTAGATTCGAGCCATTTTGTGCAAGCAATAAGCGTCCATGGAGCTATTCAGGTGTTCAAGATGAGAAAAGAGATTCAGAATAAGAGAGATTCCGAGAGGAAACTCTTCAAAAAAGAGCTACTTACTAGGCAACGATCCGAGAGAGTCTTTGTTCGCATCACTGAACTCGTCCCAGGTGGCATCCTGACTCGTGTTCGCTTTCGTTGAGTCAGATTCCGCGGAAACACCAGCGCTCACCGAGGCGGGCGGCGGCGTTTCGTCGACAAGCTTCTTCAGCCTACGTTTGGCTTTGCGGATCGGTCGTCCTCCCGAAGCCTCACTTGTAGGCGACTCCACAAAAAGCTCGGGAGCGACTCTGGCTTCAAGAGAGGGACCATCATCGTCTTTGGGGATCGCTTCGAGATCGTACGACGTGCTCTCGGTGTCGGTTGTTCCCACTTTCTCGGTGCCGGCTGTCGTTCTCTTCTTTCGTCCGGATGACGCTCTAACATTCTCAGCTGTCGGTCTTGCGCCTTGGGGAACCTCGCCGGCATCGACAACGTGAGTCTGCTTTTGCTGTTGTTCTTCGGCGGTCCCGACTTCGTCCGGCGGATACACAATCTGAGCTTCAGTCCTCAACGTCTGGGTCTCTTTCCGAACAGGATCAACAGCTTCATCGTGGGAGGGTCCCTCTTGCGGATCCTTTACAGGAGATTCAGGAGCATCACGAGCACCGGCGGGTGTTTCCTCCCCCGATTCTTTGGGAGCTGGATCGTCTCCCTGTTGTTCCTTATGAGCAGACGATTTCTCAGGTCCCTCGGAGATCTTCCGCGGGGAATCGCCAACATCTTTCTTCGAAGATTTGTCTTTCTTCGATTTCCTTTTCTTCTTCTCCTTCTTCTTCCGATCATCGTCCTCAGGATCGCCGGATCCACCGGCTGTCCTGAGCCCTGTTTTGTCGCCTTTGAGGACAAGCGTATCCTCACTCACCTGAGAAATGTCTTCGTTATCAGCAATCGTCGTTTCGGTATCGGTTGAAATCTCGATAGCGTTGCTCGAGTCCTCAGCAGGCACGATGGTGGCGGCGCATTGGTCTGGAGTCGTTTCCTTCGATGTTTCGGCGGAGGCTTCGGCAACAGTTTCAAGGTGTGGTTGCTCAACGGTTTTTGCCCTCCGTGGCTTATCTAGTACAGCTACTGTCGTGAAGGGATCGTCGATGGTGAAAATCCCCTCATCTGTGGTCGAGAGTCTCGCTTCTTCGAGATCGTCAGGCATCATTTCCCACCAGTTTCGTCGGTCGGCCGAGTCTTTTTCCGACACTTTCTTTGAACCGATTTCAGGATCTACCATCGTATCTAACAAATCCGTTGGCTCATGGCATACAACAATACCGTCATCATCTACACCTCTGATTCCTTCATCGATGGAGTCTTGATTTGGATCTTGTGCAAGAGTGCCACCATGTGTATCTTGTGAAATGAAACTGTCTTGTGATACGATGTTTTCGACTGGAATTCGGGTCTGTGCTACACTGGGTGGATCTGTGTTTGACACAACTTCAATTTCATGAGATTGAGTAGGAGCCGTTGCTTCCTCGAGTTTGTCAGTAGACGATCGCTCCTCAGAAGGCGAACTCGAACTGTCCTGTTCTCCATCCAAAGATTCACCCGTTACGGGCACCGACAGCGACTTTGTCACGATGTCGAAGCACTCCTGTGGCACGATCGTCTCCAGGATCTTCTCGGGAGATGTCGACGCGTCTAAGAAGTCTTTCCAAACTTCTATGGGTACGTCTTGCGGAGGCTTATCGGGCTCGTTCACCGAGATGTGGCGGTCGCGCGACTTCTTCGACTTTTTCTTCCGTTTGGACTTCTTCTCGTCACTTCGTTCCGGCGCCATGGCGTTCACATCGTCCTCAACACTTTCACTGGCACTGGCCGCAGCGGCGCAAACTGGTTGATTCTCCGTTGGTTTGCTCTCCAAATAGGGAACGTCGAGTTTTCCTTCGAGCTCTTCCACCGCCTCCTTTCCAGCCTGTTCTTGCCACTCGTCTGGCAACTGCGAGCTGTCACGAGCCGTGGGCTGAGAGCCGGGCCATTCTTCTCCCTCTATGGGGCCCCAGATATTCTTTGGCGAGCTGTCGTTGTCATCTGTCGTGAAAGAGTTGCGTGGAGTCGGAGGGACCACCGCGATCTGATCTAGGGGCAGATCCCTCAGGACCTTTGGCGCTGGTGATTCCAAAGCTGTGAGAATGTCGTCCCAGCATTCAGGAGGTATGCCTCGCCGGATGTCGATGTTTGCCGAAATCGGTCTGTTGCGATGCTCGGCCGGAATCTGGATGCGCGTAGCTTCCGTTGATTGATCGGGTTCGCTGGCAGCCGAAGGTTCTACAGGCAGTCCGGTAGCACTCGTTGCTTCCTGGATAGATGTGATCTCTCCTGAAAGTGTTCCCGAGGTTTCGGGGTCTGTTGACAACGGAAGTTTGGACTCCGACTCTGTTCCGGAAAGCTCGGCTTCACCCGTGGTTTTGGTTCCTCGGTCTTTCAGAAAATCTTTCCAAGCGTCAGCGACGTCCGAGTCCATCATGAGGAGATCTTGCGGAGCTCCGACAAATGAACCAACGCTGCCGTCTGAAACCTCCCGAAGACGCTGCAGCTCATCAATCTGAACCCCGTCACCACTGCTCGCGAGCGACGATCTCTGACCAAAGAATTCAGCCCAAGCATCTGAAACGGACGGAGAGCCCGACATTGGCGGTTGCGCTTGAATCGGAGGCAGTATAGGAATCGCACGGTCTTCATCAGGAGTATGCGCTGGTGTGGGAAAATTTTCCTCCCATGGATGCATCGAATCTGACGGTGGCATGGTTTCCGAAGGTTCCGAAAAATCTGCGGTCATCGCCGGTATTTCGACTGAGAGAGGCTGCATGCAAGGCTGCTCCGGCTTCACCTTGCTTCCTTGGTATCTTCTGAAAGCTTTCTGGATTGTTCTCGCGGCCTTGTCGTCCTCATCCTCGACTGGAAGCTCTCGTGCAAGATCCGCTTGCGGCATCTGTTCCAACTTTGGCAGGGATTCCCTCTTGGCGGCTTCGACTGCCGTGGCCTCTTCAAGCTGACTCAGTTGATCCGTGTACTTTTTGGTGGCTTTTGCCTTGGATTTTTTGGATTTTTTCCGGCTCAACTTCAAATCAGCTTGTGGTTCATCTACCTTGTAGACGGGTTCGGCCACCTGCTGCTCGGCCGGTAGCGAGGTTGTGAGCGACTCTGGTTGCGTGAAATCTTCGACTTCGACTTGGTCTCCTTCGAGCGCCAGCTTTTCGGCCATCATCTTTGTGATCATCCTCTCAACGGCATCGCCGCGAGTCACTTCCATGAGCTCGTCGGCGCCGATTTCAAAGTCGAATTGATTCGAAGCGTCTGGTGTCTGACTCGCTTTGGGAGAGTCAGATTGAATAGGAGGCTCATCAGCTGTTGATGGGAAGTCTCCGAATCTCGGAACTTCTTCAGAAGTCGGGGTTGAAGGTTTTTGAATCTCCGGTCCGGTTTCGTCGTCAGCCTCGTGATGTTTCGTGGCTTTGTATTTGCGGAACGAGCGCTGGATCTTGCGCGCAGCGGCGTCTTCCCTCGCCCTCTCGGCATCGAATGCTGTCGTGAGCTCGGGTGCCAACGCCGGTTTCTTCGATTTTAGTTTTCGGCAGTTGTACCTCCTGTACGCGCTCTGAATTCTCCTCGCGGCGATCTCTTCGTTTGGATCGACTGTTGGAGAGTCGGTAGTCTCTCGCTCGTTGGCGGAGTTTCGGTTTTTCTTCTGACGGTACTTCTTATACGCTCGCTGGATCGTCCTTGCGGCGAACTCGTCCTGCTCGGCATGTCCTGACTCACCGGACACCTCTATCGGCGTCTGTGTCTCGGTTCTGACGATGTCCCTCTTCTTGTGGTAACGCCTGAACGCTTTTTGGATTCTTCTAGCAGCGACATCCTCTTCGTCTGATTTTCGTTTGAGCTCAGCGTCATGCTCTTTCCTCGTCTTGAAGTTTTTGAACGCCTTCTGAATTCGACGAGCGGCTTGGTCCTGCAGAGCGGAATCCGAAAAGTATCCGGGAACCTCAACTGGCTCCTTCGGCGTTGGGAGTGGAGACTGGCTCTTCCTGGTTCGGTAGTGTCTGAAAGCTTTCTGGATGGTCTTTGCCGCTTTCTGGACGTCATCGAGACCGGGCTCGGGAGTGAGTCCGCGAGTAGCCTCTGACGCGGACGGCAGGAAGAAATCGTGGTCAGAGGTTCTGCCGCGAACCAAGGAATCCCTGTGTTCGGAAAATTGAGATATTTCGACCTGAGGGATCTTCTGACTTTCACCGCTCCCGAAGTTGGTGTAATCGAGCAGAAGCTCGTCTGTTGGCATCGAAACGGCTGGTTTCGGGAAATCGACAACTTCCAACAGATCGTCATCGTGGGGAATGTTCTCAATGTCAGCCAAGGACATGTCTTCCTCGGTTTCCCCGGTTTCTGAGGTCCAAGTGTAGCCAGCAAAAGGATCTTCGACTCTCTCGACTCTGAAATTGTGCTGTGTATCGGTGCTTGGCTGTGTTGGTGGTTTTGGAATTTCCGTGCGTTTATTGTGTCTGTGTCTCTTCGAGGACTTTCCTTGAACGGAACTGTCTCTGCCCTGTGACTGTTTACTCTCAACGATTTCAGATTCAAGCCTCGAGACTGCGGGACCTGGTTGGCCCTGTGAGGACGCGGTGCCGAGAAGGGTTTCTTTCTCATCTACTAACGCGATTTCGGTCGCCATGTTCTGCATTCGTTCTTGGCTCTGCGGCGTGACCTCTCGCGTGATTCCGTGGGAGACCGCAGTTCCAACGTCGATCTCCACGGGAAGAGCCTCGGGCTCCATCGTCAATTTTGGAATAGTTTCGGGTTTTTCGGGCGCTTGCTCGGTTTCCGGAGGTTCCGATCGCAGGGGACTCGATTCCGCATATTGGTCCGGAGTTGCTTTCCGGTTCTTCTTCTTGGACTTTTTGTTTGATTTCGAAACACCAACGTTCACCTCCTCGCTTCTAGGTACATCGGGCGGAGCGATTTCAGCTTCTGCCGATTTCGCTACTCGGTCTTCGTCTACAGCAGGCACGATCTCAGGCTCGCCGACGCGAAGTTCGTAACTTCCTGCGGAGGTTTCGACTCCCGCGTTTTCCTCCAGGAAGGCCTCAATCAGGACGTCAGGATGCTCATCTCCATGGAGTTCGCCCGGTGAAACAGGAAACACAGAGCCCTCAGATTGGACTGCAGGCTGTCCCGATTGAACAAGCTCGTGTTCAATGCCAGAAGACTTCGGTTCTGCAACTGGGGATCCGACCTCGGCACCATCCGGAGCAGAAAAGCTTCGGAGTTTACCGGGCTCGAGACTGGTCGGTAGTTCCGAATCGTCTTTTTGGGCCTTTCTCTTCTTCTTTTTCGACCTCTTGCCAGATTTGTTGTTCTCCTGGGTTGGTTCTTGCTCTGCGTAAACCAGTTCTTCGGTCGCTGGCTCTTGCGTGTTGTCGATCAAGCCGAGATCTTGTGCAGACTTCGCAACATCTGCTTGCGGAAGATTTTCTGGTGACAGT
Organism: Neoseiulus californicus; assembly: GCA_028455905.1. Classification (NCBI taxonomy): domain Eukaryota; kingdom Metazoa; phylum Arthropoda; class Arachnida; order Mesostigmata; family Phytoseiidae; genus Neoseiulus; species Neoseiulus californicus. The sequence continues at coordinate 8,798,716 of JAMQGS010000004.1, read as the reverse complement.
TCGTCTTTAAGCTCAAACTCCGGATGATCGGTTCGATGATAGCCCTCTGGGGACCGGGTCATTTCGGCTGCGTTCTGATCGAGTTCCATTGTTGGAGGTTGATTATCAGAAGCAGGAGGCGAATCCGTGCTTTTATCTTGGCATTCCTGACCGTGTATCATACTTTCCTCGTGGACGGCTTCCCCGTCGGTCTGGAACGTGGATTCATCCAAGACTTTCGTCTTGGATGACGTCACCATATCAGACACATCGAGTTCTTCCGAAACCTTCACGGCTTCGAGTCCTTCACTCTGCGGCTCTTTTGGAGTATCTTGATGATCGACGTCGATGATGGGGTCTGCTTGGGCCTTCTTTCCTCGTTTCTTCTTTTTCTTCGACCTCTTTTCCGCGTCGAGCTCTTCCGGGCTGGCAGCCGCATCAAGCGCAGTCTCTGAAGCTTCTGGAACGAGAGGAGAGTAGACCTGGACGTGGATCTCAGAGTCGATTGAGATATCCGGATGCACAGGCTGTTCGGGGTGTTCCAAGGGAGTCATCATGTCGAAGACATCGATGTCATCAATCCCCGGCGCTTGCTCAAGCTCTGTTGCCGGTCGAGATGAATCGTCAACGACGATGATCCGTTCTTCTTGTTGGAGCTCGCCGGCCGGTGGAACGGCTTCGGTCACATCAACTGCTGGGTAGTCTCTGCCGGAGGATGTTTGCGGATTTTGAACTTGATCAAGAGGTATCCCGGTGACACCATGAAGTGATGCATCCGGGAGGACGGTCCGGCTGTCTTCACGCCTTTTGGATCTCTTTCCTTTTTTGTCCCGCTTCGTGGAGCCCTGACTAGATTGTCGATCGTGCGTAACGCCACTCAAGTCGTCGTCCGCACTGAGAAGCGGAGGCTCCGAACCCGACACCAAAGTTTCTTGAACGGTGCTCTCTAGTGCCCCCTGAGCGGACGGGTCGGTCGCGACTTGCGACCCATACAGTTTCACCGCCTGCGGCGGCTCTACCATAGAGTCATCTCCGGGAGCCTCTCCGAGAAGTTTTCGAGTGTCCAGGAGAGCATCACTGTGCTCCTGAACGGGTTCGACAGCCTCAGCTTCCGGCAATACATCAAGCTGCTCCGTTTGATATTCTGGTAAAGGACCCTGAATCTTCTTCTTCCGGGACTTCTTGTGGGATTTTTCGGATCCCCTGTCAATTTCTTTGTTGGTAGCGGGGTCAAAGAGATCTCCAGCCGCTGGCGCGCACTCAAGAATCGGTTTCGAATCTTCTTGCGTACCATCATCCCCAGTGACGATGATCTGGGAGTCCGTCAAGATATCGGGGCGATCGGGTTGCTCATGATGTTCGAGCGGGGACATGAGGTCGAATATGTCAACAGTTTCGGCTCGCTCCTCCAATCCTGATATCTCTGCGGTGACCTCCGTCGTTCGAGGACCGGAGAAATCCTGCGGGGGAACTTCAGGGGCTGACCCAACTTCGGCTAGCGGACCAGAGGGGTCTACGGTAGACAAGCTGATTCCTTCTGCAGATGAGAGTTCGAGCTGCTGTACGTGACGTTCTTTCTTCTTCTTGGATTTCTTCCTCTTCTTTCCAAATGACGTGGACCCCTGACTCAGATCTTGATCGCTCAGTACGTCCGCTGATTCCATTTTGACATCGAGGAGTTCCAAAGTGGAGCCATCAGTTCCGAGCCCAGCCGACGGATCTTCACAGATTAACTCCTCCCCGAAATCATCGACCGCGACAGCGATCTGAACTTCGGGATGTTCAGGTAGCTCATGGTGTTCCAGCGGTGTCATCGAGTCGAAAACGTCGACTTCATCGGAGGGTTCGTGTGTTTGTGGCACGGCCTCAATCCGCTCGACATCGGATGGACATTCTCCATCTGTGGGTGAGGAGTCTGGCTGGGATACATGAACTCGCCTCTTCTTGGACTTTTTCTTCTTCGTCCCAGGCTCCATGGGTCCTTGGCCGGATTCTCGATCGCTCAGATGGTCAGCCGAACTCAAGAGTACTTTGGACGCCTCGGTCACAGCCGGCGATTCCTCGAGCTCTGCTGGTATTCCCGGTCTCACTACAACATTTCCGTTCTCATCGTAAATTGACTCAATCGGAACATCCGGATGTTCGGGTTGCTCGTGATGTTCTAGAGGGGTCATCAGGTCGAATATGTCCACCTCATCCTCGACCGCTTGGACCTCTTCGACGCGAGTAGCTTCTGCGGTGTTCTGAATTGGGGAGCTGCCCAGCTCGAAGGGAGTTATTGAGTCAACGATGTCAGGAAGCTGTTCGGCTTCGTGGAGGAGGGCGTCAGATTCATCTGCGGCTTCGACCTCTCCTCCGTCCTGGGAAGAACTGAGTTCATGTTTTCTGTGTGGTTGCTCTTCATGTTCCAAAGGCGTCATAGAATGGAAAGATTCTATTGGAGTCGGGCCTTGAAGTAGTTCGGCGTCTAGCGGAGTGCTACACGACTGGCTCGCTTCTTCTCCACCAGACACATCGCGTTCTTGCTCCATGTCTCTTTTCCCTTTCTTGGACTTTTTCTTCTTCTCTTTCTCAGGTTTCGCGATTTCTTCACTCGGTCCGCGATCAAGTGGAAGTATAGCTTTTCCTGTCTCTCCGTCTGAAGCTTCACAAGGCTCACTCGACGGAATCGCTTCCGATGCGTCCTCTGTTCTGACGTTTTCGATGCCTTGTACGTCGATCGTGATTTCAGGATGTTGTGGTTGTTCATGATGCTCAATAGGAGTCATCAGATCAAAAATATCGACCTTGTCCGTGGGATCCACGGTTGCATCTTGGATCTCGTCGGCTCCCGCCTCATCTCCCATGGATGACGTCGGTGCTGCGGTCAGAGGTTTGCTGATGTGAACGACTTCATGCGGGGATGGCATTGGAACGACTTGTGCCTCGGACGGTGATGCTGTTTCCGGCGGATCTCCCACGGGTGTTTCCATCGAGGTTTCTTCTCCGGGCGGAATTTTCGACTGATCAATCCGGCCCTGGACCTTGCTCTTCTTACTTTTCTTTTTCGACCTGGTTTTCTCCTTCGCAAGATTCGATGTTTCCTCGTCAGCTCCTCGACTGAACTCCTCTCGAGTGAAAATGGTCGGAGCCACGAATTCCGCGGCAGGTGGCACATTTTCGGTCGATGCCTTCGGTTCCGTCTCACCGACATCTTCTGCTGTGTCGACAAAAGTTGCATCGGTCGAGACAGTGGGGCGTTCCGGTTGGTCATGATGTTCCAGAGGAGTCATCATGTCGAAGATGTCAGCATCGTCCGCAGGACCTGTGACGGCGCCAGGCCCCACGGTTTCTCCAGGTTGATCCTTTGGGTCGCTTTGAGAATCGGGATGTGCTTCTTGTTCGAAATAACTCGACGTTGAGGCAGGCTCGAGAGCCTGTGAGATATTCGACGACGGCTCTAGGGTAGCAGGCTCCCTGAGCTCTTCGATCGGAGCGCGGCATTCTTGTTCCAAAGACGAATCCGGTTGATCGCTGTGACCGTCTTTCTTCTTCCGCGAACCTTTTCTTTTCTTTTCTGCGGATCTCGATGGCAATCCCGGGGATAGTTCCTGATCACTTGGGGTATCTTTTGATCTCATCTCGGGGGGCAGCGCTCCGGAAAATTCTTCTCCAGATGATGGTTTCGAATCCGTCGCCTGGAGAAGGACTTTCCCGTCACCGGTCTCGGGAATGGTTGAAGAACAATGAGGATCGGCTTGCTCGTGCTTTTCAAAACGAGCCGTCGCGTCCGAAGGTCCAGACCCTTCAAGAAATTGTTCAGACATCGATGGGGACCCGAAGCTCTCATCGCTGCGTTTTGGTGACTCACCAACACCGGACTCAGGAGGAAGACCTCTACCGCCGTCCGGCATTATCTTTTTCGATCTCTTCTTTTTGCTCCGAGAATTCTTGGGTTCTTCACTCAGATCTTGATCACTCGAAGGAGCGGGCGATGGCGTGATCGTCTCGGCACCCTCTACGACGGCAGTCCGATCGAGCTGCATTTCCTTCGCATCCTCTCCCACGAGATCAATTCCAGTGTACCCGGTCCCAGCCTCAATCGAGATCGAAGGATGTTCCGGCTGCTCGTGATGCACTAAAGGCGTCATCAAGTCAAAGACATCACCTCTTTCGGGCGCATCTTCGATTCCACCAGGGACTGCCAATTCTTCATTGGATTGAGTCGCCGAATCGCCTGAAGCGAGTGGCCCACTCGATGTTACCTCCGCAGCTTGCACCGGAGTCGCACTCATGTCCTCGCCGAGCAGAGCATCAATTCGATCGCTCTGATCCTCCTTCTTCTTGGATCTCTTTTTCTTCTTCTTGATGCCCGGGGAACTCCGACTCGGTTCCTGATCACTCACGATTCCAGCCGCTTGGGCATCAGTAATCTCCGAAGCGGTTACCTCGACCTCCTGAGAGGATTCCTGGTCCCTTGGTAAATCAATGGGGGTTGTAAGACGTTCAGGTTGTTCTGGGAACTCCAATGGAGTCATCAGATCGAAAACATCCAATTCTGCAGCGTCAGTTCCTGCCTGCGAGTCGTCGGCGCTGATATCAGGCATGGTTCCGCGAGATTCTAACTGGGAGGAGTCCATCGGTTGTTCCACTCTCCCTTTCTTCCGCTTTGATTTCTTCTTGACTTCAGAATCAGCTCCAGTTGTCGTAGCCACCGGTAGCTCGGCGATCGGTTGTGAGATTTCGAGCTCTCGGAGCTGAGCTTCATCGATAGTGGACTGTGAATCACGCTCTTCGAAAGGCAGAACATCGCAACTTTCGACTTCCCGGCTCAAGTCTGCGGAAGTCACCGCGTCGCTTGCCCCGACCTCGGTCAGGCGCTGTGCCGCTGACGATTTTGATGCGAGCTCCCCAGCTGTTTCGCTAAAAGCGGGTCTAGAATCGGGACTCGTGATCTCTGCCACCCCTTGACACGCGAATCCCAACTCTAGCTCAGGAGCTGGCTCGTTGAAGCGTTTTTGAAGATCCGACTCGTTCAGTGATTCAGTGACCTCATGTTGGAGCAGAAGCGGTTCCTCTGGACGTTGGAGATCTTGGGAAGTTTTCTCGATCTCCGAGACAACTGGGGAAGGTTCTTCAAACTTCCCATCCACAGGTGACGAATCCCAATGGCCCCCACGTTTCTTCTTCCCAATCTTCTTCTTCCTTGATTTTGATTTCGCAGCACTCGAATTCACCTCCTCGTCGCTGTCGCCTCCGCCGATTCGAATTTCTTGAGTGGCTACCTCGGTGACTTTTTCGATAGCAGTTTCCTGCTGTTCAACACTGCCATCGGGAATCGCCGCGATTTCCGGCTCGATCGAAGCTCCTGGGTCCGGGACTGGGATTGTTTCAATCGATGCCGTCGGGTTTTCTGACGCAGGGTCCAGAAGCTCTTCATCAAACTCCCAACTCTCGGGTGTTTGTCTTCGAGGCTTACCGACCGCAGTGGCGTCGCTGATTGTTGCTGCTCTATCGTCACGAGTCACGGAGTCTTTGGACGGTACACTTTCGAGCGCCTTCTTTCGGGCGTCCTCCGCGTCGTCGTTGGGATCCGCAGAACGAGGAGTGACTTTCTCGATCTTCGGTTCTTTCTTCGGTTTCTTCTTCGACTTCTTCTTGCTACCACTGAGCATCGCGTGGCAGGAATCTTCATCGGCAGAAGCCAGCATCGCTCCTGTGCCTGTTTCCGGTTTCGGTGGTACGGATTCGAGAGCCTCTTGGCTCTTGACTTCATGAGCAGGAGCTTCATGTTTTCGTGGTTCTTTCCGCTTCTTCTTGGACTTCTGCCCCGGCTGCGAGTGGCTGACCTCAGAATCAGTCATTTGCTCAGCTTTCGTGTCATCGACCAAACCTTTCGATTCTTCCTCGGTTATCACAAGAGAAGCATCCCGCTGTTTGTGGTGGTCAGACGGAGACTCTAGTTCTAGAACATCGATCTCTGTTCCCTGTGGAAAAGTTTCAGAAATTTGCAGCTGATCGTCTCGCGTCACAAGTTTCGGAGGGTCCGAGATGATATCAGGATGTTGAGGTTGATCGTGATGTTCCAATGGAGTCATCAGATCAAAAATGTCGATTTCGTCAGGAAGCTGTTGTTCTAGCTCAAATTTCTGAGCCTTTTCTGCTTCTGCGATATCCGAACTCGGATCAAGATGTTCCATACTACAACTGGTTCCTGTGACAGACGCGTACTCGAGGAGCTCGAGAGGCTTTTCCTCCAGCGCCGGTTCTTCTGAAGACAACGCGCCTGTGCTCAAACCAGCGGCCGCAATCGAGCTTTTCTCAGCTTCAGCACTTGACACTTCTTGGTGATCTTCAGGAACTTCACGTATGGGGGCGGTTTGCAGACTTTCGAAAGGTCCATCTGCCTCTGGATCTTGCGGAGAAAAGTCCACCTTTGGAATTCCCAATTGAGACTCTCCGGCGGTTATAGGCTCGATCTGCTCCACCGTTTCAACCGTCGCCTCTGTTTGAATCTCGGAAGGTTCTCCACGGTCCCGCGGGTTCGACACAGTTTCTTCGATCAGAGCCTCCGCGCCATCTACGACCTGACCTTTGAGTTCTTCTTTGAACTCGGGACCAAGACACCTGACCGACTCCTTTTCCGTATCGATCGCAAGGACAGCAGGCTGCTCGGGTTGCTTCGGATGTTCCACTGGGCCCATCCAATCGAAGACGTCAACATCTTCTGATGCTGGCTTCATCATCTCCGCCGCTGTCTCCATCTCAACAGGTATCGCTTCCGGCTCGCCATGGACTTGAATTGATCCCTTGGCTCGATCTTCAGAAGCTTTCATCCCAGAAAACTCTTCCGCTTTGAGCTCATCGTTGGAAGCTGAGCGATTTTTTTGACTCTTGGTCTTCTTCTTCTTGGGCTTTTTCTTCGGTTTGGAATCTCCAAGATCGTCCGTTCCAAGTTTCTCAACCGGGCTGTGTTCGATAGCCGGTTCTTGGGGCACAACCTCGGTGCTCTGGAAGAGTATTTCTGTGGAGGCGTTCGGGTCTCCTGTCGGCTCAGAATGTTGCAGCGAGCCCATCATGTCGAGAGCTACCGTGATGTCGACTTCGCCATGTAGAGCTTCCGTTTGCGACATTTCGCAAATTCCGTACGTGTCAGAAACCGCGATTTCAGTGCCAGCTTCCAAACTCGGCATGACTTCTCCCGGAGAGCGATCTCGATCGACGACTGTGGATTCCTCATCTTCATTGATATTGGGTCGTTCAAAGTCTGTTTTCGCATCGGGTGAACCCATATCCAGTCTCCCGCTGTCGGTCGTGGTCTCAGCTACTTCTGGAGTTCTAGACGAGTCATGAGGTTCAACCGTCTGTGAGAATGCCGCTTTCTCCGACGACGTCTTCCGGTTCTTCTTGGATTTTTTGATAGTTTTTGAAATTTCTCGACCAGGCTTCTGTGACCCCGTGATGGGTTCAACTCCTTGGCCAAAAGCCTCTGATTGTTCAGGCTGTTGGGTACGGTCGCCGTGTATCACTTGCGAATCGTCTGAAGGATCGATCATCTCGATCGCTGTCCGCTCGCTCGCCTCCTCCGTGTCTTCCAGGACACTCCTTGGTTCCTCTCGCAGAGTTTCCGGCCTGCTGACAGAGTCAACATACGCGACTCCTGGAAGATCGGAGCCCTCACCTGAGCCGAGGAACTGCTCGCTCCTGACCGGAGCGGAATCGTCTCCTTTGAGCCCGAAATGAAGAGGATGATCGTCGCGAATCTGCGTCGCAGTTTGACTCTCGAAGACCATCGCCTCGTGAACCTCTCTCGTATGCGATCGACTCTTGCGCTGTCTTCGCTTCTTCTTCACGTCCAGTTGTTCGGAGGAATCCTCGAACGCTGAAGTCAGTTCTTCTTCAGAAACCACGATGTCGGGTAAACCTTTGAGCTTCTTCTTCTTCTTGCTCTTCTTAACGGCCGCGTCGCCACGTGCTTCGACATTCTGCGACTCCGTGTCTTTGTCGGAGGACTTTCTGGAAGGCTCTGTGGACGGTGAAGCTGAAAATTCATCGAGAGAGTCTCTATGCAGAGCTACAGTCACACCGCTCGACGTTAACGTCTGAGCGGAAACCCCGAAACATTCCCAAAGAGACGCTGTGTTCGTGTTATCTGTTGTGTCGATGTGTTCTGGTGTGAAACTTGGCTCAAACCTCTCGTGTTGTGGACTCATCACTGGCTCGGTGGCCCAGTCTGACCCTTGCGGTTGTTGTGACTCCAGTATCGATCTTGAACCTAAGACTTCTTGGGTATCTAGAGCAGTTGACATAATCAAAGAACTAGGGTGGCGACATGTTTGAGCGGCAAAAGTGGGCTCGCGAATGGGCGTTGCTCCCCTCGAGGGTCTCGGACTGACAGAGGCACGACCTGCGCAGACATCTGCGTAGCTTGGAAGTTCTAAAGTTTCGTAAACCTGTGGTTCGTTGACAGTGACCTGCTCAACGACACCGGCGGTGACCAGAGGTGGTTGGAAGTTCTCTACGGCCGGCGAAGCGCCAGGACTAGCAGGAGTTGCAGGAGTCGCAAAAGGACCACTGAGACCGAACATTGGGGGTCCGAACTCTGGAATTGGGGAATAGGCCATAGGGAGCTCAGCGGGCTCGTAAGGGTCTTCCGGGTAGAATTGAGTCAATTCGTCGGCTGGGTAGTAACCGTACGGCTCGCTCGCCCAAACTCCGGTGTTGTCGGTCACGTATTGCATCGCAACCTCGGAACATCGGCGTTCAATCGGCTTCGGATGGCTCGAAAGGGTCTCTTCGAGAGAACAGGGACTGTGGGAGAGTTCCGCGGATGGATTCAACAGCTGTTCAGGTTGTGTTGTCAGGTGTTCACGGAAAGGTGAAGGCCTGGCCTGCTTCACAGGACTTTGTTCTCGCGGAGTCGCGGCCTTGCTGGCGCGACCGGATACGACGTCGGCATAAGTGAGAGCGTTTGGATCGAGGGACCAAGCCGATGGTTTTGACGAGGTTTCAGTCTGGGATTCACGCAGCAGTTGTTTGGTGACTTCTTGGAAGAAACGTTCCTCTTGCGAAACCGGCCGCTCGAGAGACTTCCTGTGTCGTTCTTTTGCAATCCTTGGCTTAACGTCCGGCTTTGGTTTCTTCGGGCTTTTGGGCTTCCTGGCGGGTTGGAATTCGCCGTCGTCCACGCTGGTTTCTTCGAAAACTTCAGGGGTTTCGAGATCTGGCAGAGGTTCCCGGAAGGTGGGAGCTTCTTCGCGAAGTGGCTCGGGAGAAGGAGAGACTCTTGTGGCGGGCGATGCACCGCTGACAACGATTCGCTCGGTTGGCATTTCGTCGGAAGGCTGCGGAGTTCGAGCTTTCTTAGTTTTCTTCTTTGATCCTTTCTTGGCTCTCTTTTCAACATGTTCCTCAACTGCCGGTGGACAGGTGTCTTCGCCGACCCAGGCATATTCGAGAGACTCGGTGTGGTCGACGATTGGCTCCATTGAAGTTTCGTCTCGGCTGTGTTGGAAGAGGCCGTCCTCCCCCTCTTTTGATATCTCCTTCGTCTTCTTAGATGATTTTTGGCTGGCTTCAGACTTCCTTGGAGCCTCGAGAGGTCCTTCGATACCGTCATCATGACGTGACGCTTCCGTGATTGATTCCTCGACCGTTTTCTCTTTAGCGGCTAACTCCGGGGAAATCTCAGGCTTCTCGGGCTGCTCGTGATGCTCCAAGGGAGACATCAAGTCAAAAACATCAACCGTCTCGTACACAGTAGTAGTTTCTGAAAGGCTCCCCGGGACTGCATCAGGGATTTCGGTGACTTTGATTCCTTGACAAGAGTCTTCAGCGTCGAGCGTCGTCTCTTTCTTCCTCTTTTTCTTAGACTTCCGTTTGGTTTCGGAGATGGACAGGACTGCCTCCTGATCGCCCTGGGCAGGAGCAACGGGGAATGAAATTTCACTTTCGCCAAAGTCGGCAGGTACCGCAGCTCGCTCTGCCGTCTCAATCGGGTCCGGAACCCCTGAATCTCCCCCACGTTGTTCTATATCGGTGGTCGGAACTCCATCGGACCCAGGAGGCTGTTCCGGCTCGGCGACAACTGGATGCGGCTCGGAGTTGGGTTCGCTCTCTCCCAAGCCGGCATCAATCGGATCGGCCTTCGTTCTTTTCTTCTTCTTGGATCGCTTCTTGGCCTTGGAACTTTCTTCGCTTTGTTCCGCATCACTGATCGTTTCCGACGGGATTATCGGATCAGATATTTCAGTGGACTTTCCGGTCCGTGCTGTCACGGATGACGTGATCTTATCAGCCTCCTCACGCTGTCCAGAAAAAGCTCCGATCTCGCCATATTCAGATGTCCTCCCGGATCGATCGAGCTCAGCTTCCTCGACTAGCGGGATTCGCTCTGACTCGGGGAGCGTTTCGAGCTTGAGATCCTCTGAGGTCTGAAATTCTTCGAAGTCATGCTGTGTCTGAGCCGTCTCGGTGAAGCCCGAGGGAACCGGGACTCGATCGTGGTGATCCAGGAGGGTCAGCGAACTTGAAGCCACAGAGGCTTGCTGCGGTGTTTGAAGATCACATGCATGGTCTAGAAGTTGATCGTTCGAGGGAATCTTCTCTTCGGAAAACTCCGCGAGAGGCTCCGCACGGCTTGCTATACTCAGAATTTGCGAATCGGCATGATCGTCGTAATCGCCTCCTTTCGTCTTCTTCTTCGACTTCTTTTTGGATTTGGGCTCCTTGCGGTCGGGCGTTTTCCTGCTCGTGGTACGGGAGCCCAATGGGGACTCGTCTTGTGTGGGATCAGGAATCGGCAGAACATCGGCTTCTCGCTCATCGTTAGCGCCGATCTTTGCGATTGCGTCATCGATTTGATCTCGGTGAGAGGAATATTCTGCCTCCAACGTCTCCAGTTGATCGAGATCAACGAGCCTGGGACTCTCACGCCCCAGAACATTCTTGTACGAATCAAGGTCTTCCACGTGCTCTTCGACATTCGCTTTCTCCTCCGGGATGTCCCTAGATTCTCCCTCAGTCGGGGCACTTCCCGTATCGGGTGTACTGGTGAGGAGCGCCTTGTCAAGATCTTCATGCGGCTCCTCAGCAGCAGTTTGGAACGCGGCCGGATCCGCACAAGCTTGTGCTCCAACTCGATCATCGCCGTTACCTGCTGGATGGTCTGAATCAATGTCTTCTCGCGAAACTTCGGTCTGAGGATTGTCTCGAAGGACCTCGGTCTCGAGAGAGGGGTTTGGCTGATTGGAGGGACCCTTCTTCCGTTTCTTCTTTTTCTTTTTCGATTTCTCAATTGATACGTCTTGACTGACGTCCAGATCACTGACCGCCTCGATGGATTTAGTGACGATGTCTTCACCGGAAACCTCAAGGGCTTCAACGTCCGCGGATGCAGCTGCGGACCCGGTAGATACCTCGGGGTGCGCAGGCTGCTGGTATACATATCGCGGTGACATCAAATCGAAGACGTCTACATCACCCGCGGGCGTCGCTCCCGGGAGCTTCAGCTGAGAATCCTCAACGTGGGATTCTTCGGCCTCCACCGACTCTGATGTTGGGATTTTGAGGTCGGTATCCCCGGGTGTGCCGAGTGTTTCAGGTCGGCTCATGAGATCTTCTGCCGCATGAATTTTCTTCTTTTTCTTCTTTGATTTCTCTCTTGGCTTTGGATCTCGTTCTGGGGCCATGGCCAGTTCCTCCACAGGCGTTCCAAGCTCGATCTCCGACGTTCCACGAAAATCTGCTGATTCAGCTCCTCCCTGATTTTCCGGAATAGCGGTTCCTGAAAGACTCTGGTCCTGCGGAGCAAAAGGTTGTTGCGCACCTCCAACAAGAGTTTCAGATTTGTCGATCTCAGCGAACGTGCATACTTCAATTCGTTGCAACGTAGCGTGACCGAGCACCGACGCACGGTTGCCAGCGACGGTCTCGGTATCGAGTTGGAAGTCTGCCATCATCTGCGAGGCTTCGTCGCTGCGAGGAACTCTTGATTGCTCTTCTTCATCGATCGGTTGGATTTCTGGCAGAATCTCCGGATGACTCGGTTGTTCGTGTTGGTCGACAGGAGACATCATGTCAAAAACATCGAACGACTCAATCCCAGCTGCTTTCTGTGCCTCTGGCCGAGTTTCTTCGAAAACGACTTCTTCCTCGACCTGTGTGCTCGTGATGGTTTCAAGAAGCGAGCGCTCTAGCTGTCCTTGGTCAGCATTTCGAAGTTCGGCGATCAAGGTCACGACTTGATCGCTCACAGATTCTACGACGACTTCGCTACACTCAGGACCAGCTTCGAGCGGGGCGTTCATTTCCTCACTGCGCTCCGGAGCTTCATCCTGCATTTCGCGCGAAGCAGACGCTCCCACGCTCCCATCTTGTGCAACGCCAGCAGACGTGCTTTTGCTCTTCCCCTTGTTCTTCTGCTTCTTCGTCTTCTTCCCCGACTCTGAAATCCTCTGATTGATGTCTTGATCATTGGGAGCCCCCACAGGCTTCGATTCTGGCTCCTCGGCAGTCGGGTTTTCGTGCTGCGCTTCCTGGGCGGAAATTTCTGCTTTTGCTCCGTCTTCTGGCTCAAGCAGGATCCGAGGTCGATCTGGCTGTTCATGATGTTCTAGAGGCGACATCATATCGAAGATATCCTCTTCGAATGACGGATCCTCTGCCCTCGCTTCAGCTGCATGAGAAGTCAGCTCCACAGACTCCGGGTTGGAGACCGCATCCTCGGTTGACGGGAGCGTTGGCGGAGATCTAGATATCTTCCCAGGGCCGGCGTCTGCGGCTGGTTCTTCGTCGCGGCCCATCGTGCTTTTCAAGTGGTCGATCGCAGACTCGGCATCCTCACTGTCTGCTTCGGTACGTTCCACGACTATGGTCGTCGAGGTTTCAGCATGTTGTTCGCTGTGATGTTCTATTGTCGCTGGTATCTCTTCAACTTCACCCCCGACGACGCTCTCCACTCCTGTTCGTGAATCATGCGCGATTTCTTCTGCAGGAAGCTCGAGCTGGAGACTTTCAATGGCAATCTCAGACACGGCGGAGGTATCCGGTTGATCGGAAACATTCTTCTTCTTCTTCTTTTTCGATTTCTTGCCTGCTTTGGGAATGCTCTGACTCAGTTCGTCCTCGCTGAGCAGAACTCCGATGTCTGTGGGAGGTACAAGTGCCTCAGCAATCGAAACCTGCTCTCTTGACTGGACGCCTTCACCTGTTTGTTCGGCGTGCGACACGGCGGGAACTCCGGGATGTGAGGCCGATTCTATCAGCTGCGCATCTCCAGGTACAACATCCGAAGAGATAGAGACGGGCGCGACACATTCGTCGATGGCAGCCGTCTTCTTTTTCTTCTTCTTCTTCGATTTCTTCCCTGTTTCAGAAGCACTTTGACTCAACTCCTGCTCGCTGACAGCGGCTTCTGCCTCTGTGACGTTTTCAGGACTCCTCCTGACTCCCGCGACTTCATCGGTTGATATCTCAAGTTCTCCCGTCAGTTTCGATTCAATCCCAATGTCGGGGTGGTCCGGTTGTTCATGGAACACCAACGGAGTCATGAGATCGAAAATATCTTCACAAATGGGAAGATTTCCTGCTTTCGGGTGCTCCTGCGGGACCGGTCTGGGACAATCTTCGAACTCAGGTTCTCTCGGAATGTCGAGCGGCGCTTGACCGAGGATATCTGCCTCGGTACCCTCAAACTTCTCGCGCTCATCGGAACGTTTCTGACTGTCGGCCCCCGCTCCAGGTCCGCGATTTTCAGACGTTTCGTCGTAGAATACGTCTGCCTGTGGCGTTTGCGATTCGACAGCGACATGACCCGATTCTCTAACATCGGCATTAGGACTCGAACCTTTTCGGCCGTTGTTGATCTTCTTCTTCTTCTTTCGTTCCTTCTGTGAGGGGGACGACTCTGAGACCTTCTCATCTACGGCTACGGCCGTTCCATACACGGTCAGTGAGCTCTCAGAACTCTGCTCTACGGTCGCTTCCGATACGTATGAGTCTGCTGGTTCACAAGCGGCGGTAACTCCAGGAATTTTCGGGTGCTCGGGCTGCTCGGGGAGTTCCAAAGGTGACATCATATCAAAGACATCAAGATCTCCTTCCAACTCCCTGGCCGATTCCCTGTTCTCGGTGTCTGCTTGAGCTTCAACCGGAACGGGTTGACCCTCCTTTTTCTTTTTCCTCGATGCCTTCTTTTTCTTAGCGGCATCCTGGGTAGCATCAATATCTTCGATTCGCTCAGCCGACATAGACTCTCCACCGATTGAAACTTGAGTTTCTTCAACTACCGTTTGTTCCTGCTGGTCGAGAGCTACCTCAGCATCTTTCTCTCGAGGAAGCGCGTATGGCGGAGCCACCTCAAGCGCGGGTGACTCAACGGAAGCTCCCAAGACTTCAGCCAACGGCCGATAGAGGCTTTCCGAAGCGACATCAAGCCTCTCAGCTTCAATGACAGTTGAAACGTCCGCCTCCGAAGGATTAAAACGCGAACCGGAAGAATCATGTGCCTCAGTAGTTCCTTCATCCACCAAATGAGCCTCTTCTGTAGCGGTGGTGACCATCTCTGAATCGATTTTAACGAGATTCTGACTTTCCTCGAGTTTGACAAGATCTTCCAGGCTCGAAACCTCAAGTTGTTGATGGTCTTTATCTGAGACTGCCTCTATCGCCGTATCCAACACGAGACATGCAGCTCGCGCAGCTCGATACAGATATTCGTCTACTTTCCCATCGAATCTCCGATTCTCGGACCCTTCCCCAATCGCCTCCGCCGATTCCGCGGCCGAATTTCCCGGATTCGCTACTGTCTGAATTTGTGATTCGTCTACCTTCTCCACTGGGACACAAGCTTGAACTTGAGAAGAGTGGGCTTCACCTCCTTTCTCGGAATCCAAATGAGATTCTTCAGATTTTCCTTTTCTGCTTCGCTTATTCCTCGATTTTTTACCACGGTCTGCGGAGGCCTGATCCTGCTCTTTCGTCTCGCCAGAGTCTTCGGCTCCCGGTTGTGCCGCGGCTTCGCCAGGAGCAGCTATATCGGCAAGAGAATCGACTTTCACGGGATCACCCATTGGCTCGTCGGCCGCCTTACCACTCTCGACCGAAGGCTGCACGGGCTGGAATTGGGCTGCCAAAGTCGTCATCATATCAGAAACATCGTAGTAGTCTGACTCTTTCGAGTCGGCCAGCTCGCCCAAAGATTTCCCCCAAAGAACCGAATCATTTCCGATAGACCACCCAGATTGGATGTTCTCGGTTCGAACTTTGTCTCGTGATTTTTCCCCTCGTTCGATGACACCTTCATCCCTCGGCCCAACGAATTCGCCACCCAAAGCGATTTCCGACCCCTTGGTGTCGTTCGCGTCATCTTGGAGCCTCACAGAATGAATTTCATCGATAATTTTCTGCGCGAGAATGTCCGGAGATTCGCAGAGCTCCGATGAGATCGTCATTTCGAAAACGCCCTGCTCTTCGTCTCGACCAAATCCTTGCTGGACGACCGGTTCCTCGGTGACCTGTTCCCCGGCTTCCCTCTCCCCCAATTGTTCCTCCGATTTTTCCACCAAACATTTGCCAGATTCGTCGTCTGGAGACAGGTCGTCTGATTTTTTCTTCTTTCCCTTCCTTTTGGTTTTCTTCTTCGATCCCGCAGGATCAGACCCCGGCTGCGGAGGATCTTTCTCAGGTGTGCGGGGGCTAGCTCTTGGCTGTTCGTCATCCGAGATGTCAGGTCTCGCAACCACCGAAGTGGATTCGGTGGAGACACTCGGATGTTCAGGCTGCTCATGGTGTTCGAGCGGTGACATGAGGTCAAAAATATCTAAGGTTTCGGAGGACCCTAAAGATCGCCTTTGCTGCTCGTGAGCTTGCAAAGGCGATGTGACACCAGCAAACTCCTGGTCCAAAGGACACGCGATCGTCTCGGCGGAACTGATTTGCTCTCGCTGGGGAATTTGTTCAACTTGGGGTTGAGGGCCGCTTCCCATCATCTCTCCCTCGGCTCCCACCAGTTCCTGGACCTTCTGTTCCAATTCCGGAACAGTCGGATACGGTTCACTGTCGCTCGTGACATCTCCCGATTGCATTCCTGGTTCGATCGAGCTGATTTCTGAAACGGATTTTTCACTCTGGCCAGACGGCAAAATCGTCCCCGGAATTTCCTCAAGATCGGCGGGGATGCCTTCGAGGCTAGTAGAAGTTCGAGCTTCGGTTTCCACCGACTCCGTTTTCTTATGCTTCTTCGATCGCTTCTTCTGCTTGCTAGAACTTTCCCTTGTATCTTTGGCGCTGATTGATGTGGAACCTTGGGCTCCATCATTCTCGCCCTGATGCTGTGATCGTTCGGTCTCCACGATCGCTTCCGGAAATTCTTCTGAAACGACGCTGTCTCGCGGTTGATCTGCGACTCGGGGCACATCTGTGGTTGATTCATCGGGAATCGCACCGTCAACATCCGCTACTTCAGGTTCTGGCACCAGGGAAGTCGCTCTGGTTTCAGAAACAATTCGTTCAGGGACGCCTTGAGCAGCGACCTCAGTATGAACGAGCTCGAGACTTATCGGCAGAGAAGTTGCTCCTTCAAGATCTACTTGACCATGAATGTTTCGCGCGGAGCTTGACTCCGTGAGCTCTATGCCTTGAAACGACTCCTTTCCTCGCGCAGCTCGCTCTACTTGGTTTTTAGACTTTTTGCCTTTCTTAGATTTCTTCTCCGTCTCCGAAACGCTTATGACTGCCTCCTGTTCAATGCTGTCAATCTCAGTGGACTCGGCGATGATGACTGACTCCTTGGTCACCTCTTCACCAGCGCCCTTGCCCTCAACGGGCCGGACATCAGCCGACTGCTCGCTCGGAACGTCGGAGGATTCAAATTTCTCGCGGACTCCTGGAGAGTCTGTCATTTCGGAAGCAACCAAGTAATCGGAAAACAGTTCTGCCTCCAACTCTTCGCTTTTCGCGACAACGGGGAGAGATTCAGGTAGATCTTTACGCTTCTTCTGCTTCTTGTGGGACTTTTTCGATGCTTTTGTTTCGCTGGGATCACTTTTAGCTTCGGATGCATCATCCTGAGCACTCTCACTCCCTACGGTCTCCGCTTTTTGCACCACCAAAGCAGCGGTGGTGTCGATGGCATCAATTCTTGATGACGCTCCTCCTGATGTAATTTGTGCGTCTTCCAATAAATCAACTCGGCTCTTGACCTCCTTAACAAATTCGTCATCACTTCTTTTCGAACTCATCTCGAGAGCAAGTGCACTCTCAGAAAGGTCAGCTTCAAGTCTTCCTAGCACATGCTCTCCGGGAAGAAGCTCAACATTTGCGTCATCCCCTCCAAGAGCAGTGGGGGCTGCTGCTGACTCATGGCAAGACACCCCCAGAGCATGAGTACTACTTTCATCTCGGAATTCAGCCCGCGTCTGAGTTTCCGAAGCCACTCCGCTCTCAGACTCGAAAATCTCTAGGAACTTCTCCAAAACATCCTCCTTTCGAATTTCTGATCGAATCGTTTTTGTATCGACTTTCACCTCTGGATGAACAGGTTGTTCGGAATGTACCAGAGGCGACATCATGTCAAACACATCCAGCTCATCATTGGGAGCGTGAACGGTTCCTGGGGGATCGATGGGACGCTCACCGCTCCCGACCTCAGTTGAGGCGGAGGAAGGTCCAGCCTGAGCACTGCCCGATGTTACGGAGGAATCTGATTGCCCGAAAGGTTGAGCTACTCCGGTTATTGTCGAGGCATCTTCGGCTTCAGGAACAGTTTCTACAGCTTTTCCCATCGCGGAATCGTCAGTTTCGGTTTGAGGAGAAGATCCATGTTGTTTTTTCCGACTCTTCTTCTCTTTCTTCCGCTCAACTCTAGATTCTCTTGTGCTCTGGCGCGTTTCCTGTTCTTTTGGTTGAACAGCGGACACAGAATCCGAAGTTTCTGAGACTTGCGACGGTGCCACCCCCTCTGCGGGTTCTCCGATGTTAGTGATCGACTCGATGGAGACTTCCGAGCTGCGAGGCTGCGATGGATGCTCCAGAGGTGTCATCAGATCGAAAATATCGACCTCTTCCGAGACTGACTCCGTTTCAGCAGGAACTGGAAACGCTTCCCCAGTGGCCTCCGCAGTTTCGATGTCAGTCGCCAAATTCAACTGGCCTTTGACTCGCTTAGATCTCCTGATCGACTTTGAAGCAAGCAAGTCCATCTCTTGATCGCTTAGGTCTGCGAGAGTGCTGATCCCTGTTTCTGGTTGATGAGGACTCACAAATATTTCAGAGCCGCCCATGGTTCCCTCGCAAGAGTCTGCGAATACAATGATCGAGGTTTTTGAAGATTCTGTCTGTTCAAAACCTTCTTCAGCTAGCGATACCGAGTCCGAAGATCGAACTTCGCTGATCGGTGGCTTCTCAGAGGCGATTCCTTCCTGAGGTGGTAGTTCCACAATTTCAGGCGGACCTTCCGACAAAAGAGGACCCACGACCGCAGGTTCTTGCAGTCCTTGTGCCGGTGCTCCAATTTCCGAAGAAGGGCTTCCTGAAAATTTTTCGATCCCTTTTCGTTTCGTAGCACCTTCCTGGGAATCTGAGGAGCTCAAATTTTCGGGGAGCAAATGTTCAGCTCCAGCCGAGAGCCCCTCGGCAGAATCTTTCGGTTTCCCCTTCTTCTTCCTGCGGACGACGGTTGTGAACTCCTCTGCGGGATAGGTTTCCGCAAATTCTTTGGCTCCAAAAGATTCATCTCCAGCTCCCTCTAGAGCCGGTACTCGATACGGTTCTTTTTGCTTTCTTTTCTTCTTACTTTTTGCGAGTGTTGGGACCTCCACAACAGGGATCTCTTCGGCCCCTCTCGCAGTCTCAAAAACAGGTAGAGGAGTTCCAACGAGGACGTTCTTGTCTCCTGCCTGATGCGGCTCAGACGATCCCTTCAGATCAGAGATTTCCACCCCTTCCATCTTCTGGACTGCAATTTCCTCGGTCCGACAACGGAGAACCTCCGTGGATCCTTGGAACTCTCCTGGATCCTGGTGACTCTCTTTGGGGCTCTCCAACTCCTGGCCAGCGATGGCCCTCACCTTGGACTTCTTAGTGCGGCTTTTGTGGGACCTTTTCTCTTGAGCTAGCGTCGCTTCCTTCGTCAACAAATCGACATTTTCAACTGCGCTCATGAAAAGCGCGTCGTCCGACGGGAAGTCTTGAATTTCGTACGATGATTTGAACAAATCCTCGGGCGATTGAGATGATGCAACATCACCGCGCGCTTCTCCTCCAACTGTTTCAGTAGCCTGATCCGAATTAGCACCACACTGCTTTCCCCCAACAAGTTCGAAAGGTGAACATGGTGTCACTGTCGATTCGTCGAGTGCGATCTCTCTCAAAGCATCGACATCTTCCGGCATGGGAATTTGTTCATACGAATCTTTGCGAGACCCGTCATCGAGCGTTTCCAGAACCGAGTGCTCCATAGCTTTCAAAGAAAGCGTTTCTAGCCGCTCAGCGTCGAGTTCGAAAGTTGTCGACGAAACATCCTCAATCAGGCTTCCGGAACGCTCTTTCAACCGACTGTCGGTTTCAGTGAACTGGTCGCCGGCCTCAACGATTTCAAATGACCGCGCATCGACACTGACAGAGGGCCCACCCGTGGCTGACCCTAATTTATGCGATTGCTGTTTTTCGTCGACCCCGAGAACGTTGTCGGGAGCTCCGGGCTGCATCTGTTTCGATTGATGGGGAACAACCTCAAACCCTTCCCCTGGCATTGGTTTATCCTCGACCACCGACCATGAGCCATCTCTCACTTGAAGAACATGGGCTCGCCGTCTGCGAGATCTCGATCTCGATCGACTCTTCCTGTCAGACAGAGACTTTTTGTCCTGGCTTAGCTCGGAAGCCGCGGAAACGTCGTGCTCATCGTCCGCCCACACCTCGAAGTCCCCACCCGCGGCATTGAACTCGTCTCTGTCGCTCTCATCGCCACCCTGTACATTTTCGCTATCTACATTGAATTTCGCTATTTCGAATGCGTAGTGCGTCACGCTGAACTGCTCTTCAAATTTGAGTTCTACGGTTTTCTGAGAGTCGAGGTCTTCGACAACCCTCGACGAAACGATTTTCGGGCCAGTGATCGGTGTGCGAGACTCGGTTTCAACGATAACTGCGTCGTCAGAGTCGGAATGGTAGCTCACATTGGCCACGAGCCCCTCAAGCACATTGAAGTCGGATAGATCCTGCAATCGATGCGATCGAAATTCAAAACCTGTCTATAGCTTACCTTCACCTGCACAAAACTAGGAATCCTGTCATCGATTGTTACCTATCGCAGGAGTTATCTATCCATCATCCAAGGTCGTGGATTTCTAGGCTAGAATAATATATCATAAATACTCTACGACTCAAGTATTCTGTGGATGTTAGTTTGTGCACCACACGTTTAGACACACCCAAACGAACAAACAAACTATGGCATAGACAGTAACCTCCACCAAATTAGCCCGAAGTACCATTTGCTGACGAAGGAAAGGCTGTTCAACTGAAGCCGGTGATACCGCAGAGGCAAGCGTTTGTTCAGCGTAAGAATATTGGAGCACTAGTTTTTTTCGTATGCTACGAATAGTTCTTTTATTGCAGTTGTTTCAGAAGTCGGACGAAGATTTTCTCTTCTTATTCTTTGATTCGGAAAATGCAGTTGGGACAGTTTACAGCGCAGAGGGTAACAATAATAAGAATGATAACAATAATAAAAGGAAAAATAAAACGTCGGAACGCATGAATGACTTGATGGGGAACGAAAACGGGAGAATAAGAGCCGTAACGATGACACTAGCTAACTTTGTTTGGGCAATCAAGTGGAAAATCTCCTTGGAACTGAGGAGCCAGAGTGACCTAATTTGAGGGCAAGGTTCCCTTGGACTTAGAGAATCGGAAGTTCATCCCGAAGCCAGAGTGTAGGACTCTGGCCACAGATTCTGAGCAAGTGAAGCGTGAAACTACGCACACGTACTTTGACACTTATCACTCCACCGTTGTTGCGATGCAAGTCCATCCGCATGACGTTTACACGTCCGGGAAACTTGCTGATAGACTCGCATGGAACAACGGGGGCGATTCCTTGATTGGCAGTGGGTAGGGGCAAGCCGACAGCGCGCCTTCTGGCGAAGCTTGAAGCCCCCTTTGGCAAGTTTAGGTCGAGCTAGATCGTGTCGACTCTTTATCTTATTCTCAAGTTCGTTCAAGTGACAGTTTGTAAATGACTAGAGGAAATCTGTGTTCTCGACCTAACGGTAGTCTGAGCACGAATGAGTGACTGAATGGATGGATGAAGATACCGTCATGCAAGTACGAGCCTGGAGCATCAATCGAGTATCGCCTTGAAATACCCTGCCCAAGTTAGTTAGGCGGCCTATGAAGATGAAGCGTTGGGGGTTTGCAGCCAACGGATAACCTGATTCAAAGATAGATACTCAACTTCGGGGAAAAGGACTACGCAAGGGAACATGATGGAAATCGGAATCGGATTGATCGTGGCTGACACCGTTTTTATCTACGATGTGCATACCTATGATGATGATTGGGTGAGCGCTTCAACGCCCGATACTTGAGCACCGAGCGATTCGAGAAAGGATAGAGGAACAGAGAGTTATTATTGTTACGCGACGGAGGTCGACAACCAATGGAGGCAGTAGATGTATCTATCCGAACGGGGGAACTTATCCGCTGTATTACCAACTGCAAACGCTCCACAACGCACGCCATGCACGAGAACAAAAACTCTTTTCAAAATCAGAGCAGGCTCAAACCTTGTCATCCGAAATGTCTCTTGGAGGAGAATCAGACACTATTTCGGTGGCATAACTCGCCGCGGCCTGGTGAGGCGAAAACGGCCGAGAGGACTCTCTTGTAGCCGCTGCTGCTGTTGTTGTTGTCGTTGCGGGAGACACAACCAAAGGCTGAACTACACTAGCACTGGGCAGAGTGACGGCGCTTGCTTGAGTGCTGATCACCGTTGTAGGCGGTGTCTGCATCTGTGTGCTCGTCTGAAGTACTTGCATCACGGTGGTACTGCCACCCTCGGGCGAATTGCTTTTCTGTTTCTTGGACACTGGTGAGCCGGAGATTTCTTCCGGCCGCTTTTTCGGTTTGACGCCCCCATCTTCTCGAGTTGCGGCGTAAACCACTTTGATTTCGGTCACCGGAGCTGCAGCTCCTGACGCGGTTATCTGATGTGAGGAGGGAGGCGGGGGCGTGGGAGTCGGTACCGGTACTTGTATGTCGGTAACGTCATCGTCATCGGCCCCGCCAAGGGTCGAAACGAGTTTCGGACTTTGGAAAACGCCTTCCATCAGAGCTTCAGGGGTCAGGCCCGAAGCCGCTGGTCCTGAGGGCGTGGGCAGGAACCAGCTCAACGAAGACATTGGTCGGTCGGGACTGGCCTCCCGCGATGGTCGCGCGCTAGCACGAGGCGTCCGAACATACGGACGGTGTTCGGGAACCTCCATTAGGGCGGCCAGATGAGGTTTCGAGGCTACTAGGTCCTTGGGTAGGGCCTGGATCTTCACGCGGAACGGCTCCACGTCTGGCAGATGCTTATTCTGAAGCTTCTTCAAGCGATCCTGAAGCTCGGTGACTTGCGACTTGTAGGAGGCGATTTGGTCGCGGAATATCTATATCGGGACAGATACGAAGCAGGGAGAGGAGGAGGAGAAGAAAGAATCGCGTCAATCATCGGTTCACCGAAGCCACCAACCAGCTCAGAGACAGTACTCAAATCATGCATGGTTGCAACAGGCCCTCGCGCTCGCTGCGCGAGCCTCTGTCCTCTCACTCGAATTCACTCGAGGAGAAGCGTCACAGCACACGAGTCCTACGGCCACTCCAAACAGAAAACATAGGACTATCAAGGAGCACAGGGAACGCTTGTTAACGCGGAAAACAACATATGGTGAGGCGCTCACCGTCGAAGAAATTAGGAGGATGAACTATAATTAATGGATTCTAGCACCGAACTGCACCCAACTGCACTCAGCTGCTCACTGCGTACTCTGCTCCCATGAGCTTTCGATTGATCAGCCTTTTCTTTGTTCAGTTCACATTCTGCTAGTTGTAGTGGAACACGACGTACATTTGCTTAAGTTATGAGATTAGTTGATTCACGATGACATGAGAGAGTTATGATGACTGATGTCGCTGATGTCGTTGACGATGAAGTTGATCCGAAGCCCCAAGACCAAAGCACCGCCACCACAGATAAATTCTTGCTGAGGACGCAATCGAGCGAAGCTACCCAACAGCGAAAGGTTATTGCGCAACAATGCAGCAGCAGTAAGCTCGAAGCGTGCGGACTAATGCGTTAGTACAGTGAACCTTCATGGTTGTTACCATGAAGGCTGGCATGACATCATCTCACGGATTCTAAATCCACACCTAGTCTGCTGCACACGGTAAGAAAAAAGTTTGTTCCGGAAGTCACTCACCTGCTGCAGCTTGAGCTGCTCCTGTTTCTCCTGCAAGCTCATAGCGGGACTGCAGGCGATTTTCAGTTGACGTTCGGACATTGCCAGTAGCTGGCGCAGTCTCTGAAGGTCCTGTTGATACTGTTCTTCTTGCGACAGACAGACGGACAGCGTTTGGCACTGCTGATCAACGTCTGCCTGAAGTCGTGCTAGTTCCAAGGACAGTTCTCCAACCTTGAGCACCATCTGATTTTCGTGATCAGAAAAGTTTCGGTCCTTGAAATGCACGAGCAGCTTTTCTATTGCCATAGCGAGGCGAGTTCGTTGTGTTGCAACGTCCTTGAGTATTTTCTCGCGCATGTTAAGCTGTTCCCTGTTGAGGGAGAAATGAAAAGCGTTAGACGAAATGGTACCCAGTCGCATCTTCATCCAGACCTATGTACGTCCATGTGTCGGCCGAGAGCGAATCTTTCAACTTCAGACTCGAGTCACGAACCTTAGGTTTTTGGTTCTCTGTGGAGATCCTTGCGGGGACTCGAGCCTGCTGAAGCATTTGCCAATCCAGTCTGTGACCTCTTTGATTTTTCGTTCGCATTGCTCCCATTCCTCGATCATCTCGTTGAGTAGAGTAACTTCTTCAACCAGATGGGATTCGGTTGAACTTTGCTGCTCCTCATCGGCATCGAGAATGGCTAGAAGATCGGCTATATCGCAAATGTCACCAATTTTATTGATGAGCGTCCCCATTTCGTTCAGGTAGCCTTGCGATTGTGGAATGTCGTGCTTCATTTCCTGTGGGAAAAATTGGTCATTTTGCCTTTTCGTTCTGTTTTTATCCCTTCCCGGTGCAAGCAGCGGCGAGACTTTGAACGCCATCTAACTCGATCATCTCATCGACGATCGTTTTACAGCAATTTGGGTGGGTCCATGAACTTTTCACTTCATTCATCGTTGTTGTAACAGCGAATTCGGGAACGTGAACGATTCACAGAGAGGGGAATACCCTGAGCTACCCAAATTTTGTGTTTTCTCGGAACCGAGATCGCTCAAAGAAAGACACCCAGACTGACACTGACTCTCAGCTGCACTGTGTCAATGTGGGTCAAGTCTGCCGGGTCGGGTCCCGTCGAATCTGCCTAGACAAGCCTACTAACCTTGGCTTTAGCGACACGCCTCTTAGTAACATCCAGGGTCACTAAAGGCTCCTTTTCGTTGAGGAACTTCATGTTGTCTTCGATCCATTTCTGAAGGTTCTCGTGAAGAGCCAGGAATCGTTCCCTGAGATGGTGTGCGTTCTTGACTTGCAGAAGTCGTTCTTGTATCCAGTTGTCCACTTCGACGAGCTTCTCGCCGAGGGAACTTATCGTGGATAGAATCGAAGTCTTCTCTTCTGCGTCGGTCGACCACTCTGCGATTTGTTGGCCGTTTCGTGTGACTCCATTGTGCATTGTATGCTTGATGTCGGGAACCTGGCTCGACAGAGTCATGAGCTGCTTCTCGATTTCGCTGATGTTCGACTCTTTGTCTTGAAGAGTTTGTTGTGCTCGCTCGAGCCAGTCAACAACCTTCCTAACCGCTGCGACATACTCTTTGCGGCATTTCACAGCTTGATTGTATTGTTTTTCTTTATCGTCCAAAGAGCTCGAAACTCCTTCGGACAACACCTCGAGCGATGATAGGGCTTGTCCTATCGCGTCCGGAATCGACATCCGTCGTGAGAGGTATCTGCGGTTTGTAGACTCCGCCATGTCTCTGACTTCTTTGCTCAGATCCTGCACGTCCTGTCTCATCTGTTGAATGACGTGCTCCAGGTCCTCATCGTCGGACATGACGTCTAATTCTTTCACTTGATCCGCCATTTCTTTGAGTTGTTTCGACAAATGTTCAATTCGTGCATTCAGATGCTCCGAAATCTGTTTCTCCTCTTTCACCAGTGCTAGTTGTTCGCCAATGTCGGTCTCCAATCTGCAGAAGAAAAAGAAAGAAAAATCATCAGCGATGCCATTTCTGACTAATTACGATCACGTCCATCCTACAACTGGATACTTCAGATAGAGACTTTGCACGCTCATGATTTCGAAGATGCTTAATAATATGTTTTCAAACTGCCCCTATGGACCGTTTCGAACAGTTCAGGAAATTCCTCGAAACGTCGGCACCAGATTAGAAGGCTATGGCTGCCGAAACCGCAAAGAGCACCCGTGTGTAAGCGCTCTCACCATTGACAAGCTTTTGAATGCCGATGTTCTCCGCAAAGTTCCCAAAGTTTTGAAAACACATCACAATTTTCACTGACACTCGCACATCCACGTATCAACGAAACTGCAGCGCGATCGCGCTCACTCACTATGTAATCCACAATAGTACTGCATAGGCTACAGCCAGTTTAATACCTACCACTGCGCACCATAGAGTGGGCCCAGTAGAACCTAACTCTCGCGAGGGTAAAAATAGAAATGGCGGACCCAGACCCTGAGAAACCATCCTGCGAAGAGTGTTCAGCAACGACGGCAGCACTAGCAGCGGAAACGACGGCGGCGCTTTAGACATATACCTACACATACGCATAGGCCCGAACACTGTAAACATTCACTGCGCGAACCACTCGAGAATTATCCGCCGCATCATCGAATGTGTGGGGAACCCGCGCCGCGCAAGCGTATCCCCCGTATGAGCCTCTCCAGAATAACTTCGATGAGCTACTCAAACAGGAATCAAACAGGGGGTGATCCGCGACTCCACCGCTCGCGATACGGTGAAGTTGGGTTTTTCGCGTGGGAAGGTCTGGCTATTCACTCACCACATCGGTATCGGTATATATTGTGTCACGCCTCGATATTCATCCCGAATCATCAGCTTATCCTCTTCTGAGACGTCTTCATGAACTTCACTTGAGGAGAGACGAAACAAAAGCCGAGAGATGGACAGAGTTCCCAGATCGAGAGAGCGAGATCGGGAGAAACAGTGGCACGCTTGAGAATCTTCGATCGCAGTTGATGCAAACCGATTATGTCAAACACAAGGCGCTGGTTTCTAAGGTCGACCAGCAACCAAATGGGAGAAACCGTAGGTGATTGTGTAACCGTGCGATGTGAACATAGGCCGCCACGAGGTCAAGAACTGCCGTTCGGTGCCGTAAATCTACGATAACGTCCTCGATGATCCATCGACAGTTCCATCTGTTGCATTTGATACAGTCACCAGCACACTCAACGACTGGCAACTCTATCCGGTTGCCAGTGGCGTATCCGGCTAGAAGCTGACGATAGTATAGCTTCGTCGAAACTTTTCGAAGCTAGCTTGGTTCATTTTCGAGAGTTCACCAACGCCATTTCCAGCGTGAAGCTCACAGATATCAACCGTTACATTATGACATAATCTTTATCATTTCAATATTAGTTCCATAATACGAGATCATATCTACTGAGTATTGAATATTATGATGGGCACTAAGAAACTATCATAAAACACGAGCTACGTGAAGGTAGAGATGAAGAGAGATCGGGTCAGAGGAGTTTAGCTTCGTCGATAAAAAAGCCTGGCTACGCAACTGGATGGAGGGACTGCACGCCTGCAGTTTTCCAAGGCGCCTTCAGAAAGAGCTCTCCGAAGAGCGGGTCTGATAACTGTTCGGATCGGATTCGTGAAAAGACGAGTTGTGTCTTCCCGTTCGAGAGAAGCCGAAATCTACCGTCGTTTTGTGTTTGGATGATGCTCATCCAAAACATCGACCATGGCGGGACGTGGTGCTCCGCGTGAGAGGGAAAGTTCAATAATCCGATCGCACCGACTCGGATTTTATTCTCGCTTCCACTATAGCTCAACATTTAGATGAATTGCTGCCACAGAGAGATCGCTGATTTTGTCAATCTGAAGCTTCCGCCATGGCCGCGGCAGTCTCACCTCCACTTGCTCAGCCTGACGAGCCTCGGACAGACGATGTGACCTCAGCCACGAGTGGCTTGTTCTGAGACTCGATATCCGTGTCGCCGTCTTCCGTCAATGGGATACCACTGTTCTCACGTCTGTCAAAATATTCATAAGTTCTCGGATCCATTCGTGTGCGCTGTCGGTTTTTACAAACTCCTTCTCGCTCCGCGTTTCTCTCTGCGAGCCCGAGCGACGAGCTTGTGGGGACATGTTCACAATCGACTTCCAGGATTCGCTCCGTGTGGTGGCGCTGCCTTGACTGCGTTCTGCATCAGATTGCTGAAACTCGTTTCTCGCTATGGTTCCTTTTAATCCGTCGCTTTTCGATGAAAACTCGGCTTGGGTATTCTCTGCAGCATTACCAGAGGTCGGGTAGGATCTTCTCCAACTGTGTGACGAGGCCACCGCGTCCAACTCCCAACATGGCTACATCAGCCTGAGCCTCCGGATGGAACTAACAGCTGGTGACGACCATGCCGGGCGGGATGCATACCTCGGATCGATACAACTCGCAGGTCAGAGCAACTCCGACGCGATTGCCGAAGCAGTCACAAACCGAAAATTATGTTGTAAAAATCCGTGATTGCTTATTTTTTGGCGGACGCGGCATCTGTCACGAAGGGCTCCGAGGCGAAGCTGCAATTGCAATCGCAGCTGTGCTTCGCGCACGCTCTGCAGAAGATCCTTAATCTTTCAACAAGATTGTCCGTCCTGGAGCGCGGTGAAACTTTGTCGACGACCCGGACGACGACCACGGGAACGATTCAGCGGGTTTATCAGGCGAAGACCTACAGGACCTCGACAGGAACATTGAGAACGAGCTGCAAGACTCCGTAGACGACTTATCTGGCGATAAAGTCTCTCGGACATCCATGGAACACGAACAGTATGGTGGCGATTCTAGAGATTCGTTCGAGAACGAGATGGTGGTTCCCGTGAAAGCCTGCCTGCGCAAGCTGCGCAAAACTCTCAAACACATCAGAAAGAGTTCCCCCAAACGAAATAGACTCCGAGAATCAACCAGGCAGAACCACGGAAAGAGTCTTCAATCGAATTTTCTGCCTCCCCTTGCTCTGTAAATGCGTATGTCCGTTGTCAAGTCGCAATAAGTCTGGAGACGGTGGTAGAGGTGTCTTCGTTCATTTGCAGGTGCTGTTGGGTGTAAACTAGTTCGGTCAATCTATTCCCCCTTTTGGCCGAACAGTTGATGTATACCGGCTGCAGGTCTTCGGTGATGCTAGTTAGAAGTGAGAAGGCACCTGCAGCGGTCGCCTCTTCGCAGTCCTGATATGCCGACCGAAGACGCACCGTTTGTGATGTTCAAGTCGAGGGAGGTTGCAGAGATTCTGCCACCTCAAATCGCAAAAGCTCTTCATGCAACCTGAAGAAGCGATCACCTGAAGAAGATGCCTGGAAATGGAGGATTCTCCATTTCTCCATCTATCCATTCCGTTCCGTGTTGTTCTCCATCATTCCCCGTAGGACCAGGAACAACAATCTGCTCTCTCGATCTTGGAATGAAGTCGGGAACCGTCCGCGAAGCTTCGCAGAAGCTGGATCGTAGAACTGCCACCAGCGAGTGCAACGACGGTGTGCAATGGTTCTTAGGCGGGGTCAAGTCCGTCCTGACGTCGTCGAATCACCATAAATGGGATGCGGACGAGACCGTAGCAAAGGGTACGCGTCCAATACTCCTCAAACCACATCATGGTGGGCATCGTTGCTTTCCAAGCAATAACCATGAGTTAGGATTCAATTTCCCAGTGGGTCGTCGTGAGAAACTTCAGGCGTGAAACCGTGGTCCGTTTCTCCTCCGTTTGTCGCTCTCTAAGTTTGTAGAACAGGGTGCACACGTCCGTGGAAGTTTTGCATCATGGAACGAGTCAATTTTCTCCCTCGCAAAATGGGGCAGGGGATAAGCTCTTGCAACCTATGAAGGGACACAAGCTCGCTTGCAGATCTTCAAAAACGAAGTTGCCGAATAAATACCGGACAAGAATGAATCCTGAAAAACACATTCAGCCAGGATTTGGCTGGTACCCCAAGAGAGAGGTCCCGTCCTGCGAAATCTATCGAAGCGATGCGTCTGGTATTTCCAGCGAGAGTCCTGCGTCAGACGTCGAAGCGACATTGAGAGGAGGTCAACCAGAGGAGGAAAAAGAGGTACCAAAGTGGCGAAAGGAGCTAGACAGAGTGCACGAGGCCCATGATAGGGAGTTTAACGAAAAGCATTCATCAATCCTCAAAGGCGAAGCCAAGAAGCATCAAGATTGGGCCGACGACGAGTGGGAAAGGAGAAAAAAAGCACTCGAAGACGCGAAAATCTCGAAAACTCAATCGCTATCCCCGTAATTTTTCGTCCCATGTTAATTACCTATACCGCGGTGTCCGGAGTATCCAATCGCCCCCCCCCCCCATAACATCGAGCCGTTCCCCCCCCCCCCCCCAAAAAAAGAATCCTGGCTACGCCACTGGCTCTGCAGCATTACCAAAGGTCGGGTAGGAGACCTGAAATTTTAGTCCATTTCGAATGTCCATCAACGCCATTTTCAGCGTGGAGCACACAGCTATCAACCGTTATAGTATGATGATATAATCATTATAATTTCAATATTGCTTCTATATAATGTCTATAATTTCTCCTGAGTGTCGAATATTAAGGTGGGAGAGAGGGGGAGAGAAAGGGGTCTAGCTTCGTCGATGAAAGAGCCTGGCTACGGTACTGCCGGTTGGCCATTGACAGAGAACCGCTATCTGGTTTGAATATGGCCAATAATAATATTTCGGCGGCCTTGGAGGCCGGCGTAGTTCCGCAAAGATCTGCGTCGGACCCCGAGCAGCGCGGTCATTCTGTTTCAAAACAGTTTCTTTGCAGCTCAGGAAATGCATATTTCGAATCGCTTTCGTTCTTGCGGCTGCGTGAATCATTTCCAATTCCTTCTCCCGCTATAACGAGTCGACAAACCGGCTTACCCTCATCTGACTCCTGAGGTTTTTCTACACTTTCTATGAACTGAAACGCGAAATCTCACAAAATTTGTACAAGTTTACACCGGGCTGAGCACCGTCCAGCCGACAACAACACAGACACACTCGCAGGAGTAAACTTTGATGCGCGCGGATCTGCTGGAAAGAGGGGCCTCCGCCTCAGTCTCTTTACTAGTGCCCAGTGTAAGATCACACATGTGCTCCTCTGCCAGACGACACCAGAGCATGCAGCTGAGCGCATGGAACGGGACACCGCTGTCAGACCAAATCTCTCCCGATTTCCCTCTCTCTTCTGCTATGTCCCAATGTTTCCAGAGGTAGGTAGGACCGGTGAGAACATCGCTGCAACCACGAAACGTCCCGTCGTGATCGCAGACAACTCACAATCAGACTTCCCGGATCGATAATATTCCAGCACCGGAACTCAATCCGTTTCGTTGAAGGTTCGCTCTGGTTAACTGCACGCTCCGAATTCGCACCACTGAGCAACAGGAGTACCTAGAGGGCGATTCAGCTCCAGAGAGAAGTCTCGCCGCTGAGGCGACCGTCGGGTTAGATCCATTTCGCCGCCATCATAAACATCGCGATGATATCATCTCAGTTTTCTGAGATGTTGTCAAACAATGACTCAGACGGCGGGATCAGGGGTCACGTTCAGTTTTTTTCACGGAATCTCTCAAACAATCCGCTGCTCAGGAAAGGCTCAGCACGGATACATAAAGACCGAGTAGCCAGAAGACAAAGAATTCGAAAATTGATCGGGTAAAATGAAATGAAGCCGTCTTCCCAATGTTTGTACAGCAGCTGCTTCGCACCGCGTGTTGCCTCTCTCGCGGTTCGTTGCCGGCTGTTTCTGCTGTACTTCATTGTTGTTACAGTCGATGTTGATATTGTTGAAGAGAAGACCTTCGCAACACTCTCCTCGTGACCCTTGTTTTAAAAAATTTGCTGAGCTTGCGACGACTTCATCAACCACGAACAATCGAGTATATTGCCCCCGAATGATCTGAATTTCAGAGGAAACTTCAGCATGATAGAATAACGACTGAACAAACTACCCGAAACAGCAAAGAACTTCAGATTGGATGTCTAGTGTTTTATCGCGATTCCAAGGAACGCAGCGAGACCTTCAGAACATTCATTTCGCTCTGTTAACTGCCAGCCTTAGGAAAGACACGACCGCGGGCTCTAAGGCCCTGCTCAGCTGTCGTTTTGCGAAGTCTATAGAGACCGCGCCCATGCTTCTCGTCATATGTCCGGTAGCCTGGCGACTTTATATCCACGATACAGCTCTTAAAGCGCTTTCTGACTGACCCATCTTCATGGGAGGCCGCTGGAAGTAACCGAACTCGATGCCCAGCGGACAGTAGAAAAATTCGGGAATCTTCCCGGACGCGCATCTGACAAGCAGGTGGAACCCTTTGAATCCAGCAAAAAAGCCGAATATCTGACCTGTTCGATACTGCACAGCTACAGCGAATGACCACCATTGAAACTGAGGGTGAGATTAGGCGGAAATTGCACCAGAAAACTTACCGCTTGATGCGATCTTCGAGAGATTGTACTTGTTTTTCTATGGCGTCGCCTTGCTCGGATCCGTGCTTGGCAAGGTACGCTAGCACTGGTTGGGAAAGGTTGCCGGTTACCCTCACTACCTCGTGAAGCTCTACGAGGCTTGTTTCAAGACTCTGCAATTACGATTGAGCGTTACTTTCGATTCTGGCTGACACTTGCACTAAATATAGAGCTTCGAACGTCTGAACGAGGTGCTACTGCTAGTACGACGTCAACATGAAGATAGTAGCTCAAAGTGAAATTATGGCGCGATTCGAATGCTGGTCGATTGTTCTGGGAACATTCCAGCGAAATAAAACAAAATCCTCGACGAAATAAATATAATCTATCACAGGAACCGGGAGCAAGGGGTTTTGTCCCGATTACACCGCAACCGGAAAATGTAGGAGGACGAGCCGACACACTTTGAGGTTTGCGTCCGAGCTGTTTCCGACCCTGGCCTATCGGAAAGAATGAGACGAGCACGCACCTGTAAAATGATCTCCGCAGCGTCGAGGTCGTTGATCGTCGCTTTTCCGTGTTTCAATTCATTTTCAGCTCGGGTGATCTTGGCGTCAGCATCGTTATGGGACTTCATGTACGATTCCCACTTCTGGAGGACATCTTCCAGAACTTTGAGTTGACCAGCGATATCGCTCAAGAGTTTCTGCCATTGGTCATTGACTTGAGCAACGTACGCTGAGATATGTTTCCGAGTTTCGGGACTGGCTTTCTGCTCCAAAACAGCGGATACAGCGTTGAACTCGTTGATCAAGCTCTGCTGGGCTTGCATGTCCTTCCTGCAATTTCGAATCAATTTCTTGTCAATCAACCCTTCACGACGTGCACTAATTGATGGCTTCGGAAAAGTTTTCCCCGCACGGGTCCCGTAAATTGGGAGAAAGTTCCGAAACGGTACTCACGAAGCTTTCTTCAGTTCTTTGATGCGTAGCTGCACGGCTGGAATCGAATCGGGCCAACCCTCGGACAACTTCACCTTGCTAATGAGAGCCTGAGCCTTCTGGAGGAGTTTCTTAAGGTTGTTCACCAGATTCATGTCATCGGTCAGGTCGCTCAGTTTCTTCTGAAGACGTGACACCAGATCGTGGAACTCCTGCGTTGTACTGAGTATTGATTTGTCCAGTGCGATTGCATCTTCGTCGCGCATCGTGGATCGCAGCTTCGGGAGGAGGCTCTGACAAGCCTTGAGGCTCTGATCGTGTTCCTCGCTTTCAGAAACCAAGGACTTCATATCCGACGTGACTTTGTCGAGATTGTCGTAGTCAACGGTTTGCTCAAGTATGGCGCTGGCAGACTTCATCCATTTATGAACAGCATCCAAGTGCGCCTTCATCTCCTGTCTCATCGCCCTCGCTTCCTCGAGGTAGAGACGTCGATCTTGCAGTTCTCGCGGCAGGGTGCTGTTGTAGCGCGCGAGCTCGCTGAGCTTCTCCTCGAAGCGGGAAGCGCTCTCAGGATCTTCGTTCATAACTTCTTCACGGAGCTTCTCGGCTTCCATGAGGTGTTGGTCGATCTGTTTCTCCATCGATTGTTGTTCATTCAGGAGGCGGGTGATATCTTCGCCAGTCGAAGATATCTGAGGTCGTTGTTTGACATTGGCCTCGTCGTCTTGGAGCTTTTGAATGATTTTATCAAACTTCTCCAGGAGTTTCGCCTGTTCTTTCAGCATGGACTCGTGCTGAATTTGCAGATCTTGAATTCTTTTTCTCAGTTGCGACAACGAGTTCTTCATTTGCTGCATCGTCTGTTGGTTGTCGTTCTGATCGGCGACGATCGTATCAGGAGCCATTTTATCGAGTTTATCCTGAGCCACCTGAAGCTGCCCTTCTGCTTCTCCAAGGTCAGATAGCAGTTGCGAGTAGATGGGAATCCTCTCGGCCAGCGATTTGCGAGATTCATCGATGTGCCTCAGAGTGTCTTCGACCCTCGTCGCCGTTTCCCTCACGGATTCAATGATCCTGTAGAACGCTTCTCTGAGTTGAACTCCATTACGAACTTTAGCGAGAAGTCTCTCGACCTTCCTACTGAGTCCACTCGCATCGTTGTTCAGAGAACTGATCTCGTCTTTGAGGAACGGTCTCGTGACGATGGTGTTAATCTCGTTCTCGAGCTCGTGGAGTTCATCCTGAAGTTTCTGAGATGACAGCACGGCGGTTTTCGCGTCGTCCACCGTGCCTCCGATGGGTCCGTTTAGCTGATCGTACTGTCGAGTGAGGTCCTCGAGTCTCAATCTCAGCTCTTTGATCTGAACTCTGAGCTGAGACTGATTTTCGAGCGAATCTTTCAGAAGTCGTATCTTCTCGTCGATGTCGTTCCTCAGTTTCGTTTTCTGATGTTCGAAAACCTCGATTTGGTCAGCCTTCGCGAGCTTCGTCCGCGGCCGGAGGTCATCGCGGAGTTCCTTCAGCTTACCGAGGTCCCCGGAAAGTCGGCGAGTCGCGTTGTACAAGCGATTGAACGACTGTATTTGTTCTTCGAGTACGGAGGGTGCGGCATCCGTGATGGCGTCGGCCTGCGCGGAAACTTCCGTTTCGTCGAGCAGGTGCTGGGTGCTGTTCATGAGTTTGTTGAATTCTTCCTCGGTATCTGAAAGCTTGCCCAGTAGGTTCACCTTGTCGATGGTTTCTTCCTTGAGGGCGTTCAGTTCATCGACGTTCTTCTGAATCTCTCGTTTGAGTGACTCTTTGTCCTCGGTATCGCAATGTTGTTCCATGTTGTAGCCTTTGCGCACGAGCTCTTTCAAAGTAGAGTCTTCGAACTGTTTCAGTTCGGAAAGCCTCTTCTGATACAGCTTGAGTTGGTCACTGACCGGGACTTCTCTATCGACCTTCTCGGACCTCTTCTCGTTGATAAATTGAGAGCACTGTTTGAGCAACGATTCCAGCTGGCGACTCTTGTCGAGGACCTCATTGAGTTCCTCTCGACGGTTCTCGGCCAGTTCTTCTACGTTCGCAAACTTACTTCGCAGATCATCCAAACTCTGGTTGAGTTTCTGCGAATCGAAAGTGTCCAGATCATTGATCAACGAGGCTGTTCTGCTCTCAAGGTCGGGCACGATGAGCGCCATGTTTTGCACTTCTGAACAGCACACTTTCGAATCCTGAAGCCGGTCCTCAATGAGTCTGGGCGAGAATCCGGGCTGGCAAGGCGCTTTGAGCACACTGAGCTTTTCATCGGCCCAGTCGCTGCCCTGCTTGATGTCGTTCACCAGAGCGTCGAAGTTGGTCTGAATGAGATCGAGACTCTTTGAGCGTCGAAGAATTCGCTTTCGTTGGTCATCGGACTTCTTCGTCGCTTCTCCGAGTTCGTCATGGATTTTGGTGTAGTCTTGATCTTGCAGAAGTCCTTTGAGATCGCCAAGCTGTGTCCTTGCCGATGAGATGCGTTCATCGACAACATCACAATCGACGAGTATGGCTTGCAAAGCTTCTTGACGCTGTTTTGCGTTACCACGAGCTGGTTTGTCGGCGGCTACGAGCGAGGCTTCGACCTCGTTGATCTTTGCTCGTATTTCTTCGACGAGCGAGCTCAAACTCTCAACCTTGTCGAGGTGACCGCGTTGTTGTTCGATGCATTCTTCCAGCTTTGTTTTCAGGGCCGCGAAATCCTCACTGATGACATCATCCATCGGAACGTGGGTCGAGGCGAGGAACTTCTCGAGCGTGTCCCTCTGACCGACGAGATCGACCGCGATTCCTTCCAGTTTCCTCAGATTGCTGTGAATGACGCCGAGATCCCAGGACACCTTATCCTTGGAGATCTGGTTGACGAGGAGATGTTGCGCTGCCAACCATTTTCGGGCATCGTCGAGACGCTTGTTGACATTTTCCATGTTGACGAGCAACTCGCTCAGATCCTCGATCTGTTGCTCAAGCTGTTCGATGAAATCCTGTAAGCGGATTTTGACGAAAACCTCTTGCTCGGGAAGCTTGAAGACCTGGCTGACTTCGGGACTAGATGGCCTGCTCACGGAAGACACTGCGTCCAAGCACAACTGGATCGCTGACTGCAACGAGTCTCGAGCTTGGCTCAACTGATTCAGTTTGGCCTTTTTCGAATCGAGCGCGAATTTGATGGCATCTTTGGTCTTCAGCTGCTCCTGGGGTCCAGTGATCGTGGGCTCCACCTCGTTCAGTAGACCCTCGCAGTAGGAAATCATTTTCTCGTAGGCACGGAACTTTTCCAAAGCGTTCTCAAGCCTCGACTGAATCTTAATAGCTGCAGCTAACAAAGACGTATAGCTTTCCCGAATGTTGTCAATCTGCTGGGAAATCGTGTCAGCCGTTTGCGGCGCCGAAGCCTCGTATGAATCGACCAAGCATTGACCAGCCGAGCAGACATCGGCGATGTTTGTCTCGTATGCGCGTACCTGGTTCAGGAGGCTTTGATACTTTTCAAGCTCCTGCTCTGTCTGCTCGCAATTGAGAATTTGCAACGAATGTTGCGCCATTATCTGCATGTTCATCTGAAGCAACCATTTCTCCGTCTCCTGGAGCAGTTTCTGGTAGGCCTGAAGTGCAGCCAGGTCGCTTTCCAGTGAATCGAGTGCGCTCTGTGCCCGGCCGTGCAGCGCGTTCAAACGATCTCGCAACTGATCGAGTTCAGAGACGATTTCGTGGTCTCCGGTTTTCTCGCAGAGCTCCACGACTTCCGAGAGCAACTCGTCTAGTTTGATCGACTGTTGTTCGATGTTGGCGATTGAAGCTTTGCAGAATTCGATGTTGTTACGAATCTGGACCACATCCCCGCTCGGAAGTGGAGCTTGTAGCTCTCGTGACATTTTCTCAATCCACTGAGCAAGACTCTGCTTCTTCGCCATGGCTTCCGTCCATCGTTTCGATAGCGAAAGGAGTTTCGAGATTGTTTCGCTCAGATCGCTCGAAAGTTTCGTGAGGCCTTTCTGCATGCCGTCGATCTCGCTGCGAACTTTGTCATTGCTCGATGAAGAGAGCAGCAGGCGGGTTCCGGCATCCACGACGTTCGCCAGGAGATTTCTACCAGTTGGAACATCAGCGTTCAGAGTCTGCAATCGGTCAGCGCGGCTCTCGATGTCTCTCAACGACATTTCTCTGTTGTTTTCGAACACAGTCAAAGCATCATTCAGCCAATCTCTGAAAGCGTTTCGCGCCGTTTCGAAGTGTTTCTGCTGGACTTGACTCTTCTGAACTCTGGCGAGACTGTCGTTGAGACTGCCGACCAGCGATGCGTAATTGCTCGAAATCGTCACCACTTGCTCCCTCACACGGACAGTTGACGCGACGAGGTTTTCACAGAGTTGATTCAAGTTTTCAACATCGGATCGTTTGTTTGATGCGTCGCTGAGTAGATTCGAGAGGGTTTTCTCAAGGCTCGACCAATCGGCGGACTCTGAGTCAACCTCGGCGATGGCGGACTTGGTTGCCGCTTCGAAATCTCCGATCCATTTTGACAACTTTTCGAACAGAGAGTTGAAATTCTCCCAGGACGACAAGCAACTATCGAGCTGTTCCTCAGCGGAGGACAGAAGCTGTTTCAGGGATTCGTAGTCCTCTTCCATTTGACGCAGTTGACCCGTGACGTGTTCCTCGACTGAGTGAACCCAAGTAGGCTTGAGGTGATCCCACAAGAAACTGCACTGGGTCACCAGCTGTTCTCCTTCCGGCAGACTCGTGCGAAGTGTCCTGAGTATCTCTCGGCGTTCCTGGATGACGCTCTCGCTGCCGGAAATGTCGGCGCATTTCTTCACCTTGTCGTGCGCATCCGCCAGCCACTCGGTGGCGGTCGCAGCTGCGGCCACGTACTCTTCCATCGTCTTGATGTCCCATTCCAAGGATCGTAGTTGATCTTGGACGGTCTGGACAACGGTGTCATACCTTTGCAGGATGACTTTCGCCTTGTCGGCGAATTTCCCTTCTTTCTTCGACCGCAGTTTGGCGGCCAAGTCGCCAAACGATTCAAGATCGTTCATGACGTACTTGTATTTGTCGAAAAGCAACTTCTTCTCGGCGAGAGTGCTCTTCTCTGCTACATCGTCAAGCTTCAGCTCATCAAGGTAGTTCGAAAACCTGCGGAACTCGTTCGTGAAGTCGGTGAACTCCTCAAGGAGTTCCTGAGCTTCTTTTAGTTTTTTAGCAACCTCGTCAACTAGAGCCTGGAGGTCCTGCTTCACGTTTGCAGTATCGGACTGCACCCGACCAGCTCCGTCGGTCGAAGTGCTCTTGATGACCTTTTGGGTGAGTTCGTCAAGATATCCGATGCGGTGGGTGTTGTGCTCGAGAGTTGAGGCCAGAGTTTTCAGAACGGATACTTTCGCCTCGATTCCATCCTGAGTTTCGTGGGACGTTGGCAAGTCCCCGAGTTTCTCTTTCGTCCGGTCTATAACCTCGATGCATTCTGAGTATATGCATTGCTGCTGTTGATGCTCCTGGAAATGCTGCTCGAGATCGTGCAAGATATCCTTGGCTTTGCTCACAAAGTTAGTGTAGCGGTTGGACAGTTGGGCTACGCTGGTGGAAATCGTCGAGTCGGAATACATGTCAAGTAGCTTCTGTGCTTTGTTGTTGAGCACATCAAACTCGGGTTGCCAGTCGAATACCACCTGCAATAGCTGTTGGAACTCTTCGAGGGCGTTTCGTTTCTCGTAGAGATCACCGTACAGTTTGTTGAACTTCTCGAGCGCAGGCTGGGTCTTGTCGAGCCATTCAGAGCACTTTTTGTATTGAGCATCGTAGTCTCCACGGAGTTCGAGCCCTGACTCGATCAGCTGTTTCAGCTTATCGCAGTTCTTCAGGAACTCGTCGTAATCTTTCTTCCTGGTGTCGACTTCAACATTAACAAGGTTAGCGTCGTCGGGCTCGTTGGCAGCCAATAGACACTCGTGGGTCTCGGAGCCGGTGCAGATGACCTCAGAGAGCAGCTCCTTTCCGGCGGCCTTGTCGTCATTTAGGGTCTGCAATACGCAACAGAGTTAAAAGGATTTGAACCTGCCCCGAGGAACACCAGCCGAAGGCTTGCGACCTAGATGGTGAAGTGTGAAGCTGAAAGAGGAAATGGTGGTCGACTCACATTTAGCAGATCAATCTTGTTCTGCAACTCGTTTTGATCGCCGCTCGGTTGACTGCCCTTTGAGATTCTCTCGCTGGCGGCACTGTGCCACGAGATGAACTTCTGGCAAGCTACCGCGAACTTATCCAGTGCCTCGAGTAGTTGGCCTTCGTTCGTGCAGCAAGATTTCGCAGAACCGCTGAGCTCTTTGAACTGCTTCTCGATTTCGGCAGCGGAGGCATCGCGCTGGAGCTGTCGTCCCTTGCTCGTGACTGATTCAATCATGGGCTCGAATGACTCGATGTCCTGAGCGAGCGATTGGAACCGTCTGAAGCGAACGCGACGCTGGCTGACGCCCTTGTCTCCTGACGGATGGGGCGAACAAAAATTCGTTATTCGGCTGAACCTCAGCAAACAATCCCAAATCCTCCAGATTTTGGCTTCTGTACTCACCTTCGTTCTTGAGGTCGGTCAGTTTCTTCTTGTGGTCCTCGATCCATTGACGCATGCGTTTCTCCGATGACTTGAAGTCGTCCCATTGCATGAGAGCCGACTCAGCGGCAACTTTGGCGTCGCCCAGACGGCTCATGAGCATTTCGAGATCAGACTGGAGTTTGTGAACGTCGTCGATGATGGCTTGCTTTCCATCCTGATGCGTGGATCTCACAACGCGATCACTCGAGTTGACGACGGAATGAACGAGACTTTGACCCTCGTCCATTTTCCGAAGGAGCTCCTGTAGAACCGCAAGTTGGCTCTCGAGCTCTTCGCGGGTATCCTTAGTTCCGCTGCAGGCGTTCAGTTTGGCGGTGATCAGCGAAATCCATTCCCTGGCTTTCTGAACCAGCGCCGCGAACGTTTTGTGCTGTTCGCAGGCTTCTTCCGCACGCCCGAGGACGTCTTTTGCCAAGTTACTGGCCACCTGCAGCCGTGAAGTAAGGACCGATAGCTGATTTCGAATATAACTCTCCAAATGGGAGGCCAGAAGATTTTTCGCGTCATTGGCGATGTCGTCCGCTTGCTCCTTGATGTCTTCCAGGTGTTGAATGCAAGCGTTGATGTTTTCAACACTTTTTTCCTTGGCTGCGAGATCGGGCTGAAGCCGCTGCTTGTACGACTTGATCTCAGTCTCAACCTGCAGCAGCTCTTCCGAAACCTCTTCGTAATCCTTCCGGAACTGCTTCAGCTCAGCCCAGACCTGCTGCAACGTCATGTCGACCTGCTCAATCTCATTGCACAAACCATGGAAATCGTTACGCAGGGTACCGACTTCGGTCTCTACCATTTTCTTGCCGGCTTCAGACGTGCATCCGTCCCTGAGCACCAAACTTTTGGCTTCAAGGAGGGCGCTCATTTTCTCTGAGCCTTGCTTTCTCTTCGGCAAGAGTTTTTCAAGGTCTTCGATTGCGGCTTCGAGCGCCAATCGGTCGCTGAGACTTTTTGTGAGGTTGGGAATTTTCGATCGAATCTGACGCATCCAGTTGATCAGTTCGTCGGCACACTCTTTCAACTTGCTGTGTTGTGTGTAGATCTCGTTCAGAGTCGCAATAGCGCTCTCGATCTCAGTAATAAGCTCGTGATATCTGGATACGGCTTTCTCGCCTTTCTCGGTGTACTTGTTGGGCGGTTTGGACACGAGAATCTTCGCGGTCTTGTTTCGAAGCTGAAACACGGTACTTTCGTCCTGTTTCATGACGTAGAGCAGATGTTTCACAGCTTCCCATTGACCCCGTTTCTCCGAAAGGGTGTCTTGTGGCTGGAGAGCGAGCTTGAGATTGCTCTCGGCCTGCTCGATCAGCGATGCGACCTGATTCACCAGATTGAGGTAATCCTTCCAAACGTGCAGTTGATCATCGAGGGCCAACCTAAGGGCGTTCAGTCTGCTCACAAAGTCGCCCTTGAGATCCTGAAGCTCCTGAACCGCGTTGTGAAGAGCGGCATGTCCGGCAGGCGCCGTTTCTCCGAGCAGGCCCTCGCATAGACCGCTGACAACATTGATCTTGGCGAAGATGTCATCCTTGACCTTGAGGAGTTCCTGAACAGTGGTGATGTTATCCTCCAAGTCTGCGACCTCACCGCTCTTCGGCTTTTCGATTTTCTCAAGTGAAGAGATCGCATCTGAGAGTCTGCTACGGGCCTCGTTGATCTTCTGGTCGAAGTTCGTGTGGTTTGCCACGTAGTTCTGCCACTTCGACTCTTGCTCCTGGAACAAAGTGCGGATTCAGAATTTTGGAGCAAATGAGAAACTCACAAAGAAACAAAAACCAGCTAGAAAGATTCTCTGGAGCATATAATACCAACTCGCGGAGCAAGGGTTAGCTGCGTATTACCTTTGCGAACATCTTGATCTGTTTGAAACGTGACTCAAAGTCGCTGAGTCGCGAAATCTTCTTCTCTTTCTGAGCAGAACTTGTCAACGCGCCCAGGTCTTCGAGAACGCAAGTGATTTCCGGTTCCTTGCTGAAGATCTGAGCAACTCGTTCTGTGGACAATGAATCCGCATCAGCAACTGACAAAGAACTTGAGGCGAATCGCCGGGAAGACGAGTTGGGCCCCGTCGTGGTTAAAAACTCCAGGGCAAGAACACAAACGACTTACCGGATATATTGTCAAGCGTTGTCTGCTTCGAGGAAAGTTTGTCCGCGAGTCCGATTGATCTCAACTCGGATTCGATGGTCGACAGCCAGCTTCTCAGCAGCTCGGCCTGTTTCTCAGAGTCATCCAATCGGCTGAGAGTATCTTCGAGGCTTTCTCTATCTTGCACAGCCCCCTTGAGGAGCTCATCGAGGCGTTTTTCCAAAGCATCGATCTCGGCTTTGATAGCAGGATGTCCATCGTGATGAGTGCCCTGGAGGACGGCCGGGAGGTCGCTTTGTTTGAGAGCAGCCACCGCCGCTTGTTTATCATCGAATGAGTTGATGATACTGCGGAGCGTTTCCAGGTTGCTGCGCATCGTCAGTTTGTCGACGCCAGTATCTAGACAGGCGGAAATCTTCTGAGACACACCATTCAACCAATCGGAAATTTCAGTAACTTTAGTCCGGAGTTTCTCATGCTGCAGAACTCGGCTCTCAGCCTCTTGCGTAAGGTCCTTCAGTTGGTCGTGGAGTCGTTTGAAGTCCACG
Organism: Neoseiulus californicus; assembly: GCA_028455905.1. NCBI lineage: Eukaryota > Metazoa > Arthropoda > Arachnida > Mesostigmata > Phytoseiidae > Neoseiulus > Neoseiulus californicus. Next base: position 8,756,676 of record JAMQGS010000004.1, on the reverse strand, counting down.
AGGACCTTCTGCAAACTTTGTTCGGATTCCACATCACGTCCTGGCACGGAATCGGCGCGAGTCTGGAGCTCTTCGAGTTGGTGGACATTGTCGGTCATCTCTGAAAGACTGTCTTGCGCTCTCCGGGCGGTCGCGCGTTTCTTGTCCAACGTCGCCTCGAGCTTGATCATAAGAAGCTGATTGCTCATGTAGTCGATGAAGAGCCGCATTTTCTTCAACGACTCTTCGTATTCGCTCCATAGGAAGCAAGCGGATTGCAGCGTCCTATCGAGAGCGGCTAAGCCATCAAAAATGCTATCGTAAAGATCTTGTAGTTGTTTGATTTGATTCTGAGCGATCTCCCAACCGGCTGGAGAGCTCCCAGACTGGAGAGCCTCGCCGGCTTGTACGCAGATGTTGACAAGGTTCATGAGACTGCTCCGTTGGTCCAGCATAGCATGTATGGCCTCTAACTTCTTCGACATGTCCTCTTTGTTACCGGAAGGCATTTCTACGATTCTGTCATATTTGCTCCGCGCAGCTTCCATGTCTTTGAGGCAAGCAACGTATTTCTCTTGGTACTGTTTATGCTCGACGACATGTTGCTCCGTTTTTCTGGCAATGTCCTGTACGAGAGAGCGAAACGTAAGTCTTTCGCGGAGAGGCACGGAGAATCGGAAGTTCGACCAGACCCCGATTCAACCCAGAAACTCACCTTGCACGTTGCGAGGACCGACTGGAACCTAGTGATTAATTGAGCCGATTGCATCGAGAGTCTCAGTTCACCACTGGATTTTTCCAAAGCATCAGCGTCTTCGCCGAGTTTGTCGAAAGCGGTTTGCGCAGAGCCGATTTCGTTCGCCAGCTCCTGTTGAAGTACCAAATTGATTAACGATTTACTTTCCGGATTTCATCATGTCACCCACGCACCCGCACTCCCGTTCCAATCGCCCAACACCATAATTTTCTTCTACCCGAGTCGCCTAAAATCGGTCGGTGATGACTCACCTTGAACATCTCCTTTTGCTCAATCTTTTCGTCGAGAGTGTTCTTCAAGGAGAACTCTTTGATTTGAGCTTCCCAATCGTTTGTCAACGAGCTGAGTTTCTCGTAGTCGTCCTCGAAATCTTGCCATTGCTTGAGTTGGTCAGCCAGTCTTCGAGTGGCCGCGTCCAACTCTACTTTAGCTGTTTCGAGATCGTGTTCGAAGTTCCTCACAGTCGCCTGCATGTCCGACACGGCCGCAACTTGCAGCCGTCCTTCGACTTTCGAAATGATGTCCTTCAGTTTTGCGATGGTGACCTCGCCTTCGGCGATCTGGTTTGTCACGCCGGTCGTTAATTTGTCGAGTCGAGAGATCAACACGCTTTTGCTCCCTGTGACGTCGGACCCAGTTTTGAGGCGGTCCTTCATCTTCGGTTGCCAAAGAGTTTCGTGGTTGGACTTCAGTTCTTCAAAGTCGGACATCAGGGATGTCAGGTCTTCGAGAGTTGTTCTGGCGTTCTGGGCAGACGGAAAAACAATAATCGACGTCTTGTCAACCTTTCTACTCAGCTTTGACTCGATAGCTTCGACGTGAATTTAGTAATTAATTCTTTAGGCTTCCGTTCTGATGAAGGAATCGAGCGTTTTGTTCGACTGTGGTTGTTAGCGCACGGGATTTACCTTGAGAGATGCCATCGTTTTAGTGACCTTGTCGTTGGCATCGTCGACTTTCTGCAGATGGTCATCAGTGCGCAGCTTTCCTCTAATGAGTTGCAATCTGCCTTGCAGATGTCGGAGCGTCTGATCGGCAACCTTCATGTTCTGGACCATGTCGTACATTCGCGAAGTGTCGGGCACCCCGCTTTCGAAGTCTCGGAGGAGATTTCCGCCTTCTTCTACGGCCGAATCCACTTCTTCGAGCAACTGGTTAAGCTGCCCGATCATCTCCGAGTCGATGTCAAGTTGCCTTGAGTGCGGAAGCGGAACGAACGTTGTGAACGAGTGTAGGTGACAGGTGGAAGACTTGCCGTGCGAACAAAAGTTAGTACGATTCATTCTAGCTGGTGACCTTGTTACCATCATGGTTACCTGAGAGCTTCCTGAATGTTGACTTGTAGACCGTCCAGCTTCTCTTTCCTGGTCCTGATGCCGTCCCGGATGTTATCTCGGGACGCCGGCGGTATGTCTTGCATGATCGCCTCGGCTTTTGCGTTGGCTTGGTTCAGGAGTGTCTGGCCCTGACTTTTGCACTGGCCGAGCAAAGTCTTCAAATTCGACAGATTTATCGTTAGATATTGTATCACTGCCTGAACTTCTATCTTAACGTCCAGGGTATGTGTTCCTGAACACCGAAATCCTGGAACGCCGACGCCTTGGAGCGCCTTGTCGGGTGGGGAGGGTTTTCTCTATGAAAGCGGAAGCTCACCTGCAACTGTACTCTCTGCGGCTGCCATTCGCTGTCCGGAACTTTTGTCTCGAACGTGATCTGGGCATCATCGAACCACATGTCGAAGGCTGCCAAAGCCTTGTCGAATAATTGGAGACCCTCGAGAGATGAGGACAAACCTGTGATGAGTTTCTTGAGTGAATACAGAAGTGATCTATAGCTTGAGTTGATCTGGGTGACTTTCGTTTGGATAGATTCGAATCGCGATGCCTGGTACAGTGAATGCCCCTCGTCCGTGAAGGCATCGATGTTCTTCTGATAGCTCTCGAGTGATCTTCTGAGGCTTTCGGCTGTTTTCAGGAGCTCCTGTTTCTCCTGTAGACTCGAATTGCGAAGGTTCTGTTGCAGTGATTGGATCTCCGCTTCGGATTGCTGGAGGTAGTTCTCGATGAGTTTCTGGTTCTTTTCGAAACTCGTCCATTGCTTGATGACGTTCTCGAGATTGTGTTGCGCCTCGTCGCGGGTTGCGCTGTGTTGACTCAAGGCTTCTTCAAGTTCAGTCATCTCTCGCTGGATCGCAGCGATACCGACTTCGTTCGTGTTGAGGTAGACCCGCTCGGCGGCTGCCTGGATGCGATTCAGCATCGATCCTCCTTGATCAAACTTTGACTTGAGGTTCTGAAATAGACAGGGATCGGAACTTCGATGAGCAACGTGGAACTCTACACGAAACTCGACAAAAACGGAGTCGAATGCGATCCGCATACTTACGTTCAGCGATTTGAGTTTGTTCTGAATGTGCTCTTGATCGCCGGTCGAGTCATTGTGCTCTTCGAGCTGGTGGCTCAGAGCCTGGAGCCACTCCTTGAACTCGCGGATGAGGTCGTTTAGTTCCGAATGATGCTCCACGGCCACAGCGAGACGCTCTAAGAGCTTTGCTGATTTGTCAACCAGGTTCTCGTACTCGGTTTTTGAATTCTCAACCGAGCTCACAAAATCTTGAGCCTGTTCAAGCTGAGTGGCTTTCTGTACCATGTTCGAGATCGCAGGCTTTTGTGAGATGATGTCTTCGTTAACGAGCTTGTGGGCCTGCAATTGAGCCTTCTTCTCCTGCAGTGTCGCCTTCAGCTGCTCGTTAAGAGTCAGTCCGTTCAGGAAATCACGGATATTTCCTTCCAAAACTTGCTGCGCTTGTTTCAAGTCGGCAACTTGCCCGATGGATTTCTCCAACTTGTTTACTTGGCTGGAGAGATTCTCGCAAAGTTTCTCATAGCGTTTCACGAGGTCTCGAAGTTTACTGCGTATGTTTTCCCGACCGTCTGCCGATGTGAGCGGGTAGACGCGCTCAGCGAGATCGGTCAGGCGATCCAGTTCGGCTTGCTTTTGCGTGACATGATCCAGGAGATCCTCCAGGAATTTCTTGACATCGGCTTGCTCGGCTTGACCTTTCGTCGTATCTAGGAAGCGCACCTCACAGCTGGACAGCCAAGCATCGAAATCTTGGGAGCGAATATCGAAGTCAGAGTGGAGATTCGCGTTCTGGGTCCACTTCTGAGTCGTTTCCCTGATGTTGTTGATGCCGGAAGCGTAAGCATTGCGAAGCGTTTCGACCTTCTCCCCGAAGATGTTCTTCAGGCCATTAACTTGAGACTGACGGTCGAGTAGCTCGGGCTCGAGTTTGCTGAGCTTCTCAACGTACTCGTGTTTGGCTCTTGCGGTGGCTTTGAGCGCGTGTTCCCGAGGTAGGTTATTCACGAGCCAATCTTCGAGTTCTTTACAGGCGCTTTCGGATGTTTCGATTGCGTCGATCACGGATTGGCTCTCGGCACAAATTGTGGCGCAGCTCTGGAAAAGTTGTTCCCACGCCTTTTCGACAACGATTGTTTCCTCTGCAATCATTGAGAGAGGGGATGTAAGAATACCACTTTCTAGAAACTTACCAGAATCCAGGAGATTCATTAGGAAAATTCGAAACATCATGATGAAGTTCATGCTCGCGACAGGCGATTGACTAACCTTTGATAGCAGGATGTCCTGCTTGGGCTGTCTCGTTCAGGACGCGGCTTGTGAGCTGCCGAATAGCGTCTAACTTTCGATCGCCACCGGGTTTGGCCGACTGTATGTCCTTGGCTAGATGTAGGGCCTTTTTCGCGGAGTCTCCGTCGAGGGCCCGGATTGCTTTCAGTTGTTGAACTCGGGATTCTACGTCGCCGATCAAACCTTTCATGTCGACGAGTTTGAGCTTCAGGTCTTCGTGGTGAGTGACTCGTTGCGAGCAGGTCTCAACGCACTGCTGAACCGCAGTCTGGGCCTGCATCTGCTCATCTAAGGCTTTAGTCACCTTATCGTTCACTCTCTGATCGTTCATGTTGGAAGAGTACTCGCGAAGCTTGTTCATCACGGGCTCATGCAAGCAAATGTCCTGGCTCAAGCTCTTGTAGCTTTGCAACTGTGTGATCTTATCGGACAGTGTGGGTACAAGCTCGACCGAAGGCGAAACCTGCTGCTGGAGCTGCTTGAGCCACTCGTCGACGATGCCGAGCGTGTCCTCGAAACCCGACCAGGACAGCAAGTTCGACTCGAGGTTCTTCATCTGGTCGTAGACCTTAGTCCAGCAGTTTTCCCATCGTTCCTTCAAGCGCCGCATCTGCGAGCGGATCTGATCACGCGACTCGATGTTAAGGAATCCTTGGATGGTCTCCCCTAGCTCGGACATTTTTATGACCGGCTTTTCCAGCTCAGCCTTTGCGTTGCATAGGGATCGCAGTTTTTCGACTTTTGAATCAAGTTCCTGTTTTGAATTTCCGCAGGGCAATGCGAGAGCCTGCTCTACTTTTTCCGTATTGACTTGAACCTGCTGACAGCATTCGTTGAACGACTGCTTGGTGCTTATGAGGTTCTTCAACTGTGTGATAGCGTTTTCCAGCGATGTCTTAATCATCTTATACCTTTGTACGATGTGGTGCACCTGGTTCTCGAGAGAAGCGTCCGAACCGTCGGTCGTGATGCGGGACATCATCTGCTCAAGCTGCGAGAACTGAGCCTGACGTGTATTGAGGGTCTGCAACAAGCTTTCTAAAGTTTCGATTTGTTGATCGAAGTTCTGACCCAAGCTGAACGCCTGACTCGTTTCGGACTTTGCCTGCACTTCTATCGAAGACAGCCACTGGCTTAGGTTGGAGATCATTTGCTCGATGGCGTTCCACTGCTGTAACGCGTGCTCAAGTTGAGCCTGATTGTCCGCCAGGTTGATCTCGACTTGGGCAAACGAGTCTTCTACAGCGCTCAGCTCGTTCTGTTTTTCAGGGAACTGATTGACCGCTTGTCTCAGAACGTTCAGCTTCTCTCGTCCTACTGGCATACTTGTAGCGATTTCGGAAAGCGTTGCCAGCTTTGCTTCGACACTGAATTTGTCCATGGCAGGGTTACTACTGACGGTCCATCGAATCTTCTCATCGGTGTTATGAATCCATCGCTGTGCGTCGTTGAATGCGGTTTGATATTTCCGCTCCATAAGAGATTGCATTGTCTGAATCGTCTTGTTGGTTTGCTGTAGAACGTTCGCGAAACGCTTCTCAATGTTGTTCAGGTCTTTGAATAGGTGGACCAAGTCGAGCGACTCCTGTTCCTTTTGCAGTCCGGTGATCTCGTCGTTGATTTGCTGAAGCTCGGTGTTCGATTCCAGGCTCTTCTTTACGTCCGTGCACAGCCGCATCGATGTGGAAATATCGTCGGTGTCGCACTTGGAGACAACGTCACGCTGTTCTTTGAGCCACTCGGCAAAACGCGCGAGCCGTTGACGAATCCGATCTTCGGCGTCTTGGACGTTCTGAAGCTTCGATTCCAGAAGAGACGCTTTGGACTGCAATGAGTTCAGTCGTTGCTCGACCGAGTCGAACTGGTTGGTTAGGGGGGCCGTATCGAGAATTCCGTTCAGCGACGAAATCTTATCTCGAACGCTCCGCAGGAAGTTGCGCTGCGTCTCCGCCTCGATGTGGTAGCGGTCCAGAACCGATCGAGCTTTGGGTTCGGACATCTTGGCGAGAGCATCGTCGAGATCGTTGGACATTTCACCAACCCACTTCTCAACCGATGTTCGGGCAACTTCGATCTGATGTAAAGCAGTGTTAAGGTTCTCCAGATTACCGAGGAGCTGAGTGATCTGTTCGTAGAGAACCGAAAACTGCGAAATGCGGTCCTGAGCCTCGTTCTTCAACGAAGTTGTGTTGAAACCCTCCATTGACTCCAATTTCTCGCACAAAGTCTTCACTTTCCGCGCGTACTGTTCCACATTAGGTCGTTTTGAGATGAGGAGCTCCTTCGCTTGGTTCAATTGCGTCGTGGCTTTTGGTATCTCGGAACCTGAAGCGTTCCTCGCTTCTTCGATTTGCTCGACCGTGGTCTTGAGAATGTTATCGACCACGTTCTGGAGGTCGCGGCATTCGTCCCACATCTGTTTTGCCCCGTCGACATTTGCCAGGCGTCTGGCAACGTCGGAGCTGATCACGTCGAAATTCTTCGATATCGTGCTCAAAACGTTTTGAACGCTAGATATCGTGGATGAGTCCTGCTCGATGAGCTTGCGACCCATTTCGTTGACCTGCTCAATGATCGATGACGGGATTGTGTTTTGGATCTGAACGAGCTTCTCCCGAATTTCCTTCAGGGAAACGTACGAGCTATCGAGCGGTCTCAGCGACTGAAGCTCCGAGTGTAGGTTCTCGATTGTCGTGTTCACTGAAGTCGCTGACTGATTGAACTGGTCTAGCTGAGCGTGCATTTTTTCAACTTGTTCCGCTCGGCGACGAAAAAGCTGGTTCACGTTACCGAACATCGTTTGCAGTTTGTTCATTTCGTCGATGAGCGAGGTTGGTCCGCCGTCGACGTCGGTGAGAGTTACCCCAGCCTCTTCCAGTTGGCGTTGGAGATTTCCGACCATCTCACGCTTCTCGATGATCGTGGTTTCGATCGTCTTGAGCGTGTGTTTTACTTTCCGGAGGAATTCGGGGCTGGGTTTTGTTGTTCCCAACTGTTGTTCGAGCAGTTTCAGCTGCTCTATGAGATCGCGTTGCCAGTTGTTGAAGTCGTTGACATCCTTGTTGATCGTCGCCCGCGTGTCCAGCAATTGGCGCTGCGTTGATATTTGGCTGCTGAGCGCGGTGAGCCTTTGCTCTAGAGGTCGAGCAGCTTCGGAGAGCTGCTCAGCGAGTCGATGTACGCTCGGCGTGATTTCGTTGATGTCGTTTGTTGTGTCCTCAATGAGTTTCCGGATGACCTGCAAGAGTATGAGACGATTGAGTGTCTGGGGACTTCTGTCTCCGAGGATAGAGGATAGAGAGGTGGGAGAGAGGTTCAACTCACCGTGGTCGTTTTGTCCACTGTCTGACTCATTGACATCGTTTTGGGCATCTGATCGAGTATCTTCTGCAGGTTGCTCTCTATCGTGACTATGCGTTTCTCGACGGATTTCTGCTCGGTGATCACATTTGCCAAATCGTTGGTTTGTTTGCGGATGGTATCCATAATCACATTTGTCTCTTTTTTGATTGTGAATAGCCTATTTTGCAGCTGCGTCGCCTCTGGATGCAAGAACTCGCTCAGCTTCGATTCGTCGATCTTGCTCTGAACTTCCGTGATCTTCTTCTGCTGTTCTTGGATTTCGGATGCGATCCTCTTCAAGTCAGCAGTCTCTTGCTCGACTTCGTGTGGATTTGTGGCCTTCTTGCGATTTCTGAGAGCTTGCCTGAGTTTCTCGAGCCAATCTTCGAACTTTTCAACTACGCCGTTGTACTCAAAGTGCTCACTCAACGCCGCGTTGATTTGCTCAATCTTCTCCGTGGCTTTCTGATCCACCTTCTGCCATTGAGTTTTGAGCTGTTCCCGGGAGAAATGATGAAGTTAGCTTATACTGGATTTCATGGAGGATTCTGAAACTCCCCGATATTCGGAACTTTCTGCAAGACCTACCTCTTGTATTTTCTGCGGTGCCTCCTCAGGTAGATCATTCATTGTGCATAAATTGTCGGCGTTGGCCATGTGCGATTTGGCGTTGCTTGAAATCGTGGTGATTTTCTGAAGATACGAGCGGCAGTCCTCGATCCTACTGAAACTGGGCGTCGTGTAGGAGAGATCGTTCGCCTGCAACTCGGCCTGTTTCAGCTCCTCCTCAATGGCAGAAAGCAGAGCCTGTTGGGCTTTCTCGGTGTGTTGAATTTTCACAAACTGCTGTTGCGCCGTGTTGATGTTCTGCGCAATTTGAGGCAGCATTGGCAAAACCTCCGCTAAATCATTGTCATCCGACACCTCGGTGATGAGTTGTTCGACCTTGGCCTTGCTCGCTCTGCTCGTATCCGTGAGGTCGGTGGTCGCGACATGTTCCGCAATCTTAAGTGCCTTATTCGCAGCGCACTTGAGTTTGGTGCTCTTCTCCTCCACCTTGTTGAACACAACGTGAGTCTGTTTTTCGATCTTTGTGACCTCCTCCGTGAATTTGCTGTCCTCGAATTGGTACTGCTTCAAACGATTCAGCAGGTCTTGTGTTTTCTCCATGTAGTTCTTGTGCTTCTCTTCTTTGAGACGGAGAGCTTCCATCAGCTCGGACGGCGTCGAATACTTTCCGAATGACGAGTAGTTTGACTCGGCCAAGGCCAGGAGTTCGAGGATCTCTCTTTTCAAATCCTCGCAAGATCTTGCCAATGCCTCGCTGTGTTCTTGCAACGCCTGAACGTTCCTTTTCGCGCACTCGGAAACCAAAGTAAAGTCTCCCTGGAGCTGGTTCACCTGTTGGCTGAGAGCTTTCGGCACGACCATACCAGGGGCGACTCTACGGGCTTCGTCCAAAAGTGCAGACTTCTCAGCTTCCAGCTTAATCACTCGTTGCTCGTGTTCCCTCTGAATGTTCTGTAGCTGATCAACGGGCAGCTCGCTCGTTTTGATTTCAGTCATCCATTTAGTAACCTTGTGAACTTCCTCTCGATAGATGATGATTTTGTGAATCGTTTCCGAAACTTTAGTAGTCATCTCTATCGACGGAACCAGTTGTTGATACCTCTGAACCAGAAACTCGAGGTTCTCCTTCTCCGCCACCGCCTGCTCCTGAGTCATGTTCGGTATCTTGAAGAGGAAAAACATTCCATGACTAAAAGCAAGGACGACGACTCGCATCGAGCTTCCATCGAATCATTCAAAGCTTGCGACACTCACCAACTGTTGTAACTGTCGGATGAGCCATTTGATATCATCCTCTTTCGAAGTCACATCAGCGCAGATGGCGTTAAACTTCTCTCGAAGTTTCTCGTAGTCGCTCGATGAGGGTATATCGTTTTCGAGAAGTGTGGTAACGTTCTTGTCTACTTCGTCCATCCAAGTTATCAAGGTGTTTATTCTGGCGGAGCAAATTAGGCCGACTAAGTAACTAAATCATACATTTAGAATGGTTTTAAATACCAATTATATGCGTTTCGGCAATGGGAATTTCGGCGGGAATTGGGATCGTCTCGGTGACATGGGAGAAATATCGAGACGGTACTTCTGGTATGGAGAGAGCGAGCAAGGCGGGACTCGTGACTGGGAACATGGTGAGGCTTTTCGAGGAATTCGAGACTGACAGAATATTTCGACGAATACGTCGTCGTTCGTTCGAAGTTTGCAAAATCAGTGGGGTTGGTGCATTTGCGGTCCATCTAACGACGACAAGCGACAAGACAGACACAGCTCATTGATTTTCGAGCATGCAAACACCAAGTGACTGTGGAACATCCGATTCGGGTTCCAGCAAATCGTCTCTACGTGAGAGATCAACCCTCCAACTCGACCTGAATTCTACCTTACGTATTCATGCGGGCCCTCACCTGGTTTGATACTCGGTGTATTGCTTGTCTGACATGGTCAAAAGATTCTTCGTTCTTTGGATTTCGTCGATCACATCTTTCAGCTCCCGATGGTTGTTCAGCATCATCTCGCTGTTGAACGGATGCACCGGTCGTGTGTCGTTGTTGGTTGCCAAAGCCTCCATGTCTCGAATGATTTCGTGCAACAACTTAAGATCACCACAGTCCTGGAAGAACGCTCGGTGCCGCTGGGCTACGTTGGCACTTTCCGACTGTCCACTGGTAATAAGTACGAGTTCCTCTCGGAGTTCCTTCCTAATGTTCTCAAGATGGAGCATGAACTTCTGGTTAAGTTGATTGAGTTTCGACTGCTCAGATGGATCCGGTAGTTTGCCGATGACCGCGTTGTAGCGTTCTTGCAGAGCTGTCACCCTCTGACTCAACGCTGCAACCTGCGACGGGTCCACGGTCGAGAGAACGTCCTTTGCAGAAGCGATGAACGACAGATACAAGTGTTGATACGGTCTCGAGAAGAACGCCACTTGATCTGTGGTTTTGCTACCCTGTTTTAGGAGAGATTCGGCCTCTGACAGCCATGACTCCAAATTTGTGGAATGCTCCTCCAAATTCGTCCACCTCGTCAATGCTTCGTTCAGCGCCTTTTCCCACTGCTTCGAGAGATCTTGGACATTCTGTGACGGGGAAGAACAAAAAGAAGAATCATTTTCCGGTCTCGATGTGACCCGAACATTTTCTCTCGCAATCGCTAATTCCTATTGCTATTCAAGCTTTCGCCGTACGAACCATAAATCTTTGGTAGATAGAAGCAATCTTCTGGTCCAAGGTGCCGACGTCCGCGTTGGCGGGCCCGGCTTCCTCTTTTATGTCCCGCATGATTTTGTTCTTGCATTCGAGAACAGACTGGATCTCCGAAAGCTTTGAGAAAAAGTCGCGATGCTTTTGGAGGAGCGTCTCCACAGACCGTTTGTCGACAGGAGCTGTCGAAGAGGGAGCTTTGAGGAGAAATACCTTCCAAGAATATTTTTCCGCCACATTGAGAGCGATACAGCAATGAAAGCATCTCGAAACAGTTCGGCCTGAAGCCAATTGTTGTATTTCTTACCGGTATAGGTTGAGATCAATGCTTCGGCCTGATCCAGCCACGGCGGTATTGTTTCGAGTTCGGAAAGTAAAGATGTCAGGTATCCGAGTAGATTCTGTATCTGAGTCAGCCTCGAATTGAGTCTACCCTGAACTATAACCAGTTTATCTTTCTCCATCCTGAGAACGTTTGTTAGCTGTTCGATTTCCGGAGCCGAAAGCTCAGCTACCATTCCTTGAACTTTGCGCGAAAGCTCTCTACATCGTTCGTCGAGGGTGCGTAACTGGAAAAAGTTAAGGAATCGTAGAATGTCATCATTCTGTACTCCCTGGTGAGTCAGAGGCATTGGGAGACTTATGACGTGCATACCTCCATTTGATTCTTGCGCAAATCATCAGCGTGTTTCTCAAGCGCAACCCTCTCATAAGGCAACCTGGTGTTGAGAAGAAGTTCATGCTTGGCAATCGCTTCCTTCAGCGAATCGATCTCCCTTTGAATATCTATACGCTTTCTAAGGGAATCGCCGGCAGTCATAAACGGTGCGATCTGGAAAATCAATCGCCTTACAATGTCGTTTCCTTCGCTTTTGAGAATGTTCGCTCGCTTTCTGTGTATTCGCCGATCTTTTTGATCGACGAGGACATGGAGGCGAACTGGAGAAGGCTCGTGGATTGAGTCTGAAGGAGAGCAAGGTTGCAGAGCGGAAGTTTGCTCGACTCACAATGTGGTTCAGTGCGTTCCATCGTCTTTGTAGATCACTTAATTGGTTTCGGATTGTGCTGGCAAGAGGTTCTTGGACTTTGTCCTGGCAGAAACCTCCTGATTCAACCACGCGGTCCTTTATTTCGGTTAGTTGTTTGGCAGATGCGAAGAATTCCTGCCAACGGAAAGACTTCCTCAGTTCCCGCGGGAGATTTCCATTGGGATTCGTTATTCACGAGAATCAGTTTCAAAATCGTTCTGATTAACGTGCTAAAGTCTCCAATACGCAGATGAACGTGAGAAATTCAGTGACATCAGTGCAAACGCCCACAATACGCACAAGTTTCTTGCTCTCGGGCGCAGACACCATGGTCTCAGCTTCTCTGATCCAGGCATAGACCCTATCGAAGTTCTCAGTGAAGAATCGGAGGTTCTTGAATAGCTGATCCAAAATTTCGTATAACGAGCGCATCTCTGTTTGCACGTCGTCCCATTGCTCAGTGATTTCGCGACCCAGACGTTCGGCTTCTGGGGAGTCTGAAGAGATATCACGGAAATAATTTTCAATGAAGCTTGCCAGTGGACTGCCTTTGAATGCGAAGCGCTCGACGTCGTGAGTCGTGAGCCCTGTGAGCGCTCCCACTCATTCGAATCATTGTTCTCTACTCACTCATGGCTCCGTTTGAGGTGCAGCCGTCGAGCGCGGCCCTGAATTCAAGATTGAGTTTGGCGAAGTCGGTCGTGTAAGTTTCTAGTTGTATCTTAGCTGCGTCCCACTCGTGGTTGATACCATCTCTTAGAGCAAGAGGCACTTTCCACCTGGAGAACACTCCTCTCGCCTTGGAAATGATCGTCAACATTTTCGCTCTTTGCTGATATAACTGTAGCAATAGCTTTCTATCCGAGGATTTCTTCGTAACTTCGCCTAATCGCGTCTTTGAATCTTCGTACAAAGCAGCAATCTTGAATTGCTCCGGCTTGGCCGTATCGAACCACTGCTGGATTTGTTTGAGGTCTTTCAAGAACAGCTCATGATCGTCCACGATGTGCTTCATTCGCACGATGTCATCCGGAGCCATGTCGGGGGGTATTGCGGGTTGAGCTAAGCGGTTTTCGGCATCCTCCAGGAATTGCAGGAACGTCAGGGTCTCGTACGATAGACCGGAGGTGAGTCTAGAGGAGCGTATTCGTTAGCATCCTTGAGTTGATAGTATACCGCACAAAAACTTCGCAGGAGCCTTGGGTTGAGACTTCCGAGCTCCCGTAGGGAACGCACCTTTGCCACCAAGCTTTCAGAAGATTGCCGATGTTTTTCCACCTCTGGTCCACCTGCGGCCACTGCGTCGCGATGGATGTTTCACTGCGTACCCGGTTCCGCAGCGAATGGTAAAGAGACGTCATGTCGCGGTACTCGTTCTTCAAATTACGATATGTCTGCGGGGATGGAATGTGTTCAACTGAGGCTGCTATTTTGCGACCGAACCGGGCCTGGAACCAAATTATTTCCTGAAACTTGGAATGAGAACGCGATACCGACCTTGACTTGTTCGTTGAGGTCAGGATTTTGACTATTCAATGTGTCCTCTGCTCGGGTCAGGAACTCGTTCATCTTCAATAGATCTGGATCGCTGCCCGCGGGCATCTCTCGAAGTTGTGAATACGACTCCGGGTATTTGTGTAGGAACTGAGCTACGTATGTCATCACTGATTTCTCATCCGGTTGTGCGACGTCCACATCTGCGATTATGACAATGGAAAACGGCATGAGTCCCCACGAATCCTAAAGAGATGGGGTGCCAAGGTGCGTTGCAATGTGAGGTGGAACAGTGAACTTTCTCTGACCTTCGGAATCGATAAGTTTCGGAATTCCTAATTCCCTTTCCGCGACGTTGAAAGCGGTGTCGAGTCTCTGCCGGTTGCTCATATTACGAGCGGTGTCCAGATCCACCGAAGAGGGTTTGAGTCTTGAGACGATTGCGAGGAAAGCCATTCCGTCCCGCCAGGATGGACCAAAGTCATTGACGTGAATACCGAAACGCCTGCAGAGTATTTCAGCGTGTTTCAGCACGATTTAGGAACTTCGTATAGTAATCAGCATCTCAATCCCTACTTGTGCCCAGAGTGTATACATAATGGTGCTCACTCCACCCTCGAGAGCTATTAAACCTACTGGCTGATGGCGTTTTTGACCCATTGTAGCAGGGCTTTTCTTGCGCCTCCCTTCCACTTGTCGGCAACTGATTCTCTGTCCCTAGCAGGGGATGCTACATGAGCCGGAGAAGATGCCGAGGGCTGGAAGAGAGCTGTGTGTTGTTCTATCTGGAAGTGCAGGATGATGGTCCATATCAAGCCGAGGATGATGGCCGGTTTCCCGTCGACCACATCAGTCGAGTTGATGTTCACCAACTTTATCCTTCGCCGTTCCAGGAATCTGCACAAGAACGAAATAATTCCCAATAAGTCCCACTGCCCGCGTCTCCTGCAATCGGTGAAATTGGTGACCAAAGCACCGCATATCCACTCACCGAAGAACGTTATTAACATTAGAGATGAAGTGTGGTCTGCGCAAAACCTTCCCCCGTTCCCCAGGGAGAGTTTCACCAGACAACACTTCAAGGAGAGCCAGCAACTTGGTTCCATCCCGGAGATCCTCGATGAGGTCTTTGATGCGCAAAGGTGGGATTCTCTGTGCCAGCACATGGTTTATCCAATTTACAAACACTTTCTTCTGAACCCGCTCTTGTTCGTCTGAAAAACGAGAGAAATCACTTATTATTGTTTTCAGATCACTGAGAGTTCTTGAACCGTACGTAACGGGTCATGGATGCAAAAATTGAATCTAAGCTCGTTTGTAATCTTTAGCTGCTCTTCGATTATGAGCTCGAGTATCGCTCCCAAACATGAATTGTCGGTCAGAAGTGCGATCTGACTGAATTGAAAAGCAGTTGACTAACTCAACGGGTAATTCCCCGAAAATCGCCTCGAGTAGTGCTTTGGAGAGTTTTTCGAGCTATACGCTAATTCGTTCTCTCGATCACCGATGTTGAGCTTCTTGACTCGGCCTAGCGACCCGCATGAGAGCGGGAAGGATGCCCTGATTCACCGATGTCTCTACAAAAAAGCTTCCTTAGCCATTCTGATTGCTTGAAGAAGCTCATCCCCGCTCATAACATTCGCCGTATTCCTCTTTGTGTTTGTTTTCTTTCATCGAAACGTTTGTTGATGACCCAGAGATACAACGGGGGGAACGATCTCACAAGAGTGAAACTCGAACAGCTCGGAACTCAGAGGAAAATCCGCAGGCTGGTAAATCCTCAAGAGTGACCCTGGACTGATTCCTTTCCATGCATTGACCCACTCTAGAACCACGAGTGTGCAGTTCATCGTGTTGGGACTCGGCACTCGAGCGTCGCTGGCGTTTCATTGTTCGTATCCCCAGACTGGAAGCGTCAAGGCATCGGCTCAGCGTGTCACTTGAGCTTCGTGAGAGTACGGGATTGTCGAGGTGTCGAAAACGGTCTTTGTGAATAATAATCATTATCAGAGACAAGAGAAAGATAATCGTTTATGCGCTGACTGATGTCCAGGGCAGTGGGCAATGTGCCGTGGCAAACGTTGTCGGGCTCTCTTGATGTCGTCATTATATTGTTCTCGAATCCCGGTCTGCGGCCGGATCTTTCGCCCTCTAGAGTGAGAACCGACGAGATCACACCAGGGAGACGTTCAAGGGGCGAGAAAGTCACTGGAAGGGATTTATGGCGATTTCGTTCTCATGAGGTAACACGTTTTACGACGACAGATTTATGGAACACAAGGCACGCTATCTCCAGCCAAGACGGCCATACGTGTGTCAGCTGTTCACACGTTTTTACTCGTTACGTGGACCGAAAGAATCGATGCTAGAAGTTCGCGAGGACAACGATTTGCCCGTGCACGAAATGTCACCGCGGCGGCGGCGGCCGCCGTGTCTGTTCTATAAATATCGCGGAAGCCTCTTTTAGCGGCGGTTTTAAAAGAAGCAGGTCACTTAGCGGAGACAGGTGACCGAAATCTCTGATTTGCATCTGTTCCATTCATTTGCCGATGCACGAGATCCCGCCGATCTCGAGATATCAGGCCTCGCTTCAATCAACGATTACTCCGAGGCAATCGTTCATCACGTCAGCGGCCGGGACCACTGTTTAGAAGAAGGAAAAAAGTTCAGTTGTGAGTTTGGTTTGTGACCGTTCGCACTCGATTGTTTCCGTCGTCATCGCCGGTGTCGGAGATCAATCGCCGCCGGATGCGGCTTACGATTCCGTCGCTACAATTCCCTCGAAAATCTATTTCAGGAACCCTGAATCCAACTTGGGCCTCATCGTCAAAAACTCACAGTACTCATCGATGATATCGGCTCCGCGAGAGCCTCGTCGACCTCTTCGATCCAGTTTATCTTTTCGGAACGAACGAAGACCTCACGACCATAAATGGGTCTCCACTGGTGCGGCCGGAGGAGTCGAGTTCATAGTGAGGATTCGTCTCCTGACTTCATGACTGTCGTCAACGTCATCACCGCCGGCACAGCCATCATCAACACTGATCCCACAGGCGCAAGCAAAGTGCCTAGCACAAGTTTAAAATGGGAACTCAACCGACTGCTTGAGGCAAGAAAGCCCGGGGCAATCACAACCATCTGGCCCTTCACTGGGTGGAGCTGGGTGGAGGGTATCCCCAACCTATGGAGAGGGACTGCTTGAAGGAGGTGATAGGCGTGCAGCATGCTTATGGGGAGAACAAAATAAAATACTCGTAGACAAATCAATCCGCACTCCTCAGCTCCGTCGCATGATCGTTCCATTTCGGCCGCAGTTGGAGTGCGGGACATTGAGGAGGTTGATTGGGAAACTCTGCAACTCGTTGGCGGCGGATTCCGAGTCAAGAACGGTCTCGATGTCACGAGGAAAGGTGAAAAATCGCTAAATTAGGAGAAGCGGCTAGAGATAAGGTAGAGAGCCATGAGGTTCAATTAGGTTAGCCATTCACGACGACCATCTTGCGGGCCGCAGGCACAGGATGGTGAAGCATCGTTTTCTCGGAAGAACGTGAACCGGCGATCAAAATCCGAGACTGTGCCCTCCGCTAGCTCCGTCCGCGCGTCTGACACGGAATAACAGAGTTGTAAAGGCACTGCCATAAAACTCTGATATTCTCCATTTCGAGTAGCGATGGCAACACATGAGGCGGTCAACCAGTTGAGCCAGAGTCGAGTCATCGATGCTCTTACCATGAATGAACGCACGCGACCAGTCCAGATTTGGAAGCAACTGGCAATTGTTTCCCAAGAATGGACATTGGAGAGACCCGAAAAAACTTGGAAACCAGGGAACACGAGAACGATGCCCTATAGTCAGTATAGTCTGCTTCTATCCCCGGACCTTCGCTGACCGGCTGCGGGTTGAGGGTTACTGGAATTGTTAGCAACTTGAGGAAAGCTCCGATTCCTCGGAGACCTTGACACTTGGCGGGAGCACCCATCTGATTATACAATATTAACGTGTCTGTCGTCGAGTGATTTTTAAATGGCGGCTCCTTCATTGTATAGGTTACCGACTCCGCCCTGCAGTTCCGGGCCCTTATAGGTCAAAGACCTCCTTCACCTCACCTGCGGCCACGCGTTCTGGATCAAACTAGCCGCAAAGGTTGCCCACGTGCACCCGATGTCTGTCCGGGTCTCAGGGAACCCGAATCGAGACGCGAAGGGAAACGAGCTCTTGATCGAATCGGATTCAACAGAGCTCTCCGAATCACCCTTTTGTGAATTCATGGAGGCGATCAAGTCCCAACTTTTGAGACAATCCGTGCCCATGTCCGCGGCTCCACAGAAGCTATTCTAGTCACCAGAAATGCCACGCGAACCCGCAAGGTCCACTCAAAGTCAAGGTCAACCACAGAATATCTCAACTGATGAGTTGTGCTGAAAACGCGGCATTGCGTTGTTACGATTTCAGCAGCAGAACGCTCGAAAATATCATTTCCCTGTTCGAGTCAATCGTCGTTAACAGGGGGTGAGATCGAGTTGCAATTCGACTTTCATCCTGAAATGACGGGAATGAATTCGCCGATGCTCCTGTATTTGACGCGGTGCCTAGCTGATATCAGCTGTGATATGAACTCAAATTTTGATGTACCATTCATGGATTTGGTAATGGTTTATTTGTCGTCAGAGGGCTGATACCTTCGAGCTATATTGATAGTAATTTCTGCAGGTGGATTAACACGGGATTCATGAACTTATGGCTCAATATGGGAATGCAGAGCGGCTGCAGTGAGACAAGGCGGCAATATCCTCAAAAACGGGATTCAGTCCGGGTGCTCATGAATCTGATATTTCACCAATATCGAGATTACAGCATGTTCAGATCGACTTATTTCCCTCTCTTCAGAAGAAACTTCGAATAATCTCACAACTTCTTCCATCACCCCAACGACTCGATCTCATTCTAGAGGTGGTTCTCACCGGTAAACTCATAGACCTCACCCATCCACTTTCATCCTTTTCTCAGCACTGGCGGCATCGTTAATCTCGCGATTCGATATCCCAGTAGGAGGAAGCGGAAACCGAACTGTTCCCGATTAAGATTGATCCCGTTTACACGAGTGATGTAAAAATAGTGAGAAAGCGCAAACTCGAGATGAATCATCGCTCAACACTGCACACGTACATCACCGGCCATTGAATTCACCGCAGTAAAAATATTCGACGCCGATCGCAATCTCCTGAGGTTTAGCGAACGACAAGCAACCTGTCACTTGGTGCGGGGAGAAATCGAAAACTTTCGCTTCCATTTGCTGCTTCGATTCAGCCGGCAACGAATGTGGAACTCGGTCGTTTAGTTGGCCTTTTTTTCTGCAGAGCGCTCGATTTGGAATTCGCGAGCGGTGAATTACCATCTGCTTACTGTTCAAAGTAATTGCGCCGGCCCAAATTGCAGCGTATGCTTTTCTATTAGCTCGTTGGGAGAATGCTACCCACGCTGCCTCACGGTGTTCTGTTCTCTATCCGACTGCGATTCGTTCCGTCATTCGGAAGTCTCTTAAGAAATCATTCCGGCACAATTCGCATAGGACGCCATCTTCCTTTCGGACGAGGACCCATAGAGGGATGTCATCATCTACTCTACCGTAGTCGTCTCCGGATAATTTCTGCGTAATACACGGAAAGTTGCCCAGCGGAACATTTCAAAACTAATGACCACGTGCTATAAGCATCGGATGCACTACTGGACTGAGGAAAACGTTACGCGCGGATTCGACTAAGAACTCGATGAAATCAGAAATGTTGAGACCGGGTTATACTCTTGTCGTCGTGCAAGGAGCTGCGGCTCTAGGCAGAACCATGGAGGAGTGACTTCGAAGGGTGAACGAAAGGTCGGCATTCGATTCCGGAGCGGTTCTGAAAGCCCGCCAGCTTCGAAAGTGGCCTCAAGCCGATGTCTTCAAAGCGCTGAGCTTCGCTGTCTCAGCCGTCGTAAAGAGAGTCTTTACTCAACAATGGTGGGAGAGCTTCCAGCAACGCTCGAGCAGATATCTATCTACAAGTGCCTTTCGTGAACAATTTCTATCTGACTCTGCTCGAAAAAGGTGTAAAAGGTGATTCCTCTCACGTTCGCTCCTGCGAATCCAGCCTGGAGAGCTGTACTTCGAGCCAGTTCTTAGCCGCTTTTCTCCGAAATTCGCCCGGGCCCAGCTCAAATCTCGATCGAGACTGCAGGGGCTGAGCCCGATTAGGCTTACATGAAACGCGGAGATCGAATTTTCGCTGGCTTTGAGTCCCTTTCGAGCTCGCCCGACTTGTCAGCAGTGTTTTGGGCTCGGTATTTGGGTTTCCTGCTCTGATTTACAGGAAAAAAAGTTCCCAGTCCGGTGAAGAGGGCCGCCAGTATGCGGCAACGAGACAAAGCTGCTAGACCAAGACACTTTTTCGGAATCCCAAAAGTCACCCGTCTATACAGTATTTCTAGGTGTCTCGTTAGAGAGGGCCTATTCGTCTCACTTGCAGCCATGCGAGCCGTTTTAGTACATCGCGCCGCTCACAGAAGTCCTCACCGCAGCGTTTGTCACTGGCTTATACAACAGCATCCGGGGCCCACTGACCCTTCAGGTCGATGCACGAATCGTGAGTCTCTGAACGTGCTATAGTCTTGCGGAGTCGATTGTGGGCTGCCTAAAAGAGACTCACAAAATCATCCTTCGGCGGAACGACTAAACGCCGAGTCGGACGAAAGTGTCAACCGTCGCTGAGAAGTCGTGTATCGCACAGTGACTAGTCAGGGCGGGGCTGGAAAAGCTGAAACCTCATCGAGCTCGAAGTTTCTTCTCCAATTTGCTTGCCTCGGCAATTCTCAAGAATCAGTCGGCTCACGGCTGCAAAAGAGGCAGTTTAAGCGCGTCTCGTTTTTCGGAGCAATATTCTGTCAAAGAATAGCTCAGTCCTAAGCAATGCCGGAATCAGCCTTTGGAGAGAGCGGACCTCATCCCTATATTGACCGACGGGATGGCGCAGTGGAAACACGGCGGCCTCTCGAGCGGGAGGTTCCGAGTACGATTCCCGGAGCCGGCTACTTCAAGAAAGGTTTCTATGGTTCCCTCTCTTCTCGGGAGAATACCGAAGTAGATTCTAGGCCGTAGCCGACCCTACCACAGACTGGGCCTGGCCCTAATGTGTGAAAAAAAATTATCCGTAGATGTCGATGCTGGAAAAGGGTACAGATAGCGCTGAGCCCTGTACGAAGGGAACGAAAGAACCACTTGCCTCCCACAATGGCACAAGAGCAGATTATTTTCTGTTGGAGCGTGGATCGTTGGAATTTTCATGGAATGGGCAGATCTCTTCATTTTGAGGTGGTCTACTCGCTCTTGAACGATGTCCGCTGTCCAGTGAGTCGTCAACAACGAATTCAGCTTCTCAGGCTGTCGCACAGCCTTCTGAAGCCAACAAGTCATCCTATCCACCCACTCAGCCAAGCAGCTAGCGAGTCGCTCACTCAGTCCGTCCGTCAAACAGACAGCAGTTCATAAATAGAAAGTACTCTTAAGCGGATCGTGATCCTCTTGGCCCAATGCGTGCTTCATTGTGTCGGCTAGATGTCACGAAACATTGGAAAGCAATTAATGAAATTGACCACACCAGATGAAGAAATATCACTCTATGTCCACCCGACCCAACGTTCACTTCATCACTGATATTTATTATTCCGACAGAAATGCGGTCAGATCGTTCCTCTGCCAATCATTCAGTCTCCTCAGTATTCGACAGCACGTCAGATAGAGGACTGTCAGCCCAAACGTTCACTTTCTTTCGGTTTTTCCTTTCTATTCCCTTCCTTGAGGAATTCTCTGTCAAGACAGTGATTGAAGCCATCATCATCAGCATCGCTCTGTGGTCGTTGAGGTAGGCGGACGAGTCACTCGACGGCCGCCGCGTCGTTCGCGTGGTGTTTTCCGAAAAAACATTTATTCAGTACCGAAACGAAACAGCTCGATAAACACTGACGCAGGTTGCAAGTTCTGAAGAGTAGCTACTATCGTCACCTGTTGGACGTTCGTGAATTCCCGGGTAGCTCTTGATGAGCTCAAGTGCAGTACAATATCACGCAACACTCGCGGTGACTAGCTTGCGGTAGACCGCACATTGGAGGGATGCCACATGAGCCGCAACTCGCCAGAACCACGGAAGACCGAAACGACGAGATTGTGCTCTTCATGAGCTTCCTTACGAGTTCACCTTATCACATGATCCTACCCCGTCATTAAACCATGGTGGCGCTGACTCTCGATTTGTCTATAAGGCACGAAAATATGACCTTGGGCCACTCGTTCGGATGGGTCAACGTTATTCTGATCTGAGCATAATCCGCTACAAGGGAGAATTCCGGGGTTTTTGGTGCGTAATGACTGGAGCATAGTTCCTGCTCTGTTGGATGAAATCAGAAGTACTTTTCCTGGTCCGATCGGGGCCCATGCGGGAAATTGAACTTTTCCCGTCAGCTGCTGCTCGAAACGGTCGCTTGTAATTCACGCGGTTTGGAGAAGCCTCGGGGAACGACAAGAGTTATCGTTGTGTTGAGCATTGCAGGGAAGCCGGCGGTACAGCGGCACCGAGGTTGGGATCCTTGTTTTGTGCAGAGCTGCTTTTCTTTCGCGATTCTACCAAATCGTGTAAAATATCACTGTCGATTCAGGTCGGGGAGAAAGCGAAACAAAGGATGGCAACCTGTCAAATTTATCTTGAGGCGGTTTATATGCCTCGTTGACAGCGGCCCAGATAACATTGTATGCATTATGATCCAGAAGCAATTCACGCCATTGTCGGGTGCGTTGCGCGAGAATCTCAAAGAAAGATTCATCACGCGACCGAAATTCCATGTAATCAAGGAACAGTAACGAATATCATGCCGAAAGGTCCCATCGAGATTTCATGAAGGTGTGTCTCATACTCTCGAACCTCTGACGGTGGCTTGAATAGGCATGCATCCAAGATGAAACAATGAAGGATTACTTCATGTTGGGATCATTCACTTTCATCTCGGCGGATGAGCCGTTGCTGCGACCCACGCAGGAACGAGACGGCTATCATCCGGTCGGCGTTTCATTCGGAAGAGAACAAGCACGTCAGAAATTTTTCTGTCAGACTTTACGTCATCATTGTCTTAATCGGTGAGCACATACACGATCAAGTTTGCACAGATTCTATTCCAAAAATTGTGATGCCACCAGCACTGTTTTTGCCGCTGCGTTTTCGCGAGACTGTTGAGCATTTGGGATTTTCGGCCAAAACGTTGGCTCCAAGTTATACTCGTTCATCTCGGTCTCGCACTCTGTGCTGGACAGAAAGCGGCGTCACTCAAGAAGTTCCACACAGGCAAAAAGTTCACTCAATCGGGACGGATTGAGCGAGATTCTGAGTTATCCTTGGAGAATCGGTCTCTCGAGAGAACCCGTCAGCGTCTGTTCAGCTCGCGATGACTTTTCATTGGAGACTCCACCTACAGTTCGGAGAACTCAGCAATAAAATGAAACAATCGATTCCTCCGTACAGCAACAAAAGTCATCTGACACAGACTCAGAGCAGCTCAAGCACCACCAAAGTCGTATTTGGGCCCGCTGCACGACGATGCCGAGCTGAGGATGCGTCGAATGACTGAAGGTCGGGGTGAGCGGGTTCTGTTTTCCCCGGAATATGAACAGTATCGGTGCCAAAGAAACAGAAGTCAGGGACCGGCTTTGATTGAGTTGATGGTAAACAAGCGATCTACGAGATCTGGCTATTGGTGAATGCGAACGGAAACATTCGCGGGGAGTTACGGAACGGGTGGAGCTCTCATGTGGTAAGCTACTGAAAGGTTAACAGACGGGGCCCGCATGATGCAGAGAAAATAAGGAACCAAAGTTATTGGGCAACCCTTGTATTCAGGTTTACTCGAGCACGTCTGACGCACATACAAGCCTCGAATGTAACCCGGGACCCCGGCAACGTCATCGCCGTCGTCGTCGTCGTCGTATTCTCCCCAAAATTAGGCCCATTACCGCCTTGAAGGGTGGAGCAGTCTTCAGCAGTCTTCATTGGTTTGATTTTACAAAGTTCGAACGTGCAAGGAAGAAACAAGAGGGAAACTACCTATATAAAAATGTCTTGGTCAACAACACAGAGTTTTTTTTCGTTGCTTCCACGGATGCCCTTCTTTCTCATTCAACGCCCAGAATCTGATCAGCGGCTCGGAGTTGGATCGGAATTTTATTCGAATGGAAGAATCACTGTGGACGATACTAACTGCAGATTTTCCGCTATCGGGTGCAATATATGGGGGGCATCGACAACAAAGCGGAGAAGGTCAATGTCGTGTAGACCGAGAATCGCTGTCAAAGATGGTCGGTGCCCCATCGTCTTCGAACACTGTCAAAAATGTTTACTCAACTGGACGACAGTTGACACTTGGCAAGTTTCGAAGGAGAAGCGCGGGCGGATTTTACTATTTTTTCCTGATATCTGAAACCGTGACTAAGAGAGACACTCGATCCACGAGCGCCGATCGAGTTTCGCTGCTTTACAAACACTGTGTCCGCTCGCAGACATAAGGCTCGGTTTCAAAGTAACAAGGGTCTGTTCAACTTGACCCACTTCAGTAAAAGATTGCGCAACCGTCAATGAATGCGCCGTCAGTGTTGGCTGGCGGTGCACACACAGAGCCACACAGGCACGCGGACCGCTGCCATTGGATTTTTTTTAGTTCACTCATTCGGTCTTTTTCAATGATGAATAAATCCGATATCATGACATGCGTGCGTATATCTTTGCGGAAACAGATGATAACAGGTGATTGATGAAGGACTCAGTGAAAGTCATCACAGCCAAAACGGTGTCTTTATCGCTGTCGATGACTTCCCTCACTAACCAAGCTCGAACGGATCTTTTGGATAGTCCGTCACTCACTCAGTCCGTCAGTTGTCCAAGTCACGATCTCGCTCACCGTAGTAGGTCAGTAGACTGAAAGACCACTGCAGATTAGGTCTGATACACCGACGGCTGCGCGAACAGTATCGACGCTGACGTTCAATGACCTTGAAGCCACACAGAGCAAAAAGAAAGTTTGCTAAGGTGTTCGACTCGGGTGCCATCTTCCTGAACGAGGAACTCTTCATGCAGCTTGAAAGAGCCTCTGTGTGACCAAGTACTGAAGTCGTGGAGGGCGGCGCCGTAAACTTCGCCTTAGTGACTTCACGGACTAACAACGACGAGACGATGTGCAAATCGGAAGATGGAACCGCGATTTTTCAGCCCACTGTCAGCTCTCATCGCTCCTACTAGGATGCCTGGATCGCTCGAATCGGGATCAAATTGAACTGCGGCCTAGATTCAGCCGAATTCACGAACGCCTTCATTTCCCCAATCCTCCGTATTTAATATTTTCTTTGAGGCGCGTTCAGGATCCAGGCCGTATTCGGTAAAAACGTGATTTTGAACGCAGGTGCTGGTTAGGTCACGCTTCGTTACGAGACGAGGAGCTTGCTATCGGAAGCTTTCATATAGACGTAGCAGGTCGAGCCAGAACAACAGTTCACCCTGCTTGCCTCTGCTGAATGGAGCCTTTGAGCGCGGGCTCGCGCGGTTCGTCGGACGTAAACACGGCGACATCGCTACCACTGCGCCGCTCAAGGTCCCGACAGCATAGGACGATTTGCAGCCGAGTTTTCTGTCGGTCTTCGTGAAAAATCTTCCTCCGGAGTTCTTGGTACTCAATTGCTCCGTTGGGCCGCGTATGAGGACCCTGTCTCTCTTCGATGACAAGAGACGGCATTCACGGTCGAATGCCATAGTCTGGTGGCTCAAGACAGCTGATCTCTGTCAGCGCACGAATCGGACTCACCTCTGTTGCGACAAATCTGCCGGTCGTACTCGTGGGTTGTATACACATGAATTCCATTCTCAACACTAGGACCAAGCTCGTCGTCGGAGCCGTTTGCATCCAGAAACACAAGCGGTGTTCGAACTCTTCGAGAACTCGGTGAATCGGCCATCACATCACGTCACTCACAGAACTGATCACTCGTTGCCGCCGTTTTCGATGCTGCTCCCGTAGATTCTTTTCGTCCTCCGGTATCTTTGGTCGCTGCTGTTGTTGTAAAAAGGGACAACAGCAGCAGAGCAGCACCTCAACGCGTTAGGAAGATGACAATAATAACTTGGTAACAAACAGATAACTTAATAATCCGGAGATGATGACAACAATGATGTTGCGGTCGTTTCGATGGTAAAGGGCGATTGGCATCATCGCCCCTAAGTTTCGTCGATGTTTTCTTCGAGTTTTAGCCGAAAGTCAACATGGTCTAGCAGTGTGTGTGACAGCAATGTGCTAGTCTCCATGGGGACTGGTCACGGCCGCTCCATGCCGCCGCTGGCTCCGGTGGAAAGGTACTGTCGGCGAGGGGTGCCGGCTGTGAGTCCTCGCTCAGACACACGAGCATGAATTTGCTCAATTCTAGGTTAGCGAGGGACAAGTCCAGGTGTTTCGAACGCCGGCTTCACTATAACCGTGCCTCGCATATGGAGTCTATTCCGGTGACTAGCCGATCCGACAACTGACATACCGATCGAGAGACAGACGAGCGAGCGGCGGATGAAAGAGAACAAGCGGAACGAGGATACCCAGAATGACCCTTAGGTTGTAGCGGCTCGCAGAACTACCCTGCGCAGTGCTAGAGACCGATGAATCGTCGCGCATGGATTGCGATACCATTCCAGGAGCGAACTCTCTATGAAGTCGGCTCGTTTTCTCGTCTCGAATCGTTCTCTCTTTGATAGAGCCTTTCAGGAGGATAATACAACGCCACCCATAGAAGATCCATCTCCGTGGCTCAATCTGTCGCTAAAAATTAATGATTTTCAATAATTAATAATTTCCTTCAGGACCCTTGGAGGATCCTCATCTTTTCGAAGTTTGCTAGATTCAAGTTACATGCGCCTCGGTTGGCCCCCGTGCGCCGCTTTTTCGCGGAATGAACCGGAGTATCATTGTTGCTGGATGAGACCCACCAACTCCAATTATCAGGAGCGCAGGCGGCTTAGATCCCAGCGAGGTTACGATTCGCCGCATTGCACCTGATTGCAAGTAGGACCTAGGTGAATACGAAAGCGACAAGTGGTGGTCCCCGCTTGGATCATTAGTTTCCCGATCTCAAAGTCACCGCAAATCAGGTCTCCTTACGGAGAGGTCCACAATCGGAATCGATGGAACTTTGCCGGTCGAGAGGGCCTTGTCAGGGGTATGTCGTACGCGTGCGACAGTGAATCAGCATCGGTTCAGAATCGTTCAAGAGAAGTCTGAATCGGAGCGCCGAATGAGCCAGTTTCAAAAAAGCTTCTGAGAGTGATGTAGATTGCCGAATAGAAGCTTTGTGAGCCGCATAAACTATTCAAGTACACGTACTCGGGGCCCCTTGGTGTGTATTTCACACACCACTGACTGGTACCCAGAGATCGCTTCGCTCCCAATCGCCCAGGGACAAAGAAAAAACATATAATATCTGCACCCGAGCTATTTTTCGGAAGGAATGCGCTCTGATTCTGCACCCTTTCCGGTTTTTCCATGACCTTCAAGGCTTGTTCGAACTGCAACATTCTCCGTGATTCTCACTGAAGCGCCGGTATCCGTTCTCTATATCAGTAGACGCTTCCATGAGCCGCGGCCAAAGGCGGCTACTTCGATCTCTTCCTTGTGAACGTGACTCACGCTGACATTTTGGAACTATGGTTGCATGTGCAAACAAGGCTCTCAGAGGTCTGCTATTGAATGATCACAGCGGTGGCTTGAGCCCGATTTGAGTGGTGCACAATGGCTTTACCAACGCCACATGAATATTACTTCGAATGTAGTCAAGACGAAACGCTACTCTGTTTGGGCGACGAACTCCTCACCGATCCGGAAGCGAAGGTAGAACGATGTGTCATTTGCTACAGGATTCCCCTCAGTCCTCGGTTCGTTTCATGGGACTGCCACCAGCACATCGTTTGCCCGGAGTGCGGCTCCAAAGTCACCAACTGTCCCATGTGCAGACGCACTGCTCAAGCCCTGTTCCGCAATATCGATGTTCGCAAGTGAGTCCGGAGGAGTGAGGCAAATTGCTGACTCTGAGCACATCCTCTTTTTCATGATGCTTTCGCGCGCAAGAGGTGACGCTGCAATTTTGCTTTCAGAGTGAACAACAGCGTGAAACTCTTCTGTCCGTTTTATCAATTCGGTTGCACTGAAGTTTGTGGTGTCGAAGAATGGAAAGCCCACATCCGGGAATGCCCCCATGAAGGCGCGGCTTGGAAAGCTTACTTGAAACTCGGCTGGGGTACCGCGGATAGCACCGTCAGCTCGTGTTTTTCTTTTCTGATAAAGAATTGTCGGAAAATGAAACTCAAGACGCGACTCAGACTTTTTAATAGTCACGATAACCACATGTGCTAGCCTCAGTGCCGTTGAGGGATATGAGGTGCGGAACTGCTTTCTTATCATCCTGAAGGCAAACTTCGGAAAGAGAAACATCGTCTCCTCGGTTCTCGAATCAACCATCGGCTCCTCTGACGAGGAGAATGCTCACGTAGAAGTGGTGCGCGCAAGAAGCTCAAATCAAATCACAGGGTTACGAGCCCATCGCCTCGTATTTTGTGAAACATCCGAACAAATAAGTTTGTTCTGCCTAATTGTTCTCTCGATGCCGTTCACGATGGCACAGTGGCGCTCGCTCCGACTTGGTGCGTGTGCCTTGACTTTACCAAAGCTTGTTCAAAGTGACATCGAAGTCAGAATGGACACTTCTCGATTTGTGAATAAACTTTCAGGCTGAAACGTCGAAGAACTGATTCTTGCATCGAATTTCTGATTCATGGCAAAAACATTGAAATTCATTAGTATCTCTCTCTGTCATTAGGCTCTAAGCATGGACGACTTAAACTTGACTCGAATAATAATCATTTGAAGATGCCGTCGGAACTTTCTATGTTTTCGTTTCTTTTGAAGAGTCAGGGTTGGCCACTTCGGGAGATGGGTATCTGTGAAAAGACTCACTTTGCAGGTCGATGATAGTCTGTCGGAATTGCTGCTCTTTCTCGTCAACAAAATCTTGACCCTGGAGTTCGATTCGCTGTCGAGTACTGAGGCCGCCATCCGCACTAGCCTCTACAACACCTTCTGTGAAGATCCTGTTGCCGTGAGGGGCCGAAACTATGTCTCGGTGATGACTGACGATTTGTTGGCGACCTTTGTCGTCAGGCGGAGATGCATAATGCCAGCTAGGCTGATCCATGACGCAACTGCATCACTGAAAGACATGCATAATCGGAGTGAGACTCATTCCAATGATCTGAAAGCCCACGGCGCGCTCTCTTGGGACCCGCCTAGATACAGCTCTGAGAGTACTCGTCACATCACACCACGAAGGACTCGAAGACCTGAGTTTCCTTGGATTTTTTCCTCGCATTTCGAGTAGAGTTCTGGTTCTAAAAACGATGGTACCGCGAAAGTCCGGCTTGCCTGATCTATGAATAGAATCTGCATCGTGTTCAAGGGCTTTCCCGCTTGCAACAATGTTAAACAATGATTTAGACGAGGAAAACGTGCCTACCACCAGAGCTCGACTGGATTTATGAGGTTGCTCGAAGGCCGTTTGTCTTCTGCTTCTCTTGGGCGAAAGAGTTACAAAAGTCTATGATTTGTATTCATGCAGTTCTCTAGTTCGATCCGGAATAGGGAACGGCTCCGCCAGCTCCATGTCAGGACAACGAGCCTCGTGTCCTCTCGGGTGTTGGGGAAAGTAACGCCTATTTAATGTTGCGACCGGGGGCCGAAAACCCACTGGTCGATGAACACCTTCGAAGGAGTGTCTCGGGCAGAAGTTCCGAGGGGGAAACTTCTTTCGGAGGATGCGGGGAGGGAGCATGGGATTCAATGAGGATTCTCAAACATCCTCGAAACAGCCCCGATAGAGAGCAAATCTGCCAGCGGCCCGCCAGGGGATCCGATGTAGCCGCGATCATGAACGTTTCTGAGGGGGCTCCAGCAATCCTGCCCTCAGTTCCAGATCGGCACCTCGCTGGTATTGTGACGTCCGCACAATCTATTTATACCGTCAAGTCATCTCGATCTGTGGACCCAATGCATTGCAGGGCGGTCTGTTTACCACCGTCGTCACGTTACATCATGCGAGGGCAGCGAAGAAATTCGAAAGTATTCTACAGATGTGGAATTTTTTCCCAGACTCGCTCTCTCCTTCAATAATATTCGGTTTCTGTGACCGAGCGGCTGACTGACTGTCTTCGCGAGAACATTTGAATCGGAAAGAGCGATCTCGTCCATGGTCTCGTTTCGATCGGGGTCAGACTTCGGGGTGTAGACGCGGCTTCTCAATAAACAGAAACCTCTCGGGCCCAATCTAGTAAACATTTCCAGCCGCTACAATCTGAGAAACCACGGTTCCATCGGGAAGCCGTGGAGAGGTAAGATCCGGCTCCGTAAATTCGAGTGAGCCCGAGGGTTGGAATGCTCTTCAAGCCTTTGCAGAATCGAGAACTCACCCCGTGTCAGTCTCACGTAAGTTTGGTGGTTTCACCACACAGTATAGAACCAACACACTCTGAACACCGGTCAGATCCTGAGTGTGCAGGCTGCGCCCTCAGATCTGAGAGATGCTCGAACCGGCCTCTCTCCGGGTAGGTCCAGACTCCGGTCTGGTGGTCGGTTTACCATCGGCACAGCAACGCCTTAAGCGATGGGCCACGAATCGTTCACAGGGCTCTAACCTAATGTTTCAACCTGACCAGGGCTCAACTGTCTTGAAGGCATCGCGGAATATTCGAAGCAGGCACTTATAGACAAGAATCTAATTCGAAACTCCATACAAAATTTTATTGAAAAATCCAGTTTAACATGTCATTGTATCTACATTATCCCTCCTCGATTCTATGAACCACTACAGCTCTTGAATGCGGCGGGAAGACTGCGGAGTCGGTCCGAGGGTTACCTCACATCCCTCGGACGGCAACTTCATGTCGAACTCGGGTACCTGAACTGTGATCTCACCGGAGACCCACTGGTCGAGCTCTGCGCAATCTTCGGATAAATGCTCTTCAAGAAGTTTCTCGGGAACCGCCGAGAGCACTGAGCCGATAGCGAAAGCACACGCTTGACGAATCATTTGGTGCTCATGATACCGGAACAGTCCACAGAATTGAAGGAGACTCTTGCCCATCTGATACGCCTGCGGAGTGTTTCTTGCCGAGTTCATCACCACTCCCAAGGTTTGCAGAAGCTTCACGAGCAAGAAACTATCATCGTCTTCGAGTTTCAGTGGAACTTCGGAGTCACATTGCCTCATGAGGGGATAGAAGAAATAGCCCGCTACAGGTCCGAAACGATTCTCTTTGGTGTGGATTTCAGTTCTGGAAGCGATTTTTCGAGTTTTTTCCGCTATCCGTCGCCCCACGATCTCTCTCCAGTGCTTCTGGAGAACTTGACCGCTGCTCTCCTCTAGGTCGTCCCAGTCACTGGACCACTCGACTCTGTTCTTGCCTTCGCTAGTCACTAGTCTGTCGAGGTTTTTCCGAATATCCGACGCTTTCGGCCCGTCATCCTGTTCGATTTCCATTTTCGACTCTACAGCGGGATCCTCTTTCGTGAAACGATCGCTCGCCAGCATGATCGCCGAAAGTATTTCAATCCGATGTCTATGATTCACGTGAATGCTGAAGAAAGTGTTGATTAGATAGGTTGACGAGCTGATGGGGGCGTGAATCAGGAGCAGTACCAGAGCTTCTCTTTTCAGAGCCGGGGTCTTCGGGTAAACGCGGGGAGCCTCTTCGGCGAAAAGTACCAGGCGACACATTTGTTCAGCGATGTCTTTGAGCTCGTCGGGGTACTTCTTGATCAGAGACGGCAGATGTTCGAGGCAGATTTTGATTTGTTCGATATTTTCCCCATCGTTTCCGGGAACGAGCAGCTGTAGACAATTCCGGAGGTACAACGGCACTTTGCATTTTGGATCGATTTTGTACACGATGTCATCGTCGTCTTCATCATCACCCGGCTCAGAATCATCGTCGCTATCTACCGCGACTTTTTGTGACGAGAGTTTCTCCCCAGCAGCCTGTGATTGGGCGTGCACAGTTTCTCCAGGTGTCTTCATGTATTCAAGAAGCTCTGAGAAGCCTGCTGCGATGGGGAACTCAGGTTTTTTGACTTGAGATTTGACAGCCCCGAGGAACTCTTGACCAACGATCATTCCGAAATTCCTCAGCGTTTCATCGGGGTCTCCGAGGTGATTCTGAACTCCGTGGAGGCAAGCTTTGATGCAGAGTTGCTCAGACTCAATGTCGAGTTTGTAACCTGCCTGTATGAATCCGCATAAGACCAACAAAGCGCTCGTGAGGTAGAACTGCTGCTCCGTGTTCTGATGTCTCATCAATACTTTATCAGCCCACGCATGGAAAACGTCGACTGCCGCTTGACTTGCAATCGGTTTCCGAGCCGGAGAACTGAGCAGGTACCCCATTACGTTTCTGACGACACGACCACAAGTGAAATATCTCCCGAGCAGGAGTTTGTCGACAAGGATATGCTTGATGTTGGAATCAGTCAAGACAGAGTCCTCCAGCAGCCAATCCATCTGTTTGTAGCACGGAGTCCTGTAGCAAAGGAGGACGACCACGTTCTCCTTCAGATCCGCAGGAACTCTCCGCACGACGCGCTGCGCGACGGTGCGGAAAATGAAATCGTCCGCAGTCTCCAAGATGAACGAAATGAGAGATTTTAGAGATTCCTGGTGATGCCTAGCTAACAACCCCAGCATCATTGAAACTGTGCTGTAGTTATTGTCGCTGTTTCGTCTGAGGTTCTCAGCCATGACTTTCAAGTGCTTGGATAAAGCCGACGACAATAACTTCAGATAACGCGTTTCACTGAAAAACGGCGGCAGCTCTGATTTCAGCTCGTTCGCGAGCTTCGTGGGTATGTTGGTCAGAGTCTGACAAGTGATCCTTGTGTTGTTTCGAGAAAGGTTCTCTTGGAAAAGCTTTCCCAAGAAATCCCGTGTCATAATCGTACTGAGCAGCTCGGCGAGCGCGAGCTTCCTGAAGCCTTCGGAACACGCAGAAACCGCCTGGACGACTTCACGGATCAAGTCTGAAGGTCTCAAGAGGTTGAGAATACTGATGACATCCCTTCTCCGTTCACTGACATCCACATTGAGTAGAACATTTTTGACGAAGAATAGGAACGTCTGGCGATCCTGGGCACTCTGAATATTCGAGGGCAGCGTCACAGTCGACTTCAGCGACGTCTTGAGTCTTTCAGCAGCCTCCATGGTCGAGTCTCCGTTCCTCTTCCGCAACTTCCACGCAGGATAGTCTAATCCTGCTTTTGGAACGCATCACATGTCGGAGTTTGGCACCGAGAACCGCGGTGTCCGATGGGAGGACACTGCCCTAAGAATCGAGGTGTGTTTGGGATGGCGCGGAGAAGTATTCAAGGATACCGATATATGTATGGGTCGCGCACGGGATCGACAGACTTTTCTTCGTCGATCTCAGTGCCAGATACACTGCAGAAATAAGTCACTGATTGTTAACCGCGAGTGGGAATCGCCGTGGGTGATCTACGCCTCGCCGGAGCAAGGCTGAGACTGGGAGTTTCGACACAGGACCTCATCATTGTCTTTGACAGAATTTCTCCCGGAAAATTTCCATGGTATCCCACGATCTCCATCGCTTGACTAAAGAGACTTGGAGAGGAACGCAGTAGATTTTCAAGGACTTTGGCGGCAGCCGTGAAGGACTTCGAGCTCTCGTCACGGGTTATGATCCATCGATCAAATCATTTTGGATCGATAGATGAGGGGATCGATAGATTCCGGTTGAATGTTCCTTCTCTCGCGGTGTTGGAGCTGAATCGATGAACCATCGTCCGGAACATCGTTTGCAGTCACGTATTCTTTGAGTCGTGCGAGACCTTCTGAGCCCTCTGGGTGTGATGAAGTTCTCGCGGAGATACTCTACGATCTCCTTCGATGAGAGGGGTGTTTATTGATGATTTATGATTTCAATCGAATTCCGGAGTGATCGAAGGCTCGCTGTCCGGTGAGCTGTACACCGAAATACCCGCGGCCATGGTGGTATAGAGACTGAGCCCCGCTCCTCATGAATGGAGGATCTCGTTGCGGCTCTCGGTTGCTTTCACTCCCATGTTCCTCCGACTGGTGCGCCCTTCCACACATCTGTCACCCACTGCCCTCCAGGATGACGTGTCGGCTGGAAGTTCCGCAAACGAGATTTATCCGAAGCGGGCTTTCCACGCGGGTTATCGCATCCGGCTCGTAATCCACAACTTCCCGGTACAAGGTACAACGCATAATTCCAGCTCGTAATTGAATTCATCCGCTCCGAACGAGTTGATTAGCTTCCGCTTCGGCGCGTTCGCCGGGGTAATGGAGCTCTACATGCTGCGCTCGACGACTTCTAAGAGCGTTCTCTCTGGTCAATCTTGGAGAACGCCTGAGAAGCGGAAACTTGCGGCACGCACGATTCAGAGTAATTATTTGAAAACGTTTTGGAGTAAACACATGCACATGAAAGAAGCCTGGTTCCTTATTGAGACAGAAGCGGAAAGCTACAACGAATAACTCCTTGTCCCGTGTACTTAATGGTACGCAGACTCAGAGTATCGACACGCACCCTTTTTATACCGAGATGTTCCGCCACAAATTCTAGGCGGGTCAGATCGCTTGAATTACACAGGGCAACAGGGGAAAAAAATTCGAGAAACAGAGAAGGTGACAGCAGAATCTGTTTTTTAACTCGCGTTTTCGTGTTTCATCGAGTCTTTCGATTTCGTGATCTTTTGTCTGGAAGAAAGTCTATCTCCGCTCCCGACACGAAAACCTGAAACCAATGAAAACAAGAATGGCTGGTGGAAGTCAAAACTCTTATTCTTTGGAACTGATGAAGCATTTGGTGAGCGACAGCCTCGAGTGTGGCCGTTCTGAGCCCTCGCATATCAGGTTGCAGCAGTAATCAGCCATCATCTGTGCGTCCCAACGCCCTGACATGCTCAGAGATTTTTATAGAGGCAATTCGCACCGGAGGAGGAATTTTCGACGAAATCGAAAGACTCGATGAAACACGAAAACGCGACCGAGAAAACAAATTCTGCGTCCAGATTCGGAATCAGCGACCCCGGTTCAGCCCTATATAGCTGTCACCTTCTCTGTTTCTCGATTGTTCTCTGCATCTCTCCAGCCAATAGGAACCGGAAAAATCTGGGAATGGGCCACGTCCTAGGTCGAGGTCGATGGGTCGGACGAAAATGGCTCGCGGGCCGCCATTTGCAAACCTCTAATTCATGCGATATCGTTTTCCTTTAAAACATCTCCATATTCCGTTGCTTTTACCGATCTTTATTTGTTGATTTCTCGCACTCTCGGGCAGGATATCCTATTCTCTTGCTTTCGGACGCCAGCTCTATTTCACGCCAGCTCTTGCTCGACTCTCAAGGTCATGTTCTATATGCATCTCCTTGTCATTGCATTCGATGCGCACTGGATTTCGCCTCTTAATCAAATATTGTAGGGGTTGAAGACTCCGCTCAAACAACAGATCATCTCGCAGGAATATTCCGCTCCCTACTTTGCACCCGTTCGTGTCTCCGATCGGATCGAGCAGCGTATCTGCTGAAGTTCCTCGGCTAGCGAATGCTGATCATCTTCGGTCATCCCGTCTGAAATTCTGCCGTCGTCGACCCACATACTGCCGCGGCCAGTTGGGCATCCCCGAGGGATCCCGGGGCCCTAAGTAATGCCAATAGCTTCCCGGTAATTCTACATCCCTCGCAAAATCCTGATAATCCGTGCGACCATTCCTGAAAAAGACGAAGACAAATCGAGTTCATATCAAGCAAGAGCTCCAATGCGAAAAGGAGGAACGCTCACAGTGCTCTTCGACTTAACGGTATCGCAGAAAAACGTGGTAATGTTTATTCTCCCACCTCGCCGGACTCCTGGAACGGTGTCTAGAGTGATTCCGTGAGCTCGGAGGGGGACTCTGGCGTCTGGGATGAGCCACCGACCTCGGCGGCGAGGTTCGCGGAAGACGACTTTCGCGCTTGGAGGACCTAACGAGAACGAAGAGATTTTACCAGAGCCTTGTGGATCACGATTGAAGAGTATTGGAACACAGAATAATCCGGCTGACCTGAAACAATGCCGGCGCGGGCAGTCAACTTACCCTTCAGTATTC
Organism: Neoseiulus californicus; assembly: GCA_028455905.1. Lineage (NCBI taxonomy): Eukaryota > Metazoa > Arthropoda > Arachnida > Mesostigmata > Phytoseiidae > Neoseiulus > Neoseiulus californicus. Next base: position 8,720,890 of record JAMQGS010000004.1, on the reverse strand, counting down.
GCGAGATCTCCGCGTGCTCCACCGAGGAGTTTACTGAAGTTCACGCGAACCTCATTCTCTCGTGTCCCTCTTTTCATCGTGCCTCCGATGGAATGCCATCGCTTCAAGTTTGGTTCTTCCGATGGCTGTAGCTGGTGTAATGCGTCTTTCAATTCTGGGTGATCGAACTCATGGCCGCGTCCCGCCTCAAATCTTCGGATGGCTTCTCCGGGTTCGAAACCCAACTTTTCAATCATGTACCTGTCACAAAGACGCCATGTTTCAACCTCGAAGTGATTGTTCTATTCCCGGAACAGATCGACCTAGAGGGAGATTCTCTCTCTAAACGCACCGGCATATAACATAGCCCGTCCGGTTCACACCGTGAGTGCAATGGACACCGATCAACTTGAGGGTATCCGTTTCATTCGCTTCGATGAATCGATCTATGTGGCGGAACACTCTGAGGAGGTAGGTAAGAAAAAGAATTAGCTGAAAACACTCGGAGCTCGCTTGAAATGCTTTGAACGGTTTGTTCATCAGTTAGGTACTGTCCGAAGACACCGTAGGCTTAAACTGACCTCTCGATTTCATCTTGCGAGGGGAGGGTTCCGCGGCCGTGGAATGGTTCCTGGTGATGAATTACATCCTTGTGCGCGTAAATCTGTAGAAAGGAACGAATGTTTTGTGAGTGTTCGCTCTAGACTGCCTGAGCGAACAAAGCGGAGCTCTTAATGAAGATATGCGTTCCGATCATCTGAATTAATAAGAATGTTCACCTCAGTATTATAATATCGCTTCGTTAGCACCAAGTTCAGAACGATCCCCAGATTGCTGACTCGTTCGAGCAAATTCGTCGAGTTGAACTCTATCCCACGCCTGACAGCCTGGAATGAAGTCATTCAAGTGCACTGAGACTGCACGCCGACGGATCCATTGGACTTTCTCTGTCACTCATGTATACTCGGATCATTCGATGAATCGGAGATGAATTGCGCGCGAGCCATATAGACACTCACGCCGTTGTAGGGTGTTTTGAAGGGAAGGAAGCGAGTTCCCTCGATGACATCTTTCATGGGCCTGTATTTATCCCATCTGAAATGTGGGAGATACTCAGTTGATGTACGACGCTCTGCGAACTTGAATGACCCGAACTGTCGACCACATGCTGCACTCAATCGGCACATCGAACGTGGTTGACAGTCGAGGAGTTCAAACAGAAAACTTCTCGTGCGACGTAAATTTTCCTGCGTGCGGTGAAAATCACGGTGTAAGTTTTTTTTCGTCATAGTCTTCCCGAGGGAATCATTTTTCTAACTGACTTCCCGTCGATGAACGGTTTGCCGTCTTTCGGCAATGAAGTTCCCAAAATCGTAACGAAAATCGTAGTGGAAAAAGCTCGCCTTGTCGGAATTGTAGGTTTTTTGCCCATCGGTGAAGGGTCACTGAAGTCAACGAACTTCCTCGCGAATCAAATCAAACCAGCACAATCCTGTTCTCTCGAAATATTCCAACAGACTCGGACAGGGAAAGGATCTGTTTTTTCGTCAGTGTTTATTTTATTCCATCGAGCATACCGCTAGCAGAAGCCCCCTAACTTGTTGCTCTCTCTCACGGTTACAATAAATACCGCGAAATTCAAAAACTGGAATTCAATTGTCGGCTGGACACCGACTCAATTTCCTTTCTTCCTCTGAAGCTCCAAGCTTCAACTGAATACTGCTCAAGGAAGGAGGCGAGAGAGGTTCGGGATGAGATTTGGTGGGAGGTCGACAGAGAACGAGCCAATTTCTTGAAGAGAACAATGAAAGACAGCGACCTCGCGCAAACTCCAACGTGTCTTTCTCCCACATCCGTGGGATCGGATTGGGACGCTCGATACCCGTTCCGAGCGGCACTGTTCCTGCACAGTCCAGATCAATGTAGTCGACACCCTGACTGTAAGAAAGCAGAGATGCCGGCGAAGGGGAGTCATGCCAATCCTCGTGCATTTGTGTCTAGCGGCAAAAAAATCCGTTCCACGGAACTATTGAGATGTTTTCCTCTGTCCACATAGGCCTAAATCTTTGCGTCGTGGATAGGCACTGTATATGTATACAGCGAGGCGATCCAACTCCGAAGCCCACGCTCCCGAAAATTCGTTGGGAGAAATTGTGAGACCGGGGCTACGGAATGCGACCCGTACGAAGTCAGTCGGACCTGCGGGGAAGAGATGGCTGCAATCGCGAGTTCGGGCGTCGGATCAATCACTTTGTGAATAGCGAGGCAGCATCGCACGCGATCCCATGATTGTATTTTCCAAATGCTTGATGAGGCATCCTCCCGGAGATGCTTGCGCTCCGGTTCCCCAGCGAGCCAGCATTCGATAATTCCACGGAAGCTGAATTGAGGTCCAATGAACCAAGCTACGGGAATGTGCTGTGACGTTCCGGATCCGGAAACGTGTTGGACCTTCCATCCCTGACAAGATGAGTCTCCCATTGACCCCATCGAGTTGGTCCCGGTACCTCTCACTCAGAGAGTTCGCTTTTCTACGTGGTGGTATAACGCAGGGAGTTGACAGGAAACTTCCATGACCATGCTTCACGAGGACCCGATAGGGCAACCGATTCGGCGGACCGCGCATGAGAGCTCGCTAGCCTGGAGCGTCGTTAGAAACCTGTGGTCTCAAACGCGTTTTCTTTGCAAAAAGAATCCGAGAAAATGAGAGAGCCCACATCAGAAATCCCCGTCCATTCATCAGGGCTTCGAGCTTCAAAAACTGCAGACTTCAGCAACATGAGCCTGCGAGTCGAGTCGTGACCCCAATACTGATATCTTTTCCAGGACCTCCTCAATGCCACCATTCAAATGACAAGGCATTGAGTACAAGAACTATCCGAAAATTTTTCAGGTGCTCAGTGCTCATACTACTTGCTTCTTGTTATTCTGCGAGTGCAGACGAGAATATCCCCCGCCGCCGCCGCCCGCTGCAGCGTGCTGCTACTTTGGTCACAAACAAACAAAGCTGCTCATGCTCTCGGTCGAGTGATCGACGCATCTGCTGCATCTAGTCATCACTGGAATATTCGCCATTTTATTCCGCAATGTAAACCGATTTGTTGGTACACAGAGCAGCTGAGCCGTGTCCACCTCATCGCCGAAGTTGCGACGTTCCGTTGTACAAAACGCCTGCGTGCGCTAGCCTCAAGTTCCCGGATCAGTGTAGTTAGGTGGAGTTGAAGATCGGGACGGCGCATGCGTACTCTGCAAAAACAAAGCATGATGGCGGCTTCTAGCAGGTCGGAGTAGTAAGAGAGCCTGCGGCCCCAAATCTTCTCGAGTTGACAACAAACAGTGGCCCGAGATGCTCTCGGCCTTCAGTATACGTTCGCGGCTACCCTCGTGAGGTGAGAAGCTTCGTGAGGCATTTCCCGTCGTGACGACGTAACCTCGAGACTTGAATTCAGGGTGGCCCCCTTTGAAAGATGTAGAAGCAACAGTAGCTGCCGTAGCAGCGGCGGCGGCTTTTACTGGCTGAGATTGCTCGAATTGCTTCGTGCGTCGATCACGATGCTAGATCAGTGTTACCGTCCGTCGGGATCAGTGATGTATTTCGATTCGAATGACCTTTCTTCCAGGTAGGACGAGCACAGTAACGAAACGAACTAGCGGACTCGAGACAGTGCGAGCATCGTCAGGCGAAATGTCTTTTCAACTGGGCCAGCTATTCAACTCGTATGACGAGTTCATGTCGGCGCTCTCGGTGTTCCAGGAAGCAAGCCGACATCGATTCGTTAAACACTATCAAAAAACTGTGCAATGGGCCGCCCAAAACAACGTTGTCCCCCCACCTCAGCAGCGGCTGAGATATTACCGACTCAAAATGAATTGCAGTCGCAAAGAATCGTAAGTTCAAGCTTCCTCATTGAAACTGTCACTCTTTCCGCGCTGGACAGTGATTGCGAGGGACTTTTGCCGCCATAATCTCAGCTGCTGAAAGAGTGACGCCTGTAATCCGAACTGAGGCGGAAAACTATCAGTGATCCGGCGAGCGAGCATGCAAATATGATTCCTACTAGACGAAGAGAAAGGCAATAAGAAGCCCTGGAAAATAACGGAGGGAAGTTGATCCGCACTCGCAAAACTCGGATTGCTTCTCGAGGATGTTTCCGGCCTAGATTCGATCCCATTAAGATCAGGTGTCACCTGATATCCTAAGCGATGCCGAGCGAAGCACGCAAAAGTCGGCGAAGGAAAAAAAGCGGAACACTGAGAACTGATGTTGTTGGACACCAAAACTCCGGTGACATTCAGCCGACATCGAATGAGACACACATTGTTCCGCCTCTCGAAATATACGAGAATTGAATATCCTCAACACCGTTTTTCTTTCCAGGAAACAGACTGGCGATTGTGGCACGTGGTTTCGACTTGCAGTAACGAAGGACGGTGAGAATCTCGAGATTGTGGCAATCGAGCTTAAGGAATGTGGTCCTCCTGTTGACCAAACACCTCCACCAATCGATAACCCGAGCATGAGCCCCATGATGCAGCAGCAGCAGCAGCAGCCACAGCAGCCACCGGCTCCTGTTTATTACGACCAACAGATGTACCAGCCCATGGAGCAGTACCAAGCGCCACCTGCGCAATACGACATGGCGACCTACCAGCAGCCGAATCAGGGTGACATGCAACAGGGCTTGCCTTTACCTTCTTTCGGCCACCTGGGAGGGTTCCAGCAACCGCCGATGGTCTACGGCGAAGGAGCTCCTCAGCAATACGCGGACCCAATGTATCAACAACAAAACTACCAACAGGTCGATTACGCTGCCCAGCAAATGTCGGCGTATCCTCCTCAACCGTTATACCCTGCTCCTCCAGCGCATCACCACGACCCGAACATGCAGCAAGGCTTGCCACCTGTCCCAATGCCGGGACCGGCCCCAACTCAAAACGCTCAAGCGCTACAACAAACGCATCCCCCTCCAAACCAGCTGCAGTCTCCGCATATGCCACCATTTCCACCGAGCCAACAAATGTACCAGCCACCGCCCCAAGAGCAACCACCGCCACCACAACAGCAGCAGTACTATACGCCAATGTCTGAGGTCATGCCACCTCCACCATCGACTCAACATTATCAAGAGATGCAGCCTATATCTCAAATGGTGGCGCCTTTGCCGACTGATTTGAGCCGGGAACAGATGGCACCGCAAGCTCCATCGCCACTGCGACCGTCAGTGGTTCATCAACACCCGTCCGCTCAACCGATGAGTCCTTACGTCGAACAGGCTCCGGGAATGCTCTACACGGAGCTCGGCCAACCCTCGCAACAAATGTTCAGCAACCATTTACAGAAAGCGCTTCTCGATGGAGTTCAGCACAACGATAGCAAGCCGATGAATCTAGAAAAAGGAGCAGCACATAAGCCTTGTCAAGAGACAAGTCTATCGGAAGCGCCAGGGCCGATACCTTTAATAACGACAACGAACAAAACTCACTCAACCAATCAACTAAGCCCTACGCAACAACATACTCAAATTATCAACCTTAAAGATCTCAGCGCATCCAACGCGCCTCATGCTGGTGAGTTCACTCTGCCTGCAAACGATTTTTCCAACTCCTGCTGAGCCTTGAGGACTGAACCGAAGTTCCCGTGTAACGGGAATGGAGGTTTCTGTCAGAGATTATGATTGGGGGAATAACTCGTTGTTCTCATCCATTGCAGCTTCCGCCAGCGCACAAGGTGCAGCAACAACACTTCAGGCCTTGCTGGGCGGGCCAAGAAGGACATCAGGATCCTCTGTAGCGTCTCAGCGCAGTCATAACTCTGATTCGGATCAATCTGTTGAAGGTGACGAGAAGGCAAGAGGTCCGGTTCCGGACTTCCACCTTGGAGCACTGTTCCGATCTTATAAGCAGGCCGAACAAGCCGTGGAAAACTACGCGTCGCCGAGAGGCTATAAGTTTAGGTTCGTAGGAATTATTCATCAGTCTGAATCCCAAATCATGATCATACAGAGTGCCGCGGAGTCTGGGTTATGACCGCTTTTTTTTCTACCCCATAGGAAGATCGGTTCAATGCTCTTGAAACGCATCGAAGGCAAAGAGAAACTGAAAGAGCAATTCGCGAACGCTAACGCGGATCCTGGCATCAAATATTTCGCGCTGAAATTTCGCTGCGTTCGCTCGAGACAGCTGACAATGGTTTCCAACTATGTCAAGAAGAAACGCGACGACGATGGCCAACTGATAGAGACGCCGGCAGTCGAAAATGCAAACGTGAACAGAGTGTAAGTTTCCTGAGGCTCGTATCGTGCAAATTGGAGGCGAGCTGAAACTGAGATTACAGATGAAGCTTACCCTTTTTTCCGCAAAGGGATCCTCGTGATAACATTCAACGCAATGCCGTATTTCTTCTAATTGAAGGGCATGCCCGTAAAATGTTTCGATTGTCCAATGGGTGCCCGCTAATTAGAGCATGCTGGGGCAAAAAGGGCATGCCCGTTAAACATTTCGATTGTCCAATAGGTGCCCGCTTATTAGAGCATGCCCGTCAAAAAGAGCATGCCCGTTTGATTTCAAGGTCGATCGAGTCGGCGGCCTCTGGGGAACGAATACTGAAGAACGACAAGTCGAATCTCAAGCCTCTGCTTGAGCTCGAAGCTAGTTTTCCTCTGTCATATGTACAAGTGACACATCGCTTTCGGATTCTGAGGATGCCCGTCAATAAATTCGATTCTCTCAGGGGTGCCCGCTAATTAGAGCGTGCCCTTCTATTAGAAGAAATACGGTAGATGATGGCTACTGGAAACTTCTCCGTTCGCTGCTGAGAGCGATTCGAACTAACCTTATACTACCGTGATTACAGACCTGTGGGATCTTGCAACGCGCGGATTACTTTCCAATTGAACAAAAGAGGAACTGGTTTGGAAGTCAAGCAATTGGATGAGGTACACGACCATCCTCCCGACGACGAGATCAGAGATAGATTCGCCAAAGGTCTCACGACGAGAACTCGCACCAAGGTTGGTTCCGCTGAGGAGGCTAGCCCGCGAAATTTCCAGCAACCGACAATCCGCGGCCCCATCGATGGGACCGACGTAATGATCACTGTTCGTTCGTTTCCAGACGCGAAAGCAGCCCCAAGCCATCGAGCCAGTGAAGGCCGAAGAGACCACAGAGGAGAAAACAATGGATGTGAAGCCACCGCCGTCAGCGATGGACGATTCGTTCCTGAACGAGCATCTGTTGTCAGACCAACCCGAAGTGGATCTCTTGTCGAACATTCAATCGCTCACAGAAGAAATCGACAAGCTCAGCGAGACGGACGGGCTGCCCGCTGACCTGGCTTCGTTGAAGCACGAAGATCTAGGGGCCATCGGGGTTAGCACCGCGTACGATCAAAAAGTAGTTCCTCTTCAAAACGGCGACGCCATCATAGGTCGAACCGTGTATGACGACAAAGAGAGAGGTGTGGCCATAGTGAAAGCTGAAGGTAAACTCAACGACGAGACGTTGAGAAGAGACGCACTTCACAGGTTGAACGGTCACCGTGAAACCACCGAAGAACAGGTTGTGCCTAAAGATCATAGTAAGACGCCGGGTGGCGCAGTTCAAACGAAAGTCGTCGATGACAGCGGGAAAATCGTACCCGAGGTTTTCGACGACGAGAAGTTTGAAGGTGGAAACGATGACAACGCTGACAGCACGAGAGCGAATTGCTCTTCGAGAGCTCAAAGTATTCAAGGCGATCTGAGCAAGGAGTCATCGCCTGCTGTCGCAGCATCTACCGAAGACGACGACAGGAAAACAAAGCGACTCTTTGAACGTGAAATCAAGAAACTCGAAATTAACATGTGTGAAAACGTTGTCACTCCGAACGCGGTGATTTCGCTAAGGAAGAGATCTTTGAAGGGAGGAGCATCGCCAGAGCATACTTCAGGAGTTTCGACTCCCGCAGGTGGAACTGTCAAGAAGCGAATCCAAGAAGCTGATCTGAAGAAAGGCGAAGACGACGACAGTAAGCTCGCAGAGGCAAACAATAACATCAACTGCGGCGGCACCAACACCTGTAGCAGTAGTAGCACGAATAACCTTGTGAACAACAACAACAACAACATCAACAGTCTCGATTGCGAAACATCCAAAGAGGCCGACGCTTCTGCTGCCAAAAATCGTGACGCCAGCACCGGAAATCTGCACTCTGCTATGAACAACAGCACTAGCAGTAACGGGACGAACGAAACCTCGCGAAGAACTTCGAGGATGCGAACACGCGGCAAACGGTATCGAACCACATCGAATGGATCGTTACTGAACGACAAGAGCAGTGAGAAGCAATCGAGGCACTCTCGCGGCAATGGCGACGCCTACGAGAAAAGTCCCGACGTACGCACGACGAAGAGATCTCGTCTGGACGAAACTGTGAAAAGTCAGCACGATTTGCGCGCTTGTAAGGTTTTAGTACAAATGGCCGATCTTCCCAAAGATTTCGAAGTTTACTGGAGCAAAGAGGACATTGCTAAGCAACTCCAAGACGCTGATCGAGAGGAATGCCAAGATATGTTGAAGAGTCTCGGTGAGATCGTGCAAGCGAGCGAAGGTAAGCTGTTACAAGTCGAGTGGATTCTCTATTCGATTTCTCCCCGCTATTCGAGGGACTCAGCCCGATATTCTCAAGATATTTATTTCCGATCGGTCTCAATCAGTTCGACCTCGCATTTCCAGGGGAGACCCTCTCGCAACACAAAGCTTGCCTCACGAGCATTCTGTATCACTGGCGTGCTGGAAGACCTGTGACCCTGTCCATCCCGGAAGCACCGTCAAATGCAGAATTCCATCAAGCACCGGCAGCTTCAGCGAGTGCGTCAAGTCCCGTGCCAGCGTCTTCCATCTAGATCATCCGTGTAGTTTGTTGAATTTTCTAGAACCCACCCCGTCATCTCCCAAATCATCACGTTGTATCGCCTCTGGTGTTGTACATATAATGTACAAATCTATTCTCGAGACCCGACTAAGAGATTTGATCAGGGTCCGGGTGTTTTTTGCCAATGGAAGCGAGTGCTTGACCGGCATGGTCGAACCAAATGCTTCGATCTATGCGGTTGATTACCATGTATGATCACTGGATTATTGCATCGATCCGATTGTTGCGGGCGGAGGGGAAGAGACGAATGTATCTGTTGCAGGGAAGGTTCCCATGCGATGCTGGAGAGCCTTCTTCTCCGCCTGGGAGCCGCGGTGGCCTTGAAGAACGAGGGATGCAGTTGTATATAAGATTATAACATTAACCGAATGTTTTGCTCCCGTAGGTTGAAGTGCAATCGTAAACAAACCGCAATTTCCGACACCAACTGGTGGTACATCAGGTCCAAAACACCAGAGTTCCGAAAACCTTCACTTAAACCTCACTTATGCGGAATCCTTGTCGATTTCCCGTTGTTTTGCTGCTGCTTACTTTCTTCATCGTTGTTTCTGTAGCTTCCGAGTTCCATTCGAAAAGTCGAAGTTCTGAAGCTATGTTCTGGGAGATCTCTTGCTTTCTTTCTCTTTCAAAGGAATAGGATTATTCGAGTGTCTGGGCCGTCTTCTTAGACGTGGCCCGACCTCGTCATGCATTTACCCTACGAAAAGATGCGTGCGTCGCTTCCTCGAGTCTATTGCTGCGCCTGAGGAGAGAACAAAGGAGACAAGGTTAACAACAACGGTGTCGTTCAAAAATTTCCCGAGTCTTGCGAGCTTGTGTCCCAAGCGTTGCGACGTCGAACCCCGGAAATTCACATTCGATCGTGCATTTGAAGCTAGAGAGGAAACTTGTCCGTCAGAATCGATCAAGAGACAATCTGTAGAGTCAGGTTTCCGTTCGTGATCCGATCTCAGAAGGTTCCCCGTGTTCTCTCGGTAAAGGCGGTCCGTATTCCTGAATTAATTTCGTCTTACCCTTGGTTGACTTTTTCCTCCCTATATCCTTTCCTTCTGGTGTGTTTTCGCTGTACTTTCTCTTTGCGTTGATCAAAATTCTCATATCTAAACCCGTTCGATTTGTCCGTGTGAAGAGAACAATATATACGTCTGGATTCGAGCAGAAGCGCCATGAGGTGCCAAGTAGTCTTCCCGCGCCAATTGAGAAGAAAGACGAATTCTGATTTCCGCCGCGTGATTGGCCAACTGTTTCAAATTTCAAAAGCATCTGACTACCTACTTCCCTAACCCCCTGTATAGATTGTCTTGTGGAGTAACAGACCTAAAGAAACCTACTCCATAGTAGAGTCGAACGAAACTACTTCGTACGGCAGTGTACAAAGTGTATCACGCGCTAGCAGTCAGCGCAGAGATCTGAACGTTTGAATGGGTGAGAACATTTAATAAAGAAATGACTTTGTGAGAGACGAATTTTCGTTCCTTGCTCGCAGTGTTCGAGGGTCCGCGTATTTTGATTTCACCCTGCGTACTTGCGGCTGAAAGCTATCTTGATCCACCTTGGTTCACGAATCTATGCACAGAGCCGTCTCAGAGTGCAACTTATGATTCTCGTCACGCGCTGGTATCCGGGATCCGTAGACTTCGGGTCTTGTCATCATCCGCGTAGGACAGTCTTCTTCCGAGAGGGCATCAACCCTGTATTGGTGAGCTCGCCTTGCACGGCTTCACGCCCGGGGTGTTCTCCCCAGTATGCGTCAGTTCGTTGCATCGCCTCGACATCTGCTCACCCCGGGCGCTGCGGAGTGTTTCCTCAAGGTCGAGGCCCAACTCTCATTCCACTACTCATCGTGGTGCACGTCTGGAAGCCTTCTTACGGTGTTCGATTCATACAGACTGAACCCTAGGGGAAATTTTTGGACGGACAATCGGAATGAAGAATAGGCTTCTTCAGATGGTGGCATTACGTAGCCAGCGCTAACTGGAAATGGGTGCATCTGATTGCCGGTCAGTGCGGCGGAGGTCACTGTGATTCACTCTTTCCAGAGAGGACTGATAGGGCGCCACGAGCCTACTCTGAACCTCGGATCCCATTTGATTTTAAACATCAACATATATTTGCGCCTCCAAAACCTATCGAGCTGGGACAGGTGGACAGACGTTTTGCGTCTGCTCCTATCATGAATCTAGATCGAGCCGCGTCGTCCGGTATTTGATCCCAAAACATGCAGAAGTAAAGTATTTTTTCCCTCCCCGTTGGAGCACAGGGAAGTCTTTCATCGTCGCTTGTCACGAGCCGACTATAACCCTCGACCTCATCCGTGGTACAGAAGCATCAGACGCTTGCGGGGACGTGATATCTCTATGAAAAAAAAACCGTGCGATCCAACCCTTGTGAAGGATGCTCGATACAGCACCAGGAGATGAGGGGCTGAAATGACCTGATGAATCCCGAATGCTCCCCAAGCAGATAACCCCAGGTCCTCATCAGGGGAAGATACAGGACCCCGCATTGGAGTTCGTTAAATGCGCGGAGAGGTTCCGCTGAGAGCATGTCGGGGTTGCAAGCGTGTGATGGGTATTCGACCGCATCCGTGGAGGGATACGTCACATGCAGCCAACGTCATCCTGCGAGAAAGAATACGAGACCTCGAGGTGATTCCGTTGCAAGCGACCACAGGTTTTCCAAGTTGAAGTGTCGTGAGTTCCGTCATACCCAACCCCACTGGCGCCCGAAGGAGGCGACCCGATGAATATTCTGCCCCAGTATTCGTTCGGACAGGATCAAATAATGAACGCGATTGTTCGAAGGATTAAAGCAGGGAAGAAGGGAATCCCCTTTTCCCGCAGAACTCGATCACAGTACTGATCCTACTGAGGCGGGGGGAAACGGTCATTGAAAATTTTCCCCCCTTCTGATAGTGGGACATAGTATTATTGGGAGCTACCAGATGCACACCGCTGGACCTCTGCGCATGATGCATGTGCGCCCTGTTGGCCTCTCAACTACGCCCGGCGTCGTGAGGGGATTCTGGAGGCGCTTGATTGCATCGAACACCGTTTAGTTCGAATGCTGCGCAGTTTGACTCGAAAGTCACATCGACTTGGATTCAACTGGTTGATCCTGCATCAAGAGATGATTCCTGCAATTGTTCCCTTGTCTAGCAACACACCCGCAGTTCTTGATAGCCCGCTAACTTTTGAACTCATCGCTGAACTGATAACACACCACACCTGATTCGAATCGTTTTAGACGGGCTCTCGAGCTTTGAAAAACACCACTCTCTTCGGTCTCAAATGTTGACACTCCAAGAGGTGAAGCTGGATTTGATCTCACTGTCTTGACGACGTGTCTCCGTTCTGGTACAAATAAGTTAGGCCATGCGGTACTAAAGAAAAAAGTCAGACGTGGAGTTTCCACTGAGTTTATTCAGTATCATTCGGGGGGAAACGGCGCTCATCGACCAGGCAACTCACCTGATAAAACGATGACCACCACTTCATCGCTCTGAGTCACTTGGTCAGTTCCGCCGGCGTCGATCTATTCAGCTGGTCACCTGCTCTGAATCCTAGAATATCTCAACCTATTATTGACCCAACCCCCCTGGCCTATCCCAAGTTCTTCGGACGGATTCCGAGAACAAAGATTGCCAAGTCTGGTACACTATTGTGGTCTCACTGTCCTACGTGTTACCAAAGAGCCTTCGAAAATGAGTCTCTCAGCAGCCTTCCCTAGGCATGGGTTTAGCAGAGACTGCATCCACGTATCTGCCAGACTCCGATGACTGCTGCAATGTCAAGCTAGTTGGGTTAAATCAGCTAAAGGGCACGATCGAGGGGAGCGACTTGAAGCTAGAGCTCGACTCCGCCATAGAATCGATTCCTAGACGATCGCTCTCGCAGGAGCGAATTTTTGCATCGTCAGTATCCAAATCATCGAACAAATTCAGAGAGAACACTACTCTTCCGGAAGCGATACGGACGACTTTTCGAATCGACAGGAAAGATTCAATGGCGAAGTCTAGAGAACCGAAATCGGATCAGGTGGGACACGTCCGGACTTCAACTGAACATACTTTCAGCGCAAAAGCCTCTCTCGACTAAGTCAATCCATATCTGGTCTACTATAAAGAGGTTTTCAAAAAAGTTTGGGAACCGCTGGACTATACTATCTTTCCTAGCTGAAATCCGGACAGAGCCTCACCTCGATCCATTCTACAGCTCAAGAGCGGGGGGGAATCCGAGTCGAGTCAGTTGGAACGATCGTATACCGAAACTCCTGACAAAACCTGACTATGCCCATCGCCTCGCGTCTCCATCAGTTGCCCTGAAAAGCGAAAGTTGTGAGAGAATTTTGTACATCAGAGGTTGAAGGAAGACGACCAAACGGTATCCTTACACGGAACAGCTTTTCTCTTCACGAGTTTATTATTACAGCGTTGAGTGATGAAATCAGCTCCTATATTTACAAAATGGGTTCGGCTGCCAACTTCATTTTCCTCCAGCCGAGTCAGTTGGAGTTGAAATTTGATTATAGAATTCGAGTCTCATAAACTCGAATAGTTCACTCTTCTATAAATTAAATGAGATAACGGGTTTCTCCTCATTCGCGAAGGAACAACCATTTACCGGGATATTTTAGCGTTTTGTGTTCAATAATTCAGGTCACTAAATGACTCGGATGATGTAAGCGTCGCTACCTGTGTATGTTTGTTGCTTTGTACAGTGTGTTCGAGTTTTGGTGTGATAAATCTAATGAATCCTGTCCAGTAACGCAATGCGATTCACAAGCTATAAGGTGATGATAAATATGCAAGAGATACCGACCAAATCAGCGGGGATCAGGCGTAGATCTTGAACACGGAGGAGTTTAGTTTTTGGGTTGACGATGGTCTTGATCAGCGAGCCTCCACTGTTGCTCAGGGCATCACACTTCACTTCGCTGAGGCTTGTCGGGGCAGACTGTGGAAGAGGCTCACAGCGCGGCTGCCTCATGTCACGTGAGCCATAGCGCGTTGATAATCACTCAAAACAATACCTGGTCTCTTGCGACTCGACGATCTTCTGATTGACAGTCTCGATGTTCTTCCTCCTTGAAGGCGTCATATTCAACAGCACGCTTATCCTTCTCGCTGCAAAGCGCTAGACTTCATTTTTCCTATCAGGTCCAGGTAATACTTTATAGCTTCTCGCAACGAGGTATTCTCGCGCTCGCTTTCGTCCAACACTTTCAGCACCTTTTTGTATTTGTCGTTCAGCTCGCGCATGCCCTCTTCAAGATCCTCCATGTATTCTTTCTTTTTGTCACGGTTCTCGCGCGCGGCCAAAGCGTTCCTGGACATGTTGGTGGTCACAAATTTCCTCTTGCGTCCGGCATTGGACTTCGGCATTTTGGCCAGGAGACGGTCGTACTTGTTCACATCATCGGCATCAACATCGATATCTGCGCGATAAGTCTTCGATCGGTGGATCGGCACTGGTTTCTTGCGAGGAGTCGGGGCACTGACGACGATGTCCTGGATATCCTCTTCGATAAGATCATCCGCTTCCATTGCCATATCGACAACGGGTGTTGCCGGGGGAGTATCCAGTGTTGGCGCAGCGAGAGCTGGAGATAAGATGGGCTCCGAGGAATCTTGAGGGAAATAGAGCTCTTCCACCGAGAGCACAATTTGATTCTTGATTCCAGGAAGTTCGCCCGAGATGAGCGGATCGAACATGTAGTTCGGCTCGAAGATATAGTCGGTGGTATCCAGGGATTCCGCATATGCTGCCATTTCGCGCGTGAAATCTTCGTCAAACTCTTGTAGGAAAGCCGGCAGGAGGTCCTGCGATGCAGATTCTGCAGGGTTAACATACTTAGACGACTCCATTTTAACCGAACTCGAGGTGGCCTTGAGTCTCACAAGAGACAAAAACGAAATTCAAACGGGTCGAAGACTGCCAGTGCACAACAACGACCCAAAAGGCGATGGAAACCCTTCGATCGACTTGAGAACTCACTCTGAGTGCGGATGCTGAGATTGGGATTCTTCCCTAGTCCAAAACGCAATGATACGGCACAAAATTATTACACTCGCCAGCTCAAGGCTCGCTAAGCGATCCCGAAATCAGGCTTCTCACGACAGCACTGGTGGCCGATTGAATCATCACCGCTGAGAAGCGGTGGCGCTACTGTCGGCGCTGGCCGCTAAGTTTAGCGCAGCGCGCGGCGGTAAACGCTCCTCCTGAACCGCTTGTCGAGATAGTAGTGGCATCTGATCGTTGCTGATTACAAGAGACCGTGCCGAAGGAATCTTGCTGCAATGAACGTGAGGATGTAAGGGGGTGGGGTACGGGATGATTAGGTACTCTAAGAGTGAAATCGAAGAAGCAGTTCGGGACGGTTGGGTCATGTTGCACGGCCGGAGCGGGTAACGTGTGAAATTGTGAATCATTCTACCCACTGCCAGCCCTTACTACGAGAATTCGGAACCGTCTTCACCTCGTGGGTCTGTCGGTGGTCCCCGAGCATTCCTAGTCCGGTGTCGCCTCGCACCGGCTCAGCATTTCGACACGCAAGGTTCCCTTTCTCAGCCATCTCGGAGGTAATACCTATGTGATCCTCGTCCGAAAGTGACAGCAGTAGCTATGATCATCCGGGTAGCTGATCGACGGGATCATAACTCCATTTCCGCTGTGAAATGAGCCCGCTCGTACGAGCCTCACTTCAGAGCTCCTATATACCCCCATTTCTTCCTAGTTCCAGCAGTGAAAGTGGTTGCCGACCTACTCTCGAATCGGAAGGGAAGCGAACCGCCTGCGGGAGGACTCACTGTCAGCAAAGATCATCGGAGCCCTCATCATCACTGTTGTCATATTGATGGCGTTCCCCAGATCAACTGTTCTAAATATTTTCAAGTCCGCAGACTTATCGCCGGCGTTGCGATTCAAGTAGTCCGAGATGTCTCGGACTTTGTCGGTGTTCATGGTGGCCGAGAAGCCCTCGTTGGCTCAATCATTGGCAAACATTCTCTCGAACGATAGTTGTAAATCTCGGAAAGCCATGAATGGCGCGTGTTCTGTGCACGAGTGGAATGGAAACTTTCAAAAATCTTCAGCCCGCTTCAAGATGACGTCGGTGTGCGGACACGTGATGACAGCCGATTTCACCGGCAAATACAACAATTGGGACAGAGTGGATCCGGCAGAGCTATTCCTGGCACCCATCGAGAAGAAAGAAGCGAATCCGAAGATTCACATTCCCAAAATGCTCTCTATAGAGGCCGACGGCTGTGATGTTGTCGTTTTGTGGCTTGATTGCGACAAAGAAGGTGAAAATATATGTTTCGAAGTGATTAACGCCATAAAACACTCTATCAAGAAAAACGCTCAGATCCTCAGGGCGAAATTCAGCTCCATCACAGAGAAAGACATCAAGGCAGCTATGAACAGCTTGGTGTCTCCGAACGAGAACGAGGCACTATCCGTCGATGCGAGACAGGCTCTCGATCTGAGAATAGGCTGCGCATTCACCAGATTCCAGACAAAATACTTCCAGAACAAGTACGGTAACCTCGACTCATCCCTCATATCGTTCGGCCCGTGCCAGACACCCACGTTGGGGTTCTGTGTGGAAAGGCACGACAAGATCCAGTCGTTCAAGCCCGAAAATTATTGGGTGCTCAATGCTCAGGTGAAGCTGCCGAACAACAACATCGTCACTCCCGAATGGGACAAGGGGAGCATTTTCGACCTAGAAGTGGCTTC
Organism: Neoseiulus californicus; assembly: GCA_028455905.1. Classification (NCBI taxonomy): domain Eukaryota; kingdom Metazoa; phylum Arthropoda; class Arachnida; order Mesostigmata; family Phytoseiidae; genus Neoseiulus; species Neoseiulus californicus. The sequence continues at coordinate 8,704,258 of JAMQGS010000004.1, read as the reverse complement.
GGTATGTTTGGCCATGGCGAAAGGTTCCAACCACGCGCGGGTTCTCTCAGTCAACGACAAGGAGATGTCGAAAGCTCGACCTTTGGCTTTGAACACTGTTGAGCTCATGAGAGCTGCCAGTGCGGGTCTGGGAATGGGACCCCATCACGCCATGCAGCTCGCGGAGAAGCTCTACACTCAGGGCTTCATCTCTTATCCTCGGACAGAAACTACCAGTTACCCTGAAAACATGGATCTCAAAGGCACCGTTCACATGCTCAAAAACATCCCCGAAGCGGCGAATTTCGCCAACAAACTCCTCGCAAACGGTCTGAAACCAAGAAAAGGAACCGACGTAGGCGACCACCCTCCGATCACTCCCACCAAAGCGGCGAACAGATCCCAACTGGATGGGGACAGCTGGCGTTTATATGAATACATTGTTGCTCATTTCCTAGGTTCGCTGGGAGGAGACCTAAAGTATCGCCAAATGCAGGTCGCTCTCCTCATCGGAAACGAGCCATTTACGCTGACGACAAAGAAGACGATCGATCCAGGTTTTACGGGAATCATGACGTGGCGAGCCGTGAGCTCAAACACAGAATCCCTCAATCTCACCATCGGAACTCAACTCGAAGTCGTTTCGATGAAACTCGACGAACGACAAACATCTCCACCGGACTATCTCACCGAGTCCGAGCTCATCGGCTTGATGGACAAGCATGGAATCGGTACCGATGCCAGCATTCCGGTTCATATAAATAACATTTGCTCACGGAACTACGTCACGGTCGAAAACGGTCGTCGGCTCAAACCAACAAACCTAGGAATTGTTTTAATTCATGGATACCAAGCCATAGACAAGGACTTGTGTCTACCGTGGATGAGGGCGGCCGTGGAGAAGCAACTGAACCTCATAGCTACGGGGAATGCCAATTTCGATGCGGTTCTGAAGCACACATTGACCGTTTTCCAGTTGAAATTCCACTATTTTGTTGCGACGGTCGCAGCCATGGACGGTCTTTTTGAGTGTACGTTCAGCTCACTATCGGACTCGGGGAAACCAATGTCTAGATGCGGCAAATGCCGGCGCTACATGAAGATCGTCAACAGCAAACCCACGCGACTACACTGCCCGAACTGTGACGAAACCCTTTCACTGCCACAGAATGGCGGCGTGAGAATGTTCAGAGAGATCAAGTGTCCTCTGGACGAGTACGAGCTCCTACAGTGGTACGGAGGCTCTGAATGCAAGTCATTCATATTTTGTCCTTACTGCTACAATCATCCCCCATTCAAAGACATGAAGAAGGGGTCCGGTTGCAACGCTTGCGATCATCCATCCTGCCTGTACAGCAAAACCACAAACGGTATTTGTAATTGTCCTGAGTGTGACGGAGTCCTGGTCTTGGATCCGGCCTCTGGTCCGAAGTGGAAGATAGCCTGCCATCGTTGTGACGTCATGGTGAGCTGCTTCGAGCACGCCTCCAGGGTGACAGTCGAAGAAGACAAGTGTGAGAGCTGTGATTCACAGGTAGTAACCGTAGAATACAAGAGTTTGGAACGTACGAAGCTTAGTGGAGCCCTCCAGGAACAGACAGGCTGTGTCTTTTGTGATCCGCTGCTGACTCCACTTGTCGAGAAGAAAATCGCCCTAAAGCCGAGAATCATCCGCAATCGACCCGCGCGACCAGCCGGAGCGAAGGGCAAACCTAAGAAGAAGCCAAAGCCCAAAGATAAGATGGCTCAATTGGCCGCTTACTTTGTGTAGCTCCTCGCTTCATTCGTGTAGATTCGTGTCGATCCCTCGAATGAAATCGACAGTAATCCAGTCAAGGAGCGCAGAGCTCAGTCTCAATTTCTCCATCTGCGAGTTCACAAACCGGCTGGCGTAATCTGTAACTCAGCCACTCAATCAACCGATCACCTGAATTCTATGCATGGAGGATTTCGAAAAGGAATCCAAAGAATCGGAAACGGCAGCATCCAAGAATACTCTGCTGTGGAGAACTCGGAAAAACAAGCGTCTATGTTTCCACACAAATGATACAGACACAAACACACACGCAGAATCAATACACTAATCCAAAAAGAGTGAAACAGGCGTTTGTGATATGCGTATGACGGAAAGCATGGCGAGCGAAACGATCTAGTTGTTCGCTTCACGAGAGAAGCTGAGGAATAAAAAGACTGAAGAACTTTATTTAAACGGATCCGATGTTATCACTGCTTTCGAGTCCCTCGTTGGAGTCCGAGCCGGTGCTGACGAGGAACTCGATCCCAATATCCCACCCATTGGGGAAATCCTCCGCATCAACCGCCGCAACTCGCTAGCAGCTGTCTGCCGTTCCATCTAGTCAAAGTCTCTCAATCACGGCATGAGTGAACTGGCCACAAATCCCTGTGGATCGTCACGGATTACCGGAACTTGTTTCGGAAAACCACAAGCTGGGATTCTCCATAATTTTCAGGCTTTCTGGCGGACAAGCTAGGAGCACGAAGGCGATTCCGTTGCCGATTATGATCGGCGCGCGATTCATACTCGAATCCGCTGCCGGGAAGCAGCGCGTGTTGAAACGACAATCGTCAGCTCTCGTCAGAACTTCGATGGCGCCTCAGAATCCAAGAAGAACGCTCTTGGTGTCAAGAAGCTTTCTTCCGCCACCCAAGAAATCTTTGGAGCTCTTCATGAGCATTTCGGTGGAAGTTCCTCCTGGTCAAACCACATTTCAGGCTTGCGAGCGCATTCTGTCCACTATACATAGAGCTCGGCGGCTGACAACCGACTGACAGAATGGATAGGGGCTAGTCACAATCAGAGGGACTCACAGACCCATGACGTCACATAAGGGTTCACGTATACCGGGAGTACGTTCTACCCCGGAAAGGGTATCCGGTGGAGAGGGACGGCTATCCATGCGGCTCGACCAGCTGTTAAGAGCTCTCGATTAGGATCGAAAAGCCTTGACAAAGTCAAATTTCTCTTGACACAGTATGGAAGAATCAGAAAGTGAACGCATCCCTCCGACGAGAACTTTCGAAATCCACGTTAGCACAACTTACAAGCACAGAGGTGGGTGAACCAGTTGATAACCGATAACAAACCCGTCATAATCTGCTGAGCCGTAGTACGTCCAATCCTTTTTGTTTATCGATTCCTCTCAACGAATAAACGAATCGAGCCCAAGCGGAAAATCTGTATAATGTGGAGAAATTGGACGGAGAAGGCGTGGCGTGCAACGCAGACGGAAATTCGAGTTCAAGAAATGGCATGAAATCCGAACCCGTCCTCGGTCCATCGAGTCGCCGAGTTGTTCCGTCAGGGAATTTTAGCGGGACATCGATGTGAACCTTCATTCGCCTGATGTGGAAACGTTCAAAACGTACCCTGAGCAGTTCTGAGTGGTTGACTGCGAGTGGAAGTCTAACTCAAAGTTTTCGCGGTCGGGTACATTCCCGGATTGATACCTATAGTAGCTCGAAGCTCATATCCTTCGGAGCGACGACAGCCGATGCCTTCGTTGCGGGGCGAATCTGGAAGTCCCAACAATATGATGAATCGATGAAACTGTCGAAACATCTGTGGCTTATCCCTTCCTCCCTCAGAATATTTGAGAGCGGTGCGACAGGTGTCCGAGAGGAAATGACTCTCCCGAGCTATGCGCGAATTCCTGCGGGCCCATTTCATTACCTTACTCCGGCTGCAAAGTTTAAAGTGGAACCTCTGACATTCCCCGCATTTCAAGGTTTGAGATCGAATAACCTCTTGAAATTGGACGAACGTTGTGGTTGGACCGTAGAGTTGGAAAGGGTCATCCAGGAGCTTGCCCGTTGGATCAGACGAAATGTGTTGACTGGTCAAATCCAAACAGAAGTTACGCAGGCTGTCGCATGAGCAAAAAGTTCGGGCAAGTAGCAATGCAGGTCTTTCTCATGACGGTGACGCTTCTCCCTTGCCTCCAAAGACAGCGAGCCAAGCGCCTCTAGTGGACGTTTGTGGCGGCCCCGTACGTTATCCGGTGTGTCGTGAGATGAGACGTTCGCTTGGTTTCAGACTGGTGCTGGACGCGGATCCAGTGATTTTCGGCGCTCTGAGAACTTGACTGTGCACCGCTACAGAGAATCAGCTGCTGAGCCGGTGAGTTCGACGCTCACGCGGAGCTTTCCGGATACAGAGGTCAACAGAGCGATCAGACGTGGAGTCTGCATTGCCGACTCCAGATTTCTGGTTACGTCAAAAAACAGAGCAGCCCAGCTGTAGGAATATGTCAACTTTAGAATTCAGTGGTCGTTCTAGGTGCCCACGAATCGGGTGTCAATCCCTCCGAAATATTTAGCACTCAGAAAGCAGCGATAAGATCCAGAGATAGACACTCTCTGAATGCAGTCGGTTCGAACTCCGAATTCGGCTCCAGCTGGTGTCGTAGGATTTGAAGAAATCGCAGTCTTGTTTGTAGCAAGACAATCTTTTGATATTCGTGCTCGGAACCTTGATTGTGCATGGCATTCAGCGCTGAATTGCTTGAATCGAAGATTGCTTAGGCGAGCGAGCGGCTTCACGAAGGCAGGTGCATTGAAGCGCTCGTGAAGTAAGTGCATGACATTTTTAAAGTCTGCGTCGCTAGGTGCAGTCGTCCGGTGAGCGCTCAGTTTTTGCTAACAACCATCTTCAGCTCTGTGTCGCACCTTCTTCAGCCCAGCACTGCTGAGCGAAGTCCACCGCGCCGAGACGGGCGATCTGTCGTGGAGTCCTGAGGGGAATCATTGCCCACCATACATTGCTCCGACAACAAGAGGCGGCTGTCCGAGCTGTGCCGGAAGGCCTCGAACTGTATCGCTGAAAGCGGAGCGTACCCACGCGGGGGCCGAGGCCCAGATAATGTTCGATCGGAATACATTCTCCATGAGTTTTCGAGAACTTCTCTCGACGTGGGAAGGTTCCAGAGGAAAGGGGCCACAGAGAACTGGAAACTAAGATTTATTTCTTGCAGTCCAGGACGAGATGACCGTTCCGGCGCAAGACTCGAAGGAGGTGATGAATCGAGTCCCGAAAGTCATGTACCTGGTCTTCACATCTCTCATCCTCGATTTGTTGGGATTCACCATGATACTACCCCTTCTGCCTTCACTTCTGGATCACTATCGAAAGCAGGATAGTGCTCTGTATGCTTGGCTCGAGAGCGTCGCCGAAGCTTGGAGGAGCAATTTTCTTGTGAGTACCACCGCAAACGACGTCAGCAACATCGTTCTGATTGGCGGCCTGCTCGGCTCACTCTTTTCGCTGCTGCAATTCTTCACTTCACCAATCATCGGGGCTCTCTCGGACGTTTATGGGAGAAAACCACTCCTGCTCCTGTCGAACCTCGGATCCCTCGCCTGCTACGGGCTCTGGTCGGTTTCTTACGGTTTCGAAACATTCGTACTATCGAGAATCATGGGAGGCCTGAGTAGAGGGAGCGTATCCATCTGTACGGCGGTCGTTGCTGATGTGTGCTCTTCGCAAGCCCGCGCTAAAGGTATGGCTCTCATCGGAGCAGCCTTCTCCATCGGATTCTTGGTCGGGCCTGTCATAGGAGCTGTTCTGGCCAAGTCAGCTGATTTCTGGGTGACGCCAGCACTGTTGGCCATCGGAAGCATCTCGTTGAATATGATCGTTGTCCTCCTCTTCTTCACTGAAAGTCTCCCTGCTGACCGTAGAGCGAAGAACATCAGCAAAACGATGTCGACCGCGCTGAATTACATAAATCCCTACGCATTGCTAACGTTCGCTCCTGTTCAGAAACTGAGCATCAAGGACAAAGCTCACCTTACAATGACCGGATTCGTGTACTTCACGTACCTCCTGATCTATTCGGGACTAGAATACACTCTGTCTTTCTTGACGCACTCGAGATTCAATTATTCCCGCATGGATCAGGGTAAAATGTACTTTGTGATTGGTCTGTCTATGGTTCTTATCCAAGGAGGTTGTGTCCGGAGGATCCCACCGCATCTGGAGCTGAAAGCAGCCTACTATGCAATCAGCATCTTGATTCCGTGCTTCTTCATCATCGCTATAGCACACTCGCCCGTCCTGCTTTACATCGGAGTTCTTCTGTATGCCTTGTCGACAGCTTTTGTTGTGCCCTGCCTCACCTCACATGTGTCTCGCATCGGCTCACCGACCCAGAAAGGAACCATCATCGGCATCTTGAGGTCCATCGGTGCGCTGAGCCGCGCTCTCGGACCCTTGGTTTTCTCGACTCTGTATTGGTCTCAAGGACCGATCTTGTGCTATGCTCTGGGATCGCTCCTCTTCGTCATTCCCTTGGGATGCATCCGGTGGAGGCTTCTCAGTGATAAGAAGAAAAGTGTGTGATCATTCTAGATTTTTTTCTCGCGGTTCCTGGACAGCTCCAACGGTTGATTCAGCTTATTGTCGGGTGCGAAGCCGAGCTGAAGTGTTGCCGAATCTCCCATGCCATAAGCCAAATCCATGAAAGAAGTTCACAATCCTCTCTGATTTCCCCGTGGTCCGAACGTTTTCATACGGGATAAACTTCCCGAGAGGATGGTTGGCGCATTTTTTTATCGAACAAGTTTGTTCGCGCCCCCTGGTGATTAAAGCAATTCTCATTTTACGTTGCTTGCGAAAGCCTAGTTCATTCCGCCCTTAAGGAGCCCACAGGCGTTCCCACGATTCATGACCCAAATCGGGAGATTGTCGATTCCAGAAAAGTGAGATTCTAACGAAGTGTACATAAACGTTGTAAGGAAGCGCTGCGAATACTTGAGTGACCTCGAATGATGTAATGGTCTGCCGTTGAATAAATTATTACATGGTTTACAACGCTGAAACTCGATGTCGTTCGATATAATTCTCGTAGGGATGAAATATGCTACAATACTGCACTCATCTGTGAGGATGATATCAGTCTCGACACCAAAGTGGGAAACGATGCGTTGGAGGTCCTTAAACTATGAAATTGGGCACGAGGACATTTCTTCGCTCCACGTTGTGTTCCCGGGAGCATATCGGGAAAACCGCCCGAGTAAGAAACTTCTCTGGCTTGCTTCCTTAGCGGTGCCAAAGTGCTACATGGCAAGGATTCACGGGACTCTGATCTGACTTCACCCAAACCTAGGGAAGTCAGCCGAGTGTCCCAACTATCTTCTGTGCTCTGGTGGGACCGCGAGATCTCTTCCGGGAATACTTTTCAGAACATTGTGAGCCAATGAAATACCCGGAACCAACCAGATATCTGCAGAGACAGCGACGCATTTTGCACCTGTACTGTCAGAGTCGAGACCTCGGAACGAATCGTTCCAGATTGTCTAATTGCAGTGATTGCGCCTCTGGACAGTTTTGGGTCTGAGAATTATTTGCGACTACGTCGGAAAGATCTGGATGGCAAGGTTTCCCGCATGGTCAGTTTCGGGTTCGAAGGTCTCGTTGGACCTGCACTCCGCCAGATCTCGTTGTCAATCTCCACTGCGCTGGAAGCTTGGGTGGCGCAGGTCGAGGATCAGGGAGCGGGATCCTATCAAGACCTCAAACGACGATGAGATCGATCAAAGTCTGGATGACGTTTCGGATGAGTTTGTACTCGCACACTCCGGACTCCAATGGACGCCTTCCCATGAAACCGCAAGTCTCTTTCAGGCGTTCCGCTTTGGCTGAAACGACGGAAAACTCGTCGGTTACAGAAACGGAATTCATCGATCCATCATACGCTGAAACAGTAGTTAACACAGGAGCGCCGCTAAAAGACGCGTTGATTCCCCGCCTCAGAACTCGCGATCGGTGAGCTCCTGAGGTAAGCTTCTATGGGAAGCTTCCGTTACGCTGCAGTCATGACTCACGCACGGGGATGAGAGAAAGGGCCAGCTTTCGAACGGACAGTTATTGCCGTCAAAATTCAGGCTCTTGGTGAATGTGAAGACCTTCGCGAGCAGTGTCATCATGTTTTCCACAGGTCCGAGTTACGACAAGCTCAAAACGAATCTGAGGCTATGCATGTCCCGTTTGAAGCTGGCTCAGAAGAAGAAAGCCGAGCTCGGACAAAAGTCAAGGAAGGAAATAGCCGACTATCTTGCCATGGGTGAGTTTCTCACAGTGTCAACAGATCCATTCGGCCGTATATTTGACCAAATTTTAGCAAGCACAATATCTCTGCGAAGCAGATCCGTAGAAAAGCGTTTGTGATGGCAAGTAATCGATTTCCTGTCGTATGGTTCGGAACTCAGCTCAGCCTCGGGGGGATATTAGTCATGCGACTCCGTGACGTAAGACGACCGAAATAGACGATTCCTGTGGTTCCCGCTGTTGTTTTCAAGTTCGGTCCCGCAATACCAATAGTTTCCTACCTCCCGAGGGAATCAGGGTTACCAAAACCATCGGAGGAGCTTTGAAAGTGACAAGGCGGGAGGAACCATTGCTCCATATCGAAACTTATTCATCATATGTTCTCAAGAGTGGTTCCGACTTTTCCAGGGAAACCCGACAGAGCTCGGATTCGGGTGGAACACATCATCAGAGAAGACTACTATTGCGAGGCGATGGAAATGATCGAGATGTATTGCGATCTTCTATTAGCGAGATTTGGACTGATCAAAGAAACGCAGACCATCGACACCGGACTCGAAGAAAGTGTGTCTTCGATCATTTGGGCAGGTCCTCGAATCGTGACCGACATTCCAGGTAGGCATTGATTACTTGTGAGCTGATGACGATCGTCATGATTCATATCGTGGCGTATCAGTATGGTATCGTATCAATGATTTCGAAAGTCTGCTAAAATCATGGTTCATTTTCAGAAATCAAAATGGTCTGCGACCAACTTGGCAAGAAATACGGCGAACTCTACGTGAAAGGTGTTCGGGAGCAGACCATCGACACCGTGAACGCAAAGTTGATGCACAGGTTATCAGCTGAATCGCCGCCGCGGAACCTTGTTGAGAGGTTAGCAGAACTCTTCTGAATGATGAAACAATGGAGGGTTTCCGGAAGGAGTTGTTTTTTGATGACTATGAACGAAACAAGCTAACATTGAGTTTGCCCCGCAGTTATCTAAAGGAAATCGCGGCAGCGCACAGCTTGGAGTACGAGCCGCAGTTCATCGACGATCCCAAAGGTCCTGGCGATGGCGGAATCGGCGAATTGATAGATATGGGCGGCAGCGAACCTTCGGCAGCCGTCGGTTTCAGGCCGGATCTCATGGATCCTTCTGCGGCCCCCAAACCGGCAAGAATAGCGCCCGCTTTCGAACCTCCCATGCCAGAAGTGAACTTCCCCGGTGAGTAAAGAGAGAAAACATGCTCGCAACTGTTGTCTCTTTTTTTTCTGTTTCATCCAGACACGACCTTTTGTTATGATCGTTTCCCGTGACTTGCTGCAATGTTTGCTACAACGCTCCTCCGCAGGCCCGTCGATGCCACCCGCACTGCCGAAAAGTCCTCCTGTCTCCCAAAAACCACCGAAACAAGACACTCCTATGGATCCCTTTGTAGGAGGTAATGATCCACCTCCTCCTTCTTATGATCATGCCACGATGGGTAGGTTGCAGGCGTGGAGAGAATCCTAGCTCCCTCGAGTTCCCTTGAATATCAGTGTGACCAACATCGTTTTTTTTTGGCACTCGTCCAGTGAATAAGCACCAAAAACGTGTTTTGTCGGATGTTGGTAAATGTCGGGACTCGGCGGCCTCACCCCGTATCTTCTTAATTCGCTCTTCGCACGTTCGAGCATGTGGAAAATTAGATCTTATCTTGGTTCCCAGTCTTCAAATCTTGAGTCGTTCGTTTCGCATGATGATATTCTAGTTCTGCATGATCTGTTTCTCAATTCGTGTCGGAATATCATGGGAGCTGTGTTGTAGATCATCGAGATCGTTGAGTATTGGAAACTTTCAGGTCGACACTTTCCGCCTGATGTCCCCAACCTGGACCTGTCGGAACTTCCGGACCTTCCGGATGTCCCCCATTCAGATGCGGCAACCCCCCGAGAAACGAATGGTCAACAAAACAGCGTCGATTTTGACGAGCTTTCAAGGCGATTCGAAGAGCTTAAGAAACGAAAATGAGCCAATTTCTACCCTGTGATGGATTTTTGAGGCAGAGTGACGGAATAAAATCTATATACTTCTATGTTGTTCATGAAACAAACTAGGCTTGTTGTCATTCTCAGCGTGCTGATTCAGAACTGAAGGAAACTCTCATAAATTCAACGTATTTCGGAGTGAACTGAGGTTGAGTGCCCCTGAAGAAGCGGCCTGGACTCAGCAGGCCATGGAGACCGCTCGCCGAGGGAACCCTGACATTCTTGTTCGGTTTATTTCCATGAGAAATTGTTCGTTCGCCGAACTTTGGCGGTGTGTGTACAGTTGAGCACTTGACTTTGAAGTCTTCCGACAGACTTTTCTTCCCTTGGGGCTCGTAATCGGGGAGCCCCGTCTGCTCTGGAATTCGATTCAGCTGCACGGCATGTTCAGCAGAACCGCTCGGGTCCATAGCTTCCCGGATTTGAATGCTTGGCAGTGCCGGAGCGTTAAGAGCGTTCCGTAGAGAGCCCTGTACACATCACTTGAAGCCGCTGTGTTCTCCAGCACCGAAATCATCCACTCCAAGAGCTGCAAGGTTGACCAAAATTATTCCGCCGCTCGTATCTATGTAGATGCGATCTGCGACCTTCCGACGTGAAACAACCGAGATTTCCGGGGTTATGATCCAGGATCCCGAGGGGTCTCGAAAGTGGGTCTGGCGTCCATTTGATCGTTCTTGATCAGGCATGAGTTCAAAACTGTATTGAGAAATTCTAGAACCAGAATCGAGTGCCAGATACTCACTTTCTCGATTGCGGTGTGTCCCCACACTTTGCTGCTTATCAGCTGCTCTATCTGATAAGGGAGAACCGTGATAAGATCGCTTTCGGAAAAGTCTGTCACCACGCCTTCACCCGAAGTCATCATCGACACCAAGGATAGCAATGCGATTCCCTGAAGACTGATTGCGTTCTTGGGCAACATCTCAAGTAGCCACTTGGCAGAGTTATCGATGGGGGGAGCATAGCAGTTGACAGCCGTACACTCGGACACAAATTCTCGGAATAGCCTGCAACAGGGAACGGATCGGTTTTAGGGAACCTTCCGAAACTTTGGAAACCTCCAAGTTCCGAGATTATGAACTCTGACGCGAATCTCGACTCGGATCAAGTTCGTGAAATATTCGAGTGTTCGCCCTCGGCATCGGGACTTACGTATCTCCCATGAGCTCGATTGCCGTGAAAGGATTTTCCGCAGAAGTTATCTCCAATGCACCGCATAGCTCCATCCTCAACTCCAGAGCTCTCTTTAGACTTGGTTCCGCCTTCAAGTTCCGTAAGATGGCATCTCGGAGCAGGCAGTCCTTGAGTTTCACGAGACAAGAGGCTACATAGTAGCGAGATTTCGTTAAAGGTACAGCGAAGCAAACAAGCTCCAGCAGCAGAGAATTCGATGCGGGCCTCGAAGAAGGCTTTTCCATGTAGTCGACCAACATCTGTGGAGCGAAAAATATCGTCTCATCCTGGGCAAATCTTCATGATTTCGTGGAAAGTTCCTCCCAGCTTTCGGAGCAGGGAAAAGCTCCATCACGGACATGAAAACAAATAGTAGCCCAACCTTCCAAGCACTTTCGGAAATCTCCAGGTCGTCGTTAAGAAGCCTCTCGTCTCTGAACATTGTTAGCAGCGCGCCGACTTTTGCGACATCGCAAACTTCCACAATGATGCAAACGTGGTCCATGAGGAATTGTTTCACTGAATTCTGAAATCGTGATCAAGCTCGGATTCCCAAGAACAATCCTGATTCTTCCACGTCTCCTAAATCTCAAGATCTGATGAGATATACATATTTCCTGAGAAGATGGAGAACAACTGGAACCTCAGTCGTTTTCGATCATTTGAACTGCAGAGGCCACCGACAAAGATTCGACTCTGATGGGGTTTACCTCATATCTTAATAAGAGGTTTCCGTTGAGAGCTTGTTCGAGCAGAGGAATCAGACTCGGTGTAGTCCCGCAGTTATAAACACACAGACGGACCACATCCAAGCACGCAGAGGTTTTCAACAAAGGTTCGAGCGATATCCAAGAGAAGCACGGGAGCGGACTTTCGAATCGATGACCGAATGCGGGGTACATCTCGGTGAGAATCGTATCTGGCGAGAAAAGAACTTGGAAGACATTTGAAAAGAAGGGATGATCAGATGTCGGCACACGAGCGCTTCTATGACGTTCTCTTGACGGTTCGTCTTTCCTGAGCTACCTCTGGAAACGTTGTTCATGATTTCTCCTAGCATGGAGTCCTTGAGGTCGACCGTTTTCGGGAAAACGGCGCCCTGTTTGAAGGTACGCGAGAGAGTTTGATGGAAAAGACCCAAAGTCCAGATATGATGACCTTTTAGAGCCAAATCTTGTGCTGTCGAGTTCAAATCGCGAATCATCGACTCCAACAAAGATGACGTCACGTCGCGGGACAATACCGAGTTGCAGTCCCAGGAGACATCTTTGTACTGAAAGGCAGTGAAACGAATTCGGTATCTTCCCTTGGGACTCTGTCTTCTTGAATTTCTGTGCCGGAGGCTTTTGCAAAGAAGGGCTCAGGTAGTCCTCCCAAAGAAAAACCAACCTGAACGAAGAGATGATTGAGAGCTCCGGTCAGAGTCGCGATACCTTTCACCGCAGCGATTTTGTTGGGTGCTGCTTCCTGAGCGTTTGCAACGACTGGCAGCCAGACTTTGGTGACAAGGGCCTCGACGAGCTTCTGACCTTTCTTTTCAGGACTCTAGAGGAGAGCGGAGCGATGAAGATTTTAGGAAGTCGAACTTTGAACGAGACCAACATAAAATGCCTCTCACGCGGAACCAACCTGGCGGATTTCTTCCTGTATCGCCATGGCATGAAGTGTGATTCCTAAAGCGACGGCGATTCCCTCGTTCTGTTGGAACTCGGATCGATTCTGGGTTAGCCATGCTGCTAAGTCTTCGAGGGACTTCTCGGACAGAACGTAATTGCAAGCATTGGCCACGATGAGCGACCCACAGAGCGCGATCTTGTCGAAGGCCTCATCATGCGGAACGGTTTCCCTCAAAAGTCGAATGAGCTTGGCACAGAAAGACTGCGTTGTTGTAGAGAATGCTTTCAACGAACACAGACCACACAACGCCAAAGTCAAGCCAATCAGGTACCACGGACTGGAAGAGAACGGTAGGGCTTTACATGTGTTCCACGGGACCTGCGGAGTTCGTCGGGGAAGAATCTCGAGACTAGCCATTCTTTGCTGATGGAAGATCACTTTTCGGGTTCCAAGTATCCGCTCTGAACTCACCTCGCCACTTTGCCGTCGACGAAAGCTTTTTCTTCGTAGAGAGCAAGAACCGTGTTGCATTTCAGACGGACATTTGCTGCCAGTTCTACAAGACCTTTGACGGCGAGTCTTTCTATCATCAGACCCGCTCCCACAGTCACCATGAACTCTTGACCCGGGGAAACTCTCATGGTGAAGTACGAGAGAACATCATCGAGGAGGTTACGTGTTTGTAGCATAGGGATCAGGTGGTGACAAGAGAACAACAGTGCCGACACGGCTTTATCTGTCGCAGTGGAACTTCTCGTGAAGTTCTGGAAGAAAGGTAGTTCAAATCACAGGACTGCGATAAGTTCCATTGCAGCACTGAATATTTTTTGCGAAAACTCTCACCCCCAGTAAGTTGGCGAAATAAACATCCTCCACCGTGGTTCCTTTCAGCAGACTCAATAAACTGTCGAGGGCTCTCCTGTGCCAGAGCGAATGACTAATGTAGTTCTTGTTCTGGTCCATGATGAGTCTCTCTTTGAAATGCAAGCCCTGATCAAACTCAGCGACAACAGCAACTAGGGAACACAGAGCTAAAACACAGTTCGGAGAGTCGATTTCCGCCAAAATCCCGCACAGCTCGTCTCGAGCCCACAAGGAAGCGTTCACCAATGCGGCATCGTTGCTTTCGCGCTCGGCTTTGTGTCCGTTGGTGAAGGAGTCAAACCCCCTGCAAAACAGAGTGTCTCGTACGAGTTCACTCGGCAACATATTGAGCCTATGCTTGAAATCCAGGACATACCTTTTGATCAAAGGATGCCATTGTTGCATGGCACAGAGCGACAGCAGCCAATCATCTCCATCGAGCGTCGGCGCGTGCTCGAGCAAAGATTTCAGCATGACACGGAATGAGTTTGAGTGCTGTACCAGAGAGATTTTCGTTGGTCGTCCGAACTGGTCCGTTTTCACGGGCGGGTTGTACGTCAACAAAAGTCCGACTGTGGTGCCACAGGAAGAAATTGATGAGAATCGCGGACTATGATCTCCGAGTCGTAAACTTTGATGCATCGATCATCGACAAAAGACTCACCCGCGACCTTGGGCTTTATTTCAGTGGCCTGGTGGAAGAAGCTCTGCTGCAATCTTGGAATCTGAGCGAGGGTCGAATTCTCAACGTCGCGTCGCCCGCGAACTTCTTTGTGGACAATCACGTCCCTAGGGGATGTGGAAACTATGTCATGAGCATCGAGAATGCAGATATTGGAATATGATCTGGATATTAGTCCAGGACATACATGGGTAGTGTTCAGGGCAGAAGCATGCAGATGACAGGTGGTTACCTGGGCAAGTTTAGGATCTCATCGCGGATGCGCGTGAAAGCGAATTTCCGGAAAGCCCCCCTCATGACCGAGTTCCCCTCGTATTCCCGCGCGAGATCAATGAAGAATGCTGTTGGTATTGATGAGTCCTCGGGATCCTGATACTTCGTCGGGTCTATCGAGAACTTTGTGGCGGTCTGCGGGTCAGATTGACATGTTATTCGCTTTCCTCCAATAGACCGGCGCTGGGGTGTCCTAATGCGGACGAGTTACCTGTGTCGGTAGAGCCTGGAAAGGAATCTCCCTGAAGCATGCCAATGCCTCAAGACAGCCTGCTTTCACGACAGAATCTTCGTTCTCGGAAAGAAGCACGGCAAGGAGCTTCTTCTGATATTTCATGACGTCCCTGGACGACACGTGCGATTGAGAAGATAAACCTGAGAGATAATTGCAGGTGTTATTCAACAGCGAACCCATACACTCTTTCGCGTTCGTTGGTCCTTCGAATCCGCAATAACCTCGCGAAAGAAATGGACCTACCGAAGAGCTTGAAGAAGCCGGACTTCACCAAGAACCTCGGATCGTTCTCGAATGCCGCGAACTTCTGCACAAACGACGAGAAGTCGAGAATCTCTTCTTCGATCAGAAATCGAACACTCTCGAAGGCTGATAAAAGCACCGAAGATGCCTCACTTGACTGTATGGATAGCAGTCTAGATAGCGGAGCTATCAGATCTCTGCCGTGGAGGTGCGGACTGAAATTCACGGCAGCATCCTTGAATCGCGTTCAATTAGTTCCCCATAGAGGACAAGGAGGAATATTTCACGAGCTTCATTAATCTCCCTGACTACTGGTTACGAATGGGAAAGTTTCCGGAGGAAGTCTAACCTGTGTCGGATGACGACGTCTATACAAACGGCTTTGGTCATCGCTGTGGCCCAGGCTGCTTGAGGGTTTCCCGATGAGTTTATAGCTTTTAGGAGAGCTGGGAAACACAGCGTGTCGAAACGAACGTACAGATCGGTCAGAATGCGCAAGGCGATGCAGTATAGTGTGGGTTTCACAAGTAGGCCGATAAGAGCGTTCCGAACGAATGTAGCTGAAATCTGAAGTATCCAGATCGAACAACCTCTTCATGTCAATCGGATTGAGATTGAGAATCTCGACCGAGATCACGTCTAAGGCTATGGTCACGAATGGTATTCTTCGGATTACCTTGGTAGTAGCGATTTGGGGCAGAGTATTCAGAAGCAGATGCAGTAACTTTGGCTGTGCTTCTTCGTTGATGCGGATCATGAGCGCATGGTAAGCTATACACGACTGAAATTAGCGACACAATTCGAGCTCATATTAGTTTTAAGTCTGTCGAGGAGGGTTCCAGTCGAATAGCCGGGGAATGGCTCGGAATTTGAATGAGGGACTTGGGGGCGGAACTCACACTTTCATTGTCCTGCCGGCTCAGAATTTTGATCTGATCAAGCCATTGAGGGAGATCTTCGCTTGCACAGGAAACAATTTTGCCGGCCAGAAGTATCGCTTTCATGCTACACGGTATGCCGCAAGGCAACGAACCGGGTTTCAAATCAGCCGATGCAATGTATGAAGCGATCAACAGATGGGGCGGCAAGTAGATCTCCGAACACGATTGACCAGGTTTCTCTGTAATGGCATATGTCGATCGAAATGCTCCTTCGTAGATTCTGAACCATTCCTCTGCAGTTCCAAAGTGAGATGTTATATCGTTACCGTTTTCGGATTCGAGAGTAGCCATGAGTTCTCGGGCTCGAGCTTCATCAGCTACAGCAGAGTGTAGAACCGCTATCTTGATGTGGTGGCCCATGGGGAGCAGCTTCCGTTTCATCAACGTTTCCAACAAATCCAAGAGTATCTCGCAGTAGAATCGGCTGCACGAGATGAATAGAGAGCTCAGCAGAAGGGTCAGAGCACAGTGCGATTGACTTTCCTAGAACGAAACAATCTGAAGAGATGATTGCCTAGTACAATGGAGGGCGAAAAGTATGGATCAGGGGGAATCAGCTTCATACCTTGATTTGCCGTGCGATGTCGATTGCGGTGTGCAGGACGAAGGAGAAGTCGAAGTTCTTCGAAGCTACATCATTTGCGAAAACTAGCAGCATCAGCATCCCTTCGAATGTCTTGGCCCTGGAAAGATTCTCCACCAGAAGCTGACCGACTTCCAGCAAGTGATTCGACGGAGTAGGGAGCCATAGGGTATAGCGATGAATCAAGTCACGATTCGCGTCATAATTGTTCAATAGCAAGGCGTTTGCTCTGCAACAGATAAATTGTCCATCGTCTGAGCAAAAATCCTTCGCTGCCAGAATGTGCCCCCAAAGCGAGCGATTCTCACGAACCTGAGTCTTAGCTGAGAGTGTTCAAGCGGCCATTCAGGTCTCAGGAGCGTGTGCAAGACTAAAAACTTGTATTGCTCCAAAGTCATGACTCTGGGCCTAAGTCTGAAGCTTGCTGAAGTTTTGCCCAGCGCAGCTTCCAAGATACTGAGCAACTGCGGCCACACACATGGATACTCGTTCAACAAGAGCATCAGCGGATGTGAGAACGATGCAATCGGCGCGACGAAAGGAAGAACTGACATGGCCGATGATGTGTGAAGAGTGACTGCGTTGCTAGAATCCCTGCAAGACGAGATTATTTTCACTCGAACCTCCTTCTTCTCCGTCCTCCTTCGTCGGGAGCCTTGGTCCCTAATCCAGCCCTTCCCTAATCGAGCAATCTGCCTGAATATTCCATGATTCCGAAATGGGACTTACAAGGCACAAAAAAGGGCCGTTTGGAGCTGGTGGGCTGCGAATCGGACGTCGACATAACCCTCTTGAGCCAAGTCTTCCAGGAGTGCACAACAAGCTTGGGACACGCTGATCGAGGGACCGACTGTGGAATTGAGAATGTCCTCCAGCGGGGCACATCGCTGAAAATAAAGTATTCCAACTCAGAATGAGTTCGCGCCAGGAATGCAATGGGAGAGGGAGAGGGGATCCGGCGCTCGTCGAACGAGAGACTGTTTCTTGCCGGGAAACACCGGAACCCTCCGAGATCTCTCGAGTATGCTCGAACCATTCAAAGAATACTTTGGGCCCATGCGGGGGCAATTAAAGATTCCCCTCACATGTGGGCCAAAAAGGAAGTATGCATACCGGCTGCGTTTTTTCATCATATCCTTTTTCCGCCAGCTGAGAAACGATCTGACGTCGGATTTTATTTATGTACTGCAATTGATTCAGGGAGTTAACTCGTGGTCAATTTAATGTCGGACTCAGATTGACATAAAATGTCTGAATCACCAATGAAGAAGTTCACAACTGTAGATCATAATTTTCACGGAGTCATCCACCTGCCTACCTTCTGTTGGACGGCGGGTGACGGCAGTTTCGCCAACAGATCCATCGTATAACCAGCTCCTTTCCCCAGAATACCAAACAATAGTCGAATACAGCAGTAAAACAGCGTTAGTAAGTTATCCACTCATTACATTACAAACTGTGTAACAATCTTCTTTGCCGCGTCTTTCTCTGCCGCGTCACGCACTCAAATTCTAATCCTCAACCACCACTCGAGATTCACTGCTCAGCTGATATATCTGTCGATTCATCAATTCAATTCAGATACAGTTCGATTCGAACACAAGCTGTCTATCACAGTTGTTTCGGACAGAGTCATGGAGCAGCAGGTCCAACCTGGCGCCCTCTCCCCACAGAGATCCGGCAAAAGCACATGGTGCGTAGAAGGTTTTCGATGGTAGCCGGTGCAGCTCAGAATACAGCTCTCACTGAGCTTTGGCCTGGAAGGAAGTTCCGAGCGATATTTTCTCGAGTGTCGAGCCGCGATAATGATGAAATTCTCCGCAAAATATCAACCGGCAAATCTCTCCGAGCTTCGCGTTTCCTCGGAAGTCTGAAGGCTTCTATGCGTGGCGCGCAGCCGGCGCAACAATAACACAGCTGAGAAATATCGTGCGGGCCGAGTGAAATCATATTCTACGTTCAAGACGGTGGAACTGTGGAATTGCGCTATGGCGGGAGAGTTATGTGTGCCGGGAAAACGCATTTGCGCTCTCGGAGAGAAGTTCATTTCGGGCCCGGGAACCTACAGTCAGCATGGATACATCTACGCGAGCTTAACCGGTGTTCTGCATATCACAAAGCAGGACAATGAAAAGGTACTCGTGGGTCCCAGATCAATCTGAACTGTAATCAAGCTGCAATCAAGATGGACTGCAAAATGGGTATTGCGGACGGGAGTCAAGCATCAACCTGCACGGAGCTCTGATCCGAAGCACCAACCCATGTAGAGATCGTCGATTGCTTCATGGAGAGAACGTTTCCAGCCTCTCAGTCTTCTAATTCTTCCAGAAATCGCTTGTTGAAGTGCGTCGACCCATGGGTCGGTTGGCAGTACCCACACCAGGCCTGGTCGTGACGTGTAAGGTCACCTCAATAAACCAACGATACGCAAAAGTTCTAATTTTGTGTATCGAAGAAACCGAGCTCAAGGAACCTTTCCGAGGTGTTATCCGGTAAGGACGCTGTTTGTGATCCAGTCTGTATCGACATTCCACCGGATTTGCTTCCGATGAACTTTGAGGAGCAAGTTAGAGAGCATACTTCCGTTTCAGACGTGAGGATGTGAGAGCTTTCGAAAAGGATAAAGTCGAAATGGTGAAGAGTTTTCATCCAGGAGACGTGGTTCTCGCCAAAACCCTCACAATGGGCGATGCGATGAGTTACATCTTGACAACTGCTGAAAATGAGCTCGGAGTTGTCATCGCTCTGTCATCTGCAGGTAGGGTTGTCTAAATCTCAAAGTCCATGAGAGAAGATTGGGCGTTCCGTCTGAAAAATCGAAGGATCGGAACGAAAAACCCCCTGCCATTCTGAATGATTAGACACAGGGCCGGTCCCCCCAATTCTCGGCATCTGAAAAACAGACATTTTCTCTGATGGGAATGGAAATTGAGCACTCGCTGACAGTTTTCCCTTGGCGATCCCGAATTTATTTCCTATGCTCGTGCCAATGGATTCGAAATGAGTTTCCCTCCCCAGGTGTCCCAATGGTCCCGATAAGCTGGACGGAGATGCAGTGTCCCAAGACTCTTGAGAAAGAATTCCGGAAGGTAGCAAAGGTTGTTCCCACGGTCAAGGAGCTCTGATTTTTCCCAGAGATTGCGTAGGCGGCTGTCATGTGTACATATTAGGTAGCGAATAAACACTGATGTTCATTCCTGGAGAAGTCTTAACGAAAGCTTCTTCATCGCTAGAAGAACATCACTTCGTCCGGATGCTTATTTCGTGCCGAAGTTCGTCCGAATGCTGAATCGTTTCCTGGTTCGACAGTTGGATCTCTGTCCACTCCGCGATCAGATCCGTGAGGAACTCCAGCGTGGATTTGGAGAAGTTATGGGCTCCAATCGAAGTGCTTTCGTTTGCAACTGCTGAATGAGCCACACCATCGACGTTCTTCCAGAGGAGGACACGCCGCTCCTCCGTTGATTGCTTCCAGAACTATCGTTCGGCTTCTGCGAGATTCTCCGATCCCACAGAGTTTATCACACGGAGACCATTCCGCCCACTCGGAAACGACGCATTCGCGCGGCTCGGATGCGGCATTTATGGCTGGAAAGAGTCATCATGTTCGAAGGAATTCCTGTATGAATATCGAGTCTCAGAATCACATCACGATGGTGCGGTCCACATGTCGAGCTCCGAAAATCACCGGGACTCACTTTGCAGGCTGTGGCTCTGCTTGTCTCTCTTGCGAACCTTTCTCGGTTTGCCCAAAATCTTCGGGGGAAATTTCCGTCTGACGTGACCAAGATCAGTCTTGAACTCATTCTCAGACCGGGGACGGTTTTCAACGCGATTCATCGCGTCGTAGAGCGTCAACGCGTGCCCTCCCGGTTTTACGCGACCGTCCTCACGAATCAACCTGGAAAATCCGAAGCTCACGCAAAATGTTCTCGATCCAAACCGAAATTAGTTCTGAAGATTGGTTCTGAGATCTTCGTTTCAACGGACGAGAGGAACAGAGGGGAAACATCGGGAACAGTGAGTCTTACTCGACGTTGACCACGGCGATGCGAGGAAGTCGCTGCATATGAGGATAGAAGAACGAACATGCAGGATGAGATGGACTCCTCGAGCTCAGCGGGCTCACGGCTCCTCTTGGCTCGGTTTCAAAGTCGGGTGCAGTGAAGGTGAAACTGCGAACGGGGAGCGTTGAGAGGATCATCGTCGATCAAGTCTTTCCGTTTCGAGGGTTGGAAAGGTGTTGGAGTGAAAAGAGAATTCAGAGAAGCTGAATAATCCACCATGTAAGACAGGGGAATGCTGCCCGATGTCGGAGTCTCGAAGCTGCGTGTTTCGCGCTCTTGTGACATTTTTCTACTGACCCGTTGTCCGTTCCTGCATCGAGAGGATGCAGATCGACGGTGAAGGATGTTTTCCAGTGGGTGGCATTCTGGCAGAGATCCTGTGAGTCAAGGCCAACGAACCAATCCGGACTTGGGATCAATCGAGTGGCGAAGGACAACTGGGGGAGAACGGAGCATATTGAGAAACTTTCCGGCTAGAGAAATTCAGAAATCCTCGGATTCTATAGGAACCGTGGCCTTGCAGGCTTTCACATTTCAAGGGGTTTCGTCCGGGGAAGGTTTTTTCCCACAAAGTTGACAGATTCGTCTTCAGTTTTCGACTCCGGCTGTTGCGCAAGCTGTCGGAGGCTGGAGGGATTCCGCTCGCTCAGTGCTAGCCTGAGTTTGGAAGACTCGATTTTAGAATTGGGGGCTTCTGGGAGCTCCTCATACAGAATCTTCTTCGCAGACTCTGGGTTACGAAATTCCGAATCTTCTTCTCTGTTTCTGTACGGAAGCGTCATCCGCCAAAGGCGTGATGTTCTAGAATGACGAAGCTGTCAACTACACAGTTGCTTCCGACGCGGGCCTTCTTCGTGATGTGCCAGCCGGAAAGAGTTCATCAAGCCGCTCTGACTGAATATCTCCTTATTCGCGCATTTTTTCTTTCGAACTTTCGTGCTGGTGCGACCCAGCTTCCTAGCAGACTCGAGTCTTACCATGTGACGTCGATAATCGGCTGTGAATTGTACGGTGGTGAGGCCGTCTCCGGTCGGGATGCGGGGCGCTTCGAACGAGTCCAAAACACCAATATCCGAGTCCTGGATTAGCCTGGCGTGTAGGGCTGGAGTTTTTGAGTCTTGAACGTAATCCCGGAACTCGTCCGTAACCGGCTGATTCTTCCGCCAGAGCGTGACGTTGCTCATATGCGTTGCACCTGCCGCGAACGTTTAGGTAGATTATCCAAAGTGACAGCTTTGATACATTGCAGATTTGCGGTCGCCTCGCGGACGAAATCATCGCAGCTCATGAGAGTAGGCGGTACGTTCACACAACAATCCTTGAGCAAGATGCATGAAAACAGCAAACTCGGTCAAATAAATCCCACCTCGAACGCCAAACCTCTCAGTTTGCGAGGCGAAGTCCCCGTCGACCTGTGCCCCTCACGGATGGGATACACATGTACTTAGCGAACACTGTCGATCCTCCCCAGACTCACCGATTGTTGGTGCCCATTGAGCTGCTGGCCGGAACTCAGGATACTGTTTGGGGAACCGAGCGCGGGTCCACTCCGTCACGAGACTCAGTCGGAAAACTGCGACGGAATCTTTGCGGCAGGCCAAACAAACACTCGAAGCCCAATAAACGAAGCATACTATGGTGAACATTCCTCGCTCGAGGTAGAAAGCACGAGCGCTCCGCCCTAGTCCTTCTTCCCCGTCCGCTTTGTTCAGATGAATGAGATCCAATTACGTACGAGGCTCCATGTCACTTATCCCAAGCCTGTTGCCATGTACCGCATCCACTCCGGTAGAGCATCCACACGAAAAGGACATCTCCGACCTCGAATCTTCGTTCGCTGCTTTGCTACCCACCACCCTTCGCCATCGTGAAACGAGACGAGTCTCTCTCAACAGGTCACACTCTTTTAGAACACATGTGCTTTTCAACGACAGGAGATCAATCAGATGATGTTTCTTGATTGCACCGGGCACTCGTTCCCGAGGCCGATTCGGTGCGGACAGTTTCCGATCACTAATCAGAGTCGACAACTAAGGGACCATGTGGGAAAGCAGTGGTTTACAAGGAGAAAACGAGACGGGAGTGTTCTGTGCCGACACGGAGCAACCTTCGCTTACGCCATGGTTCGAAGAACGCGTCTCAGACGAAAGGAAAAACGTGAAACCAGTCAACGTTTATTTTTGTTGGGTGAAAAAACGCGAGACTGTCAAAGGCCAACGAACCGTCTGAATATGGAGGCAACAATATGTCTTGGGGTCTTTCCCGACGAGGCGTTTTTGTTTGACCCTGTTAACTAGAAATGTCTGCAGTGTTTCTGCAGAAGTCGCGGTAGCATCCCTCTCGAGAAGACCATGAACTCGCCTAACGCTTCTGAAAGCACAGCAGTTGGCTCAACCAGAGTTGAGTGTGGTTCCAGAGGTCAGTGAGGCCAGAATGGTTCGCTTGGAATTAGAATTCATAGAATCATCGAGATCATTCTTGATTCCTGATCACTCTCGTCGAATCCCTGGGGATTGCCAGGCAGCGTTCAGAACTTTACCGCAACAACTTCCTGAAGCTCGGTCCTCTATTTCTTGGCAAGCTCCTCCCAGTTGAGGAACTTCCATCAAAAGGAACACGGAACTTGAGCTCAGAGCTCTCACCGAGAGGAGTCCCCAACGGCAGATGGGAGACTTTTCAGATGCAAACAAGTCAGTTCAATTTTTTCAAGTTCTGTGCCTTGGCGGTTGGGGAATTAGAATTTTGACTCCGCCACGGGAGTGTGGCAAGCAATCTCCCGTTGAATCGCGGCCCAGAATCGTTCTCGGAAAGACTCTAATTGAAATGTGACCTAGCATGTGCACCGTCCTGAATCTAGCGCGTGAATCTCTCAATCGAGTGCTTGAATTGGTTCCCTCGATAGGCCGGAAAGCTGCCAAACACGGTGAACACTGATCGAATCGTCCCGCAACGCTCTGATTATGCATTCCGGAAGCGCGAACGATCGACAGATATGCTTCATTAGGCTTGATGGAAACAACAACGACTGCTCTCAATCTCTTCATCATCACAGGGCTGAGGGCGCGCACATCCGCTTCCGAAAGACGCTGTGCAGACCGCATGATGGTTTATTCATTCTCGATCCTCACGGAGCTGTCCAAAAACTGCAGTAGTTGATGACGAACCCCGTAATCTGATGATTTTTCTTCGACTGTTCCTGACAACGTGTTATTAGCAGCCAGCAGACGCGAAGAAGTGCACTTGAATCTCGTTGAAGTCGTCGTCAGAGGTTTTGAAGATGAACAGAAGTCATTCGAGTGCTGAAAATCGAGTTCTTCGCATAGGAATTGACACGAGAGCAAGAACGAACTCTGGAATGGCGTGGTTGATCAGTTTTGATTCGCTCGAGTTCGTGTCCAGGGGCATTTGAGGATATCTCCTGATATGCTCTTTCGATGACTCAAAATTTTTTTCTCAGGGGGTCGGAGTCAACTGCGAAGAGATCGAGCTCGGCCAATTACACTGTACCATCCTCCACAAAATGGTTAGAGAAATCTTGAAGTACGTTCCATGGACGCGCAAATTCTCCAGGTGCCGTACTCAGATGCGTATCGACTGGATACTCATTCGAATATTTCGTGCGGCTCTCGATGAGCAGAGCTTGGGCGTTCCGCGACGCTCACTCTAACACCCGAGCGCCTCGATGGAAGTTTGCGCGAAACGATCATTCACACAGCTCACATCTATTCGTCACTTTTGAGCAATGATATCAGATGAGCCTCTTCACTGGCCATCCACTCTGTCTCCAGCGCTGAATCCAGGGAAGAAAAACCTGGCCAAGCAACGAGCGCGAACCATGAGATCCGTCGTCTCTCCATCCTGCCTCATCGGAAAAGAAATTTCTGACCATATAAGCAGGGAAGTTCCTCGGAGGATTGTTATCCTCTGGAACGGCAACTCCTAGCACGGACGGGCTTGAGATCTTCAGATCGATTCATAACCTGCATAACAACGGCGCGTCAGGCCGATCAGTACCCTGAGCGGGGCTCGGAAATATTCAGAGGAGCCGCGATTCTGATCTGAAGCCAAGCGACGCTGAAAACCTGCGGACAGAAATGAACTCGATTTCTCTGACCGAGTCAGAAAGGACCTTGAAGAGATCAGAACTGAAAATTCATTTTCTCAAGACTTTTGAGAGCATATTTATATATTTGCTAGGATGATTTGATATTGCGTGCAGTGGACATTAAATATTATTGCTTTTACATTTTCAATTGCGTTGGATCTTTCAAGATATCGTCGTTGCTCCCGATCTTCGCGGAGTTGGCTTTGGATCCCATTCATCCTCATTTCCACGCTGGTTCTCGTTCCTTCTCTCTTCTCACGCTCGATTGTGACCATAAAATCTCGTTATTCCTTCAGCATCCCTTGGAGATGTCGGATGTAACTGATGGCGTACCGCAGTGTTTCCACCTTGCTCAACCTTCGATCTTTGCCTTTTTGTAGCAGCGGGAGATGCGTTCTCAGCCTCTCGAATCCATCGTTGACATTGCGGACTCGTTGACGCTCCCTTTCATTCCGTTTCCGAATGAATGAGGGCTCGATCCAGCCGTAGTCGAACGGCGCGAATGTCACAGGTAGCGGGATTTTGCATTCAGGAGCGAAGGGATCCTTGGGAAGATCATCAGAAGAGTCCATGCTGTCCTCTCCGTCAGCTGAAGCTGAAATAGTCACGGGTTTTCAGCCTAACGATCCTTGGTTGGGAACGGCAAAGAGCGATCGCTCTCGAACATTGTGCCAAGTTGTCTCTGGTATCCGCGATGCAGATTCCATAATAGGTTGCTGCAAACCCACGTAATCCATATTATTCAATCACCGTTACGAAACCAATGCAACGGATAGGCGGTGGGTATCATGGCCGTCAGAATGCCGCGCGCGTGTTGAAATGCTCAACGAACGGAAAGGATCGCATTGTCTCGAACCGTCGGAGCAACCGAAGGAAGTTCAAGATTCAGAAACTCCGTTGCATGACTCCACTGTAGTTTCGAGGGAGAATCTGGTGCCCCGCCACGCCTTCGCTGCTCCGTTGCGTCGCAGAGTGCAAACGCGCGAGTTGTTCTCCGTCGGCGGCATCATCGCCGTCCTCTCAATTTTCCGATTACAGTGACTGTCTGTCGGTGGAGGGGAGCTCCACAAGACGCACTCTAGCTGATTTATTCCTTTCTTGCCCAAGACACATTACGAAACGGCTGTCAGCTTGCCAAAATGGGAGAACATCGTTCTCGATCCTCGCGATTAGGCTGCAGTGAAGTAAGATCAAATGAACCAACACCGAAATAAAGATGACTGGTTTCTAGACCGAGGACACACGTCAAGATACGGAGTTGGCTAGCCTACGACTTGAGCAACCCCAATGACAAAGGCCTGTAGCGTTAATACGAACCCGAGCATTATCCCGATTGAGTACTAACCTCCACTGCATCTTTCGTTCCCGTTGGGGACCTCTTGTTGATTCTCGCTGGTGTCGGTGAAGTCCATTGAGCGGACCGGAGCCAAGTCTCCAACTTCGTAGTCCTTGGTGGCGGGAGACTCGCTTTTCGGGGACTCCATCGAGCACAAGGTGCCAAGTCTGTAATGGAGATCACCGGGACCCCTTACTGGAAGTGCCAGTAGAAATATCGAAATTTGCGATCCGCTGTGGAGCTCCGCTTGGAACTTTCAAATAAGGAACCAGCGTCACACGGCCGTGGCTTCCCGGTGGGCACAGGGTCTCTGTTGTAGTTGCTCCTAAGCTTTCCAGTGGTTTTTAGGTACCTCCTTCGCGGACAGTCACGGGACGGCGGCAATCGGTCGCTCCGTCAGTCGAACAGTGGCTCTATGCACTAGCAAGCTAACAATTCACTTCTGTTGGTTACGTTTTCAAGCATTGGTCACTTGCGGGAGGGATTTCTGCGAAGCATGAATGATGTCGCCAGTACCCTCCACTGAAGCTGGACCACTAGGACTGGGCTGAGTGTGATTTACGGTGGCCAGCAAGTTCCGGGCAGGAGAGGAGATGGTTATTTGAGCACCTGTCTTTGCCATTGAGGACCGCTAGGTTGGCGTCAATACCGTTACACAGAGGGCCTCTCCTCACGGGGTGTCCACATCATGTACGGACTACCGAACACACCTCGAGTTTTCTCCTCTCCCCGCTTTGGAAACTTCGGACGTCCGTCCAAACTTTCTTCTTCCATAGATGCGCATCAGATACTGCCTAGGAGCACACTAAATAGTTGTGCCTGGTATCAAAGTGACACAAGAGTCAAGAACGAAGTATGTTTCGAACTCCGAAGACCAAATCACTACCTCCTTGTGTTGAGATATCGTCAAATATCTACCGGAAGTCAATGTTCCGATAACGAGCGTCGTTCTGGTCGAATGGCCTTGGAAAGCTGAGGTTTCCTACCGATGTCCGAGGCCTCTCAAGGTCAAGAAATGAAGTGAGTCAGCTGCTCTGGAGCTTCGCTACTGAGGTGCTACGCAAGCGTGAGTAGAAATGGAGGCCTGAGCGCTGATATATGCTATCGAAAATGACGCGTAATCACTCGGATTAATACCCTGGAATTATTGAGATGATGGAAGCAAAAGCGGGCAGAGTAGATACAGATTCTTTTTCTCCGATCTCTCGGTCACACACGAATTATTTTTCGTTCGATTGATCGCCACCATATGCTGGTAGAAACCATGCCAAACACCGGCTGAATCAGTTTCTACCACAAGATGAATTCTATCGTTTGGGACTTCTAAGATCATGTGATCTGAAGGTCATTGCTGTGCGAGCTCATTGGTGTGGCATTGGAATTGAACGAGTGGCTCTTTTTCTCCCTACCGTGACCTTTGCGATTCGAGTCGGCATCAATTTGGAGACTCTCTGCCCTCGCCATATTCGGCAGAATGGCTTGTTGGCATGAATTCAAATAGAGACACTGTTTCGGACCGGAAAGATTGAATCGTCAGTTGCTTCCGGCGTGCGCTTGCTCGTCCGTTTCTGAACGCGTGAGAATTGGTGTCAACATTCGGACTTTCCCGCAACGGCATCTCAAGGTTATCGGGAGAAATATGACTTTCTATCCGTGACCATGGAGGCTCATACCAGAAAATTCACGACTTCCAGTGATCGGAAATCCGACCGACCTTCGATCTCCGCTCTTTGTACATGTTCGACGTGCCCGTATCGAACAGTTCAAAACCCAGAACCTATGTAGGCATCGATCATCGAACCAGAAGCTCTGCGCTTGCGCCGCGCCGTTAAGTTTTGGTCGTATCCCCGTCTCTCATGTTGGCGATCACAGCCACTGATTCATTCACCCGTGGCGTGATCAAGTTCCGAGGAATGGGCATCGGATGATTCGACTGAAGCCTAGGACGAGCAACCTAACGGAACATTCTAATTCCTTATCCGTCTTCCCTTATTGGACGTCTTCAAACATCATCTCAATTCGCTTCTCGGACAGGAATTATCGTGTTGGAATGTTCCGATCAGCTAACGAAGAAACTCCGAGCGAAAAGCAAAAGACGAGAATATCGAAAGCATAAGTGCATACATGCGTGTACCACTTCGCTTCACTGATGGCGATGCTGATGGTAATGACGGTGATGAAGGTGGCGTTGATAGCCGAGCTGACAGGCAGCCCGAGCCGAGTCGAAAGACAGACTGAGTAGCTGGCGGATCCGGGAGCGACGTTTCGCTTCAGAGCTTCAACCAAGCCAGTTTGGATGGAGATGCGGCGCTTCAGTAGGCAACAGACACAAACACACAAGGCTGAATCGGATGCGAGGCTGCGGATCAACTCGAGGCACACTAGTCCTTTAATCCTATTTATCCACTCGGCCGAACGTGAAATGCGTGATCCGGTAGGCGAAAAAAGCTCCATCCAACGTCGAGGTAATCCTTGTGGCTGACGAGGTGCAAGTGGTGGAAGCTCCAAGAAATATCGTCGGCTTTTTCCGAAAGGGGCTCGGCTTGCTGCTCGCCGAGCGAGAGTTCTCCGCTAGCATGGTTTCTCGGCTAGTTAATAATTTAATAGCACAAATGCACAGATATCGGACACTTCAATGCTGCCAGCCGGAGGAGATTGAAGATCGAGATGGTGGTGGCGGTGGCCATTGTGTCAACGAATCCTTAACACGCTCGAGGGCTCGCTTCGCGCCTATCGCTTGCACCCTTCACCCAAAGTGGTTTCTATCCTCCCTTTGCTTGCTCTCGGAGCTGTCACGAGTTGACGAAGAAGTATTTCAGAATCGATAGTTCGACGAATCTACGATCATCCAAATAATTTTGACAACTGTTTTCTTCTTCGTTTTCCTCGTCGGGAGCGTGCGACTCCGAGCCGAGTGATGAGCCTTCGAGGAGAGACATCTTGATAAACACATCGTCGAGGAATCCTCGGAGCACTTACGACAGTGGCAGTAGACAAGAAAACTTTAATCATTGCAGCATTGATGTTTTTCGGATGCGATGATTCAAAGAACTTGAGCCTGTTCCACTAGTTGCGGGGTACTTCGGGATGCTTACGTGCTCCAGGTGATGCAGTATATCATACAATATATATATACTGGCATATGTACTGCTATCTGTCGGGAAGCCCGCATGGTCCATTCCAAGGAGCTCGTATTCCGCGGATTCATTTTCACCGCGGTCGCACCGGTACAACGCACTGTTTCGCGTTTCAAGGTAGCCAAACGGGAAGCGGCCGCGCTACCATCCAGGATCCGAGAGATCTGGTGACGAGCTCGGGTTAGTTGAGCACACCCGCTTCATTCCTTCAGGTCCAAAACTCTCCATGAGCTCACATTTCGGACGCCCCCCCTTACAAACTAGCGGTCTCCGGGTGAAGCGGTTCCCACATCAGATGCCTTACATGATGAGGCTGGTGTGGTACAAACCTCGCGAAGCGTACACACCCCCTTCCCGAAAACATCGAAATAAACTGAGGAGACTCAAGGCTACCTGCTAAATCCTCGGCGTCAAATGTGACTCCAATCCGGAGAGCCAAGCGCTGGACCCGGCAATCCCTGAGTATCGAGTTCGGGGCGCCGAGTCTGCTTTTTCGAACTAGGTAACTAAGAGTCGCCAGGATCGGTTCTCGCATACTGATCAGCTTCCGTGGTCACCCATGGACCCAACACATTATTTTGAATACAATCTACGTGTATGGTGATTCTCGGAACGTCAGAGCTCTCTCATGTGGGTCGAACATCTACAAGACACAACAAATGATTTCAACAAAACATATAGATCACTGTTCATACATTAAGTACTGCCAATAGAAATGAGAATCCCCCGTTTTTGATCTCTGAAGCCCGGAAGCTTGCGTTCCGCACAAAATTCAACGCTCGAGCACTGCGCTTCCCGGCGGACTCGTCGGCAATCCTCACACACACGGAGAAAACGGTATCCATCCGTCCAGGTTTTGAGAGCGGCGATGAAAGCGATAACAACCAGTTTGTCCAGCTCAGACCCCTCATTATTTACACGACAAAGGACATCCGATTCCCATAATTCATTGTCTGAATTCTGCAATCAAGAGTCTGTCGCTGTCAAAGTTTGCAAAGTTCCAGAGTAACGGATCGCCGTTGACAGATCGACACAACGTACCTCGTAGCCGATTTGAAGCCCGTCGCAAATATAGGTCTTCTGGTCGACGTATGTATTCTGTTCCGGGACTGGGCGGGCTGATCTCGTCCGGAAGATCCAAACGGTTCATCGATGACTTAAACCACTCGGACCAGTATGTATACAGTTCGATATGCCGCTGGCCATCCTGAAAATTCCGAATTCGACCTCTTCATCCTCGTGAGGACTGGTGAACTACTTTTTCCTGGTTCCGGACATCTTTCCGGAACGAGGACGATTGATTGAGGTTTGAATGAGCGAATATTCATGGAGCTCGAACTCTTCGTTCGCCGGAGAAACGCAACTGTGGTGAAACGGGGAACTCGACTCACCGAAACCTCCGAAAACGACATGAGCTTCCTCTGCTTCTTCTTCGGGTCCTTGAGGTCTATGACCCTCTCCTGTGGACTATAGCCGCCATTTGGTGAAGGATCCAGCAAACCTGAGACAAGATGCTCCACGTCGCATGGGGTAAGATCGTTCTCGAGAGTCTCCCAGCAAATCGCAGAAAAAAAAGAGTGATTCACGATGTCCTCGAACCTCGCCGAGGTTAACCGTCCTGAAAGTCGACCCAGAGCCACATTTTTTCATCGATCGTTTGAAACTCGCGGTGAATTATCGACAATATCCGAGTGAGCCATGAGACCGACTTGAAACCGTTTTGCGCAGGAATCCCTTCAGGACACGCTTGAACGATTCTGAACTTTTCCGAGGAATAGCGAAAACTGCCTCGCGTATTTTCCTTTTCACAACATCGATCCGGTTTGCCCGAAAGGGTAGCACGCCGGTGGCTAACTGGTAAGCTGTCGCTCCCACTGACCACCTGCGAAAATTGGACAGCACGGATGGAGTTCGATAGAGCTTTGTTTCCGACTGAAATTCTCACTTCGAAAGGTCGTCGGGATTTCATCGTCATTCTTTCATTGCTCACCAATCTGACGCTCGTCCATATCGGGCTTTAGCGATGATTTCCGGCGCTAGAAAAGCCGGGGTTCCGGCGCTTTCGTTGTCGTGGAACTCCATGAATGTTTTGCGCCTCCAGCTTCCGGTCATCCCGTCTCCATACAGTCCGGCACAAACTTTGCAAGTGTCATAATCTAATAGTTTGATCCGACCGTTTGGAAGAATCATTATGTTCGAGGGCTGGCGTTGCATTAGATGAAAACGGAACGACGTTTGTGGCTATTCTGGTATTGTACGAGCACTACAACAACCAACAAACACGAATTCTCATCAAGCGATCATCGAGGATCGAGGCAGCCAGGGGAATCGTGCGATATCATCATGCCATGCGATAACTCGCTCGATTATTACCTTGATGTCGCGGTGGATGATTCCCTGTACGTGGAGATAGAACACGGCCAGACACAGTTGCGCAATTATTGTTGCCACGATGTCTTCGTCGACTCTGCCCGTAGTTTTTATCACTCGGCTGAGGTCGACCCCTCGAATGTACTCCATCACAGTGACGAAAGCATTGTCCGCACAGAAGCACGAGTGATACCTGGAAACAGAGTCAGGGGTAGGATCGGCCGAGAGAATTCGCGGCAGGGATCGGAAACCGTGGGAACGGGATCCATGGATCGAGGGAAAAACGATGAGTCGCCGGGGGGAACGCGGAATTCGCTCCGACAGAGAGACACTGAAGGGGTGTTGGAAGAGTGTGTATGTTGATATTGTGCGGAGGATCTAGTTACGCTTACGTCACCAGGAACGGACCCTGCGCCATCGAAACGACCAACTTGTCAGCTGAGGCCGATCTCGCGTTAGAGAACTTCTCGATCGAGACAAGCTTCCCTGTCAGCTCGATTCCTCTGATCAGGACCTTGTAGACACAGCCGAAGCCGCCCGCCCCTGATCATGATAGGATACTTGCCGTTAAACTAAATCCACATTTCACGCGCAACAACGATAAAACTGTGTTCCATGCTTAGATTGGAAAAATATTCCGTCGAGCAGTCGGCGATCGATATCTTAAATTGCATTGACTTTTACAACTTGTCGTAGGCGGTGCCGACAACTGATTTTTTATGGGATCCCTTCGCTTTTGAATTGACTCGACTTTATTGACTCTAAAGCTCTTGGAGCAGAGCAGAAGATTAACTTAATCGGCGAAATGCAACCTCACCTAATGTTTTTACGGGCTCAATGTCCTTGAGTTTGAGGATGAAACTGTTCTCCGGTCTTTGTTTCTTTCTGATATAGAGAGCTTTTTCCATGCGCATCCAGTCGAGAGCATCTGAAGCTTGCTCCAGAACTTTCGATAATTCGGAAACTGCCCTGACCAGGCTCCGGGAGAACCTTAACAATGCTGCACAAGCCGTTTCATCGTGCTTCAGTAGGTCCCAAAGGAAGAATAGGTTGCCAACATCGTTGTGCACATCTTCAAGTGAGAGATATCTAAGGAACAAGGTCGGAAACTGGAAACTCGTTGGGCTGTTCCGATGTTTCGGTTCCTCAGGCCTGCATTCTTTGAGGACAGACATTCTTTGACTCGAGTTTCAATAAACAGAAAACCAAACCTTTTAGAAATTTTTCGTAGCAATCCAGATGCACTCAACGAAACCTGAAGTTGCACGAAAAACTCTCGTGGATACGTTGTGTACGAAACTGCTGCAGCCCTCTTGGCCAAGTCTTTTAAACATGCCTTCGCTATTGAGATCACCCTGCGTTGATTGGGAGAGAGGCGTATAATTATGGACAATAACTATCCATCCGTTTCCCCCGGGAGTGCAAGCTTTTGCGCCGGGGAATAATTCACCCAAGAAAAACATGAATATGTGGCTCAATCAGAGACAGAGCTCAGCCACTGGAGCGGATCTCTGGCTCAGGGCCCTCAAGTCAATTTTTATCCAGAATGAACGAGGATGCGGAGTTCGTTCAATTTGTCGTATCTCTCCCTTGCCAAGATCTGCAGTTCTCCGCAGCTACGAGATCGACCATTGACTTTTAGCCAGAAAAGCTCGGGAATCTTTATCATTTGCGAATTCTCTTGGTAATAGGTGGGAGGTTATGAAGAACTGACGAGGCATGGGCATCCAAATCTTATCATTGATATGGATTTAGGCGCAGTACTGGATATGGGTGCTGGTACAAACATATATGACGTCGTACTTCATGAATACGGCTTAACATTAGGTCACATCGAGTTCGGTCGGCGAGTTGATATGAACGAGGTGAACGGGGTTCTCGAATTTAGTGTCGACAGCTTTGATAGTTAAGGTCATCCTTACATAATCTATGAGATTATTCAACCACAAGGCGTTCGATTTGATCCAAAACAACCTGTGGCATTATCTAGGGAGGTTAATATAGTCCAGAGTAAAATTTCTCGATATGACCGAGGTAGAGCTGAGTCTCAGCTCAGGGCAAACGAGCCATAGCAAAATATTTGCGACATGGTGACATAAGGGCTTATTGGGGTTGGAATCTCGCCTCCTCTCATTGATTGATGATGGCGTCCAGGGTCAAACGTGAGGTGGTCCACTCTGCCTCCATTAGCAGTAGTAACAATGCCTGCACCGTCTTCATTTCGTTTCCTACCTGGGGTAGAGGGCCTCGTACATGCGAAAGTCTCCTCTCGCCGAAGTTTTTCTTCCGCCGAACTCGTTCTCTCTGTCACTACTATTTGTTTTTGTATTAGGTTGGGACGCACCTGTGGATTTGACGGAGAATGGGCTCATGTATCAACCTCTATAACTCGGAGAAAGTGCAACCTCTCGAACTCGGTCGCGAAGTCTAGCAGTCGGCATTCAAATGATAGAGCCCTAGGCGAAAAACTATATGACATCGACCCGCTTGAAAGCACCTTTCCGATAAAACCCCGTGATTCTCGATAGCTCAACATAGAACCTCCAACCGTTTCATCCACGGAACACTCTGGGCGAGGAAGCGTCCCGTGAAACAAGACGTGGGCGCTTCTGACGGAACTCACCGACATTGCGGGGACGCGCGACATTGCTGGACTCCGGACCGTGACTCAAGTGCGACCTTGATTCATTCCTCCGGGTCATTCCCGAATTCTTCGTTGTTACAGCGTACAAGTTCCTCAACGAGATCGTCAGGAAACCGGGTTCAGGACTGCCAGGGACCATTCTGCACTCCCCAGGTGCCGACTTGACGGTCATCTCCGCTCCGCTCCGTGCCGTCGTGTGCATGAAGAAGCTCTTTACCTCCTGACGACTGGGCAAGAACTCTTCCTGCGCCGCTAGCCCAGGAGTCTTTCTTCAGTCGTAACATCCTCTCACTTCCCAATATCCTGAGGTGTATTGAGCAGTCTCTGAAAGTCTGAAATAGAGTCTGTGTCTCTCGATGTAGAGTTCTTTCGGAGTGCATCGCTTGGAGGTGGCTCTCGCCGGTTGCGTTGGTTCGACTTTGGGCTCCTGCCTGACGTCGAGAAGTTCCTGAAACTTGGCTCCGATATCTCAAGTGCCGGGATTCGGAGAGTTTCTGTGCTCCGCGTTCAGGTGCGCAGAGGATGCTTTATTGACCAGATTGGGCAGAACCTCATTTGGCTTTAGTCATTCTCAGCGGCGAGCTTAGGAAATTTCACGCGTCCGCCATTCTATCCAGGAGCCGCATCCATATCAGGAAACTAAACTAGAATCTCATAGATCACGCGATAGACACATTCCCTCTCCCGCTCCCCGTGTGTTCTTGGCCCTTCCTCTTATGCGATTCCTTTCCTGGAGTCTCCTTACCCAGCCTTCCGACCGCTCAGCTGTTAGCGGCACGATCCCCGCAGTCAGTATTTAGTGTCTGGACAGCCCAAAAGTGCTGTGGCTGTGTGTGTTGTGTGTCTTGTGGGAGAGCTAGTGAAAATTTCCAGCAGGAGGGCGTCGTTTGCTCAAATTAGTGTGATAGTTCTGTTAGCTCGTCGTTTCGACAGCTCGTCGAATGACAGAGCCGCGTCCAACAAAATTCGCCACGGTTCGGAGGAGACCCTCTGTCCGGAGGGCAGTGTGAGAAGTGCTATCTATCTGCGGAAGGCGGGAGAGATCGGATCTCTGGTGGTGTGAGGATCCGCGTTGAGCTACTTGGATCGTGATTTTGTTCTTGTGAGGCGCCGGGTTAAAAAACCCGGAAGCCGCCTTAAAACGCCGCCAAGCTGGAACTCATGGAACTGGAGAACATTGTCGCCAATACGGTGTACCTCAAAGCTCGAGAAGGTAATACGGAGTCCGAGTCGCATCACCTGCTGTCCGTCCCGAGCCGCATCCGGCAGTGTTCCCGCTATCGAACGCTGATTCCAAAAACGCTTTCGCGCTGCCAAAGCGGCATCCTGTGGCTGAACACTTGAGAGATAGGAGCTCCGTTCTGGCGCCCAGCACCTGACGCGAGGACACGGAAAAGCTCTCGGGGCAGGGGTTCTCGAATCAGATGGATTTCGGATGTGTTTCGCAGAACGGAATCCAAAACTCCGAAAGAATCCAGGCGTCGGAACGGGAGAGCCCTGGACTTGAATTCTGGGGGGGGGGGGGGGGGCGGGAAGCCGATCAATCAGTGTTTTTCCCATGCTATACTATCTTTGTACCTTGTTCGCACTCAATCCGCACTCTCCGTCGATCTGTGCGTCCGTACGTCGTTCCTCTCCACTCGTTCTGTTCGTCTGATTGTGAGCACTTGAATTCATCATGAGCGAAAACTCGATGGACGACTGAAAACTACGCGGTTTCTATCGATAAGGGTGCCGAATCGGATTTTGGAATCGTGTGTGCGCTCGCGTTTCTGTGTCGCCCGTTTTTTTTTCTTCCTCTCTACGCCGCACCGTACCGATCGAGAATATTGGCAAATTTCGCCTTTCCTCAGAAAGTATTGGGAACGCTTTGTTTGAAAATGCAAACGTTGGAAGAGCGAACGAGCGAGCGAGCGAGATGAAGAGAGGCCATGAGGGAGTGCGTCTCGACGACGAAATGCATAGATTGAGGATGAATGTGAGAGGATCGAGGGACGATTTAACTTCGCCTGGAAGCAACCAATTTCTGGTGATATTTCGGCTGTTGGCAAACGATGCGCACTTCGGCCTTCCGCTCTATCGCTCACTATTGCACTATTCGCAGAGAGATCGTTCGCGTGTGCACTTTTGTCTCCACCTGACTCGCTGACGGCGATAATTGACGAATCAGAATGCATTATACATCATAATAACCGTCGGTTTCGCCGACACGATCGTACCCCGTCGCGTTCTGAAGCGGTAGCCTTGCGCGCACTGTGAGCTGATGGTGAGAAAATAAAATCGAGCTCAGAATCAGGAGGAGGAGGACACTGCCTAGTTTCGCCTGGAAGATCCGTTCCGCGGAGACCGGATAGATTTTCTGCTACTTGTTGTCGTATCAACGTGGATCTATTCAAGACGGATTTTCTCGCTTCCTCGTTTCTTCCGTTTATCCCGATCCTCCCATTCTGAAGCTTGCGATTGTCCTGGAATATTCGCCGTCTCTGCAATCGCCCCGGATTTTTCCTCAAAACATTCTAAAACGAGGCCTTACATCTTTTCCAACTTCGGAGCTCGTTTTCCCCCTCGCTCGAAATTCGTCATGAGATCAATTGAGAGTGTTCTAAAAATATGAAGATCCCTAACAAAATGAGCATCCTCAAACGGGATGCGTGATGCGATTCAATAGAGGGAAAGGTTTCGCAATCTCCTCCTCCTTTATTAGAACGCCTCGATTTCTTTCAGAATGAGAAAAAAAAACTTTCTGAATTGTTTCTGGTCTTTTATCCTTGCGCAACGCCCCAAAGAGGACCGATTTGAGTTTGTTCAGCGTTGTCGGCATAACCAACGATTACAATGGCGCAATCAGATGCAGAGAAAGCACGTGACTGATCGATACACAGACGATGATCGCCATCGAGTTATTGAAGTCAAAGGCTAATGAAGAAGGTGAAACCGCATTCCCGAACTCAGCTCAGTTTTTCCTCGGATTCAGACCGGAAATGTTTGCGGGGGAATGAGGGAGTCCTGATATCAACCCAGAATCTGGAAGAGAGACCGTGTGTTGCCTCGAGACTGGAGGGAAAGTTTCGCAAGTCTAACAAGTTTTGAACCTTTCCAGACTGCAACAAAGGCAAAAGCAAGAAATGGAAAAAAATCCTCGCCTTCCCCCACGTGACGCTGGCGTTGCCTTTGAAAGATCAGATCGGTAAGTCAATACACTTCATTCACGTGCTGACGCGGTGGACTATCGAACTGAAGTGGAGAACTGCGACCGAAAGTCGGTTCTGTCCCCATAATTTCTGGTAGATATTTGGGGGATAGTGGATGTTCTCTCTAGACTCTGATCTCATGATCAGGCCTGAGATCGAATCGGAGGGATTCAAAAGGTTGAATTGGTCTCATGTCTCTTGGCCGCTTGCCCTCGTCGCTGTTGTCGCTTCGCTGCTCGTCCCTTTTCTGTGTTTACTCTATATGAAACAACGAGATGAGCGATAATGATAGGAGCGGGATGAAGGCACACAGTGGCCTGCCGCACCAGCTCGAGGCGCGGCAAGAACACCCGGGTTGAGAACTGCTGCTCTGATCATTCTTAAGGTTTAGGCACTCGCTTCTGCCGACGCCACCACCACCACCACCACCGTTTCTTTGAACTGCCATGTAGAACAACAGTGGACTGACTGACCGGTAGGCAGTCAAGTTGGCAAACGCAGGGCGGGAACTCTCCCCTAACCTGTGCCTATGCTTCTTTGGTTGTTATGAAGTGGTTCCGTTGTTTATCGAGCTTTCAGTTTCTCGTTCATATCGCATCGTGGGCTTAGTCAAGCAACAACGAGCCACTGAGGTTCTTCTATGCGATCGCTTGGATTCCTAACTCTTCCAAACATTCGAGATAGCCTCGTCCCGGAAGAAGGTTGAGAGCGACTACGTTCGTTAACACAACGCTTAACGACGACGACGATGGACATTGACCGTTTGTTTAGAATTAAGAAGTTGACGGCAGCTGTGCCAACTTGGCAGAAATTATTCCGTGCTCCCAGAGCGAACGGAAACCTCCGCCGCTCAATCCGGCGTTTCTGAAGTGTTACATAAAACGAAGAGCTCGGCTCGATCCGCGGGTTATCAAGTTCTGAGGAAATTGTCTCTCAGAGTCTAAATCCAATCGAGGATAGATGATTTT
Source organism: Neoseiulus californicus (assembly GCA_028455905.1). Taxonomy (NCBI): domain Eukaryota; kingdom Metazoa; phylum Arthropoda; class Arachnida; order Mesostigmata; family Phytoseiidae; genus Neoseiulus; species Neoseiulus californicus. Next base: position 8,665,769 of record JAMQGS010000004.1, on the reverse strand, counting down.
TTGCCGAATCATCCGCATTACGTCCCATGGAGCCCCGCCTCGGAACCCCTGTCTGCAAACTCGGTGTGTTTCGAGGCGCGCTACAGCTATCGGGAGCGGACTGCGGCTGTCTCCGGAGAATTTGATGGAAAACAAAGACATCCTTCATCCCGGATCGGTACGGAGTGTATTCGTCGTTATTTTTGTTCTGAAAATGTTGGCCGACGGGCCGACCAGCTGACATACTGAGCGCGTTCATGTGTCTGTCCGACCGTCCGTTCGGCCGTTCGCTCGTCTGAGAAAGCTTGCGAATCGGAATCCAGCGCGAGAGAGCCGACATATGAAGGGCAAATGTTCCGTATGTTCGGGTATCGGTTATTAGATCACCGCGGATAAGGCCTACCGACCGATATACCGACGGATGAGCGAACGCACACGCAGGCGAACCGAGCGAGCGACCGAACGACGGACGGATAGACGGACAAGATCAGACAGACAGAGAGGAAGAGGGAGAGATAGACAGCGAGTGCGACGCCGAGATGTTCCATGCGCTCGTGGATCATATATCAGAGTATGTTGTCAAGGGGCGTTAGCAGACGAGTTTGCTCTCCGTTTGTTTTATACCAATAAAACGGAAAGTCGTCGACTATCATTGTCTGCATCATGCGCGCACCTTTGATGATCCGACGTCAATTTTCTCCCCGGATCGATCGCTACCGAGCACCTTTCCGAACCTCCTCGTGGAAAACAAATCTCACTTCTCAAAAAATGAGAAAAAAAATCCGCCGTCATTCGTCTCGATCGGACGGGAAGCCGGGACAAAATGTACAAGCGAGAGCGGATCAGGAGAAAACGTCGTCGTGGAGGAAGGAGGCGGCATGCCTTGCGAGCCTGAAGCATTTACCATCGGCAATGTTGACAAGAGCAGCAGCCTGGCATCTGCTACTCTACTCGATCTCACTTGACATTTGTCTATTGTTCTTCCTGACAATGGATTCAAGTCGCGTCTAAATCCGCCGTAAGACACGGATGCATCGCGATAGAAATCGGAATGAAAAGCTTCGAATTCGAAATCACCACGAAATCCGTGTACCTGTCTACTCGCTTCTCCGTCTGGATTAAGAACCGGATCCTGATTGCGTTACGAACTCTTCGATGATCCCCACTCGTATTACTCTCCGGCAGATGTATGTAGGTGCGCGGCGACAACGACGACGACGACGACAGCCCCCTCCCCCGTCCTCATGCAGATTCGAGGTGTTACAGTCGGCAATCACTGTCGATCCTTGTTCCGGCACAAATACTGCCCGGAGGGCACAATTCATGCCTCATACAAAGAACATCTCCCAGTCAAACCGTTTCGAAACCTTTGTGACAACAACTCGACTGAAAAACACCGAGACGTGGAAAGCTGCATCTACCTATGTCCGCTCTGAATACGTGGCATTCGAGCGGTGGTCAACAAATCCAGAGCTAATGGTTTGAAGCTCTGTTTGTCGAGGCAAGCGCGATCGATGGCCGATGCTCATAGACCTACTCAACTTAATCCCTCAAATACGCAGGCTCACTCAGTCGCCTGAAGTGCGAACCACCAACGCAAATATCATAAAGTCACGCATCGGAACGTGACAGACGTCAAGCGATATTGCGGCATCGTGACCGCGACCACGAGGCAGAAAGATATAATGACTTCGGTCAACTGCTGTCGATATAGAGTCTCTCGATGAATTGGCGCTTTGCCGCATCTTGACATCCACCCGCAGTCTTGAGTTCCACTCGAACCTCCCAACGGTTCCGGGTTGAATATCAAAATGATTTCCGCGCAGAATCTCTTAGGAATGCAACATCTTGTAGCAAAGATATCACATGGAAGGTGTCGGTATACCGTGGTTGAGCTCGGATTGACAGGTGGGAGCGGCCGAAATTACTACACCAATAAATCATAATCAATGCGTACAAAAACCACAGCAACAACGATAACATTTCGAAAAGGAGTGTCAGAGAGCGACAGATTGCTCAATGAAGGTCCCGAAGAGCTAAGGATGTAACTCGAGATGCGGTTGGTAAGACTTCTGTACCGTAGAGTGGCAACTTTGTTGCAGGGGACCCGATACGACATCGATACGATTGGGTGGAGAGAAGCTTGCCGAGAAGCTGAGAATTGTTGTCGACTTCCGGGGCCGGGTGGGCGTGGCTCTCGTTAGAGCGTGCGTTAGCACGTGTTTCAGCAGAAACAAGTACCCGGCGTTCATGGCCGATACACTGCTGTCTCATCACGGCGGGAAACTCGAATTTTCCGGAATTCAAAAGCCACGATTGAATCGTCCATGTGCGGCTCAAGACCTGTATAATTGCCGGAGGTCCGATGACTGGGTGGGCCTCGCTCAGAACGACGACGCGTCGTCGTTCGCCGTAGATGGTGTTCGTGGTTTGTTTTCACCTCTGTTTGTGTTGGAGTTGGACGCCCACCGAGAAAAACAACAGAAAGCACAAACGTGTTCAGTAGATTCTGAATAGGCGATCTCACTCTACAGCTGACCCAATGGAAGCGTGCCCGCTCTGCCTGACAACCAGTCAGTCAGTCAAGCGGTCGGTCGGTCTGCCTGTCGCTCGGTCCGTCCGTCCGTTCGTTCGTCTGTCTACATAGTTTCCTATTTGGCTCGACGAAGCATGGCCGGTGCAGGCCGGCGTTTTGATGTGAAGTCATCATCGCACTTGTCCCGAATAATGCTGTTTTGACGGCGGTCGCGATCATCGTTCGATTCATTGCCGTCTATGCTCCGATGTCTATTAATAAGCGCTGCATAGCGGTGGCGGGCACAGGAGGACGACAGTATATGGGACAATCGCGCGAGTTCGTCACAGCAGACGGTCAACACAATCACGAGATGTAACAACTACCAGAGGAAAATGAAAGGGAATCAACACGGACGGACGGATGGATGGAGCGACGGCGAACTCCTGATCGCAACGACCAATGAATCATCCAGATGGTGGCATTATTATTGCTCTCTGAAATAATATGTGGCTTATCAGATTATAATCTGGATCGATTCTTGGCTGTGAGCCACGTCTGGCTCCCTAACCACAGCCGCCACCGTCGTCGGAGCAGAAAAAAAAAACTAGGGAAGAGCGAAAGTTGAGCATTCGGAACAACTTTTCCCGGGCAAATTCTGGAGTCAGGCATGCGTTGTGCCGCCGCGGCAACTGCGGTTCCATGAGCGGCTCAACTCCGCGTCGTTGGTAGATGCGAAGATCCTCTTCCGTTTTCCTCTATTTCTGGTTTGGCGAAGAGTAGAACGCCGAAAACGCCCCCGCGATCCAAACCGCGAGACTGGTGACGTAGTTTCACCTCTTCCTTTTCCTCCTCCGCCGCTTCGCTCCCATCGTTCGAAAACCTCAAATCCCTGTTTTCGATCGAGCAGTTTGTGTTGTCGAGGGAGTTGAACGAGAGTTGTTTGCAGCGCTGCTGCGCGGCTCGCTTGGTCGGGAGGAAAAATTGCTTCGCTCTTCATTTGCGTGCCCACAGAAATTATAGCTTTCTCAAGATTATTATAGGCGTTTGACCAGTGCTGTTCCGGCTCATTTCGGCTGGCTGGGCCGCATGTCGGATACGGTTTTACGTGACGAGGTACAGCCACAAAACTAGTGTCGCGGGCAGCTAGCGCGGGTAGTGGGCTCGAACATGCTCAGGAAGGGGTTGGGATGTTGTAAATTACCTGGAGCAAGACATGCACGTCTGAGCTCAATCATCCCTCTCCAATGACGGCCCGACAGCCCCGTCAGGACGACGGGACGCTCGGTCCGAGCTGGATTTCTATTCCGTTCTCGAGACAGTTCCACGACGGGAAGTTCCGGACGGTTCCTGTCTCATTCAAATGGATTGACAACTCAATCGGATTTGATCACGCGGAGATCGAAACGGATTGTTCCATTGGCTGCGCGTTGGGGCCGCGTTACACCGACTCGAGCTTCAAGAGCGGGTTTTCGGGACGGAATTCGAAGAGATGATACATGAAATGGAAAAATGGCGGGCGGTCCAGGACCCCCGGGGTCCCCACATCCTGGGACTCGGTCGTTTTCGAAACGGTTAAAGACACTCTGGCTGGAAGCGGCGATGAAGTCTTCCAGTTTCCGTATTGAAAGATGCATTGCTCCCGTTATGCTCGTGGGTTGTGACCTGTGATAGCGCGGAAAGTACGATGATAACACAGCGATTGATCCCATTTCCCTGCTCGTTCGTTCGCTCCCTCCCCCACCCCGACTCCCTCAGTCCCCACCGCCTGTTCCGATGCCTATGCCGGGCCGCGCTCCAACGACCCGGTGCGCGGTTCGAAGTGCATTCGGTGATATTGGACATACAGTGATCGGGGGTTAGCCATTCGCTGAAAATTGATTGCGGCAGTTTGTCCGTCTAGGAACTACTGGTGGACTCTCATCGGTGAAATATCCGACCTCCCGAGACCCTCGTGACCTTTTGGTCTGTACTGCCTACATCGCGTATGTCTTGTTGGCCGGAGGACATCTTTCGGTCTGTTCGCAGGCCAACGCCAAGCAGAACGACTGGGATGAAGGAATGAGTAAACGCGGTGCCTGGGAAAGTTGTTCCAAGATGGCAGCCCGATTCGCAGAACAGCTCTCCAGCTCCCCGGTCAGCTTAGATCTCTGTCGGAAGAGGGAGAGAGATTGCGTCTAGTCCACATCTCATCCTCGCCGTAGAGAGTGCTTCCCGGCTCTTAGAGGAAAGGGGAGGGTCAGGGGGTAGTTTTCCAATGGAATCGAGCACGCCATACCCTTACAAGAGCTTGTCCCGGCGAAGAGATGTCGGGATTAGTATTGAAGCGAATTCAGCACAAAGTCCGACCGCCGACAGCAGAAGCAGCAGCAGCTACAGGAAAACTCGAATGTTCGAAAGAAGGACCCAGCAGAAATACGCTCGTTTGGTGAGAAGAGGTTTTCATTAGGAACGATGTTTCTCGTCGAGCTTTTCATCACAATCAAAAAGGAAGTAATAATCAAACAGGAGCTTTTCCCCCTCCTCATATGTGCGTCCCTCCTCGTTACTCCGGTGAAGGGGGGACATGAGGAAAATATCAAACGACAACGAGTGGGATGGTGGTTGTCATCATGAGGACGAAACAGCTCTTCAGCGACTACCGAAGCCGTCGCTGTTGCAGTGGAAGGAGGGGAAGGGATGATTGAATTGAAGAGCTCTCCATGGAGGCTTGCTTGTTCGCTCGGGAGTCGCGTGGACTTCAATCGCGGCTGGGAGGTCCGAATAGGAGCGGTTCTCCCGCAATACGGAGGAAGGGTGCGGAGCACGTAACCGACAAACTTTCACCAAATCCCACTCTCCTCATCCTCGTCATCTTTCTTCCCTCCTACGTTACTGCGGTCAGCTGTACGCGCCGTCTTTCAGGACGTCTCCTTTTTCCGTTCACGTGGACGACGATGTGGACGACTCGATCATTCCCAGGGCAGACACTCGTCAAGGCGTTTTTTACGAGAGTATAGGTGGTGTTGGTCATCGTCGTTGTTGTCGCCGCATGTTGTTCCTCGATCTGATTGTTGTCCCTCCGTTCCTCTACATATACTCCCCTCGTTCGAACGTTCGCTCGAACCCGGTGGCTGATTACATGGGACCGAAGTCGGCTGGCCGTGGGTGTGAGGGCGCTGGAAAGTTTGCTGAAGGAGTTGCATCGAGGCAACCCCGAACTCGTTCACCGAAGGGGACTCCCACTCCCGCAGGTCTGCAATGGCTCTTGAGATGCAATAGATTGCGTCGGGCACGATTTCACCAGCTTCCTCTACCAGCTGCCAAGCGATCGACCGATCGTCAATTGCGATACGGCTACTGCTGTACCCCACCACATTCTATGATGTTGCTCACTGCTAGTACCTTGTCGGCCTTATACCCATGTACCGTACACTTATTGTTAGAACAGCTTCTACGATTTTTCGTTGAAATCTTTCCGCGCGCTCTTCGTTTCTGTTTATTGTGTTCCTGGTGCACTATTTTGATGCTTCGTCGATTCGTAGGCTCCGGTCCGGAAGCGAGCTTTGAGAGTGAACATCCCCCAAATACCTGAACTCAATGCTCGGATGAAGTGTGGAGTGATGGCTCCTGTCGATCACGCGGTAATGACCCGGCGATCTTGACGAGTTTTGATGGGAGCAATCGACGACGCCGGAGGCTACGACCATAACAGCATCAGCAGCGTCGCTTGCTGACAGATTAGCCCGAAACAAATGCGTTTGATGGAATCAATTGCCGTCCCTTGTTTCAGCTTCGCGCACAGAGAAAGGATGCCCGCGATGAGCTGCCACTTAGGGTTTACCCAATTCCTCGTGGATATCTGTTCCTCATGAATTGTTGAACAGGTGTGGTCGCTGTTGTCGTCGTCGTCGTCGTCGTCCAGGTCCAGGGAAACACTCCGCCTTCGAATATGCGCGATTCCCCGTATGATCCCTTGTCACGGACCTCGCCGACAGCTGGCCGGCAGACATCCCTCATTCGCCGCGCGATCATTGACAGATGGCTTTTTGAACAGAAAATAAAATGTAATCATTACGCGAAAACATTTTTGAAACATCCTGCATCAGCCTTGTCAATCCGACACGGGCTGCTGCCAAAAGGTGGAGCGAGGAGAAACGTGAATGTCCGAATAGAAGAAATGAAGAGCACGGAGCGTGTTCCGCTCGTCATCTCCGTCGACTTCATTGCGAAGACGCTGTCCAGGAGAATGGCGGAGTCGCTGACATTTCTTGTTCCTGCTCGCTTGTATGCATGCTTGTCTTTTGATGTTTGCCATGGTGCGATGCCGCAACACATCCTACCGTTCCAAGACTGCAGTCTAATAGACCCGCGGGCTGTTTCGTTCTCAGCGTGTTCCGAGGAATACAAAGGAGTCGTAGAAGCATGTACAGACGGCTGGGAGCGTTCAGGTGAAATATAAACCCTTTGTTGGGAACAGGGGGTCCGTGAATTCGGAAGCGTCACCATGTTCGAGTTACAACTGATTTCGACAGCGTCGCGCATCTTCGTCCTCGTGGAACGAGAGCTTGCATCAGAAGATTCCAGTGCTTGTTCCCGATGCAATCTTCCAGTCTTGAAACATGTCGGCGCAGTCTTCTGCTGTTTATAGGTGTTCCTCGCACTGTCGATATTGAAAAAGGCAAGAAACACTATTCGGTTGGTTTGAGCTGAGATGAATGGCTATCGCTCAATCGAAGCTTCGCGTCCGTGTCCGCCTCGGTGAAAATGAGATTTTGAAGTCTTGCACCTCCCAGTAGGAAAATCGATATCTCAATCAGATACATCGTCTTCGAAAACTCTACGAAGCAACTCCGAAAGCACACCAGCCGAGACTTTGCCAGTCTAGATAATCATTGTTTAGATTTCTAATTGACGGTTTGTGAGTCTTCAGCAAATCGGGAGACAGAGAACTGCCAAAAATTCTGTTGGATCTTCCAAGTTGCTCTCTTCCCGAAGTTTTTCCGAGGGAACCGAAAATGAGACTGCGGGAAGCGATCGGATTCGTTTCGGATTTTCGGTTCCAACATAGCACGTGTACCTCCGCCCATCCCATCGCATTGCTTCACTTTTTCCGCCGTCTCTTGTCTGCGGCTGTAGTGTGAAATATGCACGAGGAATGGAGAGCTGCGGGGACTGTAGAACACGCAGACTTTCACTAGCGCCTGGGCACACGCTTTCTCCTGCCTTCCCGCTTGTTCGCTGCTTGCTGGCGCAAGAGCACAAAAGCACAGAGCTCTTGATTGACAGCCGAGCATGAGCGAGCGAACGAACCAAGCAGCCAACCAGAGACAAACCAACCAACCAACCAACGAACCGACCCACCAACCGACCAACGAGAGACCAGACTCACAGACTGATGAGACTCTCTGACGAGAACCAACAAGTGACATCAATGACACTGTTGAAGAGCGAGTAGATGCGCATATTGGCGAGTCACTTTTGTTCACAAGCAACGCTGGTAAACCGCGGATGTTGTTCATCTATCAATCGCTTCCTAGCTCTCTCGCTCGCTCGCCCGTTCGATTAATATGTCAATCAACTCATCGATTGCTGTTTGTTTGAGCACAATGGCTCCATTCATCAAACAATTGTATCAATGATTCGTCCAGTTGTTGATGGTTTGTCTCCGGCGTGGGTTATCTCGTCGTTCCCTCCGCCAGCGATCGATCGATCGATCGATCAATTGTACCTCCATCAATCATCCTCCCGTCCGTGATTCGATCATCAATTCGTCTCCTGCTGTCGTGGACTCATCGACCCAAGGAAGAAGAGTGCTCTCGAGAATGTGAATTGACAGTCGACGACCGGTCACCTCGGGAATCAATCGGAGGTGGTCGGTCTCGGATCGCAGTCTTTTCTCCGGTGACCAAATAACTGTGAGCCTTGACGAGAGCAAGAATGCCGCAGTTGAGCGCGCTCTGTTCGACTTGGATCCGATATCTGAGTAGGCGCCATGTCGTTCTCTTCTTGTGGTCGGCTGGGCGTCCGATGTTGTGGCCTTTGCTGTCGTCGATATTGGAACATGACTAACACAAAAAAAAGTCACACTCGGTCTGCTACTCGCTCGGAAACAAACCGATCAACAGGCAGATGAACCGAGCGGTGTAAAGGAATGTGGTCTCTATCTTCTCGGAAGAGCGATATAGAGTTCTTCCGAGGCATCGGTCACATTCGTCTTCGAAGGAAAGAGATCCGCGTGAACGAAGCTTCTTGTATTCGAACTCGTCGTATGCTTATTGGATCCCGAGGTAGCAAAGAAGTACGTAGCTCCTCTTGCGACACAACAGTAGCTAATACTTCGGAGACGGGGAGCTTGAATATGCTGTGGATCGTATTCGGATCAGCGCGAAGGAGGTCAATCGCATCTGATAGGAAAAGGACTCAATTGAGGAATCCTAAGCTCACCGCTAGTATCTGTTCCCCATTCCGAGGATTTGAGAATTGAGCTTTGTCGGAGTTGATTGAACTCGGCGCTCCCGAGAGAAGCGGAACAAAAACGAACGAGAAGGCAGGAAGGAAGTAAGAAGAAAAAACAGCGGGGACCAAACTGTTGCTCAGATGTACGGAATTGATATCACTCATCACTCTCTATACGAAGCCGTAATCGATTTTCTCCAATTTATCGTTCTCATTATTATTATCGTCGCCGCGAACATTGTAGACAATGTGCCGTTATTGGGAAAGCTAGCATCTCCATTGTGGAAAAACCACCATGATAATAATAATAATAACGTACGGACAGACGGATGTTTATGAAGACTTCGTCGAGCATGCCTGGACATGTTCTGAAGTTTGCTGTTATCGCGCAACTTCTCGTGCGTTGCCTAACTCCCTCGCTGCGAATTGGATTCAGTACGGAAGTTCGCTTGGCTGTAGCGATTTCTAAACAACCTATCGGTGGCAAACACGAACAAACAACTCGAAACACTCGAGAATTCCTGAATGTTCAGCTCGAGAATACGGAAATAGACAATGCCTTGAGCGGGAGCGAGAGAATGTATAAATCTGGGCAGCTACCTGGACCATGAACGTAAAGAGTCTTTCAGAAAGCGGTCGCCCAAAATCAAAACAGCGAATGAGTGAGGAGCGTTCAGATGTTCATGGCTTCGAGCTCGATAGCCTGAACTTGGTTTTCCATCTCGGGTTGGCAGCGCGACGTTGTTCAGGTGAAATCAACGCGCGTCCACACGAAAAATTCGGAAAATGTCAACCGCAGAGGTGGGAACATGCGATGCTGCAAGAGGCCTGGAGTTGCAAACTGGCGAAACAAACTCTGGAAAAATCAGGAAGCCTCAGTGTCGAGGGGACGCGGAGAGAAAGAAGACGGGAAATAAAGCAAGCTCTAAAAATCCAGGACGGCGGGAAAAAACACGCCGGAAAACGAGAGCCAAAGAAAACCAGAGAGCGGCTCAGCGCGGTCTCCTTCCGTCCGCCCGCTCCTCCGTTTGTCGTTCCTGCCCATTGTGCGGCTCATTGATGCTCTTTCGTACGGACGATGAGAAGTCGCTTGCTGACGTTGACGTTTTTTATTTTCTCGGTTTTTTTCATCTTCTTTCTTCCTTTCTTTCCACTCCCTCTCGGTTCCACTCCCGCCTTCTCTCCGCTGATGACGTCTGCTTCGAGCGACGCAATTACTCGGCTTGACTGAGCAGCTGACGTACGTCGGTACAGTCAGCCGATACACGGAGGTACGGACGCATGAACAGATAGGGAGACGAAACCAAGGAACTCGCTGCTGACTGATTCCGCTCGGGGATTCCCTTGCGATCGAGAAAACGGAGTTATGTTTCCGAGTTCGATTTCAGCGGGGACATAGGCTGGGAAGATCATGTTTGTTGAGTGTTCAAGGTTACACTGATGTTTATTATTATGATTGCATGACTTGTCTCTGCTGTGGTACCGACCTGGTACCACACCGGTATCACAATCTCATCACAACATCTCTCTTTCCTCATTTGAATATTGTAAGACTTTGTACGACTTATGTTACAACCGCTGATAGCCCATGCTTCACCTATGACAGTATGGATACACTCCTCATCTCCTCTGTATGTTTAAAATTTCTACCTGTTTGTTGATTTACACTAATGACCTTATTGTATTATGAGCACTGTTTCTACACTCTTCTTCTCTTTTGAGGTTGTTTTAAACTATACCGTTGGGGCCGCCGGAGTTTGTTTCTATCTCTCAGGCATCTATCCGCGCCACCTGCCGACAGGATTGCCTCGTTGTTTTGTGCTCCTGGGTCGTCCCTTGATCCCTTATTCTTGTTTTCGTGTTGTCCGATCTCCTTTTTCGCGCCGTCCGCTTCTGTTTCCGCGTGGTGCTCCTCGTCATTTTGGCCTTCCTCCGCATCTTCAAATTCCGAGTCTGTGGCTTCGTCATTGGTTCCCTTCTGTGGCATGCTCATCCGTTCCGCCTGTGCTTCGCCCGCTGTGTCCCGCAACCAACTGGGCACCCTGCTTCCGTTGATCACCTTCTCCGCGTCGTCGCTCGCCAACTGCGGTTTCTCTCGACTCTTCCCAAACCCGACTCGAAACAAAGGCCGTCGGTTCCGAGTCAGATCTCCCTCTGCTGTTCTGACCCGGTAGCTACGATTCGAGAGCGTTTGTTTAACTTCGCCCCGCTTCCACCTGCTCACCCCGAGCTTGGCGGGTCGGATTCTGACCATGTCTCCGATTTGCAGTGCTGGTAACACTCTCGCCCCTTTGTCGTATGACTCCTTCATCCTGGTGATGTTTTCTCGTCTCACCGTCATGGCCAACGTGTGGTGTTTCAACGTTGGTCTCAATCGCGACCCTGCTGTTGGAAGCTCTGTTCGCATCTTGCGAGAGCAGAACATCTCCCCCGGTGTTGCACCTCCGAGCTTCTGTTGGGGGGTGTCGTTGTACGCTAGCAGGCCTCTCCTCCAATCATGTCCCGCTGTCATGGAACTTTTGATTATCCTCTTAACAATCGACACCGCCGCTTCCTGCTTACCATTACTTTGGTGGGAATGCGGTGAGGACTCGAGGTGACGTGTTGACCATTCGGCGGTGAGCTCTCGGAATTCCCGGGATCGGAACAACGGATCCGCGTCTGTCATAAGCTCGTCGCAGATTCCGTGTTCTGAAAACAACTTTGACAGCCTGCTTTTGATTGATTCTGTGGTTGTATTTCTCGGCACCTCGTTAACCATGATGAGGTTCGAGTAGAAATCTACCACCACCAAAAACTTATTGCCTTCGCAGTCCGCGATGTTGATCGCGACTTTTTGCCACGGCCGGCGCGGAATCTCGTGTGGTGTCATTGGTTCTTTTCTGGGCGGGTTCGGGTACGTCAAACATCCTCCGCACTCTGACGTATGCTGCTCCTTGTTCTGAGTCTTTGTCGACTCTCGAATGGCGTCTATCTGCTCGTAATCAAAGCTTATCAGGTTCAATTTTTCCGCTGAGAACCGCCCCACGATCGGCTGGAGGTGTTCTCGCACTACCACAAACGTCAGTCGGTGTTCCTTTCCCGTTTTCTTGCTCTTAACATTGAGCTCCGTCGTTCCAACCGTCTGGATCTTCGTTCCGTTGTAAGCTCTTAGTTTCGGTCGTTTGTTGGCGTCTATCACTGCCCCGGGAACGTAGCTTTGGGGAATCACATTGCAAGTAGCCCCACAATCAATCTGTAGCCTGATGGGTTTTGTTCGGTTCTTTGCTTCTTTCACCTCTACTGTGATGAATGCCATCCGTGCCGTAGGTTTCCGTGGTGCCTCAAGTGAACACACCCATTGCACGTCCTCGCAATCTTCGTCTTCGGGGTCATCTCTTGCCCGGAGAGCAAATACACTGGACCTTCTGGAAGAACACCTTGCTGCGAAGTGGTTCAACTCTCCGCACTGCAAGCACCTCCTCCCCGCAGCCGGACACATGCTTATCCCGTGCCTGCGTCCACAGTTCGCGCAGCCCTCTGCACCTTCCTGTCCTGAGCTGATCCCCGAACTCTGCGTTCTTCCGAATTCTGTGTGTTGGGTGGATCGAGTGTTGTTGTTTGAGAACAGCCGGTCTGTCTGTCGCCGCGCGCTGGCGTGTATGCGACGAACCGCACTCAACTCCTCTTCCTCCTCTCCCGCTTCATCGTTGGTGTTTGATTGGTTCGATCCTCGTTGTTTGAACGCGTCCAACTGACTGCTCGAGCTCTCCATTGCCAAGCAAATTTTTACGGCTTCTGCTGCTGAAAGTTTCGTTTCCTTCAGTAGCTCTCGTCTTGTTTCTCGATTGGCTACTCCGTAAATGATCTGATCTCGTATCATCCTATCCTCCTGTCCTCCGTAGTTGCACACTTTGACCTTCAGCCGGAGATCCGTGATCCATTCTGCTATGGATTCGCCCGACTTCTGAACTCTCTCACGGAAAACATGTGCAAGGTAGTGCTCGGACTCGTTCCCGGCGAAAACCTTCTGTAACGCTTGCAGCACCTCCTTGAACTGCGGTTTGTCGTCGTCCTTGTACGCCGCATTGAATTCGTCGAGCACAATATCTCCGCCGGTTGCCAGGAGAATGGCGACCTTGATCTCGTCTGATTCTTGAGTCTTCTTCGTGGCTCTCAGGAAGATGTCCAACTTCTGCGCGAACCTCTTCCATTCTGTTGCGGTCCTCTTCTTGACTGCGATATTCTCTGGAAGTTTGTCCATTTCACTCTGCACTGTGATGATGGGTCCTTCTCACGCTGCCACCATGTTGAGTGTTCAAGGTTACACTGATGTTTATTATTATGATTGCATGACTTGTCTCTGCTGTGGTACCGACCTGGTACCACACCGGTATCACAATCTCATCACAACAATGTTACACTTCCACCCGAAGCCATGGGAAGCCGGAACTCATATACCTTGATTTTCTCAATTAGTGACGGCACGAGAGTCGCCGGATCGTCATTTTTGTGTACCTCAGAGCAAATTCAGAGCGGAGTTATTTCTCGGTCTGTTTCAAGTACCGGTGGCAACGATACACGAGTCGATGATCGGTCTGACTGCTTGTTGTCTTCGGTGGAGACAATCAGATCTCATCATGACGACTATTGTTGTTGGTACGGTACACGCTCCCTTATCCCCAGTTTGTTGAATTATCAATCCAAGCATTTGCCGCGATGACGCCAATCGAGGGTTCAGCGCTGGTGATGACGCGTTCAGTCTGAAAGAGTTGGCAGAATCCTTCCCTCGCTCGAGTGTTCCATAATATTTACTTTGTTTCGATCAAAGCCCGTTCATTCTCGCTGAGTTTGACGAAGTTCTGCGGGAGATCGTCCTCGATCAATTCTCCGCTCTCTGCGCCCGCAGCGTACGGTTTCCAATCGGGTTACAGGCGCGATTATTTCTGGATACCACTGGGCGTTTTCGTCGTCGCAACGGGGTCACTGCTAGTCTTCGCTGAGAGAAGATGAGCGCTATCGATATAGTGATGTAGACAGACGAAGAAGAGAGCGGGGCGAGAGATGGGCGGCGAGATTCGCGTAATCCCCGCATGACCTTCAAGGCTCTTGAAAAAACTTGCTCCGCATCCAGCAGAACGTCCCAAGGCAAACCGTTCAGATGGTCGAACGAGCCAACATATTCATCCCGTGCAGCACAGACGTCACCAGAGACGACACGGAAATATCGAGAGAAAGATTAACTCGATTGGCGACAGCTCCTTCGCGTATCGTCCGGAGTTCGAGGTCGCTGCCAAGGCGGGTCATGGAGAGAACACCACGTTGTGGGTTGGAATCCCTGTGGCGGCAGAGGTTCTCAAGTTGTTTCCTAAGCCGGAGTTCTCGCATGCGTCTACCGCGCTTGAATCAGGGCTGATTCAAAGAAGCGTCCTCGCAACAGTTCCGACGCATGTGTCTCATCAGACAGTCGAAGCTGATCCATCGGTGTTGGTTCCCATCCGAACTTTGAAGAGTATCCCCGGAGCGTACTTGTTCCGGGCGTGGACGCTTCGCCCACATCAACGGACGCTTTCGAAGCTGTATAAAATCGTCGGTTGGGTTATGGAGCTGTCATTGATGCGGTAGCGCCATAGGTTGTTCCCGGTAATCTTCATCGTGGCATTCTGTTACTCGAGAGATAGATGTGCCGCAATAATTTCTTACGCAGATACCAGGCTTCCCCTTGACGCTCTTCACGTTTTCTTGAGAATCGTTGAATCGGCTCTTATCGTCGCATCATCAGATGAACAGCCACTGGATATCAAAGCGTTTCTGAAAGATAGTCGGAAGAATAACAAAAAGAAAAGCGGCAACGGAGCACCTTCGACTTCGTGAGTACAAAATCGGAAATGCACAGCCTCGTCTTCTGAAATCCGCAAGATTGGATGTCACTCTCAGCTCGAACGCTCGAGTGACACTGCGGTGGAGTCTGGCTGTGACGAGTTTTTTCGTTGCGTTAAACTTGTGAATTATTCCAAAGTTGCTGCGAGCGTGCCATCCCTGAGATCCGAACGAAATCCGATCCGTTGGAGAGTCGGTGATGAATAAACTCTGACAGCATCGGGAATCCGTCTTTAAAGAGATACGGGCACGAATCGATTCCGGCTCATTACAAAATCAGCCCGCGCGTTGAGAGCCCACTAAAAAGTGCGAAACACGAACGCTCCTCATGGGATGCGTCGATCCGCATATTGAGCACGCGAAATATTGAGCCGTGCGACTCTCAATCCCTCCATGGCGATGTTTCAACTCTCAAGCAACACCTGAACTCTGCATTTTCAATCTTTGGGCGCGATATCGTTCCGGATCCTCTATGAAATCGACAAACGGATCTTTCCGGTTCGAGGAACTTTTCAGATTGTGATGAGTGTCTGAGTGGCAAGGGTTTCCGAAATGTTCACATCAACCAGGAAATGCAGCTGCCACACCCGATTCTCGATTGCTCAGTATAATCTCGCTCCCTCAGCCGACCGGGAGCGTTGTTCTTGCTAAGCTACTGTTATCAAGGGCTTTCTCCACTTAAGCGGAGCAGATTCTCATCTCAACGAGCAACAGTGACCTGACTTGTGTTATCCTGACCTCAAAGCTCACTTTCGCCTTCGAAAGATGAGTTTTCCTCGACGGAATGAATTCCCCCGACAGAAAGATTCGCGGCCAGAGCATGGCGAACGGCCTCGGTCCTACCCCGGTGCAAGAATCATATGCAACATCAACATATGCTTTGGAGAGATCTACCTCTTTTTGAAATTGTTTAGATTTCTGTTTCGAAAAAAAATTCCGCGGAATCGTGTACGGAACATTTGTTCTTGTGTATTTCCAGAAGACCTCCTTGAACTCGAGTGTAGTCTGCGGAAAATGGAACAAAATTCCAACTTGTTGTCTTCTGTGCCTTACTCGCTGAAGGACGAATTCGAAAAGTCAATCGCAGCCTGTACGCGAACAAATCCCGAGTGGATTTCGTTTCGAATTGCAAACGACGTTCCTCCGCCGACGTTCCGTGTGCGGCCCGTTTGGCTGGACGAGTCGCGGTAATAGGACAATAATAGCGTTCAGTCATTGTTCGGGTGACGTCAAACATAACATTGGTCAGGTAGAGCAAGAGACAAGGACAGAGCGAACAAAATAAGGTGAAATTTCGCTTGTTGTCTCCCGGGGAGAGACGTCCTGTAGAACAACGACAGGAACTTGCTGATGAGATTCTCCTCACTCCAGGTCCACATGAATCCTCAGCGACGACCTGTCATAGTTGTTTTGCTTTGCTTTGCTGCGGAGACCAACGTACATCTTGTACGTACTGCACCCAAGTGATACAGGTTGGAAATGGATAGTATTCTCTGTTGTTGACAAATCCGCTCGACATTGATGACTTTTCGTAAGAGAGACTCTCCGAGAATTTCGAAAACCGTTCAGTCCAATGAGAATGCGATCCCCGGATTGTTACTAAAAGACTGTCCCAGAGAAAGCTGGGGACCTCATTCATTTCGCGCTGATCTCATCTGTTACGTCGGCCGTGAGCAACCGATGCGGCTTCGATGACCTCATGATATCTCTGGTACGTCGACGGTTGGAGTGGATTTGACGCGCCGAATCATCTGTTACCAAGAAGATGCTTTGGTCGAGGGCGATTCCAGGTGGCGCCGGAAACGTGATCTTTCTAGATGGCTTGAGAATCGGTCAAGGTGAGATATTGGTGAGAAAATTTTGTTTTGTTTTGGGCCGCCGGGGTTGCAAAGGATGTGAGGCAGACAACGAGATGGAGTTTTCTGTGCCTCGTGCCGGTCAGCGGTCGGGCCGCACTTTATGGCATCGCTTCTGCCAACACGTCAGCTAGCTAGCCGCTTCGTTGGTCGGCTGGCTAGCTGGCTGGATGGCCGGCCGGCCGGCCGGCCGGTAAGCAAGCCGCATTATCTTATCGGCGGGCCGGCAGGCAGTGAAGCAGGCAAGCCCGACGAGTGTTCTGATACGTCGTTCGCTGCAAGAAGAACATCGGCGTCGTACGCAATTGCCGAATTAACGACGGTATCTGCAGCGCCTACAGATCGATACAACAAGCACGGCGGCTGGCGGGCAAGCGACCGAACGAACAAACAGAAGACGCGCACACTCACTCACTCACTCAAGAAGCGTCCGTTGTAACGAACAAATTCAAAAGCAATCAATCGTTGCTCTTTGGCGGGGCTGCCAGCGATTCGGCAATACTATCGGCGCGATGAACGAATGTCCGATGAACGGACAGCTCAATGAAAGGTCTGGGATGCTGGGCATCGCCGAGAGAAGCCCAGTACTGGATACTCCCAACCGCGGACAAGGGAGCAAACAGAGAACGTTCCGTATCAGCGAGACTTCGGATCCGATCTATCTCAGTCATCGTTATAACGATTCCGAATGCCGCATTACGACAGGCTCTTAATTGAATGATTCTGCGAGAAAATCTGTCCCTGTTCGCTGCCTTGTCCCGAAACGGCCGGCAAAGCATCTCGCTCTGTCGGTCCAGGACAAAGAGAATCTCATGCGACAGATTGGGGTGACGGCCGGCGCGGCGGCAGCGGCGGCGTGGGGAGTGCCGCTCTGACTGAGAAAACGCTGCTCGAGTTGTACGTCGTTATTCAAACGGTGTTTCCGGCAACGTTTCCGTTGCCATTGCTATCGCGTCGACCGTTTGATGTCGTCATCGGCGGCTGACAAAAGAAATACATCTCGCAAGTGCTGCCGAATTCTCCCTGATGGGACCTGCGTTCGCCTCTCGGTTCCGCCAGCTCGTGCTGATACCGAGTCTAGGACCTCTGTTCCGCCGGTCGAGTGTGTCCGGGACCTGAAACTACATTGAGTTCGTGTTTCGCTGGGACTTCGTGCAGTGGCATCCCGTGAGAAGGTTGCAGAAGTCTGAAACCTGATATTTGAGGCGGCATGCGATTGCGGCTGGGCATGGCGCGCAAACCAACTTGGGGTATCAGCATGCCAGGAAAGGACGCAGCTATAATTAGCTGAGCCTGATCAACTGCGGACGCCCGGCTCGTTAAAGTTGAAAGTGTTCTCCGGTCGTGTGGCCGTCCTTTTGGAGGTCCTCGTCGAACTCTCCGTTGTTCTGTAGCCCGCTTTATCGCTCGCCGAGGATCCTCACCGGCTCGTCTGCCCCACTCACTCAGTGGCTCAGCCTTGGCTGACGGGTTATTGTTGGCTGGAAGTCATTACCATGATGCGAAAGCGTGCTAGGGGACGGACCGTCGACCCAGTGAGTGATTCGAGTCGAGGAACGACGAAACGGAGAATGACTACTTGACGGACGGTCGGACCCATCAAAGGAATCTCCTCGTCTCGGGAGGCTTTCGCTGGGAACCTCACGAGCAAAGGCCAACAAACAAACAAACGAACAGACCCACAATCAGTCCCAGTGCGCCTGTGGTCGAAGATTGAAAACGGGAAACAAAACAGAAAACAGAAAAAATAGTTTTCGGAACAACTGCGGAAGCTCGAGACCCTCATCACTGAACGAAATCCTCGAATCGATTCTACTTGATCTTGTTCGATGAGATGGAGCGGAACATTTCGGACTCCATGCACGCTGGCCCGAGCGGGGAAATTCCAGAGGAACAAGGGGGAAAAATGTCTTCCTGTTCGGGGAAAGGGGGGGGGCATATTTCAGCTTCCGATTCCTATTGGTTCCCACCGGATGGGAAGACGGAGAAAAAAATGTGGAAAGCCTCAACGTAAACACTGCACAAACAAAGCGAATCCTACGGAAGTCGCGAAGTGGGAAAGGGCTCCGAGATCGGGACGAGAAACATCCCGGGCTCGGAGCTTGGTTGGCGGAGAGGCGTCATCTGCGCTGCCGTGTCCTCCGACGATCGAGGGAAAGCTCTACAAATATGCTGATAGCAGCCGAACAAAACAAAGACAGAGATTGCGTCCGTCTAACCTGCGCGTAGTAGGTACGGCGTGTTTGAGAGAAACATAACCACGAACTGAAACATCTGAATCGTGAAACCTGGAGCCCAGCCTCGGGCCGTTTCAGGAGAGATGGAACGGGGAGAGGAAATATATGCACGACTGACACAATGGAAACCTCGGGGAGTGAGACATGCAAAGGAATAGGCTCTAGTGGTGCGTGCAACCAGGCATTCGTGTGACGCATTGGAAATATCAGACACCGAAGCCAGCAGAGGGTTTTACTCTGGAAAACTGTCGGTGAGAAACTTCCAAGCGATGAGCGACGTGCCCTCCAACTCCAACACTCAGGTTCTGCGAGTCACGGCCGGAGGAAGCCGAGAGACAGTTGACTGTGAGGAAGCGAATTGAAAGGAAATAAGAACGACCGGAAGAAGAGCACTTGGAAATAATGGACTCTCGAACCAAATACGTCGAGCAGAAGGAAAACTGGCGGACTGGGGACCGGACGGAATGCGGGGTACGTTGACGAAGCGCCCGCGCCGGAAAATATGGAGAGCCCGAGTGGAAAAGTGGACTGGAATCGGCGGCTCCGGCAAAGAGCGGACTGTTTTCCCAAAATAGGGATTTGGGGCGATGAGGTCAGTCGGAACGTGCTCTGCAACGATATTGAAACCGCTTTGAGTAATTTCCTCCTGACTTTTCCGATTTCCCCTCGAGGCCGAAGACAGTTCTTCTTGAATGTTTATCAGTTTGACAGAAGTCGGCTATTACGCGTTGCGTTCGATTCGACGTCTTGCACCTGCTCGACCGATGACGTCTAGGAATGATTTCATAAGCTGATTCATCCTCAGTTTCGTTCTCTCGCTGTGAACACACATTTTGCGGTGGCGATTGGCTGTAGTTAGAGAATCCGCGCGATGGCACGATTTTCGTGAACTTACGTTTAGGCGAAACTCTACTCCGTGAGCTGTCGAATATCGTTCTCCGGGAGAGCTATTACAGCGATCGGCGATCGGTGGATGAACGTTCTCGGGTCGATTTCGTCAAAATTGAGAACGGGGAGTGTGATACAAGAAAACAGAAAGGGTTCAAGAAGATTTTCTGAAAAAAGATGCCACGTTTTTCTTTGTAATCACCGATTAAAACATGAATTACCGCGTTCGTGGCACTTTTGACACTCGGTTCCATGGTACGGAGCAATAATAACCGACGAATAATTTTCGATTCGTCTATGAACATCTGAAGTGGCCCGTTGCACGCAAGCGATGCTTCCAAGCGCCCCATTGGCACGGAAGTTTGGGAAGAGTGGATACAAGCGACCGAACGTCCAGTGGATGGAAGAGGAAGATGGAGAGAAATAGAATGAGACGAAATGATGAAATTGAAGCAAGAACAGCGGATCGTCATCTTGTTGTCCAGTACATATATTTTTTTTGCATCGATTATTTTCTGGTTGCAGCGTTCGCTCGTTTGTTCATGGGGTCCACTTTCGGCGGCAGTGGCGTGGCCTGCTTGCTTGCTTGTTTAGTTCGTCCACCCGACGTTCGGAACGGTCGCAGATGAAGTGAGTGCCACCGCCACCACCACCACCAGGGGCAGCAGCGGCGTAATTGCTGAAGAATGATTGCTTCCTCCGTTTCTCTCCGTCGCTATCATTATTGCTCGTTACTCAGCCTTCTCTCCTTTAGTCCGTTTTTTCCTCGTTATTCTCCTTCATTCATCGGTAGGTACGTCCTCTCCCGAAATCGAAGCATGTCGCCCGATTCGATTTCGAGCAAAGCACCTACTCGAGGGCCCAACCCAAAGATGAAGGCTTCAGATTAAAAGAAGCGCGGAGAAAATTGCGAAATTTTCGTCGATTGAGGCCGTCTCTCTCGTTGTATCGATACTTTTGAAAAACCGAAGACCGAACGGTTCGCGGTGATTTCCGAGCTCGTGATTAATTTGAGGGGTCATTGTGCTCAAGCCAACCTTTGCTCGGATTCTGAGCTTGGAAATGTCAACTTGATGATGTTCCCCATTCAATTTGTACCTGTTGACAATGTTTAGAGAACGGATGTCAGCATCATCGACGACAACCACGCCTTACTGCCGACCGGTGACTGCGGAATTGACAAAAGCGCTGGCGTAAACATCATCAACCGCAGCAGAAATCGATGCTAACAAAAAGAGTTTATCCAAGGAAATTCTTTAGAGTACATCGAGAATCACGGCGTTGTCGTTGAGATTGAGCGTCGCTATCTGCTCCACGGTTCTACGCTCGTGAGCGGGTTTCGTGAATGTGTTCAGAAACTCCGGACCGTCTCTCAAACAGGCATCGACAAAAGGAACCTTCTCGGCTTCCGGTAGCGTTTGAAGTTCTTCGTCATTCGCAGACGTGGAGAACTGATTATTCCTGATCAAGCTGATTTTTTCGTTCATATTCGAGGGAAGACTCTTCTTCGAATGCAGGTTCGACGCGTGAAGCAGTGTACTTTCTTCGAAATCTTATTACAACGAACCTGTTAGGGATCGGGAATCGGATTCATCGCAATGAAGCTCACATCAGTGGTGAAGGGGGGGCTTTCGCGTTGATGTGTCTGATTAGGATCCGGCCGAATCGAGCACTCGCGGTCAAGATATTCGTTCCAACGAGATTTCACCGCGCGAACGTTTTTGCTAGATTCAAACAATAACAAGGAACTGACGTCAAGCTCTGCAGCCATCTCTCGACGCTGGCTGACTCAGGTTTCGGAACGATCGCAGATCGCATTACCGCTTCCGAGGCGCTGACTTGAGTCTTCCGCGGCAATCCTCCGGGCTCTCCTGACCTTGCTCTGATCCCTTGAGCATCACCTCGGTTTCCATATTCGCGTCCCTCGCCTCGTTTCCACCTTCCTCTGTTTTCAGTTTTCATCCTCCCAGCGTTGCTCGAAATCACTGCTGGCATCACTCCAGAGTCTCGAGCCTCGAGCTGGCCAAACAGTGCTGTTGGATGGAGGGCATTTGGAACCTCGAGTCGAGACGGCGAGCAGTCATGAGACACGCGCTTGTAACGCCGTCTAGTCGGTAGTCGTCCGAGTGCACTGCTCTGAGCCCAGACACTGATTTATTATCATTAATAATATCGCTTCTTCTTCACTCCCATTCTCCAGAATTATCAATTTAAGCTGACGGATGCTCTGAAAGCGAGAATCAGTCACAGAATGAGGGGCGACGCCCTGTTTCTACAAGACTCGCTTCACAATCCACGCATCGCCGACACCGCGAGGCATGATTCTCGTTTTGGTTGCTTCCGCGACGAGAATCCAGGGCACTTCGCATGCAGGACAGGGAGAGCAAAGGGGCGAGAGATGGGAGAGAGAAAGAGGGAGAGTGACCGAGAGGAAGACGGGAGAGATAGAGGTGAAGTTCTTTTTTGAATCATCTGAAGCCCAGCTGAATTCCCAAGCTAGCGGGGCGTTGGTCAGTGAGGCCCTGGTTTTGCGTATTCATGACGACCGCAAGACGGAGTTGAACGTTCTGTCCACAGCGCGTGTTTACCCTGCGTTCTGCGCCTTTGACCGCTCCTGTCGGTGAGCTCGGCACGACAACCGCGGCCGCGTTGTTGAACGAAATCCGTCTCAAATCCGATGGTGGTCTGCTTGGCTGGCTTCCTGCTTGCCTGCTGAGTGAAACTGTACGAGTCCGCTCTCTCGATGTAAATTCGGAAGTGAACGACTCAATGGAGAAAAACAGCGAAGCAGCCGGTCGGCAGTCCGCTCGACTGGACCGTCGAGTAATTGGGTCTGATATAATTTTCCTTGCGAGTCATATGAGAAATACGGCTGTGCGTGGGCCGTCGTCATCGACGACTTCAGAGCCGTCGCGCAACTCGGTTTCTGAAGCCGGTGGGCTGGATCATTGATTAGATGATCTTTTGATTTCTCGGGGGAGAATATTCAATTAGGACACGGAACCGAGACAATCTGTAGCCGTGGCCTGCTGGTGTTCGTCGAATCGGGTTTTGAAGCTCGCGAAACAAAGTCAGTTCAATGGCAGCGGTATCGATGAACAATCTTAAAGGAGATACCGAACTCGAGGGGGTCAGAGTGACTGGAGGCCAGAAGCTGTCGATGAGAAGGAGATCCAGATGTTATTGACGACTCGTTGGAAGTCCACATGACCTCATTTCTTGATAAATAGGTTCACTCTAGGCGTCAATGGCAGTTCCACAATGTACGAGGTCTAGCACATTTCGACCAGGGACGGAACTTAATCGAGGAATCAGAGTTCCAGAATGATAGTTCCCGCCGGACGTACTTGGAATCCTTCTAGGAGTCATCCTAAAGGTCAATCAGTTCCTCCCTAGACATGGCACGCATAACGCCTCGAGGATCCTCACCGTGGCTGTCTGATCGGAGGTGGCCTGCTGCGTACGCGGCGAGAGCACCCTGTGGATTAGACCCGACTCGCATGTTTGTCTTGAACGATGGCTAACCTGCATCAGATTGGTGTGCAACGATTGGAAGATGAGCTTCGCGGCCAAATCTCGAAACCTCAACTTGTACTCGAACATTGAACTCGCGAAACGGGCCGAGTACGATACATGACAGAAACCTCGTCCCCAACCTACGCAGGTCATTGAGCCCACGATGCCAGGCTCGTGCACGCAGACAAATGAATCTTGGAGATTCAGAGATCATGTATCCACTCATTAAATTTTCATCACTCTGAGAAATCCGATTCGATGACTCGCATTGCCTGACTTGCGCAGCCTCGCTCGCTTGCTCGCTCCACCGCAGAAGTTCAAGGGACGGTCGCAGCGGCCCCGCCGACATTGTAGACCCGAACGAGCCACGCAACGTAGTGCCACGAGCCACGAGTGAGCGGGAGCGGGGGAACTCGACGAATTTGAACGACCGAAGTCGCATTCTGCGTGGCTCCGATCGTGAAGGCATCGAGAGCGACGCAAAGGGGAAGCGTCTAAGGCATTACGGGGTATTGTGAAGCAGACCCTCGAGGGGAACTCTCTACGGTCGCCGAATGTCCTAGCGGCGGCGCATTCAGTCAGTCACAAAGCCGGTCATGCAACGAACAAGTCGGACGAAACCAGTTCCCGTTGTAACAGCCTACCAGCCGAGTGCTCGAATTTGCATCCAATCCGAAAACATTGCGCCGGGCTTTACAGCCGCCTCGCGACTGAGGCGTTGTTTGCAGTTGATTCGCAATGAACCGCGAGAGGAGCAAACCAGTTTCGCTTCCCGTCCCACCACGTTTATTGCTGCTCTCCACTCTCAGCTTGGAGATGTTCAATTCCGTGCGAACTCTGCACGCGGAAGTAGTCTGGATACTCTTGCCCAGCGAGCTCCGGCTTGAAAACCTTCTCCACTTGCCGCATCTTGAACGATGGATCAATCGATCACTCACTGAAATTTCCCAAAACCTAAACAATGTATCAATCTATCTATTAACCGAGAACTCTATCGATCCATCCATCTTTCAAGTAACCAATCCGGCGGACTGCCCCGGGAAAAGAACGTGTTCTGCGCACGTTTTGTGAGAGGTTTTTGACACGCCTGCCTCGTTTAGGAGGGAGATGCGAAGTCGGAGGACGGCCCTCGCAGCGATGAATCATTAGCTTGTTGCCCTTCTAGCTTTTCCGCCTCGCTCTCCTGTCATGTCTACTTTAGTCGGGGGTCAAGAAGCGTTCAAAGTAGTTTGCTCCAAACTTTGAATGCGTCTTTTTTGTCGGGCCCATCATGCGCTCCTCGACCTCGCTCTATTCTGCGCAGACCACCGCCACGCCGCCTCTGCCGTTGTTTGTGACTCTGATGTCGGTGCCGGCGTCGGTCGTCTCAATTTTTTTTCTCCCGTTGTCGTTACTAGCTCGTCCGGTCCGCGCCCCTGACCCCTCGTTCGCTTAAAGGCGTAAAACAAGTCTCTAGTCGGGCTTGACTACGTGGTTATATCTATGCTAACCAGCCGGTTTGTGGTCGAAATCCTGAAAAAAGCTGATGCTCAAATTCCCGGAGACCCAGAATCATTTCCCGTGAGCCCACAGAACACAGAGCGTACAGCGTACCGCGGGAGTTGTGCGGGCAGTGTTAGAATGTCATTTTGGAAGCCGTCCAGAGGGATCAACGACTCAAAGTTTCCTCCAGTGGTACGAAACTGGGATGCGGCCTGATTCGAGCGGACATTCTCTCTCGAATTCTATCGTGATTAGTGTTTTTTCTTCCCTCCCCGGTTTGGGCTCTGTTCCTTTATTCTCCCTCTCTCTACGAGCTCAAGCTGCCGTTGCTGTTACTTCTGCTGCAGCGTTGTTGTTTGTGGCCCCGGTTGCCTTTGGCTCTCCTCTGGGACTCTTGGATGGGAATAGGAATGAAGTTGTCTGCCTCTTGCTTCCTCGAGTGCCTCGTTCGTCGGGCACTCCCTTTTGTCTCACTTCTCTCCTCCTCTCTCTCTCTCGGATTGCCACGCAAGTGTGGTGGGTGCCGAGAGGCAATTTTTATAATGGCGGCTTCGCGAGGACCTCGAGCCGAGAAGATCGAGGGTTGCGGCGGCGATTGGAAACGTAACGATGCCGTGTTTGGACGGAAGCCCTACCCGCGTCCCTTCGGGGTCCGGGGATACATTCTTTGGCGGGTGGACAGGCAGGCAGGCAGGGGGAGACTTGTGGAGGAGCCGGCAATGAATTAGGTCGCGACTTCGAGCATGTCCAGGATCTTAATGAGGACTTTTGACTCCGGGCGCGGCCAAGTTTTCTGCTGACCTCTGCCTCCGGCTCATCGAGCTAGCTCAGAACGCTGGGAACTATTATAGCTGAGCTACGAACGGACGGAGAGTCCACAAAAAACAGCGCCGCACCCGCTTTGGCGGTTGGTCTGACCTAAATTGGGATCGCCGCAAGCCCGACTTTCGCCGAGTTCGGAACAAGAATCCATTCTTAGAATCACGGAATCCCTTTCCGTGGGATTCCATGGCCTAGACCGCGAGCTCCGAGGAGCCTCGCCGAGGAACGAGCACCATGGTTGCAACAAAGCTTGCGGTGTTCCAACAGTTCGAGGAGAATGAATTCAAACTCCCGATCTGTCGACGCTCTGAGATTCCGTGGCGCCGGGATCGGATCGACGCGCTAATATTCATGGTTTCGCTTCGTAGTCGGCGGCCCTTGTGAGTCCTGGCTCGCGGCCATTTGAAAACATTGCCCTTGTCGTTGGATCGCTCGTTCGACTTTCCGGCCGCTTGCCGAAAAGGCAACGTCCTTCTCGGCAAGAACGTCCTGTTCATACTCGGCACCGCATGCTACCTCCAAGGAAGCTGGGAGCTGGTACCAGGGCGTTCGTATTCAAATCAGGGAAGTTACTTATATTCAGCCCGGCGGCTTACTCGCCACCGACGTCGGCGACGACGACCTACAGCTCAGCCGAAAATCCAGTGCGCATGGAGGCTTTCTGTCGTTCGGTCGAAAACCCGATTGGCCACCCTCAGCACTCCTGCACAGCCGACCGAGGGAAAAAGATTCAGACCAAAACCTCTCTGAAACTCCTGGCCACAGCCTCTGCCGCGGTTGAGCGAGAGGAGGAAGAGGAGGACGCCGACGAGTGGATCGGACTCGAAGCGGGTTCCGAACGTGAGGATGTACAGCTTGGAGCCATCGCAGGATCCGAAACTTTCTTCAATCGAAGAAGCTACCGCTGCTCGATCCAGCCGATGATAATATTCGAGTAGGCGGCCGACCTACCGACCAAGCGACTGAGTGAGTGAGTGAATGATCTTGCGAGTTTGGTTCTGTTGTGGCTACCGATGGCCGATGCGAGTTCGTCGAGCGAAAGTTTCGTTTTTGACGACCGTAAATCAGAGTCGGCGGTCTAGAGATTACGAGGGGATTACGTCGTGACGTTGGAAGTTTGTTAGCAAAATCCTCCTAATTGTAATCAACTTTTCCAGCCTTCGATTTTTGTTGTGATTTCAAGCTTCTCGCCTTTGAGCTGCTTATAATTGAATGTTGCCGACTCGGACAGCGATATTTATCAGGGAATTTCGAGTCGTCCTTGCTTCTTAATGTCAAGAGAATCCTTGTTCTCCTGGAAACGTGTTGGAAACGTGAATCCACGAGGGCTCGATCATTGCTCCGTTGGTCTGCTGATCCGCGAACCTGAGTAACAGTTGTCAGAAATGTCTGAAGAAGATGGGCCAAGATGGACGCGAGATCCTGCGATCTATTTTGCGTCTAGCCTCCCGGGACAGTGCATCGAGGATGGTCTTCGGAGTTTTGGGGACAAAATATATTGGAAAAATCCACGGAGCGGAGGGAATGGTCGAAAAGAGAAAGTTGTAGGGAGCCGGGAATCCGACAGAGGGGACCGAATGAAGGAGGCGAAAAAATTCCGACGACGATCTTCACTGAGCGGAACGGCATAATACCGTTTCTCAGCGTCGACAGGAGCAGCACCACCGGCGAAATCAACCGGAACCAAGCGAACGCATCTCGCTTGGAATTCTAAGGCGGCGAAGGAAAGTTCCGTCTGACTTGCAGGCGACGACACGTTGTCAACAAACAGAACTAGGTTGAATCAAAGACGAGTGGGCTGTTGGAACGAATTCGAAATTCCGACAGAATCCGTGCATCGACACTCTCACACTCAGTTACGGCGGCGGCGGCGGCGTCGGTTCTTCATTGCATCTGCCGCCCCGCCAAGTCAGGCATCCTGACACCAGCAACCTGACTGATTCACATCAGAGAGTACACGCGCACAGTCAGGCAAACACTCATATGGCTCAGACACGCGTCGGGCCAGCTTCTTCATTGCGCCCTTTCAAGGAGCCCGCTGAAGAGGGTGCCCTTGTAGGCGAGCCATCCGATCTGTTGGCATTCCTTCGTCCCGACCGAGCTCCCTTTCTTCGGGTCTCTTGTGTTTACAGGCCTGTCGTCGGCCTTTTGACACGCTCAAAGCACCTGGGTGCGTGACCTTGGCAGCGTGCCTCGAGCCCTAAGCGCGACAAATTAGCATCGAGTCTCATTCAGCATCCGAACATTGTACTTTTTTCCTTCGCACTTCCTCAGAAGTTTTCCTCCTCAACGAATCGTGCGGGGACACTGGGGAGTGCACAGGTCCCTCCATCCGACCAACTTCGATGCGGAGCCGTCACCCGAAACTCTTGCTCAGGAACGATGAGCAGGTGCTTCATCAAAGGCCGACTCACGGCGCCGGCGTAACTCCGGTCGGGGAAAGTTGAGTTGCGTTTCGAAACTCACAGTGGGGAATCGTTGGCCACGAAATCGCATAGTTTTGCTTCGGCAGGAGAGTGCGGTGGTCCCGAAGGGACGGGATACTCCACTCTCGTAGGCAGGGCGTTGCGTAATCTCAGCTGTTTTTACGTCCGGTTCCGTGTATTTTCCCGCCGCGGCCCTCGTTTTCTCGTGCGTAGTAGCTTACTGAGCTGGCATTTCATATTCATGAAGCACTCCGAATACGTTCCATCGGACGCCGGCCCGAGGAACTGACGATGAAGTGAGTTCACCTCCTTGTTATGAAGTCGGCTTGGCGTATGTACATATGAGTCTCACTGGTACAGTTCGTTTAGTGGCGTGTTTCGAGCTATTGCGGGGAATCTAATTTTTCGGACCATGGATCTACATAAGGTTCGTGTGTTGGTTCGCCGTGCTTATCTAATTATTTGGGTTCCTTTGTGCTCATCTTGTTATTCCGTGAGACCGTCCCGCATGTGGATGTTGTCTACGTGGCACGAGCTTCACTTCGTCTTGACTTGAAGAAACTGAGTGAGACGGAAAAGCGCCCGATGACTCGGAGAATTCGTTCGACGGGCCCCGTATTTTCCGCGAGAGATGATATCACGGCGAGTCCCTCCTCCTAATCCAGCGATCACAGCGCCTCACGAATCACTAAGGTCTCCGCAGTGCGGCAGACATGAACTTCTAAAAATATCGCAACACCGTGCTGAAGCAGACCATATCGGGTCGGGTCATTCCGGTCTGAGAAAGCAGTCAATCTCATTATCCAGTGGTCTAATTGAGCGGAATCCACTGCAGCGTGGGTGAAAGTCCGAATCAGACGAAAACCGAGCCGAATACTGGCACGTAACGATGAAAGGAACCTGGAACTGTATAGGATCATCATCATCATGATCTTCGTCGTCGCGCGGCCAGGCGCTGGCACAGGGTGAAGGTACGTTCAAGGGTTAATAGACCCTGGCTGGAGGATCTGATTGATCCGTCCAACTCTCGCCCCGAGGAAGAGGCAGAACTTTATCTTTTGAGAGCATCTCGATACCAGCCGAAAAGTAGCCAGAGGGAGAAGGTCTGGCGTCGGTATTCGGAGGAACTCGTGGGAGTGAAGGTTTGTTGGATGCAAAACCTACGGGCAGCCGACGCGGGAAAGATCTCGGTTTCGTTGCTTTGTGAGGCGGGGGGGGGGGGGGGGGGGGGGAATATGCCTCACAAGCAGAGAGTGTGGATGGGTTGCTGTGTTGACGTTCCGAATCGACATTGGCGGCGCGCGGCGGAATGAGATTTTTATTGACAGCGAATGAGGATCCGCGCACAAATTAAATCGATATCTTCCCGAGAAAGATCACATCATCATACTTGTGTGTGTCTGAGGCAAGCGCGAAGCCTTTTGCTCAGCTTTTGCGATGCGATTCCGCGCCTTTATTGACAGGAAACGTCCGCTGCCAGTGGCTGCGAAAGGCTCGGATGAACACTGCTCGCGTAGACGGTCAGAAAAACTGCGTCTCTCGTCATTATCGGAGCAATACCAGAAACGTATTCAATTAGTCCGGGGCGAGAAAAGAGTTCAGGGTCTTCGGCGCGTCCTGCATGAGCGGTGACGATCCTGGGATGGTGTCGCACCCGCCTAGTCCTCACTTTTACTTTGGTGGTTTGCACTTCAGAGTGTAAGGCGCTCCCTGTGCGGCATTCTACGTTTCGGTTTTGATCGTTTCTGTTTGTGCGGAGCAAGTCCTGGTTTTAGTGGTTTCTATCCGCTCGTAACAACGCTTGCTGTCCGTTAGACAACGAGCGCCAAAGTTGGTTTCGCTGTCAACGTCAATGCGGGTCCACTAGGTCGGTCCCTTATGACGGAACGAATGCCCACAGTTCCGCGTCTGTTGCTCCAGCTCCTGCTGCCGCAGATGCAGATGCCGACGCAGATGCAAATACACAAGTCGCTGTTGAACCGCTTTGTCAGAGTGCCTCACTCGATGAGTGAGCGAGCTCTCCGTGCGATTCTCGTTCACGTCGATGAGACACAAGATAGCCCTTTGATGGGCTGGAGAGCGACTCTCGACCCCTTCGAGGAAGTTCTCGTCGATGCAAGCAGGCATTCCTGTCGTTCGAGCTCTCCTATGAATCTACAACGAACCGCCCCACTGTAGGTGACAACTGCTCCTGCGCCGACCTGTGTGACCGACCGACACCTCTGAGCAGAGTGAGTGACAGAATCAAAGGCGCTTCGGCGCCACCGTACGAGGCTCTCCCAGCCGCGACCTGTTCCTTCCGCAACCGCTCGGCATCAACCTCAGCAGCAGAAGTTGCAGTCGCAGTCGATATGGCTTGTCATTTCTCATCTGCCTGCTCGTTCAGTGACTTGACACCGAACAGGAAGGACGGCGTGCAGGTGTTGCCGGCAGCAGCAAGAGACGGAGCATCGCTCCATGGTCCGTCCCTTCATTCGTTGTTCCTGTATCGGGCAGGCCGCTTGAACGTTTGACGCTGATTCAGCGGAAGGAATTCGCCTAGTCACACGTGCCGACATTTGAGTCGACCGCATGCATGCGTGCGCATCGCGGCTCGCTCCACGTATTCTTCTTCCAGTTTCTGAAATTTTGCATTCATTCTCATGAGCTTCTTCGAATCCGTTGCTGCCCTTCACTTGCGCGATGTTGCTCAAACTCCTCGGTAGCGACGCGACGCAACCATGTTCTTCTTCGGGTTGCTCCGTCATCCCTCTCCTTTCCCGGATCGATAGCCAAGATCAACCGAAACACCAGAACATCTTGACCAAGAAGCTCTCCGCTGGAATTCGGGGCTAAAAACGGATGTAAACATCGTTGATGATGATTACATCGGATGCTCTCAGGAAGACCATCACCGACAGAATCAGCCGGCGGAGAAATTGCACCTGGCCATGACTTTTGAAACATTGTTGGTGAAACATTTGTCTGTGCTTCTCCGCTCTCTGATAAAAGATTGCTTTACTGGGCCGCAGTACGATGTCAACGAACTCCTCATGACACATCCGCCAGATTCGATTGGTTGATCTTGTTGGGCTTGTTTTGTTCAGGACAGGAGGAATGTCGGGAAGATCCACCAAAGTGTGTAGCAACGCAGAACCACGAAGACGTTGACGACGGAGCGGACAGAGAGATCAGCGGAAACTGCGGCTTGAATGTAGACGTGAACAGAGAAAATGATACAATCCATCAAGGAGTAATGAGACCTCTGTCCAGAGCAGTGTCGTCACTGCAGCCGTGTCATCTGTTGCACGACCCAGGTTGGCGGAGGCTTTGGTTGCCGAAGAAGTCAGGGAAAGAGAGAGCCAGCCCCGAAGAGAAACAGCATCCATCCGAGCGCGAGGAATAGCTAAGCACAGCGCCGACTGAGCTTACGTCGCGTCGGTCGGCTCCGTTACGGGGAACCGAGAAGAAGAAGTCGACTCTTAGCCCGCTAGGCAGCTACAGAGTGCGTCTTGCCGTCGCCTTTTTCCTGTCGATACACCACGAGGGTTTGATGTCAATCAGACGCCCTTAGATAACACTGCGAGCATTGAACAGCCGAGCCAGCCGCCCATCTTCCTCCGAGTACTGAGCCCGCCATCGGGAAGGGGAAAAAGCTTTTCACTGCCGTCGTTGCCGTCTTATTCCTCTGTCTTCGGGCTTATTCCTCGCCGGCCCTCCATCCTCATTCTCCGCTGCCGTTTGACGTGTGGGCTGTTGCCTTACTGGCTCGTTCTCAAGCAGCGGTGGCAGCGAGGAAGCGAAAGAAGACAATGCCAAGGAGCAACGAACAACGAAACTTCATTCTCCGACTCTCTGGTGTGTGCCGAGTAGTAGTCTGTAGTGGATTCCCCCACGCTGCGTATGTGGATTCCTTTGCGTGAAGCTGCTCCACACGCGGCTGACTGAGTGAGTTAGGAACTGGGAGAACTCTCATCGGAAACAACAAGAGGACAAGAGGGTTCGGTTGCGGGACGAGCACACCATTCGACGGATCAGTCCGCGAACGGAATACGGGGACGCATCGATTCAGGAACTGGAAAGTTCTCGCAATTCCCGCGAACGACCACCTACGCGACTTAGCGCCCTCGCTCGCAACATCCTGAATAGACAAGCGCGGAAGAGGATAGAGGGAAGTGTGGTACGACAAGCTACGTCTTACGGTCTAGTGCGACATAACGAACGTCGAGATACGAGGGCGCAACATGGAGCGGCGAGGGAGAGGAACCCGAAACGAAGACAGATTTCGAGCGAGGGTTCACTGTCGTTAGAGACGTGCTCGGCGTCCCTAGAAGTTTGAAAGCACACAGGAGACCCACTCACTCAGTGGAAGCTGAGGATCGGAGCCCGATTCCGGCGTGCGAGGTCTCCCTCATTGGGAACCAAATGTGGAAGCGAAGTTGTGCGATTGTAGGAATAGCATGCAGAGTGAACTTTCTTGACAGCGAACACTGTTAGGGGGGATCTCCCGGTAGGGCGCACAAGTTCCGCTCGCGCCCTCGGATGGCAATGGGGATTTATGTTTGAAGACATATTCCACGGCAAAGGTCCGTTACACCGAACAAAGTTTGACGGTCGGGCTTGGTTCCTGTTGCAAATACTCGGTTTGGGTGGAATCAACACCGCGAACGTTCTCGTACCACCGAGATTCGGACCCCTCGTCAAACTCTCCTTCGCTTCGATTGGCTCAAGGGCTTGTTTACTGACTCTTGAAACGGTCATTCCCAAACAAACGAGGCTCCGCTGCGTTCGCTAGCTATGCTCTCGACAAAAACGAATCGGGGCAGCTCAGGAAATCTCCGAATGAGCTCACAGTGTCACAGTCATACGGGGGATTTCGGCGGTGCTCTCTCGCGGTCGCCGGACAGTTCTCTTTCCCTCACAATCAGACCGTCACTCCTCCGAATACCCGAGCCAGGTTCGCCCGGGATGTGTCGAGGTCTCATAGTTCGCTAGCTGTCCCAATATCAGTTGCTACAAAGGTTGCAGAAGTAGGCTCAACATGCTGCTCAGCCCTCGTTGCTTGCAAGGGGCCAACCGGCAGACAAATGACAGCTGCTGCAGCTGTCGCTGTCGCCATATTTGTTGTTGTTGCCAGCTGCAGGAACAACGGAAGCTTTCGTTGTCGAAAGCTGGTGACCAGGCAGCCGGGCACGCGAGCCCGGACAATTCGGAAACCGTCTCAGACTGCCCGCTCGCCCGCTTTCCTGCCGGAATGTCCGTCTGACTGGCTGGAGCGGAAACGAGAACGTACGTATCGCAGACAGGCGAATGGTCGAATCTGCATCTGTCTCGTTTGATGAAGCAGTTGTCTCCTATCGTCTCCGTCGTCGTTACCGTCGGCGGCGTCGTCGTCGTCGTCCGCCGCTGGAGCCGCAATGGCGAAAGTCGACAAGCATCTAACGCAACAACGGAGAGGACGACGACCATGACTATCTGGTAGACAAAAGCAGCGAGCAACTGGCATCGCTAGTGAATAATTTGATCAATCATCATACGAATGGATAACGGCACGAGAGCGAGGCAGACATTGCCACGGACCGAGTCCCATGGAGGTTATCGAACGTTTTCGCAATATTCTGCAAACAAGTTGCACACCTCGATTGTTCCCTTTGTCGAGATGCTCGTTACGTGTTCCTTTCGCTCCTCGTCGTCGTCATCCTTTTCCGACCGCGGCTTTTGCGGCGAAACCCCTTCAATCGTAGGTTGGTTGCTGAATGCGCGACTGAAAGCTTTGCCGTTGTTTCGAAAGGCACTACATACATCGGAAACTGAAGCGAAGGAGCAGGAAAACGGCCCTTTGAGCGATCAAGCCTGGGCACAGTCGACAGCTAGAGGAAAGCAAAACGTATTCATAACTCTCGGACCTGGGTCATTCGCTTTTGCGTCGCAAGTATGTGTATGCGGGTGTGCATACCATGTGATGGTCAGCCCGCCCAGCGGAGGCGAGTCAGGGCGGGAAAGCCGCCCAGAACGACGCGCAAAACAGAGGAAGAAACGGGAAGACTTTGCATGTATTCATCCGCTTGATGAACGATTGGATCAGCGGCGACGAGGTCAAGGAGCTAAACAGAAGCGGAAACCTAGAGGAAGAAAAAGCACCAAAAACGTTGGCAACTGGGGCCTTCAGCAGCGAGCGGGTTAACACCATTTCAGCTTTCATTTAGGCGTTCCGCCATTAATGTCCCTTGACGGTGGTCATTATGGGTTTTGAGATATCTCAAGTTTTACTCATGATCATCTTCTGCTGTGCATCTGCGGAACGATTCCGACAGAAGCTCCTCGCCTCCGTGAGGCGAATCTTCAGACAATGCGGAGAGAAATCGAAGTGAAACCCTCGCGGAGGAACCCCTGGCGGAGGCTGTCAGCTATTGAGCTGGGCCCGATCCAGACGATGCTTACTTACCATGATTGGTGAGAGCACATTTATATTATCGCAGAGGTTAAATCAATAAACAGATTTCCCCGTCCAGCGGCAGCCGGGCGGGCGAGCAGGTAGGTAGGTTTCTCGCTAGCTCGGTTGGTTGGACGCTCCTCGACTGTTTTTGCGACCATGAACGTAGACCGTGATGGTCGACCAATCGCTGCCCGGCGGGCGTTTATTACCGCTTGCTCTGGAAAGTCAATCGGCAAATTACGTCTCTGACATGCAAGATGGCGTGTGCTTCGACCGAAATCAGGGATACACCACCGACGGAGCTCGTTGTTCAGCGGAACGTCCCTCGTTCTTTCGTTCGTTTGACACTGATGGCTTCGATTGCTCCGTGCTTCGTGATAGTCGCGGATCTGTTCGCCCATTGCGACCGTTGGCAACGTCCCCATCTCGCGATGTCGCTGTTGATCTCCGTCCGACTCCCGCAGAGCAGCCGAAAGCATTATGCGGTCGTTTCTAAGGCCACGGGCAAACGTATGTTCGCTCGAAGTCGCATCTCTGCGGCCATCCAGAAGCGCTATTCCGGTCATCTTCATTCGGATCCCGATAGGAAGATGCGACGTACATATAGGCCGACCCGCACGATTCCGTCCGACATGGGGCGCTGTCGACGACAGCGCACCTGGTCTTGGATGGAATGCTCATTC
Organism: Neoseiulus californicus; assembly: GCA_028455905.1. Classification (NCBI taxonomy): domain Eukaryota; kingdom Metazoa; phylum Arthropoda; class Arachnida; order Mesostigmata; family Phytoseiidae; genus Neoseiulus; species Neoseiulus californicus. The sequence continues at coordinate 8,630,653 of JAMQGS010000004.1, read as the reverse complement.
AGGAGGAACAACCTCGTCCGCGTTCGGTTTCTCGATTCGTCGTTCGCAACTGCAAGCCTCGAGCTTGCTGAGATATCCGGCATAACGATTAAGAGGCTCGCATTGCGGCGGAGCATAGAAGAAGTAGAGTAATCTGCGCAGAGCAACCCAGACCGAAGCAACTCAGTCAGTGAGAAATAATGCGGAAACTTTGTCGCTGTTGTAAGCGTGCCGAAATTAGGCGTGAACGAGGGACCAAAACGACTTGAACGAGCGAAGTTTCCATCTCGCGCACGCTGTAGAGGTAGTTTCGCGCTTACAAATGAGGTCGCTGACTTCAAGGACTGCTTGCAGCCGAACGTAGGGATGTTTCGGTCATCGCCGACACTGTCCCAGCGCCAGTTTAGCCCAAGAGATAGGAGCCTTCATAGCTGCCCTTGTGCAGTCGGGTCGTCTCTAGTGGAGCCCGTCTGATTCTACGTCGTCTTGTTTTCACTCGTACTTCTTCCCGCGTCTCGGCAAGAGCGTGCTTCAGAAAAGTCCTCGAAGTCGACGATGGAATCCTACGAATTCCCACGAGAGCGAGATGCTTCAGAAACGTTCCCGGAAATTGTCGACTCGAGCGCGGCAGGATATGAGGACGCCACTGTGTACGCAGGGGTGAAGGGGTTCGGCGGCCCATACCAGCGAGAACCGATTGACGACCAGTTTCGGGAATCATTGTCGGGCGGGAGTTTCCAGTGATTTTCCCATTCGACCGCTTCCCTATTCCCGAGCTTTGGAATCATGTTTCCATTTCGAAGAGAACTTCCACTCCTCGGCGGATTTCCCGATGTAGTTCCCTCGAAGAGATTCTGCGATCTCCCGTTGCCAAACATGTTCCTCCGAAGTGCTACACGAGGTTCATCATGGCTGAATGCCATCCCCTGGAATTATGAATCATCTGGCGCAAGAGGCGCAGCGACCAGGACAGATACTCGGAAGGCGAGAGAGCCCCGATGTCTTTGAAAGCTGTTGGCTCAAAAGACTCCGGCCGAGCGAGCAAGAGGGAAAAAGATTTGAGAGGACTTTTGGCTCGACGATTACTTGGGAAATAGGCTCCGTGGAGGCCATTGAGTGCCCTCGCTCCACGCGCCAGCCAACCAGCCGGTCGGTCGATCTGCCGGCCGGCCGGCCGGCCGAGCTGACAGACACAAACACTCGCACACTTGCACGGGTACTTGGACACATAGAGAAATATTGCTTCCTTCCATTCCAAGCTGCTCAACGTCACAGGAAGAACGGAGACACAAACGATCGACGCGTTTTGGTGTCCGCTCAAATCGAGTGAAATCGACTCTGTCTGACTCGGAGGAGAATCACAGGGAACAATAAAAATTTGAGAAGGGAACAATCGGTCTTCATTCTTTTCCTCTTGACAAGTCGCAGCGTCCGCGAACGCTTGCTGACAGACTTCTATCTTCACGATTCAATCTGTCAGACGTGTGTTCCGCGCTCAGTCTATTCTAGAGTGTCTGGAACAGCGAACACTGACTGTCGCTCGAGTAGATCCATCCTGACTTCATCATACTCCCAAATGGCAACGGGGTCCGATTCTAACTTGATACGAACGTCTCATTGAAAGCGCGTTTGAGAAACTTTCGTTTCTGCGGCTGCAAAGGTCGAGCGTAACACTTGACAACATCGTCAATCGGGGTTCCTTTCCTACTTCCTACCCTGAATGAAGTTTTCTTGTGGTATTAACGTTTGCGAAAAAAACAAGGAAGTAGACTCGAACAAGACACGAGGTCCTGGCGAAGTTTCCGAGTTGGGTGAATCTTTGTTTCCGCAGTTCTAGAGGAAAGTCGGGGGACAAGGGTCGGCTTGGAAGTTGGTATGAGAAAGCCCAAGAGGCCTTGCGATGTCAACGAACGATCGCAGAGAAAGTTCCGCGATACTGAAATGGAAGCAGAAGAGGAAGTCGAATCAGAAACTCATGAAATTCTAAACACACACGTTTTTTTCTTTCCAGACTGCAGATACAACTTCATCGTCGAACGTCAACCGATTGGAAAGTTATTATTCCGCGAGTACTGCTCGACGAAGCCCCATCTGAAGCGGTGTTTGGAATTCCTCGACGCGATCGTAAGTGCAATCCTTCGAAATTTTGATCCTCATCCTGCACAAACAACTGAAGCGCAGGAGGAACAACAAGAAAATTGAGTGCCTAATGATGCGCGAATATATGGAGAAATCTCGCGTCTATTCAATGCGCGCTGGAAGAGGGAGAACAATTCAAAAAGATGCTTGGTGGGATGCCCAAAGGGCGCGGCGGAAGCGGTATTTCCAGATCCGAAAATACAGCAGTCTTTGTCGCGTCAGAATCAAACGCCGAGCTTTTACTGCCCAGAGCCGCAACAAACTTCCAATGATCGCGGAAGCCTACGGAAGTCGGCGACTTTCATGCTTGCTAGGACGTAAGCACCGGTTTACAGCTTACATTAGAGCTGTGTTCGACGGTCAGCGAGCATTCACACATCATGCATAAGAGGCGAGCTTGAAGTCTGATCACCCGTTACAGGTGTGCTTCCGTCGGCTGTTTTCGGGAGATATTTCTCTCGACGATTTCCTGTCCGGCAGAGCATTGCCATATGAAAGTTGGGCGAAGCCGTTTTGTCCCTGAAGGCTCGAACGCAGAAACGAAGACAAAATGCCTCTGGAGGAAAGAGGAAACTTCCGTTTCCAATAATTCAAACTGTTGGCTGATGCCGAAGACATCGCGAGTCGATGAATGCCGCAAAGGCAGTGGCTCAACGCTAGATTCCTCGCTGCTTCGCGTGTTGCCTGGCCTGAAACTCCGGAATGCATTACTCACAGAGTTATACATACTCAGAGCTGGAACTGTCTGAGATAGGAGGATGAGTCGATGTGCAAGCCGGAATACGTTTGGCTGATTTCCGGGAAACGTTTTTCCAGCATAGAAAAGCGGCTCATGAGCTATCCGCTGACTTGGACTGCATCCTCCCCAGAATCTTTCATCTGGAAACAAGATTCCCTCGGTATGCAGGACAATTTTGACAATGATTCCCGGCCTTAAAACCATCGGAAGGGAAAGGCCTTGATCCTTGAGCTCTTTATTTCTCCTCAGGGGGAACAGATCGGGCCTCATGCGGCAAACTAGCGGGGAAGTTGTCCATGACCGATAAGAGCAAGGCTGGGTTGTCCATCACAGAGTATGGTGGAAACGCCAATAATAACAAAAATAAGTATCGCCGTCATCATGGACTACCATTGTGTGCATTGGCGCTGCGATTCGTGTTGACTCGAATGAGTACTGGCGTTTATTAACGACTTATTGCAACGGCTGGCCTTCATTTTGTATATTGTGGAAGCCTCTCCCAGGTCCCCTGGGACGGACCACCCTTTGAAGACAATCTCACTCAGTGCGAAACGGCCTACAATCCGCGAACGCGTTCATCACTCCGCCGACCGATATTCAGGAGCCATCATCCTCAGACGACCAATAAAACTTTGTTTATCGATATTGCAGGTAGGCTACGAATGTCAAGTCGAAGATAAACGTTTTGTCGCTGCCGAAGAAATTCTCAACGCGTACCTTTCGCCAGAATCGGTGAGTTGCTTCAAATTTCTCGGGGAATTCATCACGGGATGTCGCGTATTTGATGAATCGTCGGTCGATTGGCTTCACGGAAGAACTTCGAATTTAGTCGTTCGATCAAAGACAGAAGCGAATCGCAAACGCCCAACAGGAAGAGCTCGTCACACGAATGAAACAAATGTATCAATCCCCTTTCGGTGAAGCAGACGATTCAACTCATCCAGCGGTCCAAGATTCCGAGGCAAAAGTTTTCGAAGTGAGAATCCACACCGTCAGTGATAAGTCCATTAGGTGGTCGTTCCTCCGAGGGTATCTCGGAGCCATTGCATGTAAACACGGTTGCCATCATCATCTCCACGGGGTGAATACATCGGAGGAGTGAATACAGGATGCGAAAAGGAGAAATCGATGACTCCGCCTCGCAGCTGCCGGTACTAGTCGAAACGAATGACGGTGCGGGAAGAAAACATGGCCTGGCGAATGATTGGAACGATGAATTTTTGAGTTCTTATCGTATTGAATCGCTTGCTCGGATGAAAAAGCTAAAATCGAGCTGCGCCAAAGTTAGGTGATCCATCTATTCGGTCCATTTCCGACACCGTGCCCTCATTGCATTGGAGCCCGAAAGCTTCGGATGTGACATTTCATCGATTATCACCGAAATAACATTCTCGAGTATTTTCCGATCCTGGCGGCCCCTCGGGCGAAGCAGAGTGTCCTCTCTCAGTCATCCCCCCTTTCCTCCCCTCTACGGCAGTGCTTCGGGTTGTTTTCATGATCATCCCAAGGACACGGAAACTCCTGAGATGTTGTTTTAGGAGGCGAGGGCAAGCTCGATCCTCCGTCAAGTTATTTTCCTTTGTCCTGATTCATTGTAACTTCTGAAGGGGCCGCGCACGGTCCACTCTGTTGTTCGAGATTCCGAGAGGAGCGTTTTCACAGGGTGAAATCCTTCCCACTCCATCAGATGCTTGAGATGTCAAGCCTTAGCTGTCATTCGAGGAATAGATGCCAACGACATTTGTCGAGAATGGGCCGAACGAAAATTGAAGAAGCTCCAAAAAGACTTTCCGGGCAGTGTGGGGCAATTTTTCACGCGAAGTGCGGCCACAGTCGTTGACCTCATCATCGCCTTACCTGTCTCCATTTTCTCCATTTCTTACGCACTCATATCTAATAACGACTTACGTGACAGCCTCATATACTTGGTGTTTCTTGCCGTGGGAGCCAACGCGGGAATGGCTGGCTGGCCGGCGCCGCGGACGGCTCCGGTGGCGGTGAACAGTAGCAGTCTTGTAAGCTCTTCCTCACTGTACTCGGGAGCGGCAGTCTTGTTTTCTCAGGGACACGACACGCTCAGTGTAAGCTGCCGAGTGTGAAACGAGGCACTCTGTTGAAACGTGCTGACAGTTCATAAGAACAACGTTGGAAATTATTAACTCGAGGAGCGTCTACCCTCCCGCCCCTCACGAGCCCCATTCCCTGGTGATCTGCAATATGACACAATCTCCATCGTACTTTCTGTTCCTCATCTCAGCGAGTTTCTTGTTTCCATTGTTCAGCGGCAGTTTGCTGTGGCACGAACTCATCCTTAAATGACTCGCGCGACTTCAGAGGCAGTAACCAGAGACTGTCGGCTATTTCGAAGAAATCGAGAGGCACAGAATATAAAATCCGCGCGTTGCGGGAGAGAGAACTCACACTGAGCAGCTGGGAAGTATGCAGGATATGTTGACCAAACCAGCCACCGTGTATTGCCGATTCAATGGGCGCTGATGCTTCCCACTTCGTCCTCACGTCCACGACGCATCTAGCTCAACTTCTTCAGTGAGATCTCGTGTCCTCAGGTTTTGTCATTTTGATGCACGCATCGTTTTCGCCTTTTGCGCTCTATCCGTCCCGCCGAAGGGGTCCCGAGACGGAAGGAAAACAGATTCCCAGCTACATCCCATCAGCGGATGATTTTCAGCCCTAACCCGAGTCGCACTGTTCACGAACAGCCGCATGAAGGCATGGATGGGCACGCAGGCCTTTCAACTCCGCGGTTTTCTGGTGTTGCACGCAGCTCGGACGTGTGCGTGATCTCTCCAACACAGTGCCTGGCGCGTGGTTCTTCTCTATTTTGAAGAGGTACAAGGGCTGCCTTCTATCTGGCTCCAACTCTCCGCCTTCCAACGCCTCTGTTTTCCTCTGCGTAACGTCTTCCGATGTTGTCTGTCCTCTTGCCAGAAAGATTCGTTCCTCGAACACGTAGTTGCTTCCGTTCCTGACGGCCGACGTGGACGTGTGCGGTCCACGCAAAGAAACACCCACAGACCGGAAAAAATATCATCAACTCCGAGCCTGAAATGAATGACTTGCAGCCGCTCGACGGCATTGAACCTCAGCCAGGCAGGGAGCTTTGTGTGTGGGAATTGACGGAAACAAATATTCATATTCATGCACGACGGGGTGAGTGGAATGTCTGGCATCGCTCGCTGCCCCGCGCGGGCGAAGAATGCATGCAGCCACCCAGGCACGCCGGCACAAAGACACACGGGGTTGAGGGACGTGATCCGAGGGATATAAATAAATACATTCATACGCGTCGGTATATCGGATATAAGATACATTCTCGAAACTTTCCATTGTGTGCCGAAGGCGAAGATACTGTGACGAGACGTGTCCGAAGCCTGACTGACCGTTGAAGACTGCCTCTCTCGGGAAGTGTCTCTATCTTCACGATGCGCTCCCAAAATGTTTTGTCTTCATCTTGCGTGCTGGAAAAGAGACAATGAGAGCGCCATAATCTGATGAGGATCGCAATCATCATATAATACAAACGAATCATGAATATCGCGGTCACACGGGAGGAACTCTCCTTGATCGAAGGCTGGCCATCTATTGGAGACTGTTTTTTCCTGTTGGACACTGTCCGTCAATTCGAAGTCCCGCGTACAATTGATTGCCCTATTGTATTCTCAAGCCTCGGGTACCTGCCCGAGTATTAGAGACTGTCCTTGAATCGGAGGGAATGCAGTCATTATGGAACGAGGCGGAGTTGCCAAGGTCGGACTACTGTCCGACCGGCCGCACGGCCGGATAGTCCCCACGTTCTGAAGGTTAAACACAAAGGTTCACTTGACAAGCGAGCCATTTTCGTTCGCTGGACACTCCCTCTCGACTGGCGCCAACGTAACGCTGCATGATTTGCTCTCGGTGGGAGGGACAACATCAGGTCGGGGACCCAACCTAATTAACGGATAAATGTGCTGTCTGGAATCGTGGGAGAGGAGTTCCCCGAGAAAAAAAAAAGACCAGGCTCGTCTAGATGAGAAAAAATATGGAGAGGTACTGCGAGTCGCACGCCGCGCCAGCGCAGGGCCGGGGTCATGATGAACCGCGCAGGCCAGTAAGGAACAGCTGACAGGAATATTTCCAAGGCCCACCTCACTTCTCCGCGAGGAGGCTCTTCATGGTCCTGAGGGCGTTGAATGGCTTGCCAACGGTCAGACGATCTGAAGAGCAAACTCGCCTTCCGAGAAGGCTCCGAGTCTTCGCGCTCCATTTAACCGTGATCCCGCTTATCATCGTCGTGAGGGATGATCGCTGCGCGCGATCGGGGCATTTCACAGGCTTGGCGTCGACTCGATCTCAACGCCAAACGGATTCTTGCCTTACTCGCCTCGGATCTGTGGAGCGAGCGGTCCCGAGGGCTGGGAGGTCACCGAGATCATTTATTATTGGAGTCGCGCTCATGAGTCGTGTTTTTTGAGACTGCTGGGTTGAATGAACTCTCCTCCGCGCCGCTCGAACCATAAACAAAGAATCTCTCTATGTTTTGCCAATGAAAAGACTCGGGAGGAATAAGACCGAGGAACAACGAGAACGGTTCGTTAGAGGAACGTTCTGTTCACACAAGTTTCGTTCAGATTTCCGATCGTTTCGGTCCGTTGTATCTTTTCCGAATCTTCACTATCTTTCTCTGCTCGATTCAAAATCCTCGAAGATGGGGGTCGGGAGGGGGTGGGGTTGAACGCAGAATCACGGACAGCGAGCCTCGGCCAACGCCTTCTTTATCCAACAGCGTCGATCGGGTGCCAAGTACGACGAGCGGTGTGAGAGTCCTTGATTAGTTGTCCGACAGACAGGAGAGAGCGGGAAAAACTGAGAAACTTTCAATGGGGCTCCTCGCGCGTCGGCTTCTTAGCGAGGAGCGATTTTTCAAGTGTCGCTGACTGAAGGGACTTCCCTCCTTATCCAACAACGTAGCCTTGACAAAGTATTCTTCCTCTTCCCGGTCTCAGTTGCACTTGCGCCCCGAAAGCCGACGCAAGCGATACGGAGCGGGGAAGGGAGAGAGAGAGAAAGTCAGAGAGAGATAGAGCGAGCAGCTTCCTGCTGAAGTAACGGGGGTTTGACGGGGACAGATAAAGAAGTGCAAGGGATAGAAGGCAGCCCATTCAAGCCGGAGACAGCGGTCGCCTGATGCAGCGAATAATGGTTTTTCACTTGTTTGAATTGCAGACGCATTTCTCCGATATTATCAACTGTGATCTCGTGGCCGAACTGCGGAAACAGCTCGGAACGCAGAATGACAACGAAAAACCGCTGAGGGATTTGTTCGCGCCATGCAACGGGTACGTAAATCAGCTGACCTTATTCCCTGAATGACATTCAGCTCGTTCACACTGGGACCGGGAACATCCCGAAACAATGGCGTCAGTTGTCTTGTCTCGCATAGTTTTCGTTCTTAGAGTTATTTGGATTTTGCTCTCGGGAAGCCGGTCTCCCACAGTGGGGTGTCGGCCCTTGGAGCTCACTACTCCTGAGACGCGATCGATCAGATTGTGTCCCCAGGTCGGTCAAAATATTTGACGGATGACGTTCAGGAATCGGATCAGGTCTTCGATCGACCCCAGGACCATCGATCTCCAAGCGTCTGCCTTTCGGGACTCCGCTTCGAAAACAGAATCTCATCCCAGACTCATGCCTATTGTATTCCCGTTCGAAGTTGGAGCTCTAACGAGACTCTGAACCAGTGGAGAGTGAATATCGGAAGCATGCACGCCGGATCGACAACTACCTATTCAGCGGCACGAACGAGGCAGCTCCGGAGCTCCCGTAATTATACTCTAATTATCCCCAGATCGGCGACATTATATTCAAGTCAGACCAATCAAGACGGCTCAACGAAATGAGCCGTGGCGATTTTGCGTGAGATGCGGCTTAGTAGGAGCAGCATCCCGCTTGAAAACCGGAGTCATAGACTTCTGCGTGGAACATGGCGGCGCTCAGAGCGGGGCAAAGGAATCCAATTCGATTTCATGCAGCCACCAATCCTCGTTTGCAAATCGCCTCTTCCCGCGCGATTTTTTCCATACCATGAAAGCCTGGCACCAAGTCGAACATCATGTAGTCTGACTTGACATTCAAAGAGTTGTTGGTGAGACTCGATAAGGTAGACTCCCGATCTCAAATTTTCTGTGATTTGCTTTGGTTTGCTTTTCATCTCCTGCGGAAAAGAGGCATGATTTCACTCAGGATGAGCAGAATCTCTGATTGGGGATTACAGAGACGTCTGAGTACGAGTGACTAACGAGTGAACTCTTCTGTTTGTTTCAGAGCCCTCAAGGAATACCTGAGTGGTACGCCGTTCGATGAATTCAAGGAAACCATGTACTTCCATAGATATCTCCAGTGGAAATGGCTCGAGGCACAACCTGTAACACAGAAGACGTTTCGGATGTATCGAGTTCTTGGTGGGTGCTTTTTGAGTGAACTTCAATCCACCTTGATCCGATTGAAGGTGCACCACGCACGGTGTTTGGAATCAGCAAAGGCCCGAGGAATCCATCGATAGCGACCTTGCTCATAACTTGATGGTCTTCACCTGCCTCGTGAACCCGAAGATCAAGCGAATATATTTCATATGAGATATTTTCCCAAAATCCAATGTCTGATGAATGTCTAGCGAGGACGCGAGAATAGGCTGAAATTTCTAAGCTTCCGTCTCAATTGAACACCCAAAAGCCTACGCCGCGGCCGCGGCCGCGTTGGCGGCGCCTGGCAAAGCTTCGGGTTCGGATCTGATGCAGATGCTGACGGCGGTCGTTGATGTGGTTGTTCTGCAAATATGGGTTTTCTGACATTGAAATCTAAATCAGTAGATCAGGCACTCTAAAACACGCTTCGGCTCTTTTCAGGCAAAGGCGGATTCGGCGAAGTGTGCGCCTGTCAGGTCCGGGCGACGGGCAAGATGTATGCGTGCAAGAAGCTGGAAAAAAAGCGGATAAAGAAGCGAAAGGGAGAAAGTATGGTTCTGATCGAGAAACAGATCCTCCAGAAAATCAACTCACGCTTTGTGGTGAGTTCGAGTTCTCTTACTCAGACCACAACTTCGATACGACAATCTCCCCACGTAATCAATATCTCATTAATTCCCGATGTCAAGAACGGATTCAAGATGAGATCTGCGGGTTAGCTCCCAGAATGACATGGGAATGAATTCACAACCGATCCTTCTCAAGTTCCGCGAGTATACTCTTGTCTACGACGACAGCTCTACCCCGAGCCGAGTTTCGATTGAGTTTAGGGGTTTCGCTCAGTTCCCGAAATTATTTTCCGAACAAATACCGATAAGGCGTCCTAGACTTCCGACATGGAGACTCAGGTTCGAGTCGAAAGCTTGAATCGCAGAGGTCAAGACAATGAATCAGCGTCGCCGCCGTCGTTATCTTCGCAAAAGCGACTGCGCTGTCACGGCGACCATAGACCCATTAAATTCAGGCCGAACCATCAAGTGTCACGATCCCGACGGAAGGAGAAGCGAGAGAGTATTGCAAAAGCACGACCGGGAGAATGATCGCGACGCAACTTTTTCGCAAGGCGATAAAGACCTCGGATAACAAGCCGACAGAGAAGACGAAACCTCCGGGTATAGCGGACTCTGGCCACCATAGCGAACGCGATCAGATAGAGCTCCAGATTGGCGGTGGTGAAATAAAACTGATCCCCGGATTAGGGATGCAGTCGGCTGTTGCAGCCACAAAGATGACCGCCGCCCCGTCTGGCGTCTCGTTACTTATCGTGGTTTCCCCAGTCTGCCCATCGGCTGGTTCGCCTTTTCGTTCCCACATGAAGTGAAATCATGTGGACCAAAAATAAACCGCTTTCTGGGCCGTCGGTCGATTAGCGAGACATTCTTGCATTTTTTTCCCTTTTTGGGAGACATCTCCCTTCGTAAGACGCCCTCACAACTTGTTTTCCTTAGCCGACGATCATCTCCCGTGAGTGGATGGGCGTCTTGGTAGGAAGCCACGCTGCTACCTCCGAGGACAAGCTTCCTCACAGGTGAATTTTGCAACACTTTGGGCGCCATATTTATGAATCTCTCGTTCCTGCCGTTCCGGAGAGGAGAATAGGTGCAGGTGTCGTTTTTGTGCACTTGGGGACGGACAGCTTGGGCGTTTTTGTTCCGATAGATAACCTGCGAAGGCGGAGAGTGTTTCCGAGGACACAGGAGATACAAAGACAGATCAGCAACTAAGCAACCACCAAGTTTGGCCGAGGAGCCGCGTTTGAATTTACATAGGATCAAAGACCGACGCTCGTCCAGATCTGTGTGCGAGAAATTCGGAGACTTCTCTGAAAGCTGTCCGATGTCGAGCAAGGTCACCGCTCGTTTCCTAGATAGTGAAAGTGCATTAGCTCTCCTCTATCGGCTCGTTCGTTGAATAACGAAGATGATTTGAGTGGCTCTCGCTGCCCTTTGAAGTTGGTTAAGTTCTTCTTTTTGATCATCTTAGCTGTTTACTGCTCAACTCAAAAAAGGAGTCAGATCGTGTTCTCCGAAGGACCTGGCAATAACAGCAACTCTGTTTACCAAACAAACAAAGCTTCCGGTTACTTCTGGAACGATGAGCACAAGGCGTTCCGCCAGCAGAAAAAGTCGAAAAAAGCAAGTCTGAGATATCGCTCACAATAAATTTGCATCGCATCCCGTGCATTCTTCTGTTTCTCGACTCTGATTGAAAACAACAAAGGTCTCCATGACTCCGTTGAGGAACGAGTTGCCTTGTTTTGGAATATTTTTCTCTGCTAGAGATTGGGAAGGCATGAAAGAGGGATTAGTGCCTACTGTTCCGGGATTACTTATGAGCCGACTTCAGTTACGGCTCGCGTTCATCGTAGCCAACGTTGCCATGGTCATAAGTCCTAACTTGTTCGTCCGAGAACACCATGCAGAGATCCGCGACCTGCATAACAACGAGAATTCCATTTGCTTTTTCGTTGTCTGTGCCTCCATCGCTCATTGTTCTGACAGGCCCTGTTCCGTAGCATCGCCCACCATTCCCCCTTCGCAAGTCTAGGCGACATCGTGCGGCGTAGTAGCTACTCGCGACCGTTGAATCCACGACACTACGGGAAACCCAGTTCGTTGAAAGTCACCTACGTTGTCTCGACTCCGAGGACGCACAGACATCTCTCCCGTATTCCTCTCGGCCGTGACAACGCATGTCCCAAAAGCATGTACTCCAATTGACTTGAGGAGCCTTGCGCTTCGAATTCATCTCGCTGTGACGCTTCGCGAGCTGTCCTCTGACTCAGCTTTTTATCGAGGCACTCATCTAAAAGTTCTCAATTCCTCGGTTTTGTGATGGTTGGCTTATCCCTTCATTCGTTGACTTCTTCTTCCCTGGTGAGTCCGATGAATCCGGTTCCATCTGAGCGTGACTCGAACCTGCTACGCAAGCACGCGAACCGCTAGCCACAAGAGCGAGAGAGGACGAGGAAGAGCACTCGGGAGCGAGGAGGAGAGACGTTGAGAATGTCGGGGATAGTGAGTCAGGCAGCAACCTGACGAGCAGTAATTGCATTCCCTTGCGGAACTTTTTTTACGTTGCGGCGACGGGGCGCATGCTGGATACGAACGAGAAATACGAACAACAGCGCAGCGACGAACCCCGGCTGTTCGCGGGAGATGGCATGATATCGAATAACAGCGGCGAAAATAAACCTAGCTGTGGTTTTCTTACGGGCGCGCCAGACATTCCCTCCGCTCACCGCCGCGCAGCCATGACTCTCGACTTAAGCCACAGGAATCGTTTCGAAGTCTTTGATGGAAACTGAACTTCCGGTGTTTTTTCTTTCGCTTTCAGGTTAGCTTGGCCTACGCATACGAAACGAAAGACTCCCTATGTCTAGTTCTCACGATAATGAACGGAGGCGATTTGAAGTTCCACATCTACAACATGGGCGGCGAGCCAGGTTTTGACTTGGAACGTGCTAGGTTCTATGCTGCCGAAGTAACCGAAGGCTTGGACCATTTGCACGCTCAGAACATCGTGTACAGAGATCTCAAACCCGAAAACATTCTGCTCGACGATCACGGTGAGTTCAGTTTCCAATCCACATCCGCCCCTATGCTTGAAGTACCCTGAGACCTCGGGGAGGCAACGATCAGATTCTCTGGGACTTTGAGAAATATCATCAGGATGATCGGGAGTGGCATCCTTCTCCTCACATGATGATAATCTCGATCGACTCCTCATCTTTCATGAATTCATCCGAGTTTGGGAGTTCCTTCGGGGGCTGCGGGGGGTGTTTGCCGAGGAAGCTCTTTGCGGGTTGCCATTGCATCGAGCACCTGGGTCCCACATCGAAATTCTGCGCGGCAATGTCATCCATCTCCAAGAGTATGTTGAGATACAAGCTGCGGGTGCGTCCATGACGGCGATCATGGTCTCGGCGAGTGTATGGGGCTAAATGGAACTCTTCATTAAGCCGGAACCATCTTCGGCAAGCGAGATCGTTTCATGGCTCACGGCTTGCTGGAGTGAGGTCCCTTGCAACGTTTCAGGAGAGAAAAAAGTTGATGAGCAGCGCTCGTTACAGGGGTTTGCTTCCGTTTTTCTGCCGTGTGCTTTTGCCCAAAACTCAATCGGAGGGCGCTGGGAACAACGATTTGCAACCGGAAGGAGATGTCGTCCGGCAAACTAAATCGTTCCTGAAGAAAAGACATCGTCTATTGTACAAGTAGGACCGACAGTGTGAGCCTCACGTGTAGATGCATCTGCCAGACGTGAAACTTGAATCGCTTCATGCTACATTGTCGCAGAACAAACGTTCTCGTCAGCTCTCTCCCTCCCGCCCGTTCTACTTTCATTGCCAACGCCATTTTCGGCGGAGTTGGCGCCTGCTGCAGAATAGCATCGTATATATATATAGTTGTTCCGAGCTCCGAGGGCGCCCACGGTATGGCCGACGGTCTGGCTCGAACTTTAGGTCGAAGGCTGCCCGTTAGGTTTCTGGCGGCTGCCTGGTCGCAGTTCACTCCGCGTGTGTTGGCGAAAGCTGTTAAAAAGAAGCGATTCTTTTTTCGACCTCGTGCGGTTCCTCGTTCTTGACGCATCGATTGTAGCGTTGCCTGAAAACAGGGACACGGGAAGCGAGGGAGGCAAAAAGAAGCAAGAAAGGAAGCCGCTCTGCTCCAGAGCAAGAGTTCGCGAACGAACTGAGAACGCCCTCTTCGCCCGACCGAATCGATGTCGAACGGGACCGCTAATGGTCAAGGCTTGGGCGACCCTCGGTTTGTGGATTTGGCGCGATAGATTTTCGATTCTCTCAATTGCGCGCGATCTGTTTGTTTGCAACGCCTTTCGGTGCTTTCGCACAGCAATCGCACGATCGACCGACATCGCTGGCATCCGTTCGACAGGAATGAGGCGCTGGTCCTCGAATCTGAATCCATTTGCGGAATTCCGCTTCATGCGGGTATGTGCCGAGTGAGAGTCAGGTCGAAAAAAGTGACTCTACGGGGCACCTGACGACGATGTTCTGGTCGTATCTGACCCGTAGCGACCGATTCCAACAACCTTTGAACCGAGACAGCAAATCCGACGTGAAAATCAGCATCAGTAGTTTGAATGGATGGCATCCTGTATCATGTCCCTGGGTTCCTAGGCCACGATCTCTGTGTCGTCGGGGAGACTTCCCTTTCCTATCAGCGGAACAGGGACAGGAAATCAAAACGTGAATCCTTCCTCCTGGTTCCAGGTTCGCTCACTGGCTGCGAAGTCTGCTGTGGAGCAAACGAGGCTTGTCGAAAAGGCGATATTGATATTTTGTGTTTACAGGCCATGTGCGCATTTCGGACCTCGGACTCGCCGTCGAAATCCCGAAAGGCGACAGCGTACGCGGTCGAGTCGGCACCGTGGGATATATGGCACCAGAGGTTGTCGATAACGAAAGGTAATATTCGAGCGAGGCTCTCTTGCGCGCCTTCCCCTCTCCTCTCGGGAACAAAATCCCTATATTTTCTACTTGCTTCACAAGAAACAGCTCTCATCGTATTGCACTCCACCCTAGCTTGCGAGTTGCGGTCTTTGCACTCTTGCTCGAGGCTTGCCACTGTTCCTTTACCGATGCGGATACTGAATGTTTATCCCAACCCCCAGTCCTCGTCGGCGCCGCGTATTATTCCGCCTCTCCGCTCGGCCTTTCTTATTTCTTTGATTCCTCCATCGTATACGCTCAGCATGACAGCCAAATGATGAGTATGCCTCGTAATTATTCCGCCGGTCGAGGCCCGCTCGTCCGTCAAGGGTGACATCGGATCCCCCTAAGCACAGGTTTCGAGAGCTGATGTCAGGTGACCGATCCCGGACAAGGGTCAAGGGCCATTGTCACGCAAACAATCCCGAATGATGAGGACAAGAAACCCGCACGTCATCGTTTATGACCCCTTGTAGGGAACCTGACCGTTATTCGAAAACTCCGCGGAGTCGAACGGGCGCATGGAAATTCGGAACCGGGGGCCAACGTCATCTCTCCCCGATGAGATGCGGCCTCCGCTGACCTAGATCCTCCGGGAAGGGTCGAGCTATCCTGAGAAGATGATCATGCATTTTCTCGCACGCGAACATCCTTTTTTTGATTCAGAGAAACTTCTCCCCGACGACGTCGCCGCTTTCCTTTATTATTTATCGGTAGCGGGCAGTTTGTTCAACGGTCGATGTGTTTCAGGTACACTTTTTCGCCCGACTGGTTCTCACTTGGGGTGCTCATCTTCGAGATGATCGAAGGACAGGCTCCGTTCCGGGCTCGAAAGGAGAAAGTCAAGCGTGAGGAGGTTGAAAGGCGAGTTCGCGAAGACAAGGAGAAATACTCTTCAAAATTTTCTGAGGAGGCCAAAGCGATCTGTCAAGCCCTTCTCACCAAGCAGCCTTCCAACAGACTGGGTACGTGAATCTGGGTTTCTCTCGGCATTATTGTGATGAGTTCCACAGAGGGTCAGCCCTGTTGTACAGTTCGCCTCTCGAGCTCCGGTGGGAGACTCCGATTTTGACTGTTCTGACTCTTCCGAGGAGAATTGGTCGTCAAATCCGTAGCGAAAACATCTCATCGGTTCCGATCGAAAGAACCAATTCAATAGTTTTGCTACAGATCATTGAAGCCAAATGCACCTCAGAGTGAGCTGGAATAGAATAATGATGAAAACTTTTCTCCTTCTGTAGCCTGTCGGAGTGGGAACAACGGAGCATCTGAACTTCGGCGTCATCCGTATTTCAAGACCATAATGTGGAAGCGATTACAAGAAGGCTTGCTGGACCCTCCGTTTCTCCCGGATCCACACGCGGTCTACGCCAAAGACGTTCTCGACATAGAGCAGTTCTCAACAGTGAAAGGTTCGGACTGCGGAACTATTTTGCTGCGCCGCAAAATTGTCGGAACTGAACTATAGAATTGTGGAACCTACATTCTTCTGCATAATCGGTCGTCCGCTGCCACCAATATTTTCTTCGGCTTTTGTAGTGAGACAATCGAATATTTTCAGGTGTGGCTCTCGATGCGACCGATGAAAATTTCTACGGCAAATTCAACTCGGGCTCGGTTTCCATACCATGGCAACAGGAAATGATAGAGACCGAATGCTACAGAGAACTGAATCAGTTCGGAGAGGATGGTGGGCCGTCTCCGGATCTCATGCTGGACGGGCCTCCTCCTGAGGAGTATCAGGGCTGCTTTCCATTCCGGCGAAAAACCAAGTGAGTGTCCGCAGATGGGCGATCGGAACTCTGATCGATATATCGAGCGAAATCTTCCGCTGCCTCTCGGAACATCCTCAGGAGCACTGAGCTTCTCGAAGGATCGCGGGAGCCATGGCTGAGAAGCGCAATTATTCCATCCTGTGAGCTGTATTCTGTGGAGGGAGCAGTGGCCGAACGCTCGCCATCGCGAATTCTACGAATCCAAACGAATCAGCTCCAAAAGGACGCGATTCTACTCTTTGTCAAACATGAAGGTCCTTTTGAGTTTTCTTTTCTCCGATCATTCCCGATTGCCGAGGGAATGGTGCCTTGATACGATCGGATCGCTCTCCGAGGATAACGACCGGTAGTTTGCTTATCCTAGACGTTCCTGTTGGGCTACGATCGAAATCGAGACCATCCCTTCAGCTTCTTGATGCTTTTGTGGTCATTGTGATGCATTTGAGAGGGTAGGGATCAGGATGCATTCAGCAGTAGTTCGAGGTCCATCACACGCCCTTGACTGTCGAATTGACCTCCAGAAGCCTAGTGTTGGTTCAAAACGGAAGCATTCTCTGCACCAGAATGACCTGTGGAAGCAGTGGCTGAGGCTCTGTTTGAATCTGAGTGGTTGAGGCTTCTCAATTCCTAGCAATTCGTACTAGAAAAGAAAAAGAAAGGAGGATGTGCGATTTCGTGACCGATCGGGAACACAGCGAGGGTTACAAGTAGGGAATGAATACTGCGTAGATTTCACCTTCCTCACTCGGCTTATCTGTTTCAGGCGTTACGGAGCCATGGGAAGTGTCAGCACTATATACGTTAAGAATGCCGGGCTATCAACGCCGAAAATTCATGACGATAGTCTATCTCAGGAAGCAGCCCGAGACAAGGAGAACAGTAATCACCGCCAGGAGAACTCGAGACGAACGTCGGGCAACGCGAAGGATTCTTGACTCACACGCGGCTAGATGCGACCCGATAGGTTTCAAATGTTGTAATGAAATGGCAACAGCCTCGCAATTCAGCATATCTTACCGTTAACGGACAACCGAGATTGTAAATAGGTTTTGATACTCAACAACGCCATAAACAACAACCACAACAACGGAGACTGAAACAACAATTGTGAGAACGACACCAAGGACGTTGGCATCCTCATCAACAAAAATCAACTATCACCATCACAGTAGCCTACGCTCAGCAACACCGCAACAACGTGGAGCGCGAGCTGCGATCCCTGATTCGACGAAACGACTCAACAATCGAAGCAACAACATCCCACATTTCACTTTTCCCGTCATACTTGTCAATGCCATGGTTGTTGGGGGAGCGACGGTGTTCTCCTGCACTTTCCACTAGCATTAGATGATACCTGAAACGTTTGTAGAAGGAAATGCTGTTCAACGTCGTGTGATTATATCGATTGGAGCCTCCCACCGCTCGGAGAGAACCGAATGATATCAAGTCATCACAGAAACCAATAAGAGATAAGGAGATACTGATCAGTATTAAAACGGCCCAAATCTAGCGTTGCAGTCGTATGAGGGAGACACTAAACCCAAAAAGACACAGTTTCAACACCTGCAGCGACTTGATGCGTACTTTCAAATGACCCCTTTATCACTGACTTTACCCCGTGGACTATTCATGCAAAGAGTCGATGTGACCGACTCGGTTCTTGTGAGCATTGATTCGTGAAACAGAGCTCAAGCTGGAGTGTCTGACCATGAAGTAGCGAAAAAGGAAAGGCATCTTGGAGCTCGCCGAGGTGTATCGAGCTGTCATCGTTGGCGACAGACCGAACATTGGATTATTCTTGCCTTTTGTGGCCAAGTTCGACGGCTTCGTCCACATAGCTTTGTGAATCTTGCTGTTGTAAATATGGATATCAACGATCCTCCACGACCTATCGACTGTCTGAATGATTGGAATGATGATGATGATGGTGACGAATAGAGATTTTTTTGAAATGTAGTAGTGATGATGACTTCTCAAACATAGCTTTCTCTCTCCAAGTGACGATCTGTCTATCTAACTGTTAGCAATTAATACCGACGGCGAACGATCTTCCACATCTTTGCAGTATGATCCGAAACGGATGCCATACTTTCCGTTCCTTCCCCCGTCTCTGCATTTCCCTTCCATCGTTTCGCTTCCCAGTGAATACGGACTGATTAACTGATTCACGCTGCACGAAGTCAGGAAAAGCGCAATGTAAAATGTGTCCATTCTTATTTATTACGGTCCGGTGGAAGCAGCAAAGGAACAGATGCACCGGAATGAGATCACCTACGACGTGGAAGAGGAAAATGAGAGAGCCGACACATTCTATCGGTACCGAGATTCTGACAACGGTTGACAGCAGAAATAAAAAAGAAATCGTCAAACACACATCGAGTGTCTTTCCGAGATGACTCAGATAGCGGAACGGAGCGAAAAAAGAAGGACGCATCCTCGTCTCGATTCTACTGAGAAAAACGGCTTTATTTGAACTCAAAACGTCGCAACCATCAATGTACACTTAGCCATCATCAACAAGGTTTCCGACAGGCCAGGCAGCAAGCTCCCGTTTCACCCAACTTCTCCCGTATAACTTAATCCCACTGGTTCACACAATTTCCGTCCTCTATTCCTGCCTTGTTTTATATCCAATCTGCCTGTCCTGCGTTCTGAATTAGCCGTATTTCCTCTAATATAAGTTCTCCAGATCTTTTTTCTGTGAGAGACCGTCCCTTTGAATGCTTCAGGATAGCATGTGCATAAGAGACTGCTTGTCATTTGGGGACAGCCACACTATTAGAAGAAATACAGTATTTGTGACTGGAACGAGATGCAAAACTCACATCGAAACAAACTTGCCATCGACGATGTACTCTCAGATGATCAGAGATCATATCGAAGGTAAGCATGAGCGGCGAGTAACTGTCTCCCTATCTCTCTCTCTCTCTCGCCTGCCCTCCTCTCATATTCTCGCGCACACATCACAAGAAATCAATCAATTCATGAATTCGTCTATATATCCAGCACACAATTGACCACGCACTCATCATTGAAGTCAAAACCACGCACTCATCTCACCCTGATTCACACGGTTCAGTTAATGTCAACAGATGCACTTCCAGAAAAGCTCTCTGATGCAAGCCGGCAGGGCCTAGCAGTAGCCTTCGTCGAATACAACCGTTTCTCTTTCTTCTTCGTGAAGAAATCCTTCTTTTTAACCTAGGAAACAACTACCGCCCGCTTCAGGGAAGTTGAGCGTTGTCGGCTCTGAAACTCAGATTACCTTCGGAGCCTTGCAATGGCGTTGCACTTCGACATGCAAACTCGCCCGGTCCCGATCCAGGCCAGCAAGAACAAAAGCTGTCGAGGTGGTTGATAACACCCCGCGGTATCACACATGTGTCTGCTGAGAAACTGCACCGGAGCGCATCAATAAATGTTGAGCCGGGATGCCTGCTCTAAAAGCCTAGGTGTTTGTCTGACCAGTGAAATTTCTCCAAAAACACCAAAAACAAAACTACGTCAATGACTGATCCGACGGTAGGTTTCGATGCCCAGGGGGATCCCGATTCGACGGAACGTTGCGATCTGGCGGTGGGTTCTGGTCCGACGGTGGGTCCCGTATACTCGTCGCGGAGCTCACCTCCGACGTTTTGGAGGTGTCAGTACTAAACTGAAACGAGAGATCGAGTGATGCTCAAAATTCCACCAAGTCATCAGGAACTGCGATCAGGCTGAAGAGGCATACGGCGGCGAGTTCCCCGTACCAAAGATCACTTCTCGACGTCAAGATAGTAAGCGAACTCAAATTACCTCCGTCGGATCCAGCTCGACGAGGTAGTTTGGCACGTCGAGGTATACTTTCAACTTCGGTGGCAGAGGGAGCTCATCAATCAGATCTCGTCTCTGACCCAAGACACTGACGATAGTGTATCTACAGAGGTGCTGCAGTGATGGCATAGTCTTGAATCTGGAAAATAAGCATTTCCACGTTTCAAATATCCGACGATATCGTAGCCTTTCAAACTTCGACATGGTGTTGAGTATGACCCTTCTCCACGTACCTTGAGACTGGATGAAGCAGCTGAACCTGCATGGGGCCAAGCATCGGTCTCCGATTGAGGAAGAAGAGATAACGCCCAGATCGAGAGTGGGCAACGGCATTCTCTACGAATTCGATGATCGTTTCCGCTTTGAATCTGTTTCCGAAGCCGAAGCTGAAGTTTCCACCATGATGTTCTATACGAGCGTGGCCCACCTCGCCGTTGAGTTTGTAAGTCAATGAGAATATGTGGTTTTCATCACTTGAATCACGAACCAGAAACGAGCCGTCCGACTCATTCTGGAGTAGTCTCTCGGCAACTGCTCCAGATATTGAACCCCAGTACCTGCAAGAGTAATGGTTCAGGATCAGCCAGGGCGTTCCGCACCTTTCGAGGAATACCTAACTAGATCATCTAGCGCTCACGTGCCGGAAGCCAGGTTTTCAGTGAGGGGGTAGAAAATATACGAACCATCCACAGCCTTTGACCTTCTCGATACCGTCCGCATAGTCGACCGCGGACCTGGTATTCTCCAGCATCTCCTGCGGGCCGTCACGGGGCTCCGCACCGTCTTGCGGATCCTCCAGGGTGACAGCCTTAGCTTGGGTTGGCCTATTGCAAACTTTGTGCACTCGTTCACTGGTCAGCACCATTGTAAGGTCTGGAAACGAATACCATGGAACTTTGATTATTTCAACCTCTGATATATATCAATAAATCCCGTATGACAGCTCCACATCAATGCATTCTCGATCATGTAGACCTCGATTATGTCATTCTATTTTCCGGTAGGAAACTCCTGATGAGTTGACGTGAACAGAATATACTATCTCGTATTATTTTCACATGAATACAGAATCCGGTCTTCTTCCACTCGCTTCTAATCGGCACTCCCAACCGGAGCCTTGCAATGCATCCTGGCGATTGACAGTTGACATGGAAACAAGGCCTTATGTCGCCCCTCAGTTTTCGCTCGTTCACGGGGCTGAGTACTCAGCAGCTACACCAGGCTTCGGAACGATCTCCGAGGAGCCCTGCAGATTTTCGCGATGAGCGATTGAATGTGCAGTCTGAGCGCTATTCACGACTCAGGCCATTTAGTTCCGTCTCAATTCTGCAGGCAAAATAATTCAGATTCGATCGGTACAGATGAATGGCCGAGTCTATGCCTTCGGACACAAATCAGATTCCGTCGAATTTCGATTTCTCGAGCCAATTATTGCTCAACTGAATCAATCAAGAGGCTTGCTTTCGGAGCTCGGTTCCAGAGAACAACTCGGCGGTACATCAACGGAACGTCGCCTCGAACAAGAATTTTTGCGCCAGACAATGTGATTATATGCATGAGCATGTGCCCAATAGCCGACATTCGAGGTCGCACCATAAGTTTTCGGTGCGGCTTACGCTCGAATGGATAGACTAAAGTGATTGTCCGGTATTCTCCCCGCTTTGGCGCGCTCTAGGAAGGGTATTATAGCAATTCCATCTGGTCATCAGCAACAAGGTTCTTGGTTTCGTTGGGGTATATTTCACGGACGCGCTTCTCGGTCGCGGGACCAGTCAGATCATAGGACAGACCGTGGCGGACTATGGGCCTGCGGCCCGGAAACTCTGTCCTCTTGCTTTCCTGAGCCGATGGGGAGGGACCACTGGCATTCAAGCGTGCATTAACGCTCACCTCCGGCATTAAAAAGAATGGTGCTCGGTATTCGAACGGGAAGCGTCAAGCCGGTTGACTCTGACGTCCCAGGACCCGTAACCAGGAGTTCTCAAGAGTAAAGGATGGGGTTCAGTGGGGAAAAATCCGTGAATTGGTAACAAGGTTCCTCCTCTCGAGGTCCGTTCACCGAGCACACTAGTGTCGAAGCGCTCGCGGGCTAGATCTTACCGTGTCCGCAGAGTGAGTCCGAAGCTTTCTCCTATCATAAGGAGCACGGTAATCTCGAGGATTCCACCATATTCAACAAGGTTTGTTGTGATCACCGAATAATCTGACAGACATATTTCGTCTTCTTCTTCTTTTGTGTTGTTGCGGACGAGTCCAGGCCAGAGGATCCCAAACAATGTCTGCTGCTGAGGCTATATTTTCGAGAGGGAGAGGAGGATTCGTGTCTTCCCATTGGGAGCCGCCCATAGGCTAGCTTTGTCTTGAGCACTCCAGCAGCGGCGGAGCAGATAGAAATGCCGATGGATGAGCTCATGGATAACGCTGAAATCCCTCGAGGGTCCGAACATGGGATAACCGCTCTTTTCCCCACAGATCGCCGTCCGCGGACAATGTTTCGTATTCATCACTGGCGTTCGATCTAGGGAAATACAAGGCGATCCGGCCTGGGGACATTGTCGCCCTGGGGACTTCGTCGTCTGCTAGGAGGGCGGTTTATTCAGAAAGGATCCGGAAACTCACTACTAGACTTTTATGGGCAAATGATTCAGTACAGTACGTTGAGTATGGTCCTTTCTCAGCAAAGATCGTGCCAGCGAACAAAGTTTGCATGCACGCTTGGCTGGTCTGCTTTGAGAATTATCCCGGGAAGACTCTTGTTAGGGTGTTTCGTCTCAGTGCACGGATTTCGGCATTCGCGCGGCTCCCGAGGGGGGATTCCTTCCCGACTGGAAATCACTATCTAGATGGATCTGCCGCTCTCCCGGTCCCTCGGCCCCCGCCAGCTATTCAATGTACCTTAGGTCCCCCCCCCCAAATCGGATCATTCTTCAGTATGAATTCAATGGAAAACACACTACAGTCAAGTCCCTCTATCTTGAAACGCCCATAACTTGTAAACCCTGCCTAACTTGTAGGTAACTTGAAGAGAAGTCCGTCGACTTATCCATAACTTGCAGCATAGGCTCAATGTTAATCGCCCTCCATAACTTGTGAAACCTCCGATAACTTGTAACTTCGAACGATTCCACGCTGAAATCTTGAAGTGTGCCACCACAATCAGTGATCCTCCGCGCGGATTTTCCTCAAGAGGGGACTCTCAACATCGCAATTTCTCGAGACGGGTGAATACGATTCAGAAAATTTATCTTAAATCAGCGCATTTCGACGCGATAAGGTGGGTCTTGTGGGTGTCCGCGAATCTTTCGATGGATACCGCGCCAATGATATCTCACACCATCTTCAGAGCAAGAGGCAAGCTGACACTCGCTTAGTTTCTTGGAATATTTCCGGCGGTAAGGAAGATCCGCTCGTCCGTTTTCCCACTCTATCGCAATCCAGACCATGGCATGAAACATGAATACAGCTGCCGCCAAGAATGAAAACCATGGAAGTCGATTGTTGGCTCCTTGTATGCATTCGTCCAATAAACACGAACAGCGCGGCAACCAACTCCCTTTGACGTCGAAAGCGCTGATTCTGGCTCGTTTCCCCCGGGAAGAACTAAATTGAATCGATCCTTCTCTAACTTATAACTTATAAAATAATCCAGATTGCTACTCCCGAATTCTATAAGTTAGCGAGACTTGACTGTATGAGAATCCTCCCTCGAAATGTGATAGTATCTGACTCATCTGTCAAACTCATCTCATCGGTCTCTAATCTACATGAATGCCGGACGCTAGGAAGAGCTACGAAATGTTCCGAGAATGGATGATACCATTTTATTATTGGCAAACCGTTAAGCGCCATTTCAAAATCACGACCATGGGAACCTGGAAGGGTAACAGATTGCACAACGACTCCCGAATTGCTCGGCTTGAAAAATATACTGCATTGCCGCACGCTCTCGAGTTCTCCTCGTGCAATCCTTTGCCATCGGAACTCTCAACTAACTGCGAAGTATCGTCGACTCCCTGCGTCAGCGCAAAGTATCCAAGCTAACATCACAGAAGAATACTTCAAGGTCGGAACGTGCCGTTCGGATTTCCATGGTTACATACTTTGTACAAGTGCTTCGCTGCCTTCGCCGTGTGTTCTCTCTTCACCAGTGGAAGAGACAACTTTCTCAAGAGCAAGAACACTGATACGGATCAGAGCGCCGTTACATGAAGCTCGCGAATGATGTGACATTCTCGTTCAAGCCGGTGAGCTCAAGCTCCATTAATGAGTTGAGACTGTCTAGCTGGGTCCTATGATCTTTGTTGTCCTTGACGATGAGCCCCACGTTCGGTTTCCTAGTCAACGAATCAGTCGTCACCGACATCGATTCATCCTGAGAATCACTCATCATCAGCTTCTTGATCACATTCCACACAGCAACTCGTCTCTCTTGTTGCATTAGCTGAAGTTTGGTCTGCTCTCGGGCGACTTCTGCAGCAAATTTCTGACATTGTGCTACAGCTGTCCGAATTTCTTTCACATGGCTTAGCGCCGCGCATAATTGCACAGAAACTTCCTTCAGAAGTCGCGTATACTCTTGTTTGAAGTTCTGTACAGCTGTTGTCATGTCTCCGTTCGGTCGGGTGGGATTGAACTTCTTGAGCGTGAGCAAAACTTCGTTGCGCAAGCTCTCGAGGTTGGTGGGAGGTTTCGAAGAGCTATAAGGATTTTCTCTGAGTTTCGCTAGCTGACTGTGCAAGGTGTGGGCCTTGGCTACAATCGTCGCCATGTTGGTCTTGATCGTGGCAACGTTCTGCACGATGTCCGCCGTGCGAACCTCGCGGAGATCCTCGAGGGCTGAATGAGCGTACTTGCTCATCTGGATTCGATCGTAGTCCTGATTGTCTTTGAGGATTTTCGCCGAAATTTTCACTTCCTTATAGCTGGCGGAGAGCACATGGAGTTTTGTGTTCAGTTCTCCGTGCAAAGAGTTCAGGTATAGAATCAAGGTCCTGTAGGCGGCGAGGGTATTGCAGCAGTTCGTGTACTCGCCATCGACATGATGATACATTTCTTGCCACAGACGTTTCTGCTTGAGCTCACCGCCACGATTCGCCAACCTCTGCTCGACGAACATTGGCAAACGGTTCGGAGACAGGATATAAGTGCTGTTGAAACTGAAGACATAAGCTGCGATGGTGTCGCATTCAACGTGGGGAGTGACTCGTTCCATGAGCTGAGAGAATGCGATTTCCTTACCCTCCGATGAGATTAACAACTGGTTCGACGGGAGTATCATCGTGGTAGTATGGAGCTCTTCACTCGACGAGTCCTCTGGCAGAACGACGATGTTTTGAGTTGTCGTATCTAGAACCTGGACAACTTTGCGGTTGAGCATGGCGAGCATCTCCTCCAGTGAGTTCCTTGGTTCTCCTTTCCGCTGCTCGGGATTGAATGACAACACCGTCCTCAGCCACCTCGTGAGTTCTTGCTTGAAACGCTTCTGGAGAGGTCGCTCTGGCATCTCTCTCGAATACTCGATGCCCTGTGGAGTCCGCACCGCGTAAATGATTCCGTCGTTTCGCTTCATGAGCTCGGGCGCGTGCTGGGTGATTTCTTGCCAAGATACTGCTGCGAACGGACGGATTCCCGTCGTGATCTCGAACGCCACGATACCCAAGGACCAGTAGTCCACGAGATAGTTATATTTCCGAGTGGGTTGGAAAATCTCCGGAGCGATGTAGGCCATGGTTCCCACTAAGGATTGTGTGACACTGTCTGGATTGAGTTCTTTAATGTAGCCGAGATCGATGATCTTGTAGACGTTTCGGTCGGTTCCTGTCAGTTGTATGACTATATTTTCAGGTTTTATGTCTCGATGTACGATGTGGTGCTTCCGATGGAGGTATTGCAGACCGGAGCACATATCATGTAGGACGTGCCGCACTTTCTGCTCAGGCAACCACCAGTTTTCCGGTCGTTCCATCAGAGCTCTCAAACTGCCTCCGTTGATGTACTCCATACCAAGGGGACTCAACTGCGTGTTCAGTTTGGACAGCAGCTCAGCGGGCAACACCACGGCCTCGACGATGTTGGGATGCTTCAGTTTGTACATTGTTTCCACTTCCTTGTTCCAGTATTCTACATTTTTTTCTTTCCGACAATCGGCATCTGCGTTGAGCAGGCGGATACATTCCTGAAATCAGAAAATCAATCAGGAATGAGTGAATACTGCGGAATGGGATCAAGATTCACTTCAGGCAAGCAGGTGTTGTCCCTGAAGGCGAAGGACGAAACTTCCGCTAGGCCATCGTGATCGACTCCGAAAAGTTTATCGTGGTTCATGCTGAATGATCATTCCAGAACGGGGTGAGACCAACCTTGACGGCGATCAGCTGCTGCGTGTTAACTTCCTTCCAGACAGAAACTTCGCCGAACGAGCCTTTGCCCAGAATTTTGATCTTCTGCCATTCCGGGCGTTTCTGCTTGCTGTTTGACTCAGCCATAGCGCTGGTTCGCAAATCCGAAGGGGTGGAGTTTTTCCTCAAACCAGCTCACATCCGGGTGCTCATGCTGCAGAAGAAAAAATCGTGAGAGGCCTAAAACCAAGCTTCTGTTCCGAAATTTCAGAGGAGGCCGTCCAGATACATTCATCTCCAACTTGTTTGGTCACTCAAGGCCGCAGGCACCACAGAATTTCCAGAACCTTAGCCGTGAACACTATCAAGCGAGTGTGCTTCAGATGGTTCGCGCTGAGTCACGTCGAATGGTGCTGGGATGACGCTTGACCACTTCCTCAAAGAACTTGACACCTCCTGCTCGACCTCAGATAGTTTCGCGACGGAAATAGTACCAAATGGACACTCGGAAGGCACAGCTGACAAAATCCGAAGCTCAATCCATGGAAAGATGAATCTCGTTCTTCTCAAATTGATTTCCGCCGAAAAGTCGACAGCTTACCGATCAAATCAGTGAAACTTCGTTGATGGAGAGCTTGCAGAGTACGGACAGTAGGGGGGGGGGGGGAACACGCCAGCACACTACTGTCTCAGGAGCGGCCACGACCAGTGGACTTCAATCGACTCTATGGCTAATGCGCCGATCAGGCATGGAAATTCATAAGTTATTCACTGTGCCCACTTGAAATGACAACAAACGTGAAGTAAGACAGTCAGTCGGTTTAGTCAGCACGACGCTGCTGCCTGCTGCGTTCCCTACAACAAAGTTTCATGAGAGAGGAGCGTCATTGCCACTCTCCGTATTCGAATAACCGCGGGCTTTCCTAGACGTTGCAACGCTACCAGCTCTCATCTCACTGTCATCTTTGAGATTTCGTAGATAGTGACACTGAGAAAGATGTAGAAAGATTCGGCTCAAGTGGGATCAGTCTTCATTATTGGAAAAATGAAATCAGAAAGCTGGTATCAGGTTGTGGGAAACGTATGTGTCACGGATACACTTGCTCGTGGACATTGAATAGGGACTGGTCACGAATCGTGCAGTCACGGAGTGCCTGGAAAACCTGACGGGCAGGAATCGTTCGGAAAAACTTCGGGACCATGTCTGCTTGTGTCCTATAGTTCTTAACCCCCGATTAGCTCCGTTCGATCGGAGAAACTCCGCTCAATCGCGAGCACAGGCAAAATCGAGGCTGAAACTTATGAGATGAGGGAAGTAGAGCAGCCTAGCAGGACCCGATGGTCCATGGTGGTGGGGCGTGGAGGGGGGAAGAGTAAAGCTCCTCATGCCGAGGACGTGGCCGGGTAACCTGCTTGGCAAACCACCCATTCTCGCGACGGGATATAGGAATGGAGTTGAGGTTGCCCCCGAAGATCCCTCTCTTAGACGGCGCAGATTTGGTTTATTTAATCACCATTAAAAAAAGCGTTCCTTCATGAAAGCATAAAACTCATGCAGAAGCTCTCGTAAGAAAATAGTTCTTATGGTACAAGGACTTTGAAAAATTTTGGGCCGATTAGATTGTTTTGCTTGTCTTCTGATGCGCTTCTTCACCGTCGCCCCTTTCATCTCCACCGCGCGGTCGGAGGTTGATTTCCGGTTTATCAGTTACTCGTATGTACTGAAGCATGGAAGCAAGTGGTGTTTGGTTCACATCAGGATTTCGCCTCGCAGGGTAGTACTGTAGCATCGTTCGGAGCCATTGGGTGAGGACACCGCGGAGAGCAAGCGTGAATTGGCATCTCTGTGGTAGATCGTGTATATATTCGATGCCAGAAATGGTTTTCCTCGCCCAGATCGCATCCCCCTTCCTGGGGCAAACATTCATGTCTCGGAAAGGGCGGAAGCCGGTCGCCACCTCGAATATCGTGATTCCTAGGGACCAGTAGTCCACGAGATAGTTGTACCTTCGAACATGATTCGAATTCAGGATTTCGGGCGCCGCGTAACCAGCTGTTCCTATGAAGGAGTGGGTATTATTCCTCGGATCGAGGATCTTCATGTAGCCGAGGTCTGTGATTTTGTATATGAAGCGCTCAGCTTTCTGGATCACGATGTTGTCCGGCTTGATGTCTCGGTGGACTATGTGCTTTCGATGCAGGTACCGCAATCCAGCACAGATGTCGTGTAGGATGTTTCGCAACTCGCTTTCAGGAACACCGTGTCGATAGCTTCTAAGGAATTGTCTCAGACTGCCTCCATTGCAGTAGTCCATGGCTAAAGGAGGCAGTCTATATGGGATTTGGTAGCGTATTTCGTCCGGACAATCATAGCCTCGTACGACGTTTTCGTGCTTCAACTTTTTCATGACACTCACTTCCCTCGTCCAATATGTATAGTGCTTTTGGGAGAACTTCTGGCGAGTCGAAATCTTCAGGACGAAAGGAACGCATTACGTTTTTGTTCGCTTACAGCTACCAGCGGATGATATAGAGGTCCGAACCTTTCTCACCTTTATCGCTAGCTTCTCCTTCGTCTCAGATTCTTCCCAAACCGACACTTCGGCCGTGGCACCCCGACCTAAAGTCGCGATCCTTCTCCACCCTGTTTTCGACTCCTCGCAGCTTGCCAGCTTATCAGTTCCAACCTCAGTCTCCGCCGCGGGAGGAGATGCCATCTGCACGAAACAAAGTGAATCAAGATAAGCCGGAGAGTTTATTGAGCGAAACCGGCTCAGAGAAAAGCTCCCTCGTCCGGTACGTATAATGCCTCTGGGAGAACTTCTGGCGAGTTGAAATCTTCACGACGAAAGGAATTCATTACGTTTTTGTTCGCTTACAGCTATCAGCGGATGATACAGAGGTCTGAACCTTTCTCACCTCTATCGCTAGCTTCTCCTTCGTCTCAGATTCTTCCTTGACCGACACTTCAGCCGTGGCACCCTGATCTGGAGTCGCGATCCATTCCCACCCTGTTTTCGACTCCTCGCAGCTTGCCAGCTTATCAGTTCCAACCTCAGTCTCCGCCGCGTGAGGAGACGTCATCTGCACGAAACAAAGTGAATCAAGATAAGCCGGGGAGGTTATTAGGCGAAACCGGCTCAGAGAAGAGAGCCTCCCGGATATCAGAGTCTGAACTCGCCGTTTTTGAAGAGTTTAAAAATTAAGACGTAGGCGCTACTATCCCGCAGATTTCGGTGTTTCAAGATTCTGCCGGACGAAGAGGAGAAGCGCCAGACTTTGTTTGTGTTGAGATCTCTACACAGGGCACAGACGACACGCTGATTGCATTGAACGTGCAGTCGGACGTATGCACGCACAGCGACTTGCTTCTTGTTCGAGATCTCTCAACAACTTGGGAGAACCCTCCAACAATGACGCGCGTTGGTATTGACTGTCTTCAAGCACAAAATAAAGGGCTCAGCTTCTCTCGGCTGCGTCTGAACTCTCCGGGAAGTACCGGAAGGATAGCCGCGATTGGTTTGGAGTTCGGCGCATGGGCAGATTCGGAGGTTCCATAGATGAGAGTCAATGAGTCGTTGGACATTTTTCGAAGGTGATGGAGTTATTGACCGCAGAGAATTCAGGAAAAGCCGCTGACGACTGGAACTCAACAGTACCTACCATCGTGCGGATGGAGCTGCATCCTCGGAGCTGCTATTGTGATGGTCGGGGACATTCACGCTGGGGCTGATGAAAACGCGACTGCATCAGTTTGGTTCAATGTTTTCTTAATTCTGATTGATATTCTGCAGTCTTTAATGCGGGAAAGAGGACCCCTATCTGGGCACGAGGAATGAGAAAGTTTCCGCTTTACGGCGTCGAGCTCGATGACCATTTTATTTTTGGATATTACAGTGAATACAAGAATGTACAAACGTGTGGAGGAATGACTGTTTACTGCAGATACCTGACCCCTTGCTCTCTCAGCATTTTCGCAGAGCTTTTACCGTCTTTGAAAAGTTGATCGCATTCAGCGATGTCGCACTTCTTGATCTCTTTGCGGCCGTGGATCTTAGCCACAAGAGCGGCGGGGTTCATCAGTTGAACGGCGTATCTCAAAGTTGCTCTCACTCCAATCTCACTGAGTTCTTGGTAACTCTCATCATCGATGTCGAGCTGTTCAGTTGCCCCTCTGAGTTTGAGAATCTGCATCATCTCTTCCTGGCTGTAAGGAGTCAGTTTGATGCAGAGAAGTCTATCGAGAAGATCGAGAGGGATACCATGAGGAGCGAGCTGACCCGTTCCTCTGACGTGACATCGGCCCCTGTTCGTAGCCATCACGACAACGGGAGCAATCATCGACTCCATGGCCCGGTGAAGAAACGTGAAGCACTCGATGTCGAGCATGTGGACTTCGTCGATGAAAAGAACTCCAGAGACGAGCTCAGCGATGCCTTGATCGATGTACTTGTTGACGCTCTTGTTGATTTCCTTCCTCAGTTTGTCGGTGATTTCCGTTTTGCGCGGTTTCATCAGTTGGCCCATCATAGAAAGAATGTCTTGACCTCCTTGCGGACGAGCGTTCGCCACGTCCAAGTCGTGCAGTGTGACATCTTGAATGACTTCCTTTTTCTTATGAACGTCGCCTTTAGGCAGCGGTACATATTCTTCGGCTTCCAGATCGAATTCTGTCGCGAAAACATCGCTTCTGCCCTGTCGTTTGACGGAGCCAGAGTTGGCCTCGATATAGATCACATCACCGACTTCGACTTTTTCTTTCTGAAGTGCCTCATAGATGGCCGGATCCAGCTTGAGTTGTTTCGTTCCTTTCGCGGTTCTCAGCCCAACCAGCACATGAGAAATGGTTTTCCCGTAGCCTCCGATGGGATTCTCCGTTTCGACAGGAGTGATTTCGGTAACTTCACCTTCGTAAACTTCTTTGGTTTCCTTGATGCGCAGACCCATGGATCGACGGAAGTTCTCCATCAGCACTTCTGTTTTCTTTACCTCGTTCGAATACACCTCCGAGGCCACCATGGGGCAGAACGGGACCTTGTTACCTAGTTCCTGCGAGATGGCGAGCGCCAACGCTGTCTTGCCGGTCCCGGGGGGTCCCGCGAGTAAAACGGCTCTTCCAGCCATCTTTCTCGAACGAATCATGTCTACGATAACCCCACATGCTTCGCGCGCCGTTGTCTGGCCGACCAGTCCAGCGGCTTGAGGAATGGCAACTCCCCGCTCGTCGAGGCCGAGACCCTTGACATGGGAGTGCGCTGCCACTCGCTGGGTTTTGGCTGAGTTGCACTTGATCTCGTCGACCTTCATTCTACTCATTCGCGCACTTGATTTCAACTGGACTCGAGAAACGATTTGCCGGCCAGCAGCGTGCTCCCAACGAATGTAAACAACGCGCGTCTAATACTCGGAGCTGTAGACGTAAACGACGGAAGTCTCGAGAGAAGAGGAATCACACATTTTTTTGGAAGTTCATCCATGAATTATCCGTTTCGATATGGGAGAAATGAACCTTGGTAGGCAACGGATATTTTTCTGAGCTACCTTTCCGGGGGCGGGGATCAGGAGAGAAATTGACAACTATGCTCATTCAATACTCTCTCCATCACACGTGTGCGAAGTGATCGAATGCCGCGCGAGCAACAGTTCGGGAACGCAGGAGCGAAATCGCGAAGAAACTTCGTAAGTCGTTTGTCTCGGATTAAAAGAGGTCAACCTCTTTTTGCGGCCCGTACCTCGAGCTCGTCGTCGTCAGCCTGCCTAGCCGCACATAATTATGGCTCCAATGTTTCTCTTGCCACTGACGCATGACATCAAGGATATATGCCTGTGGATGAACCATCGCTGGAATCCCACGTCTCGACTGGCTCTCGGCATGTTGCGCCGACAGAGCAAGGACCTGCATTTGTGATTTCTCACTGTTTCTCAAGAGATTTAGCTCAATCACTCCCAATAGAAGCCTCATGCAGACTGACCGACGGACTGACAGGCTGACGACAAATGAGACATTCATCGTGAACTTCATGCCTTGGCATTTTACGGTGCTGCATTACAAAATTTGATTCCAGAGCGTCTGGTTCCGGACAATGATCATCTAGTTGTTCTGATCATGGGCAAGAAAGAGAATAAGAATAAGGTGAAGGGAGCTGAAAAAACTGCACAGAAAACGGCGAAGAAAGCTCAGGCGAAGCTCAACAAAACATTGGCTGCCAAGGGCGAGGTGAGTGAATACATTCGACCGATATGAGATACTCCCGAGTGAAGCTTTTCGACGTCTCTTGTCTTCTAGTCTTATGACTCTATCTCTGAGGTACACTTTCCCAGGAAAACATTGAAGCCCTAATCGCGAGCTTCGTGGAGAGCGACCGGAAAAAAGAACGTGTTGCGGAAGATCTAGTTGAGCCCCCATCCTCCCGGAGCGGATGTTCTCTCGTCGCGAGTCCCGACAAAGATCTCTTGTATCTCTTTGGAGGCAGCTACTTCAACGGTCAAAAGACTTTCATGTACAATGAGCTGTTTACTTACAACATCAAGAAGAACAATTGGCTCAAACTGAGTACACCATTAGCACCCCCTCCCAGATGCTCCCAACAAGCAGTCATTGTCGCTCAGGCCGGTGGCCAAATCTGGGTTTTTGGGGGAGAATTCGCAAGTCCAACACAATCACAGTTCTATCACTACAAAGACCTGTGGTGCTATCATATACAGGAGAAGAGATGGGAAAAAGTTGATGCTCCGGGAGGACCTTCGTCCCGGTCTGGCCACAGGATGATCACCAATGGAAAAGACATTTTCGTCTTCGGCGGATTTCACGAGACAGTGAGGTAAGCGGGGAACATGTTTGCTCATCCGCTGGAAGAGTCGGGGTCGAGCTCCAATAGTGTTCCCAGATTCGATCTCGAGAGTCCATTGTTCCCGTCCAACTCTATTCCAAGTCAATTCCTCAACATCAAACCGTTTGTTGGTCTTTTGAAGCGATGCGAAGTACTTCAACGATGTCTACCGATTCACCATAACTGATCGGAAGTGGACGAAAATTGAGCCGGTGAACCAAGGTCCCACGCCAAGATCTGGAGTTCAATTGAGCATGGTCGACAACAAGATACTCTTGTATGGGGGTTATGCCAAAGAGAAGAGCGGAAAGAATTCCGAGCACGGAGTGACGTATACCGACATGTTCTATCTGTCCGAAGATAAGTCAGGTGAGCCAAATCGCGAAGCTGGAGGTTGCGGAGGTTGAACAAACTTACAGATTCTGAGCAGGAAATCTGGATAACATCGTGATGCTCCAGGTAAATGGAAGTGGAGCCAGGTCAAACAAGGAGGCGCAAAACCCTCTCCGAGGTCAGGCATGGCCATCGTGACGGGCTCTGCGAACAAAGCTTATTTGTTTGGCGGTGTTTGTGATGACGAAGACGAGGAGTCCATAAAATCCCAATGCATGAACGATCTGTACCTGTTAGAGACCGATAAGGGAGTTTGGAGGCACCTCGAGCTCCGACAAGAGGTAAGTGAGCTCGGCAGTTGGCACCTCGAAGTACAGAGCGGGTATATGATCGTGATTTTTGACGTCCCATTCCTTTTCGACTCCAGCGAGCAAACGAGACGATGGAACCTGAAGACGCAACGTTGGAAAACCTCCAGATCGAAGAGAGCGCGGAAGAAGTGAAAACAGACGGCGTATTCACTGTGAAGATCTCCTCAGCACCCACAACCAGTTCAGGTGACGCTCGGGCACTATCTGAGCCCGAGGCTGAGAAGAAATTCATACCCCATCCTCGGATGAGCACGTGCTTAGCAATCAAACACGGTATCCTTTACCTTTACGGCGGCATTTTCGAATCAGGTAAGTTGTCCTTTCTGGACAGTTCGCCTCTTGGGCCTCACGTAACCGCTCGCCGGGCCTGGGGAACGTTCGACTGCTCATTAGGTTACACATGAGTGTACAAAGTAAAGATCATTTCCGGAATAAGAGTGAGACTCTCTGAGACGACAGGTTCAGAAAGCTCTCTCGCGTCCGAGGACGTCCAGATTTCTTGAATGAGAGCCGGTGGAATCGGTTGAGCGTGATTCTGATCAGGAAATAGAGACTCAAGCAAATAGTTCAAATTACAGGTGATAAACAGTACACTTTGCGTGATATGTACTGCATCGACCTCCACAAGATGGATCAATGGAAACCAATTATTGAATTGAATGCGAAGGAGCTCGAGTGGTTTGAGAGTGACACTGAGAGCGAGGACGGCGAAGACGGCGACGAAGACATGGAAGATTCTGACAGTGAGAATGGGAGTGATTAGACGGCATGTGGAGATTCTGGTTGCTCTCATGGCAATAAAACATTCTGTAATCATCGGAAGTGGCTCCTGGAATCCCAATAGTCGAGCTCAGTTCTAAGGAAAAAAAAACAGCTCCGCGGACCTGTGCGGTCGTAGCTCGGTTCCGACTTTGAGCTGATGCAGGGGAAAAGCGGCCTGTTGTCCACGAATAGTGTGCTTGAAGACCCGTTCCGAGAGGCTCTCACAAGGCCGCCGGCTGCGGTATGATAGCGCAAAATCAGTCGCAAGCTATGAACGGGGGTTGACACAGAATCGGCTTTCACTGACTCGGAGATGAAACTCAGCTTCCGAAAAGCCCTGAACTTCATCAATCGATGAAATCCACCGCGGATGCCTAGTTCATTACTATGGTTGCATTACCCCGAGGACGGTATTGGCGCGAGAACTAGATGACTCCGGGATGGCCATCGGATTCTCGCACAATCCTAACTCGTTCAAGTTTGAAGTCTGAGGACTAGGTTGGATTGCGTGAACGATTAGGAAAATTTCCGATTTCCGAGAATCGGATATCCGAAAAATTCGGATCTTCTCAAGCTCAGGACTGATTCGAGTTTCCGGCCGAAGAAACTGACGCTGATCAAATGATTTTTGGGTTATGCATCCGTCGTTTCACATTGTTCACCTTAACGGTTCACAACGGGTCATCCATATGCCCGAAGAGCAGGACCTCGCCGCCGAACCCGACTGAATCATCATCTCGGAATTGGGGCTCATATTCGCTCCATTCCGCCTTGTGCTAGGCTCACCTCCAGCGGTTCGAGGGGTACCAACCAATATTGAAAAAATGTTCAGCGTGGACAAGGTTCGTTGCAGGAGATGTTGAGCTTATCGAGAGAAAGCTCAGATCTCAGAAGCTCCAATGTGTTCGACTGCAATGTTTGCGATTTCGTACGCCTTGTAATTTTTCCTCCGGAGTTCTCCCCTTGTTATCCATGCTGAGTTTCCGTGAAATTATTGAAGCACTTGGGAGGCGCTGGACCATCCCGATTTTGACGCGCTATGAAATCCTTCAAATGGAAATAGCTAACGTGGACTCGCTCATGACCAAACGCTCCGGTCTCAATCAGAATTCATTGTTCAGGAACAGAGCTCGACTGACTTTCAGCTCTTCTGGGTGTTTCCTCGGCTGTTGATTTGCGCAACGACACACTCAATGTTTCCCGAAGAACGTCTTCATCGAAGCGCGCTTTTGATGATCAAGTTCTGTTTGTCTGGCTGCTTGTCCGCCCGTTGAAGTTTCCAAGACGCCGACAATTGGCCTTCATGGCTAAGATCCGTCAAAGCTCAATACCGGTCTCAAGATGGGCAAAAGTTCGCGTTGACTTCACATTGAAGACTTTGAGCGAGAAGATCCGGATTGAAGCGACGGGAAACTTCCGGAAAACAATCAACTTTGAAGAAGAGGGCCCTCAATGAGTCTTACGGAGGTGAAGGCCGGTGCTAACAGTTCGAAGCGAAGCGTGTATCCATGGTTTCACTGATGTGCAGTTTACTCGGATTCGAGATTAGGAATCGATCTCTACGAGTGCCTCTTCATTTATCACATGCCCAGTGAATCACAGGAGGAGAGCTAGACGCTAAACAGTCGTTCAGTCGTGTGTTATGAAACCATGCGCTAAGCCTCAGCGACTCACAGAAGAAACTACAGAATCCAAACTTCAGAATGATTCTCGATGGAATCTCTTCCTCAGCTGCGCAGCCGTGCGTAGAATTCATTCCTATAAAACGTCGAACGTGTGCTTTTCTCAGTAGTCGTGCTCAGTCACCATGTGGACGTACTCTCTAGTGTTGACGGTTGTGTTGGCAGTGCACTCGTCGTCCCAAGGGAATCCGAAGAAGTCGAGCTTTTTCTATTCTGGAGGACGCTTCGGCGGTCCTTTGGGCCCGCAACAGAACTATGATGGACTATGGACGTTCGTCGCCGTGCCGATACCTCTAGAGAACCAAACAGTGCCCGCGGGAGATTTTCCGCAAGAACAAGTGGCTCAGGCGAAGCTCTGGGGGCCCATCTACCGCCCAGGACATGGTTGGGTGTACGGCGAAGCGGGTTTCATCCTTGTACCGAGAATGCCCCCCTATGTGCCTCCGACTATCATCCCACCACCGAGAAGCCCACCCTCTCCGCCTGCGACAGGATCCGTCGCGAGCATAGGTCAGGCGGACCAAGCTGTTCCGGTACCTCCTGAGGTACGAAATTCAATCGACCCGTGAGTTTTCGGCAGCGAACTCATTCGTCGAGCTACTGGCAGCACTCAACTCAATACTTCCGAGGGGAAGACGCAACCCATGAGACTTCCACGGAAAATATAGCACCTCGAGAACCTCCATAAACGACTCAGCGCGGTGGCAGGAGAAATTCACCACCAAACTGTCGCTGAAACTCACGTCTGATCGCATATGAGCTGATAATTGAGAACATGATGACGAATAAATGACTTCCACGACGAAGTTTCTCCGATGTGTCACCCCTTTACAACTAAACCCGAACCCTTAGCTGTCTTCAAAGCAAAATTCTGATTCCTGAGTTCGCGAAAGATGAAGCTCCCCAGTGACAACGAGTGTTATATTCGTTGTTGACCTGGAATAGATTATGTATATCGGTCAGGAACTCAAACCGATAGCACCCCTTCGAGTTAGATTCCCCTTCTCTAGGTGGGAGGATATGTTATCAGGACAGATTTCGTAAGCAGTGCCCAATTCAAAAGTTGACACGGAATCCCAATTCTCCATCCAACGAGGTATTGGCAGCGATCCCATGGTTGTCGTGGATCATCGGAAGATAACAAATTATTTTCGCAAGTATTCGTTGTGCTCTTAGATCGTACACCCAACTCGAAGTTCGAGCAGGGGAAGATGAGTGTAGAGATGATCTTCGACCCCGTTAGCAGTGACGAGGAAGCAGATTTTTGCGGCGAATTCGAGCCGATTTCAGGTGAGAAAGGGATTTCTCTGCGGCTGAACGATTCTCTGATTGACGAGCCGACCGGAAGAATGGGAATGATCCGATCGTGATGACGAAATCCATGACAGGGTTCGATCAGAAAACTTCAAGGGACCGGATGGTTATTCAAGCTCCGTTCTTCATGTGATTCCAGATGATAACTTGTCAGTCATTTCCGATTTCGACGGCTGCATGTTCGACGGACCGTTCAGTGACTCTAAACAGAGCGCGGATTCCCCCATCCAAGAAGAATCTCCGAGACTGGATCAAGTCGTGAAGCCTCTCAACGACGCAGTGGAACCTGGAGCTGCGATTTCGGACAAACATGAAGGACTTCACAACGATACTCATCCGACCCTTGAGAATGCGAAAACAGCGCTCTCCCTGACCGGGCCTCAGGATGGTCAACGCAAACCGTCCATCGAGCCAGCACGAGAATACGCTCCGCCACCGCTGACCTTTGAGGTCAAAAGCTGCTTGCAGGAGTTCGGCGATAAAGTAGATGGCAGGAACTTTGATATAATGAGCTTATACACATGGGGCTCTAGGGCACAGCTCCAGACAGCTCTGGATGCCCATACGATGTTTGCGAAGCGCTTGAAAGAGCAGAGTTCCGTGGCGGGAGTGAGGGCGGGTGAAATTTCCTGAGCTGCTCATGTCATACAGCACGGGGCTTGCTCTGACTCTGGGAAGGTGTGATTCCGGTGAGAACGATGTAGGAAAATTTCGCTGTATATAATTGGAGTTCGGGAACGCTCCCGAAAAGCAACATGGGCCGAAGCCTGCGCCTTCGCGAGAGAATACAATTCTCGAAACATGTTTTCGTCGATGGTCGAGGGACGAGCAATACTGTTGCTATCTCGCTCCCGAAGAAAGAAGGTCAAAGAGAGAAAAAGATCATGGCCAGAAAGTGCAGGGTTGGCATTTGAATGATCAAGACCAGGGGTAAGCTTCCTGATAGTGCAGGTCATGATTTAAGTAAGCAGCCAGGCCCCCTGATCTTTCTCGCCCACCTATTTGTCAGGACCCGTCCAAATCACGAACCATTGAGAAGCTGAGGGAGCCTTGATTCTACAGGTCGCTTTGGCTTCCTTGGCATGCACCGCTCTCCGCAGATTGCCGATTGACATCAGTTGACTGCGGCGACAGGATTTTAAAAATCGCATCGTACCTCGTCTCGGAGGAATGCATGATGAGAATTTGAAGACGAGCGCTACTGGTTTCTTGGGCTGTATCAGCTGCAAAAAGAATCAATATCGAGCTGAGCAATCTAACATGAGACATCTCTAAGCATCCGCGTTGAGACAGTGGATAACCACACTATCTCCCTCGAATTTTCTCCAATCAACGATCGCGCATCATCCCAATTATTCGATGCTCCAACAACGAGAAAGCAGCTCGGGAAGTAGAGGAGATCTAGCAATGAGTTCGAGGCTGCCACCGCTTGGTATCTTCTATTCCTCGGATTCCCCTCTCAGAGTTTCTCTCCCCCTCGAGAGGCGCCTCCCGAAATCCCCATGGCCGTGGTTGGAAACCCTCTTAGAAGCGAGCGAGATCCACGGAAACAGGACGAGAAAAAGAATTCGGGTTCAACCGGTGATCATTCGGCAGCCTATCGTGGCAGTGACAGCTCCTGCAACCCCACAGTTATAGCTTAAAACCATGCTCGAGACTTCTGCAGAGCGTTAGTATCCAGACCACGGACTGTGGTAAGGCCGTCCCCGAAGAGACGGGCGAAATCACCCCAAGTGAGAATGGTAAAGTTAGCAGTCAGTCGTCGTGGCAATCGAGTCGAGTGTCGCATCGAACCATAAGTTCTGTGAGAGATGTTCTTCCGGTGTATGGTTGAAGAATTAAGAGTCTCGCGGTCTCAATCGATAGATTGCGAACGGAAATTCGTGGCTCTCCGAGGAGTGCATTGCTGTCCTGATTCCGATTTGGGTACCT
This sequence comes from Neoseiulus californicus, assembly GCA_028455905.1. Classification (NCBI taxonomy): domain Eukaryota; kingdom Metazoa; phylum Arthropoda; class Arachnida; order Mesostigmata; family Phytoseiidae; genus Neoseiulus; species Neoseiulus californicus. Next base: position 8,590,670 of record JAMQGS010000004.1, on the reverse strand, counting down.
CTCCGACGAATCTATACATTTGAACAGCCACGCTCCGCTGCAGGCGCTTCGGACTTGCAGTTGAATAATTTCCGACGGCAATAATCATTCGGATGATAATCGCAGCGGTGCCGTGCAATTTTTCCGTCTCATTAGGTCAATACCCTAGTACTAAATCGCCTTCTCCCGAATCGGAGAGCCGTCCCCCACCCCTCAAAAAAAATCCAGGCTTCGCCAATGGGTGATATGACAGAAGTCCTAGAACTTTGCATGTGCAGTTGCCTGCCTGATGTTGGTTCATGCAGTGGACCAGAGTTTGTCGACGTGAAATGATCACGCCATGTTGGACGCAGTACTTGTGGTCTTTCGGAGACGGCGATTGAGCTTGGTGCCCCATGATTCAGACCCGACTTCGGGAGAGAGAAGACACAGACCTCTCGCCTCGGCTTTCACTTCGTTCACCTTCCCCTCAACCTCGTCGTCGATGAGCTGTCAGGCGGATGCGGCTGTTTCCATCGGAGACTGTGTCCTCACATGCGCTTCTCCTTCGATTCCATCGTTTTCCCCATGGCGGATGTTTGACGAAGTATATCGGCAGCTAACACGGAAAATAATACGCCGAGTGACCGGCACTTCTTACGGGAAACTCATTGATGGTGAGAGTCAGCTATGTCCGACTGCGTTTGTACCTGGGCATACTAGCAGACGGCTCTTTCGGAGGCCGTGTGTTTAGAGCGCAGGTGAGAAGCTCATCGTTGTGGTTATTGTTCTTCTCAATTTCTGACCACAACAGAACTCGTGAAAGCCACACCTTTGCTCCGTGGAAGAGCGGCCTACTGCGTGTTTTGGAAGTACTCGCTGCGCTGATGGCAGCTTTAGTCTCCTCCCGTAGAACTCTTTAGCATGTCCAGAGCTTGATTGAACGCATCGAACGGATTTTTTCCCGACACCCGAACAATGAAGTTTATTGAAGTAATCATGCTCAATGTGCAATCATTGCAGGCTGGCCTGGCATGCAGGCTCGGAATCGCAGAGCATCGCACGGACGTGAAAATTCCAACGACTTCTACTGATCGATGTTGAATATTTTTGTTGACGCATCAAACCGGGCGTTCGTCAGCGGCCATGAGAATCTCTTCCGTCACGTGTGGACAGTGCGCTCTCAACAAGTGTCACCACTCGTATGTCCTCCAAGAAACAATCGCCGCGCATGACTATAGCGAGAACGACGAGAAGGACCCCAACTTGGTTGAAGTTTGTCAACCCGAAAAGAGGCAGAGGAAAAAGTCTAGAGCACGCTCAGGTGTCCTCAGAATCCACAAGACTCTGAAGTGCCCGGATTGCTCCAAAAGATTCTCCGATAGTCAGAGCTTGTTGCGGCACAGCCGCGTCCACAGCGGAGAGAAACCATACGAGTGCCACGAGTGCGGAGCTAAATTCAGCCAACGAGGGAATCTCACAACACATCGTAGACTGCATTCCGGAACCAGGCCTTTCGTCTGCCCTGATTGCAACGAAGCTTTTTCTCAGAAGACTCATCTAACCAGGCACATCAGAACGCACACGGGAGAGAAGCCGTACCGATGCCGCTTGTGTAAAAATGCATATCCAACGAAGAATTCCTTAGATCTGCACGCGCGTATACATGCCGGTAAGAAACCTTTCCCGTGCCAATTCTGCGGACGCGGGTTCGCCGACAAAACTAATCTCAAGGCGCACGAACGAATTCATACCGGTGAGAAACCATACGTCTGTACAAAATGCAACAAGGCGTTCATCCAGAGCAACGACTTAACGCGTCATTCGAGGCTTCACGAAAGAAAACCCACGTTATTATGCAAGAAGTGTCCTCTCAGGTTCGTGCACGAGCATGATCTTGAGAGGCATAGCTTGCGTCACAGGAAGAAGTGAAAAACGATTCTGCATGATCCTCAGACTCTGATCGTGAATGCACTCAATTTGAATGTTTCCTCGTGTACAGCACACGGAAACGCCTACTATTTAATGGAGGACCTTTACATTGGACTCGCAGCAGCGCCCGAGAAGCTCTATTCGAGAATCCCAGATTGACATGTCCAGGGTGCATCTTTTACTTGTCTTCCAACTCCGGGCCGTATCCCCGTCAGTCCCCAGAATGACTCCAATTGACGTTTTATTATTTATGGAAAAATAAAAGTTGAAATCCGAATGATGAAGCCAATTCACCAGACTGGTTTTCGTTCTTGAAGCTGTCGAGCCCGGCAACCGGAGATAGGGCGCATAACAAGAGACATATCTAGGAGCACCTAGTCACGGGATTAGATGTCCTACGGAGCCAACTACGACATGAATACCGAAATTGAATCCTTGGCCTGTGGAGTCAGCAATGGTCCGGAATCTGTTCTGAATGGAGCGCACGTGACGCCTGGCTACCATGGTACATGTATTTCATCTAGAACCGAAGATGGTGAGCCACCTCAGCATAATCGCACGGTCTCTCTTCACAGCGGGACCCCTCGATTCGAAGTGCTCCGCGAAAAGATGATGTCCTATGAGGGGACTAAGAGACGATGAATGCGGAGTGCATCAAAGTCCGCGAATCTAGATAGCTTCCTGTATTACACAAAAATCAGACTGGGAATTCAGTATACAATCGCGCATTTCTGGGGGAAAATACGTCAGACTCGCTCCGCTGGCTCGACGGCCTCGTTCATTCGCGCCCGGACTTCGCCAAGCCAGTCATCACTCCCTGACTTGGCGCAACCAACTTCATAAAAAACATCTGGACCGCGAAAAGGATGGCTGTAGGATTCTCCTTCTCTGACTAGGCCCTTCTGAAGGGTAAAGCTTGCAGGCATCTGTTCATCAGTCGAGTTCCAACTCCATAGGCGTCGAGGATTTCAGAAGTTCCCGGATGAATTCGTGATGTTCCTGTCGATTCTTGTGTTCGTGTCTTAACCGTGGCAGTCGCGCAGAGAAGCATCGAGGGCTAAATTCAGATTATTCGAAACGCAAAGGGCCAAATTTTTATCATGAATCCCGCATTCATGTGAGCACAGTTTTTAGCTGCTACGGAATTCTCAACCCGCCCGGGCTTCTGTCGTGCCACCTGGTAGCGCGGTTCATGATCGGGGGTGCTAATTTCACCCGGAAGTATTTGAGCTTCGTAACACCCTTCCCATTAAGGGAGGAGATTTCGAGTTTGCGCGCAAGATTTCGTTTCATATTGTAGGATCGTTTTCGAAACGAACGATTGAGCACACCGGCTGAACTTTGAATGGTTGTTCACTTCTCGAAGCGAAGTTGACGTTTGAGAGCGCGCGACGCTACTGACTAACTTGCGGCGAAGAAACCCGCCAACACAATGCCTCTCCTCCCCGCCGCTCTTCATGCGCGCTTGCTGCCTCATCACATATGATCCCGAGGGAATAGTGGGTGGCCACGCCGATTCCGTTGGATATTTCCCTCACGCCACCATCTTTGCATCGGCCATCCGTCTTCGTGAGTAGAATCGCAACTCTTTCTGTTGCATCGGGCCTCATCGCTAAAAAAATAAGAGGATCCCAGTATCGCCCCTGAGAGAACAGCCCATAGGTATCGGATGCTCTATAGGTTTAGCCAGGTAGTCAAGTTCTTTCTTTCCGCTCCAGTATTCAGAACCCCTTATAAACCCTAGTCTAGCACTGAATGATTCACTGTCCACTACTCACGTCTTGAGTATCAGTCTTCAGATCTATGTCCTAGAAAAGAGCAGGTGCCTGTGCACGTTCCCGACTAGCTAGTGTGCGCCAGAGCTGCAATGAGGTTCCACCTCAGCAATTTCGATAGGCAATCGTACTCATAGAAACACTCTTTGTTGAGACAGAAACCCCGAACAAATAATACGTCTAGCAAATAGATCGTCGAAACTCAAGAATCAGAGCGGGTGATCGATGTGTGCTCATATGTGAATCTTCTCACCGACGGATCGAGGGCGCATGGCGCGAGTCTACGTAAACACAATCAGCACCCATCGACCACAGCTCGACCTGCATCTAGAATCCATTACCATCCAAACGGTTGCTCTAGGTAGACACAATACCCTTTCCATAGATTCTCTTTATAAACCCTGTTCAGACATTCAATAAACTACTGTTCACTGTTCATTCAGTACTCTCGCGTGTTCTCCCGAAACCCTTGCCTGCTTCGTGCCTAAGCAGCAGCTAGAGCTTGTCCTGAGTTAGTGAGCATTTGGGATCTCCGATTCCAACCCCAACACTCTTCAGTTCCGAAAGCAAGGAGCCGAAGATGAAACTCGTCGTAATAATGCTCGTGGCGCTCTGCGGCAGCTATACGGACGGGTTCGGAATGCCCGCCTTCCTCAGATGGTCCGATGTCACTGTCTCAAGCGACCAAGGAGTCCAAAAAGGTGAGGATCCACTTGCGGAGCGTTCCCGCGAAAACGGAGTTGTTTTCAGAGCCGTGTTCATTATTTGGAAATGGCCGCGTATTGTAACATTCCTGCTTCGGCAGACTTACCGAAAAACCCGCTCTTATCACCGATGTGGTCGAGCTTCAGCCACATGACCAAGGGAGCGCCCGTGGAATTCACGCCAATTCCCGTGATCGTCGGCACAAAAGCGGAACTCGTTGAACTGAAGAGGGTAAGTACAACACCTTTGACTCTATCCAACCCTTCATCCGAGATGCCTACGATCCGATTGGAAAGTCCAGTTTCGCTTGACTGAAAGTTTCTGAACCGACAGGTGCTAGAAGGATCGAAGGTCGTGCCCGAAAATTCGATTGATCTCGACCCCGACGCCCCAGACGATAAGATCATATCTGCTCCGATCCGCGTGAGCGATCTCACAGGACAGACGCCGGCCAATGAGGAAGCACTCCCCCAGGATGCTCCCAAGAATGCAACATGCGAAACCTCGGTCGCAGACATCTTGCCTCTACTCAGGCAGCACCCGATACCCACCCTCGTTCACGACAACCCCGAAATGATCCTGAGCATGATACAGGCGCTTGTCCCCAGACCTGAATCTTTTGCGATGCATCCAGAAATCGAGCTGCTGCCGAGCTCGAAAAAGCTTATCTCCCTAGCGGTGCGGAATCCAGATTGGGTGAAGTCACTCATCACAGCCGAACCTACCATTTTGAATGACATGCTGGGATTGGGCAGTATCGGTGATACTGATTCAGAAGAGACGGCGGCGGAAGAGGCTTGAGGCGGGCGTCTCCGGCGGCGATGGACTCTTTCTCCATCAGTCAACGGTCTAGCAATATTCTTCGTTATCAGAACTGTCTTTTTCGACAAAAAAAAACCGTAATTCTCGTATCAATCTACACGAACTTGAGGGTTCTCGCACCCATGTCTGAGCTTTGCCAGGGGACGATGCGTACATGACACACTTTTTTTCACCTCCACAACTACTCAAGCATGGGTTCCTGAACAAACGTCGGTCATTCCATCCTAATCTATACGTTAAATCACAGTCATCAATAAACCCGAGTATGTACCCAAACATTAGAGACTTTTACTGAACATCACCAGCCATACGTTAGCCTGCTCGCAGTTGAAGAGCCATTTCTGGGATATGAAGCTTTCTCTAAAAAAAAGGGTTGAAGAAAAAGCAATATATTGATTTGAATATTGATGAAATTCCACGTTCTCCGAAAGGCTTCCCAACAAGAGGAGGGTTTTGAAAAAGGACCACTAGCGGCTTCTGGCAAAGATTATCGTGACCCACCTAACATCGATTCCACTCTAGCCACACACCTTCCCAGAGAACTCCAGTTAAATGCGATCTCATACCCTTCTCCGATTCATTGGACCTCGTTGACGTGCGCCCGACTGAGAATCTGTCCGTCATCCCATCGGGTTCCGTTCGATAGAATAGGAATCATACACATGGGACGTCGCGGCGCTGCTTCACGGGGCTCTTCATATGACGTTCGCGAAGAAACTGAAGGAGCTTAGTAAGTAAACAAGTGATGGTTACCCGCTGAATCTTTTGGAAACTCCTGGGCTCACATGCGTGATGGGCATTCTCCGACGCTGATTGCTCCTTGATCTCAGCGGGGCTCATGTAAATAGTCATCTCAGCAACACTTGGGATATGTCTCCGGCAGGTTCGAACAAACATCAAACCCCGGCTCAATGAAATCCACGACGTCTCCACGCTCCGTGTCGCCCACTTGGTTCTGCGGGACTCCGTGGCGCTCAACGGGCGGCGGCGCTTGCTCTCTACTACCGACCGTGCACTTGCTATTCATCGGGTAGTATGGGCAGGGGCGGCCCGTGCCAAAGTGCCGCCCGGGGCGATTTCCATAATTTGCCGCCCTTCGAGCTCAATCCTCAGGCTTCTCGACACTTTGCGGGTTGAAAATTCTCGCGAAATAAAAACATTTCTTGGATCAGATATCGGGAATTATCTTCAGAGCATTATCATTGATATCATTATTATTGATTGGGGCGTCCAGTCTCTATTTTTCTCGCTGAATCTCTCAGAATGCCGCCCCTGGAAGAGTGGCGCCCGGGGCGGACCGCACCCCCCGCCTCCCCCTTGGTCCGCTACTGAGTATGGGAGACATGGTATTCGATTATTCATTGAATTTTCACCGCCACATCCGCCCCCAATAAAAGTGGGTGTCATCTCGATGCATCTCGCTCGGCCATTTTTTTTCATTAACACCATCGCTGCAGAAAAAGATCCATCGTCATCCCCCCAATATGCAAAGCCTCCAGGTTTCTAAAGGACAATGCAGCATTTATTCGGGGAATTTTTTCATATTCGTTTTCATTGAAAGAGGGATTGGAAGAAAATTGAATGGAAATTAAATCTGTGAAGATCAACGAGAACAAGTGGAAAATCTGTAATCTCACTCGACCAGAATGGACCGCGTTCTTCGTTGAATTTGTTCGTTGTCGCTCGCGTGTTTCGAGCTCGAGAATGTATATGCGAGAAGAAATGGCTGTCTCAATGAAATTACATGGAGAGAGACATCAGGGCCAAGCATAGTATTTTCCTGCCGTGGTCTGAGTCCGGAGATTCCATTTTGCAAGATCAGCTACGATCCGAAAAATCCCATTCATTGATGAGAGCAAAAACATTTCAGACGACAGTTCCCCTTTATTCGTCCGACGGTTCAATAGCTTGGTGCTCTAACTCCTCCAACTCTCCACTTCTTACGAAGAGTCGATAATTGTTTGTGGGGCTCTGATGATTTCCCAAGAGCCCGTGAAGATCTTCGATTGCTAGTCCCATCGCCGCCGACACTGCCGCTGCCGGTGGGCGACAGCAGCCCTTAAACTCCAGCCAAAAAAGTTGCGCATTCCAGTATTCACTAGGCAGACTTTAATCTGGGCGACAACTGTGTCTGTCAGCCGTAATCTCGCGGGCCTCTGAATTTCGCCAATTCCGATAATTACTTCCTAGCGTTTTTCTTGGCATCCACGCACAGTCGATGGTGCAAATAGAGAGAGCTGGGTCCGCTGTTGTAGACTCTGGAATTGTCGAGAAAAACTAGCGATGATGGATGATGGAACTTGATTTGAGATCGTGCTCCTGACTATCAGTTGCGGAGACTCACATGATACCTGATTGATGAAAGTCGGGAGGCAATGGAAGGAATTGACACATTTTGTGGTAGGAACGTCGATTGAGTTGAATGCTCATTGATCAAGGGGGAAAATCCGTTGATTTCCTCCAATGAGAAAGGCATTCTCCAAGTTGGATCAGTTGGGAAGATCCGCTGGCAGGCTGCTCATGATATACATATCGAGGTCAAAGCCCAAAGCTCAACTCTGAGTTTCCTCGATTTCCTCAGGGTTAGCGATGGAACGTCCATACAGCGCAGCTGTTCCGGTTGCTCGAAGATGGAGCGCATAAGAAGCCGATCCACCACTGGGAAGTCGTCATGAACGTCGGGATCACGTCGCGCGATTCAAAAGTTCAGCAACGAGTACGTTCGGATTCTATGGCCATCAAGTGTGTTAGCCTCTCCCGCGTTCTTTTGGCAATATCTGCGTGTCTATAAACCCTTGAAGTAGAGAGCAAACGAGCGTTCGGTCAACAGCCACGATATTCTGGAAGATCGAAGCGCATCACCCCCTTCGTACGAGAAAGAAGATATATTCTCAACTTCATATTGACAACGCGTGGCCCAGATATTTTCTCCCTAGCAACCGTCAGTTTCTCAGATTGCTTCTTTGTTCTACTGACTATGCCAACGTGGCTCGATGGGACTCAGGTTCTCACTCCCAACGATAACGTAGACAGCTCAGAGGGGGTACAATCGAGCAAGGAGCCAAGGCCTTTATCGGCTGAATTTACCTTGAGTTCCTCCTCAAAACTAGCCGCGGTCACTCAAGTCCTTGGAGCGCCCGATTGAGTGTAGAAGACTGAGGCGATTCCAGTCCTCAGTCGAGCCACTCCAGCAATGCTCGCCGTAATTCATTCCTAATCAACCGAGTTTTTGGTGTACTCAAAGTGGAATGGAACCTTCCTCACGCCCCCATGTTCAGACTTACGAAGCTCGCATTTGCGACATCTCCAATTTGGGTGGTTCCTCGTTCAGCTCGTGAGGATACCCTCTCGAAATCGAGGAATCTGTGTCTCCGAAACTCGATAGAAGTTTTTGTCTCTTCGACATCCGAGCAAATTCTTGATGGTTTGAACGCGATCCCTTGGTTGCGGACGTTGGATGCGGTGTATGCAGCTGATGAAGCTTCGCCACGACGTCTGTTGAAGAATCCGATCATTCAGCGAATGTACTATGAATCACGTTTGGCGATTCGAACAATGCGACGCCTAGATGGCGTTTTGTGCAATTCAATCCGGTCCAGCGAGATATCGGCTCGGATGCGATAGTAGCCCTACATCACGGAATTCCCATCATTCGACCTAGTACCATTCGATTCGCGCCATGAGTGGTCTTTGCCGGATGACTTTCGTTTTCGGATGATTCACGCTTCCAATGCTTGCCGTCCTAACAGATTTCACCTTACCAAGGAAGGGTCAAATGATGGCTCGGCGGTGAGGGGGTGGTTCGAGGTTTTCAGTGTCTTAGATATCTGGTCGAATGGGTTCGATGCATGTAGTTGAAATCCCAGCTGAAGCTTGCCACAACGAAGACAGTAAAAACAAGTTTTCGCGATCCATTCATGGAATCTTGTAATATGAGATCAAGCTGGCGTGACCATTCGACCAGTGACGAACTAATGCGTTCGGCGAACCCGGATAATATTATCTGTGTGCGCATCCTTGTTTAAGTGTCCCGCTCTCGGTGACTGTCTTCGACTTGTGAGAAGATGTAGAGCCTTTGACGAGAAACTGTTTCACAAAACCGTGACGGGTCAATCGCGCAGCGAAGTGACCCCTCGGTGAGTATGGGGTCAGAGTGATGTGATTTTCGCAATCGACATGAAACTATCCTTATTCAGCTTCGAAATAATCCATGATTTCAGCATGACACGAAGCGCTTCGAACTTGATATTGTTCCAAATCCGGACGATACATTCAGATCGTTATAAGAATGTGAAACGCAGCAGATCCATCAGAGGAAATCAGATTGGAGACGAATGGCGATGGCCGTGGCACGTGCGTTCGCCGATCAATTCTGGAAACAACGATGAGGTTCTTTCCAAACCGATCATTCTGATGCCTTATGGTACGTGATGGAGCACACCATTCCTCTGCGAGGGATCTTCATGGTTAGCTCTGGATCTTCCTCAGGATGGGTCATCTCGGCGTTTTTCGCATCCACTGTCTCGAACGGGCACCGTCCCTGCTCATCAAAGTGTGAGAGAATCAAATGAATGCATTAGTCCACCATAAAAAAGTCTCAACGTCCCAAAGAGCCATGCCCTGAACACGAGGCGCGAAAACACCGAAGAGAATGATGAATATGTATGTTGCGAAAGATCGGTGGTGTATGAATAATCTCAGATTCTGAACCATCGACCGTGGAGAATATTCTGGAGACGGAGGCTGCTGAGCCCGACACGCGGATTGTGTCAGAATCAGAAGTCGTAGTTAGTGGGGGACGCGAATCACAATGAGCCGTTTAGACCTGTGTTTCAAATCCGGAAGAAAGACTCTACAACAGCATTCTTTGCTCCTGAGTTTCCAACGCATTCTCTGATCGTGGAATGTCTGATATCTCATGTTGCGCTCAAAATCTATAGTAGTATCTCATCTCGATCGGGCAAGTCCTCCACAGCAGTCCGCTGAAAAGATCTGTGAGCGAAGCCTCCAAGTTTTCTGGGATGATTCGTTGACGACTGTGGTTCGCTAGCCAGGATCTTATTCAAGCACGAGCGGTGACATATCATAATTATGCTCTAGAATCAGGAGCGGCAAGTTCAGCAGTTGCTCTGAGCTTTTTGTCTGGAAGTAACAATAGTCGTGACTTTAGAAGCTCATATGCGGCTGAATTTGTTTCAGCACAAAGCTGCTCTGTGGCCACAGTAAATTAATGAAGTTCGTAGTCGTGTCATTGTTAACAACATCATTTATCAAGTGAGCTTCAGAGCAGCGTTGCTCCACCAATATAACCTGCCCACAAAAAAACTAGCATCGAGGAGACAGTTGGCGGTACTTGGGTCATCAAGCAGCGCTTGGGCTGACCGGTACGGTCGACCGCGATTCGGCCTATCGAATCTCATCGGTAGAGTTTTCATAGGTTTCATGGGATATTTTGCCGGCGTCAAGCTAGGTGCGAAGGAATATTAGGATTCCGGCTCCGACCGGAGATCTTCTCCATAAACTCTCATCAAGACATCATTCGCATCATTCCAAATGAATCGTATCTTCTCCGCACAAACGAAAGGATTGCTGAGCGGGACGGGACAGTTCAGCGTTCCCATCGAGATTTCTCAGGGCTCAAGAGAACTCAGGGAATCGGTACATCAAACAGGAAGTAAAATGCCTCTGGCCGAGAATATTTGGTGAGAATATCTGTTCGCCCGGCTCGAGGAAAAGGTTGCTTGCTCTCGAAGGTTGAGCCTGGAAACGGGCCGAAAGCGAGGGAAACAGTTTCTTCTTTTCGAGAGAATTTTACGACGTAGCCTTTATTTTATATTTGGCTGTGAGTAATCGAATTTGCTCTCTTGGCTGAATTGGCCAGTGCCATCCAGCCAGTCCCATAATGCAGAATTTTAGACCACGCGGCCATGTATGCTGGCCGGCTAACATCGACGTACCACGGCCATTTTCTTCCTCGCAACATATTGCAAATGCCAACTCTTTCTCCGTGTTTCTCCGTCTGCTTGAGCTGTAACTCCTTTCCTTCTGTCTTTGAGGATGATTTGCTCAAGTGATCGCTATCGAGATGTGTCAGAGCTGCATGCAACCCGCTCAACCGGGGAATCGAGCGCGTTGATTCGTTCACGATGCACGGTCTCAGGTCCATCACGAGTCCCTCAGATCATGAACCCGACTCATCCCGCACCCACTGATTATCTTCATCATTGTTTTCATGATTCGTTCTCGACTCGATGTCCGGGATAAAGGGTTCTGACATCAGCGTTTCAGTTGACGGCGCAGCGTTGCTGCTCGCGGTAATTTGCCGCTACAATCAATCCGGTGATGGAAACAACGGAATCGAAGAACTATCGTTAGATCTGTTCAAAGAATGCGACGTGGAAACAGCAGAATTCAGGACAAGCCATTTCTGACTCGAAGTTGATTTGTTCGTCGCTTGGTTCGTTAACGGGTAATTTCGCTTGGCCAGGTAACGCGTTTACGGGAGAGCATTTCATCAGATTCCATCAAATTCGTTTCAGCTGTTTCACTCGCTCTGCTGCGTCCTGCACACTGCATCACTAGGCAACTGTTCACCTAACAACGAATACTATGACTCCGCTTGCTGGCTGGTTCGCTCGCTCACGCTGATGATGATGAAAGTGCAGTAGCGGCAGAAGAAGATCATCATTTTTTTTTCTTCCTTCATGAAATGTTGGCATCTTACACGAAGAAAACTATATCTGAAGTGATGTGAAAATAACGTCAGCTCATCACTTATGATTACTTACAGAGCGCATGCTTTAATAGAATTCCTCTTAATGCTCACAGATGGATGGGCGAGCGGACACAGAGACACGTCGACGAATGGACTGACACAGAGAATCAGAACATTCTTCCCACAGTGAAGAAGAGCTCCCGTTGAACAATTTCACTCGTTTTCGTATGCCGACTCACTTACATTAGCCCAAAACTCGGCTGACCACTTCCACGAGCGTCCGTGTCCGAAATTGAAGAAATTGAAGAGCTGTTCTCGGACTCTCGGCAAAGGCGGAACCTGCTCACCTACAACCACCCAAATCAACGAACTCATTCCTCCTGGGCGTGTTGCCCCTCAGACGCGTCGAAATAATAATCGTCGCATTGGAGGACGCTCTAGTGCTTCGTGTGAAGCTGTCTACCTATCTGATGCATCAGTTGTTCGGACTTCATTAGGTGGACTGTCACCAGTTAGACGAACAATTCCGAAATAGTGATGTTTTTGTGCTAGATAATCGTCTATGATAAAAAGTCGAGCCTCGCCAATCTTGTCACGTAGTCACGCGACCAAAACTTTTGCTCTCGGAGGTTCGTTCTGGGCTCCGAGCTCGGCGCTCACTGAGCTCCTCTTTCTGCTACAATCGTGCGGGTTTTTCAGCCATCGGTTTGTGTGCATATACACATGCTAAGTATATGTATGTTTCCCTTCTCGGCGCCGCTCCCCTGGTCCCTACCTCCAGCGACGTTGTCTCGCAGTCGACGTGGCAGTGGGATCAGACCGTGGCAATCACCTCGTTTCGGCAAGGGGAAGATCGGAGCTAATTTTCGCAAGCAGTCCCTGAGTAATCCTTCACACAAGGAGAATGGGGTTTCTTATCTTCTTAGTTCCTCGTTTTCTCGCTGGGATCGTCTCAGCATACAAGAAGGATTTGAATCATTCTGTCCCTTCGAATTAAGAGCGAATCTTTCACTCGGCGAACGACTCTTCCTCTGCGTGGAAACGCGTCACGTGGTACCCGAGTGAACGAAGTCCCACATCACTTGCCTTAAACTCTGACGGCGGCGCGGTGGGTTACGAGCGCTCTCGTTTCTGTTATCTCTCCATCTCATCTCCTATCTCCTCCTCATGAAGCAGCTCCATCCGGCCTAGTGAGGCATTTCGGTCCCAGGACGCTTGTTCCCTCGAAAACTGCTGTCAACAACCCCATGGAATAATCTCACCTAGAGATTGTCCGTCGGGGATGCTGACTGAAAGTTTTCGCTCAATCGACTTCACCCGCATAAGGAAATGCCGAGCGGAGGGACAGAAATTCTCGGAAACAGAATTATCCTACGACGACCACTTCATCACGTCTTTCTCAAGTTCGTTCCGTCCGGAGTAGAATTTGCTCGCACTCTACCGGAGGTGCTACCACACGACAGTTTGAGGAACATGAATTACGTTGATCTTTTCATCAGAATCCAATGGGCCTCAACAATCAACATTTGCCCTCATCGGTCATGCAGTCTAGTTTTGCGAACCTGATAGATTTTCAAAGCCGTCTCACATCCCCGAATTCCTGCTCGTAGACTTATCGATGAGCGAGGATGGATATTCAGGTGTGTTGGTTCCGCAATGCTCATGTATGTACCCGTACACTCCTGAAAACTTTTCGGCAGAGAGTGCCGGTATTTGTTGAGCAAGGAACCGGAATTCCCGAGGAAATCCTTTATTCCTGTGCCGAGAAAGTCGGCTTGTTAACTTTCGATGCAAGCGAATTCGGTTAACTAGGCATACGCTAATCGAGTTCGTTTCGTTTATGGGCCGCCGCAGAACTCTCGACGCGCTCCCGTGGTGGAGCATATTTTCCGCTCGATACAAAGAAAGGGAAAGACCCCAGAGATGTCCCTCAAGGCAATTCATCATACCCGAGTGCTTTGCTGGATGGCTGGTTAAAGTGTTTTATTTCCTGGGGTTCAAAATTCTCGAGCTCATAAATTATTCTGAGCTAACTTGAAGCAACTCGCACAAGCTTCTTCGGTGCGGATCGGTACGGGCTGAGCGGGTTCAGCCCGCGCGAATGAGCGAAAGAAACGTTCAGGAGACAGGACGCATAAATCCTGCGTGACTTTTTCCGCAAAAAAATCAGCCACTCGCGCATACTTGTTATTAGTATAATAACTCGAAAAGAAGAGTGAGCCAAGGCAAGGGACCCCGATTCTCCCGGAGGCGGATTTGAACCCAACGTTCGAATAATGTCGAGCATCAAACAGACGTCTCCCAGATTGCTTGGGGTCTCAGCTCGAGTTGCCATCTTCGACGGCGCGATCCAACTCACTTCGGTTTCGATATCGTCGAAATGAGGAAAAACAAAAGCTTTCGTTCACTTGAGGAAAAAGGTTCGAAATAGTTGCATGGTCTTCTCGATGGCGCCGCGCCGGCCTCTACTAAATCCATATTGCTGTTCGATTTTCGTGTTTGCGCTTCCTTTATTGGTAGACACTTTTCTCGTTTCGCTGATTCGCTTGGACGCTCGTTTGCTTACTTGCCTTCTCGCTGACGGCGGACGCGACGACGACAAGATGATGACGTCGATCATCTCGTTATTCATCATCTTCGTCGTCGTCGTTTTCAGGTTTCGCCGCCACTCAAATCGAGCCAAGTGGCGGACATGCGATCTGAACGACGTTTCCTCTAGCTGTTCAGTCGCTGGACAATAATTCGCCTAGACCCGTCGAGAGCTACCGAAAATTGATTCTGAATTGTTGCGAGGATTGACCGACACCCGAGCGACGAACCAAACGGGGAATCAACGTCAAACAAACACGAACCAGGCAGCAAAACAACTCGACCGAATCTGTTGGGCGGCTATCAGAGCCATCCGATAGAAATGCCGTCAGATAGGCCGTCTTCTTCGTGCTCGCCGTTGAAGCCATTGTCGAAATCGCCGAAGTCATCGTTGAAGTTGTCTTCGATGTCGACGTGGAGTCATCTTCACCGTGGAACCGTGAACAATAAGCAGCATAAATTTGTGTCGATCGGGGAGGAAAATTGCGATTGCTGCGGTTATGCGCGGTTGCATCCGTTGAAGCATTGAAAACTCTCATTCAGCCTCGGACCCAAAATCCACTTCGTCCAACACCCATAGTCCGGATATCGTGACTTCCAGATATCGAAGCGGCGGCTACCGGCGTTCGTCGAATCTCGAACGGGGACACTCTACTGGTACACCTACATATATTGAGACCTGCTCAGGATGTGGTTCTGAATATCAATACTTGTATCCACTTCATCCTTCGAGACCTTTCCTCTCTTGACCATGTCCTAAGATGGTGGAGCTTTCGGCCAGAGGATGCAATCAATCGGATCGTACCCTCCACGCGGAAACGTCCGGAGGGTTACAAAACGTTTGGTCATTCGGAGTGATCCAGGAATGATGATGACGAGTGCTCCATTGAGTCACTGATCTTGCTGTATACAAACCACCCAGAAAGCAACGAGCTTCGCGATTTCGTTGAGCGTTCTGCCATTTTTGATGAGAGCGGCTGCGAGTTCGTTCTTGCTGTTGTGTTTGAGCGAGCGATGATATGATTATTTGTCGTCTGACGACGACGTCTAAATAATCGCTAGAAGATGAGAGTTGAATGCATGTCCCTAAATACATCCAGGTCTAATGGCAGATTCGTTTTGTGAATCTATCCTGTGATTTCTATTCTAAGACGCCATGTCCAGGCACGCGATCCACGAAGAGTGTGTACCGGGCTTTTTCTTCCGTTCGAGTGAATGAACGCTACTGAAGACGGTTTCCTACACGGGCCGACTTCAGCAACAACTGTTATTGGCATATCGCTGAATCTACGCAGAATAAAACCTGAAAGCTTTGAACTCTTGTTTCAACCAACTTTAGACGATTGGAAGTGCGATGAAGTTTTCGCGACACGAAACGTTTTGCGTGGAGGAAGATGTTCTGAATGGCAATGCTCCATGGCTCGTGGGGAGCGGTAACGTAATAATTAGCGTGGTAATGCTTCCATGATTCAAATGCGTAAAGGATTTTGAGCGCACCCGTATAAGGCAGCGGTTGAAGCGGTAGATAGAAGTCATTCCATTGAGTGGAATCGAGTCGGCCGAGTGACCGCAGTCTGACTCCGTTCGTGTTCGACCAACCTGATGTAAATTGCTCACGAGTCAGTGCAATCGCGGTTTCGGTCGCAGGTCTTCTGCCCCGGCGAGTTCTATCTGATGTGAGTCTCGTTGAGGTGCATGGAGCACCACCAAACGGAGTGCATATGTAACGTTCCCGAAGCCCCTGGAGGGAGTTCGTTCCATTGTTGGTCGCTCTGCTGTACTACCTGCTCGTGTTTGATGAATGGACTTTGCCTAATGGGCCTGTCATGCCGCTATTTAATATTCTCTGCAGGAACACCAACTGCTGCCTTGGACGATGATGGACCTTCCAATCCATTCAACCCACTTAACTCGCTCGGCGATCGAAACTCGCTGAGAGAGTCGATTGACGTCTCTCTGAGATCCACCACCCAATGAGCCCGACCGATTCCCGATTCGCTCGCCACTACGGGTGCCCGACGAGTTCCCAGTCCTGCATCCTGCTCATGCCGTCACCTACAACATCGTACGGAACTTGAATTTCAATTCAAGTGCCATTTTGGACGCGATCTATCCGACAACTGGGAAGAGCGACTCAGACTCTTGGTTCACATGTTGCCCGACTCATTGTGTGGATTGCAGTAAGATCGAAACGCCGATCTGACTGACTGAGTGTTTTGAGCCAAATTTGTTCCGAGTCGAAAACTCAAATGGAAAATCAGTTTTGTTGGAATTCAACTAGCTTTCGTGTCAGAAGGCAATTTGTTGTTCTTCGATTTCGCGCTGATCAGGTTGGAGAGGGAGAACGTTCTGGGCTCACTCGTCTAGAAACTCAGTAGAAACGAGGCTCTTCAGATGAGATTGGATGAAAGAGAGCCAACGGCTCGCTGGAGCGGTTGCGTCATCGAATTCTTTCTCCGAGCAGGGGAACACCATTCACAGTTTTGCAAAAACTGAACATCGGATGAGATGCCGAACCCATCAGCTCCTTTCGAGGAGGATTCTAAGCAACAATATAATGGAAGTGAGATCGGTGGTGGGGCGGATATGGATCATAGGCTGACTGAGGAAATTGAATCGACGAATTTTCTGTCCGCTGGAGGGGCGCCAGGATTCCGCGTCATCGCGATCCGGATCGGCGCCTCCTCGAAACTGTTATCTGATTCATTGCTCAGGAACAGTGTTTCATCTGGTGTTTCAAAAGTCGTGGTATCGAAGTCATTGTTCTGAGAACCATGACGAAACACATCGGCGCACGTTGGCAGAAAACGGGGGAAGAAAGAAGAAACAGAGAAAACGCTGCTCTTTGAAGCAATGATTATTGACTGAAGATGACAGACGTTGACTTGAACGAGAGTCTTTCCGTTGTATCATTTGTGTTGAATCGTCCGATTCCAACTGTTTCTTCGAATCTACTTGGAATCGAAAAATGACTGACGTACGGGCGGACGAACTTGACTGAATCCCCGTTCGTTTGCGACGCGCGTATCGCCGGCAGAAGGTAGCACTTAAGCGTATGTATGGCGAAGGAAACAGCCAGTAAGCCCGTCGAGTACCGAGCCGGGACGTTGCTCCGATCATTTTGCTGGAACATCTCGATCAAACGTTGCCAAAAGTCGAAAGAGAAATCCGATAAAATGGGCGTTACTATGTTCGCTTGTTGTCTCGTGTCTCTTCAATCGCTACCGTTTCAATGGGAGTTTGTCTCTACGCTGTCTGGCGAACTCCAATGGCGACTAGCCGAATTTCTTCAGTTCTAGATTCTCTTCATCGAAGCAGAACCTCCTCGGTTCACCAATAATCCCTCTCGCAGAAGAAAGAACAACGGGGTATCCTACAGACATTTCCAGAATTTATTTATCCATTAAAACTGTTCAGTAAATCTCAGATGCCTCTCGTTCATTGATCACTCAACTGGGCGAGTCCAGACTTCGGATTGCAAAGGAATAAGATCTGAATCCTCCCTTCGCTTCTGTCTCGGGTCGAATCGCCACCGCACTGGTTTCCTACAAAACTCGCTGCCCGCAGAGCATCTGCTCCGGTTTGGATTCTCCTGTCGTCAATCCACCAATTAAAGTTCCTATTGTTCATATTTTTATGAACCCTCCAATCAATGCTTTTGCTCCAATCCGTTCTGCTCATCAGTCTCTTCTTTCTTTCTTTCTTTCGTTCTATAAATAGCAACACACTAGTGGTAACAATTATATTTATGGTTGTCTCGATTCTCCTCTTTATCATAGTAATTATGTACAGAACCCCGTTCTGAGAGCACAGCGGCAACTCGGACAAAACCAGTTCTCCGTCCGCGAAAAACCGGCGGCGACCGATCGACTCACGGCGAACTATATGACAATCTAGAGCTGCTCTCACATTTATTTACACCATCCCTATGTTACGCGTTCAGTTCGTCCCTTCTAGCCTGGGGATTTCTTCGCCTCGCCTCTGAAACATCTCATCCTGTCTCGAAGTATTTACAGAGTCAGTCTGGCCAGCTTCCTTGAAGATCTATTCTTTCTGATTCATCAAAACATCGTTGTGAAATTGCATCGTCCACCCCTTGACCGGCATGCCAGTCTTCAGCTTCAACCGATTCAAACTAAGAAATGCATGCCTTGTGTCCCATTGCACGAAAATGTGGTTCTGCCACTGCTCCAATCGTCGCGAAGTCAGTTTTCACTACGATCGGCCATCAACGAGACATCATCCCCGACTGCTCAAGTGGCAACTTCCAATTCCTCTCTCTTGTCTGAACGCACGTGGGCACATATCCACTTAAAATGCATAGTCATAATAGGTCGTGAAACTTCAGCGTTCCACTTCATCGACGAGGATTATAGGTCCTCTAGCACCGAAACTAAGGGCGAAGATTTCCGCTAAGACTTCGCTGCACCTGATTTTCTGTATGTTGTTTCGTTTTTTACAAAAAGAAGAGAACGCTCCTACCCCCGATAATCCTTCATTTTGCCCACCTCCCTCATTTTTGGCCTTCGCACTTCACGATTCAGCAGAGAGGCGTCGTGAGGAAATGGGGAGCTGGAGGTCCACCTGCACTGCCCGGAGGCGCGTTCTGTGCTCCGGCAGCTGCAGCCTGGAGGGCAGCTGCTTGCTGCGCCGCGTTCAAAGCGGCCGCCTCGGCTGCCCAGGGCTGCAGCGATTGCAGTGCGTGCAAGGACGCGCTGCTCAGGCACTGCAGTTGATCCCGCGGATCCGAAGACACTTGTTGGGCGGCGAACTGCATCGACTTCTGTACAACCTCAGCTTGAAGAGACATCATAAGGCGGTTCGCGGCCTGACGTTCGGCTTCTCGTTCCTCTGCGGTTTGTCGCCTGCAAAGGAAGAATAACTCTTTCAGAATTTCAATCTCAGCGGAGTTCGAAGGTCTCAAGCTGAGAGATCCTCTCGATTTATACAAGAAACGTGGAATTTCCGGCCGTTTTCGGCTCCGTTTCTCGATCCCGACTTTTGCTCCCAAGAACGACTCTTCGATGTTCGATTTTGTGACCGTTACCGTAAGGGCACCGCTCGGCATAACTCACACAGAATCCAGCAAAATGTTAATGCGCACACTCATTGATGAGCGTTCGAACAGCAAATGAGAAACGGTCACGACGACGACGAATCGGCCATCGCGACGGCCAAGTAGAAATAAGGAGGCGGCTGAGAAGCAAATGGATTCTTGCATAATTCTCTCAATGAGGCACCGCTTTAATTTGAAGCTAGTTTTCATAAAGAGCTCTGAATCACGCGCGGCGGTGACGCGAGAGAGGGAGTGAGTGGAAGGGCCCGATGTAGATGTCCAACCCATTTAATTGTTGTTCTCGTACGTCGCGTAGCGAACGGCGCCTTCCTTCGTTGTTTCGCTTCCTCCTCTCAGGTCTGGCTTAATGAAGCGCCTGTTACAGATTCTTTCGGAGCTTCAACACCGTACATGAGACCTTCGCGGCAGAACCACAAATGTACGATGACGACGACTGTTCTGTACATCAAAAGAAAGTGAGCGAGAGAATAGGAACGAAAAAAAATCCGTCTGCGTAATGACCTCGATCACGGATACGGGGGCCGTGAAACGAGTAACTGTCCTTCGTTCCTCCCTCTGCGGCTCGGTCCCTTATTAAATCCGATCGCTCAAGCGATGTATAGCAATACTCAATACTTCATCTCATCACATAGTACCCATGCTTTGGATCGCATTTCTGGAGCGACAAGAATTTGAATCAGTCGGGTCCGATTCGAAACTCGATCTGCCGCCGGAACAGCGGGAAAGCTGGCCTATACATCTTGTACCAAGCTGGTAGTTCCTGGTAACCGGTAGTTCTTGGCAGCCCTTCTACGACTTGCCAATGATGTTAACGAGTCTGATAATTTATAGCTTTCAACCGTTTTCGAGCCCGTTCTGTGAATACGTACCGCCCTCGGAACCCGCGCCAACACCGATTAGGCCTGATTAGGGCGCCTCACGCATGACAGTCGCAAGCGGGCCTATGATACTTCGTAGTCTGTCATGTTGATGTCATACTCAGGTTTGTAGTTGATTCTCCTTCAGTTGACTTCCAAATGGATGAATGCTCAGAGACAGTCGGACAGCCGGACAAACGAACGGACGGGCCGACAGAAGGACCACCATAATGCAGTTGTATCGTCTCTCATCCGACGCTAATATCGTTGAAAGCCAACGTAATGACGATGATGGCGAGCGAGTGAGTGAGGAAGCAACTTTGTTCGTTGCCATCTGCCTCAAAGGCATTATCTTTCCAACGAGTAACACAGCCAGGCAAGCGGTCAGGCAGGCGAGCAGGCCCCTATTAAGAAGTTCTCATTCGCTTGTTCGTGAGCCCATGAGTAGCGCCGCCTGGCGCTGTGCTCCCTCAGTACAATATGAGATTTGCCTCATTTAGAACTGCGCATCCGTGCCGCCCACAGAAGTACGCGCGCGATAAAGGTGTACGGTAGCGGGCTCGAACGCGTACTTCATAAGATATGATCCCCGCTCATGAGACTCACGCGCCACAAAGTTCATGGCAAAGCACGACTTCTTTGTGAGTGGGTGACTGGGAGAACACTCAAGCGGGTTAGTATGGAATCGCATCTTGCGGTGATTTCCACCTCCGTGTTGTATTCATTCCGCTTGGGAAATACTCGAGTCGGCGTCGATACGGGTCTCAATACCCATTATACAGCCTCTCAAGCACTATTTGCGCCTCGACATTCACATCACGGACCGTTGCCGCGCTAAAATCTATGGCCTAGTGAGTCCGAGATTTGCGCGTTGAACGCATGGTATAAATAGAAGTCGGACCACCCTCGAATCAATCGCAAGATCACAGTCGGTTTCCCGTTTTCACGCTTGAATTCGCCCTCTTCCCACGTTGCCAGGTGACCGTACTCTTGATGTCCGCGCAATAAAACACGAATAAATAAATCTTTGCCAACTGTCGCGTGAAGAGGCGTAATTTACATGAACACCATCGAACAGGGAATGAGGCGGGCAGCGGTAGTTGAACGACAACGATTCGCCGCATATCGAACGATAACGTGGAATTGAGCTTTGATCGGCGCGCCAAAATATTTTCTGTAACGATCGGCGTTTCATTTCTCATCCAGAAATGCTTGGGTGAATTGCGAGGAGCATCCCGAGAGTTCGCTCCGCCCGTTTGCAGCATCACGCCGCAACCGAGAACCTCATCTGCGTACGGTTCGGTGACGCTGAAAATTGGCTCCACAACTCACGGAAAAACGGATTTGTATTAGACGCTTTTCAGCTAGCTCTGGATCTCTAGCGTTTCTACTCTATATTCTCAGCCCGCGTTCGGCCCCGTAACTCACTAGTTTTCTGGCCACAAGTTCTCTGTTTTTTGCTCTGGCTTGTTGAAATCCACCGGCTTCGAATGATTACCCATCGCTCAATGGCGACACGTAATAACTTTTTCCCGTCAGCTTTTTTCCAACATTTTTTTCTGCTTCAACTCGTCTCGCAGCGAACCTGCAGCCGGTCGAAACACAAAAACAGAAAGACAAATAACACAATCCGAATGTTTGTCGGAGCCACTTGAGAACACCAACAAGCGCAATCACCTGGTAACGAAAAGCTTCGATCCGGTGAGTTTTGATTTTTCATGATGGCTCCGATCGGCTGCCGTGGTTGTATCGTAGTTCGCGTTCAAGACTGCGGACCCGGTGAACGGAAGCGTTTTTGTTGACGAAACCTCACTCCATATTTGTCGAGATCCAAAAGCGGATGTCGAATTGGTTTCCAGCGGAGAATTACAAAAAATCTCTGTTTTCCTCATTTCCGCTCTCGTTTTTTCGTTCTTGTAACAAAATTACACAAAACCATAACTAAGAAGATTTCGCGGCGACTGATCGCAACTGGGAGAATCAAATATTTTCGGCGATTTCCTGAATTTTTCCACCGTGTCCTCGGTTCCTCCAACAACGCGATCCAGAATGGAGGATGTTCGACGTCACCAACAATCAGTCAGTGTTCAGCTGAAGGCGTTTTGACGGGTAGACCGTGTGCTTCGTCTTGAATCCTGATCAGAAAAAGCAGCGAACACGCGGAATCTACCCCTCAAGATGGAAAACTCTCCTCAACCAGTGTTCCTTCTTCTTTCAAAGCGCAACCCGATGATTAGAAAATCGTGTGTTGGCTTTTCTGATTCAGTTGAGGAGCGAAGCGAGTTGTCATCATCGCATCTGTAATATTCCTCAAGATTCGTCACAAATCTGATGACTGCTGGCCCGGAGCGCGTCGTCAACGCCGCACCGAGTCGGCCATGATGACAATGACTGGCTACAGGTGATTCGTGAGATTCCCGTAAGGAGGATACACGTGTTTCTCAATGCGTGCGTGCTTTGCTGACTGTGTGTGCGTGTCCCATCGTTATCAGTACGTCCCGCTGGCCCTAATCGGACAAGTCGGAACGAAAATTCATTGAGGAGCTTATTCGAAACGCAATTGAACCCATCACGGCAGTGTTCAGGGAAACAGTTATCAACCGACCCGGCGGCTCTATTCATTATTCAGTTCAGATCAGACCAACATGGTCGTCCCCGACGGCGATCGCAGAAAACGCCGATCAGTCGATAGGAGTCCAAGGACGTGAAACAACAGCTCGCGATCTAACTCGCTCCAGAAACTCGTTCCTAGCTCTAAGGATAATCGAGTTACGAAGCGGTTTTCGGGAGGATTTGAGAAGGCGGGAGAAGGACCCGAGCGGTACAGAGGCAGTGCATAACTTAATTTTCACTGACTCACAGAGCTGTCAGGTGTTGGTAGAGCAGCGAATCGTTCGAACTGGCGGTCGGTCGGTCAGTCGGCTAGATGCGATGATGAAGATATGAGGCTCAAAGAAGAGATCTGGTTTTGAAAGCGACGTAAACACTGGACTTTTATGATCAGAACAACCTCTATGCTGAGATCGGTCGAGCCTCATTGTCCGACGGAGCGGAGAGAATGATTATCTTGGACTCGAAAATCAAAGATTCTAATCTTTGATTACTTTGCGATCGTCTGGAAACCAGATCGAGATCAGACGGTTTCAAGAGAAGGACTCGGAGCCAGAAACTCTTCTTGTGCTGGGCTTTTCATTTCGTGGGAGATTCCCATGCGGTGCGTCTCCCCGAACCAGTGGGAACCAGACTCAGATCCGGTTCAGAGTGGATGAGTGCGAACGCAGAGTGTAGTGGCTGAACGTGTTGTCTCGTCCTAAATGGCTGCAGTAACACTCATTAGGCCGATGGCAGCAGACTTGGTGGCCAAGCAGCTTCTACTCCGTCCGTCGGTTGCCCGCTCGGTCCTTCGGTCGGTCAGTTGGTTAGTTGTCCAACGGGTGTTGTCCATCTTGTGATTCAATTATTGCCACACCACAAGTGCACAAGTGGAAACGGTGCTTGCCCGCCCGGCTGTCCATCCGTCCGTCCGCCCGTCTGTTCGTCGGCTTGTCTTGCTGCTTGCCTGCTCCTGACTGTATGGCATTCGGATGGCAGGAACACAACAAGCGTCCCGTACTACGACCAGTAACCATCCGGACGCTCACACAGATAGAGGGATGGACTCAGTGAGTGAGTGAGTGAGTGACTGACTGACTTACTGCACTTGCGACCGCAATACAAGCAGCAGCAGTAGCAGCAGTGGTAGTAATTGAGTAATTGACCATTTAGAACTTGGCCTCTCTCGCCCTTGCCGTCTCTTCCTCGTCTTTCTGCACAACCTAATGGACACCCGCTACGAGACACAGGAAGCTTTCGCACTGGCACATGCTCAAACGAACACGTTTCGATAAAACTGCTGCCATTGGCCGTCCATTACTCCACTCATCTATCCAATGAGCTCACTAACTAGGTAGCTGTAGCGCGGCTCTCGGATCGATCAGATCGAGAGCGTCTCCGAACTTCTCGTCCACCGCATGCGACCAGCGAGTCGACTTCGGTTTTCTGCTCTCAAGCTTCCGATGTGGGTTCAGGACTTCTGTCGCCTTGGAACCTCTTACAGAAGTTCAGGTCTACATGAGCTGGACATCTTGAGCATCTTTGTTTGACTCTCAAGGCTCGACAATGTCGTCTACCTGGAGGAGCGGGATTCGAGGTCTTCGCAGGACTCCTCTCTGAGTTAAAAACGCGCGGAGTATTCGATCAGGGTCGGCCCGTGCAACGGAGCACAGGTGTAGTGAGTCCGCTCGCTTGCTTGCTTGCGTTCCTGTCTGTCCGCAAACCAGCCTGCCCGCTCTCCTGGCTGTGTGAGTGCGTGTAGGACGGGTCGTAATTGAGTTAGTGATTCCATAAAATTTATGATCAGAACAAGCGGGCGAGGAGCGAGGAATCCACCTACCAACGAACCCCGCGAACGCCGCGAACGAGCTCCGTTTTTCTCAGCTCGAGCACCGACAAGCTCAACATATTCGCCATCGTCGTGTTTTGGCACCGCGAGGAGAGCGATCCGGTCTCCGCAAGCGGGCTTATTGCCCCAAAACGAGGTCTTTTTCCCTAGACGGCATGCTGTGAGGGTCCTCAGGGCAGGGGTCCGTTGGTTTCGGATACACTTCATTTCGTTGATTGAGTTTAATTCACTGTGATTTCATTCCTCTGACCGTTGTTTACTCGGTGAATTGCGGGAGAGGTCAACTTTTGCTGCTCGTCCAGAGTTCAGTGTCAACGATGACCCCTCTCAAACGAGCGGGCTCCAAAGTCCTGAAGACGATGCTGACGACGACGACCAAATACCCGCATGTCATTCTGCTGCTAATTTGGGCCTGTCGTCGTCTTGATCCTCTTCTGAATTTCTTCTGATGCCTCCAGACTGGCTTTCTTTCGCTGTAGGCAACTGCCGTTTCAGTTGCCTTCACTCAACCAAAATTCAGTCAACTGAACTTCAGTCCCTCCGCCGCGCTTGTCTGTCCGCCGTCGACCGTCGATGATGTTCCAACCACCGCACCGCTCTGCGAATCACTCGCTTGGTACACAGATAGACAGACTAACAAACACACGAACGAACACACACACACACAGGTGAACAATAGATCTAGAGGTAAAAGGAAAACGATTCCTCCCATGTTTGAATTCAATTTCGCTTCATCGTTGAGATACTCCCACTCGCTAGCAGCGGTTTTCGGTGGTTCTCATGACTTGTGATGGAGCCCCGCCTCGAACGATGATAGTCAATGTCTGTTCACGTGTGTGTGTGTGTTTGTTTGTCTGTTTGTTTGTTCGTAGAATTCGTTGAACAATGCTCATCGCGAGCATCGACATCAGCGACCATTTATCCGTTCACGATCCGATGAATGAATGAATTGTCTCTCCTCCATCTCTTTCGACGACTCGGCAGGGAATCAGCGTTGTCGTTAAAACGTATTCACTGCATAAAGCGAAACGATTTCGATTCCGGCGACTTCGTCCGCTCCGTCTCCTGCTCTCGACTGGAGACATCTCCGCATTTCAATCGCTTAGAAGTCTGTTCTGGAATCTTCAAGATGTAACCGATCTCATGTTCATAGACCTCGTCCTCGACACAGCTCGTTCAGATTTCAGGAAACGGAGAGGAAGATCGAGGAACAAAGAGAGGGAAACGACCGAAGAATAAACAGGAGCGAGAGGAGAAACGGTTCCCGAGACCCTCGCTCGATCCTTATCGAATTTCATCCCGGAGCGAGCCCATCTCCGAAAGGGGAACTCCCGTTCAGTAACGAGCAAATTTGTTGGATTCAATATTTCCGCGGTCGGGCAGTCAAATGGCGAGGAGGAGTAAGGACGAACGAACGAATGGATGAATGAATGAATGAATAAATGGATGGATGAGCAGATGAATGAATACACTGCGTTGCGGTCGGGGCTCTGCGGCTGGCCTCATCAGATGAGATCAGTCCGATAGTTCCCTTATGCAGAGATGGCGAAACGCACGTAGCATCAATTTCGCGATGGTTTCATATTCGACTTTAATATAGCGATCTCCAGGACTCTGGGGACCAACCAAGAGTCTCTTACCACGGCTCGCTTCCACCATCACCATCACCGCCGCCGTCGCTGCCGCTGTTACCGAATTGACTGAAAGATTGGAGTCCAGGCTGCTTTGACACCGTTCTGCGGTAAGCAGCGCACGCTTCACGTCGACTTGTTGTCACAATCCGACACCGAATGGAAGGACACTGTTCGGGACCCCAAAACAGAACGGTCGAGACACTCTTGTCTGTGGAACGCGGTTATGTATGAAAGTACGCCTATGTGGACACGCATTTCTCTGGCTTTACATTTTGCGTCCGTCCAGGGAGCGTCGATAACGGATCACAAACTCGTCGCTCTGTTTGTCTCCCGAATCGTACGCCGTCATGTCCCCCTGTGAAACAATCCATTCACTCAGCGAGCAGGTTGAATCGAAAACGTGATCCGGAGAGCACGGCAACGCCCGGAATGGAAGACTACACCTCGGCTTTGTGAATTCAACAAATATCGAAACCTGTTAAAGAGGTCTCCAAGCGATTCACGACTCCAGGAACACACACACACACACACGCACCTAATGGATTAACTTTTTTTTCTATCTTTACCCCATTTGCTCACCGGCACTGCCGTTGCCGCTATCACCGAGCGCCGCAGGGTGTGGCATGGAAGGTCCCGCATTCAAAACGAATGCGAACAGAGCGGTGGAATTCATCATTTTCGCCGCGTCCATTTGCTCGTATTCAAGCACTTAGCGTTCTACATGTCGCTCGCTGTCTTTGAATGTGACGTTGCTGGGTTTGTTCGAGCATCCGCTCGCTCGATCCGTCTCAGTTCTAGCCTTGTTCAGCGCTTAAGCACCCTAATCCATCTGAACCTGAGTTTCATTCGGCGATTTCCTCTCCTTCGTTCATCTCCGGGCGAACAATGCGCGAAAAAAGCTGTCCGTCAACGACTCGAGAAGCTCAACGTGGCGGCCTTCAACGCCCAACCAGGGCTTGAGAGGTGGTAATTTTTTCTTGCTCATAATTCATCAAGTTTAATAAGATCCATTTGCTGTTGTCGTTGCGAGTCTTCAAAAGCAGTGTTTTACCGGCTCGTATCAGCGCCGTAATGCAAATGCAAGCGTTGTACATGATGCTCTTATCGTTCACACTCCAATTAGAACCCTCCATGAATTCTTGAGTAGTCGTTGCCGGTGCTGCAACACAAACGATGCAACCGATTCTCTCAAGGAAGCCCGCCAAGCTTTGCAGTTGAAGCAAACTTGCTCAGCATATTGAGAAAGCTGTGCCAGGCCTCAGCTCTTCAGAGGGAGCCTGTCCAGACCCTAGAGCCTCGGAATTGTCCGTTTCCCGGGGAGCGTGGTTTCATCATTCAGGAACCGAACTCGAATCGAAACCGGAGATCTCGGACCCACAAACTGGTTTGTCGGAGAATAACTCAACAAGAACTCGTCTTCGCGAGAAGACGCGTCCTTTGCCCTTCCGTTGCTGGTTGAAGACCCCGGTTCGTTCTCCACGTGGACATATAAAGCCGGCGAGCTCGTCCACCGCTTTTATGGCGTAATAATAACGACAAACGGAACAGCCAGAGCTTCTATTCGAAGGTGCTCATTAGTGCTTACAAATTACAACAAGACCTCTTCAACGACGTTCCCATAGCGCACAATTTCCTCCAGAAATTTGGGCAGGTTTCGGTCGACGTTGGGCCGCGTCGCGCCGTTACAATCGCCGCCTATCGAGGATCTTGCAACGATTTTGGATGTGCCCATCCATCCAGCCGTTGGTTTGATCTATCGAACGAGCGATCGTTCTCGGTCGCTTCTTTTATGAGGCTTCTCCGTATTCGTCGTCGACGCCGTCGTCTCCATTCGTTCCCGATGACGATGCGACGTCGACTCGGCCGCTGTTGTTAGGAACATAAAGTGATAACCGTTCGCCTCGGTCTATCAGCAGAAGTAGAGGAACGGCGTCCATTATCACTAAATACCACGACTGTTGCAATATCGCTCTGGTGCCTTTCCTGGCGGATCGCTTAAGCGAACAGGCTTGCAGGCGAACACGCAGTATAATGTCTTCTGTAGCCATGTTCAGACGTAATCGCTTGAAACGCATCTAATTATACGAGGGTTTACAAGGGCGCTGCCATCTTTCTTGGTAGGCCCGCGGACAAGCTGCGACTCCATGCCGCAACGAGAGACACCGTGAGCTCAATAGAAACACGAAGTGAGCACTGTGTTCGTAGTTCTCCGCCGGAAAGTTCCGCTGAATCGCCCGCTCTCTCCTGAATTTGCCTCCTCCAAAACGGTGTCTCGATGGATCCTTGATGATTGTGGTGACCGCTCGATTTGATCGATGCGACGTGGGACGTAGTATTGAGCAACAAGATTGAAGAAGTGAAGATTGAGGATAACAATAAAAAAGAACGCTCCACAGGAACACCCGCAAAATCTGACGGCAAGCACCGAGTCTTCCGCTGCATATCCGCGCGAGCACACGGTGAATGGCGCGAAACAATCACTTCCTCGCCGGCGGTGAGTGGTACACCCATGCACTGGTTACAGACCGTATGGTAAACGTTGAATACTTGACCAACGATCCCCCGACCATCTAGTGGGAAGCATCGCAGGTTGCGGGTCGACGGCTTCTTCGTCGGTCAGATGGATAGACCGCTGAATCACAACTGAGCTTTCCGATCAGAGGAGGAACACGTGCTATTAGCATCGAACGGCTATCGGCCTTCGACTCATCCAAAAGGGCCGTAGAAAACTGTTCTTTCTGCTTGATATTGGTCGGACGGATCTTCTCTACGCCTGTCGGCATCGTATGTGATAATGATTGCATCGCGTTGATCAACTGCCATCCGGTTCTGTATCTAATATGCGATGAAGCGTTTTCTTCCATGGATCGCCCTCCTTCTGATTGTCCGTCTATCAATTCATCAATTGATGAATCCATCACTGAAGCCACCGAGAAATTCAACCAACGAGTGAATGCTCGGTTGATCAATCAATTAATCAATCTATCTGTTATTCACATTCTAGCAAATGGATCCGAAGGCTTAGAACAGCCAGAGGTTACGCGAAAACCCGTAATGTTCAAATGGCAGCTAAAGACCCCGTGTTGAAATATCAATTTTCGTGGTCGCGTTGATCGACTGGAGTCGCATGGCGCATTATCGGACACCGATCACATAGAACAAGCTCCTAATGAATGTTCCGGTCACAGGCGCCCACAGGAATTGAAGGTGAAAACACGCAGCGATATACCCTGGTCGAAATCAGCAAGTCCTCAATAATCACTACGAGACTCTAATCGGTTTTGGATTTCAACATTTTTCGCGGGAATCAACCTCAAGTAGAACTTTTCGGGCGGAACTCCAGAGCGCGTCACGTGAGAGCTTAGCGTGATCCCAGCGTATTTACGCCAGTTTGTACCTTTCGGGACCTGGCGGTCGCTCGGTTCTGGTAACCCTTCACTTCTTTCGCCCCACCGAGGAGCGAGTTTCGGCTTGCTTTCTGATGAGAGCCTCGCGTGCTGCGAGAGACAGACTGAGGAAAAAAGAAACAAACGTCGCTTGTATGGATAGCAACGAATGTTGCTATTCCTCCCTTCTGCGACTGACTGACTGAGTGAGTGGTTCCGCTGCGACTGGTGCTGTTGCTCACAGAACCCAGAATTATCCATTCGAAGACGATTCAGGTTGTGCATTTCCCATTCCGACACCAGCGGCTTCGAGCAGTGGTCCTATTAAAACGTCGTTATGATATTTGTTCTTATACAGAAGGTCTTCAGGTCTCGCCTTCAGCTTCTTTTTCAGTTCCGTGGACAGGAGTTTTGTTTGAATCTCTGTATCTGTTCGCGGAGTTTTCCTACATGATAATCATCCCTCATCAGTGCCGCTCTCACATCGGCCGCCTGTGTGCCGTCAAACATCGTCATCAGCGTTGATTCCAGCCCGTCCGTTCATCTGTCCGGCCGCGTCTCTATCAGCGATCGCTTGGTCGGACAGGCCAGCGAGCGGGCGGGCGAGCGGACATCATAATCGAGCACCAGTCTCTGAGTGAACCCCCGAGCTATTGACATTTTTCGAATGAGTTCCATCAGAGGTCAGTGGCGGGGCGACTCCGGGGACCCGGCACGCCATCGATGGAACGGAACCGGCGAGAACAGCGTGAGCTTTCGAAGGCGGCCCTCTTGGGCGACTAACACTCGGAAAGAGGGGAAAAGATGCCAATGGAAAAAGGTTCACATCGGGAAGATTCCGAGTTTCCCCTGGGGATCTAAAGAGGGGACTCAGTTCAC
Source organism: Neoseiulus californicus (assembly GCA_028455905.1). Classification (NCBI taxonomy): domain Eukaryota; kingdom Metazoa; phylum Arthropoda; class Arachnida; order Mesostigmata; family Phytoseiidae; genus Neoseiulus; species Neoseiulus californicus. The sequence continues at coordinate 8,559,900 of JAMQGS010000004.1, read as the reverse complement.
GGATGACGAATCAATGAGCATCAACATGATGCGCTACGGCTTCATGTGCAGCGAGAGGACGAGTCGTCGTGATGCTATTTCAGTTGGCGTCGGACAGGCAGCAGATCCCGCCAACTACAATATAACGACTTGTTGGATGGATGATCTGTACACGGAACAAAACAATGAACATGTCCTCCGATATTATTATTATGACGAACGAACGAACATCACGATGACCATTGTGTGTGTGTGTGTGAGTGAGCCCACGAGTGACTGAGTGAGTGTGTGTGTGTTATAGATATTCCGCGACGACTGAATCGCTCCAACTACGCCCACTTAGATCAGATCACGTCTCGGATCACTGTCGTGACTTGAGCGGCTCGTCCACCCGGCAAACGGCAACGCAGTTCTTATTCTGTTTGTCTTTCTCTGTCAGCGTTTCTGTTCGTCTGTCAATCCTTCCGCAAATGGCGTTTCGTGGTGCACCCCCGTTACCGATGGAAAATGCTCACCCAATTGTTATCACCCGGCCATTCTGTTTGTTCTGATCGTCACCGGAGCCGCGGCCCTCCAGTCGTCGGAGCAACAACAGCGGCGACTCGGATCGACACAGAGATGTAAGGTTTACATCGACGTTGTGTTCGGTCCGCGCAATTCTTTCTCGATATGAAACAATTTCCCGTGAAATGGGGTGAAGCGTGCGAAAAGGGGCGGCGAACACACCAAAAAAGAAAAGAACTGAATTTTGCGGAGGGAGGCGGGAGAAAAACGAAAGACGCTGCAAGCCAGGAACACATCCTGTGGCGCTCAGGGAACTTCGTGTTTCTTCGCCGAAATCGATCTTCCTCCACTCACAATTCACGAACAGTTACGGACGACACCCAAAACCTGAATGAAGCTGAATATCACGGCTGTGGATTGCCTCGGTATAGTCGCGCAATTCTTGTCTTGATATAAGTCTTGCGTGAAACGATTTTGGCAAAGGTAGAGAAAATCCTGCGCGGTGACAGAAGAGAAATGCGAATCGGACCTCAGGTCGACACGCGCGGAAACACTACGAATGCCTCTTCGCCCTCGTCATCTGAATCAGAGATCGCATTATGATTCTCGATTTGTCCAGCCACCAGAGAAATGAGCAGGATTCACATGCGAGAAGTATCATGCAGATCGCAATTCTAGAGGAGGTGAGGGTAGAGTTCTCGTTTGCCTTCTGAGATCCTGGGCATCGCGTCAAGAAGGCTAGAATAGTACGTGCCGCACTCGGTTATCTCCTCGGGGAAGATCTGCCTACTGGTACGCGAACATCGAGAGAAAGAAAGTGCCGATGGGGACTTTAGCCCGAAAACGTGGGAAAAAAGATACCGGAATCATGCTGGTGGAAAACAGATTCTGAATATTCTGTCCAGAGCAATTGTTGCTTGTTTCGAGGTGAACCGAAATGGCTCCAAGCGGGACCTTGTATGCAAATCGGCAGAGCACTTTGTTTTTCGAGTTCCTCGATGCCGGTACTATCAGGGCCAGCATCTTCAAAGTTGTCTTGGGAAGCTCCAGACCGTCCGTTTGTTCCAGAGAGGACAGGTTTGTTTGTTTTAGCGGCTCTGCTGATTATGTCAGATTATGATGTCTTCGTGTTATCAGTTTATGCGGAAGATCCATTCACTCCTCATGAATGATGGCGGGATAGAGTGACGGCGTTTGTTCAACGATGAAAAACAACGACGACAAGAATAGAGTCACGAACAACTCCGACATCCCTGATAATAATAATGATGGTGGTGATTATGGTGATGGCGCTGATGTTGGGATCGTGGTCATAATGATAACCGCAATGCAAACAATATGAAGTCTTGTACGAAGTCAATTTCATCGCTGACGCCAACATCACCTCGTTTGTCCGCATCGTGGCGTTTCTCGCCGGTACTCGCGCACGCGCTGGTCTTCTTGACGATCTACTCGTTCTCTATATGAAAACAGCGGACTCATTCCTCAGAACACAATTCTCCAAGAGTTGTATCCCACGTCTCAAGATACGCCGCTCAACGCCTTGTATCGAGTGTGCTTCAGGACCTGAGCAATGTAGTTGACCGTACCGTACAAGTCACACGAAAATGCCGAAGTTTTGTTGGACGGCAGCGGGCAGCATTCTGGAATCCAAGCTTCTCAGCCAACTCCTTGTTCTATCAGGCAGTCGGTCGGGGTGTCGTTTGGTCTGAAGGCTCATTCATCTGACTGGCGATGTTTGTGTTCGGAGCGCGTGTTTGTAACTGTCGACGAACAGCGAGCGAGCGAGCTGTCAACGAGAACACAACAATAGACATCGACAACTATAACGACAACATTCAAGAGAACAATCCGAAGCGGAGGGGCGGCAAGACGTCGTCGCGTCGGTCACCGCGGCAGCTCCGACCAGCAGCAGCAGCAGTCAACGACAAAGACAGCAGGCGGTCAAAGAGAGGGGTGTCGCACCGATGGCAGCGGTTCGGAGCATTTTATGCTGCACGGCAACGGCGGCTGTTTGTTTTATGCTGCGCTTTCACTCCCTTCTGTGCGGCTTCGTCGAAGAGTCGGCGCAAGTTAGCCAGCATGATGGTGCGGCGCTCAGCTGGCCATCGAGCACGAATTACCCCAAAAAAAAGTCAAGAAGAGAGGATGTCCACAAAAATTCGACAAATCAACGCCTATAGCCGTTTTAGGGCAGCAGGCAGCTGGGTGATTTGTTCGGGATGCCAGCGATTGTTCCGTCAAGCGACTGAACCGATCGACTGTCGAGAACGATAACCAGAACAAATGGCATAAGATTCCTGGCAAGATCCACTCAGCAATCGAGCAACGGCGGTAATTTACAAGCTGACGGAAAAACCTGTCGCGAGATGTAGCAGCACCAATTCAGTCGAAATTCATTCCAACTACCAATCCTGATGCAATCATCCCGTCTCGACCGAGGACCTGGCGCGTGTGAACTTGTAGTCCACTCCAGTCGACCCATGGTCTACCAAGTCATCCTTAGAAATAGCAACGCGAGCCGTTCTCATCCCTCGTTGAGAAGGTTCTCACTTCCGTTGTTCGATGCTCGTTGCTTGCAATGGATAGAGGACGGAGAACGAGCGGGAAAAAGAGTCTAAGAATCGGGGCAAACACTGCACGCTCCCTGGGTCTGGACATCGTCATCTTGTATCGCTGTTGTGCTGACGTGTGCAAAGCCCCATCCTACTCGACAACTCGCTTTTGGCGGTCTCGATGCTCTCACCAGATCCTCCGTCAACAGGGCAGTTTTTTGGGCGCGACCGTCAGCAGTCGACAGCATCGCAAGATTCCATGCCCCATAACTCAGAGTCCCGTCTGCAGCGGTTGAGGAGAAGAACGTGCGTTGAAAGAATGTCCCGTTCAATTTCGCGCCAAAGTTTTTAGCGGCTGAGGCAGCAAATGCCGTCCAGAAAGAGAACGCTCGGAAATTAATTTCTTCGATCATCGTCGATATGTTGTTCTTAGCAGCGCATCAATGTTTGATTAAGTTTATCTGCTCCTTCCGCAGAGAGCGCCACTGGACAATCGCGTCTCCGCTTCGATCTAGGGAGAAAAGGAACTTGATGCGTGAGACCTGATTCGAAATAATTCCGCTCATTTTCCTATTCAGTTTTCCACCACATGACACCACATGCAAGGTGGACACTCTGAATTGGCGAGGGATCAGTGGCTCTCGACGAAAAGCAAGCGAATCAATCATCGCATGAGTGACTGTCGGTTTTGGCGCCAGGACATGAGCAGTGCAGGCTCTAACCGAACAATTAAGACTCTGTAGCTGACTTCAGTAACACAAACGATACCGACACCGAAAACGATGATGATGAAGCATAGTCTGTTAACACTGTGTCATAATTACTGCAGAACGAGTTGCCGAGGCGACATCAGTTGAATCTGCATATATTCCCGTTCTGCGTCATTAACTCCCAAGCGCGAAGTACTCCTAAGCTCGTGTAGCCTCACTCGCTCAGTCGGATCAACATCGGATAAGACAAGTGGGAACGGGTTTCATCTGAATTCATCCGATTTTCACGTTGATTGCTCGCGGTGGGCCAAAGGGTCAGCGCGTGCAAAACCGTAGGTATTTCTGGATATCAACATCAACATCAACATAAATACATAATGCGAGGCTCCGGAGCATCAATGGCAACCACTGTTCTCCGATTGGAGTTTGGGGGCGGGAGGCGTCGAATTTTTCAGATACTTTCTGACGCAACTGCTGAATGAGCGCTTATGTGAAAGTGCGAGACCCACATATGCAGCACCTAACCCCTCGAATCACGAATCATATGCTGGAAAGAAGTAATCGGAGAGAGTTCTGATGTTATTCGACATTGAGAGAGTTTATATAGTCGGGAGAGAGGTTCAGACTCGAGAACCTCCCGAACTGAGGAGGTTCGCCTCCATCCCGGCTCGCCAGATCCGCGTCATTTTGATCTTCATCACGGCCATCTTAATCTTAATCACGACAACCACGTCTGATTCAACGCCACCGTGATCATCAGCGATATCTTCGTCAGCAACGACGACTACTTGTTCTCAATGTTTCACAACAGAGGCTCTTAAAGACGAATTAGCAACGACGACTGGACCTGTTCGCAATAATGCGGGTCTTTTGGGATTGGCAGCTTTGGGCGGTTAGGCAGGAACAACGGCAGCAACAGCAGCCGGCGGTTGAGCGGCCAAGCGAGCGGGGAAACGATTTGCTACTCGATATCAACTCTGTACGAACGAACAGCAGCCGCAGCGAACACAAAATGCCGGGAGGGGGCAACAGTGGCAATGGTGGCGCCCGGGCGTCCGATTCGATGTTCGATCTTCGGAGACCGCATGCGCTTGGTGGCGGAATTCGGTTTCGTATTGGAGAAACTCTGTGAGAGGAGCCGTGAAGCGATAGAATATGAGAACGACGAAAGAAGAAACAACGAGAAGTACTCTCGCTTGCCAAGTGCACCAAACGCGGTGGCAGCGATGGCGCGCGGCCACTCGGACTTTATGGTGACATGCGGCAGTGAATTTATACGAACGGCCAGCGAGCGAGCGGTCTCCGCGGACGTGGATAGAATATCTCAGGCCACAGATCAGCTGAAATCTGCTTCTGTCGACAGGGCCACCGACGAAAGAAGAGGAATCCGCAATCGACTCAAATTCTCAATCGACGACGGCTGAGACGAAGACGAAGGCGATTGACAAGAAGGAAAGAATCATGATGAGAAACATCTTGTCATCGAAGTTGTTGCCGTGGACTAAACGAACGGAGAGTCTCACTTTGATTTTGATTGTGGGCTTAGTGGGTTTCGGATGACGAAGACGACTTCGACCCGACGGAACGATGACGCGTGCGCGCCTCCGCCTAGGTTCAAAACCCACGTCATCAAACGAACACGACTACGAAGATATCAAAAGAACGCCTTGGCGGACGTAGACGACAATCGCATCGCCGGCAAATAAACAGATCCGTCTGAGAGGCCGAGAGGGGCCTGAGGAGGATCTGTCATGGTCTATTAGACTCCATTGTACACTTCGTCTACCTCTATGAGGTGAAACCCGCAGAATCGCGATGACATTCATGAAAACGGTGAAGTCGGTGGGTCGACTTAATTGTCGACGCTTCCGAACAGCGCGGTGCTCGAGAACACGACGCAGATATCCCTCGAGCAAGATCACACACCCGAAGCAAAACCAAGTCTACACAGGAGGCTGAACTCACCTCCATTTCGTCCTCCGGTTCTGGAACCAGGTTTTGACCTGAGCGTCGGTCATCTTGAGTTGCTTGGCGAGTTGTGCCCGTTCAGCACTGGCCAGATATTTCTGTTTGTGGAAGCGTTTTTCTAATTCGCAGATTTGCATCCGTGTGAACGACGTGCGGGGCTTCTTGCGTTTTGGAGGGGTCCTGTTCTGGTAAGGATGTCCTATCCGTCGAGGAGGTAGAGGTGCCGTCAAGGCTGAGAAGGCGGCCGCTGCAGCAGCTGAAAAGGAAGCTTCACAATGAGAGATCGGGATAAGTTTCAAGGATGATTTATATTCATGAGACTCTATGATTCTACATATATAAGATTCTGAATTCCCTCGCGGAAGGGCCAAAGGAGCGTTTTTCGGTCGACTGGGGAAAACTGAATGGAGTCGAGTTGACTTTGATGCTCGTTCTGTGAAACGGTCGGTTGGCGAACGCAATCAGCAGCAACAAAATGAAACAATAGAAGGAAAACGTTGCGGCCACGCTATGAAATGATATCAAGCACATCCCGGATCAGGCGATCGGGACCGTTGTGGATCGCGGGGAAGGCTCAGTGACTCTTCAATGAGAAAAACATTGAACAAACAATGCAAATATATAGCGAAGAGAACGTTTCGAATGAAGTGAATGTTCCCTGTGTCTTTCCTGATCGTAATTAGTATTGTTCCAAGTTCCTTCGAGTTCAAACGGTTGCGAGCAGCGCTGGTTTGGTTCTCATTTGTTTCCTGGATTGGGTTGCGGTAGAGTTTCGAACTGGGCAGCATGTTGTAGCTTGTAGCTAAACGAAATTAGCCAAACGGACTCTTGCGCTGTAGCTTGATACGACACACGTAATGACAACAGTCCGTTTAAACACGCTGGGGGACAGAATCGGGGAGAGACAACAAGAGATTCAGCCGGAGATGTGAAGCCGAATTCGAAACGAACACTCTGTAATTTAAGCGAGCAGGGTCCTGCCGTCACGCTTCGCTATAATGACGTCGGACCAGACCGACAGTGCCGCCGCCGACGGTCCGACCAACTGACTCACTGACTGTCTTCTGCGTTAGACCGGGCGTCAGTGGCATCGGCTGCCACAGCAATGGTGCGGCGACAGAGACAGCAGTATCATCCATTTTGAACGATGCATCCATCGCGGACGCCGAACGTCTAATTGCCTTGATTATGCTGAACACTGTTCCAACTAGAAGCAAACGGGCGAATCGTCCGTGTGTCACTACGAGGCCATCGCAGCCAATAAGGCGAACCTGCAGCAACTCGATCCGGAAAGACGGCAATTAGTGAAAGCTTCAACCTTGGATTCATCGACTTTAGAGCTCATTCACAGGCTACTGGACCGGATTTCGGACAACGAGATCGAACTATCGCCAGCTTTCGCCTCTGTAATCAACCCTCGATTTGCGACCTTTCAAAATATTCGAGACTCGAGTTTCGCTTCTCGGATTCGCCTAGGACCCAGGGAAATCAGAGTCGGAATCTTTGCATCGGAAACGAGGGAACTGAAGATGGGAGCCGATGGAGCAAATTAGAACGCTATCAAATCCGGGCAGATCCTGACTCGCAGCAGATTGCGGAGTAGTCTGATGATTCGCCCACGGCCAATTTTGACCAGCTCTGAAACTGGCCGACGTGACGCGATTCTAAATGAAGTTCGACGCTTCTCAACAACGATGTCGCTGGCCGCGCGGTGGTGGTGGTGGTGGCGGCGGAAAGCGGGTTTCGTCTCGTAATCCAGATCGCGTGACACGTGCAACATGTGCTGCTTTCTCTCGGTTCCTGATGTACGTCGCTTCTCATTCGGAATTCCTCCCAGCTACTTCTGCTGAGAGTTGGACGTCGCACAGGAACAATTACTGAGCACGTTGACTCAGGCTCACGTACGCTGGCCACAGCGATGCATTTGCGCCCAACCCTTTAGACGCTCACCTCTGATCTTGAGATCAGGTTAGATCAACTCGTTGAGAGCTACCAGAACTAGAGATTAGGTTCGAGAATATTTCCGACCCGAACTGCACAACCCATGGTAGCTTCGACGGTTGGGAGCCTTCTTGAGCAAGCGCAGGAAGCATCGAAGTCTTTCCGCACAAAAACCTGCAGAAGTAATGCAGGAGATTGAATGGGGGATAATTGAGGGGTTCGGTTCACCTCATCGAGACGGCAGCGGCGAGAGGAGAAAAAAACTGAGCGTTCAACCTGCTCGGCAGTCAACCAGTCTGTCAGTCAGCCAGCTAGCCAGTGTGTTTGTGAAGCAGACGGGTAGGCGGCTTGGCTGCAGAAGAACCCGCATCAGAGCGGCGAAACAATCGCCCCCATGCCATAAAGACGAGAGAACACTTAATTTCTCGTACGATCTTGTTGAAACGGACACTTTTATTCCTCAACTACTTGTCCCGCCATGGCTCCGAAGCGAGATCGCAGACAGACAGAGCTCAATCGGAAAGCAAGTAGCCCGCAGTTGCGACTTCAAACACTGTGGGAAACAGGCTACGGGAGACGCTTAAAACGATTTGGCATTTTATGTCTTATGACACCGTCTCATGACCGCAGAGACATTAAAATAACCGTCTACCGGCACGCGTTCAATTGAGGTGTATTGTGCGCGTGCGTGCTTCTCACTTTGAGCTCAAAATACTGTTTTGTTGCAGGTGGACCCCGAGAGGCGCGGCCAGCCCCAAACAGTAGTCATAAATGGACTATGATGACTGTGATTTTGTTTAATTTGAACATACGATTGATTAGGTGATTTAACTGTAGCATTTCCACTTGCTCACTTCACTCTTGAAGAGCGCAAGCAGCCGTACTTCCGAGTTAGTCGGGATGCATAGGTTGTATGCATCTCGTATGTATCGACGGCATCGACGACTGCATAGAGACTTCTGAGGATTAGTGCCGCTGTTCGACTCAAACCCTTCGCGGGATTTGACTTTGTGACCCATCGGATCGCAGTCCACACTTCTTGGCGATGTTTGTGAACGAAGACATCGCACAAACTCGATCTGATCATCACGGCTTGTATTGGAGTCATTGTGCAGCCTCTCCGAAGAGTTCATGCAGCTTATGAAGTCGAAACCATTAATATAGATTAAGGATCACTTTTTGGGGTCGGAACGCTTTGTACTCCGACGCATGAATAGCGGAGACCGTTTTTCAGAGCAGCACCTGCCTCCGAACGAGCGAGACGATGTCGACCGGCTTTCTTCGAGCTCTCGAAGAGCGCAGATGTTGGATTTGCAACATGAACAGGAGCGCGAGAGTTGGGTTCGAGACCGAGATTTTCCGATCGGAAGCCGAACAACGAATACTGATCGGATACGAGTGAGATTCGACTTCAGAAGCTTGAAATCGATGTTCCGTCGTTGGAAAAATGCTCAGACAGAGTAAGACGAATCTGGCGGAAGCCACTCGCTGCAAGTCACTCTCAGAAAGATTTGTTGTGCGGGAGTTTTCGTGTATCCGTTCAGAGGAAGGGAGGAGGAACGTTATTCAAGATATCGGGGGCGCGACGTACCGTGATTTGCTTCTCGTCTCCGTCGTGCGAGAGAATCTTCCGTTTTTCCCATCGGCAAAGCTGTTCGTTCTCGTCTCGAAGAATAAGCTCTCGACAATAATATCGAACTGTCTAAGGCGGAGGACTGAGCCAATCGCGGCTCCGCAAGAGCAGTTTCCAATCTCAGGAGATCGGGGTGGTGTCTGCATCTCATCACAGCCTCGCAGCACACGGCCTCTTGGCACGCATACAAATCTCTCCTCGGAGCAGATCGTCTCACCAGCGAACATCCCACGAAACACCTCGCGGAGCTCACACCGTAGATCTCCTTCTCCGTCGTTCCTTCCTGTTGTTTCCTCCACCGCTTGCTACCTTCTTCGTCGGATTCTTTCTTATTTTCCCTATGGAGTTTCCGCTCGAAATTTTCCCTTCGCCCGCTTGCTCGCCGTATCGCGTTCCCCTTCTCTGCTCTCCGCACCCGTTCTCGAACCCCAGCCCCCCTCCTCCGCTGACTCCTCCGAGAGCCCCCAGATTTTATTCAAGTCTTTGATTCTCTTATTCCGATTTCAGACAGACACAGATAGGATTCAAACGACTTGGCTGCGAGTACATCTGTTTTACATTCCGCATCTCCTTCTCTTCATGCCGACACGGATTTTCCTTCAATCGAAGATTTCAATCGGATTGCATCTCGTCGGTGGAAAACGAGGCCTGCTACTTCAAGAGGGAGACCTACTTCGCGTCCAGGAGTGTCGGTCCAGGTCGCGAGAGCGATAGACGAAATCGCGGCAGTTCCGCCATAAGGCGCATTCACACCTGTTCATCTTGGAGGATCATCCTGGATGAAAGCGGCCGTTCATCGCGGAGGAATCATTGGAGCCGCGGTCACGGCAATGGAGCTCTGCTGATTCCTCCGCGATGAACGGCCGCTTTCATCCAGGATGATCCTCCAAGATGAACATGTGTGAATGCGCCTATAGAATTTCCCCTCGATCGGAAACGGTAAGAGTACGAGTACATCATGTGACAACTCAGAGTGCTCCCACTTATTGGCTAGACTCAACAACTGTTCCAACCGGATACAGTATGCGCTGAAGCTGTAAAATATGTAGTAACTCGAAGGTCTAATCAAACAATGATTGATAATATTCACAGAATGATAAATTTAAGGTTTTCATTGAACTGATAATAATTGAGCATCAAGTGTTCGATAGGAACTCCATGCGATCCAAGTGCTTGTGACAGCTCGGACGAAGACGTTCGTTGTCCAGTTCGGGGACCATCGATGGTGATGTACGGAAAGATCATCGAACTGGGCTCCTGCGATCATTTAGCAAACGAGTTCAATTGACATCAATGATGCACTAGATGAACGGTCATAAACGATTGGCGACATAAGTTTACCGGGTCTTCCTCCTTCTTCCTCTTCTCATAAACTCCAAGCAGCCGCTCCGCAAGTGGCGGCACATAATGGGCCTGGAGCTTCTTGACACACGAGGCGAGGCAAGACAGACAGGCTGGCTGCCAGGCGAACGAGCAAGTGAGCGAACGGGCGGGCGGGCGGAGACGGCTCTGTTAACAAAGAAGCCTGCTGCTATTGCAGCGACGGCAGGAGAAGCAGCGGTTGAGGCTGCGGTTGAGGCCAGGCCCGACTTGGCACTCGAGCAGAGGATGGAAGGGAGGGAGGCAGCCAGGGAAGGAGCGAGCGAGGATGGCAGGGAGGGAGAGATAGAGAGATAACGAAGAAACGAGCTAGGGAGTTACCCCGCTAGCGAAAGAAGCTATCAACGAGCCTTTTACGATATTGGTCTCAAACCCCCAAGGAGGAGAACCTGCTCCTGATCTGGGCTCACTACCTCACTCACTGACTGACGGACGGACGGACGGACGCAGGGACGAGCTCCCTGACTGCGGGCTCGACTCGATTGCGCGAGCTCTGCGCCATCACGGACCAAGCTTTCAAGATGTTTTTCGGTGCTTTCCGAGCGACGATCAGCGCTTCTCGATGCGCTTCTTACTTCATCGCTTACTTTTTCGCTTCCTTCCTCTTTCGGCTCCATCCGATCGAGACAGAAACGCGAGACCGCCGTAGAGTATAATCAAGTTGTCATGACAAGTCGTTCGGATTCGAGATATGAGAGGAAACATTCTGATTTTTGCGCCGGCTGTAGACCATTCACGAACGCTGTCAGCCTAATTGAAGTTTCGGCGTTCGGCGATGACCACACCGACCGACGGTCGATGTAACATTCCTCAACGAAGGAGTTGTTCGTTTAATTCAATAACGAGAAACATAAATTCATGAGAGATGAAGCTCATCGTTGTTTCTCGATTTGTCACACTAGAGCCGTGAGTTCGACGGGGGCCGAGCTGATGTATGCACATTATTCCCGTCTTCATGTGAACCCTCTCAATTCCCGCAAAGTTTCGAGTGAAGTGAGCGGGGATAAATAAGCGGCGGCGCGCGAGTAAAAAACGAAGACCCGCTCGACTACTTATGTACGATCAATCAGCGGAACGAAGTCACCGCCGTGCTGCCGAAAAAAGAATTAAGATCCACTTCCCTAAAGTGTTCTAAGTACATCCAGGCTTCGCCTCGCTCGTTCCCCCGCGCTCGATACTTGACGTTCATGAGCACAAATTCGAAGCTTGTTGATCCTGTTCGGAATCGCGGAGTCGAATTTCGCGATTCCAAATTTAGGGCCAAGTGCTTTTGTCGATGCACAAGTGGTCAAATTGCAGTAGTTTCTGACAGAAATGACGAACGTCAGGGATTAGATTTGACGAAACGAGCGAAGGCGACTGGCATCCGGCGCGGTCATCAACTGTTAACAAAGAAGCTTACTGAAAAAGTCATTATCCCAATGCGGAATACACAGAAAGAAAGAAAGCAGACCCACACACGGATAGATGACAGGGCAGAGCATCAAAGCAAAGCAGAAACATCATCAGTATTATCGAAAGCAACTCCCTCTAGCCAAAGGTAGCGCGCGAGAGCTGACTCGCTCGCTTGATTCAGATGCGGGCTCCAGCAGCCCATTCTGAAATCGGTTACAAATGACGAAATTCTCTTCGCTCTCTCGTCAAAGAAGAAATTCAAGATGAGAAAAAGCTCAAAAAATAGCGAGCGCTTCCAACGGAGGGAGACTCCCTTCCGCTAAGCTAGAGGGCCAAGGAACGCCTGGCAATACTAACAACAAAGCGAGATAGATTTGTATAATAATAACGATAACGATGATAAATAAATCGAGACCCAGACGACCGAAGCTATTTTCTGAAGTCAGTGTTCTCGACTTTCTCAAGATCAGCTCTGCCTCAATCGTACCCCGCGGTGACGGTGAAATTCAAATTTCCCGCGCGAATTCGCGGTATTTGGCACTTTTCCCTTCGACTTGGTGTGGTGCCCTCCCACTAACTGAGAGCGGATTCTGCATGTTTCGGAATCTTGGGAAGCGTTTTGTTATTCCTTTCATTTTGTTTCGTTTCGCGCACATTCCGGAGTGGTGATTCCAAGCACACGTTCACGGAGTCATAAATCTGTCGGAGCGCCTGACGCACAGAATGTTAGGTGTCTGCTGTATGGCAGCAAGACTGTTCTCCGGAGGAATATGCTGATCGGCCCGAAATATCGTAGTCGATGAATATATTGCAGCGCGCGCCTCCGAATCATTTCAGCATTAGCTCACAAATTGCCCGAAATCGCAGAAGAGTAGAAAGATGGAAGACCACGAGGATAAATTCCACCCAAAATGAAACAGAACAAAATACCCGAATCGGATATGGATGAGATCTCAGATCAGGAATCATCACAAACTCGGTACGTAGCTTCTCGATGACGTTCGCTGACAGCTCCGTCTCACATCTGTCGTCCTTACAAACCCAATCGGGACCAGAAATGGAAAATTTCGTCCCTCTGTTCGTGATTTTCCGAGGTTTCCAAGTGCTCTTCGGTCAATTTCCATGACCTTAGACCTTCACTCACTGTATCTGGATGGGTAATTGGAGTACCCGCGGGTTGTTGACACCTCAATGTATTTGCGTGTTAGCCGTGTGTCCGTACGTTTTTGTATTGATTCTGCTTCTTTTTTTTTCGCGGCCGTGAGAGCTTACGTGTTTGCTCGTGTGTGTATGAGAGTGTGTTTACTTCTGTGTGCCGCGAGTTTGTCTGTCTGGGTGCGCATAGTGAAGCGTAAAATTTATGTCTCCGAATTAATGCAATGGGAGATCTGTTTTGTCGACAAACCCGAACAGAAATCTTCGGCCGCCGCTGCTGCCACTTGGTACCCCGTAATGGAGCTGCTCAGACTAAACTGTGACTGCCTCCAAACTCGCTATCTCGCTTGCCTACCCGCCAGTTGGCCAGGCAGGCAGGCAAGCAGGGAGGCAGTCAGTCAGCAAGCGAGCGAGTGAGTTCGGCTTCTTAAATCTGTGCCCGCATCTTTCGACAACGAGCGCGGCAGCAACAACGACAACAACAACAACAACGAGAAGAAGAAGGAAAAAAGTTACAGAAGCGAGATACAGAAACGACTTCAGACGCCGCGCTACCATCGCTGCCGCGTTCGCAACCGAATTTCTCCTGCTTCTGCTCGTTCTTCTCGCGCTCCTCTTCCTCTCGGTGTTGCTTTAGCTCCTGCCGCGCTCCGAAGGAATATCTCCGAACTCATTGGGAATGCTTGATCAAAATGGTTCCCAACGCGCCTGGAACGGCAGGACGAACAAACTTCGGCTCCCACCAATCTGGCGGAATCAACGGTTTCCGACAACCATTGACGAAAACAATCTACGTGGAAGTGTCAAAGCTCGGCTCGACGCAAAAGCGCTCGATCGAGGAATCACGTGAGCCATCGAGTTCGAAACCTCAGTGTTTGTTGTCCCGCGACGGAAAGTCGCTTTAACGAACTGGTCAATCGGCCACAGCGACAGCAACCTCGAACTGTCGTATCGTCTGCAGCGGGAGGTAGCTCAATGAAAGTTTCCCGAGTAAATCAGGAGGAGTGTCTATATCGTATCTTTTGTGATAGCGATTGAGGTGATCTTGAAGGTTCTGGGGAAGTTTGAAAAGCTTTGTAGCGTGAAATCATCTACTTGGCACCGACTCTTGTTGACGAAGTGCACAAAGCTTGTTTTTCTTCGTGATTTTCTTGCGTTTTTTTTTTTATCGATGTGCTGGGATGCCATCGCTGAAAGAAGCCAAAAAAAAAGAAGAGACAACGAGTGTTGGAGTGAAAACTCAAAGAGAGCAAAAAAGAAGAGAAATAAGTTGTCTTCGGCTGGCGTCGATGGAGATCACGTTGTAGCTTGGTCACGTCGATATCCTCGCTCGGAGAACCGCCGCGCGGATGCCTCAGCACGTTTTTGGCTATTCTTTCAAAGAGCAACAACAAGTTGTCAACGATTCGCGCAGTGCTTTTGTTTTACAGTGTCTGCTTTCACTCGGTCCGAGTCTAATTGTTCTCTCGGACGAACGCTCGGATGTTTTATGAAACCAGAGCATACAAACAAAACAACGATTGCACGTTTGCACGTTTTTGCGACGGAGAGGTAGTGACCGCCAAGCCGTCATGCTGGTACGATTTGTCGGTGAAACGGTGATTCGGAGTGGGTCCTACAATTCACAGAGTCCGATTCTCCACAAGCGTCACGTCGGAGCGCGCACCCCCACTCGTTCCGAGGCTGAATAGCCAGTTAGCGAGTCGGGGCAAATTGATGATGCAGTTCATTTTTTTGTCGCTTTCGTGTGATGCGAAAATTGAACGAACCCATCGGACGACATAAAACCTCTCTTCCCTCAACCCTCCGGTCCCAGGAGACGAATCAGGATCGGATCTCGTCTCTCGAACGAGTTCGATTATTATTCTCGATGGCGCCTGCTACAACGCATGTCAAATACCCCACGATCATATTTGGTCAGGCCACATCGACAGCCAGACGTCGAGTCAGCCAGACTAACGAGCGACGGGAAGGTATGCCCCCGGATCGCGCAGCTACGAAGGTCATCAAAAGGACAATCTGCGTAGTTTCTCCCGGCAACGGAGGAACAAACTCTCAATCTTAGAGGTTGACGACAACTTGAGTTGATTGACAAATCGCTCATCTTGAGTTCAGCGGTTCACAGCCGATGCCAATGATTCCGGTGGGCAGATGCCTCACGGAACCAACAATAAGCCACCCGCGCGATATGCCTCCATGTGAGTTAATCACACGTGCTCTTCGCGGAACTTAGTCACGTGCAACGACATCATGTGTTCCTTGTATTCATCAGGATGTGCTCAAACGAATGTCATAAGTTTGCAAAAGTACATGCCTCAGAGCAAGCGCCGAGGGAGCCACCATCCGAACAAGCAGTAGCTCATGCTGTGCAGAAGAAACTAGAGTTTTCCAGATGTCCAGTCCTTGGTTTCAACGCAGAGCATGACTCATTGTCAGCGGATATCGACAACGAGCTAGTACTCTAATGAGGAGAGCAAAACCAGATGCTCAGCGGAAATCATTCAACTTGCGTGGTTCTTTACACTAGACGTAGTTGACGATCTGCGACACTTCGTCGAATATTATAGCGAGAAATCATGCACTGTCGGAAGTCCCGGTTGGTTCTCGGGTGCCAGAAAGATGACATGTTGGTTTCACCCGAGCTTCCCTTGGACGAGCACTGGAAGACGTGTTCGGAAGTGTCCGCGGGCGCACAATGGGCTTCATATGGAAATCGACAACAAGACGCACGTCAATCCATGCGTATCCAACACTGTCTCTCTCGTTCACTGTTCCGGAGCGCTGTGTCGTTTATGCCGTTGCTAATGATATTGATGCCACCGATATTACTGTTCATGTCGTCAACAAAGCGCCGCAGTGAACCTATCAGAAAACGTGCCGACCGCACGTGACGCGACTCGTTCGCAAACACGCATCAACTAACGCCTTGCGTCGGAGCCTGACGATGCTGAGCACCTATGTATCTGCCTTCAACGACGATGATCAGATATACTCATGAATAACTAAAGACGATCACGAGCATAAGGGTCCAAACTTTCATGGCCTAAACAACTCGGATCCGGGATGTAAAAAATATAACAGGGCAAAATCAGCTCAAAGATGCAAATCCAAGTGAGGACGGGGAAGGGGCGGGAGATCGATGGAGATTATCTTTTCTGTCGTCCGGCCAGAGATCTCGGCAGGTGACGTTATCAGCACTAGCGGATCAGCATCGGATAATTTCATGGTATTTACACGAAAAACGCATCCCGATTCTCGTCCGTAACATACTCGGCATAAAGACTCCCAGGTCAGCTATAATGAGATAATTATGATCTCAATAACGATACGGACCAAAAGTAAAGTCAGAGTAGCAAAAAGATTTCAAGAAAGCTACTTGATTGCTCGCTTGCTAGCCGCTGCGCGTATGATGATCGTCGCGATAATGAAGAAGCGGGGAGAATGAAATAAGACGAAAGTGGAGAAGGATTGTGCCAGGGGAAACTCTGGGGCAAAACGAAAGTTCTCAGCAGAACATTAAAACGACATTAAGAAACAACGTTGAGCAAAAACTCCGCTCGAAACATCACTTGAGTGGCTGGTCTACCTGCCAGCCGGTTAATTGTCCTCAACAGTCGTTTCATCTTTGGGTGTTTCATTCCTTTGTGTTTCTTTCCTCTCCTCTGCCCGCGTGAAACTTTTGAGAAAAACTCAAAGACCTTGGATGTCGGGTGTCGGATGAACGGAAGCCCAAATCGGAATCACAACCAAGATTGATGAACGCAGGTGCGATCTCACGTCATGCTTACCTTGCAAGCGGTGGTCCTTGATGAGCGCGGGATTCGCAGCCGCAGCCCAAGGAAAAGCAGCTCCTGAGGGGAACGGTGATCCTTCCGATGTCGGAGGTCGTTGCGCAGGAACACGGATCACGGTTCCATTCGCGCCCATTTGCAGGGGCAGAGGACTGTGTCCCGCGTCGCTGTGCGGGGTTCTCGATTCACGTTCTTCACCGCTTTCCGACTCGACGTCGATATCTGAGCCTTCATCAACGTCGTCGTCGATCATGGCCGTGTCGCCCTCGATACCGAGTTTGTTGTTGTTGTCTTGGATGGCGTTCATAATCATGGCAGTTGGAGTTGTTGCCATCGCTGTCGCCATACTCATCGGCGACGTTGAGGTAAATCTGTTGTTTGTGTTCGAAGAGCCGATGAGGGCGGAGATCGAGAACGAAAGCCTAGGAGGTTTGTTGGTGAGCTGCAGCATTGGCGACGATCGCTGCACTGAGCGGTCACTCTCAGCCGGTGATGTGCTCCGTTCCGAACTCGCTTCCACAGGTTCTGGGGTTGAAGACATTTTCACTAATTTGATGTTGTCCCTTGAGTCGCTTCGTTGAATCAGAGTCTGGTTGGTCTCCTTGAGAGTTTCCGGATGCACAGATAAATCAACGAACTCTACAGTAACACGCTGTTCGGTGATGAGCACGAATTCTCGCGCGGACACGCACACGCACTCAATCCCTTGTAGACAAAGAGTTTTCCTGAGTTGTCGAAGTTCAAAGCAGCACTGTTGTCAATTTTTTCGGCCGTAGAACACAGAAATGGCGGGGAGACCGACCAACTGTTGATTTGCGAGGCTGACCGATGTCTGTTTGGTCAAGCGGGCGCTTCCTTGCCTAGATGTTGGTTCGTCCGGTCTCTCCCGGTGTTGCAGGACCGGATCAGCGGCGCTGGCTGATGGTTTGGGCCGTGGACTGAGCAAGCAAGTAGGCTGGTTGGCTGACTGACTGACTGACTGGCCCTCTAGCTTCGGTGTGTGTGTGTTCACTAGGCGAGAATCAAACTGCCACTAAATTTGCCAAAACGATATGATCACCGCTCTACAAACAACAAGAAAGTGTTCGTTCACAGATCGTCGTCGTCCAACGGAGCGAACGGCGTGCGCGATTGGCTCAGCGCTAAAAGCTGGGCGGTGCGGAGGAGGTGCTATAGGCTGACAAGTGCACGCCCACTTTTCGTTTGCCGCTGCTCGCTCGCTGGCTGTGCCTGTTTGACTGACTGACTGGCTGGCTAGCTGGCTGGCGGGTCGGCGGCTTGCCTCTTCGCCATCGGGCTGCAGATAGACACCAAGCCGTACGGCTGGGGCTGACACATGGACGGACGACTCCTCTTTCGGATGAGGGCACGACGCCGTCCGTCGGACGAGGCGAGAACGGCCTACGGATTGAGAGGAACGACAACAACGATCAACGAACGGAGACGAAATCTTAATTGGAGACGCTTACTTCGTTCGACGGTGTTATAGCAGGACAAAGAAGAGGACGATGTGACAGAGGGTGAAGAACAGAAGAACGTGAGGAGTCGCACTCACAGCTGCCGCAGGTCTCTCCGACCGGGGGCCGGGTGACACATTGAGAATTGGTTCCCGCGATGATCAAAGGAAGCTCTGGGAAACTCGAATCGCTTGGATTCGGATGGTTTTTCAAACTGACCTTCAATCGTCGAACCTCTGTAAATCCTTGAGAGGACCTCGTCGTTGGGCGTTCGTTCATGAGTCCGGATTTCCCGCAATATCTGGCGACTTGCATCGTTTCGTTCGCCATGAAATCCGCTCGCGCCGGTATACGGAGGTTGCAACTCATGGGAAGCTGATGGGGCCCGAAGGCAAATCATTCACTCCGAGTCCGAACTTGGAGATCTTCGGATCAACCAGCGGTATATGACTCGGGCCTGCGCTGGGAGTTTGTTGCGCTGAGGAGGGTGGAAGGTCACCGCCAAGAAGGATGATCACACGGGGTTGAGAAAGCGTTGATGAGTTGACGATGACCAGAGCACATTAGCGGACAGTGGAGCGTTAGCCCTCAAATCAACCGAGTTGGGGACGCAGGAAGACCATCTGCACATGGAGGAAAAATCGCGGGATTTTTCGGATCGCGGGACTTCAGGTTGATGCGGAATCCAGTCTCGTGGCTCGACTCTCAGGTTGTATTGTCGTGTTGTGAGAATGCTTTTGTCGATTTACTGGCTGCGATCCACACCGATAGCAATGGATGTCTTCGAACATTATCTTGACATACAACAAAGTGACGCGAAAATCAGCATCGCCGACGATTCCGTTCATCTCCCTACAAGATTTGCTGAAGATCGCTCGTGATAGTAACCATGGAACACACGGATCGATCGGCAGATACATAGGTCCTTAGATGGATGGATGGGTCGACCATTTCTCCGACAGATGAAGGAGGAAACGATGCGCGGATCGATGGCAAAATACTGCGCTTCAGTTGATGACTTGTTGTATCGACAGGCACCGATGAACTGAACTCAATGGAATCAAGTCAAAACTGATCTTCGAAGGGATTGCATCAGATTTTCCTCTCACGAGATATTCTGGGCTGGGACCCATCGACCCCCATTCACAATCTGGACAATCCCTCGCTCCTTGGCGCCTCCTCATTCGTCCATAAGCCGCTCAACACTCGACCTGAGTTGCTCATCAGATTGGAAGGATTCGATATCGGTGTCGGGTCTGCGAGAAAAAGTACGGAGAGAGACAATAAATCGATGGAGTTGACGCATCGTTTGACAGCACTTTAGTGTCGGAGGATCCATTCAACTTTGAGCAGCAATTTGTCATCCGGTCGGATTGAACTGACGCCGTGTTCCAAGCTTTCCCATTGTTCCCTCCCGCGACGCGTTTCTGTTTATCCGTCCATCCGTTGGTTCGTTTGTTCGGTCGGTCCGTCGTCCGTCCATCTCTCTGGTTGCTCATGCTTTCAGATGTTTTCAGCTGTTATGAAAGCCTCGGCATCAAATTCGTTCAGTTCATTACGCTGACAGCATCAATGTCGTCGACGTAAACGACAACGACACCGGCGCCTCGAAGAGCGTTCCCATTCCGTGACGAACAAAGCATGCGCTTTTAATTCCTCACTCGGCACTTCGTGCTCAGCAAACGGCCCTTTCGAAGAAAAAGTTTCGAGCACGGTCGCGTTCTGCGTTCGAGGCTTTGACACATGTCGCTGCTGGTCCTTCTTCTCGGATGTTTGAGCGGATTTTGTCCGACTCGTGATGAGCACCTACTCATTACATCAGAATTTTCAGCTCGCACACGAGAACAGCTTTCGTCATCGCGGGCAGCGCCGAAGGAGCCGCGACGGTGGTGGCGACGGACGAGCCACCTCATTAGCATGTCTTTTGGCAAATGTGATTTCAACTCGATCTCAATCTCAGAAAAACAGACGACACACTGTTGGATCAATCTGACAGGGTCTGTCTGAATCGCAGCGAGAGCAGGCTCCACTCCTCGCAACAACAACAGCATCAGCGGAGCAAGAACGGTGCTGGTAGTGCCGCAACAACAATGACAGCTTTGTGAAACAACAAGTGCTGTAGCTTCTGCGACGATGCTAATAAGAATTAACTAGCATTGGCAGAACGAACGGTGGACGCTGGTAATGACCATGGAGACAGCAATCAGATTCAACAATGAGAAGATGAAATGCCTGAGCCACGACCGCGACAAGAGGAAATAGACCTTGCTCTTATCATGTTTTCCAGGTGAAGATGATGAAGCTTTGAAGGCTTTCGACCAGATCGGCATCGCGACCAACGTTGCCGAGCAGCAATGGTCAAGATGTAAGCTCCACCTCGCAAAATTTCGTTTGCTTCAGTTGGGCGAGGAAACGCAGGCTGACTTCCAGACCTAAGTTCTCGAGGTCAATGCGAGCACGAGCGAGCAGAGTCAAGATGAATAGGTACTCTAGACAGCTCAGGGCGGGTCAGATACGAAAACAACAGCAGTTGATCAGGTGAGTAAGACTAAGGTCGCTGGTCCGACCGTGACTCTGAAAAACATCTTCCACGGGTGGTGGACGGAAAGCTTTGTCCGTCACTCAGGAGGTAGAAATCCCAAAAAGTTTAGGTCGAGTTGTTCGGTATCGAACTTTTTCCGATTTATTTTTCGATTTTCCTCAGGGCGCTTACAGTCCTCATCACTGAATATCACTTTGTAGTCGGGAATATGCATTTGACGAGGGGACGCTAGGATTGCAGCGTCTGTCCATCTTTGGCTCAAAGTTTAGAGTCGAGCCCCAACAATAATGAGCACCAACATTCATCGCTATCCATGCGATGACAATAATTGTCATCGTCGTGCTAATCATTAAACACGCGTATTGTTGCTCGTTACAATTATCTTATGATGGTTTCGTTGCGGGGGAATGATGTGCGCTGGTGTCGCACAGAATGTTTAATGATAAAAAGATAATAATGATGACGGGAATGGAAGTATCAACAATGCATGAACTTCCAAACAGAACTATTCCATCTGCGGTTTCGGTCTAATTCGGAGCGACCCTCCGATTTTGTCCATTCCGCATGGGTCTCCTTTTTTATTTCGAGAGAGCGAGTTCGTAACCCGACGCACGTTTTCCCCCGGTCCGAGATTCCTCCGGAAAATGACAAACCAGGCAATTCCGAAAACCAGTTTCACCGGCTCTCGGAACTTTTCTGCGGCGACAGGATGAAGCCGAGGATACGGCTCCGAGACCTTTTCATATGAGCAACTTGGACTCACAAGCTCATGTTTCGACGAGGTTGTAATTTTCGCTCACTGACCAATCGTGCTGAACTGATTTGCGGAACGCGTGTTTCGAGGAACGGGGTCCCAATCAGGCAGACAAAATAGGAGTACTGCATGAGTAACTCTCAATTCATTCATCCATCCATTCTTGATGCATGCCCGTCACCTTGAGAACAGAATCCCGCGTGTACTGCGTTCTCACTGCGCGCCACCCGCTCCCCGGATGATCATTATTGTTATCGCTGTAATGATCGCAGCGCATCGCATGCCTGCAACAAAGCCCTCTATCACCGGACAGCGGGCTCTCACTCGCTCCCTCAGTGTCTTCCCGGCTCGATGTTGTCTCGTCCATAGTCTTTTTGAGTTGCCTCAGCTAAAAATCAGAGTGCTGTATTCATGTTATTCACAGTTCTCTCCTTATGCAGATCGCTGAAGCTGTCTCTTGATTGTTCCATCATTCCTGCTGATGTCTTCATAATCACTCCAATCCACGTCATTACCATTCCATGTGTTCCGTACGTCGAATCTTAATTAATGATGCTATTTCATAAGTCATCCGAATTCAAAAGAGGAATGAAGAAAGATGAATGGAGAACTAGTGACTTGCTGATTGTAGAGGATGGACAGATTTTATTATTGCGCGTTATGAACGCCTGGGGTCTCCGTGGAGAAAAAAAAACGATGGAGAGTTCAGAATATGAGAATTTCATTGAGAATCTATTATTGAACTTGAGAATATCGCAATCGAGGAAGATTTTTTCAAATCATCTCCGCTCTCGCTGAACGTGCAGAACGCTGACATGGCTTGTTGCGGATAGGACCTTTCCTGTATATGACGTGATTAAAATTGTGGAAACGAAGCATAAACGACGAACGCGGAGGCGGAAGGGAGCAGAATCGGTTCTGTGATACTCAGATCGAGGACAGAAAACATTGCACCCAGTGTTGCCATGCGCTTCTCTCTGTCTTTTCCAGATCATACGCAGATGTTAATCACTTGAAGGCGTGTCTCGTTATTAGCGTTTGTCGGAGCACCGATCATCTAGTTCGAAACCGATGTAGAACGTAGAGCGCCGTCAGTTTGTAGTGCCGTTCGCTTACGAGTGTCGATTCGGACGTTATTTCTCCTTTCGAATCCGTTCTCCGTTTTCATGTCCCCGGAATGGCTATCCACTGCAGCCCTAAGTGCTTCCTGCCACTTGAAAATTATGCTCGTCGATTGGTTTGGTCCGAAAAACAGAATAGCTCGATTATTCGAGACGGCATGACGAATACGGGTGAATCCGGATGAGCTGGGAGATGCAAGCTGTGCTTGGAATATTTAACGAATCCTAACGCACCTGACTAACACTCCCGTCCAGCTCCTGGCTTGCTACTCCTAGGGTTCATTTCACGAAGCCTATCATATGCGTTCCGATCGCAACTGATGATGTTTTTGAGGTAAGTGGCGCTGCTGATTCCTCTAACAACTACTCACTGGAATCGATCTGAAAATAATGAGTTGTTCATTAGCGGGCTGGAATCTGTTCATGAAAGTTCTGCTCTGGACGAGATCCCGAGATACCATTGCCGTTGCCGACCTGAGCTGTGAACGACCTTGCTCTCATGCTGGGATAAAGTGACGTCACTGAGCCGTCTCCTCATTCGCACCGCATGAAAAAATCTGCCCAAAATAGAAGCTTGTAATTGAAGAAAGAAGGCATTTTGAGGTTCCTGAACCTCCTCGAGTCGAAGTATCGTCCAGCCTCCCGCGAAAATGGGTCACCCTAAGCCTTCAAGAGCAGCAGAACATAGATCTCCTTCGAAGAGCGACGAGATCCGGTCGCTTTTGGTTGCGTCTTTCAATTAGGAAGAGGCAAGAGAACTTCCAGCCGAGCCAAGCATCAGTGTGTCCGAACGGAGCTCTTCCATTGGGATTCTGTTCCCCTAGGATCGCGTCGTCGCGCCGTAACAGCCAGACCACAGCAAACGGTGTCCTAGGATTGTGCGAATTTGCATTTTGAGATTAGCATCGAACGGGATTTGCTTCAAGGGTACAGTCAAGCTGATGCTAATTGGCTCCACGTGCCCGAACTGTAACGATTACGGGTGAGCCGAGCATGCTCGAGCATGTTACGTCCCGAACAATGTTGCACTCTCAAGGCCACTCTCCGCTGACAGATCCACCCATGGGTGATGAAGGTATCGAGTATCAAAGTGTTTCACAAAATACATACTACTTCATTGCGGTGTATAGTTTGGTTGAAGAATAAGGTTGAACTAGTATCACTCTCGGTTCGATACTGCGGATAGCGGAGGAAATCTATCATGTACTGATGTGTTCTCGATGGAGGTATTGAGATTTTTCCACAAGAAAGCCAACGTCGAGCTCCGACAGAGCTGGAATCGAAAAAAATATTATGGAATATGTTCTGGTCGAGCGACAACGGTACAGTTCGAGTTTTCTTGGACGTGGTACTGAGCGCTGACGTGTTTTTATAGCACTGTGGTCGTGGAAAGCTAAACCTAAACGAGAGCTAATCGTGCGCCGGTAAGGAAAAACGCTCCCTACTTTTATGGGAGGCCTTTTTACCTCTACTCCTCCTCCTTGCAGTCAACCAACTGTTCCTCCTCCAGCCTCATTCATTCACTGACTCTATCTTTGCTTCTCTCCACATCAATCCACCCCTGATCTGCGAGAGATCCTACAGCAGGGAGCTTGCTTCGCTTGAAGAGCTCGCGGGTTTTCTGACTTGCTGGCTAATAAATTGGTACGTGTTTTCGCCTCCATCACCGGCTCTAACTTTACGAACATCAGCTTGCTTTACAGCCACTTTAGGACTTGCGTTAAATTACTACGAAGCGAATTCGACGGACGGCGCGGCGCAACGGGGAACGAAGCTTTTCGAGCAAAGGAACGATCGAGGCAGGAGATGTCTCTAAAGTTCTGAGGAGCGACGCTTCCCATCAACTTGAACGCTCACCCGAGTTCACGTCGTCGAAGGATATCTGTGACGGAAAAAGGTTCTCCCGGAGCATCACTTCTTCCCTCTAATCTAGCTCGTCCAATACGTTGGCTAGTGGACCCGCTACCTATAATCCCGGGCGCAGCTAGAGAATGAATCTCATACGAATCGGTTGGATTGTTGAAGTTGTAGCACTTCCAGGGACCATCTCCACATTTCTGCCTCTTTTTGGCACGCGAGAACGTTACCGAGCTCAACAGAGCGAGGACCAAGTGGGAGCGGGGCCGTCGGAGGGCAAACTGCTCGAAAGTGCTTGAATCCGAGCGGGGAAGCATTCGGAAAACTGAGGCACGTAACTTTGAGGAACGTTCTCTGCTGAAAAAGTTGGACCGAGCTGCGTGAACGTGTCATTCACAGTCTGAGATGAGCGAAGAAGAGTGCTTTCATGGGAACAGGCACCACAACTTTGAAATTTGGTTCACCAATTCTCCTTTGCACCTGTGGAGAGCTCCAATCCGGATCTCTCGAGTATCCAGCGGAGCATCCCGATCTTTGGACTCACTTTGAGCCCTTGAATTCTCCGTTCCCGCGAGAAATTCCTTCGCGAGTTTTCCGCCCGCGACGTACGAGGAAGAAAAACGGGGAAATTGGGAGTGAGTGACTCGCGGGGGTACTTGGAGTCGAGGGACACGCTCAATAAGTCAATGTTGGTTGCAGAGGAAGGGAGCAGAGCGGGGTCGGGGCGCTGCGTGGGGGAGCCCGAAAGAAATCGGTTGCCGAACATACTCGTTGCACAATTAACGAGCTGGCGCTCCATTCTAAATGTGGTTGGCTGAGCATCTTTGCCACCAGAAACGATCGCCCGCTACTTCTCATCCCGATGTTCGTTCTTGTTGAGGCAGAAACTCGTTCCGAAGGGTTTTAATGCACGCCCATTTATAAGTGGAGAGCTTGCACGAGATTGCCTCGCCTGTCGAGCGGCGGTTACCCGCCTGGCCGCCTGCTCGGTCGGTCAGTTAGTTCGTTGCTTCAAGGATTCGCTCGTGCGGCTCGCTCAGTCCCTGCGATCTCTATTATTTATTTCTTCTCGATTAATGGCAGCCGATCAATGAGAAGTCGGAACGATTTGACACCCGTGCGCTGCCTCTACATCCTACTCCTCGTAGCCCCTCTTCTCCTCCGTCCCGCTAATATGTATCCGGTCAGTTTGCCCGCCGGATCCGTGGCTGCTGTACTACGCCAGTGTGCGAACGAGAAGACCGCGGTGAGCGAACGACCGGGAGAAAGAGATAGAGCGCTGCTCGGTAGAGGAATCAAGTGTGTCTGTTTACTGAGAGCAAGTCTGCGAGCAACCCCGAAACCTGTAGACATATGTTCAAACGTGAGCTCGCTCCAAGCACGTCTGAAGCTCGATGACGCTGAGGTATTGATGAAAATTTCTTCCTCAGAGGAGAAGCGGAGGGGTTACGGCCACGCTCGCGCACGCCGTCCCGTGGGGCATATGGCGGAGCGACCCACCAGTGCTCGCCCGAGAATTCGCGAGACTCCGATCTCAGTGTTTCGAGGCTTTTGACAACAGCCCAGCATGAATTCAGCATTTCTTTGAATGATCCCAGTATACCTCAAAACATGAACGATGGCGAGAGTTTACGCGGAAAGTTGACTCATCCGCTCGCCTGTGATCTACCATGCATAGTTTCCGACAGCGCTTCTCTAAACTTCAGCATTCTCATCTCTTCGCTTGGCTGCGGCCTATCGGCGCTGCTGCTGTCGCTGGAATTCTGCACTGGAAGTCGCTTGTCGCGGCGGCGGCGCACGTAGCTCGAGGCAAAGCTATCACTCTATGCGTGGCTGAAGTTCCTGGTCGTATGATGGAGAGCTCCTGAACGAGGAACTTGTTGATCCTCAGCCCGCCGCCTATTGGCTCTCTATCCTACGAGAGGATAGTTTCTCTTGCAAGAAACGCGAAAGAACAGCTCTCGCAAGCGACGGTGGTGGCGGCGGCGACTTTTTTTTGAAACGCCTTCTTGTGGAACTAGCGTTCCGGCTGTAGCCGGGAGGAGAGATGGCAGTAGTGGCGGCGGCGGCGGTGGTAGTCGCACTGGTGTGGATATTTGGGCTCTCGACAATTCATCCATCTTGTTGGCAGAGTTGCTTTTCTGACGGGAACCACACTCGCATAGACACTCGCTCGCATACAACGAACGCAAGCGACCGCCTCTCCCACTGACTGGCTCGCAAGGCAACTTGGGTGTCGAGGCAAGGCAACAAGGCAGACCATGTGTTTTTTTTTTCAATTCAATTATGCGGACTCGTCCGTTCTCCCCTTCTGATGGTGTTCTCGTCGCTCGCGCGCGGTTTCTTCCTCAAAAAATAAGTCTCAAAAACCGAATTTGTCTGGCAGGCCGGGCGGCCAGCGATCGAGGAAGGGAGCGCGCGAGGGTGCTTGCCTGTTAATTTGAAAATTTTTCCATTTCAGAGCCTACCATTTCTACGAGACCGATGCTTGCGCTGGATGAGCCCCTATACCCGATTTTCCAAGTCGAGAATTTTGGCGTATTTTCCATCTTCAGGCTGGTTTCTTTATTTCAGGATAATTTTCGCGATTGTGCCCTTGAGTTCTGGAAGAATTCATCCGTCAGAAATCCGAAAAATCTACTTTCCCGACACCGCACCGGTATAAAATCCGATTCGAGAAGGAAAGGAACAAGATTGTCTGAAATCGCAATGTCTGCCTGTGGGTGTGTGTAGTGCTGAGGATATCTCTGATTCGTCGAGTTCCTGACCGCTTCGCTTGACTTGACACGGGACCGGTGACGAGATTATTTCTCAGCTCCTGATATCGCGATCGATATGAGTTCTAACTTTTGTTCAAACCTTCCTCCAAGAACAATCGGGGTCTGCTCCTCTTTCATCATCCAAATCTCGTTTCCCGGTTTTTTACCCTGGTGCGTGTTGATGTTTGCGCTCTGGACGGAATGCATGATGGCTTTTGCGTCTGCTACGGAAAGAAGCGCAGCAGGAGCATCAGTCAAACAATTCCACGTTCATTTGCGTCCGCTGTGATTTATTGAAACCACAACAATTTTGTGCCCTGGCAGAGGCACAACACGGACGTCGGGTGAAGCGGAATTGCGAAAGTGTGCGTTTTTGCAACTTGCCCATGTGATTGGCTAGACGGCCGGAACGAAAAATCTGAATCTCTGAATCTGCATAAGCCCGATCTTCTGATGATTGCTGGGCGTAGGAGCGCATGGAGACTGTTTTTGAAAGCTGCATCAAGCTTTCGGTATGGCCTGTGTTCCATTTCCAAATCGCGCATCAAGTCATAATGACGCACTTCTCGTTCGGGTAAACTGCAGCGATAAATGAGCTGCTCATCAGCTTCATGAGGAGCGGTAGGGATTGATACGCATGATACTCGATAGCCAATCATATATTCGGGAAATAGAGTTAGGAACCGCCTTCCATGAACTACGTTGGGCTCTTTTGTAGCCGGATGCTCTGAAAATCCGCCGGCGGCCTGTGGTTCCTCGGAGTCTTGATGAGAGGAATCCGGTCAGGAATCTCGGGGAAAGCGGCGCCTGAAAAGAGTTTTTCTCCATGATTTTCGATGCTTTCCATAGGGAAACAGTGTACGGATTCGTCTTCCTCTGGCTGAAGCTGTCTCTTCGCATGACAGACGGTCCGCCACCGCTGGAAAAGTCACCCTCTTGCTGTGCCGAGGTTATCGATGAAGCGATTGTTCGGTGAGGAAGTTGTGTTAAGCTCCGACTTGCTCCCAGCCTCGATCTCGTCGTCCTCTATGCTATGGGCGAGTGAGCAAGGACCGAAGGTTTCCGTCCCTCTAGTCCTCCGCCGCTGTTCACTCGCCCACTTACCAGCTCACCCACTTAGGAGTAGATCCGTGTGAATATTTACCCAGCACGCCCTGCACAATTAGCCGGCGTTCAGTTGTCCCAGGCGAATTAAGAGATGCCTCATAGTCTCTATCTATCAAACCGATCTATATAACGATAAATGAGCACCGCGCGGGACTCCGCATCCATTTCACCCCATCGCTACACGTTTTCATTTCGCTATTGGCTGCTGATATCGGTCGATACTCATAGGATCAGGGCATTGAGAATGGCAGTCAATGGTGGTGTGAAGGCGCGAGGACAGGCGAATTCGGTCCATGTGCCCGTGGGTGAATTCCAGAAATCCCTATGGTTCGACATTCGCAGGAATCGCGTCATCTTCCGTGGGCATCCTCCGCTACAGCGATCGGACCCACAGTGTGGGCAACCATGGAGTTCATTCCTGTCGCAGAAACGAAGCTCACGGAACTGGTTTACTAGACCGACATGGACCGTAGCTAGACTTTCTCGAATTTGACAAGCGCCTTAGAGCCCTGCGAGCGATTTATAGAGAACAGTGGATATTTTCCTGGTCTTATCATATTGCTGTGATATCACTGTGAATCGTAACATTCAATACATGCGGAATGAGGCGGGAGGCGTGTCAGAAAACCACTGGTGTGTAATGCACGTCACCCTGATATGTAAAGCATTAGCTAAGATTCTAGAAATTCTCGAAAACGCGAATCATAGGAACGGTTCCGGGCCACGAATAGGAAGCATATCTCTTGAGACATGCAAACTCCAGATTTCTGCAGGGCATGTCCTCTGAATCGTTTTCCCGTCCAGAGAAAACGTTGAGAGGATGACGATGACGTCAATATCATCTTGTTTGAAGAGCGACCGATTTGTCGAATCATGGATTTGAAAGAATCTTCAATTTCAAGAACACGTCAAGCCAGATAAAAACTCTTGATCGGTCATCATTTTTCTCAATGACAGTTCTAATGGGACGGGGATTTAGATGTCAGGGGATCCGACGATTGAACCATGTCATCATGTCATCGATTGCTCAGCTATTTCTTCTCGTTCTGAAATATATGCTGTTGTCAAACCCAGAAGGTAAACAATTTTGTGTAGTGATTTCTGCCGACGATTCCGCTTTCAATAAGAGCGTAGCCCCACGGAAGCTACAGAAAACTGATTCGAAACGGTCTTCAACGGACCATCGGATTCAAACGCACAGGGAAGTGGACGACACCAGCATCGCACGTCTATTGAGGACAACGTTGTTCAGTAGAAGCTCGTTACAACGAACCCGATGGGAGCGGAAAAATCCGGCTGTTGTTAGAGTATTTCAACAGGGTGAGCCGTCGAGTTCGTGTGCCAGAATATGGAGGAGTAGTGCATGGATATTTCTGCGGAGCCGCGTTCGTTTAATCATGCGTTATAATCCATGATTCAAATACAGCTAATGGAATTCACTCGTCAACTTCTTCGGAAAGTCTCTGACGGAATGAGAATGACTTTCGTGTTTCTCATTGGGCGTGAGGCGCGGCTTTCCGACAGCAGTAAGAAATTCTCAAGGCCCTCCACGGATTCGATTCGGATTCCGACGTGGAACCGCGATCGCTCTTTGTTAACTTGGAGTCATTGTTTCCGAAACACTTGATTAGAGCGGACGAGATTGCGCCATGCAGCGACCATTTAATTCGAAACGAGTAAGTCAAATCATCTAAAATTTCGTTTCCAAGGCAGTGATTATGATTTTCGACTAATTTTCTCTCGCTAGTGTTTCCCATCGTTTTCCTCACTTCCTTTGCGAGTCGCCACCTGCGACAAATGCCCAAGACACGGCGGAGCGAATCAGTGGCTAAGGGCTCTTAGCATAGCCATGAAACAGATCTCATTCAATTTTCAGGTTGCTGGTCCATCCTGTATTGGTGGCTGTCGCTGCAGTGGCCCACTCCACTTTGGGCATCCGTTCCCCCGTACGCCCGGTCCCAGCTTGCCCCATTTTTTCCCGAAGCTGCACATGGGCATTTCGACCCTGTTTCTCAAACCGAGCTACAATCCCTTCCGACGGACCAACCGAAGCTGCTGGAACCCATATTCCTCGTAGATTCCACTAGTCATTCCTTCCACTGCTGTCCCTGCTGGTACGGCGATCCCTCTCGATACGACGAATCCAACCGACGACCAGAGTTTTTGTGGTACTCTGGAGTTCCCAAATACGATGAGTTCATCTCAAGCCCCGTGGGTGAGTATTACGCGAAAACTATTTCATCTATCCGTGTGAATGATGTTTGTGACCACCTTCTGGGGAACTTCGAGCATTCGACTTACGAATGGCGTGGGAACCTCATCACAGTTCACCATCGCAGAACGTTTGGCCGGCGGAGGCAGAGAGATGAAAATTAGAATCTCTTGCAGAGGATGACCGTCTCGAGAGAGGATTGATGTCAGCCAGCAAGCCTTGACAGTAAGGATTGGTGGATCAAAGGGGAAAACACCCAGAAATGATCAAGCTCGTCGTCCCAACGGAAATTTCGAATTATTCGAAGTATCAACTATCAAGTGCTTCGTCTGGGACCACTGCGCTCTAATAAAATTTTCCTCGTAACTATTACTCATGTTCAGATCGTCGACAATTCCGGCGGAACTCGTTCCCGTTAAACGTCAGTAGTACAATATGAAACATCGATCCGACTCACTCGACATCACATGACGCAGAGGAATCTCCACCGGGTTTCCGTGAGACGAATATGTTCCATGCTCTGCATGTTTGGTTCCCGCTTCTTAGCGTGATCGGCCTCATTCCCTCGTGGTCCCGACGACTCCGGAACATGGAACAAGCTAGATATATGCCGGAATATCCACACATGTCAAGTAACTAAATAGCTAATATGTAGTACTTCTGATCCTTACGCGCGATCTAGATGCAGAGGGAGAAGTCAAATATAGAATCATTCTGCGAGTATCAGACTCTCGGATTTCCTCGCTGGAAGTCCCTTCTGGCCCTTCTGAACCAGCGCTCCAAGATCAGCGGAGCCGCTGACGTGTGACCGAGAGGGTCCCCTGCGCCGTCGAGGCGGTGCCCTGTGTTCCTCTCGGTGAGCAGCGGCGCTCCAGGAGACGAGCGTAGGGTTCAATCTTTAGCGCGAGACACAGAGATCGGAAATCTTCATACATGATGATAACCTCTCACCGGACGAAGTATGTACTTCGTGATTTAGTCTTGCAGTTTCGATGACGGCAGACAACGAGAGTTAGGTACTCGGAGCGGTGCATTCATGCGTGCATTCTGTGTGAACTCATCATGCACCAGGCTGTTACGGCGGAACTCACCGGTCTCTACCTCACGCTCGCCTCCCTGTCGGTGCCCAGTCGGCTCCCCAGAGGACCATCTATTCAAATGGAATCTGCGTTACGTGACCTGGCTAACTCTTGGCTCTTACTACTGGAGCTCTTTCAGCTACTACTGCTGCTAAAACAAGAAGTTTAGTGCAAGACGTAAGTGTACGCGGAAGCTTATGTTGTTCCCCCCCTCCTCCTCCTCCCTCGTTACGAGCGGCCGTCGCCTGGTGTCGTCCTCTACCGGTTTGAGAGATCAGTCCACCAGGGGAATGAGTTTCTAAATCCATTGGAATGAGTTTCCAAAACTGCGCCAGCGATTTCTGAAACATTCCGTGGCTCAGAGTGACACGAGAAGCTCATTACCCCCGACATCGCCGACTCTCAACTCTCGACCTCATAACGTTTGTTCGCACCAAATCAAAAACCAAGATTGTCCAAGAGTCCGTCCAAAAGCGAACATCGAACGAAGGTTCGATTGAGCGATGACACTGAAGAACGCGCATGGATCTGTTAAACATGCAAATGGATGGGTAGGTTCACCCTAAGTACAAGAATATAGGTTGATGGGTAGGTAGCAGTCACGATCTTCGAAACAGTTTCGAATCAGACCATGGATTCGATTGTCCTTTCGAGGTCTTTGGGGGAACGCTGAAAACAGACTGGCTTGAGCGGCTAACTGTCCAACGACTCGGCGTCGCTCGGCGGGGAGACAAAACCCCCGAATCTTCGTAAGGGTCCATCATCGTAACGAGCAATTCGTGTCGCTGTTATCTAATGTCTCGGAGCAGCAACAACGACGACGACGACGACATCTGGCCTAAATACGACTTGAGACAGCTCTTAGCAAAAACCCCCGCCTGAAACGACAGCGATGACGACGGTGATGCCGGTTACGAAAACGAACTTGTCGGTACCCCAGATCGGTTGTGGAGGAGACTTCGGGTCCTTCATCATCAGCGCCATAGACGGATACGACTAGCGGCAACAAACGAGAGAGAAGGGGAAGGACGCGCATGACGACGACGACACGAATGCCTCAGAAATGACAGGGTTCGTCAGAGAGTTTGGAGCAATTTACATCGGGAAGGAATCGTTGTCTTGATGTTGTTGTTGTTTAACTACTGTCTCGTCGACTCCAGAGCTCCGATCAGAACCATTTCTCATTATGGAGATTATTTGACTGTAGATTCAAACTGTGTGCGGGTATTCATCGAGTCGCTCGTTCTCTCGCTTCGCAAATGAAGTCGCCGACACCGCCGCCGCCGCCGCCCTTGAAGTCGGCTGTTGTGTGTGACTTCAGACTGTCGTGGACAAGCTGATTTAATTTGTGTTTGATTCCAGTATGGCGGCGGCTCTCTTTTTCGACTGCTCGGTCTTTCAGTTTGTCGGTCAGCCGCGTCGCGAAACGATGCGGGTGAGAATCGAACATCAAAAGCCAAACGCCTCTGAGATCCAACGTGGGCAGAGGAATCTTCAGCCTTTGGAGACCATATCAATGCATTCGTGGAGACACATTCGTATATCTGTAAATGTGTGTTGTCGGGGCTGGTGTTCGTGAAACGTGTTTGTATCGAACGCCGATTCGGTGGTGCGAGATCTGGCCCAATGACAAATTGGGGATCTGGCGGCTGGCGAAGACCAAGAGATGGGATCAGTTCCGTCACCCGTCTCGAAGTGCGGGAACCGTCATAACCGGGAACTATTTCTTAATAGATAGATCCCTTATGCATCGCTTCAACATCAGACGAGGCCACGAGATGGTCACGCATCTGTGTGTAAGAATGGATAACCAAGAATTCGTACTGCGTACTCACAATCAAGAGCGGTGATTAGTGATGCGGCATGTCCCGGTTTTCCAGAGTGACGAGTCAATCTAGTCGAGCTCGACCATGAGATTGTGTCTTGACGAAGCCAGCAGTATGAAAAGTGTCAGCTCGAGCAAACCGAAAGTGAATCAAATTCTGACCTATGCCCATTCCAAAACGCAGAAGCTATTCGTGTAACGGTCTTTCAGACGTACGGGGGTGACAGATGTTGGGTGTACGACCAATTGAGTTCGAGGGCGGGCGAGCAGCCAGCCGGGGTTTGAGGTAAGAAATCAGTGCGATCTGCCATTTGAATTAAGAGGAACAATTTAAGTTAACCACTGGTTTTCCCACAAGGCGTGTACGGCGATGATAAAAATCTTCGGCTTCAGACAACGGCGGCGAGTGGACGGCAGAAGTCTGAACGATGCTCACATTCAAACGAGCGACTGAGCGAGCGAGACAGGGAGAGAGAGAGAGCGAGCCAACCTTAGTCCGTCGACTAAATCAAATTATGTCCAGCGAAAGAATAACCGGCCGCGAGACGGAAAAATCGAAAGTCTTCAGTTCACGCTCACCGATTCTTTGTGACACGAAATTCTCCGCTCCCTCCATCGATAAGAT
Source organism: Neoseiulus californicus (assembly GCA_028455905.1). Taxonomy (NCBI): domain Eukaryota; kingdom Metazoa; phylum Arthropoda; class Arachnida; order Mesostigmata; family Phytoseiidae; genus Neoseiulus; species Neoseiulus californicus. The sequence goes on along the minus strand of JAMQGS010000004.1, from coordinate 8,525,551 downwards.
CACACGAGCACCGAACGGCCATACGGGCCATGAAAAGCACGAGGAAAGAAACCGCTAGTCGGCAATCATCTGAGTGCATTTGGATTCATACACGAAATCGCGCACACAATCCAAACATATTCCGATAGAATTCATTTTCGAAATTTACATAGCCACGTCTGCTCATCCATTCTAAGCGACGTTGAGAGAGAACAAGAACCGACGACTTCCTCCGAGTCCTGGCCAAGAATCGTCTGGCACGTTCACTACATGGAGACAGGAACTCCGATACTTCTGTATGACATAGTTTTCGAGGCCGATGGAGCCTCTGGCGAAATTCTCCGAGTCCGTTGCGGGCGAGACCGATTTCGGTTCGACGGCATCCAGCAGCGGATGAATGGCTACTCCGTATCGATGGATGGATGGATGGATGGATATGGATGTTGAGGTTCTGATAATGCGATGGTAGGAATTAGTCAAAGTTTGCCGTTCACACGCACGGTCGTCCATACACGAACGAATGTTGAAGGCGTTGAGGCCCCCATGCTATTGAACAGTGTCTTTGTTTCTCTGTAATCAGATGCTCGGTCGTGAGTTGGTCATCAGACATTGGAGAAGGAGATGCAGGATTCGGCCAGTCGGCTGGCTGGCTCGCAGACAAACGTCCAAGTACTTAGAAGCTAGTTGCTATGTTCCTGTACACGACCGAGGAGAAGGCGGAGTTCAATGGAGGCCTATCCGACGACACTAAACGACGAGCTAACGATTGCCAATAATTACGACGAATGCGCATAATGTTCCACGAGAAAGAGGCCCTCTTGTTGGCTTTCGTCTCGGATTCTATTACATCTCTGTGAGTGATTTTTACAGGTTCCTCGAAGTTCTCGCCTGCTTTCTCCCCTCGTCTACTTGGGCCTAACAAATTTATACGCAGCGTTCCTTCGCTCGATGTCGGTCTATCAGGTCGCATCTGACACCCGCGCGTTCTGCTTAGCGTCGTTCCTTCCATTCGGTTTTTGATTTCTGCGAAATGAAGTCGTTTTCGAGAATCGAAAGAAAAAATCTTTAACGACCGCCGCGATGTGACAACTCGACGTTTTACTGAGTGAAACTCACGAACCGAAACCAACCACGAAGTTGAATCCTTGATGTGGCATCAAGAAGTCACTCTCCAAATTCTAAGGCACCTATTTCATTTCGGCTCATCACGTTTTTGAGAAAAAAAAGATTTACTTTCGCATCGAAATCGCGCTCAAGCATTTCACATTCAAAACAGACAAATGCTGAAATTCTGTTTTCGCTCCTTTTTCGAGAAGAAACTGCAGAGCAGAGATGCGAAGGAATGCCATTTCCATGTTAACGTTGAGCGAGGGCGAAATCTTCACCCGAATATAAAACCGTATATCGCCGAGCATGATTCCATAAAAGCCAACGTCTATGACTCATGCACAGAAACTTCCCGGAGGTTCCGAACGGAGTTAACTCGGAGTACCGTTCGATCAAGATACCTCTCACTTCGGACATGTTTTATGGGAAAAGTTTCATAAACTTGAAAACTTTCATCAATCAATCACATTCGTCACTTGATTATGTGTTGAATGTTGGTGAGCAGTCGGTTTGTTGTCGCAGCAATTGTCCTCGACAAGTTTGGTGCCTCATCGCCGTCATAGATGTCCGATGCTATTTTGTTCAAATCCGAGGAGCGAGTCCGTCCTCACTCATAGATTAAACTCCTGGTTGAGGAGAAGCTTGAACCTCATCGACAATTACAATCGGGCTCGCGCCCTCCCGTTAAAACCTCTCGCTCCCCCCTCACTCCACGAATTCCCCCCGCCGCCCTGATCCTTGTCTGAGGCTGTTTCGGAGCACCTGTCAGATGTTATGAAATTATTGCCATCAACGACGAGGACACTGTTCACACGGTTGTTCGGCCGGCGGCGGGTCGACTGGCGGCTGCCTTGGTGGCAGCTTTTCTCGTTTGAATGAGTGCGCTCGCGAAGCAAGCGACCGATAAGGTGGTCCACAGGGACAGAGTCCTCAAATACATTGCATCGCTTTCCCAAGACTATTGGGTTACCTCGTGGAAGCTTGTTCAAGACTCGGTACGCTCCGACTAGGTACATCGGACATGGGGAAGCACGCCCCGTAGACGACGCAGGTGAGAGGCGCGTGCGTGGCTTTACAAAACGAAACAACCTGCGCTCCGTGTGTGTGTGTTAACATCTGTGTTCGCGATGTTAGAAGGAAAACCGTAAAACGATCCATTTGTTTTACCACTCGCTGGAGTGGTGGCCGAACTCGGGTAAAGTCGGAAAACTACGCGATTCGATCAACGTCGTGGATCACACAAACACCAGAGAAAGTACCTACCGGTCGACTCCGTGGGCCGTCGAGATTGTTGTGTCAAGCGAGGTATCAGAGAGTCTTCGTTCTTGTGGAACACACCGAACCAGGGGCTTCCTGTACGCGAGTCTCACACAAGTCTCAAACAAGTCCGAAATAGAGGAAGAGAGCGACTCCCGTTTCAGGCTACGTCGAATGCTCTCGAATTCTCCTTTCGAGCTTAACGGACGCAATCTGAAACGAATGATTCGGGTCTTGCTATGGAACGTGGATAGGTCACTACATAGATCAGCATCACGAGAGAATGCGGGTGACTGGTGTCTCTTTTTATAAGCATCCATTCAGATCTCCGCTCCGAAGGAAATTGGAGAGAGCTTTGCGTTCAAGTGGGATCCTGAGAGTTTCGGACTGAAGCGCCTCACGGACCACATTGAGAGAGAATTCAGAATTCTTTTCCGTGCCGCCGATTCCTCGCAATCTATCATCGTTTTAGCGTTTGGTATGTTCTATATCTATAGCATGGCGGTCCGGTACAATCGACGCGGTTCAGTATGATCGGTCCTGCCTAAGTTCAGCTGAGGAGGCGGACGCCCACAAGTGAAAAAAGTTTCGTTTGCTGCAAAAGGCATTTCATTGCTGAGAGGTGCAGCGAGTCTAGGATAGAGTGATCACATACTCACTCACATCACATCAGATCAACCCGGGGAACCTGCGGTGGGGGGTTGGAGGAGGGGATGTTATCACTTGGCCACTAAATGTATCTCTCTCTATTCCGCTAACTCCGGAGTCACTCCTTGTTCGGAGTAATTCAATTTTCTCATTGCACCGGGTCTACACCTGTCCGAGCTGCTATAGAGAGGGTGGCGAGATGTGTCCATGTTGCAAAACATTTCAGCAGTCGCCCCCATCGCGCCGTGAGCCGCGAAGAAGTTTAGAAGATGGCACAAGTCGATCGTGTGGCCAAGGAACAAACTCGGAAAACGGAGAACTCATCTTCCGGATGATCTTTCAACACAACCACGAGAGAGGCTTCCTGAAGTCCTGCGCTTGGTAGCAGATCCAGCCGTCTAGCTCTGCCGCACGCCATCCGCAGTCCACCCCGATGTTCTCTATGGCTGGCTCTGCTTAAAGGGGACGAAGTCAGGCGAACATAAGGCAGAATGAGGTAAATTGAGGGCCTATAAAGGGGACGAAGAGAACAACGAGGGGAACAATTTGACAAATCAGGTTAGAACACGGTCCTTGTTCGAGTTTTGTTGTCGGAAGATACGGCGACACGCTTTACTCAATCACTCCACCAGGTCCCACTTCATTGCTTGCTTATTCCTCAGCGACAACGAGGGGTAAAACGATTTTAATTTCATTTAGATTTATGGCTCACTTGCCTCAGGCACGCATTCATTCACTCGCATTGACTTCGCTCCCCAAACTCTTTCCTGTTTAGCTGATTGCTGTCTCCAGACTCGTTCCGTCTTGTGAGTATCGCATCTGGCTGCGATTCCTTTTTCTTTGCTTCTGTTCATTACTTGCGCCCCGTTTCATCAGGGCTATCTCCTGAATCATTTGTTCTCAGGATTGAATGAACAAGGGGAAAAATCTTGGACAGCAGAGTCGCTTCAGGAAGAGCAGCGTTGTTCGTCCGGAAAACTATCGGGCCATGAGAACGTGATACTTCCGGAACTGTAATTCTGGGGCGATGCAATAATAAAATGTGCTTTCAAGCTCATGCTGTGAGATCACTTGAACTTTGAGCAGTATCAAGCGCGGACGCCGAGCCAGACATCGCTCGGCGATCAACACCTCGTGTTAAGACTTGATTTCTGATGCACGAGGGAAGTCACTGGGAGGCGCTTGGCTTCTTCGTGTTTGATTTCTATCACGGATTCTTTCGTTCTCTCGAAATTTATTGAGGATGTAGCTGTTAGTTAATATCATTCAGGCAGTCAGCAAGCAGAGCAACAGAACAGTCGCCGGTTCAAAGGAACGTCAATCAGCCCTGTCGAGGCGTTGCCTTTATCTCGTTCTACCACCCGATGTCGACTCTTGCTGAAGATATCCCTCTCAACAAAATGAGGTTCCATTTCCCGCATTTCTCGCTCTTTACGGTTTCCACACAGCTAGCGGAGCTTCGTCCGCTATCTTGTTCGTCGATTCTTAAACGCATCGATTCTTCCACCTCTGTCGCATTTCACGTTACGTTTACGCGCTACGTTCTGAAGATTAAGATTCCCTATCCGATCGAGCGAAGACCCGAGTGTAACGACACTGAACGACATTCAAGTGCTTCTTTCATCTTCGCGCGTGATTTACGTGCTCCGCAGAAAAGCTTCACAGGCTCTACGAATTCGAGACGCCGTTTTTCGGATCCTCGATTCACTCCATCAGTCTGCGCGATTTCCACGCAGGATGTTGGTTGACGTGCGGATCACGACCTCCTGTGTTAAATCGCACGCAAGGGTCGCATTGCCCTCCACAAATATTCAGTGTTCTGTTTACGTAAGAATTCTGAAAGAGCTGAACCAAAGCGTCACTCGCACCCGTGTATCATAGCGATTGTATCACAACAGTACGACTCGCGCTGCGTTCGGCTGCCATTGTGAGACGTTCTCGGATGGGGCGTCCAGAGTCACGATCACAACAAGCGAAATCTCATTGACAACTCATGAACTAGTTGAGTAGATACAAGTCGCTTGGGTCCCGGGATCTATGCACCCATTCCTGCGGCTCTAGATTAACATCGCGATCACCGGATCACTGCGAACACACACACAATTCCTCTGTTCGTTTGTTCGCCTTCGTGTTCAACTTCTGTTATTCTGTGTGTTTTCTGCCCGTATATGGGAAGCGATCACCCCGCGATTCGTACGAGCCTAGTCAGAACCAGTTTCAATGGTTACATCGTGGAAATCTTGCTCCGGAAGAGTTGGAAACCTCTTCCCTGAAACTCGGCCGTACACAATACTACACTTGAGGTATTGAAGCTAGTGTCCATTATTGTTCCATAATTTCGGAGGTACCGGTTCTCGCTTGTCCTTGGTTTCGGGAACGTTCTTGCCCCTCCTCCGCTCGTGATTTGAATCATGATAAGTCTGCTACGAAGACGAGCCCTCGTTAGCGAAGCGTGACGTTTTTTCAACCTGGAATCTGCAGTCCTGTAGCGTCTGGGAAAAACTCTCGGCTGCTGGAAATGATACATATCTTCGAATCCCAGTCAGGTATCAGAGAAATTGTCCTAACCATTCAGGAGTAACCCACTGCTCTGGTCGAAATGTAGTTGGCTTCCTGAAACTATTTAACGTAACTCTTTGGTGACGTAAAGGTTACGCATCGCATTGGTTCGACGTCTGCCCGCGTCATGGCGTGAATCATTGGGTGAGCTTCGACCAAGTTTGTTTCGAGAGTTTTATTCCCGCGGAATAGCTCAAACGCCTCGCGAACAACAAAAGCCAGATGCACAGTTTACATTTGGCAAGCTCATATCGAGACCGAGCAATGGAGCGGTGAGATACTTCAGGAGTGAGCGAACCAGTCATCACACTAAACTGATCTCTGTTTCGTTATTGTTTGTTCGGCTCAACAAAGCTTCCCTAAGGCCCGGTCTCTGAACCTGGACGATCGGATGCGTTCCCCTACAGGAACTGGAAGCGCCGGCGGTTCTCTTCTTTCCAGATCCTTTCCAGATTGTGATCTCCAGATTTACTAAATCATTCTTTGAGAGAATTCGCTGCTCGGCGGCCTGCTTTTGTCCGTTTTCATTCGAGCTAAGCTTTATGTCCGACGAAATGTCTGGCATCTTTTAGCAGTGGCCGCTGCTGCCCGAGCAGCATCGGCGTATCCAAAACACATCGAATAGTTGTATTTACTCGGAAAGAATCTTGTTTTCGTTCCAGTTTCTGACATCAGTGCCACATACGTGCCGCCTTACATCGCTCCTGGCAGCCTAGGCAGTTTCTATTCGATATATCCTCGCGCGAATCTCGGATAAGAGTCCGTTTTTCGAAGACCTGAATCGTTTTCCCCTTGGTTTCGTTCCACCCGATACGGATTCGTCATCGGCCTCCCGTCGAAACGTGAGCCATGATTTTCGAGGATTCGGCGGGCACGCGGGCTCCTCGTTCACGCTTTCTTACTTTTTCTGACTCGCTGAAACAGATTTCCTCCTGCTCTTCAATGAAATCGAACAAACTCGTATGGATTTAATCTTCAATATGGGCGTGGATCAAGACTCCTCCCAACGTTTTCGTCTCTCGCGCTCGTTTGGCTGGTGGGTCTCTTCATTCTTCATTATATGTATACTGACTGGCGCACACGAAACGAAAGAGACATCTCAGACCGTACAGATGTGGGTGTTTAACATCGGGAATAAATCGCGGGCGTTCACTGTCGTGTTCAGTGTTGTTGAACAGTGAATCACTTCCCGTGCATGCGTTCAGATCCGATCATTGCCATCTCGTTATCGAGATATTGCTTACGCCAACGGAACAATTCTGTCGCTGGGAGTTTTTCTGGGCAATTTCGCTCGTTTTCGTCGACGCAATTCACCCGTCGCTGGCGTTTCGGACGGAACTCAATTTAGTCTTGGGAACTCCGTCCGCTATGAATGGAGACCGTTCCCATTGCTAGAAGGCAGGGGAAGGCCGTGGTTCGCACAGCTGGTTTGCAGCAGAGCTGGAAATTTCAAGACTCTCGAACGATGTATTATCCGTTTTTCGCAATCTCTACGATGTTCGTTGAGCGAGCCACAAACAGATGCCAAGATATGATTCTGGTATCCTTGCCTGCAACCATTCAGGCGGCGAACACGAGCGGAAAGCGGTATATGCCCCAGTCGGAGCTCGGAGCAAACGGAAACCTCCGACTTGCTCCCCCGGCATCGCGTTCCCAGCCGCCAGCTAGAAGTCAATGATTGGACCCAAACTTCAATCAGTCGCCGAGACGCCAATCATCTGATCGACCCACAGTCCCAAGTGTAGCCCAGCCGTAATGATCTGGACATTGTTCCAGCAACGGCGAACGTTTGAGGCCGTGTCAAAGTTCGTGTACAAGAGGCATGCAGGTAGGACTTTACGGTGTTCGACGCAGACAGCGTAAAATTGGTGTTTTTGCCTTCTCAAGCTGCAATCAAATGTTGTTTACGTGAAATTCAATGAATGCGGGCTCCGCTTTCATCCTGGCCGACGCGTTCTTCGGCTGCCTTTCAAAGTAATTGATTCCCTATCAAACGGAAGATGACGAAGAGGGGAAGATCGAGAAGACTATCAACGAGAAAACGACAGAAATAAACTTCCATCGGAATGCGGAGATGTAATCCCCCATTTCTCCTACTTCAACGACTCGTATTGCGTTCTCCGAGAACAAACATTCACCTGGTGGTCTCTATCCGCGAAAGTTCAACAGATTTCGGCGACACCGTAGAATGTCTTAGAAATTCATCGCGAACAAAATTGCTAGACCTGATATTCAAAGCAGTTCGCAATTCCATCTCGAAGCTGAGTTTCTGTCTACATTCGACAAGGCGCAACTCGATCGATGGCATAGCGGAATTCCGAGTCAGCTCCCGATATCTGTCGAGCACGAGATGAGGAGTCGTCTTCTCTATCTCGACCTCGCTTTGGGCCATTTAAGCACTACGCTAATCGGTGCTTGGCTCGATTCTTAATCTATGGTATCGTTCTGCTCGTATCGCTTCGCAGGGTATTTCGCGTGTCGTATCTAATCATTGCTGCTGCTAAGTAATTCAAATGCAGCAAATCCAACAGCGTGGCACCAGATCGTCGGTCGGACCACCGATCTTTAACAGAAAGTTTTCGACTTCGACGACGACGATGAACATCGATTCAGTGAGCTGCGACATCTTCTGTTGCGCTCAACATTCCCGAGTCTGACCCCGATCATCATCGTTATCTGAGAACGAGTTGCAAGGATGATACGAAACCTAGAAGCTCAAGGCTTCGCCAGATCAGTGAACGATACCGTAGAGATCCCACACATCGGGGAACGTTCCGCGTTCACAGTCTAGATTTGGAGGATAGGATCTACGTTGGAGAGAATCTAGAACCTTGTTGCCGAAGGGCTCGTCCCCATCATGGAGAGCGAAATTTTTCTCAAACCCAGTGCTTCATAGCTTCCGCTCGCTGAAGCGCGGAGGTCTTCCCGTTCCTACGAACCTGAGACCACCGCGATATATTTTCCGAGTTCCCACCGTAGCCACTGCCACTGCCGTCGTGGAGCAAACTGGTGGAGAATTTGAGTTCTCATCCCCACAGGATAGCTGCGGCGTCTCCAGAACTCACAAAACAGCTTTCGGTATCCGGTCGAAGCAGCCCACCCAGGGCCAAGCACGAATTATCGGCTCGAGGAGATAAGATAAAATGAGGTAAACTGATAAAAACAAGAGCAAAACTACATCGGCAACAAAATGGTGGTGGTTCTGTCGATGCACCGATTAAGCGTGGGGTCACTGAAGACTTCTTTGATGTCGACCGGTTCAAGCTAGCTGTTCTCCAACGCAGCGGAAGATCCGTTGTCGAAGGAGCGATTCATTGGAGCAGAACTGGTGTTCCAAAGCATCATCGCTCTGCCGGAACTTTGAATGAATTAATCAGAGCTCGATTCGAAAAGTACGCGAGGCCGTCGACCGTGCTGTCGGTAGTATCCTCCAAAAAACACTTCATTCATTTTCATCAAATAATCCAAATGATCACACTTTATGAGATAATTCAAATAGCTTCAACAAGACTTCTGCACATATTCTGACGTGGGGTACGTTCCAGCGGAGGCCGGTCATGGATTCAACCAGGATTTAGTCCCACGATAATTTCTGACTCTCTCTTCCAAGCAAAACTCGCTGGGGGTTCTTGAGTGTGCTCCGTATCACTCAATCGAACTTGATTCTCCACACCTCTTCTCCGAGAATTCCGGCTAAGGGCGCTGTTTCCTCTTTTATTGAATATTGGGCACCCGAGCCTGGAATGACGTTGCATGTTGTGGTTGAAAACCTCAAATCTGGCAGATAAGGGGCCTTTCATTCCCCATAGGCTCAATGTTCAAGAAAACTCCTTCCTCATAGGGTCTGATGCAAGAGTCCCTTATCTGAAACGCCCGTGCTGAGCCAGCCTTCGGGGTGGTCGTTGTTCTCCTCGTTTTTCGGACTAGTTTTTCGGACAAGTAGAAGTGGGCAAGCATTCAGAGCGGCTTTGGCGGCGGCTCAAAGGTGAAAACTTCTCACTTCACGACGAGAGCATGCGACCTCAACTCCCCCTCTGGCCACTTCGGCCGTACAAGCTGTTGCCTTGAGAACGATGACTTCAATACGAAATCAGTGAACCGATTACTCACCTGACAAGGAGCCACTGAAAGGAGCTGAAGACGAGCTTAACCACTACCAGAAGCTCCACTTTGAGCTATCGTTACGGAGGATGACTCGCTCAATCATTCCACTCCATTCCATCTGGCACCGTACATTTTCGTTCTGCACGTCACGCAATAGTTCTCGAACTGGGAGTAGATCCCACAGCGTACCTTCCGACTTCCAGTTCTTTTTCTGTCGAAGTTCGAACTTCGTGATGCTGAATCGTCCCGAAAAAAGTTTATCGGAGATCCTCGTTAAGGCAAGGAGTGAGAGCCTTGGGAGCAAACCTCCAGTTTTCTCGTTGCGTCCCGGAAACTTGCATCTTGAACGGGAATCGCCGAAGATTCAATGTCACGCTGTGCTGCTATCGTTTCCGGCATTGCTTCCAATCCTACTGTGCCAGTATTCCATCTTCGTGCTTCTTGGATTGCTTCCATCCGGTCGCAGAGTTCTGTCTCAGTATCCACGACGGCAAGCCATCTTAATCCCGAATGCACTCGCCTAACGTGACGGACAGAGCATTGAACGCGACGTTTTCGATTTCCTGTGAGACTTCGCTCGCAGCGTCGGTCGTTGGTAAACATCCAAGAAGAAAGAAAAACTGTCTGTTTCTTCTACCTAGGATGTGATTTTTCCCACCAATGCTTACCAAGACTCGGTGCCTCATTGGTGACGCTCGTGAGACCTATGTTAAAAAGCCGACGTCATTCCATGCATGTGACGGCTATCTTCGTCTAACGCCTTCAAGAAGACCGCTAACCAAACAATTTTTCGACTTTCGTTTTTGGCCTCGCTTCTTCGGCTGCCGTCCGCTTCGGTGTCGACTTCATCCCGTGACTCCTTATTTTCTGAATCAAACGTTGGGCCCTTGAAGACGCTCAATTTTCGTCGTGTTTTGAGAAGAGAAAAAACGCCTCGATGACGGATTGTTCCGATGCCTCTTCCATTCAGAGCGGTTGAACGGAGACAGGGATGCATCTCACTCCGATTGCAGCGTAGAATGTGTCCAAAAGATGGCGAAGAATACAACCCACCGGAGATCAGTTACAAACTCGATTCGCATGGTCAGGCTGTTCGTTATCTGTCGAGTTCTGCGTTCGGAAGCGAGTCTGCCACAGACTCACGTGTCTACGAGATCCACTTCACAGCATTCCAGAACTGTCCTGACCGAATCTCTGTCCACGTGTTTTGAGCCTTATCCATAGTGAGATAGTTCGGCTTGACAAGAAACCGGTTAGACCGCGTGCCATGCGAATTTATTTTCTTTGGAGCTTTGCATACAAGATGTCTCCCAAGGAACAGAAGGACCATTGTGAATAAGAGGTGCCCAGGTGAGGGTTCGGAAACATAGATTCTTCTGCGACAAAACGAGATTCTGCCCAGAAGAATCAGTGTCCGGTGTAATGGGCAGCGTGGAACCTGGGTGCACCCATGCCGTCCGGTCAAGTTCATCTAAATGGAAATCAATCTCCACGTAAAGTCCAGTGGGATCGATCTCGAAGCGTGAGATGAGCCGTCAGAAAAACGCGTAACAAGGAATACTTAAGACTAATGTTTGTCTTCTTATATCTTGGATGACCGAAGAATTTTTACCATCAATGAGCAGCTTCACACTGATTCCCAGTATGACCGGAAAGGCACAATCGTTTCTTGAAACCGGCTGAAAACATGACTTATGTAAGAAATCGATACAGGAATCAAGTTATCTAAAGGCAGCTTACGTCCATACTATCCATCAACCCGTCCAAACTCAACAACCATGCCTCATGAAGTAGACTACCGTATCTCGGAATGAGGGATCAACATAGAGCCAGATGAGACCTTCGGACCAACGACGTTAAGCTCAGCGCCCTCGAAATAGGCCCACATGGGAAGACGATTAAGGATGAAAACTGTTCGCGATCGAGTTTACGTTTTTTTCAATACCCAGGTATTGAAAAAATTGAGCTGTGACTTGGCCGCTGACCCGCCTCAGTTGCTCCAAGAGTTGGAAGTTTCATTGATTAGATTCCGCTCCCCGGAAGGCACTTGAGTTCTACAAAGTATTGAACGAATCGAACACATCGAACGAGACGGTGCTTCGTCGACATGAGTTTATACTATCACCACAGGGATGATTATGAACTGCCGCCTACTTGAGTGGAAAGGATGTTGGCCGAAATGGGACTCTCGTTGACAGAACTGTTACACAGCGGCGCACAGTGGTTCAGACTTGGAAAAAATTCAATCCAGGATCGCGACCACTCTGGTGATGACCGGAACATAAGTTCCGTGTCTTCCCATATGCTGGCGGACCTAATTTTGGCGATCTTCAATCCGCGAAACCGATATCAGAGTTCACAGGTCGAAGCACCTTAAAACCCCTAGATTCCGGGCTATTCTACACTATCTTCTATCTATATTCTTTTCTATACTCAGAAAAACACCGATCGGGAACACTCTCAAGATGGGCTTGAGGTAGTATAGAAGTCGTGCGCCAGAGAACAAATCTTTGAGAGCACGGCAAGGAGGCAAAACCCCTCACAGATTTTCGGGGTGGAAGTTGTGAAATTAGATTAGAGCAGACGTTCTGCTGTTTCTGAGACATGCTTAAGGTATCCTGGAACAGAGACAACTCGCAAGAAGGATACACGATTGTGTAACACGCTCCAGGAACATTTATTGCTGTCGTTAGACGGAAACTCTCAATTGAGGCAGAGGAGAACCTTAACCTCATCGCGCAGATCCACATTCTCCTTCGTTGATTCCACGCGCAGACTATTCATGTAGGGGTCTGAGGAAGCCAGAAGCATGTGCATCACATCGCTGTTGGTCGCCGAGCGGTTGTGCTTGCGCGAATGATGCAGTCGGATTTCTTTGTAGCTCTTGTTGCTGGCTTCCTGTGCCTCTTCGCTCAGGGTTCCGAGAGGCAGCAAAGCTTTTTCAGCAACCACTTGGCCATGCATCAGGAGACGGTGCAAAGCATCCGGCATATAATACCAGTTATACTCCTTAACATAAAGCTGCGCGGTGTCCGAGCAATACTGACCGAACTCCTTGGTATTGATGGGGAAATCGCAGTTGATCACATCGAGGATCACACCTACTCTCCGGAACAAGGTTTGGTTGACTCCAGTCAGCTGAGAAGTGATCTCTGGATCGGCAAAGAATCGGCGAGCGGTGTTTCCATCATTCGTCGACCCCATGCCCTGCTTCACGGCATCAATTCTAAGTCCGAGTCGCTGCCGAAAGCTCTCTTGAACTTCCCTCTTACGCCTAACCTGAGCAACTGCCGTGTAGGTATTTGTTCTCCACTTCTAGGGTTTATAAGGTGCTTCGACCTGTGAACTCTGATCTCGGTTTCGCGGATTGAAGATCGCCAAAATTAGATCCGCCAGCATATGGACAGACACGGAACTTATGTTCCGGTCATCACCAGAGTGGTCGCGATATTTGTTTCCATTTCGAGGGTTTTCTGAACCACTGTGCGGCGCACCTGAAAACGAAAGGCTCCATCAACGTCATTCCGAATGGCGACACCGCTCCCTGCCTGCCGCGTACAATTCTGAAAGAGCGAGACGGAAGGGTCCCAGGGCCCGGCACCGAGAAAGGATTATACTGCTCGCGTTTCCATCGAAAGGAACTCTCTCGTTGACCTTCCAGTTATTTAAGGCAAGTTTGAGAATCCTAGCAGGACAGTTACGCCGGCTCCAGCATCCGACGGAGTTCCTGTCCATCTTCTTCTATTGGTGCGCACTGAGAACAGCGATGGCTTCCCCCGTTCTCGCAATAGTCTGTGTCGCTTTGGCTCTGCATACTGCCAGTGCCCAGGATGCCAACGTTGTATCAGCGGTGAGCTGCTTGAATAAGTGGTGGAACACCAACAAGAATGATTTACTGGGTGAGTACACTTCTCGTGGCTTATCACTTGGAGAAAGCATTCGTAGAAGAGAATGCGATCGGAATCCTTCGTAGGGATGTACTTTGTACAGATATTGCTAACGATTTGATCCATTCTATCACCTGAGCAGAGCATCCGAAGAACAAACCTCTGGCGGCTATCATGGATAATCTCAGCGTCGAGTGGCTCTCCGATCCTTTCGCTCAGATGGCAATCGACAGAGGCATGAGCGACGTAGAGAGCACTCCGGAAACCAAGGAAATCGGCAAACAAGGATTCGAATGCATAGTGTGTATCCGTCAGTTCAAGATTCCACCGCAATGGTGCAGAGAGAAAAAACAGTGATGTGATAATAAAGGATGTGACTGAAACATCTTTTGCGTTTTGCTGACTGTCTCTCGCGACCTGTCATTGACATGGAGAGCGTGCTCGAAACCGCTGGGATTTCCACGCGAAGCACCCGCCACAGGTGCCAAATTGGCTGCGAAGCAAAAATGTGTTAAGGGTCAAAGATACTGTGGTGCGGGAGATCCACGGAATCAGCTTATTTTCCGGCATGCAGGAGTTGTAGAATGGCTCCGCTGTAGAGAAGCCAGCATCGGAGAAAACAAAGTTTTCTGGTGTGCGCTTGAATAGCTCGGGATTGAAGCGCCGCGCCGTTGGCGGAAAAGGGAGCTCGCAGCGGATCTCCGAACCCATGGATGAGCCCTACTGACTAGCGGATTACCCTGAGACAATGTTTGCCTCTACATGAGATTCACCTGCTGTTCTTCATCAGCTTCCAAGCTGTCGAAGATTTTCCTATTGAATGGCTTCAGCCAGACTTGTGACTAGCTATGCAAGAATCACTTTGAAATCTTCTGGAAAGCTCGAGCTCCCGACGCTCGTCCTAGAGCTCGCAATCAGAGAAACTCGAAACGTTCATGAGTAGCACTCAACGGAAACCCCGCCGGTGCATCGTCGGATCGGGGAGGCTCAGCGATTTTCAGGATGACTGGGGGAGGAGCCCCACTTCCCACAAGACAATGATCGAGATTAGAACGGAGGAAGTTGCATTTCGAAATAATCAGGCGCGTAGCGACGATTTTTTCTTGGGGGGGGGGGCCAAGACCATTTCTGCACTCTCTTGGGGGGGGGGGCAACGCACGATGATGCTGAGCTTTAACATGGAGCCCTATGGGCGATCCAAAAATCTTGGGGGGGGGGCCCCCTCGGCCCCCTCCCTGGCTACGCTAGTGGAAATAATTGACCGTGGTCGATGAGACATTGGTTGATATGGTCAGATCCGATGTTGTCTGAAAGTTAGGTCCACGGTGGAGGCATGCATAATCCACATACACAGCAGAAGGTGGGCTCCATGGCGGCAGGCATCAGACTTCCGGGCTCGAGAGTTCTTCGCTTCTTGCAGATGAACCCTGGCTGCAGTTAAGACCGCGACTTTGCAGGGCCCGACCCTGCAACCTAGTTCCAGAGAGCAGCTTCGGCCAACGCTGTGAACGTACAACACTCATGAATGGTTACTTTCCCGGTGCTACTGGGATACACTCTGCAGCGGGCGGGCCAGCGCGGGCAATCAAGGTCTAACCATCTACTACGAATACTCAGTTTCGCCGTGCTATCAGGAGGAATGCGTCGAGGGGATTTCTTGACAAGCTTTCACACACATTTTCATTTGGGAGGTTCGTATTCAATGTCGTAGATCCAGTCGAGATGAGCAAAGCATCGATCGTGTTAGGTGGAAAGCTGCTCCATGCGAAACGAGAGGTATCTTTTACGGAATCCGATGAGACGCGCGGGGATATGGACTCGCTCGATTTCCGGCTACCAGATATGAGATATGATGTTTGAACCGTATCCCTATTAATTACATCGAGAGCACGCTTCCCGAGAACAGCAAGCATCACTTATGACTGCTCAAAAGAGTCAGGTATCTCTAAAAACCGCATCCAGGCTGCCTAGGTCCTGAAGACACTACGCGTATCAGGATACTGGCACCCCGGATTCGATCTGATTGGAGGTTTTCAATTTCTCATATCATTAATATGCGGAGTGGACAGCTCATGGCGTTTGAGTTCCATTCCCGATTTCTCGAGAGTGATACAAATTGACTTCTCTCACCAAAAAGCGCTCTGAGTGAGGAGCGTGTTCGTGGCTCCGATGATCTCAACGGCTATCTCAAGCTTGAAGTTCCTCAGATATCAACAATCGTATTCCGCGATAAATGGACCCTCGCCGGTGGTGGTTACGTGCCTCGATATTTCCGCTATTTAAGACCGGTTGTCCGAGGGACTTCTCACTGCAGACTCCGGTGGATCGACTCGAAAGTTCCCCTTGAGACTGTGTATGATCAACAGTCATAGCCTCGTCGAGAATTTTCTTTTGGATCCGTCGATACCGACTCTCGTAGCTACGGATCGAGCGTTTACAACCGTTGGAATCCCCGATCGCTAGGACGTGCCTGTGGAAACGGTCTCCATAGATCTTGGCAGGCTGACTCGAAAGTTCCCTTTGTGACTCTGTGTAGTCGAAGACATAGCCTCATTGAGAACTTTCTTTTTTTCCGTCAAAGCAACCAATTGCCATGATGGAAGGGCATCCAACCATCCTATCTTCTTCCGAAACGAGCGAGGAGTGGGTGAGTTCTCAGTTTTAAGATTTAATCTCCATACTGCATGCCTCGTATTCTCGAGAGCGGTTTGAAAGTTCCCCTTGTGGCTTTGTGATTCTCCGCGCTCAAGCCTCATCGAGAATTTTCGGACTGTTCTCGACAAAGCAGCATCGCGGTAGGTCACGATGCACGACGACAACGGTACCCTGAGCTTGAAAATGCTCCGAAGAGGTGATTTATAGTGCTGCTCTGGCAGGAGTTGATGCTCCAGCCAATGGTCTCTCACACAAAATGATATGACGCAGGCTCTACTTCTCTCGGGTGAGGGATCTCCGCCTGGTTGCATCGGCGATTTTCTGCTTAGTGGGGTGAGGGATCACGCGGCCGTGAGTTCTGAATTGTCTGTGATATCGGAGTTTCTTCCAGTAAATAATATAGTTTGATCCCTCTTCACACTTGCGAGGAAATCAGACTCTGGGTTCGAATAGAAGCGATCCTACTGGGACCCAGCCGACTCCAGCATCTCCTCTCAGTGATTCATCCAGAGAGCCAGCTATACTTTTCCATCTCAGCTTCACTGCGTCCTGGAACTTATCGGTGTCCTTCGATCTTGATGCGAGCCGTTCATCGAAATGATTCGAGGAGCCATGTCGAAAATATCGCGATCTGTACGTGTATCTGTTTTCCGGAGCACTCTCCAATCCAGAGGTTCTCAAACTTTTCTGGTGACGGCACCCAGCGGCATCCCGAGCTTGGACTGCCTTGGGACATGCAGGTGCGGCACCCCACGGCAGTTAAGGTCCGAGACATGAGGTCCCGGGACTCCTTTGGCGTCTGCGGAGACCTCCCGGTGCCCAGGTGCCTGGTTTCAGTCGTTTTAGCAAGTTTTCCTCAGTTAGCCCTAAGAGCTGAGCAGCCATGATTAGGGGCCGACGGCGGGGAAGGCTCCGTTGTGAGCTCATGAGGGAAGCTGCTTCGAAACGTCGTACCTTCACACGCTGTTTTTTGTGTTGGTTTATTCGATAACGCTGTAAACCGACGGAATTGCTCGGATATTCTCCTTCTTGGAATTCCCTCCTGGACGTGGACATCGGTTGCCTCGATGACTCCCTCGAAGACACTGTAACTGCAGGGAAGCCTAGTGAACTGGGTCGGGACTTCGCTGCTCGGGTTCCAACACATGGCCGACCGAATCACTAAATGTTCCATCGGACGATTCTTTCTATCGGCTAGACAATAAGTAAGAAAAGAGAATCCAACTGACTCCGGTTAATAATAAAAACATTTATTCATTTGATAACTTCTCACATTCACGCTCTCACTTTCATTTCTGCAGCCACAAGACATAGCCCGACGCCCGGAGTTGATTGATATTGAGTCTCACTGAACCCGCTTTTCCGACTGACGTATCAAAGCATGGATGTTAAAACTAACGGAAGAATTCAGTCTGGGATCGAGAACTCTCTGAATCAATTGCACAGAACTTGCGACACGGGAAGATTTCGAACACTTATGCGAGTCCTCGTTTCGTCATTTCCTGTAATTTCCAAAACCATGTAAATTTTCAAGCTTAACCGCAGGCAGAATCCTGAATATTCTCCCCTCGTCTTCTACGAAGATTGTTGGGGTTGGGACGCTCCTATCATTTCCTGACTTCGGAATTAGCACGAAAATATAGACTGACCTGAATCATTGTGGCTCCCATCTGAGCGGGGCTCTTAGTGACATGGACTCCAGCCTCCTTAAGAGCTTCGATCTTTTCCTGAGCTCCTCCTTTACCGCCGGCAATGATGGCTCCAGCGTGGCCCATTCTCCTGCCGGGTGGAGCGGTCAGTCCAGCGATGAACGACACAACGGGCTTGGCATTGGCACCCTTGTTATTCTCCTTGAGGAAGGCAGCCGCGTTCTCCTCGTCGCTACCGCCAATCTCACCGATGAGAATGATTCCTGAAAATTACTGTTCGATGAAGACCGGTGTCTCTTTTTCCGACACTGGGTATTCATTCTGATATTCTGATGTCGCATCGGCGGAAGTTGGAGTGGAGGATATGTACCTTTGGTTTCAGGGTCTCTCAAGAAGATGTCGAGGCAGTCGATGAAGTTCGTGCCGTTGAAGGGATCCCCTCCGATTCCGACGCAGAGAGATTGACCGAGGCCCACATGGGTAGTCTGGTGCACAGCTTCGTAGGTGAGGGTTCCGGATCTGGAAACAATCCCGATTTTTCCCTTCTGATGAATGTGACCGGGCATGATGCCGATCTTACACTCTTCGGGCTGAAATGCAAATCATGATCATTAGATGGACTTCACCAGAAGTCAAACCGAAAAATATCAACTACTTATTGAACCCGTTTCATATCTGTTTATTTCCAAGATCGATTACCTTGATGATTCCAGGACAGTTGGGTCCAACAAGCCGGGTCTTGCTTTGTGTCAGGAGACGGTTCTTGACACGAACCATGTCATGCTGAGGAATGCCTTCAGTGATGCAGACAGCCAGGGAGATCTCTGCGTCCATGGCTTCTTCGATCGCCTTTGCGGCGACCGGTGGAGGAACGAAGAT
The DNA here is from genome assembly GCA_028455905.1 of Neoseiulus californicus. Classification (NCBI taxonomy): domain Eukaryota; kingdom Metazoa; phylum Arthropoda; class Arachnida; order Mesostigmata; family Phytoseiidae; genus Neoseiulus; species Neoseiulus californicus. Next base: position 8,506,827 of record JAMQGS010000004.1, on the reverse strand, counting down.
GACGGATGCCGTGGCACCGGTCTTTTCAACAGCTTCCTTCACAGAATTGAAGACAGGTTTGCCTAGATGCGTCTGCCCGCCTTTTCCGGGCGACACTCCACCGACGAAGTTCGTGCCATACTCGATCGACTGTTTCGAGTGGAAAGTTCCCTGTTTGCCGGTGAATCCTTGGCAAATGAGCTTGGTATGTTTGCCAATCTTCAGGGCATCTCGGGTGGTGGTGTACTGCCTCAACCCCGACACTGTGAATTGGGTCCGAGATTAGTTTTTAGAGAAGGGTCTCCTTCACATCGTTGCTTCGAATGAAATCTGAATGATACATGGTACAAGTGTATATGCAGTTCCAGCTCCACCCGCGCCGGTGTATTGGGGAACTCCTCCTTTTCGAGGTAATAAATGACGACATCGTCAACAATATTGCTCGCTTGCGCCACCAGTGCCCACGATGTTTATCCTAAGACTTCTCTACGAGCAGGCGCACCAAGTGGTTCGCTGATAACGGGACAGACTTAGTTTTCCAGGAGCGAGCACTCAAAGGACTATAACAAAAACGGCACACGTTCCAATTCCGAAGATCATATAGTCGGCTTGCTCAGACGTCTTGGCATTTCTGAATGGTCGTCAGGAGGTGACAATTTGGATTGCATCAGGTGTCCACCGTGATCGAATTATACTCCCGCAGAGTCAATGCGCGAGGAACGATGAAATTACATCCTCTGCCCACGTCAATATGCCATCATGAATCTGGGATCTCAACACAAAGGCATTGCCGGCTGATACAAAATATCTTCCGTAGTAAGTGATCGAATGTAAACTCACAAACTAGCGTGAACTTTTGAATTCTGAGAATCCGCGTTGTAGGAACGAGATGTAGGCATGCGCTGTTCTTTACGGTGCCCACCTATCACGTTTTCGCGAGAGCCACAGCCGCTTTGAATCGATTTTCGCGACAAACAATTCTATCCTGGCGCAACGGGTCATTGTCATCATTGAGAAGGCGTTTTTCAAGAGCGCGATCTAACAACCCTTCTGTCCTCCGAGACTCGATGCTCAAGCGAACGACCTGGAACGCGGCCAGGAACGTTCGGAAACTGAACTTGGTGCCTGAATGTCAATGTGACACTTTGGAGCCCCTCAACGAAAAACTTCCCTCCCCGTTCCCGTGACCTCTGGACTTTCAGGAGTGTGGACGATAAGGAATCCCCGCACATCAATTTGTCTTTCAGAATATCTTTCTTGTTATCCATGTCCCGAGAGCGTGCCTGAATCTTCCGGGAACGAAACTCCAGGTCAAATCTCTGGAAGTGGTTGGCACAGTTTCAAGGGTGGTTCAGAGAGGAAAAAATCTCTAGATAAACAGACTTCCTCCACGCGTCCTTGCTGTCCGGGAGAAGTCATGCAATTCTGACGGTGCTCGCTTCGGTAGCTCGAAATACACACGCAATAGTTCCGACGTCAAGTTTGGGAAACTCACGCTGAGCGGATCGTTGAACGAACTTCAAACCGAACATTTTCTACTCTTTGTTCTCTGAAACTATCACTGAGGTCTTCCGGCGGCTAAGAGCTGTGCAGCACTTTAGAGCTTTTTCGTCGTCACGTCGCGATTGTAACGAGCAGACGACCTGCGGCTAAATTGAGGAGCGGGAAATTCAAAATAGACGTCCGAAATGGCCATGAATTCTGCGTTTGCAGACGTTCCGTGTGGCGAGAAACACCGAACTTCAGTGTACGGGATCGTAGGAACATGGTTTCTAGAGGAGAAGTTCGGCAAAGTGGATGATCACGTTTCGGGTTCAATCAAAAGCGTCGGAGACACCCCAATGGACGATGCTCCCGTGGCCTAATGGATAAGGCGTTGGCCTCCGGAGCCAAAGACTGTGGGTTCAAGTCCCACCGGGGGCGGCTCTTTTTTCCATAACTGTCATTGTGAGCTCCGATTCAATCTGACCTCGTAGATTTCTACCAAATAATGAACAAAATCGAGAGTGACCCTGACGGAGTCCCAACCAATCAGCTCCCGGAGTTTGAACGGTTCTTCCTGGTTGTCATCGGATTAGAGGTCCTCGGCGGCGCGCCGCCGAGATGTGGAATGTCTCGTAAGGGGTGACTTTGTCCCTGAAGTTGCCCTTAAAATGATTCCTTCAATGTCAACCTTGGAGCTCTCGAACTTTCTTGATCGCGGCATCCCGTGGCGTTCCAAGCTAGATCTGAAGTACGCCTTGCGGGTGCGGCCTCCGTAACGACATTACGGGGATTGCCTCAACGGGGGCAGACCGACTCCGTATTCGCCCCTGTGGGCTTCCTCATCCAAGGCTGGTCGGGATTGTTTGGAAACATTGTTAATAAGTGTCCGAGTTCTCGAACCTCGCAAGGACTCTATCTTGTGTAATTCATGCATTCAGGAATGTAATACCGCTGGTGAAATCGGCTCAAATAAACTTTGAAATCACATTAGCATAAGATTGATGACGAAAGCAGGAAAAATCTTCCAACAACGTTAAAATTAGTAGAGGTACCCAATCAAAAAATATTCACACCAACGTCATTGATGATCGCATGGTAATAAAACAGGATCGTTTTCAAAATTCTCGCCGTCGTTGGCAGTCCCTAGATGAAAGGCATCACGATTAGACTCGGAGAATTATTGCGGTCAGCACGAACTGAGACTGCCTAGGATTCAGTAGTGTTCCCGATCTTACGAATTGAGCCACACCGATCAACTCCGGTTCCTCTAGCACTAGTTGCGCTATGAGTGGTTAGAGTTTATGTTGAGAGATTCATTCCAATGGGGACGAGTAGCTCATATCCATGTCTGCTGCTTCTCCCTGTTCGTGCGGATCCGCTCTCTAGTCAGAGGCTATGACTAGATACATTGCGCCTGACCTGTGCTCCTGTTCCACACAGCCACCCGTTGTGAATGCATTCTCGCAAGAAAGCGTCCGTTGTCCCCGTTGAGTCCGCGTGGAAGCGGACCTACCCCTCAAAGAGATGTTGTGAGGGAATGATCAGACTTTAGCTACACTGAGAAAAAGAGTTTCTCGGCCTAGCCTCATCGACAGTTTCCCTCATTACAAAGACGGAACTCACTCCGAAGAGAACGAACGAGAAAAACTCCGTCCGACAAATTCAGTCTAGGATGCGGTGGCGGTAGGGTTCGTGCTCGACTCGCTCTCTGTCTGCAGACGACGGTGGCAAGAGGGGAGGTACGGACGACAACGACAACATCGTCGCAATAATGTCCAAATTAGAGTCGCCATGACAACGACCCCGATGTCGAGCGAGCCCCGGCTTAGCTCTTGTTGCGAGAGAATTTAAGGCCTCTAAAATTGTCTCTGACTCTGCCGGAGTTGTCTTTTGGTTTCGTCGATCGTCGCCGTCGACAACTCCTCATTTCCAAACTGTAGAGGAGCCGAAATAGAACGGAACGGAAGATTCTTTGCGAACGCCAGAAGGTCATGCGGAGGATGAAACAGCGGGAATCAGGGCGCAAGCAAGATAGTGAGGAAGGAGAGCTGCCCGACGGGAATCGCTTTTGTGGATGAAGCTCATTAGCATCGAATTTGGCGCAATCCCGTCATCGTGAAATCCTGCGCAAATTGGCTTAGTAGAGGCTACACTACACTCGTTCGTCGTCTACGAGCAGAACTCCTGAGCCGAAAAACACTCACTCGCCCCCATTCACACAGATCGGATCACACACTAGCCCATTACCAGTTTCACGAGGGACCATCGGAAAGGCAACTTTCGATTCTAGATCGTCGCACTTCCACTTGTCACTATCCCGACAAGATTTCACTCGAGAACCTTCTGAGCTCTGAATGGAAGATAAAACGCTGACGGGAGTTTTTTGCCTGTCTGTCTGTTTGTTAGTAGACGATTGATGAGAATCATTCGACTTCAATTCCTGACAGACTTGCTCTTTTCTCTCGAATGAGATCTCAAGCCGGGCAATGACAAACGCACCTCCAAAGGTACACTTGATCGGATCGTGTTTTGTACAAAACAAGCTACAACCCGAAATCGCATATGGATAGCTCGGATTGCGGCGACTGATGCTACCATCCACAGTCGGAGATTCAGACTCGGTCGCGGAAGTTCCGATGTGTTAATCCAAGTCCCGCCATCGGGCGACTCCCTTGTCGCGATCGCTCCTCGCTCTGCTGCTTTTCATTGGCTACGTTATCGAGGGTTTGTGTATTCTGTGCGATGTTGAGATTTCCAATCGAGATTCAAATCTCACCAGTTTTCTTAGCGATCGCGGCACGTGTCCTGATGCTCATGGAATCATCGACCGAGTCGGTTTGTTTGAACCCGAATCAATGACGAAATTGGATTTCCTCGAAAAGCCAATCTCGTATCTGATACCGGTTCTTTATAGTTTTGCGGCAGTCGTGCAGAAGAAGCGATGAAATAACGATTGGAATTTCAGAATACAAAACAATTCTCCTTGAGTGGCTTAACGCACAAATCCCAGAGCATCGTAGCGGGTGGTTGGGTGAAGGCTCACTTGCTTGCCTAGCTTGCGCCCTCATCGTTCGATTCTCTGACTGGTGTTTTGTGAGACGTACGCGGCTCATGCGTGAGCAAGGAAGACCTCATCGCAAAAGGGATGATCTCCATCCATCGAGTGACTGACATGGCTCGTCTGAGACTTCTCTGCTTCGAGCTGCTGTAGGTAGCGTTCTGCGAAGAGAATTTCTGGCATTCCCCCGCTCAGATGAGCTTGCAGTACTCTCAATGATCTCAGACTCATTCCGAGACACGGTATCTGCTTCACCCGGAATCAGTCTGTCGACCCGCTTGGGCAAGGCTGACGCGTCGGGACTCTTGAGAGATGGGCTTGAGAACAATAGAGCGTGCCGCCGAAGCTTCCGTCAGCGTGCCGGATTACGCTTTTGATTCGGCTCCACTCTCCACATGAAACGACAATGCATTAGATTCAATATTACATGAAACAGCACAAGTTGTAAGCATACCTCTGCTGTCTTAACCTGGCTTTATCTTTATCGAACCCGCGTTTTCTGGCGTCGGGATCCGTAAGGACGCTAAGCGATCCAATTCTGACAATGAGTCCACAAAAGTGGGAAGGCAACGAGAAACGCTCGGAATCCGCGACGTTCGCGACTCCGCCGTTCCAGCTATTGCACCAAAATTCTCAAAGTCCACCAGCCATAGAAGTCAGGCGCTTATTATTCTCTGGTATATTAATCGGAATGAGGATAATTTCGGTGTTTCAGAGAATTTCTGGGTTTCTTTTTGCATCCTCATCCTAAGATGACACCTGATTCAGGAGGGGACATAGCCCAGCAGATACCGGTTACAGTTTGGAAAGTGGATACCGTCGAACCCTCCCGGCAGCAGGGATCGCACCGGCGACCTCCCGCTCGACGCAGCGTCTACATGGCAGCGTGCAACATTAGCTGCGCACGATTCCACTCGACCACGCAAGAGCGAAGAATCTACTATGTTTCGGTTTGTCGACCGATTGATCAAGCTTCTACAAGTCGAATTATCTCTCCCAAAAAATACAGCTCATGTGGCAAAGCTGGTCTGCGAAGATATGCTCGACGTGCATTGGGATTGAGAAGCACACTGACTTCAACCAGCCTGGCGGTTGACAGATCTTGACTTTGGCAAGCAAACACATAAGCTGCGTAGCGACGCTGACTTGGTAGACACAAGCAACTTCGTCGACGAGATCACCTAGCTAAGTCCATTCTTCAATCCTATCATTAGCACGGAACTTTTTAAGATGATCCCACACCTGCTCGAGCTCATAGTTCGGAGAAAATGGATTGTCTTCTCGGTGGGAGGATGCCCCCGTGTGCAAAATGTCTTGATTTTGAATCGAAAGGCTTTTTTCAAGCCACCAGCTCGGCCGTTCCCGGAAGGAGCTCAACGCTAGGGTTAAGATGAGCGAACGAATTGCGTGGGACCCACTCCCGATGCAGGTATCCGCAACACAGCCATGCGTGAGAACTAGAGTTGAATGGATGTTCGTAGAGTGTGCGCTGTGAGATCTCAAATCGCACGGGTTGCTGCTTTGCTTTCACTTCAGATGAGAGTTCTTTTTCCTCGTCGTGACAAATATTTAGTGTATATCCGGATCGTTTCTTACGATGTTACCAGGAACGTTTTCTCTGAAATCATTAGTGGGTCTCTGTGGCTGCTTCGCGATGCGTTTGGCCGGAAACAGAGCCTGATGTTGCGAATCCTTACCGAGTTTGCGAACTCTCGTTGGATTATGTTACCCAGGTAGTGTCAGTCAGTCAGGCAGCAAAACAGTGAGAAGGTCGGATACCAGTCAGTCAACGAGCAGTCATATCGTGTCAAGCGTTTGATCCCTGCAAATTGGCTTCCACTTGAGACGGGTGGGGAGCACCGCACGTGTCCTCAGATGGGGAGTGAAGGGATCATCGCCCGCGCGGTATCGAGACCCACTTCAAAGTCGTGTTTCTGCGGCAACAGGGAATCGAGAGCACTCGCTCGGTCGATCTCATCAAACTTTGTGAAACGTCCATCTCTTGACTCATGTTGTGGCAAGTTTCTTCTTGTCCTCGATCTCTCTCGCAACTCGTTGAGGTAGCTGTGGTCGAGAAAAGTCCCGAATTTTCCTACAAGTCTGTTATCTAGGATTTCTGAATCTCACGATCAGAGAGTCGGTGAGAACGATGAGGGAAGTCTTCTCCGAGGGAACGCAGGATAAGTTGTGAGCTAAGATTTGAGACCACCAGTTTTGAAGGCCCACAGATGAGATGCGTAGCTTCTACGAAACGATGCCGCAAAGGCTTGACGGGATCATCTTCGACCGAACGAATGCAAGGTGACTTCGCGGAAGTGTGAGCACAACTGACAATTCACTTTTTGATGAGGTGGAGAATCCGTTCAAAGCGAATCGGACGGATAAAAACTCACAGTCATTCATCTTACTGCCGTCTTGTATTCATCAAGCAAGCATCTCTCAAATACAAATTCCTCACCGCTCAACGGACGGATCGCAGCAGAACCAAAAATTTCGGATTGCATATCGCCGATGCGTGATACGAAGGCCACTTCCTGAAACTGCTAAACTCTCACTCGGACTGAAAAAACGAGCGCCATTGAATGACTTTGATGGATCCCGTTCCGGCTTGACCGGAGTGTGTCAGATTTGTCAGGGCCTAAACGGACGAGATCCGAGCCCATCAACGCGGGTTCAAACTCAGCTTGAGTTTGAGGGCAACGAAGTGCATTTCCCGTCGATGAGGATTAACTCGTGGCTCCCCATCTCAACTGTACAATCTTGAAATTCTTCGTTTCATGGGGTCGGAAAAAACAGTCCTCATCACAACAACTTCCATCGACTTAAAGATCTGTCTGGAATAATGCACTGACAGTTCTAGAGATCAAGAATCAGTCCCCTTGGCTCTTTCGAATCACAAGACAGCTTCTCCGCACAGTTAAACGAAGAACAGCAGAAGCAATTGGTTTGGCCCTGATTCGTTGGGTGCATCGCCCGCGTGAAAACAATCGCTAGATCCATGCGAATTTGCATCCTCGCCCGGGAAGGTTGTCGAGGAGAGCCGAGTTCATATAAGAGTGCAATGTTCAAGTCGGCTGGTCGCGATTATTCACGCCTGGTGCTGTTGATGTCGTGCTGAAGGTTAAAAGCGAACGATAGCCAGAGGGAGGCAGAGAATGGGGAGCGGGGAGAGAACGGGGAGAAAGAAGGAGGGACAGAGAGGGTGTCAGCGAGCCTGGCTCCTCGGTCACAACACACAACAGGACAAGAGCGAACGATGCCATAATGGATGAGGATCGTTAGACTCAATGGCTTCACGAGAGCAGCCGAGAGAACAGACTCCTCGTTCGCCCGACGGCTCGTTGGGTCTGAGCGAGCCGGCAGTGAAGAAGTTGGAAATCGTTCCGAAAATGGTTTCTAGGCTGGAAGCCTGGAAAAATTTTGCCACTCGAGCTACCAAAGGAAACCTCGCCATCGATCGTTCGCAACCGTTCGCCGGGAGGAGCTCACTATGAACTTGAAACCGCGCATCTCGCTCTGTGTGTCACCCAAAACAGAGAGAAAAAACGAATCGCCTACTTGGCTGCTCATAGAATGTCCTGAAATGCTCCTGAGAGGTCGTTCTCCTGTTGAACCCTGAGCCGGCGAAGCGAATCGAAATTTCAATTCTTTATTACAGCGAAACACGTGCAGCCATTACACGGATGATTCTTGTCTTGCGTCCTCTCCCCTACATTCTCCACCGCTTTCCTCCGAGTCACCCCGGGTCCCCACGGTTTCTTCCTCGGTTGCCTTGCCTTTCACCCCCCTCCCTCAAACCTCTCCCCGCCTGTCTGTTCGCATACCTCGCAAGCCATACGAGCTAAGTGATATCTGTTTGCATCGTCGTCCCGCTACGAGGATGATCCGATGACTGGGTACGACGTTTGAATTGCTTGCGACGAATTTCAAACAGGATTCAACAGGAGAGCGAGCACCTGTTCTCCTGGCTCAGAGTTATTTACTCTTGTAGAAGAAATTGTTCTCCTTCTACAGCACTGACAGCGACCAGCAGTCTGATGACGCCCATCGGTTTTGTCGTACGCCTTTCGATTGGCGCTGTGTCCATTGTTTTACAGCTTGAGCATACGCATGCGATGGAGCTAAGGATCGTCGGTCGCAGTTGCCCTCGATCGGTCGTAGAGCTACACGACACGGAATTTATTGTTTCGCTGGCTTCTTTCAGGTTGACTTCCGAGTTCGCTGGGCATGCGTCGCCTCAGCCGACACCCGACACCCGGAGTTGTTTCCCGAGTACTCGTTAGATAACAATATACGGGATCGCAACTCGTGAGCCAACACGCGTGGTGTCGTAACACGACTTGGAATGGCGACAATTGTCGTCGACAATTGAACACCAATAAAACCGCAAATCAGAAGTGGTTTCTTTACGATATCCGAGAAGACCAGAGTCGACAACCGCCATTAGACTACGGTTGGTGGGTGACGAATAATAAAAATAACCTGTCACACGGTCCCCTCCCTCTAACTTCAGATTAATTGGATCTCACGGAACGGGGATAAGGAACGAAAGAGACGCAGACTGACCGATTTCGCGAAGATCTTCAGAGGGAAAGTTAAAGCGACAGAAGAGAGAAGCAACAGCGGATTCCGAACTAAAATTCCAGCTGTCTCCGAGTCGGTGTGACAGCTGAAGTCGGGTTCTTTATTGTACAAAGAAGTCCAAATCGAAGCAGTAGGGATCCTCTCCATATATTTAGCCGCGGACATCCTACCGTTCGTGAATATTCGAGGCTAGAATCTCTCATTCGGTCATCGAGTATATGCAGTTATCAAGACGATTCCATTTTTTCACATGAGGACATGTAAGGAGAAAGCGGACTCGGATCAGACCGATTCCTCATGATGAAGTTCAATCGGTTCAAGTCTCCGCTGTGCATCCCTCCGCACAATTGACTTGACAACTGCGTACGATCGAATATTGACTTACAAGGAGTCAGTCACACCTGACTCAAACGGATCCCGATGAAAGTTGGCATGTGGGTAGTCCTCGGTGCCAAACTCACAAAGGGCAAAACATTTCTCAGGCAAATGCCGCGTTTGGTTTCAATCAGCCTTCAAAAATGCGCGTATATGTATGTGTATATGCGTATATGCATTCCAGGGGACATATACGCATACGAATACGCGCATTTTTGAAGGCTGATTGAAACCAAACGCGGCATTTGCCTGAGAAATGCTTTGCCCATCGTGAGTTTGGCACCGAGGACTACCCACATGCCAACTTTCATCGGGATCCGTTTGAGTCAGGTGTGACGTGTGACTGACTCCTTGTTAGTCGAACAGCAGTCGCTCTGCATGGTCCAGCACATCCAAACCTGGAGAGGCGTATGTCAAAGACGGTCTTCTATCTAACTTCAGAATCCAGGACGTGCCAGGATAGTTTGTACCTGTGAGTTCAGCTGATATCTGTGCATCTTATTAGACCATTCCGATGAGCATCGGTCGGAAATATCTCACTCGTCTATCGCGCCCTCGGCTATCGCGACCTCGCTGTATCGCGGTTTTCCGAGTTCCATTTTTTTCGGAGTTTTCCCGTTCCGAGCAGCGCGATCCTCCGCTACTCGAGCCGCCTCCAGAGGACGGCTGCGTCAGAGAAGGGCCGCGGAGAATGAATCTCCGATCCCGTCGCGTCGTTGGTCAAGAAATGTCGTCTCTTCTCGATTTCATTCAGCTACGCTAAGCCGCGAAGTTCCTCCAATCAATCATCGATGCAATCACTAGACCCTTGGTAGCTGTAGATCTGCGGAAAGGGTGTCTATACGTACCTCGATGTCGTTCTCGCAGAGTCTCAAACGGATTCATGAAGCGAAAACAGCGAAATAGCGCGGTTCGGAGATCGGGAATCCTACTTCGCGGAAATTCGTTTATCGCGGTCGAGTCTGGAACAATCAAACCACGATAGACGAGGGATGACTGTTTGCGACCCAGTGTTATGAACCTGAATATGAATCCAGACTTGTGACTTCGAAATTAACTTTTGTCATTCCCTCTACCGGTTTACCGCGAAAGGCTTTAAGAACGGGAAATATCACGCGCATAATCTCAAGTACTCACTTCCATACATCAAATATGAGTCCTGGAATTCAGTGCCGATGCTAGTCGCAGCATTCTACTGCCTGGCATCCTATCCAGCATGAGTCCTGAACAAATCATAACTTACGCGATCGCGATCCAGATTGCTGAATCCACGCTCGTACGGGCTCTTCATTCTCCTTCTCTTCTCAATCATCTTGAATATATCTGGATCATTCAGGAGCCGGACGATTGCGGTTCGACCGCTCAGTCCAAGGTGCTTGTTTATTTCATCAGGGAATCCCGATTAAACGGCCGATATTGAAGGTTGTGGGGAATGAGCACATGCAACAGGGCACCTGTAACGGATTCGGAGGCCACATGCATGGTTTCCGCGTATTGTTCAGAAATACGAACGAGTGAGCGGGCGGAACTCTCTCTACCGTTCCTTTCTGGAAGAGATCGTTACCTAATCCGACACTCAGCGCATCGGAAGCTTATCACGGATTCGATCCCTGGTGGTGACTTTCGTTGCAACGTGTTAACGGACGCAGGAAGGATAACGTTGGTGAATTTCACGCGCGGAGAGCTCGGTATCGCATATGATTCACAACAACTCTCTAGGAACCATGAAACCGCTATCGATCGTGTGTTCAGCGAGGTTTCGGAATTCCGGAATTCGTCAGCGTTGCATAGATACTCCAGCTATCATCGACGATATCCGACTCTTTTCTTCAAGCACGGTGTTCTTCAGTCTCGATTCAAAAATTATGCTCAAGAGGATCATGGGCCGTTTCGGTCATCTTTTCATTATTGCTATAGAATGTCCGGAAATGCTGTTGCCATACCAACTTTTCAAATATGAGATGGAGTTTCTCGGCCTCCCCATAGTTCCGTCTCGATCGCAACATCGGAAGCCCATTTTCTGTTTCCCCCAAGACGGAAGGCCTGGAAGCTTCCTGTTCGTTCAGATGATTTGAGGATATCTGGCACCAGACGCGTATCTCTCCGACCATTCAGTGATCTCGTTCACTGAGCCATCAATGACTCCAACGGAATCCCCGCGATAAGGATCCGTCATGACTTGGAAGCCCCCATGGCCCGCTATGCACCATCTGCGGGTCCCGAAGACTATCTAGACGCCGATATCTAGCCCCGAGGAACACATCTGGATCACCGGTGAGACTTCGGGACACAGTGCTCCATTTGCAAGCTCAATCTGGAATAATCTTCGATATATCGGTCATTCTTCATATTCATCAATTCATCAATATTATCGACATTTTGCTGCATTTGTTCATTCAACCAATCGTCGTTATTTTCCGCATAAACAATGGGAAACACCAGGTTTCAGAGATTTGTCGCGCTTGTTTCGTTGCCCATGTGAGATTTCCTCTCCAACTACGCGGAATGCTGAGCTCGCTGTTGTTAGGAAGTCATGAGTCTAATTGGAACGCATACGCCGTCATTGAGCAAGCATTGGCTCAGAGTGGATCAAGCTCTAGCCGTCTCTGGTTGAATAAGGTCCAATAAAACCGCGAAGGTGACATAAGTTTACGACGGAGTCCGTGTTCACACTTCGAAGAACGACAGGCGAGAGTGTAGCTTACGACAAGCCTGAACCAAATCTTCGTCCACGTGGCTAACCTACTGGCTGGCCTTGGGCGATTTCTCATGAAAGCGTCGTCATTTATTTCGTCGCCGTCTAAGGGGACGATAGTGTGACATAAAATTGAATCATTTTACAACTTCTGCGAGATCTCAACTGCAGTGCTAGGAGATCGCTTCTGCCGCCAGCGGATACGTAACCTGATTCGTTAAGAGATGTGTTGAGGGTCGCCCGAAACACCGACAGTCGCCGTCTGCACGCAGGAATCAATGGACAAACCAAGCGATTGGGTTTCCCCTCGGCGTCTATTTAGCCTTCTCGTCGTCGATTCCTTTCAGAAGACGAACGTTTTATTTGAGCCGAGATGCCGAAAGGCTGGTTCATCACAACGCTTCATCTTTATGGAGGCCGGGCTTCCTCAAGATCGACTCGAGCTGCTGTATGCGGATGCCTTGCGTCTCTTTGGTCTAAAAGCGAAGCTGTCGGCATGTTTCAATCAGAAATCTGGATAGAGAGTCTAATGAAGCAGACGCGCAGCTTCCATTTTGCTCTAATTTAGGTTGGTCTTAGGCAACCGCTCCGGAGTTTACAGGGGCGGTTGCGTTTGGAATGAGCGTTCGCTCCTTTACTGCTTCCGTTGACTCTCGGGCTTCTAACAAATGCTCAGTGCAAGCAGCTTGAATGCCTTTGGCTTGGAAAAGACCTCTCTTCGGCCTCGAAGTCTGTGTTAAGCATTTAACAGTTTCATGAACTCGACGAATAATAACGAAGGCTCGTATCTCCCATGTGTCTGACGCCAGCTCTGCAATCCATTTGAGTGAGGCGTTGAGACCGTTCCATGGGTAACGAGTGATAGACTCGGAATAATCCCCGCCTGGATTTCAGAAGAAAGGTTCTTTTGGATCTCAATGTGCGGTCATCGGCGTCGACTCGAACCTTGAGTAATGAAAGTATGCGTGGGAGGCACATCTTCAGGACATTTACCGAACGGAGAAGGTTCGTGGAGATCGGATCCGGATTGAATTCCGCGGTCTAGTCGCATTTTCCCTTGAGCAGTCTGTTCCTCAGTGTTCTAAAATCCAGCCCGATCCCGTGCTAGCTCGATGAACATAGTTCTCCGTAGGTGTCTACAGAGTTCTGGAATCAGTTTTTATCGCTGTTTTGGCGACCATTGCAGTCTCCAGCGCGATCTGAGCGGCTGCAGAGCTTGCGGTCCTTCGTTCCCGAACGGCAACGACGGTGACTCGGGTTCGCCGTGTCGCGGCATTTCTTATAGGTTCAACGGCACAATCACCCTGTGCGTCCGAAAATCAACCATCGATCCATCCATATACGTAGGTACGGTTGTCTTATCGCACAGAGAGCGGGAAGTTGGGGTTCAAGATAGTTCGTTCCACGAGTGTTGGTTATGAGCGGGTTTAGGCTGGTTCACTTTCTAGCTTCCCGTGTTTTAAACTGGGACGTTTTGTATCAAATTACCTAGAGTCTTGGTGCAGTGAATGAGGATTTCCCCGCGGCAGCTCCCCAATTCAACGTTTCTGAATGCGCCGTCCGTTCGTTTGCTGGCCCGCTCGAGGTTCCGACGGGGCGGGAGGGTAAGCGACCGACTGCGCAGGCGGGCGGGCAACCAAGCGAACGGGCGGGCAGGCGGTCGTTTAAGTCCACATTCCAAGCTTGCCCCGCTTCGTTGAAGTTGAAGAAGACAGTTACGCAGCTCGTACAGCTGATGATATTGCTTCACTTAAAAGCAGCTCCTCTCACAGATGGTGTGGCACTTAGCACAAAAGACTCGACTGCCGACGACACCACCGCGACGACAGACGATTTGAATTTTACCTTCGTTCCTTGCTTCCTTCGTTAAAAACACTCTCCGCGGACACAACTCAACGGTGCCGCTAAATTCATCCGTATACAATCATGAGTGTCTCTCGAAGTCTCCGCTCGTTTAGCTTCGTCGATCCAGAGCATCCGCGGAGCCGACCAACTCGCCTGATGCTCGGCGGTTGAAAACGATTGTCGCGACAAGACTCTTGACACTTTGAGTCGCATGGCGAATTTTGACGAAGCCATGTCAAGCTAGAAATGCGGCGAGCATTGTGCTCGACGCTAGGAAGAGTCGCAAGGGTTCCTTTGAACGTAGCTGATTTGTAGAAGCGCTGATATCTACCGCGAAGTAGCGACCTCAAAGCTAAAGCCACTCATTATGAGCCCGGCTTGGTGCTGTTGTTGTAGGCGAAGCCCGTGTCTTTTCTTTTCTTCCTCATCGAGTGAGCCAGCGCCTCCCATGCTTTCTGTTCGGCGGTCGAAACACTCAGACAGTCGGACAAAGTCTCACAGGACAAAGTGTGAAACGCCCTCTGCACCCGATAGAAAATCGCCGACGGTCTCCCTTGGCGATCTCCCATCGCCTACGTGTTTCACTTTCTACCGGTTCCGCTGTGTCTGAAGTTCCGCCTAGAAAGTCGCTAATGATTCGAATTGCATCCGATCTCGAAGACCTACCAAGGTACCTCCGCGTGGGGTTAGGAGAACGAGATTGGAGCTTCGTGTAACCAGAACAATCAAGGCAATTCGCAATCACTTCAACCGTTTGAGGAGAGATTTTATGAAATAAAATCCGACGAAACCCTCCCTTATTTCTCGTGAGCTGGAACTCCTAAGAGGGCAGTCGGACCTGTTCAATCGACTTCTCGCTGCACTGACCCGAGACCTAGATCGCCTGAAACCAGAAAACGAGGAGCGCTCGATGTCGTGGTAGCAGATGATGGCGAAGTTCACCCGACTATTCTATCATCTCGTCGGCGAATTCCTCAGTGATTCCCGTGATTTCTCATATCCTTGTCAGTCATTGAGGAAATCGATGAGCGTTTCCATATTTGCGGTTAGAGCTTTTGCACGAGACTCTCGGAGTTCATCCACTGTGAGACACTCATTATACTTCGTGAGGCCTTTCGAGCTTTAGAGTGAGGGGGACGAAAGTTTAGGGGTGAGGGCTGGGGTGAATGAACAAGCTAGCGAGCACACCCAACACCCTTGAGCACCAGAGTTGCCGGCGTCAAAGCCGGAGCCGGCACCAGCAACATGTTCTACGTTCTCGGTAGTAAAATTAGTCGTCGGGTTCCTTTCTAATGAGGCTATTCTTTGTTTCTTTTTCTCGTTCCCTCTCTCCCAGCGAGCACTAAAGCGACCTAGCGTTCAAAGACAGCGCCGCCAACGCCCCACTGCGGTGCCTGAATCTCGTTTAGCATGGGTTTAGGGCGAAAAACGTTGACTTGCAGCTTGCTTCGGTCTCGGATGCGACCTCAATCTCTTTGCTCTGACGCCGCCTCGCTCAGTGTCGGCCAGCGGCAGCCGGGACCGACGACAACCGCCGCCACCACCTCGTAATCTATTCTCTTTTTGTATGTCTCCGACGAACTTTGTTCAAAAGCCATCTTATTAATGAACTCTCATGCACTCCTGGCGACGCAGACCTATCTGAGCAAAGTTCCGGCTAAAGCTATATGAACCCATAACGATGATAACATATGATGACTACATGAAATCATAAGTTCTCTGCAATCTCACGACAGAGAGAGAGAGAGCCGCGATCTTGCACGAATACTGCACAGAGAATCGGTTGATCGTTCGGTTCGATACTTTCGATCATTGATGTGCGGAAACATTGGGAGCGGATTGTGAATCTTGGAGCCTCAGTACTTCCCAAGACCACAGCCTTCTTTCAATGTGTGCCCTGAAGTATCAACACGGATAAGCCCCAGCAGGACCTTACTTCCAAGCCTAGGTCAGGTTACTTGAAGATCATCAGGCAGGGCACCGCATGGACTTGAGGATCATCTTCGGCGAGCGCGTCCGACAGTCCCGCCGCAGACACACGTCTCAAGCAAACATTAGTACCAGTTACCATGGAATGCTCACAATACACGCAAAACCCAACAAGGGCGGAGCACACCCTGTTGAGCAACTGGCCCTGGTTTGGGCATTTGGAGCTGTCCGTAGGGTCATGTCCTTGCGCGGACTAGATTCTCCAAGGGACTCTCCCATCGCAGCAAACCTGAAATCGATTGCAGAGAAGAAGTCCATACGTCTTTCACGTACTCGGCTCCAAAACTGGCTCATCTCCTCCCACGAAACCAGGACGGAGTACATGGAGATCCTCAGCTTTCTGTATCCAGTAAAGGCTCCGCGTCCCCATGCCAGCAGGCATTCATCACTTGATTGAGGTTGGAAAACCAACGATAGATACTCCGTTGAGGAAAATTCCGATGGCCCGAAAAGAATGGACCGTCGCCAGCAAGTGGAACACGCCAAGAGCACGCGCAAAGCCATTAAGCCTCGTAGATGATCAAAAACGGGTTCGTCTCTCAGCACAGCAGAAAATTCTCGGAGGACTCGAGACCGTTCCTTGACTAGGCCTGCCTCTCTTGCCCGTGAGCAGTATTTCTCGGCGATTTTCAAAAGCCGACGAATTCCGATACTTCTCGAAAGCAATCCATTTGGAGAGTCACTGTCTCCAAATGATAATTGGCAGAAACTATGGCTCATTTTGTCGTCGGCGTTTCCGACAGAGGGAACAGTTTTAAAACAGTTCCAGGACAGCTTCGAGACAGTTTTTTGATTGAATTCCTGAAGGCTTTTGTTTCCTCAAGTTTGTCTTTTGTGACTACAGCAGAAATCCTTTGTTCTCGCGAGAGTGCACCCTCTCGTGTCTAGGCGTTTTGACGAATCCGAGTCTTGTGAAAGGAGTTTACGACATCTTCAAATCATGGTTTTATAACCTCTTCCGTCTTTTGCCTCTTCTGAAGGTCTTCCTCCCGATTGTGGCTAGGTCCGCTGCAAGGTACACCCACATTCATCCAATTTAGCTGACTACCTCTGTTGACCGATGGTTACGGATGGGACATTCGAAAGCAACTCTTCTTCCCTTTGAGGTTTTTCACTCTTAGTACTCTCCCATTCCGCAGCAATTGAACTGATTCGTTCGACGAAACCCTCTGACCTGCTCTCTGACATCCAACAAACGAAAGTTTCCCGAAGTTACGACGCTGATTGCTATTAGCAACATAAATGAGGATGATTCGAGCTCAATATGCCACGCAGGTGATCGAGGGGAATCTCCAGTCCTAGGAAGGATAGGCGCTCCCTTGCATCACTCCAAACCTTCTTCTGTAGGTTAACCGCCCCCACCTTCGATGGTTTCAACTCCGGCTTTCAAGTTCTCAGCTTCTGTACACTATGATTTCTACATGACCTGGTCTATCCTTCCCGAATCGAACGGCATCCTGCTCAGAGAAAGCTTGCGTAACTCAATAACTCGAATAAAGATGTACGACGATTGAAGATTGAGTTATAGCGCCCCTAAATGCTTGGTTCAGCTCTGGCACCCCAGAATGCCTTCGTTTCGAGCCCTGGATTCTACCGACCGCCATAGTTGTCTCGATAGTTGTAGTTGTGCACCCTTAAAGTGACCGCCCATACGTCCGTTCGCCTATTCGCGATCAATCGATCGTTCTTTCGTTTGTCCGCGAAGTGGGCGGCCAACTGGCGCTCAGTTGAATCTATTTAACTACTTATGAGAGACGAAAAGAACGCCAACTGTTCGACTACTCGGCAGTCGGCTGCTGCCGAACACTGGAGAAGACCACCCTAAAGCCAAGCGCACCCAAAGCCCTCAGAATCAGCCCACTAGAAAGCAGTCCACGAGAGAGCCAGCCTCCGAGTCAGGTCTTGCCTGGATGCCAGCCAGTCAGCCAGTCGAGGCTGCGATCAGTGGCTCCAACACCAACGCCACCCAAGGCGAGCGACGATCAACGCAGCAAACGACTCCTATTGGACTTCAATTACTTTCGAAAGTTCCCGCTGCGACTGAAAATTGCTCGCGTTGAGTTTGGTCAGATCGGCGCTCATCCTCGGATCCGTTGGCTCGGGTTGGGTGGTCAGGGCGTTCGTTTCATTTTCACACGTTTCGCACACTTTCGTTCCAATCGTTCAGCGAAAGCAATCGTAACATTGAACACCTAGGACACAATGCACATTCTTTGGTTATTGTCCGGCAGTCGGGCTCCAACCAGAGCATAAACATTGCTGATGGTTCGTACTCCGAATCGATTTCGACTTCCATTGTGGAGCCGCAGCAGTTCCCCGTGGGTGTCGCAGTTGTCGAACCCTTGAACAGTGATCCGAAATCTGATACCGATCGTCTCCCGACTCAGCTCGTCCGTTTCGAGTTTCTAAACAGAAGCAATTAATTAAACATCTTTAACGACTGGGTTTCGGAAAGGGCTCTCATGCGCCGAGACGAGATTTCTAGCTGATAAGAAGTTCTAGAACACTCTGAGAGAGATTGCTCATATCTGACAGAATAAATAAACCGAAAAGAGATAGATATCCGGCTGAACTCGGAGGAGATAACAGCGCTGAGGATGCTCACGAGGAGTCGTTTTCATCCGAGCATGGAATTATCCACGGGCGCTTGTTGGAGAGATGTCCAGTCCGAGGGTGGAACCGATTCCCCTCGGTCGTTCGCTCGTATAAATGCCTTCTCCGATGTCTCTCGCGTTCCATGCCGGACGATGAGAAGTGCATCGAATCGTCGCATGTCTGACTCCAATGGAGATAGATCATCGCGCTGCACCCTGGATGGAGATGGATGAGCAGATGGACAGATGCACGGTCATGCACCCAGATTCATGAGGCTCAGGGTGGACGGAACAACGTTCAACTCTTGCAACGCGTGATCAGCGAGATGAACTTGGACACGATGGATCTGATAGACCTTGATCTGATGACGTTTTACATGTGACTTGAAATTCCGACAACCTCGTTCCTGCCATTTCGTAGTATTGTTTCGGCTAAGGGTAACTCCAACTTTCGGCTAACCTATCGGGTGGGAAGTTATCGTCCTGACAATGAGTCAAACGAGTTAAGAATTCAGAAGACCCGACTTGTAGGTGTTTACCTCGGTCATGGCCGTCGCTTAACAGAAAACTGTTGTATCGTCATGGCCATCATCATCTCAATCAGGCAATCCAGATCGGCCGACATATGGTGCTCAAGCAGTCAGACAATCAGTCAGCCAGTTACTTGAGGGAGCATCTGCGCGACGCCCATATTCGCCGGTTGATAATCTTCTCATGGCAAACGTTGCAGCCAGTGCATCTTCTGCCTGCATTTCCTGTGTTTGTTACGGCAGCTAGTGCATATCCGCGTTGTTGTGGTAGACTTCGTAGGCTCGGCTATGTCTGCCAATTCGTTCGGCAATAATGATTGAAACTTGAGATACGAATCTTGCCAGCATTCACTCTGGCCACTGGGTGCTCAGCTTTAGAAAACAAGATCAACAAGTTGGCATACAAAAGAGCAGAATGCTCACTCTCTGTTGCTGTCTCTCGACTTCTCTCCCCGCTCGCTCCCGCCGGACTCTCTCACCACAACAAGGCCAGTCCGAACAGGAGGAGGTCGGCATCGTGAGTAGAGCTCCTTGCACAATGCAAGAATGCCCGATGTGGTTTGGGAGTTTTGAATTTGTTGCCAGCCTGCTTGCTCACTCGCTTCGTAGCTCGTCGATATGTCGTTTACTCGGTGGGTCGGTCGGTCCGCCGTCGCTCCTCTGAACTGTCCGTGCAACCGCCCTCTCCGTCACCCCCAAAGAGTTCCAACATGTCCGACAGCCGGAGCGCTCACATTATAGGTTTCGACGACCTACAGCATCGTAGGGAGAGCGCAGTCGCGGTCGATCGTCGTCATTCGTTCATCGTTGTCGCCACCGCGGCTGGTGCTCACGAAGAGTGGCCGCTCGGACCCGAGTTGCATTATGACGATAAAGACATCGACTGCAAATGGCCCTCGACGCGATGGTAATGAAAAGAATCGAGTTGAATGCGTTTTTCGACGTTTATTCCAGAATTCCCACCAACAGGAACGAGATCCAGTGATTGTCGGCATAGGAGGGAAGTTGTGACAAGCGATTGGAAGACCAAGACTAAAGGGTTGATTGGTCGGAGATCCGTGATAATCGGGTGTCTGTCGGGATAACCGACCCTTTCGAACTTGGTCTCGTGGTTGGCATGTGACAAAACCGTTATTTTAGTGTTTGGGACAGAGGAAAGGGGAAGGATATTCATTGGAGATACGCGAGGAATCCTCGACGAGATGGGAAGTCGGGTCAGAAGAATCGATCCTCAAATGAGACGCAGCCGCTGACTTGAGGAAAGGTTGTGAGGTAGCGGCATTGATGATTTGTCCGCTCGAATGAATTTTCCGTGATGAGTCTCTCCACGATGGCGTTCCTAGAAACACCGGAACAGTCTTCGACGACAAGTTCAAGTTTCCGTTCCAAGTTTAGAGCTAGCGGAAATCGTACTGGTAGGAAACTCGATCCGCTCCATCGACCCGGCTCCCTCACACGCTCAACACACTTTCCGATAGAAGTCAGTTCGCTGGTCCGTTCTTGGACGCTCTGCGAAGTTCCAGGGGCTTCGGGGACCCAGCCGAGCAGAGGAAGACCCCATTGTTTGACGAATCATCCGACCACGGTCGATGAGGATGACAAAACGAGGCTGCGAATGGGTCGCGGTTATTCCTGCCGTCCTCTCATTATTCGAACATCACGCGTGAGAAGGCCACCCGTAGTTGCAAGCTGAGACCACCCTGCGCCAAGGGCTGAACCGGTCGACCAACCTCCAGGCCAGCCAACAAGTCACCCAAAGCAATCACATAGCAATCATGTCGTTCCGCGTCACCCACTCACCTTTGCGTCCTCACCATGCGCTCACCCTGACAGTGAGCTGGGTGGTCCGAGCCCAGATTGTCGGCTATTATTATGTTGAAGAGCAGATTTCAAATATTTTGATAACATGCCAGATCCTGCCGAGCGATCTGAAAAGAGGACGGGCGAAGTCCCCATACGCTATCAAATGCTCGCTCAGAGAGAATCATTTACACTATTAGCAGGAACTTCTCCCCCGTACATCTTCGTCGTCGTTCTCACCGTCTCCGTCGGAGCTGTTGATTCTTGAGTCGCATTCAATTTGATGGCGTTTATAGCTCGATGACGTTGATTTTGACGTCTTCTAACGAGAAATTAGCGGGATCTCTCGCCTTGGCGCCGGGCAACACCTGAACGCCTAGGAATTCTCAACAAACATTCCAAACGCTGAGGAACTATGCAGCGTCATGAAAGGGGCGAAGAATCTTCGGATTCCAAACAGGGAGCGACCTTCAGATTCGCGTAAGGTGAGAAACGCAGCAATATCGGATTCGGAGACCCCCGATTTCGTTTCGAAGCTTAAAGAGATTTCTGATTTCGGTTTGATCGCGGCGGTGCGACGGGCTCGGAGGCAGAAAGCTCCGGGGCTGAAAGTCGATGATTTCGTCCTCAAAACGGAACAATGACGCACCCAACACTACGAGACCATGAAGGCAGAACACGCCATTGACTGACGACGATTACCAGAGCGGTGCTTCAAAGGGTTGAACTCTAAACTGAGTAAAGAGAAGAATACGCCCACAACCTGTAGAGTTCAAAGATGATACGCTCGCTCGTTAGGCATTCTGAGTAAGCGGTCTCTGTCGCCGTTGCTATGATGGTTGGAAAGTGGGATGGCGGAGAATCGGCCGAAGAGGCAGTGCACTCCGTCTAGCATCGGCCGAGGTCGCGTCGAGGCAACCCTCATTAGTATGAACGGTGTTCTAGATTCGGCAGCACTTCAAAGGGATGAGGCCTTCTAAAGTCAGCCATCTTGCTCGTTTCCTCAATGCCCGTACGGTGCTCGTGGCTGAGTAGGCGACATGCACACGAGAAGAAGAACAAGGGTTCCGATAGCGGGTCGTCTGATATCGGACGGCATCTACCGACGAAAGTCTAATTAGAATCAGAACTCGATACGGGCCGATTCAAGTGTGGTCACAGAACCGCACTGTGATGATACTGTGGTTTGTCTGCGATCATTTCTCTAATGCACTTCTGAATTTGAATCTGCTGTCAACTGACGCTCGTCCGTGAAAAAAAAATCGTGGTCATGCGGAAAAACCTCGTCGAGTAGGACTTCGGGGGATGCCGGAGACAAACTCGCGCTAACCCAGGTTCGACATGTCAGACCAAACCATGACTTCCCTGTGAACGTCATGAGCATATATCATACGGGACCGTTGTCGTATCCGTATACGCTTGCGGAAGCTCATTCCCCTCCGATATTCCCCTCTAGAAGCCGTTGTGACCATACCAGATACGGTAGACAGCGATCATACTTTCTATCACCTAGAGGCCAGTTTACGTAATTCAGTGGTTGGGGATGCGAGCTCTTCGGACTGGAATGGGTCCTAATACAGATGCTGTGGACCTGTGGATGGAAAAAATCTGTTGATTGAACCTGTGGCGCTTCGAAAGTTCGCCGCAGCATCATCCGAACGAGTGAACTGGGGCCTGAGTAGAACCACGTATGGATACGCTCACAATCAGACGAAGCCCCGAATTATGTGGAAACAGGCACGAAGAGGCACAAGAGTGTGGTCGTCATTATTTATTCAGGAAAGTCTCGCTCGGCAAACATTTCCAGCATTGTATGCCCTCGGGAATCTTCACACACATTCTCAATATATCGCTAGACGATCGTTTTGCGCCTCGACAGAGCAATGTGGTAGGCTGCTCTCCGGGTGGAGCGTCGAAGGCGCGAGATTGTGTCTCTGTTTTTCTCATTTTTGCATCCAAATTAGCAACCCCCGCGGAATTGAGTTCTTATAAACTTTGCAGATCGTACAGTTGGCCAAGAAGCAGACGAACATCTTCGAAGGAGGCTCATTAGATGACCGTACTGATTTGTTTCGGTTCTGAAGAACTCAACTCCTTGGGGACCGTAGAAACACTCTGAAGTTAACGGCCACATCATGTTCGATACGGTGGGAATTTCTTTCTCGGATGCCCTTTCGAAGCGGATTACAAGCTGAAAACAAGGTCCTCGAAACCTGCATCCGCAGGGAAATTCATTCTAAAAAACTCGCGCGTCGTCCACCTCAGTGGACGCTTCATGATCAGCACGCTTTGGTTCCGATGCTCATTGTCAGTGAAAAAGTTTTCGCATGCCAATGGGAAGTTCATCGGTGATATTTGTGAAGCGCACAATCATCTGATGCGAAAAGGCGACTCTAGGACATTATTGATCAGACGTCCCCCACAACACCTTGCGACTCGGTTCAGCCTTCTTCAGGTTCGAGAGTTGACCGCTGTGCTGGCCATACCTGTTTATGCCTGAAGAATATTAGTGCCGTCGCGATTCTCATGACTCCGTACGTCCGCCATGACAATTCTGGGGGAAGGTCATTCATTTCGGTTGGGGTCGATTATCCATCCGAGGTCGAAAGTCCAATCCCTAAGCTCTTCCGATTTCTTTAACGTATTTCAGCTGATGAGTTCTGTATTCGATGAATGTGACTTAGAGGGAGTCACATTTCGCGGCTCGTATCGCTCCAGGCGTCACCCGGGGATGCACGATCGTCCCGATCAGTCGAATGATGCAACTTGTACAGGGAGACAGTGACTCATCAGCGATGCAAGTACGAATACTCTTCCATAGGCCACAAGATTGAAGTTCACACCAGTGGACGGGTTGCCGCAGCAGTCTCTCGAGGAATTGGAGTTCTGATTTTGCAGTGTTCGCAGAAGCTCTAATGAACATTCCTGAGCGCATTTAATGCTGCCAGCAGATTGATTCAGTGTCCGAGCGCCGGTTCCCATTTCGACATAGTCTCACGATGTATGAGGTTGACGATGGGTGTCCGGCTCAAGAGAGTATCTTGATTTTGTACGAATGCCCGCAGTATACACCGATGCAGATCTCGTGCAAACATATGTAGATTGAGTCCGGAACCAAAATCAGATGTATACCCCGCAGAACAATACGAGCTACACACTCAATCAACGAGGCGTCTCTCACAGGCTGGCATTGATAACTTCCACCTAACTGAAGATCTTTGATAGTTAATAGAACGAACATTGGAGGGGTTAGGCGAAGAACACGTGTCCTCTGGAGGATATGTACGACCTTCCGATTTCTTCATCTCGAGATCTTGTAAAGCTCCGGATGTTCACCACATGCACTGGAAAGTTTGATCCCAACATGTCTACTGATCACGACAACATGTTCCGAATCGTACCGTCTGTCGCATCCATATCAACGTTCCGTCGCGGGGTTGTCGGCCTCTGACCAGAAAACTGTGCAAGGATCAATCGAGAGATGCGTCAAAATGATTTTCAGGAACGTCGCGGAATGCGTCACCTGACAATGAGCCTACCATTGTGGGAGCTAGTTTCTAGCAGACTAAAGATATCCTTTGGTCAGAGGCGATCGAAAATCTCGATTCGACTGGTTCTCATGAGCCGATCCGACTTCCAACTTAACTCTATCGCTTCACTCTAATGGCCGCGCAGAAAATCCTTGAAGTAGCCCCGCAGACTCGCAACTGAAGCACATAACCGCGCTGCTTGAGCCTGCGGAACATAACGACATGGTGCGAAGGGAGGCCAATTTGAGCAAAAAACAAAAGCACGCTGCTGAGTGCTTTGCCGATCCTAAAAATATTCGCCAAACTCATAAAGGCAACGATTATGCGCTAATAACGGCTCTCAGATACGTTTTACGACTCGGCTTCTTCAGGTAGCTAAACGCAATTAGGAGAGTTCGAATACGTCCGTAACAACGGAGCTGTTAACAATCATTCTATAATGGAGATGATGCCTTTTCAGACATGGGTCGGGCAACACCGGCTCCTGTCCAATTCGAGAAGATTCGACTACGAGGCATTACGACGTTTTACAACAGTAGCTGAACGGACATTTCATGCCTATAATGTGGTTTTAATCGAGAAGCGGCCATAAATTACTACTGGCCGTGTGCGCTCTCGAATCGCTTTCTTCCTATAACAGTTTTATAACTGATGCCGTCCAGCATCGCCACCCACTACTGCCCGGATAGATACACAGAGACACCGACTCTCGAGCGCAGGGCTCGGCAACCGGAAATGCGCTTGAACTCCCGGCTCTCCGCCTTCGAAATTCCTAAAATGGAGTTCGATGCTTCCAATATCCATCGACGAGTGGGACAGATTCTCCAACACTTGATACGACATGGATAATAATCGGACCCTAAGAAACAAACTGGATAGGATAGGGTAGGAACAACGACTTGTGTCGACTTCCGGTTCAGAGGAGCATCCTAGGCTCATCGGGCAGCGGAGTCTGGAGTCACTAACTAACGAGCCGCCAATTCTGGCCACGGGAAGCGAACGGACAAAGAACAGCGAGCGAGAGAGGGACGATTTCGTAATCAAAAAACCACAGTTCTCAACAAACCTATGAGCTCGGCCGACAAAAGCGATCGGGAAGGCTGCGTACCGCGTTAATAAGAACTCGAACTCAGATTCGAAAATAGTTGCTCAAGCGAGACTTCCGCGTTTGTGTTCGGCGTATTTGCGCTGGTTTCGAATTTTCATACTAGAAATAAGGAATCGACTGAGGAACTAGAAGTGAGGAAGACGTAACAGACAACGAGCGGTGAACGGTGAATGGAAGAAATCGAGACCTCGGCTCATCCCGATGACGTTGGAGCTCGGCACACATAGGTCGAAAACTGGATTCCTTTGGGGGTAACTTCCGTCCATGACTTGCAAACGAAACCATACTCTCTGCTCTTGTTCGGACAGATCGACGCCCTACCGGATCGCTTACGGAGATATTCGTCCCTCGGCGGAGCACTCTCGCATGGTATCACTGAGACGAGGCCTGTGCCCGTACGGGAAAAACTGGGATGAAGAGAGAGGAAGGAGTATTTCGGCGTGTGTCCTCTCGTTTTTTAGCATCTTGATTTGGCGACGAACCCGATTGGCACTCAAACCGTATTGAGCTTGAAATACCATGTGGGACAAGGCCGTCCGGGGTGAATGAACTGGGCTAATCCTTCTGCGTCCGGAAGTCCTTGCATACCTAGGCTTGCAGATATCCAAGAACAGAACACACAACAACAGCCACAAGGCGACCTAAGATGGACCTTTGTGGTTGCAGTTCCAACTGAACTGCAGCAATGGACCCATTGGTCAGTCTTAATTCTGCGACTGTGGCGAACGAGCGTGGTTTCATGTGAAGTCAATGCATCAATTTGATCGGAGCCGTCTGAGCTTGGTAGTATGTTTCAAGCCATCCCAATATTTCTCAGTCCGTCTCAGGCTGCGAGCACACGTGGGCAATTGGAAAATTAAGCGATATCTTGCTGCTCTTTCCCCGAAGGCTTCCGATGTCCTGCGAATTCGTCTTCAGAGCAGCCTAAACGCTTGTCTGTTTGCTGATGCGCTTTTGTCTGATGGACACTCGGACGCTCTGGCTCTTTGTCGTTCGACGACCAACCCGGACGAATGGACGATTCGGGCTGAGAACCTAATTGTTCCGTTTAAAGGCGACCTGATTGGGAAAACCTTGACTGGCACCGTGTAGAGCGACCTCGTCGTCTTCGTGAGTCAGATTGTAATTCGCTATTCTGCTGAAACCGCACTTAGAACGTGGCTAACCCGAAACTCATAACCGGTATCAGAGGGAGGATGCAGGAGCAGTCGAGACAGTTCTGACTGATTCATGTTGTCTCTTTGCTTCTCTCGATGTCTCTCTCTTCCTAACCTGCCGCTGATGTCGAGGGGTTGTTTTTTTGTCGTGTCGAGCTGGTGGCCGTTTTCGTCGCGGCTCTCTTTCGTCGCGAGTTGGACTTTGCTGAGAGCGTAATTAGTCCTCAAACTCGATGCGACAGGATTCTGGAGTGGCGCACGACGCTCGATCGTTTTCAAGTTTGGTTGAGGCTTGAAAAGCCCAACGAGGCTCCGTCGAGTGAGCATTGTTTTCGTTGGACGTCTTCACAGCTATGCTCAGTAGACCTCAGCCTAATGAGCGGCGTACTGTGTGGGTGATGTTGCCTTTCCCTCTGGTCATCTTGGTCGCCGCAGTGGTTGATTGTTAGAGTTTTCTCAGAGTTAGCACCCAGACTGAAATGCGAAATCTGGATTCCGTTTGAGGAATTCAAGCATGAAATTGGTCCCGTACTTGGCACCGATCCTCGCGTTTGATGCAAGCGGCCGGTCCCACTCAGCACTGGTGAGATTTCACTGAACATGGATAGTTCGTTATCAATTTAGGCGTCTCGCTCAAGACTAATATCTTTCGAATGGTCTTCTTCGACGGAACGGTCGGCAGTCTAAACGTCTCCGTTTACACTGTCTTTAGTCGGCCCAGTCGCATGGGACACGAACAGAAACTTCCTCTCCAACAATCACTCATCTCCGAATTTCTCAATCCTAGGGCTTTCTCTTATAGAGGACGCTTTCGGCAGAGAGTGTTCTCCAGGAGTTGAATGATTCAGAGTGGGATCCATGCTTCCTAAACTTCTCGCTCGGCGTCGGTCGATGTCCACGATGCGCAAAATGGGTGTAGTCCCCGACTATCAGGATGGTTACGGGGCTCGGAAAAAGTCGCACTCCAGTTGGATTTTCGGCGCGAGAATGGGTTCAGAACAGAGTAACATCCCCAGTCGAGTTCAGGTCCCTTTCGAAGCCTATTGCTGGGTTCCGTTCGCGATTTAAATGTTCAGATCGAGAGCTGAGCCAGGATCCTACAAAAGGACTGCACATGAGAGATCATAGACGATTGCTCGGTCCCGACTTTCAGAACCTCGCTGATGCAACTTTCGAGATCGCCGACTGCGGAATCTATCGGAAGGCTCGCCTCGAGAATGTGATTTCACTGCGGTCTGATTCTGCTCCCTCGCTGACTGGTTGGTGGGCAGCCGGGTGGGCTCATATCTGTCTTTGTTAAAACTAGAGGAAAGACACGTCACGTCGTTAGCGAAGCTGGAAGCAGATAGATTTGTATTCTTCGTTCTCGTCCGCTTGTGAAGCCGTTTGGCGACGAAGTTATGTGCATCTTCCAACACCCTCCCGTGCACATGACCGGTTCGCTCAATATAGACCCAACCTTTCCCGGCACTTGTTGAATTTCTGGGCCGCGAGTCATTCGTTGAGATATCCACGATCATGTCCTCTGTCGGGATGTACTTGATCTTTACCAATCCTTCCGTTACCATGTCCCGGATAAAATCGCATCATCTTTCGGATTCCTTCCGGGTTGAGGTGATCTAGCCTCCTGTGCCACATTTCATACGTCCCCGAAGTTCTCTCTGCCGACAAGAAACTTCCCGGGTCAGTACGTCCCCGAGGTTCTCTCTGCCGACAAGCAACTTCCCGGACCAGTACGTCCCCGAAGTTCTCTCTGCCGACAAGCAACTTCCCGGACCAGTACGTCCCCGAAGTTCTCTCTGCCGACAAGCAACTTCCCGGACCAGTCCCTCCACTCACCCCCGGACCGTCATCACCAGTCTCCTTGTCTGCCCCCGGACTATCCGCACGAGTCTCCTGGCTCGCCCCCAGACCTGCAACCGTCCCCTCGCTCGCCTCCGGGCAGCTCCGTACCGGACTAGCTCCCAGGCGAGTCTCCAGACTTGCGGTCCCCGGGCGACACCCCAGACTTGAGCGGATCCCCGGGTGAGCTCCAGGACTTTCCTGAACGTGTGACGATAGCGCTCTCAAAGTGCATTGCTCAAGGCGGTACAGACCAATGCTCGAGCAGATGGCGACGGCACACACAACGTCACTCGCATCTCTCACCTCACATCGCTTTCCACAGAAAACGACGCGCAATCCTTTTTCAGAAAGCTGTTTTACCGACATCAGGTTGACGGTGAGCTGCGGTACGTACAGAACTCCTTGCAGCCGCGTTGGCTGTCTGATTCCGTTCACACACAGCTCGATCGTCACGTCGCCGGTGCCTTCACACCTCAAATTTTCATCATTAGCAGTGGCCACCGCCCGATTCTTGTGGTCTTGATTGAGAGCTACGAAAAGTTCTTTTTGCCACGTCATGTGCACGCTGGCACCTGAATCGACGAACCATTCTGAGGATCTAGACAACGATGATATATCCGAACACTTCAAGACTCGCTCGAACTGCGCTGTGGCGCTTTCAGATGCATCCTTCCCTGCTGTTTCATAGACCTTGGCCACTCTGCTTTGTTCTTCATCTGAACTGCATTCTATTCTTTTATGACCGGTTTTTCCGCACCTGAAACATTTTCCTCTGAACGGCGCACCCCCTCCTAGCCTGAAATTTTCCTTGTAGGTTACTCGCCTACCCGCGAGCGCACTCTCGCGCTTCTGGGAGTCGAGCCTTGTTGCTTCGCTTAGAAGTCTTTCTTTAACGAAGTCAGTAGTGATGTTATCGCGAGAGGATATGCTTTGAATCAGGGGAGTGAAGTCTTCGGGCAATTTCATCAAGATTAGCCCTGCTAAGAGGCGATCCTTCACCTCACTGTCGATGGCTCTCAGGCGCTGTGCAGCAGTGACCTTTCGGTTGATGTAAGCCTCCATGTCCGGGCAGTCTTCGTAACGAACAGTTGTGAGCTCTTCCAGCAGCGCCACCTCTTGATACAAGCCTCGAGGTTGATATAATTTTTCAAGTAGTTGCCAGATCTCTTTTCCTGACTGTGCCTCTCGGATGGACGAAAAAAGGTTCGGTTTGATTCCCGAGACGATCGCTCCGCGGGCACGTTTGTTCTGTCGCTCATCATCATTCGAACCGTCAACGTACTCCCAAAGCTCGCAGTTGAAGAGATGAGCTTCCATAGCAAACCTCCAGTCCATGTAGTTCGACGCTCCCTCCAGCTTGTCGAACGACGATGGCACGGCGATGTTCGTCACCTGAGGCTTGGAGTTATCGCTCATTGAGCCGCTCGGCATCCTCACAACCACGTACTCATCCCCATTCCTTGAAAATTTCGACTGGACTGGGATCATTTCTCTTTCTTCTTCCTCTTGAGATTTCGCGATTTCAGAGGTCCTGCTCCTGTCGTCTCGCCTTTTGTGCCCACCGCTGCCACTTGGGGAGCTCGTATTGGTTGAAACAGCACCGTTCGCTGCCGCTGTCCGCTTCCGTCTCGTTTCCATTCTCTTTCCTTCTTCTTTGCACTCAGCACAAGATCTTCCGATCACCGGTTGGAGAATTACAAAGTCACCGACGTTGTCTCACTTAATTTCTCTTGTCTAGACGTATGGCGTTTGGCCTGGGCCCATAACCTGTTAAAACTAGAGGAAAGACACGTCACGTCGTTAGCGAAGCTGGAAGCAGATAGATTTGTATTCTTCGTTCTCGTCCGCTTGTGAAGCCGTTTGGCGACGAAGTTATGTGCATCTTCCAACAGTCTTGTGTCAGGAGGACAAGTGAAATACCATCCTCGTTCAGAACAATGAGAATTCCTCTCCAATGATTCATGGGTCAGAGACTGCCGCCCCAGCTCATGTCTTTGTAGTGGGGGAGAAGCAACGAGGACAATCTTTGGTTTCGTGTTTTTCCTGTTTCCGTTGGCTCAGCGGCCCACTCGATGTGAACCCAAGTCCCGGGCTCAGTTGCGTATGGATTACGAGTTTCATTTACAGACGATTCCGGGATCACACGGGGATTCCAAGATACGGCGCGGACTCAATTCAGGAGTAATGTCCATAGAGAGTCAAATCTTGACGGCGAGCACATCTCAGCTCATGATTGGCTTGATTGTCGTCTGAAAATTGCAGAGAACTCAACCTTCAGATTGATTAGCGTGAACGCACGAAACGATGAACTCCTAATTCTCATCCCCTGTGCATCGCCGACCGAGGATATCCACGGTCGGTCAAGGAAGCCGTCAAGAAGAAGAGAGCTCCCACCCACTAGCGCGAATGTGCTAAATGAATCTTGCAAGAAAAATCTTCTGAGTCTTGGCAAGTGGTCGCCCACGAAGATCGTCCAACTTTCTCACAGTATTTTGTTCCTCGAAGGTGGTTCTGTTGAAGCTCATCGCGGAGAGCATAGCGAGCATACCGAGGTCCGACTACAACAAGTGGCGTATTGTACAGAAGTCAGATGAAATGCGTGAGAAACCAACGGTCCTGCGGGGGGTCGAGCGTCGACGCTGGAATCCCAACTCACCGCTAGCGTCCAATTGCTTCCAAATTACTCTTCGACTCGGCATTTCGGAGCTGGTGAAGCGGGCGCGACGAACGTCGCTGAGATACGAAACACGCGCCGACGGTTGGAAGGATTATACAACGTGGCGACGTCGGCGTCGCTGAACGTGGCTTTTTCATTCTAGATTGGCGGAGAGAGATGCTCAGGTTCGTGGAGGAATTCGGACGGGCGAGGCCTGCTGCGACAATTTGGCTACTCAACGCGCAGCTCCCAGGCATTCTGCACCCTTCTATGCAAGCTCCTCAGCAGGCGCGTTTACAAGTTCCTCGAAAGAAGTGAGTTTCTGTGGTGGAGACTACGGACCTCAACTCTAGCGGCGACTTGTGGGTGGTCACGATTCCATGATGACCGAGAGCTGGGAGACTCGCTCCCACGCCAAACTGGTGCTGTCAAGCTGGCAGGTCAGCAGCGAGGCTAACCAGCCAATCAAATCGTTAGGCATCGACTCAGTGAGCGCGAAGCAGGCACCCTATGCTCGCCGTTGTTCCTGCTGCTGTCGTCGAAGAGCGGGCGATCAGGTTGAACAACGACCTCAGAAGCAGACGATCACACCCACTCTTCGATGCGCTCACACGCTCATCTCCCGACTACTGACACAATCACACAGACAATTGATACTCGAAGATGATATGGATCGCAACATCATTTCCGACGAAGTTTAGGCTGATGGCCTGATCCCGCCCTGGTCAGTGGACTAAATGCTTCATCCTAACTTGAGAACCTTCGAGCCGGTCCTCTACAGCCCGTATTCGAGAATTCCGCTCGAAAATTTCTCATTCGAAGTTTGACACTGTTCGCTAGGTATAACGGGCTAGTCGCTGCGCTTTGCGCGCTTTTTCCTTCCACGTAATAGGCCGTTCTTCTAGACTTCGCTTCTTTAGTGCGCAGCCTATCAACTCCGATCAAACCCCGACATCATTCTTCGGCCTGGCTACGCTCAACCCTCTGCTCGTTGACTCTAGATCTGACATTTGAACTCCGTAAACGAACGCTTAACACGAGACGAGTCGTACACGAATCAAACCACCGTCACTCAAATTAAAACAACGGCATCACCAACGGCAGAGCTTCTCGGAGCTCCGATCCTGCTCTGAGAGAGGCCTCTTAGAAAGAAACCTTTCAACGTAGACTTGTTGACAGATAAAAACCGCAGTAAAGCAAGAGTTGCATGGCTTTTGCTCAACAATCGTTTCATTCGCCGAAATCAGTGAGAAATCCACTTTGAGATGGATTGGGGTGGTTTCTTTCTCGGGAAACGCTCGGTTAGCCGCAGTCAGGAAGGGTTAGATAACTTTGATTTCTTTTTAGGGCTGAATAGATGTTACGCCAGTTCTCAGTGCTCTCTCCAAGCTCGATTCGTGTTGTTGCTTTGGTTGCTCCATTTTCACGAAAACCATAGAAGGGATGTGGGGAAATGTTTGGGGTGTTTTCGCCGTCGACGCTGCTGCCAGAGTCGGTGACGCTCCAATTGCCACACGAGAGAACGGTGTCGGCGTCTCATCTTTTATGACTGCACCATCGTAACCCTTGTGCACGTGTTTGATTCGTGGCACCGCTAGTCGTAGAAGGGGTTAGTGGTTCGCTCAGCGCTTTCTCACGCAGTCTAATGACGACCTAATACGTCGCTGGTTAGGTCTTCTCGCTCTGCCCGTGTTTGATCTTCGCGTCATCGGTCGCTATTCTTGAGGATTGGGCTGTATCGGCAAATATCTATGGCGGATGATGAAACCTTGAATCAAAAAGTGACATAGTACCATTATACGGTGCATTCGTGACTCAATACCTATTAGGAACCCACAGAAGAAGAGAATGAAAAATCCATGATTCCCGATATTCGTATGTAGATTTCGATTTGCAAAAGGGGAAGAGTGAGAGAGAATCTCCCACGTCGACCTATCGGGTTCTTGGAAAGTGGATCGGGACTTATGCAGCTTTCTCGACAGTCAACAAGCGATCAACGACGCGCCAGCATGCTGTACCGGTTGATAGATGCCCGTCGTCGGTGAATCTATTACACGGTGGCTCGAGTTATGTCGCTTGATTGTCGTGTGGCGCAATGAAGATATGACCCGCTCGTTGAGCCCCACCATGTTATTTAATACGCCACAGGGGAGCTCGGGCCGGGACCTGGTCTGTGATTTGTCTCCGGGAGACTCTTTCGCTTCCGCCTCTGTTCGTCATAGCGATGTCATGGGAGGGGCTACATATTCTCCGACGTATCCGAACAGCACAGGCTTGCCATCTTTTTCTATCGCACAGACACATAGTGAATATCAATCCGGGCAATATCGATACATCAAATAGAAGCTAGGAACCCGGACGATCAAATATGGGCAGGCGAGGGCTTTGCGTGAAAACACAGAAGTATCACTTCAGACGTTCTTGGGGGAAATTTTCTTGCCAGATGCCTGAGAGAAAGACGATGCGGCCGGCCACGATTCGACGATGTTGATTTCCAGCTCTTTCCACGACCTCCGGTTGACAAAAAGCTGTGGCAAAGTAGATCTCCTGACCGCTCTGAAACCTGTACGAGTGGATGCCAGAAATAGCAGTCTCGTCGAGGCTCCTGTGAACTCGATGAATGAGACTCGATCCCCTCGGGTGCAGCGAAGCTGGACCGGAGCCTCGGACAGCGTCTCTTGAAATTAGCGGCTCTCAGCTCTCGCCCTCATTGTTTTGTCTCGACCTCGTCGCCGACGTTGTTTACGAAATTGATGATAATGATCTTGACGATGACGGCAGCGATTTGGATTAGCATCGTTAGAGGGATGTCGCCGATAATTGGAGGAAGTGCGGAGGTCGAGTTGCTGGTTGAGCGGGCGACTCTCCTTCCGGAATCCGTTCGTCGCTGCCCGTGCGGAGGGCATTCGATCCTTCCGGTTCCAATGTTCCTGCGCATCCGACATGCACCATGTTTCCGACTTGAATCACGGGGTCAAGCCGAGTGGGAGCGAAGCGTGTCTAACTGACCCACCGACCACCCCGACATCGGGGATGTCCGCAGACAAACCGAACGGATCGGAAACCTCCGTCGTCGTGTTCGACACGGTGATGCGGAGATGGACGGCAGGCATGCAGCCAGGCGTCCTCATGAATTCTCTGCAGATGGATCTAGTGGCTCTAACTGAGCCTGAGCAAGCCGGGATGCCCACTGAGAAACTACGAATGCGACAGCTATTAACGTCTACGACGAATAAGTTTCTCGGGTGTAGAGCACGATCGTCTCTGCCGGCCGCCTCTCGATCAGACTCTTCAACCCTCGGTCGGGTCCGGATGTCCACCGTGAAGCAGGAGATCCTTGCCCGAGTTGGGAGAAGCCGCGAAACCCAGATATCGCGCGAATCAGCGGTCCAGGCAGACGCTAACAAGGGCTCTGAGTATTTCAATGCTAAAGTGAGAAATATACGCACACCTATGAAGTTCTCGTTCGCAAAAAAGTATGCGTCTTCTCTCGTCGATTTCCGGGTCCCAGCTTGTCACGTATGGTATGAGAATAATTCATTGATTCTGGGTTTTCCAGCATGTTTCCGTTGTTGTATACAATTCAAAACGCATCAGCCTTCCATGTCAGGAGCTGTTAAGCAAATCGTCGGCCCCCATTTCCCAATTTCGCAGGATCAGTTCAATTTTGAACACGAGCTGGAGGTCCTGCATCTGCTCTTGAGAGTAAATCTTCATTCGTGTAGGCGTCGTTGCACTCGAAAATGACGTGCTCCACTAATTCTTCGTTCACGCTGCATTTGAAGAATATTCTGCTCTCTGGCGTTCTTCGTTCCTTTGGCTTTCCATTGGTAACTCACCAGCTCTTGCCATGGCCAGGAGACAACGTGCGACAAAGTCCCCTAAATCTTGTGCGAGGCTCGCTTTTGATGTTCTTGCCCGTTTCCCCCGCGAAATCGACGGAAATCAGGTCGAAATCGGGAGCTAGGTAGCTGATCCTGCGTCCGGAATGTCTCTCTGTCCACCATCTCTACGCGAAATCTTCCAGAATATATCAACCGAGTCGACGCCACCTCTTCCGAAGAATAAATCGACGACATCGACAAAAGTGGATGGTCCCGCTTTGCGAATGACCACCTCTTATCATCGGTTGCGTGGCCCGATGCATATGAAACAGATCGTACTGGTCGTCAAATATTGTCTCTGATCTGGAAAGAAAAGCATGGAGTATGAGTTTCAGGGAGACGACGCATCGGAGTCCTGTTTGCGCCAGAAATTGCGTCCTTGCAATCTAGTTTTGGTTCCGGGGAGAGCGCGCAACCTAGCACCGGGTTTCAGTCCGTCGAGCGACTGCACATGCCACAGACAACGTGAGATTCCTACGCTGCCCCACCCTGTCGAGACCTTACATCTCATGCCAGACGGAGTGCGATATCTCAATGTACAGAGATTCCCGAGACGTTCACAAATCGGAACGGACTTAAGGTACCGTCGCCCCGCGAGCCTGCCCGGGCGAGGAGCGCTGTTGAGCTGAAGCTCGACAACCATACAACAGCAAGGCCGAGGAAAATCCGCTGACCAGGATGAGAGTAGTTGAGCTTGGCAACCCGCGTCAATGTCTCAATGAGGGCTTTGAGCTAGATTGGGAGCAAATGGGAGACTGGATCAGATTCCCCATGATCCCAACGTAGATGCAATGCACACTCCATAGGAACGAGTAACGATATTGTCGGGCAACGAGTAATGACTGAACGAGTTTTGTTTGAGACTCAAAGTCTTCGGAAAAGTTTTATTTTTTTTTTCATCGCGTTTTTGATTTTCTTCACGGAGCTTCACTCCCTGTGGCCAACTTTCAATTCAATACTTCCTATTCCCATAAGGATGGAAATGTCATCAACTTCCACTCTTCCCCTTATATACAGCTTTTATACAAACAGTGCATGTTGGAAGCGCTGCATCACTGGCGAGTCGGTCGCCAGCAATCTCTAACAACTTTCAGTTCAACAAGTTCTCTCTATACAGATGACTAGGCAGTTCCTGACAACACCAAGTTGCGGGCATCCGCCCGGCCCGGGGATCGAGCTCGCAACTTCTCAGGCCATCACACCCTTGAGAAATCAGGTTTCGGCTGTCGATAGCGTCGATGTGCAACGTTCGAGTTCTTGGTTGGTGGCTCACCGATCTCCGATCGGCTGCTCAGTGGACCTCCGGCACCGAGATCTCCGTTGTCAACCTGTTTCCGAGGGTAGTTCTGGCATATTTCCTTGACTTCCCTTCAAGTTTATCGGTGGGAAGCTTAGCCGTCGCTGAACTCGAATTCCTTGTCTCTGCAGTCACTGCCTCGTTCATCGGAGAATTCACCAAGATCTTCAGAGTCAGAGTTCTTCCTCAAGCCCATGAGTCGTTGCTGCTGTTCGAACTGAGTCTTGCGGTGCTTGATCCTCCGGTTCTGGAACCAGACTTTGACCTGGGCCTGTTTCAAACCCAACGACAGGGCGAGTGCTTCTCTCTCAGGTCCGACCATGTACTGAGATCGCTCGAAAACAGCTTCTAGTTTGTCAAGCTGATCTGGGGTGAATATCGTTCGGACTCTCTTGGATTTGCCACCGCTGATATCGGACGCTTTTCTCTTCAGTGGGTTTCCCTCAGGAGGTGGAGAATGCGTAATGGAATCTGCAACAACAAACAAGATGGATCACGTTAATACCCCAGTCATTCTCTTTGGTAGTCTCCCCTTTGCTCGGCCGCTCTTACTCGAGCTCACTGCTACTAGCTGAAGGCATGCGAACAGTATTGAGCAACGTCGAGGGATTTGCGACGAGTCGAATTCGAAAGGAATCAGAAGTCGGAAGAGAAACGCACCTTTACGAATATCTGCCATCGGGATCGTTTGCCTGCTGACAGGCTTCTCGTGGAAATGCGAATTGAGACCGAGGATTGCTTCGATTGTGAAGCTGGTTTTCCGGGAGGCACAGGGGGAACTCACTCGAGGAGATGGAATACCTCCCGAGGAGCAAGACGGAGACGATGGGGAGAAACGGAACACACGGTCCACGCCGTAAGGTGAACGCGGCGTCAACGACTCCACTGGAAGGTTGGGGAGGCTCAGCTGGAAGGCTGATGCCGCGTTGATGAGGTTTGAGTAAAGCATTATCCTGGTTGTTCTTTGAACGTGAAGTGAAGTATCACACACGACACAAGTGCATCAAGCGCTCTGAATACGAAGTGACAGAGGCTCTGGTCATATAAAGGCGTCCGTCCTCTCCCAGGCACCGCCTTCGGCTCGATGGACCAATGCGAGCCGGGGTCTTCCTTCTCTCGGAGTATCTTCCTCTGACAGCCCTCTCTGCGCGACCCGAGCTTTGTCTCTCGGCGCTCCGCTCTTTTGAGAGGACGACGGGAAATAACACAGCCCTGGTAATTGGAATATCGTCGTTGTAGAAGAACTGGCGATCCCTCCCCCGCGCCATCCGCAGCGAAACCGCCCCTCGACCGCTGTTAAGAGGGGAACATACAAGCGTCCCGGGGATATTGCCTCGGTGGTACTCGTTGCACACACCCGGTATTAAGCTATATACGATGCAGCGCTTCGCAATTGAGTGCTGATTGGCTCGTGTGCATTGGAAGGCGTCTAAGTGATCTGGAAAAGGTCGAAATCCGCTTTTTCTCCACTCATTGAAGGCAAAACTTCTACCGATCGGAGTTTTATTCTTCAAGAGCCCCTTCACATCCCGGAGCATATTTTCCTCAGAAATCTCGACCTCGACGTCAACGCAGTGGCCTAACACATCACGATATTTCGATATCCGAGGCTGTGACACCCGGGGCATTTCTACTCCCGCCGAAAACAATGCTGGATATCCACGTCCTATGTAGAATATGCGCGGTGCTCAAGAAATATCCATGGAGGAAGACGTCAACACTGTTCGAAGTAGGCAGCTCTTCGCCTAGAGTTATTACCTGAGGCATGAGGGATATGAGCGAACCTCGCGGGAACATAATCGTGGTTGAGATTAGGCACAGATGGTCCTCAAATCGCAGGGCTCAATCACTTGGCGAGCAAACTAGCTGTCATTTGCCGAGCTTGACGGCCGCATTGAATAAACAGAGAGTGTTTTCACAGTGCGCTTCTGACATAAATCGCTCACTTGATGTGAGGACCCCACACGATCGGCTCGAATGATTCAATGAACACCTCGTTAGTTTTTCGAGATTTTTATTTCGTCGAGAAGCAGCATCGGCATCGAGCTCTCAGCGGTTGTCCTCGGTTTCCATTTGGGGGCATTCAACCGGTCACAGTCGGCCATACCATCAGTTGAAGAGTCGATGAATATACTTCCGTGATCGACATGGGAAGAGGTGCCACCTCTACCATCTCCCCCTTGCAGGTGTCAGAGTGACACCGCATCGCTGCAAGGACGACATATACCTCTGATCTTGCCGCTAGGTTCAAGTTCAGGCGATTTCCCTTCCCGCTCTGCTCCGTAAGTCCTCCTAAATGTCATCGGTCTGGGCCCTTTGACGTCATGGGTTAAATTTCTCTTTTGGGCTTGGCACGGAGTCGCTAGAACTTATTTTAGTCGATGCGCCATGAGCGTTTCATGGTATAGCTCACCACCCTTATCCAGACTGGAGCGCTCTGATCCTCTCAACTTTGCTGATCAGAGATGTCGCGTACAATAAGCTTCAATACTCGAGCATGGATCCGCCTTCGGAAGCTGAGTGGAGGAGGCGCTCGAGAGAGTTTTGATTCAAGATCCATTCGGGGGCGTGAATCAACTTGGAAGCACAGTGAGGTCTCGGTTGACGAACCATTCGGTATTGGTTGATATGTATTCGTGAAAAACAGCACTTTCACAATCCTTCGCGAGCTGGTCGCATGAAAATTCAATGCGTGTGGCCGAAAATCCGTTGTAGGCAAGGATTCGTTCTTTGTAGAAACACGAGAGGGATTTCGGGTCGCACTTCCAACTTCTAGATATAAGACGCGGAGCGAGGAAGCGTCTTGTGGAAAGCTTTCCTGATGAGATTCGCGAATCTAGGGGCACTGGATCGATGGATTGCAATTGCTTGGAGCGCAGGGAAATTGTCTTGTTTCCAGACATTCACCGCCGTGTTGGATATGATGGTATCAGAATCATGACGAGCAAAATTGTCGGTGGGCAAAGCTCTGAGAGGAGCACCGATTCGACGAGGGACGACACAGGGAAGAACAGCTCATTCGATACCTTACAGAGCGGCGAGAGGTTCTTTGAGGAACGGGCTCCTTCCTTTCTTTTCGTTTCGGCCGGTAATTAGAAGTAGTCGAAAAGACTTTACGAGATACTCACTAAGCAACAATTTGCGAGCGGCGTTCAAAAATCTGTCAGGCCGCTTTTACGGCAACGACTATGGCTTCTTGAAAACCTGTGCCAGTATAAAAAACGTCGGAGCACTCAAGGGTTCCAAACCAACGGTACTCGGCCGCGCTAGGTAGACGGAAGGCCAAGGAGGGCAAACCATAACCGAATGACTCGTCTAATGTCAACACAAATTCTGTTATTTTCAAAGCGGGAGAATTCAGAGGCAGTGAGCACCGCCCTTGACTGCGTTGTGTCGCTTTTTTCTCTTTGAAGTGTCGGGCTCTCAATTCAATTAGCGGCTCCGCCGAACGGCTTCATTTCGAACGGATGGACGAAGAACGAAGAATACCGTTTCCCTATAGCGACCAGAGTTGGTGCATGGAAGAAGAGACCGTTAAATCAGATTGATCTCCGAATTCAGCGCATCGATTCGCTGACGAAGGGAGCGCGGCAATACCAGCTCAACGTGACCGTCTCAGTCTTGCCCAAAATACTCCAAGATGGCCTGATATCTCCATGATTCCGAAATTCACGATTTATTCGCCAAATAAATACCATTGAGCGATGCCACCCTCACCCCATGAGTATGTATTGGCCAAGGGCTCGCGATGCATGCGTGGAGGAGCGACGAGGATCGCTCAGCTTCCAGCAAATTGGAAAACGAAGGTTTCACCTCATTGTCAGCGTCTCCCAGGGAACCGCAAATGTAGTTCAGCAGCCGAAAACGCCAGAACATTCTAGTTGCAGCACAGAATGCAGTTGCCGCCTGGTCGAACCTTGCCAGAGTTATGAGAGCTCGGGATTGCGTGGCATTTGGGTGGACCCGTGCAAGGTGCTGTCGATCAGATGTATGAGTCCGCGAATTTCAAGGCCCGGACGCGAACTTTTGATCTGCGGAATACGTCTGTACTTCGGTGAGCCAGAATAGAGAAGCTAGAACATCGGTTTGTCCCGCCAATGGAGGAACAGTGACACTTGACAGTAGATCAGAGAGGATTATTCAGAGCGTGTAACTTCCTGAACTTGCGATGCTTTGATTGGCACGTAACCGAAACTGCTATCTCACTCAAAGTGCTGTGACTGAGCTAGGACGTCGAATATTTCCAAATTTCTATCGATAGTTCTTTAACGATCCGTGTACTCAGCCTGGATTCCTGTCCGAGCCTGGCAAAGAAACTCCTGGCGTGAGATAATCCGCTCCGGGGCAAGCGACCGTTGGCTTGGAATGCAGATCTGTCGTGGATTTTATTCGCAAATCGTTTGAGCCGTTCGTGCTTCTCGGGAATCGGTTTGAGGTGAGGTGATTTTTCAGAGGGATGACTTTTCCAACTACTCTGCTATTCCAAAGGGTTCTGCCTGCTCCGCGGAGTACAGATTGTTTTCGATCCAAGACAGAAATCGTTGGGTTGAGTCAGGTTTCATCCAAAGAGATGCAACTCGACTCCCAATTAGAAATTAGAACGCGACCCGAACCTGAGAACTCCAGATTGGGTGCTAAAGAGTTCGGTTCCATCGAACAGTTCTGGACCCTGTCATCGCCCCTTCCAGAAACACCCACCGCGAGTCGAGTATTTCATATTTCGTGTCGCCACCTTGCCCGTGCCTCGAGGCGAGAGAATATGAGATGGTGTCTCAGCCGCAGTCGCATGCGTCCGATTTCGTCTGGACCACCACGAACATCGCGCGCCCTAGATTCCACCTACGACAAATGGATCGAACCAAAAGTGCGCAATTTCTCCCCATTTAGTTTCATTCGTCTCGAGGAAGATTTGAAGCCATTTGACTGGAGCGACCGAAAATTTTTGGGATCAGTATTTCGGAATGGATCTCAAGCGTAGAGTACACATATCACGGCTAGTCCAATTTTTATGACGGAGGTCCATACGATCAAGCCGCGGTCATCATCGGAACTTGGCGGACTGCAGCTCAAGGAAACGCCCGGTACTGGGTGGCTAACACGACTCGGAGTAAGAGAAAAAAGAGGTCAATTCTGAGGAATGAAGCAAAAAAAGTAAGCGAAAAAACGGGTTTGATCCGCTCGAACAGGAGCGTTTAATGAGTCAGGTTTCGACGCCGCCGGCCACGTCGAGGTCCATACGAGCCGCACTCGGGTGTCCACCCAAGAGCGGTCTCATTAGAAATCATATTTCCTAAGCCTTTTTCGACGAAGTGAGCAAAAAACAAATCGGTTATGATTTACAACCGAGCGGCAGGCGCGCGTTGCCCAGTCGGACGCTCGCAGTTGCCTGGTCACTGTTTTTTTTTTCGTACTTTCGGCCGTATGTTTCGTCCGAATCAAAAACCACAACCGCAAAAAAATCAGTAGCGACTCGCTCATAAATTCGCTAGTGGTTCCGCAGTTTGGATCGGCGGATCGCTTAGTCGGTGGCTCGATCAACCACTGACATCTCCTACCGTGTCGAGTCCCGGTATGTCTACTTTCTTTTAGAGGACCACTGCAGACACCTGAAGTCTCCATCGCTGGTGACCTACACATCGCACCCGTCTTGGACGCGCTTTGAAGTCATCATCGCAAGAGAGAGATCATCACCTCAAAAGACCGCTACCGACTTCAGCCAAATGCAGTTCAAGTGGATCTCTGTGAAGTTTCGCGCTACTGTAGTCAACGATGATCGAACAACGTCGGCTCGATCTCAGAGAATCGACCTCGAGAAGGTGCTCTCAAGGGCCGCTGTGTTTCTGAAGCCCGGAGGACTCTCTAACAATTCTGAGCGACTGACGCAAACTTTGTTCACTTCATTCTACGACAGGACTTCTTGGTGGTGTCTCTTGCCCGTATTCAGGACCATCGCCGACATCTTCACGACACAAATCCTGAACTGATGGAACGAGACGAGATTTGCGTAGGAGGAAATCGATTCGAGAACCCGATGCACTGATCAGAGTACTCTCGTGAGCCTCACGCGAGCAACAAAGCCGACGAATCAGTGAGCTCCCAGAAGTGAAAATCCTCAACTCTTCACTTTTTACTGCTGCTTGGCGAAGGAATGCGAGCGCGCAGAGAAAAAATGCTTCCAGGAAGTTTCGCCCGCAACTCAGCTTGGTTCAACCGAAACTTCATGCGGATTTACGACAACCGCTCGACACTGAAATTTGATATGCTAAACGATCAATTATTGAGCGATCTACTACCGTCGGGCTTGAACAAATTTTGACAGATTACTTGACATCAACGAGAGGCACTCCGTCAATCAAGCTCGTATCGAGAGACCACACACAATCGAACTCACGCAAAACCACCCACGGTTATTGGTTTTGAACACATTCGGCTTGTTGCTCTCTAGTTGTTGTGTCGAATTGCTTCGGACCGTCAATGAGATCGATTGCACCAAACGCTATGCTTTCACGGGATGTGTTAAGCTTCTGTTGTCTTGGAGCAGTTGACGATTTCTAGACTTCAGGTGGAGAATCCGGGGTTGGAAGGAGTAGGGATGTTGGTGTGCCATGAACGTCGGATTCCGAGGAGTCAGGTTCTACGACCGATCATAGGGATCCTGGTGAGATCATACTTGTTGAAGAGCATATGAGCGACCATCGGAACAGCGTTCGAAGCTTCAACTGTTCGCGCTCATACTAATTGAGACCTCGTCGTCCCCGATTTTAGTCCATATGCAATACTGCTCGGGAAGTGTAAGCTTCAAGGGGCTGCATTCGTTGAGCTTCATAGTGATTCGAAGTTCGGCAGAAATCAGCAGTCAACTGGCATCGAACCCACGGCTCCACAGTGTGGCTGCATAAGCGAGCCAGCGACCTCCAACCCACCTCCGAAGATTGGATATCTCGCCAAGGGCTCGGCGAAATAGCGGCGGGTGTTTCCTAATGTGATCGCGATTGTTTGAGCTCCCGCGATTCCAAGTTCTTGTCAGTGTTTCAGATCCCGACAAGGAGTTCGAACTCAAGCTCAATGCGAGGTGGAGGAGACAAGACTCCACAATAGAAGGCCGCGGAGATTTGTTCCCGGGGTGCGGAACGGTCGCGGGTCCCGCATCATACGTGCCGCATCATTTTGGATGTGACGAGTGACACCCCGACGAGGAAGAAATACCGTCGCGGCTCGAATTCGCCGAATATTCGTGAATCTGTTAGGATTGGCCTGACCGAGGGTATCCTTGGGAACTGGAAGAGAATACCATGTAACCTCCGTAGAGCGCCTTGAATCGCGATATTGTCATCACGCATGATGAGGTTAACGGGCAGAGCCTCTGAAACGCTCCCTGATCATTCAAGGAATCGTTGGCAACATCGATTCACGAGGGAGAGCAAATCGAACTGACCGAATTCGATGGGTTATCCTCTTCACCTCTAGATCTGCCATGCTTACCCCCTGGACCACAGACCACCACAATCTCCCTGTCAACCACGGACGGTCCATGGCCCGTTCTAGATTCCATCATGGTTTATGGGTGATGAACAGGAACAAGTGCAAGAGCCCTCATAATGTAAGTAGCACTTGATAATAGCTTCAATATTCTTCCTCGAAAAATAGATATTTAGAGGCGGGGATGATCGAATTTATTTGGTCGATCGAGCCCTCTACAAAACGTTCCTCCTCGTCCCGCATTAGGTTTCTATGCTCTCTAAGCCGTATCGGTGCTCCTAATAGACGCAGTTCCAACGGTCGGAATGGGGAGAACACCGGTAACGAGTACAGAATGTACGCAAATAGATCAGCGAGATTTCGGAGATGATGAGATCC
This sequence comes from Neoseiulus californicus, assembly GCA_028455905.1. Classification (NCBI taxonomy): domain Eukaryota; kingdom Metazoa; phylum Arthropoda; class Arachnida; order Mesostigmata; family Phytoseiidae; genus Neoseiulus; species Neoseiulus californicus. The sequence goes on along the minus strand of JAMQGS010000004.1, from coordinate 8,462,559 downwards.
GATGTAGTTCTATCGTCAATGTGAAGCTCGCACACAGCTTCGGTCTAACATGCGACGGTACCAACAACGGGGTAGTTTCCGCGCAGAAAATTCTCCTTTTTCCCAAGAATGGGCCAGCATCACAGGGATCTCGATTGCACCGATTCATGGTTTCCCGTTGGTTCTTTGAAATGCGATGTCCTAGTTGAACTTCCCGAGGCTGAGCCCCAAATCATCCATTCGACTAGAATGCAACCATTTACCCAGTTCGCCGAGAAAGCTTGAGAACCGCACCGTCTCCAGAGTTATCCAACGAGCTTTCATTCGCGGTCTGGGCCGATTTTTGTGGAGTTTCCGGTTGAGATAGTCGTGGCTCTTTTGAATTCCGTCTGTGAGCTTCGCTCGGTGACGCTTTCTGTGCCGGTCTCAGTCGAGTTGAAGATTGTATTAGTCGAGGAAATTTTCATGAATTCCGTCTGCGAGCTTCGCTCGGTGCCGATTTCTGTAGTATTCCAGGTTGAGTTAGTCGTGGAACTTTTCATGAATTCCGTCTGCGAGCTTCGCTCGGTCACGCTTTTCTCGGTGCCGCTTTCTGTGCCGGTTTCTGTAGAGTTGGAGATTGAAATAGTCGAGGAAATTCTCATGAACTCCGTCTGCGAGCCTCGCCCAGTAACGCCTGGAGCGGTCCTCAGATAGTAGATGTAAGAAGCTGAGACGAGCCCCACGACTAGAACGATGATTCGTAGGCGGCCCAGTTTCCGTGCTACAGATCTCTTCCTCGGTGGATTGCTGAGGTACATTTTCAATGACTGTAGAGATTCCTCCATGACCTGTGTTCCTTCCGAACTCTCCGATGCTCGAGTGCCGACATCATAATCGATTAAGTCGGAAAGACGTGGCGTGACGGTTTCGTCGGAGCCGTCGGCGGCCTTCCGAGGAATAATAAGACGGCGTTTCCCGGTCTTCATCACGTATCTTGCATCATCACTCGTCACCGTCGTCCATTCTATTCGAATGAGTCCAAAATGCTTCTAAAAGTCCAGGGGACTATGATTCGTTGTCCGGTGGAATGATGCTGTTACGATCCCTTGGTCATACAGCTCGGTTGATCCGAAATGAACGAAAACTAGATCGCGATTCGGCCAACCCGGTTTCATATCCGATCAAACGGCGATCTGCGGCGTTCATGATCGGCGCGGCAGCTGGAATTTGGCTCACGGAAATTGGAACGCAAACTTGATTGTCCAGGCGTAGTAAGAGAAAACAACGAACCAATGATGTCTTAGGTCGCCTCCTCTGCAGCCTTGTTGGTCTACCGACCAAAGCTGCCGCTTCAATTGAGTTCGAAAAGACCGGATCGGCCGGAATCTCGAGGGCTCGTCAACACCCGAGGGCGCAACGTCGGTTGTAGCTGTGGATTCAGAAATTCCAGCGGAGACATGAGCCGAGCGAGCGAGTTAACGCTTCTGTAGTGGTAGGACGGAGCAGTCGTGGCCGAGCGGTTAAGGCGACAGACCAGAAATCTGTTGGGGTCTCCCCGCACAGGTTCGAATCCTGTCGACTGCGAGACCTTTTGATGCGCTGGGGCGATACGCGAGCACATCACTCGCTGCCCACATGGGCATTCATTCCAGGGCAAACATCTGTCACTCCGGAGACGTTAAAACGAGATTCAAGACTCTGTGCAATCGTGAAGAGGATATTTTGCACGCGGATTCGCTACTCCCTGATTGCTAGGAATATTTCTGACACTTCTCCGCGAGATCGGTTCACGTCTAAGATGTCGCCCCTTGCCCGAAGTCTCTTCGCCCTCGGGGATCAGTAGATTTCCGCATCTGTTCATCGAGCTCGGGCGCCACTCGTGACTGCAGTTTCAAGTCAGCGGAGGCCTGTCGCGAAACCACCCACGGACCTTCGACTGAAGGCGGCGAAATCGGAAACCGAGCAAACCTCGTCAGGTTTGCAGATCACCTTATTACCAATAATGTCTTCCAGATGATGGGATGTTCAGCGATATCACAAAACGTTGGTCGACTCCCTAGTCCCGTTCCGTCTGCTCATATCGCCCGAACCCTAGAAATACCCCAAATCAGTCCTGAAAATTCTCGTCGATCCTCCTTCTCGACAGACTGGGCGCGTGAAAATAGCTAAGACTGCCGGAAAGAGTTCGTGGGTTTGGAAACGGAGCAAATATGGCGGCATATTGGTGCTCAGGACTGGGCGTCGCGAATAAGCGCCTCTTTTCCGACTGGAGTTTTAGAGCCCCTTCTGCTGACCACTGCAGCAGACGATAGGAGCATGCAGTCGTGGCCGAGCGGTTAAGGCGACAGACTAGAAATCTGTTGGGGTCTCCCCGCACAGGTTCGAATCCTGTCGACTGCGAATCCTTTTGCTCCTTCCCGAGATCTTGTTTCAATGACGTCGTGTTTTCTCTTGCGACCTCTGTGCTGCGGGATGCGGGAGACAGCATGTGAGGGAAATCACTTAACAACAGCGAACCCAGGATTCCCATTCTCCAGTTGATTTACGAAGTATGATGATAACTCTCCATCATCAGATGATCAGTTCAGTAATATCTAGGATAACATAAGTTTGCCGAGTGGATCTGCTGATTCGCATCTGAGAGATGGTGAGATTCGCATGGCTCACCACGAAGGATGCACGCCAAGGAGTTCAACTTCTTGTGATAGTCTCTGCGTCGACATATTTCATGATCGAACCCGTGAACAGCGAATTCGGCTGTCAGGTCTCTGCCAGTGAAGTTCACCCTGCTCTAGCTGTCACGAGGAAATGCTCCTGTATGGAAGACCGGCACTGCGGCGAATGTTCTCGCCATCGGGAGGTTGAACTTCCGCCGGAGATTCTCAGTCAGGAGCGGCATTCTTGCTGAGAGGTGGACCGTGTTGGGCATAATCATAATCATACTATTGAATATGATTATGGTTTGGCCAGAAGTTCTCTGAGTGGATGCCGCAGAGTCGGCCTACCTTCGGTGGCCTGAGGTCTGCCCATCTCGTGGCGCCCCAGAGTAGGCTGCCCAGGCTTGGGGGTCATGGTGCTTTCGGCCTCGCTCACCGATTATGGCTGTGGTCACAATCAACGTTATGATTAGGAATAAAGGTGTGATCATGATTACGGTTTTGCCCAACACTGGGAGTGGATCATCCCGTTGCTGCTTGAACGATGAATTTTCACGGTGCGCTCCAGAAAGACCGCCTGAAGTTCCTCAAGGTCCATCAAGATATTCTTTGTGAGATATGGCCAGATTATGGAGATACCGTCGCAAGCTGTCGCTCCGGTTTTCAGCTCGAAGAGGGCTGCTACGACAGAGGGCTTGTGCGGGTAGAATATACTATAGAATTAAAGCACGCCCTCGTGTGCTCGGTGCAGGTGTCGCACGCAGGAAGTCGAGCGTGAAAAATCGTGACTGGCTTGATGTGTGACCTCTTCCATACCTCCTCTGGTCATTCTAAAATACCAGAGAACTAGCCCGAACGTTCTGGATGGGTCGCGGTATGCTTGCCGATAGAATAGTTAAGACGTCTTAGAAACGAGTCCCGACTTCTTCACGATGAGGCCAGGTGATCCGCTGTGGGAAGAGCGGCTTCATATCTTTCGGATCTCCAGCGCTCAGAGAGATTCCAAGTCGGAGTGAAATGAGGCAGGCAGGGAGAGCGAAACTTTGGAGAAATCTTCCGTTCCAATGATCACAAGTAGAATTTATTCCAGAAATTTCGATTCGGACAAAATCGATAGAGACAAGAAACCCCGATTGAGTTCAGTATGATGAGAGGGGACGTCGGTCCCAGCGGCGATATTCCGGCTTTCTAAGCTCCGTGGCAGCAGACAAGCGGAACCGTACTGCGGCGTACGATTCCTCTTGAGCTCGCCCAGAACGACACCTTGACGATAACTCTTCGTTCTGCTCATCAAGATTGTTGTTCTCCACGAAAGCCCGCTTCAGCACGAGGAATATCGCAACAAGGGGACTCGAGTTTCTCCGCATTCTGGGTCGCAACAAGATCAGGGAGCCCTGCACTGGACTCCGACACAGCAGAGCGCGTATGCCGTTGACGCTGCGGTCATCGCGGTTTTCGTCCCGACACCCACCATTGCAGTGCTTTGAAAAGAAGAAAATAGGCCTGCAGCAACCCCTGCCGACTGCCAGAGCGCGGCGATCGAACCTCCGACGGGGCCCAACACCCCGAATCCGATGGCATTCAGGACCAGCGGGATACCAAAGGCTGCTCCTGCGCCACCTGCAGCCACCGTCATCGCGCAGGACGGCTGTGCTAAAATCTCTGCGTAATTTCTTTCACAACACGCTCGCTCTAGGGAGCAATATCCTCTCGACATAGTCGAGGAAAGGACCAGAATGAGGAGAAAATGCCTGAGAACCTGCAATCCGATCGTCTCATAGTAACGGGAACGGGCGCTCATGAGTCATACGCGGCTGCACATGGATGGCTATGTGATCACATTCCTATACTCACCATGGTAATCGTCGAGTCCTATCCCTGCGGAATGGAGAAAAAAATTATCTTATCATCTTCCGCTCGCACATTATCCGAAATTAACAGAGCATACATTCGGTAAGGTGGAGTCCTGAAACAGTTTATGGTCACAAACAGGGTCTCAAAGACGCGACATTTCAGGATGGTTCCCGAATGGCGAATCCTGAATCCTGACATCGCTGGTCGAGCTTAAAGCCCTAGGAAATAATCTACCTTCAAGGTTGGAAGCCCTGTCTCACCTTGGATGTCGCGGCTCGTTATGCTGCTCGAGCGACGGGTTGGAGCTTTCGTCGCTACGGATGCTCTTCAAATAAGGCCGGTCGTGAGCAATGGCGAGAGGAAAAGGTTCAGTGGTCGTGTCAGTGTCTCTCGCAACTTGGATCTCGAGCGGGCCCATTATCAGATATCACTGCCGGCAGACGTGATGACACACACGATGGAAGCAAGTTTTTCAGAATCACTAATCGCAACCTTGCTCGGGATGAATCAGAGTTGGGCTCCAAAAGGCTTCCGAGGCTAGCGGAAAGGAACCGAGCCAACACTGCGGACCAAATGTCACGCTCAAGGTTCCGAGACACCAAGTCCGCTCAGACGAGGGAAAAGTTCGCTGTCCCATCCCTGCCTGCCCGACTTCCGCAGCCTCCGTGGAACACGTTCCGTTTCCAAAGCTGACAAACCTACGACGACGTTTTGACAGCGATTTTCTCTGGGTCCACCAAAACGGTCATATGCTACACAGTTTCGATCAAGAAGCGAACTGTTGGTAAGATCCGAACCGGGTTCTTGCGGACGGTCGCTGTTCAGCGTCGGCGGTCGGCGTTCTCCTCGTTCAGTTGAGCGTACACTCGACGTTGGCACAGCAGAGGCTGTTAATACTAGTGGCTGCAAAGATGCCGTGTAGGATCGCTTGTGACTTCCAGTAAGCGAGGAGTGCGCCCCTGACATCCTTCAGAAAACGTCAGGAGAATCCTACGCGATGTTCCCTCTGATATGCCCGACCGGCATTATCGCCGGTCGGGCATATCTTCTGATGATCCAAGAAGGATGCGCCCAAATGAGAGGTCCTCCCGACGAGAGTTCAGGGAATGCCCGACGTTTCTTACGGTTTCTTAGCTGAGAATGCTGCCTCTATGCTGGAAAGTCCGTCCTCCACGCCATGGAACACCTTTATGTTTATAGAATTTGTGGGGACGAGCACAGATCGAGGAGTGAACTTGTGCGACACCACGGCAAACGTCAATCCTTCGAGTTGTTGTAGTGTTGCCGGTCGCTCAGTAGTAGCGCCGGGCAGATAGCTGGTCTTAGGTGGAAGGAAGACACGAACGTTCCACTGACGTCTAGGTACTAGCAGTGGCGTGCAACTACCTAATGCCGCCCGTGGCGGGATCGCGCAACTTCGGGAATGCCGCCCCTCTACTGATTTTTCTTGACGGTTTTTGGCGCAAATCGGCTAGAAGTTCAACGGTTCGGGGAAAGGGGTCTCGAAACTGAACGAAATCTCGGGGTCTCGGTGCTCCGGCCTCGCTTATGATCATGATTGGGGCTAGGATTTTGTCGCGGGATTTCGTGGGGCTATTCGCGGCGAAGTCGCGGTTTTCTCTCTGAAAAATCATTATTATTTTGCCCAATCCTGGATGTGGTTCATCCCGTTGCTGCTCTGACGATGACCTCTCACGGTGCGCTCGAGAAGACCGCCTCAAGTTCCTCCAGGTCCATCGGGAGTGTCTCCGTGAGCTATGCCCAGATGACGGGCACACCGTAACAAGCTATCGATTCGAATTTCAGCCTTGGGGCTGCCGCGACAGAGGGCTAGTGCGGGTGCGGGATGCTATGGAATGCGAGTATGCCCTCCTGTATTGGATGCAGGGGTCGCACACTGGAAGTCAAGCGTGACAGTCGTGATCGGCTCGATGTGGGACCCCTTCCATACGCCTCTGGTTATCCTAGAATACCAGGAAATGCGCCCGAGCGTTTCCGGTGTGTCGCAGTATGCTCGCTGATGGCATTGTTAAGGCGACCCTGCAAGGAGTCCCGGCTTCCCCACACTGAGGCGAGGTTCTCCGCTTGAGGAAATCCGTCTTCATATCTTTTGAATCGCCGGCACTCAGAGGGAAATCGGAATCGGAGCGAAATGAGGGAGGCAAGCAAAACGGAACACTCGAGAAATCTTCAGTGCCGATATTTGAAATTTATTCCAGAAATTTCGATCCGGACAAAATCAATGGAGACAGGAAACACCGATCGAGTTTCGTGTGTTGAAGGAGAAAGTCGGTCCCAGCGGCGATATTTCGGCTTCCTGAACTCCGTGGCATCGGCCAAGCGGAACCGTACTGCGGTGTACGGTCCCCCTTGAGCTCGCCTAGAACGACACCTTGACGATAACTCTTCGTTCTGCTCATCAAGATTGATGTTCTCCACGGAAGCTCGGTTCTGCACGACGATATCACAACAAGGGGACTCGAGTTTCTTCGCCTTTTCGGTCGCAACAGGATCAGGTAACCCTGCACTGGACTCCGGCGCAGCAAAGCACGTAGGCCGGGGACGCTGCAGTCCTCGGAATTCTCGGCGCATCAACCATCATCATCATCCCAGCGCCTGGAAAGTTGGGAAAGAGGCCTCCAGCCCACCCTGCCGACTGGATGAAGGCGGTGATCGAATCTACGACGAAGCCCGCCAGCCCGAAACCGACCGCATTGAGGACCAGTGGGTCACCGAGGGCTGCTCTTGCGCCACATGCAGCCATCTTCTTCGCGCAGGACGGCTGCGCCGAGATCTCTGTCTCCCTCCCTTCCCGGCACGCTCGTTCCAGGGAGCAATATCCTCTCGACAATGTTGAGAAAAGGACCAGAATGAGGAGCAAACGTGGCACCTAGAATCATACCGTCTCATAGTAACGGGAATTGGCGCGCATGAGTCATTAGCGGTTTCACATGGTCCGCCTCGTCAATGGTTATGCAATCACATTCCTCGACTCACCATCGTCATCGTGGGCTCGTATCGCTGCGAAATTGAGGAAAAATGTTATTGCCGAACTTTACCCTGTGATCAGAGATCCGCAAAGTTTGACCGCGTATGAGTGACCTCTTCTCCGAACGTGAAAGGTTTCAGAACTCTATCTGGCTGATCGAGTCTCTAGCACGCGACATTTCAGGGTAGTGCCCGGATGGTGAATCCTGAATCCTGTCATCACTATCCGAGCTCAATGCGGCGTTTGGGCCGCATCGAAGTCCCGCGGATGAAGCGTCACTTACACCCAGATCTCGGCCAACAGACCGCTGGGAAAGAATCTACCCTCGAGGTTGGAAGCCCTGTCTCACCTCGGATGTTGCCGCTCGTTTCCCTGTTCAAGTTATGGGTCAGAGCTTTCGTCGCTACGGATGCTCTTCAAATAAGGCCGGTCGTGAGCCATGGCGAGAGGAAGAGGCTCAGCGGTCGTGTCAGTGTCTGGCTGCACTCACAAGTGGTGCACAACCTCCACTTGGAGTTTCGCGGCCAAACTTGCACAGAGACACGGGTCGGGAACACTGATATCAGGGATGTTATCAGAATCGGCTAAATAACTGAGGAAAAATTGTCACTGCGATACGAAGTTGGCAAAAATCGACGATATGGGGCACTTCTATGCTGAAAAGGCTGGAATGGCTACAAATTATGAAATTTTAAGTTTGTATTCAGCCGATTCGGAACACGTTCCCAGTATGAGTGACATAAGCCCATGACTATCTGCAAGTTTGGTCGAGAAATTCCAGGTCGAGGTCGTGCACCTCCCTTGTCAGATCTCGAGCGGGCCCATTATCAGATATTTCTGCCGGCAGACGTGATGACACACAAGATGGAAGCAAGTTTTTCAGAATCACTCATTGCAACCTTGCTCGGAATGAATCAGAGTCGGGCTCCAAAAGGCTTCCGGGGCTAGCGGAAAGGAACCGAGCCAACACTGCGGGCCAAATGTCTCGCCTACGGTTCCGAGATATCAACTCCGCTCAGACGAGAGAAAAGTTCGCAATCCCTTGCCTGCCTGCTCGACTTCCGAAGCCTCCGTGGAACGCGTTCCGTTTCCAAAGACGACAAGCATACGACGAAGTTTTGACAGTGATTTCTTCTGGGTTCACTAAAACGGTCACATGCTACACAGTTTCGATCAAGAAGCGAACTGTTGGTAGGATCCGAACCGGGTTCTCCCGGACAGTCGCTGTCGAAGATCGGCGTTCTCCCCGTCCAGTTGGGCGTACACTCGACGCCGACACAGCCAGAGGCTGTGAATACAAGTGGCTGCGAAGATGCCTTGTAGGATCGCTTGTGACTTCCAGAGAGCGAGGAGCGCGCCCCCGACATCCTTCAAAGGACGTCAGAAGAATCACACTCGATTTTCCCTCTCTTGTAGGCCCGACTTGCGGTTTCTTGGCTGCGGATGCTGGAAAGTCCGTCCTCTACGTCATGGAGCCCCTCCATGTTTATAAGATTTGTGGAGACGAGCACAGATCGAGACGTGAACTCGTGCAACACCACGTCAAACATTAATCTTTCGGTTTTCGCCTCTGTCCGTTCAAATCGCCACGTGAAATCGCCTTCAAAAGGACACGAGAGGAAGGTGCATTCGCTCAGGCAGCCCTAAACGTGGTCCGAATCAGCCTTAACATCAGATAGTGAGTCATTAAAAGCCCAGAGTTCGTAGACGTCTGAACCCTCCATATTATTATCTTCCATGGAGATTTTTTTTCAAAACCTTCCGGGAGTTTCCGTCCCCGACGCGGTTGATGACATTTCGCCGAATTGAGAAAGTCGAGCAGCATTCCACGACGTAAGGCGTGTTTCAACGGAAGACTGATTTTTACAAAATGCGGATTGGGTTACTAAAGAGCCTCTTGACAGCTCATGGAGATCCCGACTCGTTTCTGCAGATTGCGAAGTCATTCCATGTGTTCGAGATTCGTAGGTTGCACATTCGATTGCTCGATCTACAGGCGTTACCGAGCATTCTCGTGAGCTAAATTCCTCTCGACTCAGTCGTTCGATTTCTATTCTGTGGCGTAATGGAATTCATATGGCGGCGCCATGGAGAAAGCCATAGGGAGGAATCTCGAGATTTCGTCAACGGACGACTGTTCTATCTGAAAAATATAGAAACTGCGATGTGGAAGCTGCAGCACACGGGAGATAGCATGTGAGAACACTTTCTCAAGTGGATCCCTCAACAGCAGTGAACCCAGGATCCCCATTTTCCAGTTGATTTCCGGAATACGCTGATTATGACTCTTCATCCTCTAATGATCAGGTTGGTGACACCTAGCTAGGATAACATAAGTTCGCCGAATGGGTCTGCTGACTTGCATCTGAGGAGATGGTAAGATTCGCATGGCTCGCAACAAAGGGTGCACGCGAAGGAGTTCGACTCCCTGTGATAGTCCCTGCGTTGACATATCTCATGATGGAACCCGTGTACAGCAAATTCGGCTGTCAGGTGTGTTATATGAGCTTCCTTGTCAGAACACAAGAAAACAATGTGTGTCCTTGAAGACTCTCAAAAAGTTCCTGAGTTTATTATTTGCATTCAAGCGCAGCCGCCTGGCTGCAGACGATACTTGTCGCGATGCCACTGCGACATCTGGCGGAAGCTCTCCCTAACAAGGTGTCTGTCAGCGAATTTCTCCCTGCTCTATCTGTCGGGAGGAAATGCATCCGTATGGGATGACCCGCAGACCGGCGAATGCTCTCGCTATCGGAGGGTTGAATCTTCGGGGATCCTTAGTCAGTAGCGGTATTTCTGGTGTGAGGTAGACAGTGTTGGTCATAATCATAATGATCATGATCAACGTCAGGATTATAATCATCATAATGAATATTATTTTGCCCGACACAGGAGGTAGATCATCCCGTTGCTGCATACCTCCACTGGTTATTCTAGAATACTATGAAATGATCCCGTGCGCTTGTGGTAGGTCGCGATATGCTCACTGATGGAATAGCTGACGCAACTCTGCAACGAGTTCCGACTTCTTCACGAGGAGGCAAGGTTCTCCTCTGTAGGAAATCCGTATTCATATCCTTTGGATCTCCGGCGCTCGGAGGGAATTCGAATTCAGAGTGAAATAAGGGAGGTAAGAAAATATAAACACCCGGGAAATATTCAGTGCCGATACTTAGAATTTATCCTAGAAATTTCGATTCGGACAGAATCAAGAGAGACGAGGAACCTCGATCCAGTCCGGTATACTGAGAGAGAAAGTCGATCCAAGCGGCGATATTTCGGCTTTCTAAGCTCCGTGGCAGCGGCCAAGCGGAATCGTACTGCGGCGTACGACTCCCCTTGAGCTCGCCCAGAACGACACCTTGACGATAACTTTTCGCTCTGCTCATCAAGATTATTGTTCTCCACGGGAGCTCGGCTCAGCACGGGAAATATTACAGCAAGGTGACTGGAGTTCCTCTGCATTCCCGCAACAAGATCAGGGGACCCTGCACTGGACTCCGGCACAGCAGAGAGCGTAGGCCGATGACGCTGCAGTTATCACGGTTTTTTTCCCGACACCCACCATCGCAGTGCTCTGGAAGAAGGAGAACAGGCTTCCAGCCCACCCTGCTGACTGGATGAAGGCGGCGATCGAACCTCCGATGGGGCCCCCCAGCCCGAAACCGACCGCGTTGAGGACCAGCGGGATACCGAGGGCTGCTCCTGCGCCACCTGCAGCCACCTTCATCGCGCAGGACGGCTGCGCCAAGATCTCTGCGTAGCTCCCTTTACAGCACGCTTGCTCCAGGGAGCAATATCCTCTCGACACAGTCGAAAAAAGGACCAGGATCAGGAAAAAACGTGTCATCTGGAATCAGATCGTCTCTTAGTAAGGGGAACGGGCGCGCATGAGTCATACGCGGCTGCACATAGCTGGTCTCGCCAACGCTATGCGATCACATTCCTTCGAAATGGAAAAGAAAATCATTCTCGCGAGCAGTTCTTCGTGATCAGAGATCATTCAAAGATCGAAGCCCCGCGTATAAGTGACCTCTTCTCCGACCGTGAAAGGTTTCAAAACTCTGCCTGGCTGATGGAGAACGTACATTTTGGAAATATTCTAATGTAGATCTTCCACCGACAAATTGTCCGAAATCAACAGAACATGGGTGCACGTCATCTCGGCCACGGGGACAACCCGGCCACTACGACAACTCGGCCACTACGTCAAGTCGGCAACCGCGTAGGTAGAAAAAACGTAGAAAAGTAGCAAAAAAAACGTAGAAAAGACTCAACCTCCATACCTTAGAAGTAGGAGAAACCCAACCTCCGTGAGCATGGCAAAAAAAACGGAGGAAAAACCCAACCTCCATACCTACGCAGTGGCCGACTTGTCGCAGTGGCCGAGTTGTCGTAGTGGCCGGGTTGTCCCCGTGGCCGAGTTGACGCGTTCCGACAGAACATACATTCTCTATCAGTTAGGTGGAGTTCTGACCCAATTCATGGTCAGAAAAAGGGTCTCCCACACGCGACATTTTGGGGTAATTCCCGAATGGAACACCCAGGTCTCGGCCAACAGACCCATGGGGAAGAATCTACATTCGAGGATTGAAGCCCTGTCTCACCTTGAATTTTGTGGCTCGTTTTCCTGTTCAAGTAGGTAACGGGTTCGAGGTTTCGACGCTACGGATGCTCTTTAAATAACGCCGGTCGTGAGTGCTGGCGAGAAGAAGAGGTTCAGCGGTCGTGTCAGTGTCTCTCGCCGATCAGATATCGAGCAGGCTCGACATCAGATACAACCGTCGGCAGACGTGATGAGTGATGACATACCGGATTGAAGCGAGTTTCCCAGAATCAATCATTTGAAACTTGTTCGGAGAGATCCGGGAGTTTGATTCTGATAGACTATCAGGGCTGGCGGAAAAGAACCGTATCGGCATTCGATCGATGGCAACACCTTGTATCGCTGACCATCCATCAATGCAAGAGATCAAGAGGTGTCAGCGCAGAACAGGAGTTCTTTCGTTCCCATTGGAGGGCACAGTGGTAGCAGGACTTACTCCAACAACGGATTCTGGCTACTTAATAGCTATTTCAGGGCTTAAAGGGAACCAGCGGAGTCATATATATGGAATTTTCCATCGCCGAAGATGGGGAAAGTGGATAAGTACAACAGAATCTCACGACTCTGAAGCCCTGAAGGGGCTTAACTGGGCTCACGGAGGAGCAGTGAGGGAATATCCGGAGTTCGGAGACTGACTGCCGGTGTTTCTCATACATATCAGATAGAACAGGAACGGGGACGATGTAGTCCCTGCCAACTCTCAGATGCCCCGGTGCCCCTATTTTCGCCATCAGAAAGCTCTCATTGATGGTTAGAATGGCGATATTTGGCTGGCGAGCTGAAAAAGTCCGACTTGGCGCGTCAGACCAGAAAAGCTTCCTCTGAAACCTTGCTGCCCCGACCGAGCTATCAGACCATGAGTGGAAGTCTCAAACCACAGGGAAAGGACTGAAAAGAACTTCAATGAACATTACGGAGCTAGGCGAAATGTGAGGAGATAATGATATCGTTGACGTCGGGATGCACGGACAGAATGTTTAATTCTGCACTCAAGTTAATGTGACGGCAGAATTACGACTGCCGTGCTCTATAGCGGGCTATAAAGCAGTGTCAACGGGAGCCTATTCGAAGAGAAGTCCATTGCGGACCCGACATGTCCAGAGTCGTTCTCTGTCCCATCTCGTTCTCTCCCCAGACATGACCGTGGCGCGGTTGGCTTCTTCCGTACGAAACCATGGAGGACGACGGCCGAGGAGAGCAACAACCGCGGCGCATTCAGGAGATCCGCGGGAGTGTGGTCGCCGCAATCAAGCTCTTAAGCAACAATCGGCTGGAGGAGGAAAGGAGCCATTCGTGAAGACAATAGGCAACAAGGTGAGACAATATCGAAGGGGTAAACATCGGTGGAGAGGGTGCGAATGAAATTGATCCTGGAGGCACTCGTACCGAACAATTATGCGAAGCTCCACAGTTGTTTGTTGCGAAACACTACCGTGTTGGGGGGAACAATGATAATGTCGAGATCTTTCAAAAAAGTCAAAGGGTTAGCGCTGAGGGCATTGACCAAGAGGATGCTGACAAAATGTCGGAAGCGCCAGAGTCCGGCCATCACCATCCGAAGATTACTCCTGCTGTCCCAGGGGTCCGTTAATCGAAGGTTGTTATCTGATGGGTCCGTTATTTGAAGCTTTCGTCAATTCATCTGGCTTGCCAACGGAGATGTGCACCCGCTACTCTCGCTAACGGCTGGAATTCAATTCTCATGACAAGCCTCGAAACGGCTTCTAGATACCCGGGATCGTACAGCTTTCTCCGCTGGAACCCGAGCGGCTGAAAAGCTATTCTCTGTCAAGCTTGTTTGTTTTTCGTGACATCTACCCATCGCTTTGTCCCCAGTTTGAATTTGGGGACGTTCCCCCGTCAAAAACTTCCCATTCTACGAGGTCTACTTTTCGACGGCGATCCTACATACTCAGCTGGAGTGTGCTCGAAACCATGACACGTTAACGAATCGGGGAAACCCCGATCAGCAATCCAGAATCTGCGAGACGTGTGCTGGAGGCGGCCACGGAAAACCACGCTGACCATGACACACAGTCGCGACACTCTATCCAGCCAAGCCACTGGAACTGAGGACCCAGCCATCGGCTCAACCAGTGCCAGCGATGGGTTACCCAGTTAGGGCTAGATTGGAATTTCAATTAGAATTTTATTCAAATCGAAGGATTACAGCGAGCCTGACATAAACCCCGCGCGGGCGAGAGAAAAGTTCGCAGTCCCATCCCTGCCTGCTCGATTTCCGGAGCCTCCGAAAGGCGTTCTACATACAACGACGTTTTGACAACGATTTTCTCTGAGTACATCAAAACGGTCGTATGCTACAGAGTTTCGAGAAACGAGCTAACTGTTGGTGGGGTCCGAACCGATTTTTCCCGGACGATCGCGGTCGCTGTCGTAGATCGGCGTCCTTCCCGTTTAGTTGGGCGTGCACTCGACGCCGGCACAGCAGAGGCTGTTAATCCAAGTGGCTGCAAAGATGCCTTGTAGGATCGTTTGTGACTTCCAGAAAGTGAGGATTGCACCCCCAACCATGCCCCACGGCCCCAAGCCGAGAAGTATCGGACCGACGAAGTAGAACCCGCCAACAACAGCCAATAAGGTCAGGGCAGCGGTGATGAGGCAACCCGGTTTCAATAGGAGCGCAAAGGTGTTCCCGGAACAGCAGGCCACATCCAGGGGAGAAGATAGCAGTCGGTAGAGGAAGAAAAATAGCAGCAAAATAGCCAGGATTCGGGGCTGAAATCGAGTAAGCATGAACCATGAGAATGGTGAGCTGTGGGCGTATGAAATGTTCCCACTCGGCTCATATGATAGACTTGACTTCGGCTCAACTCACATCGATCATATTGACAGCGTTGAAAGAAGGGGAAGTAATAGAAGAATGGTCACCTCAAGCTCAAGCCCCTGAAAATTCGACCATATACACTTAAATAGAGATCCATCGGTCCACCTAGTTCGGTAATCATGATCCACCTCGCGCAGGTAGCCGATCCTCGTTGCCGAGAAACTTCACAATGATCAGCGTGATGTTGTCGCTCCTCGGCATCCCAATGGAGCTCTGACCGCCGGGGCGAGCCAGGGGACATTTCCCCGCGAAGATTTTAGTCTCACACATAGGGCGCCACATCAGAGCTCATCATCATCGTCTATTGACCCCCGAACTAGAAATAATGACCCCCGACGAAAATCGGTCTTGCTCTCCTTCCATTAATACTCACCTTGGAAGAGTTTTGGAGAGCTCGCGCTTCCTCTGAGTGAACGGTCAACTGTCGACCTCGCAGCCTCTCTTTAAAGAAAAGTTGACACAAAAGTGGGTAAGACTCAACGACACGTATGCTGTCTGGATTGGCTCTCCAGGAGAGTGCGGGTGATCGCGCGCTCGCCACTCCGGTTCTCCAGGAAATAGTAGAAAAACAAGACTTTCTTCTTGCTGATGCTTGCAACTGACAATGAGACGGCGCCGTCGCATACAAGGCTCGCTGAATCGTCTATCCTAGTCCAGTCTTGAACTTAGACAGCAAGAGAACTCGTTTTTTACATGAAAGATTTGATTTATTACATTACAACATAAAATCAGGCTGAAAACTGAGAGGTGTCGTCGTCGTCGGGGGGCCGAAAACTGTCTTTGCGGTCAAACGGGCCGTGAGATGTCAAATAGTCACCAATCCAGCTTCTTCTGGCACGTAATCGCGGCGCAACAAAGTTTCGTTGCACCAGCAGATGCGATCGCTGCGATGCTCGCTTTGGTTCCGACAGCGACGCCAGCCATCCCGGCAGATTGGAGTCCCGCAAACGCACCACCCAGGAGTCCAGTGGATTGCCACCATGCAGCCAGAGATCCGCTCGCGATGCCGACCGAACCAAACCCAGCTGCTGCTAGGGCAAGAGGGGCTGCTGCCAAAGATGCCACTCCCGCGGTGCCGATGACAGCGATGCACGCGGGTTCCTTGAGAAGAGTTGAAGTCGAAGCATCGTCCTTGCAGCAAGCCTCTTGGAGTCCGCACTGAACGGCCGGAACGAGGAGTACAAAAACGCAGAGCGGGAGTTTCATGATCTGTCAATGGGGACAAGAATAATATTGAGCGAAAAAATGGGATCGCCTCAGCAGGAGCTCTCGACTCGTACCTGGAAACGGATAAGAACTCGAGCTTACCGAGCTCCGAACACAGCTCTGATAATTTCACGGCTCATGATTTCGGAGCGAGATTTCCACATACTCACTATATTCGATCAAGGGCTTGAACGGCTGTTTATTCTTCCCTTCGATCTCCGGCGGCAATCTCTGCAGATAGAACCCTATATTGGCCTTCTACGATAGCTCTCGCTAACACTGCCGATAGGGAGAGTCGCAACAATCACGGTGAAAAGGAATCAACTCCCGTCAAGCCGACGCTCTCGGTGAGACTAATCGGCGGCATAAACAAAAACCGAACCAGCGCAGCGCTCCCTATGCAAAAGAGTTCAAACGAGATCGCTACGCGCCTACCGTCAGCGCAGGCAGAAATCATTCTCCTTGATAGCTGCTTTCGAGCAATTCGTTTGCTGTCAGGAGTTTTGCCGAACTTGACTTGTTGGAGGAACGTGGACCAAGAGCGGCCTGGGAAGATGCGAACCAGTTGTTCTCAAGCTTTCTCAACATGACTCCCCCTCCCCCCACAAGCGCAGCGATCGGGGGGAGGGGGTCAGTCTTGAAGACTCATGAGAACAACATCGCGTCTTCGGATTTGATGTCCAACCTTGCAAATTCGACAATGAACGAAGTAGAGCTACCAAGTCACTTCCAAAACTCAGTACTGGTCTTGACTGTCACCAGCGCCGCCAGCCGCACACCCCGTTTCTCAGTTAACAGGTGGAGCCGCCGCCGAAGACGACGATTGTGTCTCTGTTTCCGGAATTCTAGAATGGAAAACCTGATTCCGAGGAAAGTCTAAAGAGGAATCTACAACGAGAGCATGTCCCACCTTTAAAAGAAATACGGTAATCAATCTGTGACGTTGGAGTAAAACCGATCTCGACAATCCCCCACCACAAAATCCGGCCGGATCCTCCATTCATCCATATTTCATTTCATGGCCCGATACCAGACGCATATACAGGGTTTTCTGTGGGATGGGACCGAAGTATTTCGTCGCTTGGATTCTATCGAAATCAGGAGTTGCTGATCCAGGCGCTCGCACCAGGAAACAGACCCTCAGCTCCACAGAGACATTATCTTCCGTGCGGGTTTTGTCTCGTTGGGTCGTTTGAAGATACGGAGGAACAGTTTCGAGAAACCCTCGAGGGAGAAACTCAACAAAGTGGAGCTGAGTTCTGTCCGTATAATTCCATAACATTCAACCGATCTTGATCGTCAAATCGATCCTCACCCTCGCTGTGAGCTGATGAAAGAGTTTGGCATCGTACTTGCTGACCAGCTCCGATTTCGGGAACCATGTATCGCGGAGAATCGCTCATTTCTTCGAATACTTGTATCAAAGTTAGATTATCGCTAGAATCACTCAGAAAGTCGTCGTTTTGGTGATCGTTCTCGATGCCGAGTAGAAGCGATGTAATGCCGGGACGGTAAAATTGGCTGTGAGCAATGTGGATTGAGGGCCCCCTTGAGCCTCTGACTCGGCTGATCTCTGCAATGGATTGGAAGTTGCACATCGTTATGATACGACAGAACACAAAACTCCGCGAATTTTGCACAGAGAAAGTGTAGATTGCTTCCGAAAGCGTCCCCGTGAGCTCCCCCTTTTTCGTGGCTCGGACCTCTCTAAGCTATTGACAGACTACGTGCAGTTGATTCTGGTGGCTACTTTCGATTTGCAACTTGTGAGCTCACGATCTGTGGATACCCCACGCGTGCGCCGTCGAGGCTCCAGCAACGAGTCTTTTGATCTTCCTTCCGGAGCGTCCACCTCACACAATTGAAGAGGGTTTCGGCTAGCCAATCATCTCGTTGGAAGAAACTTGATGGATTCTAGAGAGATTTCGTCGTTTTAGATTCCGAGCTGTGACACACCGCGGCTCACTGGGAATTCTTGGCTCTCAATTCTAGCTCGGAGAACGATGACCCTATGACGAATCCGGCTCACTTTGCTCAATGTCGAAATAAAGTTGCGGAAGTGAGCCTCCCAAGCTTCGGCGTCGTCGCGCACAGGAGTTTCTCCAGGATTCCATCAGGGCATAGAGCTCTGCTGCTCGCTGAAGAAGGAAGCTAGAGCGAGGCGTCAGTTAGTGTTGGTGCTACGATTTGTTCGTAGGTTGATAAATGCGAAGTGTTCAGATCCGGTTGGGCAGGATCCAAGAGAAACCACACGGACGTCATGGGTCTCGGGTCCAAGGGCGTGATCCGCTGAGAGGCCGACACATGGCCCGTCTCGTACCGTTCATGAACCGCACGTATCAGCTCTTTTGAAAGCAATGGATAAGTTCCGATAAAAAAGATTCTATTCCCACCTGTTGCCAGAATCCGCGGGTGAGCGTTAAGATAATTGAGTGGTCGACGTGGCGCATCAGTGTCCAGAAACCCTCCTCAAACTTCATAAACCACTCGACAAAGAAGTTTGCGACGTGTTGAGCTGTGTTCTCGCTCTCCGCGGGGAGTAACACCGATTACTGCCAAGGCCTCCAACGATGTCATTCGGTCCAACATTCGACGTAGCCTTCAAGGTTCCTCTGATGGTATATTCCTTCAGGTTCTCTTTATTGCCCTCGAACCCGCGGTCAATATTTTTCCGGATGACTCCTGCTGCTTCCCCTAGCTCGTTTTCGGTGACAACTAGAGTCCGTCGAGCCAGCCGTGAGACCTGCTGAGGTTCGTGGTTCCGTTGGGCGATAATCTTCTGCACCCCGGGCTCCGAGCCTTCGCATCACGGGCCCGAGACCACTATTCCTCTGTTCTTTCTCGGATTCTGTCTCGATTTGGTGTTGTTCACAGTGGGACCAATGCCGGTCTTTCGGCGGTTGGGGTAATTGCCTTCACAAGCATGATCGGACTAAAAATTGTTGGAAGCGAAATGTGCTCCATTCTTCGCATATCGATGATTGTTATGGATGAGGATAAGACAGAGGTAAAGATCGCTGCGCGCCAATCGTCTGCGCAGGCAGAGATCATTCTGTCATTGACAGCTGCTTCCGAGCAACTTGTTCGCTCTGAAATAGTTCTCTCTTCGCCTCGGTAGAGAGACAGTGCACTCAGAGCGCGCTGAGAATATGTCGACGGTGAGTACTAATCATTCGAATTGTGTTTGTTGTGATACTTTCAGTCCGTGGCACGTTTGACTCATTAGGGGGTGTCACCGCGATTTTTGACGGGTGTCGACGTAACGGTGATAGGAATATCGACAGAACAAATCCTTGAATGGACAGATTAACTCCCAATTTGTTCCACTGAGTCTTACATCATCTTCCCACTTCTGCACGAAGCCCTGTCCGAGAACTTCGCTTTTCCGAATCATGCTGTATTCGAGCCAGGATGACAGTAGTCGACATCGGATAACTGGTGGCGAAACCGGAGCTCGAGTTTGAAGTCCGCAATGCCCGCGAAAGTTTCAAGTACTCCTCAGAAGACCGTTTCGTAGGCTCGGAAGACCTTGTGACCGGCCAATTCATAGTTTTGTGGTTCATTCCGGTGAATCGAGAGATTGGAGGAGTCCACCATCGTCCCACCTCGTCTCTGAGGTGGCTCCGCCACGGCAATGGCTGAAACGGTCCCGGTGTAGTATTGAGTGAATATTGATCTAACAGATTCACTTCCGGAAGAAATCGGCGTGATGTAGTAGTTCGTTTCGTCTCTTCGGTTTCAAAAGGACTTTGGTCGAGGAGCCGACAAGTGGTGTCGACTCGACTCGGGCGAGAATGCGTTCATCCTCACATTCTTCTAATGGCGGCCGGCGCGGGAACTCTGCTCGATATCAGATGTTCGATACTGAAGCATCTGTGATGTCTGTTTGAAAGAGTTTCCAAGGCGGCTGCAGCTCGGTGAAATCATGTCTCTTCATGTGGATCTAGAATCGTGCGTGGTGCCCGATGGGACGACGATCGAAAGTCTCTTAGGACAAATATTCCTTCTCGTCAGAAACGAGCGGGCATCCAGTGAGCAGAAGATATGCCAAAGATGTGAATCCCTGCAAAAAGCTCACAAGGAGTACAAAAATCTAACTCAGCGTAAAATCAAAGCTCTGGAAGCTCAATTGCAGGAAGCAAAATTACGACTCTCTCAGAACCCACCGATGGAAGTGCTGGCGGAAGATTCCGTCTTGTTCGAAACCCCGCGAAAAAAAACCGAACACATTGAAGAGGTCCCCGAAACTCAGTGCACTCCCGACGTTCGACCCAAACAAAGCGAACGAAACCCCGGAATTAATGATAGGTGCAAACTCCCGGAAGTGTCGAAACCTCGTTTCAAAAGAGACACGACCTGGGTCACTACGCCGTCCCAGAGCAAGAAAGATAAGAAAATTACGGATGCCAAACCTGCAAAACCTTCGGAGTGCGTCGAATGTGAAAAATTCTTCGAAAACTTGGATCCCGGATACACTAGAGAATTGAAAAAATGTTCCAAACACCGACAACGACCTCAGCAGCCTGTGGTGCCCACCGATATGTGGCGAACGAATCTGCAAGACACACCAGAGTTGAAGGCACAGGGTCTCCTCGAGGATACGTTACCATGCGACCTTAGGATAAGATCGTTACCTAGAAAGAAGTTACGGTGAAAAATGGTTACAACTTGGGTTCCAACAATGCTCTTCCGTGAGTTGAGCGGCTTTAGGGTGTACTCAGTGTGTGAATTTGCTGAGAATGTTTTTCTCTTTGAATAAATTAGGTGCAAATTATTCGTGATCTCATAATGTTTGAGCCAGAACTCCTCCGAGACTTCGGACTACGTGATGGATTGATTGATGGAGTTCCTGTCCTCTGTCCGTGTGTGATATAGGGAGAGCTTCGCGGGCTGTGGAAGTAATCTCTTGATGTTCGATTCAAGTGCAATCGACACGGATATCCTCAAAGTCTGGACTCGGTTTCAGGTTCACGAATTCGAAGTCGAAATGACATGCGGGAGCTGCGCGAACGCAGTGAAACGCGTTCTGGGCAAGCTCGAAGGACAAGGAGTCGATAAAGTCGACATCGATCTCCCCAACCACAAGGTTCGTGTGGATCCGTTCCCCTCAAACTTGCCGACTCTAAACCGATATTTTCGTGCTCCATCAATGTTATCAAAAATATTCCGCAGGTATTCGTAACCTCCACTTTGACTGCGGACAACCTTCTGGAAGTCATCAAGAAAACCGGGAAGAAAAGTTCTTACGTCGGTCAAAAACAGTGATTCCCATGTTCCGCTCTCTCAACAATGACTCGCCACTGTGGCAACCGTTCCAACGCATTGACAGCTCCCGACGAACACGAAAGCCTGAAACTGTTGAGTACCAAATGGTGAACCCAATCCTGAACGGGCCTCAATAAACCTCATACGAAGCTAGTCCACCTTGCGTCGGGGACAGCCTGCCAAATTTTAAAAGTCCCGCCTCATCTGTTTTGTAGACTCCTTTCCACCACAAAATACATCATGGATCATGGCTGATGTGCTGATGCACAATGCTTACTTTCGACTTTCAGTAAAGTTTGAATCAAGGCTTATGTGCAGATACATATTAGCCTTAGTTGAGAGGTGCACTTCACGTATGACAAACCTCTCGTTTGACTCTACGAAAAGCCCCGCGTAGGATGAACCTGAACTTTGCATCGGATGTTCGTCACACGAGGTTCATCATACCTAAGTTTCTTACAACGTAGGGATCTTTGTACGTGAAAATCTCATGAAACGGTTTACTTTGGGACGGCACCTCAGCTCATTAGAGCTCCTATAGAGCATAGCGAGTGATGCTTCAGTCTTCACTTTGCTCATCGAGCGTCCCCACCTAGGCGTCCGACGAAGGCAATGTCTCCTCGGGATCGAAAACGGGCCGTAGGACGGAAGCGGGTTCTCAAAATAATTCTTTATTAGCTCGCGAATGAGTGAAGTGAGTCTTGCATCATGGAGCATCTAGAAGATCACAATATTTCGCCGCCGCTTGCTTCCCGAACTTTTTATAAACTTTGAAAAAGCCATGGCGTTTCCATGCGGGGAACAAGCGCGGACACCTAGATTCAAGATCCTGGCAGTGCCTCCAAATCGTGTAAATATATTTGAGGCGATAAGTACGTATGTTGACAAGGAGTAGGTCGGCAACAACAAAAAAAACATCAGCCGGATGGCTCAAGCCGCTTTGTGCGCAGTTAGCCCGATGTAGTGGACGGGTGGGATGCCAAAGCCATTGAAGCCGCATTGGAAAGCTCTGAGAAAGAGAGAAAGATTCGGTGAGTCCTGAGACGCAAAGGATTGGGGTTATCGACGGCTACTGGAGCTCATATGAGCCACGAACCTGGAGTAAGTGCCCATGTTGTCGATGAGCATCCACTCGTTGCACTTGAAATCGATGACGTGATCCCATTCGATGATTTGATCGAATGGGTTGCACGTTGCTCCCCAGAGCACGGTTTTTGAGTCGGGCTCCTTGTGCCCGACGTCGGCGAATTCCTCGTCCCTGCTCACACGGTAGTAATGCAGGTCGAGGAGCGGCAGAGTCGCTCTCGGGATCACGTTGAAGCGGCTCTCGTTGAGGAACACATTCCTCATGTGGAGAACTGGAAGTCGAATCGTCGAGGTTAAGGGTCTGATTTCGAACTGATGTTAATGTACTCTAATCAGCTCAAGGATGATTTCGATCCGGTGAAACTCACTGTGGTGTTCATCTTCAACGGTCCCTTCAGCGACCGCGTCGTCGAGGTGCTTCTGTGAATGCGACTCCGACAGCTGGTTGAACACTTTGTACACGGGCTGCATGCGCGACATCCGTGACTTGAGGTCAGTCGACATGCCAGGAGTGACTGTTTCGTCGATGACTGAGTCTTTGACTGCAACTACTTTGGCACACAGGATCCAGGCGGAGGTAGAGAAGAACTGGCCCGGTTCAGCGATGATCCTCACTCCGCAACCCACCGGGAAGTTTCGGTCCAAGGATCCTTGCACGACGGCAGCCACTTGCGAAAACTGCTTCCGGCGACGCACACCGCCGGGGAACGAGCCTCCGATATTGAGAATCGTCATCTTGAAGCCCATTTCTTCGGCGACATCGAAGATCGCCCTCGACCGCTGGATCGATTCGTCGTAGATCAGCGGCGACTCGAAACCGAGGCCGACGTGGAAACTGCCGAAAAATGAATTTTTGAAAACCCCGCTCGGATGTGATCTTGCGAGAAATGGCGCCGAATTTCCAATTTTTACTCGGTCATCCGGAATCCTAGCTGAGGAACTAAACTCACTGCGTCCCAACGACTTTCAGGCCGAGCTCCTTGGACTTTTTGAGGATCTTCACGATGGCTTCGTCGCTCGCTCCGAATTTTCTGTTGAAAGTGATTTTGCTCGTGTGCTCACTGCCTTGCAATCGGACCAGAATCCTAGAATGGAAACCGTTATGAGCCGAGTTCACTGAACAGAACAATTCGACGAAGCGCCGCTATCGGCATCGATTATACATAGCTCTGCAACTTCCTGAAAAGTGGCCTTCATTGCCTCTGAGAGCCGTTCTTCGCCGCTGCCGTCGCATATAAAGTGTCAAGCAGCATTCGAAATCCCGTTGAGAAGACTTTCTTATCGCGAACGTAACTGATAGAACGGAACGTTTTGATTCCACAGTTGATTGTGAAATACGAAGTCAGACGCGTATCCACGCGACACGAGGAGGCCGACAGCAGCGCGTGCTCAACACTCAATGAAGGTCGATCGGCTGCGCGGAGCTCCGAATCAAGCGTATTGATGAATGGATGGCTCGATTGCCTGATCAACTGCGTTTTTCTGCGATGACGGCCGGAGCAGATGTCAATCCGCGCATCAGGAAGTACACTTGGAAGGGATACTTACTCGGCTTTGTTCTTGAAAGGCACGATTTTGTCGAGCTCCTCAACGGAATCCACCGTCATGAGGGTGGCTCCGATTTCGCATCCATAAGCGATGTCCTTTATGCATTTGGTTGTGTTTGAAATCACCATGTCGGAACCCTTTGCTCCGGGAACGTTGTCGAGGACGAAGTTGATTTCCCTCTGTTGGATGAGAATAAACTTTCAGTGGTGCGAGCTTCACGTCAACGAGCCTGTGACGAAGTTCCGTCATGAAACGAGCTCCACGACTTTGTCTTCGCGGTATCTTCCCTCGCTCACCTGATTAGAGCAATCGAACTTGACTCCATTTCGGAAGAGGACTTGGGTGAACACCGGGTCGGGGTTGGACTTCACTGCATAGTATGGCACGACTCTCGGCAGACTTTCGCGCCACAGTCTGCATTTGTATTCGGCATCGCGGATGTCGCAGATGAAGAAGGCCTCGTCGAATTGCTTCAAATAGAGTTTCGATTGAGATCCTATAGTTACTGACCACTCTGATCTCAGCCATGTCGAAGAGCCATGCCCAAGATTTTCGACAAGGAAAGATGTTGAACGGAAAACTCAAGACTTCTGAGCCTGGGTCCTAATTTCTAATTCTGAATGCGAGTACTGTTCGGGAGACTCAGCCGAACCACTTCAAGCGAACAAGTGTTCCCTTCGTCATGGAATACATTATGACGCAATGTATCCCTCTCAAATTCCAAAACGTTATCCATTGACCGCTCTGTCAGAAGAGTTCAAGATCGATCGAGTAGGTTTCGGATGGACTCACTCCTTGTCGTCGTATGATGTCACTCGCCAGTTTTCGGCAGTCGGCGAGGGTTGAAGTTTCCCATGGATCCACATTGACAGCCGTTATCTTCTCCGTCGTCGGCATGGTGGCGTCGTCGACTGACAAAGGAACAAACTTTTCAGTTAGAGCAAACTTGGATTTGGGACACTATAGTTCTGTTCGACCCCTGAATCAACTGCCGAGAGCTCTACGCTCCCATGACGATTCATGTCAGGTACGGCACGGAGAGAACAACTGGAACAGGTCTTCGAGCGCACACTACAAACGCGGGTGAAGCCAGCGGGGCGGAAGCATCAAAATTACTCGGTTAAGAGCATTCTGAGAAGATATTCTCTCTGAACGGATTCATCTGGTTGCGAAAGGAACAATGGGTCGGCACGCCACAGAATCGTTGCGAACAGAACTCCTCGCGAGTAAAGAACAACCTCTTCGAATTCAAACGCACCTCTGGAAGTAGTCTAGGCTAGTGCTGGTCCGGAATTGGGTTTTTATGTAAGGCGAGAGCACCTCAACGAAGGACCAGATCGCCATTCGCGAGGGCAAGAAGGAACACGCTTATCGAGAGGAAAGGCGTTACCGAGCAGATAACCTGCTCGTGCGGTGCCACCAAGTCTACGTTCAAGCTGCCGTACGTTGCCATCACCATCGACCACTGAGCAACCAATGAAAACTCCGCCGGAAGCCTGGTCCTCGCGGGTGAAGATAAAAAAGAGAAAAGTATCCCCCACAGAATGCTAATATCGCTGCGAAGATAGCTCGACGGGCTTCAAATCGGATATCGTCTCATTTACTCGTTCATTCATCTCGCTGTTTCTTCCGCAGACTCCCGCACCTGCCATACAGCTTGCTTATCCGAGCAGCGATCGAACCCGTCGTTACGCTCACCAGAGTTGGATTTAATCCAGTACGCTTTGATCGACGCGTTTCAATTACGACTGTCAAACGATGGGAATAGTGACATGACTTCAAGAAGACGCTCGCGCACAATAATTGTGTCGCGTTTTCTGGACTTGCAAATACGCGAGGTCGACGTCGATACAGCGATAGGCGAAAGCTTCGAAAGGTTTCCGTGTGCGTAGCGGGCCCCGTGAGATACGAGAACGAACTTTCTGACGCTAATCACGCGCTCTGAGAACACAGAGCTAGCTTGCTCAGCTACACCCCATCTATATCGAATAACCACTCTCGACCTGATCGAAAGCTTGGTATCCATGGTCAAGCTCCTCGAAAGACTCATATTTGGTCATCAAAAGGTCCTTCCCGTTCGGAGACGGAAACATGGAAGATTTGGGGATTAGAGCTCACTGTGAATGGATCCGAGATCGGCGAATGGAGATTGGGCCGTGCCGAGAGAGTTCGGAGCCCGAACTGGGAGCTTGAGACTAAGAATACTAACCTCGTTTGACGCTCGACTTCCTAGACTGCTTCCAGAAGCTCAGGAAGAACAGACTCATGACACCTTTGATGGCCGACTTGATGAATTTCATTTTCGAACCGACACCGATCTTGGAATCGCGAGAAACGCTATGAGTAGCTCCTGCGTTTGTGTTCTGCTGACTCGTCAGGGAGACAACTAACTCGACGAAGCGTTCGGTCAGAAAGAGCGGAAATGCGCAACAGGTCCGAGCACAAATCGAAGCACACTTGTGGGAATCGCGATTGCACGATTGCTTTTATACTTGCGTGGATCCATCAGAGATCCTCTCATTCAACTCAGTCTCAAATCTGGGTTGGGGTTCGGGATGCATCGAACGATTGAGGTTGTTTAACGAACAACACACCGCAGATTCCAATCCACTGATGTCGGTGATAGCATCTATTTTCAGTTGCGTCGGATTTTCTAACCTCCGGGGGCGATTAGGATCAACCGCGACGCGAATCAGGAGTGTACCCGGGATCAAGCTCTCAAAGGGCAACCTCATCATTCAATAGTAAGGATCCAGGTCCATGTGGAGGGGCCGAACCCCTCAACCTCATTGAACATCCTTCATTGATGGAATCTTTCTTGATGTTTATTCTTCATCGCTATTTGTAGAGAAGTTGCAGCTCTATGCACGGCACAGCAATACGGGTCTTGTGATACCGTTGTCAGAGTGCTTCATCAAGAGCGAGGTTTTCGATCGTGCCCGCTATTTTGATGGGGCTCATCCCCCGCGGGAGCTCGGAGTGAGCAGAGCGGCCGTGTAAACAGACCATGATCACATCGTCGAAAGGTGGGTTCGAACAGGTGGGTCGCACTCGAGACTCCTTTGGAATTTTTCAAACCTGCAGAGCCGAATTCGAAGAGCTGATGCCTATCATTCCTGCATCTTCGGCTCGTCGCAGATCAGACTCTGGACGTGGAGTTTTCGCGGGGCAGCAGGTGGCAACTATCAGCCAGAAGTGGAGGCACCGGCGCCGCTGAGGGAATCGACGATTGGCAAGAAAAACGTATGCAGTGTTTTACCTCAGGCCAGAGCGGCATTTCGTTTCCTTACTTCACGGCAATAAACTAGGGGTTCCAACTTGAGAGACTGACCCGTGTATTTGGGTGCGTCGCCGTAAACATACCGCGATGTGCGAAACCTGCACAACAGATAAAACGTCACAGGAGTCAACACAGGTTTTAAGCTCATTGAGCGGAAAGCAAATCAAGCGAGGCAAGGATGCGTCGTTCTTCTCTCCTCACCAGTCGCGTGTTTTGCGGGACATGAGCTCGATCGGAAAGACATAGCGGGAGCAGGCGGATATTGGGCCGCAATTGTGCGTAAAATCGGGACTGCGTTTTATTGACTCGGTTTCATCTTCACTTCTCTGGCTCCAGGTTGGAGCGCCTCAGCTTTCTGCGAAGGTTTTGAGAGGTTGAGTGTCAAGAGACCACTCTTCTTGGACTCAGCCTCAAGACGAGACGCAACTCCGGAATTTTCATTTTCAGAACGTATGCACTCATCCGGATGGGGGGTCGTGGCGATCTCTTTACTCACCGAAACCCATGACGTCGGTCCAAAGAATCCCGAACGAATGAACTCCTGCCGAAGGCAGCTTTTCCGGAGATCAATGATAACTACGTTCCACAGGACACTGGACGGAGCTCGAACGATGTCTGGCCAGGAACCCCTCTGAAGCAGAGCTTTTAAGCCGGAGATATGACAAAGAGGAGCTACTCCATCTTCGGAGAAACAAGGAGGCTCATTCCCAGGTTCTTATTGGCTTCTTCTTGGTGCCACTCTCGGCTTTTGTATTTGTTTATTTCTTCCATCTTCTTCTCGGTGTTCTCTGAATAAACCCAAACCGCTCCGCAGAACATGGTTCGGCACACTAACAAAGCTCGACAAACCCAAACATACGGCCTGAATGTTGGTCTGTTTCGAATCTCGAATCACAGGTCCGGGGTCGATTGGAGAGCGCGGACACGGAGACCAGAAATGCGCATTTCCATAGTTTCTTCTTCTTCCCTTTCGCCCGATCAAATGTCAGATCGACCCGATTTGACAGTTGTTCCGCGTGTGGTTGTATCAGTTGGCGAGGTTACCCCGTAAAATTTATCTTATCTCAACGATTTCTATTCCGTCACGATCAACGGTCGAGTCAATAGCTTCATTACGCTGTGTATCGTCATTCGACACAGATTCAAATGAGACTCATGCTCCACTTATGATTTTTTATTCCTTTATTTGTTGTTCAGTGCACAAGAAGAAAGATTGGGCGCCCTTATATCATGACGTTTGGTAGGCAAATCTTTCATTGAATTCTAGAGCTTCGGTCAATGTGGATGAAAGAAGATTCGTTTTTATAATGGCAGATGATAAGAGTTCGGAAGATACATTTCATCCTTCGTCATATGACGTGATCGCGTTCACCCCTCCGTCCGTTCTGAAGTTGACTTGAACTCTGTCAGCTACCAAAACTTCAGGATACTGGTCTCCCAGCGCGAAGCGTCCGTGGTATTGCGATCGCGTAAAAGTGCGTTGTAGCCGCGAGAAGCTCCCGGTGTCGTAAAACTGACAATGAGTGTAAACTACGGACAATGATTTGTTCATGCGAGATTCCTGTTTGCGTCTCGCTCAGCCTGAGCTTTCAGTTTCGCATCCTTTATCTTGATTCGAGTCTCGTGCAGTGTGTCCGGTAAAGAGGAAGTCGATGTTTCCGGCAAAACCATCGACCACAGGAATGCCACAACGACCATGAAGGCGCAGAGAAGACTGCTCCATCGAGTACTCTGAAATAAATGTATCCCGTTGTATAATCGAGACACCTTGACATTGTTTTTCGTGCAATCATTGACGGAGGTTTCCTGGGTTTCATGAGTCGAGAAACTGGGTGACTTACGAGACGATTCATAAATGGTGAAACTATGGCACCAATACGCGACATGGTGAAAGATGTTCCAACAGCTAGCGCCCGGACTTCGGTGGGGAAGCACTCAGCCACGTGAACCACAAGTAGAGCGAATAAAACTTGCGAAGCCCATTTTCCAAGACTAGCGAGACCGACTTGGATCCAGGGGGAACCTGCGGAAATGTTCGGTAAGAGTTGACTCTCATATTCGAGAAGCGTCTCAACTTTCTGTACCGAGAGTGGCCTCACGACACAGGTTTAGAACTCGACAACAATCATGCGGTCATTGACGAATCTCGTGCGAATCAAGTCAAGCAAATGCTCACCTGGAGGCAAGAACGCGAGCACGAAGGTTGCCACGAAAGATGGAAGATGAACCCAGAAATAAAGAGTTTTCCGTTTCAGCTTCTTCAACGAGAAGTACGCTATCGGAATCAGAGGCAGTTCGAATAGCCCGGACACGAATAGGTTGAGATGCGGATTGTTCCCAACGTCGACTATGAAGAATATCAGCGAAAAGTACAGCAATACTGAAACAGCCCTGAAAAGATACCCCGGTAAATGTATGTACTTCTGACACCTTCCTCCTTCTCGGGTCTCTCGCGCCGCGGCGCTGGGATTCCGAACCTTCCTGTCTCGGTGTCATCCAATCGTATATTCGATCCGAAAGTGAGTGAAGTTGAGTCGCACGATTTTACTCGCCCGGTTCATATGCTCATCATCAATCTCGGGGAGCGAGGGGATACTACTGTTTCGTTTCTTATTACATCGTATTGAATCGAGCCGACGAGCATGGGCACAGCCTGAGCTCTGAGTCAATGATGTTTTCAAAATGGTTCCGAAGGTCGATATTAGTTTGATAGATGTCAACGGGTAATGAACCAGTTCGAAATGATTTCGATGGAAATTTCGTTCGTGACAATCATATTGTTTTGTGCCTTTTCGTCGGTTTCGCCGTCGTTATCTGGTCTTGGATACAGTTCTGTTTAGGTGGCGGTAAGTGGGGACTGCGCACCGTCTCGTGGTATCGCTTGATTTCTACACAGTGCGATTCAAATCGTGCGGTCTTGCGGCCGTTTTTGCATCATGACGCAATCGCCCGTTCGACATCCAGTTGGCAAAGCAGAACTTCTTTCTTTGTTATCTGTGGTCTTGGTATTTCGCCAGAATCCAAGACCACAGATAAGGCCGCTGGACGCACAGACGAATCGACGATTCAGAAGGAAGAAAACCGGTCGGTTGCAACGAAAATCTCCATTTTGGCCAGACAGATGTAATCGACGAAGCTTTGAGAAAACGATGCCACTCAACCATGACATTCGAGCGAAGATGATCTTCGATGAGGTCACGATCCGCGGTTAAAAGTTCTGAAAAGTGTGAAACTCCGCGGCAGGAGCCACAGAAAACATTGATGCGTCCGACCTGCAACGGAGTTCTTGCGGAAATTCGAAACTCACAACTGCACGTAGAAAGAAATCGCCATCTTCGCAATGTCCCAATCTCTGAAGAGATCCACAACGCTCGCCTTGCCGCTCACGGTTTCCTGAGAGAAAAAGTATTTTCTGTAAAAGCTGTTCCACATTCCGGAGTAATACTCCATGATTTGAAAGACAAACATTCCTCCCAAACCGAATTCTGTGAAAATCCAACCGAGAAAACTGAATCTACTCAATCAGGGGCACCCGGTACTCGTTGACCGAGCGTAACCGTACGCATCGATTGCAACCCTCGTGGAAAGCCCACCAGCATTGCGCCCGCTAGACACGGAAGACATGCTGATCTCGTCGCCGAATGTCTTACAAGAGACAACGGCCTCTGAGAGCACATTATGGTCGATAGATATGTCGCTGGGTGACCTTATTGGATCAGACTGCCTGCAATGGTCGCTCAGACCAGATAGATACCTAGATTGGTGACTCGTGTAATATTGTCCCTTGTTATCTGCAGCGATCAAAGAACCCGTTGCAAACTCTCCTTTTGCGAGAGTCAGCTGCGTAAGAATGGAATCGTGGTGCACCTCACGCGAGAGTGAGTCAGAGTTAGAGTGGAAAAATCGCCCCATCATTCCGATATGGAATATTTCTAGTTGATCCCATTTCTCTGTGGATCTCCTCCAGTTCATAGATGATTTTGCGAAATGTTGGAAGGTGGAAGCCGGACTACAGCATCCCCTACGGAGCGGAGGCACTCGGGGTCACCCTGAAGTTTTGTGATCGAAACACCAGTCACTGAAACGGGGCTCGGTGAGCTTTTCCTCAAACTACTGGTCTCGTTGACACTGATACCGGCGTGCCAGTTTCGACAGGGGAAAATAGCCCACAGTAAGAGGAGAATGAACTGCTGGCTCACATGCGGACCTTTCCAAGTGCAATGCTCGTCATGAGTTGCGTCGGCGGTTAGATAAATCTTGCATGCTTGCAGTTTTGAAGCGGGAAAAGCAATGTTTGGAAAATTCGATATCAGATCAGCGGGCCACACCGAACAGGCTCGACGAGTTCGCGCCGCTGTTGGCTGGCACGGAAAAACAAGGTCATCACTGTGAAGAGGGTCAATATTGTCGGCCGTAGAGCAAACCCATTTCCGAATTAATGCCTTCAAGAAGCTCGTGTGTGCAGCTGTCAACGCGTTCGGTTTCATACGCCCTTGGAGGCCGCCGGAGTCCTCTTTGTAAACGGTTTTTTTCCAACGTGGCGGTGATAAGCCGTCGCCCAGGATAATTAGCTCCTCAGTTGAGCGCAGTGCCTTCTATTCTTGCGGCGTTCTATTCATGATTGCGACGCCTTGGTCTTTGTTCCGATCGCTGGCCCGACGATCGTCGTAAACTTGAGCGATATGGCGAAGCTAGAAATGTCCACGAATTCCTACGTTCCGCAAGAATCTGAGGCTATTCGAGGCTATGAGCGGAAGGTGATCTCCGGGACACCAGATTCAGCGGAGCTCGTGGGTATCAGCTACATTTACCTCGTCTGTGTAAGGAGAGAGCTAGATCTCGATCAGAAGAGACAATGAGGAGACCAGACGAAATTCGCAGACACAGAGTCTGCCCGAGCCAGACTATATTGCATAACTCACCTGACCGTGTTCACTGAGTATTTTTTGAATTCCGGTGTCGTCGGAGCCGTTCTTCTTCGCTATCCGTTCCAGTAACCTCTTGGCGGCGTCTGTTCTGCCATTGGCGACAAGCCATCTCGGTGACTCATCACAGAAGCTGTGGAAAAATGAGAATCTATTGAATTTCCCTAATCATGACGGGTCAAATGAGGTTTTCGCTGGATGACCGAGATGCTCACCACCAAACGATGAACGTTATGAGAACAGGGGCTACTAGGCAGAGTTGGAGATATCTCCAGTCCCGGACGAAGTATGTGCACATCGGTAATAAAATGAGACCGAAAATCCAACCGACTTCTTCACATGTAGATACAAAAGCTCGTTGAGCCTGGCCGACGGATTCCATGGCTGGAAGTACAAGACTGGGCAATGAATTCAATTCGAAGCACCCAGATCGTTTTAGAGTGCGTTGTACGCCAAACAGTGTACGCTATTGTTTGTATGTCCGGGATGTACGACATCGGGCAATCTATTGCTTTATCTCTTTCTATCCGCGAGTACGTTCCGCTATTCTCGAGACTGCCTAGAAGCCGTCTCAGACATCCTGACCGAATCAAAACCGCCTGTCTACGAACGCTGATCGCGGTCGCCAACAGAAAAGCTCACCCAAGGTAAATGGAATGTTCTGAAGACCACCATAGCCACAGGCTGTGATGAAAGTGATCACTAGAATCCATCCGTAGGTGGGTGACAGCAGTAGCAACAAATTGAAGATCACTTGAATGGAGATACAGATGCCGAGCAGTGGCTTCCTACCAAACCAGTCGGAGAGATGGGAAAAAACGAAATTTCCAACCATCAAACCTGCCATCAGCAGGCTGTGGTGAACAGAGGTCAGTACTGCGTCGTCACATACAATACCGAACTAGACTCGGATGAAAAAATTTGTATTTTAGTCACATGTGGAGCCTCTTGTGCTGCGACGTGTTTCGTGCAAGGTATCTCTTCGGCAGTCGGCAGAAGATTCCCACTTACGTCCATCTGCATGGGTCTGTTCACTTCGCTGGTGTCGAATTCCCATTTCGAACACTTCTTGATGATGCCATCGTAGCGCGCCGAGCAATTCAGATCTACATCCTGATTCTCGAATTTCCAATCCGCTAGAGTAACGTTGTCCGGTGGTGCACACCAGTGTACTAGTTTGCTGGGTTCCATGAACGATGGCGCCATCACGAACCAGGCATGAGGAACGGCTACATAGGCGTTCATGATCAACACGGGCCAATGCCATCTTCCGGTAGCTCCGAGGAAATCCTCCATTTTGCCGCTCTTCTATTCGAATTCACTCCGATGCTTGCGGGATCACGTTATGTATCTAACTTGAACAAGGATTCAGAAATGCCTTTCATTCATACAAAGGCGGACATTGAACTTCAAACTGCGATTTCAAGAGCGGGTACCATGGCAGACTCGACACCGGCTTCCGCGCACTCAGCTCAGCAGTGGTAACTCATGGGACACGCCGCGATTGAATTGAACTTTTGAGACTCTTCTCGAGTCGGTCGAGCGCGAGGCGACAGTCCACCTCAAACCAGGCGAGACACTAAGCAAGCTGCGAGCGTAACCCTCTCTGCAAGCATGACAGCGGGTCAAGTTCAACGAGGGTAGAAATCTACCAATGGGAGAGCGCGAAAGTCTCTCGGAGAACGTTTGGAAAGCCTGCGTGTGGTCTATGCGCGATCGGAAGTCTTTGCGGTGCGGCGTTTGATTGTTGTTGACGCTGCGAAATATGAACGTTCTCCGTTTCTATGGCCGTTTTCGAACGCAGAGTCCATCCGGTCCAATGAAATAGCCTCTTTGATTCCCTGGATGCATAGCTTGGGTAGCGCGACCCATTGCCCCAGTTAATGTGTGATATATAATACATTCTCAGCGAATCATGGAGATACAGTCAAAGGATTCAATGGGTCTGTGAACGTCACGTGGACCGTGAACTCTCGATCGGAAGTTTCGTAGCGTGGGCGGCAATTTCATCATGCGCGAGCATTATTCGAGTCTTCTGCAACTCAGGTACGACCGGAATTCATTGGAGGCCATTCCAGCCGGCCGCCGATCGAATCTCGATTTCGCAATCGAGTCGTTTCAATGAAATCGAATGAGAGAGCACGGCATCGCTTCGAACAGTGGTCCTCACATAGAGCCGATGGAACAAAATCGGCGCAGGTAGCCAATGCTGCTCATGATCGTTCACCTCAGTGTCCTTCTTGAATATTACACCATTTTTATGGCACCCACTAAAATCCTCCGCCTTGCTAACCACCTGAGGATGTAAATCTGGAACATATTTCACTTTCTCGAACTGATAGGACCTGCACCGTAAGCAAGACACAAACAACGCCAAGCTGTCTTCCAGCAGTGGGAAAACCAGTCCCCAAACGACCTGCCATTTTGTAGATCTCGTTCCCGACTCTTTCCGGAAAGAATCCGTTCCTGCATGTCTAAATTTGGAATTTTGTCATTCGACGATTCATGGCGACCTGACTGGGATCTCCAGACTCCAGTGGAACTGTATTTGAGTCCTTGACCACTTTCGATGAGCGATAAAATTGCCCCCCCCCCCCTGGAAAGATCGTTGGAAAATTAGTGACAGTCGCGGTCCGCGGGAGGTTCAGAGCCACATCGATGGTGTGGCAATCAAGCCTGGCTGAGAGCGGTCGATTCTGTGAGCACCGAGCCTGGTGGATAGCATCTTTTTTTTCCAATGCGTTCCTCTCGCATTTCTTCTTGCTTCCGCTTGAGATTCGCACGGGATACTTTGGCATCAAAGTCCTGGAAGGGGTCGAGTGTGCCAACGACCGACTGTCCCGGTAGGTGAAGAGGATCGAAGGTCCGACCTGCCAGAAATAACCACTGTCTGTGGAATGTGTGTCGTGGAAGAGATTGAGGCTGTGCAAATTAGCGTCGCTTCCCACTTCGTTGAGCTCACGGAGTCCAAATCGGCAACGATTTCTCAAATATCATCTGACAATGAGTTATCTGTTGTCACCGTGGAGACGCGCTATCTGCCGTCTGCGGAAGCATTCGATAAAGAGCGAGAAAATCGTGTGAAAATCTACAGTTGTATGTGTGTGTGTGTGTGTTCAGACGCTCGACATTGGCGTATTGACCGAAGGGAGCGAGGGAGGAAAGTTGGAGTGAATTGATGACTCGAATAAAGTCATCGAATTTCGACAGGCTGTTTGGACAACTGTTCCATTCAGCGCGACTGTCTTCTGGATTGAACGACGTCGATCGTTTCGCGTTACATCCGAGCCGAGTTCATGACAATCGGACTGCGACAGCACGACGTCTTTTGGCTTTCACCTTTCGTTAACTGAATCTAATTACACGGTACGGAATTCACATTTGATAGACTCTCTTTCTCGCCCGTGTCATCTGCTCAAGCCTGAACTATTACTGGCAGTGGCTCTCCGAATAGAAGCAGCTCAGCACAGGGACGGCTGTCCATAAACTCTTGCTGACAAGCGCGATATCAAGCCAACTCGATGAACGATAAACGGCCTTGACGACCTGCCAATTTATTTGGTCTTGAAAAACACCGATCCAAGACCAACCTCCTCTCTTTATTCCGATGACGCCAGCGGGACGTCCACGGAGCGACAACGACGACGACGACTTCGACGGTGATATTTTCTGTATTCGTGGCGTCCATTTATTCTTCGAGCTATTTGAGAATACCTGTGATCATGGCGAAACTGAGAAAGGCTCAGTTTTCAACGATTTCTCGAATTCAGGTGTCAGGAATCCGTTGAACGCGTTTCGAAAAATGAGACGGCCAAGAAACATGCGAGCTGGACCCACTGAACGTCTTCCACGAGCTTTGAGTTTACAAAAATCCATGGACCATGAATTCAATCTTTGTTGAAGCTTGAATACTCTGTATCTATAACTCGTGCCCTTCAAGTCACGGACTGTTTACGTTCCCGAGATTCTCACGTTTCACAACAACGCATAAC
Source organism: Neoseiulus californicus (assembly GCA_028455905.1). Lineage (NCBI taxonomy): Eukaryota > Metazoa > Arthropoda > Arachnida > Mesostigmata > Phytoseiidae > Neoseiulus > Neoseiulus californicus. Next base: position 8,426,345 of record JAMQGS010000004.1, on the reverse strand, counting down.
CGTAGCTTTGATGGAGACGCTTTGACTCGCGATCCACGTGAGAGTCGCGGTTTTGCTGAGTCCTCGTGAATCGTAATTCGAGCCACAATTCTCCTCTTTTTCCACTTTCGAGGACTCCGTCGGTCCGGAAATATTCTCGAGAGAAAAACGATCTCAAGGCATCGAGATCGACGGGTAGCTTTCGCGGGTGGCCGGGCGAAAATCATGAATATGCAGTTCTAGACGTTCAGCGTCCACCTACATTTCCAGGACGACTTATTAGGTAACACACTCTATATTCGATGGAAAATGTCCCCACCGGACTTCGGCTACCGCAACGTTACCCCGTCATTTGATTCTCAGTTGATATCGTTCCCCACGAGATTAAGCTGTTGACGTCAATGACGGCTTCAGTGACGCTGTGCTCAAGATGAGCTCCATTAAACGCTGCTCGTTCGACTGCACTCATCGTCCCACGGTGTTCAAAGAGCGGGTCTCCCATGGACCAACGTCTGAGCATCGATTTTTTTTCCGGCAGGCCCTGATACAACGACGCAGTTTATGGTGTCGCGCTACTCTTTCTCTGACGCTACTTTTTAACATGGGGCGAAAACACCATTCACGGAACGCTCCCAAGGTCTGGACCTCTAACTTCCGGAGCATAGATTATCTCAGAGCCTCTCTCGGCTCGATGGGCTTCAGGTGGTTTTGGTTGATTGCGAGTCCACTCTATAGTCGCGCACTATGATTGCCTGGAGTATGAACTGAGTTCCAATGAAGCTATACCAATCAAATTGTACGCTGTCTCGAACGGAGAGAACGGTCGCTCCCCATGCTCCTCGGCGATTTGGAGAACTAGGAGGTTGTCAGATGCAAGAACCGTTTCGAAGCCGACCTTGAGAATGTGAGAAATATTGTCTCGAGAACATTCCTCCCACGCGAGCCTCTGCCAAGGGCGATTGAAGTATCACAATTCAAGAACGCCGAATCCTGATAATGAAGCGAGGGATGCCCGAGTGGTTGGCGTAGCTACGACATTTCGGCGCCACCATTCTTGGGCGCCCTGTTGTTTAAAAAGTGGAAACAGCAGCGTCGAAAACGGTGGCGCCCAGTTGATAGTATCAAACACGTCAGCGGCTGCGCGGCGCCGAGTCAATATTGCAGATCCGATGATGATGCGGTCAGAGTCTCTCATCCGCAGAGACATCGTCCTGTCGGGGCCACTCCGAGCTCGGGTTTCGGACGGCATGAATTTTATTCCCCTAGCCCGAAAATGATTTCCACTCCCGCACTTTTCCACTGGCGAGCATCAGCTAGGAGCAGAATAGGTACGGATGAATCATGGCTCATTGCTCATTGTGCATAGCACCGGAAGATCGGGGAACGAAATGGCCGCTATGCCTTCGCCGACTCACATATTAGAAACCGAATGGTTCTCGGCAAGCGGATCGTCTTGATCTCATTGGATTATGTAGAGCTACCATGTGAGTTTTTCTTTACGAATCGACTGTATTGGCATGATTCGAGCAGAGAATATGGCTTCTTATCCTAGAAACCTCACGGACGTGAGGTTCCTTGTGTATATGAGAGGAGTTTCGTCGTGAGGGACCTCTCGAGTTAATCCACCGCTGGGGAGCGCTTGAGGTCATCCCCTGATTCAAAGCGAGAAGTGTACAGACAAATGGTCGGCACATGCATACTCTGTTGTTTCTTCTCATCAGATGTTTGGCAATGGATTAGAAAACAAAAGGAAAGCTTGTGCTTCAAGTTTCAGCGATTCTGACGGATTCTGGGAGTATCGATTCGTTTTCGGGAGGTTTCGATGGAGCGTGAGAAACTGGAACCTGAGCTTTCTAGGAAAGGATGTTCAAGTTCGTTACATTCGAGAAATCGGACCCGATCCCGCTGACTCCAGAGGGCGCTACGAGGACGATGTGTGCGTTCTGCAATCCTCGCGGAGACATCAATCCACACATTTTTCTTTTCAGACGCTATACAAGCGTAAAGATCAACTCGGCGCATGAAGCGGAGCCGAAGCGACCGTTACAATTTCGAACTCTAGCGACTTCTTTCGAGGTATGGCGAACTGTTGAAACTCGTCTCGAGGCGCAAACCAGATAACTGACGTTGTCACGCGCTTGTCCCTGCGTTTCCGAATTAAAGACATTCGTCTCTGTGAAATCCCAGCGTGCACAGGTTTGTGGTGTCTTGTCACTTGCAACTCAACCAATACTCATCACCTCCTCATCTCTGTCGCGTTAGGTCTCCGATCGCTTTTTCGCAAGCTTTCCCTAAGTGGTATTTATTACGCAGCGGAGGTGGTCAATCTTGACACGTTCTGTGTGCACTACCGGTCGTAGCCAACCTCTGGGGAGTCCAACTGGCGGAACTCGAGACTGACATCTGCGTTGTCGAAGCAACGACGTAGTTTATTGACCGCGGCCGACGACGAAGTGCCGCGAGTGTGGAGCTTCCGTTAGTGTTCACGAGCTTAATCCAGACTACGGAAACACGGTATAAGCTGCCTGATGGAGGCTACTCTTCAGAGATTCCGATCGCAGCAAGTTTCCACCATGCAGGACTCGAGTGAAACTGTGGAGATCATATCCGAGCTTCTGAAGAAATACTTCCTGCCCGTCCACGTTGAGGTTCGGGAATCCGGATTCATGATGTGCTGCTAGATTCGAAAATGTCAATATACTCTGCTTCGTGTCCTCAACATTTTTCTGAAGTAGCTTGAATCGTTTCAGGTACTGTGTAGAGGCTACAAGAAGCTGACGGGCTCCGACCTTCCTTTTCGGCTGTTCGGGTTCTCTACAGCGGCGGACTTTCTTCGGGATGGATGCGGTGGTGTCTTTGAAGTGACGCAAAGTCAGACTGAAAAATCGGTTTTCTACGTTGCTCCCAAGAACAGTGCCTCGAGCGGCAAGAGTCTGACTTTGAAGCGCGATTCCGCTGAGAAAATTCCCTCCGAAACAGACAAACTACGGAAAGTTCTGCAAATGCTGAACCAGGGCAACGGGACGCTTACTCGGAAAAAGAAATCAGTGCCAGCTCAGTTCAGGCAGTACCTACGCTATTTGATGAGTCGGCATCCGTCCGGGATCACCGCCGAAGGTCTCATCAACGAGTTCCTCAGGGTTTCGGGGTCCACGTTGAGCTACGAGATGTACGGCTATCCCGGGTATATGGAAATGTTCAGAGACCTCTCGGACGTATTTACAATCCGGGACGTAGATGGGGAGAGTATTTTGTACCCTGCATCCGAGCTCCAGAAACCGGTTTCCCCCTTCAAATCGCCTGGCAAGACTTCGTTGGCACCGGTCGTCAATGTTGAACCCAAAAAATCCTCTCCGAGCCCGGCTCTAGTGAAACCTGTGCAGTCCACTGAAAACATAGGGTTCCAGGACGTCGGGAGGATCGAGCTGGAGAGCGGCGGTAGCCTTGTTTACGTCAGATTGAATGGGACTCAGTATATACCCACTCCTTGCCTCGCGTCGTTGGCTGGGTTGCAGACCGATACCATCCTGAAAACACTAGAGGATCAGCACATCGAGATCCAGGGAGTCAAAGTTCTACGCGAGTCCGTTCAAGAGCACATGAAGCTAAGATATGAGATCGCTCTGGTCAACTGTCCCCTTGTCGTCACGAAAGAAGGCGCTCTCATTGAGGTGAGTTGGAGCTGGCGGCCATCTCCCGTGGGTCTGACCATGCGAAGCATCATGATTCAACTTACAAGGAAGGTGCACAACCTCGACCTGGAGTTTCGCGGCCAAACTCGCACAGAGACTTGGGTCGGGCACACTGATATCAAGGACGTTTTCAGAATCGGCTAAATAAGTGAGGAAATTTTTTCTCCGCGATACAAAGTTGGCCAAAATCGACGATCCGGGGCGCTTCTATGCTGAACATGCTGGAATAGGTACAAATGATGAAATTTCAAGTTTGTATTTAGCCGATTTTGAACACGTTTCCAGTATGAGTGACATAAGCCCATACCTATGTGCAAGTTTGGTCGAGAAATTCCAGGTTGAGGTCGTGCACCTTCCTTGTTAGCTACTCTCCATGTCCTGAAAACTCTGGCAGGCAAATCACGTGCTGAAAAAATCTGATTTTGGGGTTCTACAACCATTTCAGGAGATTTTTCTGGTACCTTCGAAATCCGTCGCGATCCTGCTCCTAGTATTTGGGCTGAGGATGGTCGAGCTTGAGAACTGTCTCCGAAAAATCGAGGAGAACTACGTCCAAGCTCACAACTGACCGGCGTCCATGGAGATTCCTTGAGTAGACTCCTGGACATGGACTGTTGGATTATGTTCTCCACGCGAGCTTTCCACCACTTCTCAAGTTCGGCTCCAACGTTGAGTTTGGTAGAAGCCCTGCTCGTTTGCCGTCGTCTGGATGTATGAGCTATTGCTTCGGAGATCCGGAATCGTGGACATCGTTTGATTGATTGAGACTCAAGAACTACTATTAACATGGTTGAACGTGAAATAAAGTGAAAAGCCATCCCTGATGCTTTTGTTCTCAGTTCCGGAGGTGGACATGTTCCGACTTGGCGCCTCGTTCGCGCTCCTTCAGCATGAAAACCGAGACGTCGACTCGAATGGAACACGAAGGGGGAAAGGTATCGGAGATGTCAAATCCCCCATACTGATGTGAGATTCGAGGAGGAGCTGATGTGGTTTCTTCAATACCTAAGAAGCCTGGCCACTCGGTTGTTAACCGCAAAAGTTCGTTTCGATGGCGGGAATCCCTACAAGAAACTCAGATGAGCTGGCTTCAGGGGGTTGTATGAATAAGGGGTCACAGAGCTTGAGGACCTAGTTTGAGACAGTCACCTGACGACGTCATTGTAACCTTCAATGTATCGGGGCGCCGAGAGGGAGCCTCATAACGTGACGAGGTGAAGCTCAATGCACAGTCAGGCACAACGCTGTGATCACATCGCACATATCGCGCTCGTAATAATCTTCTCGAGAGGAAGGTCTACCCATTTAGCGTCTCGACGGAACTCATGTGGAAGAAATCGATTCCTACCCGACTCCCGATTCATTCGACTCCTACCCGGAGGAGGTGAATGATTCGTCAAAACGGGAATCAATCGATCAATCCAGCCGCTGACACCGTACAAACAGCTGACGAATAGAATTCCTCCAGGGAACGAATATTTGCGATAGATGCAGATCTGCGGCCGGGATTGAAACTCGATCCGTGCTTGATCAGAAATTCAAACATGGACACGGGGGCAACGTTTGTCCGATTTCCACCACATGCGCTTCGGTTCGAGCACTTCAAATTTGAAAGTCAGTCAGACTAGTTCCGTTATTCACGATAAAACGAAGCTGAGAACTTATGGAGCGCCGAGAGATTCGTTACGCAGTTCCGGATCGGATTACCGGATGGTCGATCGTGATCTTCAAGCCCCAAGGGAACAACTCTCTGAACCGGAGGTTCTAAGGTTTTGACCTAGACTGGTTTGATCGAGCGGGATTCTTGTTCGGTCAGACGGAAGGAAATATTCGGAGATTCCGATATGATTTGAGGAGAGCGTTTAGCGAATTGACATTGATAGCTGTAATCATACTGATTCACTTGGTCGCAACGAGAGAACATGAGGGCACAGACAAGCAAGGCAGTACCGTGTGTAAAGGGAAGAAGTTTTGAATCGAACTTGAGGAACGGACATATATTCGGACTTCTTCTCAGAGTGGGGAGTATTCATGTCCAAGCTATTCGGTGCGATGCAATTCGAGCCGCCGAGCTCTGCATCTTTCCGTGATTTCGTCTATCCAACAGAGGCAGTGCGCGCCCTCAGCCTGGAATTTCTCGACAGAACTTGCAGATAGTCATGAGCTCATACTGGAAACATGTTCAAAATCGGCTAGATACAGACTTTGGATTGCATCAATAGTAGCCGTTTTGGCCTTCTAAGCGTAGAAGTGCCTCAAATCGTCGATTTCGGCCAACTCTGTATCGCAGTAACCATTGAGACCCGGTACGGAAAAAGTGCCTAAGTCCCTATTCTTTAACATAGGGCTAGGGCAGTTCTTCCGTGGCGATCTTCAATTTTTCGTCACTTATTCAGCCGAACTCGATAACGTCCGAAATCGCCGACGGAGTAGTTCAGGCTCATAATTCCTACGCGAGGATATCCGAATATAAGCTGGGGCTTATTATATTTTCTAATCCTTGGAAAGGGAACAACCTGGAACCGAACTCTAGCTCCTTCCTACCAGCTAGACATGGTGAGTTCGTCTGCGGACGCGATTCGCACAAAGACTCTCTTCTCGAGTGTAGGACCTAGTGCGCGTACCTATCCCTCAGTAAAAGTCGTACCCATTGTTCTCCGCCATCGAGGAATCAAAACTGAATTCGAATTTCGCCGCGCAAAACATAGCGCATGCTCTGTGGCGCCATCTTGCTCGTTCAAATGTAAACAACGTCTAGTGTCACTAGACCGACAAGGGAGCCATCAGCCAGCCCGCTGGTCGTATAGGCAGACAGACACACACCGATCAACAGAGTGGGGGGTATTAGCTTTGCTAATTTGGTGGTTCACTAAAAAAAAGCGTAGAGTTTCCCCTGAATTCGACATTGTTTCCGGTGAGTTTCCTTTCTCATTGAGATGCTCATAGCTTCCCCCCGGCGTTGATCGAAATGTTTTCTGTGGAGCAGTGCCGCAAAAACACAGACAATAACGCCTCCTTCGACTGCTCATGTGAGAGGAGCTATTACACACTGACATCTCTATCGAGGTGGGCGGTTTTGCGCAGAGAGTTCTATACAAACGCGGGGTGCGCGTTGATACGCTTCTTCGCACGAGGCGTGAGAACCCCAAACTGGTGAAATTCGGAGCGTGTTTCCATTCGGTGCAATAAGACAACCTGGGGTTGTCCGAATCCGCGACTCAAGAGCCTCAGTTGATGGCGTGAGCTAAATCCGAGAAAAACGAGCGGCAAGAAGAAACGAGCACATTCCATGTTCTGGTGAGAGTTCTTTGAAATTGAATTTGTCAGACAGTGTCGCTCATCTGAAACCACTGTGCTCGAGTCAGAGCTTTCGTACTTTATCAATGATTGATAGTTACTTGATTGTTGGGTGATAGATTCACGATTACTTCTGAGTAACACCAACGCTGCACGTTTCCAAGAAGATGAATGAAGTGAGTTTGCAGTGGAAACTTCTCTCGTGATTCGAATAATCGCCGCTTGAAGTTGACAACTCTTGGTCGGACCAGAATCCCTAAGAATGTACAGCTGACGAGCTGTCCACACAACGACATCGGTGAAGCCGCAACAACTCGCTGGTCAACTCATGGCAGTCCTTCCTCTCCACAGAGGAGTCGACTGTTTCGACTGTTGATGCAATCCAAACGTTGACAGCGTGTGCGGCTTCTTCTTCCTGCTGCTCTCAGAGACGCAACACATAGTTGCCAACAGTGACAACGGCAGCTTTGTCTCTTCATCCCGGAATGCCGCTTGACGTTCGAGCGATACTTGATTAACGCGTGTTACGTGCCCTGCTATGTCGTTCGACACAAGTTGATTGCGGTGTGGCTTTTGGAGCCTCCACTTTCGAAGCCAGCTGCCTTCTGAAGTCTGTCGCGCTATCAGCTGACAGTACTCGACGTCAAGCTTGACCGTCGAACTGAACGTCATGACTCAGACCTCGTAGAAGACGCAGAGCTAGCTGCCGGTTCACGATGAGCATGAAACGTAGAGGTGCTTATTGGAAGCGGTTGCTTTCAGATTTATGGCCGTGGAAAAGTAGTATGATGTCCCCAGGAACGGGAGGTGCTCCTTTAGGGAGTCGCGGTGGTAATGAAGATGTCGCCTGCTACAATGTCATCAAGCTCTCATGGAAGGGCAAGTATCCCAGGATATTCTCCGTGGGGACCAAAGCCATCACCACCTACAATATCGCCGACTGCATGATGGAGACAAATAAGGTTCGTGCCCACCTGTCACTTCATGTTTGATTATCTGTGGCAGTATCTGTGTTGTAAGATGGTTGCCGGCGTGTTTTTGCCGGGTTATCTGACAGTTCATCGAGATATCCCAACGCATTCTGGATCAACGCAACATTAGAAGATGAGCTCAATCCTCAAGTCGCGAAGATGCTCAATATACCATCTGCCTCTTCGCGACTCCAAGATTTCCTTTAGGGACTCAAACAAGGATGAAATGCTTTCGAGCCTCCTCCGGAGTTGTTCACTGAGACTGATTCAGCATGTTTTTACTTCCAGTTCGAGTACCAGGACTTCGTTGGAATCGAGCCCCTCGTCTCGAGGAGTTCTGACACGGAGTTCATTATCAAGTACAGAAAGAATCGCGAGGGCAGAAAAATCGGCGACATGAAATTCGCCTCAGAGTATCGAGCCGACATTCTCACGGAGGCTCTGGTGAGTGTGGTTATCTGGTTGTTCTCGCTGGTGCCAAACCCTCAAGTTCAATTCTTCCTGGTCGCAACGTACATGATTTTCCAGTTGATTTGGTGGCTGAGCGTCTTCTTCCTTTGCAGAAATTCAAGCACTTATTCTGCGAGCAGCGATCGAACACTGTTCAGTTCAAAGCAACCAAAAAGGATTTTTCTGAGCAAAGGATTCCAATCATCTTGGAAGTTTCCGAGATCTCCGTTAACCAATTGGATCCCCAAACCAGAGAATGCGTCGGAAGGTAAGCACAAGTGTTTGCACGACTCTCGCATATTGACGTACGCGGGGTGGGGAAAGGCAGCAGCGATTTCGGTTATTCACTCCGACGCTTCCAAAATCTTTCTTCAGGTACTACTACAAGAACATCAGCGGCCTGGCCTCGCTGCTCGATGGAAAACCTGGCGGTCTGGTGATCTCAGTAGAGGATTTCGAGAGGCTTCACGTTTTCAACGTAGAACGGAGAGAAGAATTCATGAAACTGATCGCCGAGTATGCTATGAAATTCGTTGGCGTCAATATTTGTTTCAAGGACAAGATGAGCGAAGAAACAGTCCTGCTGCGACGATTCGGAAGATTCTCGTCTGACGAAGCTGTCACAAGCCTGAGTGATTTTATGGTACACAAGATGTCAGCCCGTCACAGGGTAAGCTACTGCGCCCATGTTTCGAGGAATACAGACGGTGTATCGGTGGTCTCCGTCGTCACCATCGATTCTTGCATCTATCCCTTCGAAAGCTCGATAGAAAATCGAACGTTTACCGCTCAATTTCAGGATCCGGTGAAGCGCATCCTCGGAATCTCTGAATCGTGCCTCGTCGAACGCGACTGCGTCACGTACAACGTGACGTCCCTGCGACCCCTAAGTGATATTGCCGCCCTGGTTCGAGACCGAGAGGAGCCGAGGAAGTTCTTCATCGAGTTCATTCACGGCGATTTGGAAAAAGCCTATTTCTCTTCGAATCGAGACGCCTTGCTCGCATCCTTGTTAGACGGCGTTCGAGCCTCGGGGAATAGAGACGTTCACGTTCGCATGTCGAAAATCAATCGAGGCATGCGATGCGGTCCTATGTACATTCCAGTTTGTGAAGACGTTGAGATCGCGCACTTGAAGTTCCTCCACACCCAGCCAAGTGAGTTTCAGAAAACTCGTCCGAGGATTATCTAAGGCGAATGTTTTTGATGTATTAGGTCAAGGCAAACTACGGCGATCAGAATCGTATCTTTTCGAACTGCTTTTTATTTTTGTAGCTGTAAAGACCGCCACCATGTGGGGTATTGGAAGCCGAGAAACTGGAGGTAGTTTGCCATTAGACAAAGTAGCGAATTTTTTTGTTTGCGTAAATTCTATCTCGAAGTACTCCCGGTAGATAGTCGATGGAAGCTTCCTCCGCTGCTCTAGCTCTTTTCCGAAGGCACCTGCAGCTCTCAGGATCTCAGTTTTCTCCAAAATTGACGCTGTACTTTTCTCCGTGTGGACGATGCTCTTTTGCTTGCTCCCTTGTCCATTCTTCCGAGTCTAGTTTCATCTTAGACTGCATTCCTCTGAAGAGTTCTGCATCATCTCTATTCCAGATGCTTGGTCCTTCCCCGACACCGTGGCCCGTTTCAATGCCAACGTGCCTTATTCCGGACTTCTACATACAGCCAAGAACAAAGACGCGCTGTTCGAGAACAAAGACAAAATGTTCCAGGCCGCGCTGACGGCCATGCTGGCCAAAGAAGGAGAACAGGATCGGATTCCCCTGGAGACCCTCGAAGCTCAGTTCCATGCTCTGCGGAGACTGGTCGCCTGCAAAGCGGGATTCGCAGCTTTCACCCAAGTTCCGCAGGTTCGCGAACGCATCGGCAGGAAGGTGATCTCAGCACTGTCTCGCGGAGACCCTGCGGTTTCGCACGCGGCCGTTGACATGCTGTGTGCACTCATTCAGCCCATGCACGACGATTGCGACCTGTACCAGGAACAACAGAACAAACTCTCAATACTCTCATCGAAAAGTTTCCTTGAGCAGCTACTCACCATGTTCGCAAATCACGTGGTAGGTCAACTGAAATCAGTCACTTGAATAGGAAGAATGCCTTTGTCTAGCTTTTCAGTCCTAACATTTAGGATCGGTTTTAGCAACACGGGACGGGCTGTCTTGTGGTGTCAGCTATGCTGGATTTCCTGACGTTCTCGTTATGTGCGCCTTATTCCGAAACTACCGAAGGAGCACAATTCGATGCCTTATTGGAACTCGTCGCGAATCACGCCGGTCGGATGGTTTTCAAGCTGTTCCAGCACACTTCGATCGCCATAGTAAAGGGTGCCGGTCTCGTCATGAAGGCGATCATCGAGGTTGGTTCCAAAGTTCTAAGAAACGAGGCAAGAAAATACTGATGGATGGCTCTGACACTTTCGAAAGTTCTCGGGAAAACTCAAGCTCCGATTGACTTGCAGGAAGGAGAATCAGATCTTGCCGCAAAAATGCAAGACCTTGCCTTGGCCGAAGCAGCACTCCCGCGACACCTTCTGGATGCGTTGTACGCCTCAGGATCCGAAAGTCGGTTGTTCGCCTTGAGGGAATTATCGAGACAGCTGGTTGGGCTTTGGCTCACCGACCATCCGGCCACGATGAGTGCGCTCAAACGGATCATGGTGAGCTTCGGAACTTTGAGAGTCCACCAACAAGATTCCATCCAAGAGTAGGGTTGTGTTATCTTCTGCGGGCATGCCTCACTTCGCTCCTGTCTAATTTGGAACATTTTCAGCCCGCCGGTCTCCTAGCATACATGGACTCGCAAGATAAACCGCCGAAAGAAGCCATTGAAACCCTGAAAACTCGGGACAATCTAAGAATGGCTACAGAGCTTTCGAACAAACATTTGACGAAGAACAAACAGTGGCGAGTTGTTGAGCGTCACGTGGAACAGTTCCTACTCCACTGGAAGAACCGGGTGCCTCAATTGAGAGCCGACGGTGATGCACGTCCCCCTCGTCAGCAGCCTGTGGTACTTCGACGCAGACGACAAAGAGTAAAGAGCAAAGCGAATTGGACCATGTTCTACTATCAGTTCCACCAGGATCACGCTAAACCGCACCTGGTCTGGAACTACAAGACCCGGGAAGAGCTCAAGGACGCACTTGAAAATGAGCTTCGTAGCTTCACGCAAGACCGCGAATTGTGTCACGACGTGACGGTGTCCTGGAATCACCAGGAATTCGAAGTAGCGTACCACTCGCTATCAGAGGAGATTCGAGTGGGCGACTACTTCCTCCGTTTACTTCTTGAAGAAGACGACCGCAAAGTCCGCGAGTCGCCCGCCGAACAACCCTCGAGCAATTTCATCATGCAATCGTAAGTTTCGCCCCAAAAATGTTTTTTCCCCCTTCGATCTCTTCTCTGTAATGAGCAATATGACTCTTCTCTCCTTGATATTGACAAATATCTCCCACTGATTCGATCCTCTAGATATATGTGAGTACAATCGCTGTCCCCGATTCCTCTTGTCAGTTTGAATGGACGTGGCTCGGGCTCGGTTACGTCTCCTGGGCTTCTAGCGATTACTGATCGCCGCTCATCGAATACATTGTATCCACAGGAGCGAATTCTTCAACGATCTCTACCATCGTTTCCTGCTCTCGACTGACATCGAGATGAAGTGCATGTGCTTGCGAGCGATGGCGATCGTTTACGGCCGCCATCACGAGGACATTGGGCCTTTCAATGACACTCAGAACATCGTCGATATGCTGAAGAACACCACAAGTCGGCACGAGAGGGATCGTCTGATCATGTTCATAGATAAGCTTGTATACGACAAGAAGAACATCAAATACCTCCTGGACTGCAACGGTGTCAAGGTACTGCAACGTCCTCTTTCCCAATCCCTGGATCCACAGTCTGTTGTACTCAGGGACTGTGATCGAGCGAACCAATAGGTCAACTTCTCCCGAAGGATGACTTTCAAGTTCACCTCTACCCGCATTTTCAGGTGCTCGTGGAATTCCTCTGTCTCGCACACTTGCATACGAATCGTGCCGTTATCCCAACGCAAACGAATGTGATCGAAGCGTCCGCCGAAATGATGATGGATCAAGAGAAAGAATGGTTTTATGAAAACAATCAGAATGGGCCGCACAGTATTAATGAGGTATGTGAAGATGATGGATTTTTCCGTCTCATATCGCTTACACTCTTCGAGTGAGTCCGACTGAAATAGACTTCCGACTCACATCTGATCATCGCATGTTCCAGATGAAGAAGTTGTATGAGGACGGCGTTGTGAATGCAAATACGAAAGTTTGGGCGCAAGGCATGGATGGTTGGCATCGACTCCAGGAAGTGGGTCAGCTGAAGTGGACCTTGATGGCTCGAGGCTCAGCACTTCGTAACGAAACCGACCTCGCTATCCTCATTCTCAACATTCTCATCAAAGTGTGCGAGGCGTATCCGACGAAGGAGCCTGACGGCAGTATCGTACGACCGCTGCCCCGCGTCAAACGAAGGTTATGTGACCCAACAACTCTTCCCCATATCGTGCAGTTGTTACTGACGTTCGACCCCATCCTCGTGGAAAAAGTGGCCGTGCTGCTGACGCACGTCATGCAGCACAATCCAGCGATCCAGAGACTGTACCAGTCCGGATTCTTCTTCTTCATCCTAATGTACACTGGATCGAACGTTTTACCCATTGGCAACTTGTTGCATTTAACGCACACGTGCCAAGCCTTCCGCTCAGAAGAGGGTAGCACACTGAGGCAGCGCTCCATACTCGGCAACATCCTTCCAGAGGCCATGATCTGCTACCTGGAGAACCACGGCGCCGCCAAGTTCGCCGAGATTTTCCTCGGCGAGTTCGACACACCCGAAGCGATTTGGAACTCGGAAATGCGACGATTCATGATCGAGAAGATCGCAACTCACATCGCGGACTTCAGCCCAAGATTGAAGTCGAACACAAGGGCCCCGTACCAATACTGTCCCATTCCACAGATACAGTACCCACAACTGGCTAACGAACTCTTCTGCAACATGTACTATCTGCGACACCTCTGTGACGTTCAGAAGTTCCCCGAATGGCCGATCCTTGAGCCCGTGCAGCTGTTGAAGGACGTACTCGATCAATGGAAAGCAGAGCTGAACGTGAAACCACCACCGATCAACGAAGACGATGCCTGCGAGGTTCTCGGTCTCAGACAAGAGGATAAAACAGACCAGACAAAGATCCGAAAAGCTTACTTCAGATTGGCTGCAAAATACCATCCAGACAAGAATCCAGAAGGCCGAGAAGTGTTCGAAAAAGTCAACAAAGCCTACGAGTACCTTTCCGACTCTTCGATCCGCAAGGGCGATGGCCCCTGTCCGATCAACTTGAGCCTCATCCTCAAAACACAAGCCATTCTCTTCAGCAGATGTCGGGAAGAACTCCATCCCTATAAATACGCAGGCTATCCGATGCTCATAAAGATGATCGAAAACGAGACTCAGGACGACCAACTCCTATCGAAACAGAACCCCCTGTTGGGCTTAGCCATCGAAACTATGTATCACACCTTGAACTGCTCCGAGCTCAATGTCCAAGAACTCCGAAGAGAAGGAGGACTGGCTGTGCTCGAAAAGGCGTTCGTACGCTGCGTGGAGCAGCTCAACCATTCGAGCACACCCGACGACCTCGTGGTGTCCGTCTGCAGACATTCCGTGGCGTGCTTCGCGGTCGCCGCAAAGTTCGACTCGTGCCGAAGCGTGCTCATCAACGATCTTCCAAGCTTCGTCTCAGATCTCTGTCGCATCCTGTACTTCAAACACCTTACCGAGCTGTGCTCTGCTGCGGTCGAGTGTGTAACGTCGTTGAGTGTGTGCGAGCAGCTGCAAACGTCGATGCTCGAATGCGGAGTCCTTTTCCATCTGTTGCTTTTCTTCTTCAAGTACGACTTTACGCTCGGTGAGGGCGGTGTCGAAGTCAGCAAGGAGAGTAACCAGCAGGCAGTAGCCAACTACTTGGCCGAACTCTCGGTGAGAGCATGTACTCGCCTTGCCGGCTCCGACCCCAGTTTTGCCACGCCGCCGAACCAACGCATCCGGCAGTGTCTCATCGCTCTGCTGACTCCTTACATCACGCGCAAACTCGGGGTGGCCCAACCGTCAGAAATCCTGAAGATACTCAACTCAAATACCGAGAACCCTTACCTTATTTGGGACAATTCCACGCGTGCTGAACTCATCGAATATTTGGAGCGGCAGCAAAAATCGAAAATCCGTTCGGTGAGTGCCCGGTCTGAGATGTGGAATAGAATTCTATTGATTCATCTTTTCATCCGCGTTCCCGAGTTTGGATGTTTACGAGCAGGATGTATTATTTCATGCCGGATTTCTCATAAATCCGCTCATCTTTCAGGGCGAATGCGATGAGGACTACGGCTCGAGCTTCTCGTACAGTTTGTTCGAGAAAGAGCTCGTGGTCGGGGACATCTTTGTGCGCATCTACAACGAGCAAGCACAGTTCCCACTGGAGAACCCGCGACAGTTCACGCAGGATTTGCTCTGTTTCATTGGGTCCCAAGCTCAGTTCATCTACTCGGCCAAAAACAGCAATCTTGTTGTCACCAAAGACAGCGAAGTCGACCGTGTGACGGACGCCGAACTTGCCATGGAGGCTTTGTTCAACGTCATCCAAAACAATCCCTCGGTCGAAACCCTCTGCATCGGTCATTTCAAGCTGCTCTTCCTTCTGCTGAATACCGAGTACACGAAGCTGCAGGTGTTAGCTGTGAACGTCATCCAATCTGTGACCGGCAACAAGAACTGCGTCCAAGACATCGCCAATGTCCAGGTTCTAGTCTTCCTGCTGCTCGTTCTCAAGTCATTTCAAAGTAATCAACGTGAGTATATCCATCTGTTTGGCTGGCAAAGTCAGGAACAAGATTTCTAATCTGAGGACCGGGTATTGAGAGAATACCTAAAGGTTTCGATGCCAATTTGAGGTCATTTCTCCGACAGATCAACAAGCAGTTCTGGACACGCTCCTGCCACTGATGTCGAATTCGGCTCTGGTGAAAGAAGCGTTGGCAAAGGGTGCGCTGGTCTACCTGCTGGACGTGTATTGCAACGGAACCGACGCAAAAGTTCGAGAACGCACGGCAGAACTCATCGCCAAAATGAGTTCCGATAAACTGAGTGGACCCAAACTGGTGAGGGTCGTGGCGCGATTCATGCCCGCCGTGTTTTTGGACGCCATGAAGGAATCACCGCAGGACAGCGTGACGCTGTTCGAGGGCAATCAGGAAAATCCTGAATTGATATGGAACGAGGAGAGCAGAGAAAGACTCCGCTCAACTGTCCGTGAAATGAGTGATGAGCTGTTCACCAAACAACGAGCCGAACCTTCCGAACGGTGGGAGGTCAGTATACAAGACAAAAATCCTCTCGAGGAGTTCCAATCTCCACATCTTGAAACTAGGGGTCGAGTCCCAAGATAGGTGTGGAGTGTATGAATATTTTAAACTAACATGAGATCATTCTCTTTTCATCCGTTCGCGCAGATTCCGAGCGACTTCTCGTTGTGCAGCGAAACAGGTGAAGACGAACTTGTGATCTCAGGAGTGTTCGTGAGATTGTTTGTTCAAAGTCCAGGATGGTCTCTCCGGAGACCGAAGGAGTTCCTCGCCGAGTGCCTCGACCGGGCCTGCTCTTTGATGTCTAAGCCAGACTCTGATGTAAGGGCTGCATTATCATTCGAAGTTAGCCTCCGTTTCGTCCAAAAGCAGGAGCTGATTGTGTGTCTGTCTCCTGTGTTAATCCAAAACCGTTTCGTAATACACCAATTTTCCGGATTCCAGGAGTCTTGCCTGGACACCTTGACATCAGCCATCGTGGGCCTACTCATGAACCAAGGTCAGCTACGTGAAGCCATACCGGTTATGGGCCACATTCCTCGTGTTGTGACAGCTCTGACTGCGAGTCCACCTCTTGCGAAACACGCTATCCGAATCCTCCACGAACTCGCGCAGAGTCAGCCGTGCGTTGAAGCTTTAAGCGAATCCAACGACTGCATGGCTGGCGTGAAAACGGCTATCAGCAACTGTCCTGAAAGCCTCGATCTCGTGGCGAAGGCTCTCAACCAGATGTTCCAGAAGGACGCATCGCGTCTGGTACAGCAGGCTTTGAGTGTGAAACTAGTCACCATCCTCCTTGATCTGCTCGAGCGCCCCGTCACCAATGCCACTAGTAAGGCACACATCGTGCAGGCGCTCAAATCAATGTTGACAGATCCGATCTACGGCGAGGATATAAACGAATTGCTGTCGGGTTCGAAAATCTGGGCGGATTTCAAAGATCAGAGGCACGACCTCTTCACAAGGGAAACAACGATCGCCGGCTACCTACCGAGTGAGTTCTCAAACCTCAAGTTAAAGCTGGAATTCGTATATTCTTGGTTAAGGAAGAAAACGATCAGTGAGTTCCTGTTTCGTTCGATTTTAACGAGATCCTCTCTCAACAGGCACGACGAACATTGCTGGCTACCTGACCGCTGGAACGACGGGTCCGAATTATGCGAGGCAACCACCGCCAGTGGACAAATGATGAAGTCGTTTTTTTCTGTCTTTAATAATTTAATGAGGAGTATGTTACCACGGGTTTGGAAAGTTCAAGATCCACCGAGAGGACGAAACACAGAGAAGGAGCGTGGGAATGACCTGAAGGATTTTTATTTAGGCTGTAATTATGTTACGATGTGCAAGCGATGACACCATGTGATTTAAGAAAAACAAGTGGAAAATATATGAACTTTAAGCTAGCGGATGGAAACGAACGAAGTCTAGGCTGATTCACTTTATGGATTGAACTTGAAATAGATTATATTATTTAAGAATTACTCTGCTGCTGTTGTCATTGATCAGCCTCAATGGTCTTCCAACTCTTCACCCTTTCGGGCTGAGAACCGCGAGACCTAATAGCGCGTTGACACAGAAGTTGATGGACTCGGGAGGGGGAGTGGGGGAAAGGGGGATGAACTGATCTCTCATCAGGGGGAACCATCCCGTTGGGCGAAAAAGGACGACGATGTCGTGCTTTGGACTTCAAGAAGCAACTCAGTCGTCTGACTCAACAGAAGAGAAACTCATTGTCACAGAACAGAAGGGCATTTGCTTTGATTAAATTTTCCGTATTGATATTGAGATCTCTTGATCTCGGAATGCTCATGAGGAATATCCCCTTACTCCTTCATGGAAATTGAGGAGCGCCCAATAATGTATCACGCCCGGATGAGATTGGTGGCTCTAGCGCTTGGGGAGGGTGGTCTTCACGGAGTTTCCAAACTTTGGCTGCGGCGAAGCTTACCGGGTATGGTCCACGTCAATGCGTAGAACTTGTATTTGACGGTTGTCCGAGAATAGGCTCGTGCTAATATCAGATTCCCACGCATTACAGCGGGGGTGAAAGGACATTTTCTAAGTAGAAGAAGGTGGTTGTTTCTGGGTTCGTCTACACAAGAGACAACCAAGAGTTCGTGCGGGGCTGTCATATATTGCTCGCAAAACGCGGTTCAATTTGTTATTAGTCTCCAGTAATCATTAAGTCTCTCCAGAGAATCGGATGTACCCCACTCGAACGCGTTGGACTCTCGTCACAAGGATGAGCTGAAGACGAGACGTATGATTCCGATCAGGACTCTCTCTCCAAGATCGGCTCCATACGTATCGAAGTCTAGAATTCGCTTTTCTGTGGCGACATATTCTTTCGTTGACGACAATATTTCTTGGGGGGAGTTCGCCTCGTCTGGATGCAGTCGAAGGCTTGGGGCAGAATATTATGCACGTCTTCGAAAACGTGCAGAATGAATTGCCTGCAACGTATCGCGACATGTGTCCACGCGGAAGCTTCGCGCGACCCCGTGTAGCCTAACTCAGTACCCTTCGAGCGCTCACGTGTAACGGACGCGCGATGACTACCATGGCTACCTTGAATTTCACCAAATTTTTTCTCGTTGCGTATTTGGCTTGTGGGGCTACCGCCGCACCGTGCGAACAAAACGTGAACATATTCGCTAATGGCCGGAGGATTTTGGTGCGGAACCTCTCGGGTGAGTCATTTCTCAGGATCTCTGCTGAATCATCCTCCCGCGATATGATCTAAGATCGTCGTTCTCGCTGAGAACTTCTGAAGCGTTGTGAAGATCAACTTTTGGTAAATATTTCATCCATTTCGATCTAGAGTGCTCAACCAGTGTGCTGATGATAAATGGCGAACAAATCACGGTGCCGCCCCTTTCAAGTAAGTGACGCCGATGGAAACCAGGATCGGTCGATTGCGAGACTCGCTCACAAGTTTCCTGTCCGCACACACTCAAGGCTGAGAGCAAGTTCATAGTTTAACGTTGAGATCCCCACGATTTCATGAAGAGAAAGGTCGATTTCAAGAGAATCGATCGGACTTTCAGGAGCGCTGAGATTCCTAAACCACGTGAAAAGAAGGTCCACAGCGGCTATCGACGAAGACACCCAGGGTAGATCGGCCAGCATTGAAGCGCTGAAGGAGACTGGAAAACTTATACAGATGGCGGCCATGCTGCCCCCGGAAACCCTTCAAGTTGTTCGGATGATCGCTGTGCCGCTTCTGAACCAAACTCTCGCCGTGCCAGGTCCGTTTCGCTCTCCTAACCGTTAGTCTGAAATCTGCACAAGCATGCACCCTGCATTTGGAAGTTTGTCCACCTGTACAGCCCTCGTTTTGTATTTCCCCGCTGAGACTCATCTTTTTTGTTACGTTTTAGCGAACATCCTGGAGGGAGCCGCTAAGATGTCGCTGGGGAAGGAGCTCACCGCCATGAAAGCTCATGCAAGATCGTCCGGCAACCACTTATGGCAGCTTCTCGCGCACTTGAAGCTCAAACCCAGACATCATTTCCTCTTCCACAAGAACCTCACATTAGGACCACTCAGTTTGAACAAGATTGTGGAATTTGGAGCACCTAACCATTTGCCTGCGACAACTCCACCCCCAGCGATCCTTCCTGAAACCACACCCGCACCGGTAGTCATGGCAGTAACCACACCCCCGCCGGAAATCCTGGCGGTGACCACACCTCCCCCCGCCGTCCCCGAGCCTCCGAAGAAATGCCCCCTTGCGGCGGTGGCACCTCCTCCGGTTGCCGTCGTTGCAGCAACTCCCGCTCCACCGGTCGAAGTTCCAGCAACTCCCGCTCCACCGGTCGAGGTTCCAGCAACTCCCGCTCCTCTGGTTGAAGTTCCAGCAACTCCGGCTCCAGCCTGTGGGGCCCCGGTGGTTTTGAATCCGACCGTTGTAGTACCAGTAGCTGTCCCTCAACCGACGGACGGAGGATCGACGACGCAGATTGCAGTCGTACAACACACCCCACCAGCGGACAGCAATCCAGAAGCCTCTCACTAGAATACATTGAGAGCAGTGTTTTTATTACGAATAATAATCGAGAAATGACTCCCTAGTCTGTCACGGGATATGGGAGAAATTGTGCAACTTTCTCGAATCAAAGCTGAAGGGAAATTATTCTGTTGTGAAAAACCAATGATCATTTCTCAGCGACCCTCGAATTCATAAAATTGTGGTGAAAGGATTCGAAATAAAGGACTGTGCCTGAAAATGAAGGGCTTGACAAACTGCTGTGCTGTCATTCCAAGTCAACATGATTCAGTGCTATGCATTCGCCACCGGAGAAGAGCGTTCGCAATCGGAAATAATAACCCATCCCACCCTGTCGTATCGAAGCGAATTTCGCCATCAAAGTGAAAGATTCAAGAGTATCTCGTTGGGTTTCGAAAATTTTGAGGAGTTGAACATACGAAAGGATGACAGGGAACGAGGTCGAAGGTGCTTGCATCCTTGCTTCGAAGGCTTCGATCGAAGCCCCGCGATCAGTATGCAGTGTATCATATTATGAAGTTCAATCTCAACTTTTTTCTCACCTGAAATTCTCCATCGAGTTTCTCCGTGAGGCTACAGTTCTGGCAAGGTCGAGTTGCTCTGCGGAAAATATGATGCTCGAGGAAACCTCCCAAATCATCACCACGCTCTCATTTCGAACATTGTCTGAAAAGAAGCGGCTTCGGCGAGTGACCGAGGATGGAGGCGGCCTTGAAAACATGGTCTTCTGTGAGGTTCCGGAACCGAGTTCATTTCTCCGGGGTTGGAAAAAAACTGTTCACGTTCACTGTTCTTCGTTCACAGAGTCATCGAAACCAGCCGAATCGGTTTTGGATCCAGAAATTCACCATAGCTCAAAGAAGAACCGAGCGAAACAATGTCTCCCGTGGTCCGTTCGTCTGATCGCCTTGGGATTCGATACTTAGTCCCCTGCCCGCTTTCCCGCGCCGTCCGGAAGAGGTCTCACATCACCGATTTAGGACGAAATGGCGAATTATATAAAGCACTCCCTGCAGGAGGAGGAGGAGCCTCGGGAAGAAACATTCATTCAAAATCCAAGTTTACGGAGCCAACAAAAATATCTGATAACAATTATGGTCAGACATCGTATTGAGGGTACGGAAGATCGACAGATTACGTGAACGCGACGACCGCGACAGTGCAACTGTTCTCGGACATCCACAGAAAAAAAAATCCATGTTCTTCAATCTGATTTACTACGTAGCCGTGGATTATGCTCCTCGTATTTTGCGCAAGATCGTTCTTGATGATTCATTGCTGATTCCGATTCAGGCGTCCATTCGCGGACGTATTTCGGGGCGAGCGTTTATTTAAGAACTGGTATTCTCACTCAGACAGAAACGAATGTCTCCTGCGGTCCTTCGTGAATCCGAACGATCATCGAAAAATCCTAGTCCCATGTACACGTTCGAGAAACAGATCCAGTGGCCGATGTCTCTGCACTACCGGTCACAGTAGTAGCTGTTGCCGTTGTGGATATTCTTCTCCTCGAATGCATCGTCGTACATGTCCCCTCTCCATGGGCAAGAGAGTCTTTTCGCGATCGGTGCACTGTCACTGACTGAAATTTCTGTGGACCCAGTTAGATTCTCACCGTTCGAGACTCAATGAAAAACTTTCGCCTGTGCAATCGACGAGCCATCTAATTGCCTGTGAGATTTATCGCGACTGAAACAAACTCAGCCCTGAAGTGTCAGCTCGACCGTGTCTACCATTGTCAGAATTATTCGGGCGGAAGCTCGAACCCTGTGAGCAGCCCAGTAAAGCAAACACTGTGAGACCCTAGTCGTTCCCATCGCAGCTCTGGCCTTTGACTACGTCTCTTCAGTGAAGGTATGTCGCGCACCAAAGCGCATTCTTAGAATTGAGTCAATAATTCACTCGCGAGAGAGCAAGCGTTCGATCTGTCCAAGTGAAAGCTTGAAAGTTGGACTATGCGCAGCCAGAATTCATTTGAGGAAACGGGAACTGTGGGAGGGCCCAGAAGACGCCGTTTCAAAACTGTTGGAGATCTACTTCGATTCCTCAGGACGATGGATCTCGTGCTATGTCTGCATAGTCCGATCACTGCAGGTGCAAGTCCCGAACACCTACTTCACTCATGAGGTTCGCGCAGTGATCTGAAAACTCGATCTCCACGTGACGAGATCGTGTCTGAACTAATTTCATCGCGTTTCATGCGATCATTTCGAATCCTAGAATCCGGTCCGTGGGTTTGGCCCGACGGAGGGACGTTCTGAACCGCTACGCTGGACTTTCCACGTACCGTTCGTTCACGTTCCTTTTCTGTCGTGCGCATTTCTGTCAGTCCCTGTACCAACTGCTTCGTTTGTTGGCTGTCGGGCACCACTCGGTGCGGTGATGATAAACGATATCGATTAATTCCTTTCTCTCCTCCGAAGTAGATCCCTTTTCTGCCTCGACTAATTTTTCATCTAGAATACCACGTTTCCTCGCCGATAAGGTCTTTACGAGTTGATGTATGGCAATCTCAAGAACCAGATGAAGTACTTCGAGTAAAGATCACGTATGATCAGGGGCTGGAATTTCCATCGCGCCCCAATGTATCTATCGGAGCTAGTTGCGCTGAGTGTCGAGAGCGATTGGCTCTTAAATCAAAATTTCTGTCATGAGGTAATCCACTCGTGATCCAGACGAGCGCCGAATTTTCTCCAGGCTGAACCAGGCACCTTCACGAAGATCTCGCGAAATCGGGTCACGAACCGCACAGATTCATTCGTTACGTGAGTCGGGGGCGGATGCGGGCAACCTACGGTAAACTAGGTGAACTGCTAAATTCAAGCTTTCGAGCGAAACTCTCTCCTCGAGCCGATTCCCGGGTCTCTGGTCCGCTTTCTCCTCGAATGGACCTCAAGGTGTTCCTCTAGAGCTCAAGACATCAGAGCAGTCCGTTCACTCACGAGTGAGGACAAAGTGAGTCTCGAAATACTGAATTTTTGAGGACACGGATGCTGCTGCGGCACCTGAAGCCATTCATCAGAAGGGATATTGCGGCCGTTGCCGCTGGGCCAGCAGGTACCACTGTATCTTCAAGTGCTCCCCAAAACGCTCCGAGTCACAGAAAAAATCTATTATACATAGATTTACGATTGGCGATGATAGGAAACAACTCATTCGGAAATGAATCAAGAGTCGAACCGCGATGGAACTTTCATCCAATACGGGGGCTACGTGTGAATGAGAAATCGGGAAGAAACCGGAGAGACAACGCAATTAAAATACTTCAGCCGGGACATAAGGCTGACAAAGCGAATCGAATACTCCGTTCAAATGAGCTCGTGGAAAATTGGATTCGCAACTATTCCCCGGCAGACAGCACACCAAAGTCAGCAATCGGACGTTGGATGAAAAAGTTGGAAAGGCGGAGCTCGAGATGAAAGATTTGTCCGGCGTTTACATCGGCTCATTTTGGGCACGCCATGACGGGTTGGCTTGTTCTCACATGGGACTCCAACCCATGGCACTACCCGATCGAAAGTTATGGTCTCATACCTAAGAGCAGTGTTATGTACCGAAGTCGCTGCTGGAAAGAGCGACATGAGCGAGTTGAGACCGTCTCCATACTTCCAGTTTATCCGAGCACCAGTATCTTCGTTCGGCCCCAAGAGCGCCTGAGTGCCCTTCAGCAATGCACGACGTAAATTCCTATTTGCGAGAATTTTCCTCCGCGGGTTTGCCTCGAATCTCCGTCGCCATAAAGAACAACTAATGACGGAAGGTTGCCCGGGCAGAGTTTTGCGCATTACGGACATTCTTCGAAGAGGAGTTTCTTCGTGAACATATAATCCGATTTTGAAGAACTTCGGGCTCCGTGTCGTACCTGGAATCCGCTTTTCCACTCAGGAAGTCGAGCGCCCATGATTTCCTCTGTTTCGGGGGGATTCCCGGTGATCCAAAGCTCGTGAAGAAATATCCGAAAACGCTTCGAACGATTCGAGAAACTACTAATAAGATGCGCTGAAGAAGTCCAACAGACACAGATCCGGAAGAGCATTCTCAAGTCCAGATATTCGAGCACCCGTTCTGATGAAACGTTTCTTATTGCAACCAATTAGCTGAGTTTGCGTGAACTTGGGATCTCATACAGTCTTCCATCGTCGATTTCCCTGTGTCGTTGCGCACGTCAGCATTCACGCTCCTGACCCAACACTCCGCCTCTTTGAGAGCCCGATACCGCAATTCGTCGACAACAGTTTCCTGTTTGAATCGGAGGCGACGCTCGCCTGAAGAGCGAGAAACACGGTGGATGCAGCACCCGAGGAAGAATTGATCCTTGAGAGCTCGGGATACGTCCAAGAAATGTCCGCATCTTGATGTGATCATGAGTGCTCAAACTGTTTCAATTCCGAGGCACCTCGAAAGGCGCATTGAAAGCTTCCCGATCGAAGTTCCATATCGTCACTCGAGGGTCTGTATGTTCCTCGACGTCGAAAGCTCGCCTTCAACTCGAAGGTGGCCATATCGAAACAATAAGATTCGGCATTCCCCGCGTTGTATCTGCACCTAAATTGGAACCGACCCTGCAGCATTTCCAGCTTATCGATCCCATCCAAATCTGTGGCTCGAGCGTTGTGAGGCTATTCGCTCGATCGACCTTCGGCGGATGCGCCTGGATCGTCCAGGATCAGATAACAATGCAATGGCGCTCAGGAAATATTCCCTGATCCTGGGCCCGAACCCCGAGTCTGACCCTCCGCTGTCGTCTGCGATCCGTCAGTTTCCCTGGTGAATATTGTGCAAGCCGCCACAGTATCTCTTACGTGTTCCACGACAGTCGTCGTTGCTGTCAGGGAAAGTACAAGGCGGCAACTGTTTGTTCCGTTCAGACAAGCGATTCTCATGACTTTTTGTGTATGCCTCCGTCAAGAATAACCACGAGAACGTGTCTGTACGATGGGCTGTTGATCTGTCGGTGGGTCTGAGTATAGACGTCATTAGGCTCAAGTATCGGTCGGCCTCAGCTCAAAAATCGAAAGACAAGACAGACAGGGAAAGACGCCTGCAACTCTCCGCGCAGCTACGCCAGACTACAAGTAGAAGGGAACAGGCTGCACTTTTTCACCTTTTTCTCATTTTTATGAGTTGCAAATTGCCTGTTGGAATTTCTAGAGGTTGACGGCGTCTCCGGCACCTCCTCCTTGAGACTTTCTCGGAATCTTTGAAGAGTCGTAATTGAAGACTCGTATTATAGCGTAGACGAATTCTCTGGAAATGTGCGGCCTGAGCCCATCGCATGACCTAAGTGAGCGACTCGGAGGATACGCGACCATGATTCCGATTCGGTGCCACTTTCATGAACCGTATTTCTTCGGGTGGGAGGCACATTCTGATGGACACGTATCTCGGAGAAGAGCCGGAGCTATCAACGGCCATCACCTGATAGACGGTTATCCGAAATCGTCGGCGTGCCTTTCAATCAGGAGAGATATCTCGGTCGAGCTTACTCGGTTGAGAATCGTCAAACGTGTTTCAAAAGTTCAGTTCCGAGTGCGACTCACGGACACGGTCAAAGCTTGTTACAAGAAAAAAGATCGGTACTCGCAATTCCCGAGGCTGCAGCAAGATTCCGCTATGACGAAGGTTTTTCAACCTTAGTCCTATAATGGGCCGGCCGGCCGGCCGAATGGATAAGAGGATTCGTTCGTTCTGAGCAGATTCCGTACTTACTTTCGTCATGAAAAGCTTTCACTATGATCATTATTTGTGCTAGCCATGAGTTCCCCAATAATCAATTCCTTCTGAAAAACATTCCCATGAAGTCTATCCTAGCTCTGTTTGAGGCTCGTCGACTCCTCAAAATCCGGTCAGAGAATCAAACGAAAATTTTTGTGTTAGGGCTTTTCGCGGACATCTGATGAGGAATCACCTCGATGCGATCTGGGTCGTCGTGCACTGTCAGAGCTCGAATTTTTGCACGAAAGACGCTTCAACCCGTTTCCTAGCTTCCCTGATGACGATGATGATGAGAACGATGGTGATGTTGATGATGCCCACACGAAAGACCGATTCGTTGCTGAGACAAACATCCCTTGAGTCAACACCAAGAATGGGAGCAAACAACAGAAAGCCCTTATGCATGCGGGGATATCTTCCAGATTCACCGTACTCCGCCTGACCGACTGGCGCCTCTCGAAGTATCTGACGAATCGCTGGCACAGGTCTCTTCAATAGTCTTCACCTGCATCCGCGTGCCTTATAGACACGTCTGCAGACAGTCTCGCGTCGCGTCGTTGTTGTCATGGTGGCTGTTGTTGTTGCTGTTGAATCTCGATGAGTAGCATCGCGGCCGCGTTGGCCCACAGGGCCAAGGCCTCCTTCAAAACGAATGCGATTCGCTCGGAATCGCCTCACTCATGAACTAGCTCAACCGCGACTGCTATTTGCTGTTTATTATAGGAACAAACACTTGATGTTTGCGTCGTCTGTATGATGAGTCGAGCTTGAAAGTTTAGGCAAAATAGCCATTTTTAGGCAAAAGAGCCATTCTAAGGCAAATGGGCATTCGTAGGCAAAATAGGCATTCGTGGGCAGAATAGGCATTTACGGGCAAAACAGGCATTCTGAGGAGAGGCGAAGTAGGCGTTTTTTGGCTTTTTTGCTTGTCTATCCTGCGTATTTCGTTCGCCTCGACTTCCAAGCTCTGATGATCAGGGAGGAAGATAGCTTCACGACGCAATCCTAGATCTCCGTCCACTGAAATAGCATTTGGGAAAACTCGAGCTCCTGAACGCTATGCGACGATCGTTCGAAGCTAACACCCGTTCGAACTAACACCCGTTCTCTCAAAGCGTTAGTTTTATCGGCATTCGAGTTTTCTCGCCTGTTCCGCTAGGAATGAGCTTTCATTCACTCCTTCTTCCAACGGAGAAATGTGTCCTTTGCTTCTTCCTTCGGTTCGAGGTGTACTTACGGACAGTGTCACTGGAAGCGGCTAGTAGCTCGCGTTGAAGTTTAACGCGGTGACAGCTAGGGAGGGGTGGTTCAACCGATTTCACTCGTCTGGGCTAGAAAGCACGGTCTCAAGAGTGTTGCTGTTGCTTGATGATGCAGGAAGAGCTGTGAGCTCAAGCCTCCGTTTGCACAACAGACTCGCATCATCTCAAGCTTAGTCTAAACGCCATACGTTGGTTCTCGAGTTGTTGAGCAGCGCTGTCGAGCTTCTTGTTGACTGCCCGGTCGAGCAGGTGAACGACATTCGCAACTCATATTGTTAACGGTTTTCTTCTGGTCTAAAATGGCTCTCCTCTGAGGCTGTCCGTTCTTCTTCTCCAGACTATGGCAGCAGTTAAGACATGCATTTCTAAATATGTTTCGGCTTGAGGTGTACGGGCAGTTGGGAGTCATGACACTCGTTGAACTTCTCTTGCGTTTGAGAAACGAGAAACCCTCAAGACAGATTCAGAATCGACTTGCTCGCCGATACGCGTACTTTACGAGCTTTTGACCGATCCATGAAATGGATGATGTGTTTCCGGCAAATTGAAATCGCTGGTGCGGGTTCCATCTCGACCCCGTCGCGAGATTCTATAAACAGTCGGCAGGGGAAGCCGCTGCTCTAGAAGTTCGTAACTCTTGAATATTGCGAGCGATCTCCTTCCTCCTCCAACACTTTAATATTCAATCACGGAGCAAAAAATGCAGAGCGTTCGAGAGCGACGGCTGCTGCTGCTTAGGCCGGTCATACATTTTGGCGGTCATCGGCGACATCTAGTATTTTTGCAGCTGGTGACCATTGGCGAACGGTTTAAACATAAAAAATAGATATATCTATCCCATGAAAAGAATGATCTGGGTGTTTTTATTTTTTTCTCGTTGCCAGCGGGCTACAGATGCGTCGAATAGTCAAGCCGTCTTGACGTCACACGACCAGCGTCGTCTACCAGAAGCCATTCTCTTAGATTCTCGTCAACGGGGTGCCGCTACCACTGGGTGCGAAATCTATCTGTCCGGAAGGTTAGCGCTGTAGCGGACAGTCGGTTCGAAACTAAACTAAAACTAAACTAAACGACGTCTGGGATCGAGCCTCTATAGATAAGATGTTGACTTGAAAGAAAACATGACTCAATGAGTTCAGAGACTTATCCACTGCCATACTCTGGCACCCGACATCCCATGGCTTCCATTTGTTCTCGTCATTCGCACAGGGGTCGGTCGCTCTTCACACTGTGCTCGCAAACTACGCATGGAACATGCGGGGATTGTGAGCGCGGAAGTTGGACTAAACAACCATATTGTAGGCCCTCGATCACTCGTGTGGAGCTCAGAATCGCTTCGCCAATACTCGGCGATCCTTTCATCGTTAGGAATGCCAACTGTCGGGAGTGATTGCACTCAATCGATATGCTTTTGTTGATGTCTATAAAAGCTGTGATTTGTCTGAATCCGGTTGGTGAGGGTGACGAACGCGGGGGTCCTCGATGACCAATCATATCCATGAACTTGACGGTTTTTTATCATTCCCCGATAAGAACTCCTGTGCAACCACCTTTCAATCTCCAGCGGCACATCTCCGAAGTCTGCCCGCACGAGTTGAAAGTTGGTTTAGAGTATAGATCTCCCGGCACCGAGGTGTTTTCTCCAGAATTGACTCGGAAACTCCGTCTCCAATACAATCCTGAAAAGTTACTGTTTGAAATCAGAAGGGGGCCTTTGATCAAATCCACAGCATGAGGAAAGCTAGTCTCGGAGACGGAAAAATCAACGGTACGCTACCGCAGACATGGAGGAGGAATCGTCGAAAATAGATCCGTTTACCGCATTACCAGACGGCGATCGGCTTTGCTGGGCGACCTCTGATTCTGGGTCATTGAAAAATTCCGCGTTATCGTTTGTAGAGCAGATTTGATGACGCTTTCGAGGCTGTATACCTCGTGCCGAGGCATTCACGTCGTTCCTTCCCGGGCTCAGGCTTCCAAAAGCTGACCGCTCGGCGCCAACCTTAAGGCGGAACGACGAGCTGATCTCGACATCGGGTGCAATCTTCGCACTCACAACGGCGAGCATCATCTAGGAACATGAGTGAATGACACGACTCAGGAAGATGAGCGTTAAACCGATACAGTTGTTTCCGAGATTGAATGAGGCAATGACACAGTATTCATGTTCAGAGAAAGAGCCTTTGCATGGATGGAAACTCGTTGTATCGGGTCCTTCCCCCATACGATCTAGCTCTCCGAAAACACTATTCATTAGAACGGGTGTCACATCAGCAAACCGCCAGCTCACGTCTTTTCGAGACTGTTGATCATTCTGAGACCCATGGCGACGGAGAGGAACTCACCAAGTTTCATAAACAAAGACGCTGTTGCAGTCTCTGGCGCTCTCAGAGAATATCGCTGAAGCTCTCTCGGGTTCACATCCAGTCCATGCATACCAATGAGTGCGCCATGGTACGACAGACTCGCATTCGAAAACTCCGATTTGCAAGCCGGTCATGGTAGATATTGAACGGTTTTCTTGTGCAGCGGGCAAATGTTCCTCCGCTCGCTCTCCCTCGCTCCATGGAGAACCGCTTACAGCTGAGGACGTCAAACTATGTGCAGCGGAACTCAAGGGTAGCGTGGGTGGCCGGGGTGACGGTGTCGAGGAATCATTATAACTATCATAGTCATACGAAAATCAAGGTCATATCAGATTCACGATTATATCCACATGAAAAAAAAATCATATCCATATGAGAATCATACTCATATTCATATGCAGAACATTATCATTATCACATGAAAATCATAATGACACGCGTGATCATATCGAACAGTGATATCGAATCGACAGCATGAGCCGCCGCATCAGAAGTTCGCGGAGCCGTCGAGACCATCGAATATTCAATTCAATGGCTCTTTTATTGAAAGAGGTGTATATAGGTAATGAAACACCAAACGCTGTTTACAGGAAAAAATAACTGAAGAATTGTCTACTCAATGAGAAGGCGCTATCGACCGCTTCAGTCTTATTTCGATCTAACTGTGTATTTGTTGAGGAGGTTGTTTTCGAATTTTGTCGAAGTAATGTTCCGCCTAGCAATATGATTCGTCTAAGGATACGTAGATCCTGCACCTTTAACAGCTCAACAATGAGCCGGATGACGATTGTCCCCGGGGGGAGAGAGCAACGCAGATGGAGCCTCTTAGAGAAATATCATCGTATGGATTCAAACAGCTCGACGTGTTTTACTTCGTGGGCGACCACACCGTGCAACAGTATAGTAGCTTTGGTACGACCAAAGAGTTGAAAAGTCCGCCATAGACCTCAGTTCGTTTCAGGACGAAGCATCTGAATGTGACTATACTCAGGAGATGATCATGATTTTTCATAATCGGAAGTTTGCTTACAATCATATATTTTCCCTCCTGGTTTTGATTGCGAGATCAGTATGCTTTTGAAAATAGTAGAACCAAACCTGCTGATCAGCATCGCAATTAAAGAATGCTCACCTCTGGCTGATAGGGCACAGGTCGAGTTGAAGCTGCTGATGAATCTCTCAGTTTCAATGGTCAGCCTTCGCCCGAACCAGGAGCACCGGGTTTTCATCGTGGAAGAGCTTCGAGTGGCAGTCCGCGAGCATCCCGGCACGCGATGGCATACAATTTGATGGCTGCGGCAACCCGGAGGAAACCGGAGATGCTAAAATCGAGAATTCTGGGTCTCTCCCCCATATGACTGATTCTTACAGAGCTTCCCTTTATTTTCAGGCTCGCAAGAATGTCCTGAGACATGCTACTGAAGCTCGTTGTGGCGCTGTTCGCCGTCGTCTCAGCTAGAGAGCTCGGTAAGTAAGTTGGAGTTGGAGGCTGCCCAAGAGGTACCCAGTACAGCAAAACGTGTAGATCTTGGTAACGCGAACGATTTCCCTACGAGGGATTCAGAGAAAAACTGTCAATGACTTGAGGAGCTAAGCCCGATTTCACGTAGGACACTTGTCGCTTCCACAATCCGCGGACATATTCAGCGATGACCGTCAACGAGTCCCCAAGAGCGTTCTGTATGTACGACTGTATTTGTTGTGTTTTGGAATCGACACACCGGCCAAGGTAGCCCCAATTATTCAGTGACCGGAACATTTGAAGAGCTCAAGCTCTAAACTGCAACGTTACAGCTCCGCTCCACTTAGGTAGTCCGGGCGAGAATACAAACAGGAGCCACCCTGATTAGCCAGCCTGGGTGATGATATTCCTGTGAATGCGACGAAAACTATCCTAATACTGATGGCGCTCACTCTAGGCCAGGGGCGGGCGATTGTTGCGAACCGCAGGCCCACAGGCTTCGCCTTACCTATCCCTACTTGAGACCTCGAGAAATTCGCTTCTGAGATGCTTTTGACGCGGAGTCTGAAACGAACGGCACGGAGCCATTTCTAGAGCGTTTGCGAGAATTGGACGGAATCACGGAAAGCCATCGGTACGGGCTGAGGTGGAGTTATTGGTTGTGACTGGCGCCGCCGAAGTGTCAAGCTGGCTGACAATTAAACTTTATGACACTTATCACGGCTCTCTCAATTAGTTTCAGGCGGAACCATTCATTATCACACGGACCGTCTAGAAAGACGGAATTATCCAGCATCTTTCGGCCAGCTCTGCAACAATAGTCTCTGTCTACAGAAGAGGGTAACGCGATGAACATCACTGTAATTAAACGAGTCAACCGACGCGACATCTCTGAATCGGCTCAATAGCGGGCCAAGATAACGATCTGCGATTCGAGTCTAATCTCGGAAGTTATTTATGGATGCACGAGAGTCCCGATGTATCATTCGGAGTTTCGGAAAACAGCCCTCGAATTGATGCCGCGAGGGATACTTCAGATGAAATAATCACTGGCTGAAAGCATGAATGACCCAATAATGTGAGCGACTTCGTGCTCTTCAGAAAGACTCGGAAAATCATGTTCCGGTTCTGCCGTTACATGAGCTCGAGCGACGTCAAAAAGTCGCCTCTCTGCAGCGGATGTACATTGCAAGCCAACATTACCAACCGCACATCGAGCATCCCTCATCGTCAAACGGTAGTAGAAGTAGCCCCAACTTAACGAGTTCTCGGATAACCTATGATTACGGTGTGGACGGCCCAAGGGCTCAACTATCCTTCCGAATAAGTCCCACCTCACCTCCAAGAATCCCAAATTCTCACCGGTTTTCAGCCCCGATAGCATGTCGTTACCCTCCATGTAACCGTCCGCCCGCTAAAGGTAGTGCTGACTGTCAAAGAAAATAGCAACTTTGTTTTTCTTTGCTTCGATGAACGAGAGCTGTGTGCCGATCGCGGCTTGTCTTTTCGGTATCATTCCACGTCGAACGTTAGGGAAATCCGGTCCCCCCTTAACTCGGTACAGCATCAGACATTTATGGAATCATCACACAGATACGGTGCGAGTCATCTACAACGAGACCTGCATTCGTTGTCCTAGCCGTCAATTGGCAAGGATCTCACGAAACCAAAGATTGGCCAAAGTTCCTCTACCGAAACTCAAGTTTTGTGCAAGGTATACCCACTAAATTGCCGTTTCACATCCGGAGATATCGGAGTCCAAATGTTTATCTCAGAGAAAGTTTTCCTTGAAGTAATCACCTTTCCGACCTCGATCGTTCAAGGACTTTTCGTTGCAGGCCGGATGATTTTGTAACAAACTTCCCGTTGATGGTACTCCGGGGTCCATTGATGGGAAGTCACGTCGGTGAAGGAGAGCACACGATAACGTTCAAAACGCTCTATCCCCTTCCCGCGAAAACTTGTCGCTACACTCTAAAAGGTACGGTTGTCGACATCCTTGGAAAACTAATTCGACTTGACGAGCGTTTCAAATTGGGTATGATATGTGGAAGTTTCTTGACAACCTCGCCGGAACAAGACCATCTTTTTAGGACGGTTACAGTAGAGGAAAATGTCGGGGAACGAGAGTCGAGAAAGTGGAAGGTCAAGATGACGGGTAAAGCCGGCTGACTACGGTTAAACTCGAGTTGGATTTTGACGAGTTTCAAAGAGAGTACGGGGTCGTTTCAGTGTACGCGCTACGATGTCCACCGCTGCCCGTTATGAGACACGGGTCGTTCTACTGCACGAACGAGAATCTCTGGGGCAGCAGATGCTTGCTCAAATGTGATAACGATTTCATCTTGAGGAACAACAACACGGTTCCTTACAAATGCGTGAAGAGAAAACGTGAAGCAATCTGGAAGGTGCCGAGTATTTTCCCGCAATGCATCGGTGAGTGTCGTCGTATATTATGCACGAAAACTGCCCACACGTCTCGCTCCAGGGTGCCATTCCCACTGGCATCGCATTCAATGCATGCTCTCGCTGAATGAGACATTGAGAACATGAATACTGATCCCATAGGGAAGGCCCCAACCACAACGACTACAGTCTCTCCTCCAACGACGGCTGCCGCTCCACGAAATCCTTCGTGTAAGTTAGGACCCGACGCGAGACGACACTATTAAATCCATTCGATGTATTCAGCGACCGTCTCCATCGATCATGAAACCCTGAGTTCTCCGAGAGGGGACGCGTTGGACGCAAGCGAACAACCGAAGAGCTCCGAGTCACACAACGATCGATGACTGAGATTCCGTTATCGACGAACATGAGCGACCCATGTACTTCACGCTTGAAAGCATATTTTTGAGAGCACAAACTGATTCCGATTCAGCCGAAAATATATTTTTCAGCTCCCGAACGACGACGTCTCGCCTGCCGATGGCCTCGAGCTCCTAAGAACGGTAATTTTCGGCCTTCGTCTGACGTTCCAGGTCATAAGCCGGAGCCTGAAGTTTCGAACACTTGTCGTATTTCCGAGTCGAGATTAACCTTTCGATTCATCGCGCAGGTTGGGCCGCGTGTGGTCTTCGAGGGCGCTGGAAGAAACGTTTGTTTGTCAAAGAAAATGTACCTTGCTACCGTGGTTGCTCTGAAGGGTTCATACCTTCGATTCCATTGGAACCGTACAACAGAAGTCGAATCTCGTGTGTCAGCGGCTCATGGCTTGGTTTCAAAGAGTTCGAGTGCCTTTCACCAACAAAAGAGGGCGACGCGTTGTTAGATGAATGTCAAGAAATTGCCGCGAAATCACCGAACGTCCACTGCCAGACCTCTGGCGAGGATATCCTGTGCAGGCTGGAATGTCCGGAAGGAACCGTGATACCAAAGAGATACAGATCGAGAGCCGAAGTTCGCTGTAGCTCCTATGAAGCCGGACACGAATGGCCGAGCTGTGAAGGTTGGTAACGTCTGTCGATTTCCTTTAAAGAATTCTCCGCGGCTCACGTTTTCGGCTCTATATGGGTCCGCATACTGTGTCCTTTCAATTTCGATTTCCGATTCAATTGCAGATCGTGCTCCACCAATGGTTGTTAAAGGCTGCGAAGACGTGTCCATCAAAAACGTGACATTTCCTTTCCGCATCGAGCCTCCGGTTTTTCAATCGAAATTCCCCGGCGGTGAAGTGAATGTTTCGTGCAACATGAGCTCCATAGAGACCTTTGGAAAATTTGAAGTTGCGTGCACGGCGCTTGACATAGAATTGCAGTCGCAGGCAACGTGTTCTTACACAATCTCCAGTCAAGGTAATCGCGCTCTCACTTTGCATCTGTCAATTTATGTGTCAGATAATCTAAAGCACGATCGAACACTTGTGGAATCGATTCGAGATTCCCTCCCGATCGAATTCTGTGATCAACATCATTTATTATACGATCAAAACTCAGTCTAGCATTCGATGTCTTTGAGCAGCAACTTCGTGCAAACCGTTCACGCCGGGAGAACACACGATACCACGGTGCCGGTTCCCAAGACACGAGGTTGATTTCGCGGAGACTGAAGCGTTCCCAGTGAGATCCGAATGCGAATTCATCTGCTCGCCTGGCTACGTTATCGCAACTTCTCAAACCGAAGATTACAGTTACACTGTGTGTACAGAAGATGGCGCCTGGAGTCTCAGTGACTTCGATATTTGTCAACGTAATTACTCTTAGTTTTCTCTGTGTTTCTCTTTTCCGCTATCTCAGGCTCTCGAAGGACTTTTCGCTGTCTTTCGAGTTCACTTCGCGATTGCGTCTATTTGCTTTTCTTTCGCTTCCGCTAAACCAGAGCAGCTCGGCACGTCGCTGCTCCGAAGCTTAGTGGCCGTCGAGTTTTGGGGCAAGAACTGCTTGTCGTAATGCTTCCGAGATAATCACCTCGCTTCTTCCATGGCACAAAAACTCTACAAATTCATGGAATAAGGCAACCATTCGTGCATCTGAACATTTCAGCACAAATCCCACCAAAACTTGTCGCCCCTTGTGTCAACCAGACACTACGCGCGGCCGAGATTCCCGAAGACGGATTAGCTTTCGTGAAGGGGACTTACGAAGACGTGATGGGCAATCTGATCAGGCCGAGATGCAATCTAGAAACCATCCCCAAGTTCGGAGTGTTCCATGTTATCTGCCGCTATAACGATATCGAGTTTCGAGTTCATGCAAAATGTAAATTCACTGTGACAGCTCTGAGAGCCTAACGAGGATCCACTCACAGATTAGTGAGTTTCTAGTTATCATAGAAATGATCGGCGTTCCTTCAAGCTCCAGACTTCGTTCCGTGACGGCAGTGATGGACGACGATGGTTTCCATCCAAAACCGCTGGATCCATTCATTGTAGAAAGCAAGTACGGAGCGCTTTTTAGGCATCGATGAGAGACTAATGGGACCCTCGCCGAGGTGTAGCTGATCACTAATTTATCAAGCTCATAAATCATCCGATAACCTGACGGTAAGGCTAGAGCATCGAGGCGGATGAACGCGAGGCAGGATCACAGATCACATACGCAGCTAGCCTGGTCCCGTACCAGTCTTGTATAAACATTGAGATAATCATGTGGGACAGAACGAGTGCTCGCGGGGAACCGCATTATTAGTTTCGGGAACTGTTTTCAAGACTATGAAAATACACGATGACTTCTTCCTCTGAAGAAAACTTCTACTTCTGATCCCTGGAATATCCGCATCCGACTTGCCGACTTCTGTAAATAAAATGATGCGAGACTGAGTTCTGTTCAGGAGGAACCGAATTCATGATTCGCCAATGAATCGAGTTAGAAAGCGAAGATGGATCGCACATACATGAATCGGAGAGCAAGGGTCTCAAAGTCGAGACCCGGATAAGCTATCAGCTATCATCATCGAAAAAGTAGGTTTCGTGGAGGTCTGAGAGCAGAACAAGACCTCATGTTTGACCGAAACCGCCTGCAACCCATACCCCCGACGCCTCTGCCGCAGATTTTTCGAGAGAATTGTGATTTGTGGGCTTGCCGATGGCGGCATAAGGATCTTATGTTCTTTTGGGGATGGCGATCGACTGATATAATGTACCTGTTGGAATAAACGCACTTTTACCTGGACTATCATGGTCTCACCTCATTTTACCAATTCGAAGGAATCTATCGCAACGATGAAGTGTCTGCGTGTCACGCATGAAATATAATGTGATAATTGGAGCAGAGCGCTGATGTTCAATTATTCATTCGAAAACAAATCGAGCTGTTGAATGGTGACGCGTTCCGCCAACTCCACTTTGAATTCAACAATTGAGGTTTCAACAGTCCTCGAGCACAATCTGCGGCGGTCAATAGACTACCGTTGCCGGAAACCCGAAGGGCTGCCTTAACGTGACCGCGTTCCGCACTGAATGGACGCACTGTATGCACCGACCGCGAAGCCCTGAGCACGTCCAACTTCCGTTGGCAAGTTAGGAGTTCGTTCGCTCGGTCCGCCGATCGGACAGCACATCTTGCCTCCGCCATTCTCGCCAGACTCCTGATGGCGGGAGCTGAAAACGTTGATTGATTGATTAACTCCGTTCCGATATGAACTCTTCGCGCAATTCGAAGCTAACCTGGGGGAAACAATACGGTTCTTCGGAATTGTCGCCAGCCAGTTTTCCGCGACTTCGCTCGCCAAATTCGTCTCCTGTCTGGCCGCTGCATCATCGGATCAGATACGCTGGGCCGAACTCTTTCGGAAACTCGAAAGCGCGAGCGTGCGCATGCTCTGTAAACTCTCCTCCGTCATGTGCAGAAGGATCATTGTTCAGATGAGAAGTTTCTAACAATGTGGAACGGCTACGGCAGCGTCGACGTCGACGACACCGACGCCGCTGTCTGGCAGAAGCGGTGGAAACAGTGAACTAGCTACGGTGGCAGCCTGGTCCGCAACAACAGGAACCGACAAGTCAATCCACCAAACAATACTCAAAATGTCTGTGATTTTCCGAGAGCACTCGCACTCTGTGAATTCTGAAGCCTGACGACCGTTGGGTTCGTCGTAATTAGAGGTGAACACTGGCTCCTTTGTGCCGCCGACAACAACTTCTCCACCGGATGCGAACCTGATTTGTGCTCTGTACTCTTCAAGCATGCAGAAGATTTATAGGAGCACTCTCGCACTGAATTTGCCCTGGAAGAGGAGCACGCAAGCGAGCGCGGACAACGATGATGACAGTACGGCAGAAGATGAGCTCAGCATTTTCGTCAGCAGCCGCGACGAACTAGGTGCGTAGAAAAAGTTTCCAGAAATCGCGCTTCTGCAGCTTCAAAACAATTCTGTGAGGAGATCAGCCCCAATATCGGATCGCTTTCAAGTCGGGTAGGTGGTCGGACAGAGTTATTGACAGACGCAGTTGTCAGCGGACCGTTCGTTATCGATACAGCTCTGGTGGAATAAGCTTCCGGGTTTCCAGTGTTGTTTCGCAAAATTTCAATCACTGTACCCGCGAAATCTATCGGAAAAATTTAGATGTATGATCCGCCACAGCTGCATTTTCCTGAGGTCGAAAAAGTGCATACGGGGTGAACAGCTATTAGTCCAATCATATTCTCCCGTGGGGAAGAGCGTAGCCTGTTGCGAACGGTTCTGATTCTATGCGACACCGGGACTCAAAGATTTATTTATATCTCTAAGGCCAAGGATAAGGAATCGTGAGTTTCGAATGAGCGTAGAAGTAGATTTCCCGCGGAGAGTATTACGGGAAGGATTTAACAGCGTCAAGTGATGGACGGCGGGCGTGTGCTCTGTTTGGCGCGGCGCCGCCTAGTTGACAGTTTGTAATGAGTACCAACTACGGTTTCGAGCTTTGAGAAAATGGTGTTCAGGGTCCTGGCGATGACCGTGCTCAGAATCAAGGGAATATCAGGTTGGTTTCGAGCTAACTCGGCTGTCGGTCGGGTTTTGTTTTGAACCTCACAGCTGGCGAGTTAGAATCTAGCAACAAGATATGTAGGCTGAACAATTTTTTCGGAAATATGGAACAAACCTCTACCTTACTAGAATAGTGACGCGAGCAAAATCTATCCCTAGCCCGAATTCAAGGCAGGGCTGCTGCGAAGGAAAGGATCTATTAGGTCCAATCAGCACACATGTCCTCGATCCCTCCGCGCAAGTTGACAGTTTATTCAACCGACTTCAATGATTTCCCTCCAGCTTGTCGAGTATTCCGTAAATGTATTCTATGTGGGACTTCTGCTGAGATCCGTTCGCGGAATGAGGCCAGAGTGTAATTGATCGTTCAATGATCTCCAGGATTGATGAATTGCCTTGAACCGCTGGAATGGATCCCTCAATCTTGAAAGTGAACCCCTTGATCGCTGGTTACCAGCTGTAAATCCGATGGAGCAAGCCCTGAGCCGGGGCTGAGAACCTGCTACATGTGGGCTTCGACGGGGCTCGTGGTTCAAAGTGCCCGTCTGAGGGATAAGATAATCGAGATAACGTCGAATCTCATGCGGAATCTTTATAAGTATGGAGTGACTACGTAAATAACGGTCGCTGTGACATGGGATGAATATTGAAAACAATCAGGTACCGGACAAAGGTCTATCCCCCATGTCGGGGATGAGTCACAGGTATAGTTGAGAGTTCGCCGCACCCCATGAATTTGCCTCGAACAAAGAATCCGCCGCGCGAGGATCTGACCTGGAAGGCTCAAATCTACGATCCGACCCCGCGCAGGCCATTAGAATCCCCTCGGTCGCGAACCGAGGAACGAATTCCCGAACGAAGGATCGGGCCCGTCCGTAGACTATTGACTCGCATTACCTAAGCCAAGCACAATGAGCCGCCATAAAGTGAACTATTGAATTTTGAACGTCTTTGACTTGAAAACAGGGCTTTCGATCATATCAACGCTGGATCTGACAGGCAATGAGTCACGCTTATTGGAGGCTTGGATGACGTAACGGTGACCATATGAGCTTGCATGGCGGCAGCGTCTCTATCAGCCCTGGGCGTCGGAATGAAATCGTATCTGGAACAGTCGGTTTGAGCGATCAATGCCGCTAAGTCTAGCCAAGGTGTGGAGAATCCTGTTGGACGTCGGACCCGCGTGTCCTTCCAAATAGTCGGTTCCGGTTGAGCGGGGCCCCGAGTAAGAGCTCCAGGAAGTGAATGTTCGGGGAAAGAATTAATTCCGAGAGTACGGTGTCAGAGCAATAGAGAGTAGCATCACTTTCAGTTGACATGGATTCTTCCATGATTTTAATCTAGTTGTCGCGGACACCGTCTGTTCTAGGATGTTGACGCTGCGGAGCTACGAACATATTCGTTGATGACGTGCTCCCCGCATGGATGACACACAAATTTTCCGCATAACGATTTGGTTGCCAATGCGGGTATCTTCGCCACGAACCTAATGAATCAGAACGATTCGCCGCAGCCGTCGATTGCCAGAGATAGCGGGGCCCTCAAACCTTTCGACAAATCGAGCCGACCTATGTTTACTGAGGAGCCTTGAGTTCTATTCGGGGTCTGACTGTGAGAAAGGGCACGTCGATAGATCGTTCGACTAGATTGAGAGACCGCACGGAGACTCCGCTGGTTTTAATTTGTTGTTATGGTTCTCGATGTTGCGCACGACCCACCAGCCGATGACAAGGTAGCGTGTCGCGCTGACTTCTAAGTCGAGGGATCCACTCAGTGCTCCCCTGATTTTGAAATCCAGAAACAGCCTGCGCGTCCCCTGTTTTTCCTCCGTTTGCTACCGTCGCTTCATCCCTTCGCGGGACCTAAGTGGTTGCTCCCCCCGAGAGCGCGATTTGTCCGATCATTGGAGATCATACATTTGATTCGGAGTTGCGTTTTGAGCACTCAAACGATGTGCGAAGTTTCCCGTTGGGAGTCAACGTAGTGAGGGGGCAGTTGTTGACAACACGCTCCGTGACAACAAGCACTGTAACACCGATGAGTTTGCCATGTCGATAATTCGAACACAGTGTATCGAGTTCTCGCGTTCTCTTTGAGACAGAGCCGGAAAATGAACGTAAAAGTCACCACAAACAGCACGAGAAACACCGCGAGGAAAGATTCGATTGTCATCACAGGATAACGGCACAAAGGAGTTGAACGAACGAATTTTGCCTGCGGTTCAAGCCAACTCCAATACTTATAAATGTCATTGCGTACGGTGTCCAGGCGTGTTCAAAACAAGAGGCAGACGGATCGCGGTAGCGACCTCTGGACACGAGGCTAGGATGGCAGAACTTTCTCAAAGAATAGGAGACGTATCAAACTCGCGTATCGCGTAACGGGGATTCTGCTGCTCGGAGAATAACAACACAGACCACAGAGACACATCCAATCTTGAAGCGATCGATTACTATTGAGTCATCTCGTTCGTCTGACGGACTAGTGTTTCAACAAGGACAGGTATGGGAGGGCATCAAATTCAACTGCTCTCCCTACGACGCGTCGTACTCGAAGTCTCGGACGTATGAGGACGGGTAAAGTATGAATCCGCACCTAATCAACGACTGTCTTCCACGTATATTTCGTTTCGATTCCCTTCCCCAACTTCACCTCAAACACCTTCAAAACACCTAAGATGCTGCAAGATCACTGACATGGTTCGGATCTCTTCATTGTCTCATTT
This sequence comes from Neoseiulus californicus, assembly GCA_028455905.1. NCBI lineage: Eukaryota > Metazoa > Arthropoda > Arachnida > Mesostigmata > Phytoseiidae > Neoseiulus > Neoseiulus californicus. The sequence continues at coordinate 8,385,614 of JAMQGS010000004.1, read as the reverse complement.
GCGGGAATGGAATCGAGCGTATTAACAGCGTTTCTGTTGCTCATCAAAACTCAATGCCTAGCGACCTGGGAGGGACGGACGCAGTAAAAAGAGGAATATTGTTATTAGGCGGCATCCCTTACATTCGTGGCCCCGAGCACACCACCGCCAAATATTCGGAACAATCTCCAAACTCCTCAAATCTGTCTGAATCTACTGCGGTTCGCCTGTGTTGGTGTCTATTAGGCTCCCAGAGATCGCGTGTAGATCACGCATTCTATCAGAAATCAGCGCGAAAGAAACGTCTGAGAGTTTGAGTAGAGTTTACCAAGGGCGAAACGACATTCGGATCAATGAAGATAAGAGGGGGTGTCGTCGCAACGACGAATGCGTACACCAAAAGCGCTTCCAGTTTGTTTTCTCGGTCGCGAAAGTGCGGGCATTATGCATACAGCGGGGAAACCGCAGCCCCGCTATCCAAACAGAAAGAGAGGGTCACTGCTTCGAATTACCCGGCAACGAGCGGGGTTCTTCAAGTTCGAGTTGACCAAGAAGGGCCAGGCAGTAAGCGGGAGCCTGATGTATTGAAATCGATCCGAGAAGGAGAGATCCACGTGGAGGGCATTCACGTGCTTACCCTGCCGCTGCTACTGCGGCAGCCGCAGCAGCTCGGGGAGCGTGGCTCAATGTGAGTGTGGAGGGTCTGTGCGCGTGTGAGTGTGCGCGTGTCAACTCGTTGCACTCCACCGCATACGTAGTAGTAGTCTAGGCGACGGCAGCAGTGGGCACCGCCAGCTGCACTGGCAACCGAGACGATCAATGGGGCTCCGGTTAAAACGCCCTCTAACGGGTGATTTTTACAACAAAACTGTACACAAAGCCGCATTGCCTTGCGTAGGGGTCTTAGAGACAGACAGCCCACTGCTGCTGCCAACGCCACCGCAGCAGCAGCAAGCACAAGGTTGGATCAGAACGGGGGCATGCCGCAGTGAGGCTGCTCGGAAGGCGCTGCCCCATGGGCCGCCTGTGCGTATGCAGAACCGTGAAGTGAGCCGGAAGTCGGAAATATTCAAAGTAGGAGAGCGGGTCCGACATTGCAACGAAGTCAGGAATAGAATCATCCGCAGTGTTCGCAACAAAAAAACAACAACGACAACAACGACTTCGGCCAAAAAGCATCGACAGCATCAACAAGAGCAACAACAACAACGACAACAACAACAAAAGTTACTCAAGGATTAACGACAGCGTCAGCGAGAGCATCGTTTCCAGCTACAGCATTGATTCCATAGAAATCAAAGGCTTCAGCAGTTGCAGCAGCAGCATTAACAATCAAAAGCCATGACTTCAAACAGACTCTCCACCTCGGGTGAGTGCACGCAGCGCAGAGCGGAGACAAAGCAACTCTGCACTCACTTAGATACTTGAGGGAATGGGCACACTTCGAGCATTGCTTCTTTGCCTCGTAGAGGTTGAAGTTGATTCTACATACAGAATGTAGATACGCGCATATTACATTCTCGAAATCGAACATTGAAAGCCGTTCGCTCTGACAAAACTCACGAGTGCTCTGAAAAGTTCACAGTGAGGAATGAAGTCCGAGAATGTTCTCGGACTGTTTCCGCTCTCTGTGATTTTGATGTCATTTCGTGAGGAACCGTTCTCCGAGGCTGTCGACGCACTTCGCGAATTCATGGAGTGAAAGTGGTTGTTTCGCGCCAAAACTGGAACGGAACGTGATCAATCAAGTCAACCGGCGTAATGGGAATCTTCGTCTCGCGATGAACCTGATCTAGGGTCGGCAGACAGACAGACGAAATCAAGATATCAGTGAACAGATGTTGGCAATGATTTCCGATGCTGACTGACGGAAGGCTCACGCTCCGGGTTCCCAGACGCGTATCGGAGGACGAGGGGAATCTGACGCTGATAAGAACCCCAACAGCAATTTTTCTCTCGAGTCCTGGATATTTGTGAGCCTCGAGGGTTTTGAAGCTCATCATTCCGACGCCGGCATAGTTCGAGGCACGCAGTTTCCGATTACGCAAAGTGAACCTAGAACGGAGCGAGGACGGGAGCTCCAATCCGAGCTTCCCTAGCTCTGGACAGGAAATTACCTGTGTCCAACGTTGGAACTGTGTCGAAGTGGAAGATTTGCGATCCGAACACGCACGATCCCATATTCAGCAGCATACTTGTTGCATATTTGACATGTGTACATTCGTGTACGCATATGCCAGTTTGGCAGTCCTTCTCCAATGATACGAACCGCGGGTCTGGAGTCATCGGAGGGGTTTTCGGGCATCGGATTTGATCGCAACTCGCAGCTTCCGTCATGTGACATGACATCCGCATCGATTGTTGTGTTGTTGGCAGTGATGATGACGATGATGGCGGCGAAGGCGGCTCCGACGAGGGACAAAGGAGTCGCTCGATGTAATGATGCCCTTAAAGCGATGATGGCCGCGTGGTATCAGGAGACAAGTTAGAGCCACCCGTCCGGAGAAGAGTCTAGTGACACATTCGAGATGCCACTTGATGTCGTTGTCAAGAACTAAACCGCAGAGAAGCGGGAGCGCAACGGAAAGTCGAAAACACTCCATCGAACAATATTGCGAACCTGACGACCTCCGTTCAGATAGTATCCTTCTAACTCGTTGGCGTAGCTAGGCCCACTTTGAAGGATATTGAAAACGTTTTATAGCTGTTTTGACTCCAAGCACTCGTGCCGCTGCAAGCGCTCCAACTGAGTAGTTTTCAATGATCTTGAGTTCCCTTGAGACGGGATTCACTTGATCCGAGACAACCAGAAGCATCGTAGGCAGCTCGTTGAGGCTCTCAGAAGCGGGCGAGCTAATTCCTACTCGAACGACACCGGACAGAGCTCGATGTTCGGCGAAGTGTCCGAGTTCAATCTTCGTGAAGCTGCTCGCCGAGTGTTGACGCTGCAGGTGGCCCTAATGAACTTGTTCTTGAGCTTATCGGTGGTAATCCAGAGTAGAATTTAAGATCGATGGTGTTGAAATTCGACGCTGCAGGTATTTTGGGAAGCGATCGAAGGTTCACTGCTCCGAAAGGAAAATAAGGACGGTGCTCCCACAATAGAGTATAATCTAAAGACGGGAATTCAGTGCTGGAGCTGCCAAACCTTGAAGCGAACGATGGTTAGAGTCTGGGTCGATGCAGGAACATTGAGAATTGAACACGACGTTAGAGGGGAAAGGGAGGATAAAGCCACGGGAACACTAAGTGAACCGGCGTCCATCTCGGTCACTTTGCCGGCGGCTGCCAGATTGGCTCTTGAGCTTTTTCGTACTTTCACATTAGCTTTAATACCCGCTGGTCGGACTCTACGTTTTCCTGCTGTTGCTCGTCATCTCTCGACGGGATATCCGGTTCAATGCGTGGCTGCATTACACAGAGGAACGCTGGAGCATGCTATTCCTGCAGCTGACTTTGCACAGTCCGGGGATGTTTCTGAGAGGGCGAAACTTTGGTTCTTGAGGTTCTTCGTCAACACCGTCCAACAGATCTGCTCGTAGTCATATACTGATCGGCCGATATTCGTTGGAACCCGATCGCTAGAATAGAATCTGTTCACCGACGTGAACAGATTATGATACTTTCATGGAGATTCCTGTCAGAGTTTGCGCTGGATGCGCAGGAACAACACCGACATAGATTTCATCACGTCCATCAATGAGAAATTTCGAATGATCGACACGCCCACCTCCAGCTCATGGAGAGAGTCCTGGTCGAGGACATTCCGATCAGAAAATGACCTGAGCGAGCACAAGTCGATGTTTCGTTGGATTCGCCATTCGTTGGAAGGTCTAATTTTCCCAAATTTAAGGGGCTGGTACTTTGCACTTCAGCGTACTAGAGTTTCTCGACTGCTCCAATCGTTCGGAGAACCCATCTGCGTAGCGGAGTCGGCTCCTTTATGTAGGCTCAGTATCCGGCGAACTTCTTATGGCTGTCTCTGCGGAGCCGATGATCAAAGCCAACGGGATGCCTTCCATAACGCTTGTCATGTTCGCTCGCGTAGATTCCGTCGCGTACATTTCTTGCACGTCGTTTTATTCCTGCTTTGAGCGGCGCCTTCCGGTTGCCTGAGTGTAAATTTATTCCATTACTCAGTATACCCACAAATTTCCCTTGACGGTCGCTTCGTTACCCTCCATCGAACAAGCTATCTACCAAGACCTCTAGTGGGCTCAGGAGACGAACAGAAAATGTAATAGCTTATAGAGCCGCACTGTTTCGTCTTTGTATTGTTCCGTTTGGACGCGGGAAGAGCCCAAAAGTCGTCTTTCTCCCACCGAGTGAATGGGGCTCAGTCGAGTGAGCGACTCAAGACTTCTGGTGGAATCAGCCACAGTTGACTTTGTGAGAGGATCAACAAGGATCCGTCTTGATATAACCAAGGAACGTAGTGTTCGAAACGTGGATAATGGAAGATTGGGCTGTTTCCCATCGGCAATCTCTGTAAGGAATCCTGGATTGTTGATTGACTCGCCGTTCCGGAGCTCCGAAAGAGATCAATTGATGAGCCGAGCAATATATGTATTTTGAATGACGCATGCGACCGCTCTAGGCCAAGTTGAACGTAGCCTCCTGTGCTCCCGGACGGAATCAAGGTCCTAGGAGAGGAAACGCCACCGCTGCAGGTTGAACTTCCGGAGGGTAGATAAGAAGACAAATATAGAGCCAACGACCCATATAAAACGCTTTGTAGTGGCCATTTTCCATCATAACGTGGGGCCACGAGCTCGGGTGAGCCCATCGAATCGATATCGGGTGTCAACGGAGTATCACGACATCATGCGGAATACACTAATGTTTCCATCCGACCGCCATCTCCGAGTATCGACCTCTCATCAAACCCGGCCCGGATGGTGTCCTACCGCCGATCTTATGTTTGGAAGTTTGGATATTTTCCGAATTTCACGCAGAAGCGAACGAAGCAAGAAAACGTGAAAAATGGAATAAACTATCACGGTGGATGCGCAGCTCAGTTGTTGAGTATACTACATCTCACAGAACTATCCGAATCGTGGATGCGTCATGGCCGTGAGTGCACCTTGGCCTTACCAATGCCAAGGCACTGGAACGAGTTTACAGTGAACGATTTCGCCCTCATCGCTGTTCGTTCGCGCGAGCCTCCGGCCCCAGAGATAGTCGGTTCTCGCAGGTCTCTGGGCCAGCCCAGGTTGGTCGAGGAGGTTTCCTGGGTCGAGCAATATCCACTCTCATATGCATGACAGATGAATTATTCACCCGGGAATATAGCAAACATGCGATTGTGTGAACCCGGTCTGTAAGAAGAGGGAGTTCGCAAATAGTCACTCGATGGATTCCAATATTCCTGCTGACTGAGACTTATTTAAGGATCGCTCTGCTCTCTACGGGAATCAAGCGTCCTCCCGATTCACTTTCCCATCGTCGGACACCCTGACCGAACGCTTGCAGGTCTAGCAAGGTTTTTCTCCGCGTGCCACGGTGAACTTTCGTCTCAACGCACGCAACGCTCATTGAGTTTGTTCGTGTGTTCGCGCGTTCGTCCGTGCCGGAAGTGTACAGATCTCGAGAAATCTCTGAAGATCAAGTAGCTGTGTCGAAAGACCCCGATATGTCGCCGTTGAATTGGCTGTCAGGTTCCGCAAGAGGGATCGCGAGTAATCGTGTTTCTGAATCCTCTCGTTCCGGAACCCTGATTCTCGCGGTTAGCTTTTGAGATCCGAAGAGTCATCTCAAGCGTTTCCGTTCGCGATTGAGTTCGCATCCAACGGATACACTCCTATCGAGGTTCGAATATGCCTCTCATTCCGCAAGCCGAACTCCGATACCCAGTAACCACGGAAGCCTCCGAATGTTGGTACACATGGAGAATATATATCGAATTACCTGCAAACAACATAGAACGGATTCCGTTAGCTCAGCTCTGCCGCGATCCAGGGAATCAAGTTTCATAAAACTGGTCAGAGGGAGCGTTCGCTCCGATTCGACCTCCGTCACTCCTTGGTGCCCAAATACGTGTTTGGGAATGGTTTGTCATCTTTCCGGGTCGATGCATGATTTGTTTTGTGTCATGTATCGCATGCTCGAAGCGATATTTAGCCACAGGCTAGGATCGCTCTCTGATTTTCAAACGCGTAACACAGTCCATGCCCTTGCTGGAGGCTCATGGTCAGAATTAATCTGAGGGCGGGGCCGTTATTCCGATCGGATTCCAGATTGGATTTGCACCGATGTCGCTTGATTGTGTTACACGGTGACGCCACTACTCATTCGCACAGCAGCCTGTCTGTTTCCCATCTGATCCGATAGCCTTCTGCCGGGTGTATTCGTTCGACGACAGACTGTCTTACAGCTTTAGCAGTTTCAACCCCGATACGAATTTGGGTCCAGCTCTCGCGGAGATTGCTCGACGAAGAACTCGGAGTCCTTGGGAATTAACTCCTCTAACCGCTCCCGTTTCCATCAAAACGACTCTTGTTCCTATTGCCCACCAGCGACGCTGCGCGTTCGTGCTCGTGGATCGATCCAATCCCTCGTTCGCTCGTTTGTCCCGGATTCCAATCCTAATATCTTATTCCGGACCGAAAGTCCGCCAAATTAGAATGCCTCGTCGGGAGCATTCAAGGGATCAACTCAACCCACCGTAGAACACGGTCTCCTGGACTGCTGTCTAATCCAATTGGTAGTTTCGGTCGACGCAATAGAAGTCCTGAGTCTCAGCCGTCCTGCTCGTTTACACGCGCATGCAGGCGGTAGCAGCGGGCGGTGCGCGACCATCAAACGCCAAGCCTACTCAAGGAACTCAGGGATCAGGTAGAATCGCAGAATAAAGTCGGAAATCCCTCTCGCCAGACTCTGATGGTCTGAGCAGAGACGCCAGCGGCAACACCACAGGCAGCGGCAGCCGATTTCCGTGTCACGAATCGCAGTCGTCATCTCGCCATCTTTTCAGTTCTTGGTCGGTTTCATTTTCGTTCGATCGCAGGCTTGTTGTGTTGTTCTTTCGAGGCGCCATCACATCCTACTCGGGACATGTGAGTTCACACGAGCTTGAGAAATCGCAGGCAAGCGGGGAACGCTACGAAGACCGCACATTGTCGCGGGATTCGTTTTTCCCAAACCTTTCGCCGCCTCGATTCCTGATGCGGGCTTGGGAGAGCAGGGCGACTCTTGTTGTCCAGGAACGTGATCGTTCCGTTCATCTGGGAACAATCGGGAAGTCTTGAATTTTCAAAAAAAAAAACAACGCAGGTGGAGGTATCGCGCTCCAACTTTCCGGCAGTAAAAAAGAAGGAACTTCATGAAAGTGGTCGGAAAACCTCGACTCCGGACTTCTGAGTCTTGATGGAATCTCTGCCGCGACGGCCCTAAAGCGAGTGATATGCCACGACTCCGTAACCCTTATGTTGTTCAAAACTTTCCGCGGTACTCGCGGCGACGTGCACTCTAAAGTTTCATTAGCGACACTCCTGGTCGTTCGAAGGGCTTCGCATGTTGTAGGTCGACGTTAATTTAGGAATTCCCTAGATTCCCACGCCTCGTCTACGAGCACGCATCCAACTTTTCTCATTCTGGACTCGGACTTGGAAAAAACGGGATCGGAGCCCTCCAATAGCTGAGAAACCCCAAAAAACAGTCAGAAAGGACGAGATGAAGTTAGACTTAATGCCTCCTCGGTCTCGACGAAAACGCCCAGGTTCGGAAGTCGTCCACAAAATGCTTACGTGGGCGAAATCAAGAACGGGAAAGCAGCCTTGCTCTGCTCGTTTCCGCGCTGATTAGGGGGCCGATCGAGGGGTGAGCTTCCCCCTTGCTCGGCTGCAATCACTCTGCAGAACCGCGATGTGGTTGTTTCGGATTCTCGCCGTGCTGGAAGTCATCAACAGGAGTGCGGTACAAGTCTTGTGGAAAGCCAAGAAAAACGCTCGAGCATTGTTAGCGAACCGTCGAGTTGGATTACCTCGAACGAATCGCTTCGTGAATAATTTGACAGCTCCACCCTTCGTCACCAGCGGGCCGCCACCACAGAAACCTGCTGTGTCCACGTATGATCTCAGAGGCACCTGTGTTTACCTGTTATGCTCGAGCTTCGTACATCGTCTGTCATGATCTAGTGTTGAACAGACCCTGAGCCCGTAAACGAGGGAGATGACGGATTTATCGCGTTGCACCCATCTGACGCGCTAGAACTAAGCTTTGACAGAAACACTGAATTCTGGTTGAGGTTTCGATGTTCGAAGAAATTCTCCTCTAAAATAGAGGAGAATTTCGGCGACGTCTCGCTCCAACAGCTGACAGTTCGTGTTTGGGCATACAGTAGGGGCTGATTTACGGCCGACGATGTCATCAGATATCAGAGCCGTTCTCGACGTTTTTCGATGGGATCTGGTTTGAGTGATGACTGTTCATGTCATCATCGGGTCTCTATGGTCGACTCAACGGAATCGTTGTAGAGGAGGAGATTCCTGGCGCTGATTGTTGCCTGTGTCGAGGAGTGCTTTGCAAAAGTTTCTTCATCATGAGATAATCGGCGGCGGAATCTCGGAGATCTCCCGTAGCATTCTCGTTCACAAATTGAAGACTCTCAAATAGGCCTCAGTCTCAGTTTCCCGAGAAAAGACGCATTGAGTTTCTCGGAGGAACGGTGAAGGAGTAAAACGGATACGAAAGTTGATATCGGAGTTGCTGCCCATCCCAGGACGTGACTGGTTACCCATCGCTTACCCACTCGGTGTTGCTGGCCAGCCGATTCGTGCGAGTCCGGTCACAAAGCATTCAACGCAATTAGTCCAGGCACGATTCAACTGAAACAGTTCTCGACACTCGAAGGGAACCCGATCGATCGATCGACCTATCTATCCATCAAGCGATTGACTGTCATGGTGCCCGCTCCAAACGGACGATTTTAGTTTGTTCCGTTTGCGTCTAGTGTGAAGCGGACTTGGATTGAAGGCCGGGCCGGAACCGAAGTCGGTGGACGTCCTTCCCCTTCTACAAGCAGTCGCCACCTGCGCACTCAGATCGCATAGCGAGGAGGGATGAACATAGAAATGCACAGAAAGTACCGTGCGTACTCAGAGAGAGGCTTTCTGTTCGCGCGTTGGGCATGGACTGTTCCAGGCGATAACGCTTGTCGCTCGCGAAAAGCTCCGTCCTCCCACTGCAACTGCTTTGGCGCCCTACATCCGGGAAAAGCTATTTTCTGCCTTTTGAAAACGTTTTCATGGCCGTACAGTGAAGGAACACAGTGCTCGAGGCGTAGCGAGTTCATAGCTCGGAGACTCGTCAAGAGTTGTAGCCTCTTAAGTAGTTGCTGTCCTCCTGTTATCACCCGAAGGCTCTGTATTCTGTATACACCATATGAACGGAGCCTCCGGCCACCCCCTCATCAGAATGTCCGCGCTCCGACTTTGCACATTTTCCGGAGAATTTCACCTCGTTCAATCAGGGCGAGTTCGAACACAGAGGTATCCGATTTGGAGAGAAAACAGTTTTTCTCGAGCGCTCGAATCAGGATGAAGAGGATCAGGACTCTGTCTACTTCGAATCTCTGTCTGGTGTCTGTTAAGGATGGCAACGCTGTCGGGAGAAACGCCGGTGCTCGTTTCGGGCTCGGACAAGGAAAACGAAAAGGTTCCTCGAATCATCCCTTCCTTGAATCGATTCAGAGGTCAGCCTCTGACGGCACAGCGAGACCTCACGAACAGAAATGCGTTCGGCATTTGCATGAATGATTGATCAGCCCTATTCGCGAGGTATTCCGTCAAAGGAAAAATCCGCTCCACTGGGAAACTTCCTAAGCCCTCGACATTCGAATCTGTTTTGAGAGAATTCGAGAGTTCGAGTCGTGTTCTGAAAAACGCAACGATCATTGACCGAACCAACACAAGCTATATTTTGCGTCCAAATCGATTCAACAAGATATCCTCGTATCCTGTGGAGTTTACCGACACGCAGTTTGGATATCGAAGCTTTCTCTCGAACAGCTGGAATGTTTCGCAAGCTCTAGAGTTCAGGGTCGGGCTGTGGGTGACCTTCTGGCAACACAACCATGTTTCTTGGACGAGGAAAGCGGATCAGGCTATATCTGGAAATCTCATCCGATCGGAGAAATTATCCGAACTACAAACTTCCGATTCTTAGAAGAGATCCAGTGTCGAGTTTCGGTATCGACGGACGCCCTGTGGAGTTCCGGAGACCGGGGGAACGTGTTGAGATGCCTCTCTAATGAAAGGTTTCATCAGATGTCCGAAACTGCCGATACCCTAGGATGGATAATGAAGTTCTCTGTTCTCTCGCGCGCGAGACGGTTTCGTCTAATTCTGCCCGCATCGAGACCGGAAGGGCTCTCCCAGACTCTAACCTCTTTTTTCGATCCCAAGCGTAGAGACCAGTGATCCACGCGTACTGGAAGCCTGCTCAAGTTGTGGCATGATGGGTCTTAGATGGGGGAATATCCTCGATCCTTGCATATGAAGGAGCTATTTGTGCCCCGAGTCTCTCGAGTGGAAATTTCGCCCTCTTCGAGATGTTAGGTAAACGAGCACAGCCTCAATGTGATCCAGGACAATCCTCTGCCTTTCAATACCCTCAGAATCGATTGTTTGGCCCAAGAACTCTCGCTCCCACTAGCGGATAATCGCTTCCGCTCATGAGTCTTTTGTCCTCGCCGGAAACCGCTGCTGCTCTGCTCCCAATCAGGGTTATCACCGATTCCATCCCAATCAATGGACCTTTTGTCAGGATCGGGAACCCCAGAGGGATCAGGACACTGATTCGTTGCATTGAATGTCTGACAGGATCGACGCGACGGCTCGAGTATGAACTGAGGACCGTAATATAAACGACCAATCCGACTTCATGAGAACATCATTTACTCGAGAGCATCGAAGTGGCTGGAGCTCGTCAGCCGCAGAACCGAACTCGAGACATTTCCTCAGAGCGGAACAGAGCAACGGGTGAAGACTCTTATGACCTCTTTAGCCTTGAGCAGTCGTAGCCGCCATCGACCGTCACGCCGAGCCAGACGGCGACGACGACGACTACTGTTCCAGATGTTGAGAGCCACTACCCGCTGTCAAAGCTTTCTTACCTCGGTTTTCCAGCGATGGTTACCACCGCCCTCTTCCCAGTCTCCCTGTTTCCCTTCCATCCCGCGAATCGGAGAAACGATGGCCGAAATTCCTCGGATGGTTTTTTGACGACGGCCGGCGCTCCTATCTATGTCCCAATCTCTCTCTGTACTCTTCCTGGAAACTGATCAACCTGCTCTCGGCGATAAACTTCGTTTTGCTCCTTTGCCTCCTTTTACTACTGACAACATTTCGCACCATTTACCTCGCCTTCCTGCTATCTACTTCAATAGCGAGCTGATCGGCTGCGGATCCAATCAAGGATGTCGCACTCCCATTCAGGAGAAAGCGGCTCCGATGTCGACTTCCGCCACAGATTCCCGAGCGAATACTTGTTTTCGCCCGCTTGGGTGAATAACTACAATGACGAATACGAGACGACGGAATCGAATGCGGAAATCGCTCAACACGACCCACCATCACGACGTTAAGCTCAATTGAAAACGTAAGAACCAACCAAGGGAGCCCGACGGCGATATTGCTACTTACGGTAACAATGACCGAGCACATCCAGACGATTGATGCGTCCCGGGTCTCCCAAACGAATACACTGGCCAGCATAGCTTTCCCGCGGACACAGAGAAATTCCAGCGAAGGCTCTGGACGTAATATTGTGGTACGCACGGAGAGGATAAGGTTTTTTTTTGCCTGAAGGACGTCATTCCCAAGGACGGACGTGCAGCGAATGCTGGCTCCTAACTCCTGAATTCCGTTGCCGACACCTGCTCTCCCAGACTGACTCGTGGTTGTGGTCGGCGGGCGGGAGATTTCGACGACGAACAAGAGCGAAACTCCACAGTAGCATCCACTGACTTTGCTAGCTCGATCCGACCATGAATTGATAAGCTGAATAGGCAGAGTGGTGTGAAGAGCCTCCACCTATGCAACTCACAACTGCTTGCTGAGTAAAACCGTTTCATTGTGAGCACCCACTGTGTTTCCCCGAAACATTGCTCGAAAACTCAGAAAATAGTGGAAGGAACGGTTGATAAAGGCCAGATGAGAGTTTGTGAGGAGGATCAACTTTTCTCCCTGCGCAGCATCGTTCCTGAGCGTTTGCGAGCGTTCCCGAGCGAGGAAATCGAATCCAACGTCTGCAAAGCCATGAATGGGGATGTCGGCTTCTAAATAAGTCTGAATCGAGTTCTCTGAGAAGCGAACATCTGAACGGATGACGACGCTCGTATTCCAATATTTCAATTACGACTCGCCGAGTTCCGGTGGAGCTCCGCCTGGCGCGTTGCGTAGCCAGTTGCAGCGAGCCATGATTCCAATCGGCTCTGGTCATAGCTCATCATTCAACTACAGAGCTTTCGCCGCCGTCTGAGCACCGTTCGCCCGCTGGAAACTTCGAGACGTTGAACATTTGGCCCGAGAATTGGATTTGGGGCCGTTGCCGAGGTTTTCTCAACGCTCGTTCGTTGCCGGGTAGGGCTGTACGTGTGCACGCAAACGAGATGTACATTTTTCACAAACAACGCCGCTCTGGAATCCAAGGCGCAGAGTGGACGGTGTTTTCGATCACGTTCAACAGCGGAGCGACTCTGTGGCAACTTTAAGAGAAAATGCGATTCCTGCTCAATGCCAAAATGATCCTCCTCTGGATTTATCTCCTGACGCTGTCACAAAAACTCAAAAAAGAGTACTTCGAGAAGAACCCAGTGTTGAGGACAAAACACAGATCGAAGAAAAGTGAGTCGAAGCGTTCCTCCGTGAATCGAAAATCGATGAACGGTTTGGGTCTGCAACCGCTAATTGAACACAACAAGAAGAGAGTTGCCCCGGGAGAAGCCTTCGGGTTTTCCCGACGTTTCCAGGGGAGGGATCGGAACAAGCTCAGAAGGGTCCGTGTTTCAAAATCGTCGTGGGATCGATCCTTCTCGGGGCAGGTTGCCCAGGCCCAAGGTGTTGCGCAATTTTTCCCTCGACGCTGTGACTCCAGTTCTCATAAAGAGAAGTAGGTTTCGATCAGAGAAGCTCATGCAGTGTATTCCTCTGCTCGAGTCGCGAAAGCTTTGCGGAGGCTATGAGCTTAAAGAAGGTTTCGGAATTCACTGCCTCTCTCCTCGTTATTGATGACTCGAGTAAACCGACGTCCAATGAATTCTCTTTCGGTTTCGTCAAGCATAGGTCCGGTGCGGAGCTGGACGCACTGATCCGCTTTTCGACCGCACGGGTTCTTCCCGGTATGCAACGAACCGAATCCGAATAGAAGCAACAGAACAGACGGAGGTGCAGCTATCCAACGAAAAACTCATCCAACATTGACAAACACAAAGACAGTACAAAAACCGACCTACATGAGGTGGACTAACAAGAAGAATCGAGTTTGGAACTTATATATCGCTCAGGATCTGAACAAAGTAAAAACCATCTCCTGTGGCGTTCTTCACGGTGCAGTTAGCGCGCGCGACGTAACCGCTCGACCAACGGGCCTGTTAGAATTAGGGGTCTGTCAGCACTTTCACTTGACAAATGGACCAGTGAACGGGATACGCCTGGACGAGAGAATGTCAAGCAGGAAATCGTCATGGTCTTTCTGGCTTTTGTCCGTTTTTCATTGTGCAGCACAATGCTTGGCTATCTATCCCGTTCATGGCATCTACCTCTTCTCTCTCTCTCTCACCCTTTTTTTCCGCGGAGTAGGATGGGGAGAAGCGCTGAGTAGGCTTCCATGCTATTCTACGCCGGGCAAAGACGCGATTGCAAAGGACCGCAGCGCAATTCTCTGGGCGTGCCTCTCCCGTTAATGACTGCTTTTTATTTCGGGTTTTTTTTCTCCCGATGCCAAGAGCGGTGAAACTCCGTTCAACGCGATTCAGGGCCTCGGAGGAATCGTAATTAAGAATGTTCGCTGGATTTATTATCATAGAATTCGTCCGCGTCCAACATCAAAAAGTTTGACCAGCAGACGAGCGGCGTACCTTGAATCATCCTAGAACAAAGCATTCTCTAATACGCTTGAGAAACGCAATAGCTCTCGAAGAAGACAAGCAATATGCCTCTCTGGAGGTGTTTGACTGTTGATCTTCAATCTGGGCTTGATTAAGCCCGGAAGACGTCGGCACCTCTATCTAATCTCCGCGGACAGTTCCTCTGTCAAGGAACCGAGGTTGGCCAGACGAGGTTGTTCTCAGAGAAGTCTTCCCAGTGATATGCAAAGCCGCTCTTTGTGATTCGTATGCTCTAACGGAACCTCTGTTTAATGCTCGCCGTTCGTGCCCAAAGGAACGAGACGGAGTCTGAACCCCCAACGGAAATGAGAGTCCGAACGTGCAAACAATGTTGCGAGCGAAGAGAGGAAAAGCGGCAAAAGACGTCATAGTGAACGAGTATACGAGTACGGCGAATGCTTTGTTACGGCAACAATGGATCCGGGAAGTCCTAAACACTTATGTGCGCGAAGAATTGGAGTCTCCCCTTGTGGCGATTCAATTCAATTCCAAAAAAAAAAATTCAACTTTCGATATCTATAAATCCAGAACCCGCTTGATCTCTGAATGTGCCTCAAGCTCGGGTAGACCATATCTCCAAGCCTCTTAGCATCGCTACAACGCCCACCAATCAATATAAGAAGATAAACACGCTGTCAAGGCACAAACCCGGGGGTTGGCTAAAGACATTGCGACCTCACTTCCGGCGGCATAGTGACCCCACAACAATGATCCAGATCTCATTGTATTTGCCTTCGCGCTCGATGGTCAATTACCTGCTTCGTTAAGGTCAACCTGGTGCCTGGTGCGCGATCATCCGTCCCTCTACCTATTTTTATCTTCGTATGCGTTTATCTCCTTTTCCATCGTCGGAGGACAGACATTCGCACACAATAACGTCCACAATGCAGGAAATCGCTTTTCGCGACCTTTACTCGACCTACAAGGTCGTACTATGTGCTAACGTGTCAACGTTCTCCTTTCAGGGCCGGGCGATGAGGTATCGGCTTGTGACAGCAGTCCCGCGTCTTCGAGACGAAGACCCCGGAGTCCGCTGTGCTACACCGCGCCTAGCGAATCCCCACCTTCGCCTCCTGCAACTCCCGTAGGATCACCCAGTCATCACAACCAAGTTCACAACAAACAAAAATTCAATTTCAAGTCGAGAAAAATCGCTTCGATGCTCTCGACGTTGAAGAAGTTCGCAACATCGCCTCGTAGAAAGTTCCATGACCGTTCCCTCCAGTCTTCAGGTAGGTCCGCACCGCCGTCACCGCGAGTCGCAGTTGTCACATCTAGTTCGCGGGAGTTACGTAAATCTCATGAAACTCGAGGCGAAGTCGTTGATCGAGCAGCTGTTACCGACACTGCAATTGGATTTACTCTTTCGCTAATCGGATTGCTGTTATAACCCGCAAAGCGCAGTCACTCATCCGACAAACCGTCCACTCGAAGGGTTAGATTTTCTCCCTTGCCACGTTGGCTTGGCAGGGACGAGATTTTCGCTCATAAATCTAGATTAGTCTGGAAGGCAAGACGTTCGCGCTCCCCACGATGCGAAGGGAGAACGGGGAAAATGAAGCAGATTGAGGAAAATAGGAAGTCTGTTTATGTTGAGCTGAATCGATTGTTTCTATGTGCTCTTCAGCCTAGCCCGCGCGATTATATCAATAGAAACGGATGCGCCACACCTGTGAGATCGTTCTTAGTTATTCGTTTCTCGATCGATTTCTCGTCTCAAGCGTGAGGTTTCTCTACTCTGACCAGGACATCGAAATTCGAACCCGCTAACTATAATCAGACAAAATTTGTATGTTTAGAAAATGTTACGGCCCAAAGACAAAAGTGAGGCAGACACAGGATGGTTTATATGAGACGATGAAAAGATCAATGTGGAAATCTTAAATATGATGTTTACGTTATCGAAACCGGTTTTAGAGACAGCATCCGCTCGGGACCTTCCGATCTGGAAGCCGCTTCCCCGAACGATGCACTCGCTCGGTGAGTCCGATTCAGAGACCTTCCTGTCCTACCTCGACGGGCTCTGCCTCTCTGCTGTGGTGAAGGTTTCTTCGCAGGTTTCCTGTGGCTCTGTTCCATTGCTTGTGCTCTCGAGGAAAACTTTGTGTGATTGTGCGCACACAACGGTCTCCTGTTGCCTGGGCGAAGGAGTGTGATCCACCCGCACGTGGTGTTTCAGTGTCCGTAGAAGGAACTTTTTATGTCCTATGGGCCACATTCGCTTCCAACTGGGGAAGTATCGTCGCCGGCAGACGTTACCGCACGACTCGCACCCCAGCTCAGTTGTCATCGCGGCGAATATAGCGAGAACGTTCTCAAACTCAACAATGAATGTTTTCGCAGGACGTTTAAGTCAAAGTCATCCCAATGTATCGCGGAGCAACCTGGCGGCTCTCGCGGCCGGCGCCCAAGATGACAGTCAAATGGATTCAGCGGAAATGTGCGACAACCTCGCCTCGACAAACTCGCAGTCGGACACCACGATACACCGTTGGAGATGGCGGAAGGAATACAAAACAAAAACTGAAATGATTCGGGATCGGAAACTTGCTCACCTTCAAAAAGAACACCGGCTTTCCGTCGAAAGTACCGGCTCGACGCAGGCGCTCGCCGACGTGGAAGAGGTGAGCTGTGAACAACGGGGGCTCATTAAAGCCTTTAGGTCAATTGCTGCGCACTGTGAGCGGCTTACCGAGTGCCCCGAGCTCGGGGCCTAATGAGACTCCGTGAACTGGTGTCGAGCTCGAGCTTATTTGCGACTACCTCCCCATCACGGACAGAGCCAACGACCTCGAATGCTTGCGGAAAAGATGAACTCAAGCTCCGGAAGTGCGGAGCGAGCACGAAAAACGGATCACGATAACGATGAACGTTGCTAACGTTGGAAATTCATTTTCAATTTTCAGGAGCCCCATAAAAGCAGGCAGGAACTGCGTTCCTCCTCCGTGACGGCGAGCGGAAAACCGTTTCACGTGTTGGATGTTTGTTTACGCTGTGGGAAGAATCTTATTGCCAAAGACCCTTGCGGTACGAGTGACCCCTACGTTAAGTTTCGAATAGGCAGCCGACAGATCTACCGCAGTCGGACGCTCACTAGAACGCTGGAGCCCTTCTGGGATGAGTCGTTTAGCGTCCCTCTCGATGACATCTCGCTGCCCTTGCACTTGAAAGTTTTCGACTATGACTTCGGCATGCAAGATGACTTCATGGGTGCTGCAGAAATAGAAATCGATACGCTAGAGCTAGATACGTGAGTACGCCAACGGGTCTCATCGGGATACTTCTGGTGATTGCTTAGTTTGATTTCCGGGATCATCGAGCTGAACTGCTCGCTGTACACGTTCCAGGCCAACGGATTTTTTGGTGAACCTCAGTGAAACGGGGAAGCAGGAAGATGCGAATTCAGCACAGGATATGGGGTATTTGATGCTCACTCTCAACCTGACTCAGAAGCCTTTCGAGGACAGAGCACACGTGAGTTCGGCGCTGACGCCTTCCGATTCCAAATAGTTCACTGTTTCAGACCTTACATAGTAGTTATTGCTCCGCCGTACAAAGGCAGGCGCGTGCGGAACTTCCGCAAGGGAGGGGGGCGAGGCGTTGGTTGCCTCCTTCCGCCAACTCCGGAGTCATAACAAAGGCGAAATAGACAAACAAACTCGTTTCAACTTTCGCCCGCCGACAAGCACGTATGGTGAGCGTGACTGTGGAAAGGAGCAAAGGAAGGAAACAAGAGGAATCACGTCCTGAGGGCAGGACGACGGAGGCTTCGGGTGAGGGGTGATCTAGATGAGTTCGTCTCTGTCGAGAATTCAGGACAACAAAATCCTGCGCCACAAATCGATTGCTACGGAATTTGCCTCCTGCAGACGCTTGAGGATGCAGTTGAGGTTGCCCAGATCCGGTCTCGAGTTTCACCTCCTGTCGCTGCGGTATCACTGGGGCTCGAATTCAAAACACAGCTGGCGAAAAGCCAAGTATCTCGACAACTTCTGAAACTTCTCATGCAGCTAATGAGATTTGCGATCGGAATAGCAAGCTCGATTCTCAGCGATGCATACAACCATACATGTAAATATGTTCTGATGAATGTTTAGTAGTGAATCCTTTGCTCCTCTGGAGATCGCCTGCGGGATCACTACGGTGGAGAAAATTGCAAAATTATTTCGAGTACGCGACTCGCAACGGCCCCGGACCCGAAGGAGTTGCGCCAGAGCGGTTTCAGGGAATTGAAGCCCCTACGCAAAGGGGAGATCATCAAGAAGCACTCAGGCAAGGTGTGGTCATTCATCTTCCTGGGACTTCCTTATAGTTTCCAAAAACTCCAGGAGCTGAATCGCGAGCAACCGTAACGGCTTGGATAGTCTGAGCTGAAGTCTCTCTCATTCCGTTCTCCGGAACAGAAAAATGGCTGCAGGGTCGAGTTGAGTGGATTCGCGAATCCTGGAAGGGCGGAGGAGATGACTCCATCGATTCAAATTTTCGAAACGCTCTAAGAATGTTCTGTCAGAGAATTTTTTTAATCAAGCTCCGCGAAAAATGTTCATTCCCCGAGTGAATCGAGAGCGGAAACTCCACTGGCGCGTTGAGCTGAAAGGGAGAAATTCGAATTGAGGTTATTGTTGACTCCTCTTGGAAGGACTCGACTACGCTCTTGGTTCTAACGGGCCAACGTCCTGTGTTAGCTTTCTTTCCCGAGTCACCGCGTCCGAATGAGAGGAAGTTTTCCTTGTTTCGCAAGAATTCCGACAACTGCTGCCAAAAGTCACGCCCCGTCACTCGGTGACAAGGACGACTTAATTGGGAAGCACAATTCAGATGGCGTACCCGCTGGAGAGCATCAAATCTGTCTCCGTGTTGAGTTGTGCTGTCGAGAGAATTTTTTCCCGTTCGTTCTCGAAGTCTCATGGAACCTCCTGTTTGGCACTCCATGGCTTCCCCTTCCGTTTGCCGACGCGGAGTGTTCCGCCCCGTCTCTCGTTTTCGTGATCGTCAACAAACAGCGTACGAGAGTCGTTGTCCTTGCAAACACTCGCAAGCAAGTTGTTCTCTCTTCGGTTGTACTTCTATCCAAGTCGCGCCAACACTCAATAGTTGAGTTTGTGAGCTTCGAGCGCAAACTCCACGAGGGCTTCACAGTTATCAATTAGGAAGACGATCTCGGGAAAATTGCGAACGGAAGTGTGTTCATCACAGCTCTGGATTCTGTGAAGGAACGCTGCAGACGGTGAACCAAGAAGTTGCCTCAGCGATCCCATGTCCAACAGCCTCAAACTCAAAGTTTAGAGTGCGCTTGAGATGGCCGTTGAAGTTCCATCCAAATCGAAATCAGATAGCTTTCTCCAGGGAGAAATGATCTTGAACTCAATGTTCAGAGAGCGAGCGATAATTTCGGAGTACGTCCGAGGATGCGGTTGACAGCTCGAACAGCTCTTGAGGCAATCACCTTCACCGATGGTCCACCGAACGGGAAGGAAAAAAAATAAGGGTGCCTACGCTGGCGCTGTAAAGGTCTGCTAGTAGAGGGTCAGGCGGTCCCAGAAAGAAGTTCGAGGAAAAAAGCTTTCAAAGCGAATGAAATATCGCATCGTTTGTTCGCGAACTGCGCCATTCCTGTCGTGAGATTTTTCGTATTTGGGAAAGCGATGCAGACCTTCGAATCGCCTCAAGCGTGGTTTCCATCGATTTCTAACAAATTCACCAAATGATACACCCAACTCGAACACGAATCAAGGCTTCCATGTTCAAGAGAAAGAGAATCTTACACGAGACTCGATTTCGTTGCAGTATTTCCCAAAGAGCAGCCATCCCTTGAAACTGGGGAGCTCTCAGGATTCGTCGGGGGGCGCTGGGCCCGTGAATCGAAAGCAGAAAATCCAAATCTGGGACTCCGTTGTGAATGTCGTTCTGGTGGAAGGGAAGAACTTGTTGCCCATGGATGAAAACGGACTCAGCGATCCTTTTGTGAAATTCAAGCTCGGCAACGAAAAATACAAAAGCAAGGTAAGATGAGCGGAAAGGAACCCTGAATGGAAAGCAGTACCGCGTGTGTGGTAAGACAGCCGCGGAAAGCAGACCTCGAAATTAAAATAGACCCGAACTGAAGCAACGCAGATGGAAACTGTGGACCTGGACAAAAGGTTGATGGGAAGAACCCAGGACCTCGTTACGAGGGCGATGGAAACCAATGAAAACGTTGCCATCAACGGACGCCGTCGACGCGGTGGAGTTTGAGGAGAGCACGGTGCGAGCAGAGTCTCCCTGGATAGAATCCTTAGATTGACGAGCTCGTTGTTAAATACGCAGATTGCCGAGGCCGGTGCTTCGGGCTTCAGCTCAGGTTTTCGACGACGGAGGTTCAGGAATCTAATCGGTGTCCAATTTCGGCCTAATTTCTCTCCATTCTTCGCAGTTCTGCTTGAAAACATTGAATCCCCAATGGCTAGAACAATTCGATTTGCACATGTATCAGGATCAGCCAAAAGTTCTGAACATCGCCGTTTGGGACAAGGACTTCGGAGGTCGCAACGATTTCATGGGAAAGTAAGCATCGGAACGGCTCACGTAAGAAAACGCTGTCTCGAGTTCTCGATGGAAGTTTTTGGAGCGCGAATGCAGATTGAGCGCGGTGGATGGCTGTCGATTTTTCAACTCGACAAAAACGGCCGGAATCTCCATCAGTCGTCCCGCGCCCTAATCGAAAACTTCTCGAAAGCGGCGACCATTCTCCTTCATTCTTGACCAAGGAGGTGTGAGATTTAGAATGCGAAACAACTACAGTCGGTTCGATCATGGATTCCAGATGCAGTATCGACCTCACGTCACTAAAACCCGAGACAACGCACCCGATCTGGCAGGAGTTGGAAGCAGGCGCAGGTCAGATATTTCTTCTCATCACGATATCAGGCACGCAGGCATCATCATCGGTGTCGGATCTGGACTCCCGGTCTGCGGATCAATCGATTTCTCAGAAAGATATCGTCGCGAAGAAATACGTAAGTCGACCATGAATAATTGAGTTTGTGAGAAACGATAGATTTCGACTCGACGGCAACCATACGGAACGATGATCCTGTTGGTCCGATATCGGGCGACGAGGCAAATTCATGGGCGGTTTCGCGTGGGAGCTTGAAACACGACTTGGAAGAGTCTGAGTATTTGAGACGGGCCCCGTCAGCTCTTCAGAAGATTCATGTCGAAACTTCGAGGAAGTTGTTTCGAGACTTCCCAACGATCCGTAGTCTCGAGAGGCCTTCGTCGTGCGCGCGTCTGCTGAATGATAACCTTGACAGACAGTCTCTAAGGAGAATGACCGTATCTCAAATCGACGATTCCGTCATCTAGGATACTTCCCTCCGATCGTTGAACGTAGATCGAAAATATCAGAAAGGTGTTGATCGACCGTAAAAAGACGTCCGCAGCAGGAGCGAGGAACGCTGAACTGAGAATGAGAATGAGTGAGAATGGCCATTCCGATCCGACTGTTACGTTCAATTCCGTCACGTTCCGACTTCAAGTTGGTTTTTTTGTTCTCGTTCCAGAATTTCGACAACACTCTACATAGCATGAACGACGTCGGATTTCTCGTGGTCAAAGGTAATCAAACGGAATAGATAGCAGCTGGAAAGCGCTCTGTTTTGGCCCGCTGTTGTTGTCCCGTCGCCAAACGCCACTGGGTTCCGGTGGAACGTAAAGACTAAAGACTGTAGGCAGAGTTTCCACTCAGGGCCCCCGAATGAATATGAAGATAGCGCCAACCGTGAGGCTCTCGGGGCTCTATGCTCTGCTAATGCAATAAAGCGAAGTGGTTGATATAAACACGCCCAGCTTTTATGCAGAGTTTGTTTTGCCAGTTCCTTCGTGAGACCAGGGTTACGGTCTGCCGTCGTGAGCGAATCAGTTGCGACGCGTTCCCCACAATGTGGTTTCCCATTCGCAATCACTGCGCGGCCTTGGAATCGAGGCCAACATCGAGTCTGACATCATTTGCCATGCATGCAGGACTGGATGCATTTTTATGCGCCTCCTCCTAATGTACGGATGCGCGATCAAGCGTCGGATGACCCACACAGAGAGAGTGTAACTTGTAGTTCCAACCCTCGAATGTAGTGGATTCGATTGAACTTCCCATGGTGACAGTGTACCCAATCGAATGGAAGCTAGAGTGATCGACCCGATGTCACGAGCTTTGCTCTCAACTGAAACTCTGTGAGAAAGAAGAAAAGCGAAGAAGAAACATGCTTGGCCCCTTATCTCCTGCAGAGTCTACGACAGCCGACTCTTAAAGCGCTCAGCGATCGACTCAGTCAGTTCAGCCGACGGGCCAAGTTTTCTAGTCGGCGTCACGTATGATTTCTCCGCTACCGGGAACTAAGCTTTTATCCGATTGCTCTGGACCACCCCTCTGTGTCACTCTTCCCAACTGCAACGCTTGAGAGGTAGATGTGTGTTCTGAAGGAGAAACCTTATTTCAGTTTTCGAAGCGGAGGGTCTAACAGCAGCGGATCTAGGGGGTAAAAGTGACCCGTTCTGCGTTCTTGAACTCGTGAACGCTCGGCTCCGTACTCACACCGAATACAAAACGCTCGACCCCAGATGGAACAAAATTTTCAAATTGTGAGTATGCCTCCAGCTTTGGAATCTTTCCGTGCTGGTTGAGTAGCTACCAGTAATCAGGATTCGCCTCAGCTCTGTCAAATTCTTCTCTCGGCGATTCTCGGTACATTCAGGCTCAAAGTTTGATCGAAGTCGACCGAGTCTCTCAGAGTTGAGCCGAAAGTGGCCCCTGACCACGTTTACGTTCGCGTTGCAGTAAAGTTCGGGATATTCACTCTGTTTTGGAGCTGACCGTATACGACGAGGATCGTGACAAAAAGGTTGAGTTCCTCGGCAAATTGGCGGTTCCTCTGATTGGAATCAAGAACGGAGAGAAGAAATGGTATCAACTCAAGGATCGTGAACTGAAGAAACGCGCAAAGGGTAAAATTCTGCTGGAATTCGAGGTCGTTTTCAATCCGGTAAGCCATAGTTCGGATAGGTGGTAATCGCATCACATAGGGATCATCAATCGTTGATTACCTTGAACACCAATCACATACTTCCGGAACGATCCCATGACCTTCGTTTCTGCTTCTGTACGAGACCTAATTCATATATTCCAGATCAAAGCGTGTATTCAAACTTTCAATCCCAAAGAGGTCAAGTTTATGCAGTTGGATCAGAAGTTTAGACGAGTGGTGAGTTTCGCACATTCAAAAACATCAGATGGCCTGCTTCATGCATTGCAATATAACGAGATGCAGAAAATCAGCTCCGAATTCCGAGTTTATCTTCGCATTTTCAGATATTCATGCGTAACGTTAACCGTGTCAAGAGTCTTGTGATGCACATCGTCGAGGCTGGAAGGTTTATTAATTCCTGCTTTCAGTGGGAATCAGTACCACGTTCCATCATAGCTTTCGCGGTGAGTTGCGTAGATACGATCATCGATCAAGAACCGTGTCCGATCGTTCTTCTGCTCTTTGGCACGCTCCCGTCTTGCTTTCGTTTGGCCCTACCTTACTACTGCCATTCTCGAGTTCCGACTGTTTTTTCCAACTCAATATCATGTGTATGATTTGGGGATCTTATCACAATCTTGGAGACATCAATGGGGAAAACACCACGGAGAGAAGTGGAAATTGTGATTCGAGCAACATGATCGTTCCCTTCACAGCTGTTCCTGATCATCACTTGGACCGCAGAATTGTTCATGTTCCCATTGGCACTGCTGCTCATCTTCGCGAAAAATTACCTCCTATTCCAGATGACAGGGTCTACCGGCGAAGAAGAGGTGGGTTTTGTGACATAGCATATCATCTGTGTGAACAACAAGTTGCGTGTCGCGGTTTAGGAAGCGATGGACACACCCAGGATGCTCTGGCCTCACTCAACAAGATCTGTGTCCGGACTCTGATTGATTCGGAGTGCTCGGAGCAATTGCTCCGAGAGACTGTTCATGCTCATGGTCTGGATGTCGAGGACGCAAAAAGCCGCCGTCAACTCTTGGCTCCTCTCGTGAACGATTCGTTACGATGATTGGAAGCTCGGACGGTCCCACTCGAGAATCTCTCAGCATCCTAGGCTCGTTGAGAACGCGCCGAAGTAGTCGGGGGGCTTCTCCGCTGTCAGCTCTTCGTCGGGTGGCGTGAGCTATAAAAATTCAAAAGATCATTAAATCCCGCTCGTTAAATGCGACGGCGATCGTTCGCTCCATTCTGCATGATATTGGTCTGTTCCGCCGAGAGAGGGTGTACCGGAAAATTGCGCTACGCGAACGAGGATCTCGGATTCCTTCCTCTCATTGGAGAGCATAGCTCTCACCTTGATTAGCAGAGTGAAGTCTCGTCCCATCACCCCTTATAGCGATCTCCAACGTCCTCGAGCTTTCTGCTTTTCGTTTGAGCAGGCGACGCTTCAAAGCGATGGCTCAGATTCCAAGATTTGGGCCGCAGTCTCGCGCGGATCAATTTCCCCAGAATCTGAGGAGGTAATCATGGACGGAGACCGTCATCTGTGCTCACCCATCAACGAAAAACAGCGAGGGATACTCGACGGTGGAGTGGACTCGGGGAGTGCTCGATCGATCCGTTGACTTCATTGCCATCCTGAGATGAGCTCGTCCGAGTATCGTCCTTGAGGTTGCACCGAGTCGACGATCGTCTTCGACGAATGGCGACCGGGATGCGTCATCAGATAATATGCGTCCCCGCCGAAAATACCAGAATTGATGTTCCCCTCAATCTGCGAGTACTAATTTGAGTCTCGTGGAGAAGTTGGTTACGCTTATGCCTCGTAAGGCTTCGAGAGTCGCCTGACGGTTGAGGCTCTGGCTCGCTCTGAGCACATGACCTTCGAAAAAAGCTTGTGCCCAGTGGATCGGACTTCGATACCTGCTCAGCCTGGCCATTTGATGTGAATTGATCTGGCACAGATGAGCTCGACTCACAGTGGCGGATCTAGCCTCGACGGCGCCCGGGGCAGATAACCGAGGAATCCCCCCCCCCCCCCCCCCCGATTTTCCGGAAGAAACTGAATTTCCAGGCCCTATAGATGTCTCTTTGCAAGCTAGAATCAGTTTATACTGAACTGAAACAAGCGGTTCACTGACGGTGTTGCAAATCTTGTGGACAGCTGTACACTCGTGTTAGGATTCGAGATATTCCGCTGTGATCCACCTCAAATCATTTCCCTCAACGTTGAATTGTCCCAGCAAACTTGATAAACTCCCTGATGAATCTCTGGCTGGGCGTGAGGACTCGGATGCAGCGAGAGACGGAGCCCCAAATGACCGGTATCTGGTCCGAAAGAAGCATCCGACTGAAGGTCTGCCGTGCCAATGGCGTGACGAAACCCGTGTGGCGTCTTGTCGACCGGGCGGCTCGGGAGACGAGGGGCGGGAGGACTCCATGGGGAGCGATGGAATGTGAAACCTTGTACGCAAGATGGGATACGGCAATATAATGATGATCACTCAATCTGAGAACGTCGAGATCACGGGAAGCGTCACAAGCGGATTCGGAGCGTCAGATCTCCGTAATGGATCGAACTGCATCATACTGTACGATTTGCTCTCTTGTGGACAACGCTGTTGCTGCAACCCCAGATGGAGATGCCACAAGCCAGTATAGGCTTGAGGAGAGCTTTGTACACGAGACCTAAGCATTTTGCAGGAAGACCTACGGCTCTGAGTCTTCTAGGCATGACAATAACGGAATAACATTCCGGAGTGATGTAACTGACGTGGGCAAGCTAGCTCAAACGCTCATGAAAGATCAATCCGAGACATATGACAGTTTCAGCCGATTGAATGCGACCACCGCCGATGTTGATGGTTGGGACCTGGAACTACCTGCGGGGAGCCCTGAAAAGTATAGCATCAGTCTCCGACTCATTGATTTTGAGTTCAAAATCCGAGAAGACTCTGATGATATCCACGAGGGTGTATGAAATGGCAGCAAACTCGGCATCGAGATTGTCAGGATCGACATCGAACAGACATGTGTGTCATCCGGATAACAGATGACCTCACAAGCTACAATGTCCTTGAGCTTGGACAGAAAGAAGTCCATGAAAACCACAAACATGAATGCTTCCGCATTATTCCGAAGTATCATAAGTTTTTGCATTCTACCAAGAAGACTACGACCCCAATTTCGCGCCCCCTGGAGGCTGCGCCCGGGGCAAGTGCCCCGCCTGCCCCCCCTAGATCCGCCACTGTCGACTCATAATAGATTGACCAGGTGCGGCACTAGCCCTTATTCACTCGCGCCTTGCCGTCGGAAGAGGAAAACGGAGGACATCAAGTGAGTAATTGGAGAAGAAACAAACTGGGGCAGATGGACCAACGTTCTTCTGGCGGATAGTGGCGCTCAAGATCTCATCGTCAACGAATCAACCATAAATGTCCATGGTATACGGAGCCTAATATTCGGATATCGGTGGGATTGAGACCATTTGTCTCCGAACCCGAGACTCGGATCTGCTCCTAATGATGGGAGAACCTGCGAACAAAAGCGCTCTTGGACGATCTGCTCAGCCGCTTTCTCGTTCCCTCATCGATCACGCAGGACTCAGGGAAGCTGGCAATGTCTCGGGTTTGTTTGTACTCATCAGAGACGCGGTATGCCTGAAGAGCCTTGCATGCGGCCTGGATCAGCCTGCCACCACCGAAATCCCAGAATGCGAGATCGCCAAGTTGTTCGAAACCGCGATTGTTGCATTGGGGGGGGGGGCAGGGCCGGATTTCCCATTAGGCTAACAAGGCTATAGCCTTAGGCGGCAGATTTTTGATCGGCGGCGGATTTTTCCTCGTCGTCGTCCCCTCCCTCCTGCCACCCGCAAGAAGCTTCTAGAATCTATGATGCGAGGGTTCGAGCAGCGGAATTCGGTGGATCGGTTCAGGCATTCGTCCGTAGAGATTGGAACCGTGGCGGCCATTCACGGAATCGCCGGCTGCAGGGATCGAACCCGCAACATACCCTCCGAGAAAGCTTCACCTGTAGCTTTGCGAGCATGCTTTTGTGGCACACACTGCTTAGACCACTCGACTGCCTCGTCGGTTGAGTCTTCTCGAGAGCTACGCCGTGAGCTCTCTGTCCCCTCACATCCCATTATATGAAAATTTCTCCAAAAATCAACGAGGAGACCGTTCAGAGGGGACGCCCGGATTCCAGCGGGCCGCAAGGAGCGAAGGCCTGACCAGCCTCGATGTTAGCAGGTTCACGTGTTCTGCCGTTCCATGGACCCTACGCCTCGGAACGATAGAATCGCTCACGAACTAGTTTGACTCTCGGATTTTCATGAGAAAGTGACAGGGGGTAGTCCGAGCCAGCCTTAGGCGGCAAGATCCTGAATCCGGCTCTGGGGGGGGGGGCTTCCGAAGGGACTCATTCCAGCAAGATAATATCATTGTTTGTACCGGACATGTGGATGAGACAGATATCCGAAGAGGATGGGGAACATTGGAGCCAACCGGCTATTTGAATTAACCATGCGACCTGCGGTCGAATCTATCGTTCGAGGAAATGCCATTGTAAAAGGAAATGTAAGAGAAGGTCAGCGTGATTCGAACCGCTTGGACCATCGCGACGATCCACCAGTCTCGGCACACCTAGGCTCGGGTCGGATGAAGTTCCGCCCAAAGTCGAAGTCCTAGCTCGTGTCATTTCCTGATCATTTGTTGATGATTCGATATTTGATTGTTGCTTGTCCTTTTTCAGCTCTATGACTACCAAGACGATGATGACGATGAGGATCGAGACCGTCCGGTGAGTTGAGACTGCAGCAATAGCTTACCACTGATAATTAGGTTTGCGAAGTAACAAAGGCTTGATCGTCCGTCAATTATTTTGATGATATTCCCCGCTCGTGTCTAATGCGAATTCCAACTTCTGGTTTTCGTTCCGGTCCCTGGTAGAGGAAATTCCTCGGAATCCAGGTCCGGAACGTCAACCATGTTCTGTTTGAATTCCGCCTACGCTTCTTTGTTTTCACTTTCTTTGTTTTTCAATTCAACAGAAACGGCCTAAACCCCCAGTGAGTAGAATCAAATGACACTAAAATGGTGCACGTCAAGAAGGCTATTTATATGTCGTCCCAATTGAGGGTGTTCGTGAGAACTGACTCGGTAAACTCACGACGTCTATCGTCAAGTTCGTTGAATTTTCGCTGAGGAGACTTTCTTGGGGCATGATCGTGTGTCGATGAATGGCCCCGAGTGCATTGCCGTGGTTTCTACCCTAGGTTGACCCTTTCCGTTTTGGTCTCGTTCTCTTCCCCCGTTCCGTTGTTGGAAATCACTCGTGAATATGAATGCGGAACTGAGTCGGCGTAACCCTGAAACGTTCACGAGATCCTCGTCACCGCAGTTTGACGCCGCAAGGAAATCTAAGGCACGCACCTCAATTCCAGGAGGAAAAAAAGACGTTGAAAGAACGGCTCCAGGCGGTGCAAGAGATAACTGCGATGATTCAAAACGTCCTAGGTCAAGCAGCATCTCTGGGTGAAAGAGTAAAGAAGTAAGTTGGTTCACTATTCCGGGCAAACGGGAAACCAAACTGTGCGAGCTTGCTTTCATCGATCATTCCTTTGCGATTTTTCCATATGGGCAGAATCTACGGTTGTCAGAACATCAAAGTATGGACCTCCGGGACCTAGCTGAGTGATTTTCTCGTTTTCTTCAGCACCTTCAACTTCAGTGTATCCTTCCTCTCCTGGCTAGCAGTGATCGCGCTCTGTGTGGCTTCGTTGCTCCTTTACCTCGTGCCCCTGCGATACCTCATTCTCGCGTGGGGCATCAACAAATTCACGAAGAAGCTCCGAAACCCCGACGTGATACCGAATAACGAACTTCTAGATTTCCTCTCTAGAGTCCCCGACAACGAAGAAAGGGTAAGTAAACAGTTTCCTCAACGAGCCCCATTCTCACCACATAACATTTTATCGCACTTGAACTGGAGGAGTATCCTCGAATACCACTCAATTGCCTCGCTATGCCTGAAAAATATTGGAAATCGTGGAAAATTGGTCCACTAAATCAAGAAACGATCTCTCTGTTTTCAGATAAATTACCGAGAACTGAAACCGCAGCTGACCGGCCCTGGCGATCCAGAGCGGAGGCTCAGGAAACGCAAGTGAAACAGGGATCGCTTGGGATCGCCCACACTAGCGTTGAAGATAATCAGGAGCTCGGTCTGCTGACGTCTAGACAACGAAGTTCCCACAGAAGGATCTAGTCATCATTCATCATTCATGCGAAGACCCGAATTTGCTCCTATCGAAAGAAAAAGTCCACTGAAAATATCAGATCAGAGGGGGAAGGATCTGGTCATCATTCCCCCGGTGATCCGATTCCGCTCCCATCAAAGGGAGAAATCCACAAAAATTATCAGATCACTCAGCCTCCCCAGGAACCCAAGTCATAGTATTACGAGGACAGAGAGACTTTCACTAAGAATCAAGCCTAAAATCCACGTGCTCCGCTTGCACACAGATTTCGAAACTCTCATCCCTCTATATCTCTCTTCTTATATGAAATATTCGTCCATATCTCACCTGGGACATTCTCCAGGTTAACGCGGCCATAATCCGTGCATTTCTCAGCGAACTAGAAAACTTCCTTCATTCAGTGCCTTGATCGCAACTCTTCGCCTGAGCTCTGTTCTCACCGTCGCGACAAGAGACTCGAAGCTCGAACCTCGGTTGCAAAAGCGTGCAAACGCTAGACTGACCATTCGGTGCTCCCTTGTTCGGCCCCGTGATGTCCTCTAAACTTTAACGGTACCCGTTTAGAGCTGAGTGCCGAAGGTCAGTCTGAAACGCCAGCTTCAACATGTGAATGACACCAATCTTCCCCCACCGCTGCCGTAACAGAAAGAGCAACAATCAACACATCATTTACAAGAAGGATATAACAACGTTGATGGAGAACAGCCCTACGATTCGGTTTGTTGATGAACGACCAGTCGATCCGACAACTTGTGGCTGAAGCAAGTGATCAATCAAAAATAGTTTGGCAATCGAGAAAACCTGTATAAAAACCAACGGACACAAAAGTGATTAACGGGTGCGCTGAGTTCTATTTTGTACGAATCTGTGTTCGTTGACGTAATCGAGTTTCATGAATTTCTCTACATTAAGTAAGTTGGCTATAACGGAGCAGAGTGCCCAATTCTTGCTCGTCATATATTCATTGTGACGCCTTCTGAAGGTCGACGGCTGTGGCCATTGTTTGAGTGAGAATTTTGTTGGCCGATGTTACACTGAGCATATTCTAGTGCTTTGAGAGAGACTCCGATACCACTACTGCTCAGTATCCATGTACATAATCTAGGCGATTCAAGCAATCGTATCGATCACTGTTTTCTCAACTTTGTAGTTTTGCTAACCCAACTTCGAAGGGAGCTCTGCTTGACGATCGTCAGACTCAGCTGAGGCACTCCCTCGTTTTACTCTACTATCATTAGCTTTTATGGAAAGTTGAGGGGTACTCTGTTGGTTTTTCATGAATCTCTTCTAATATAATAAATATCACAATCGATTTCGACCCAACTCGGTGTGTTCTCAGCCTCTTCGGGACGTCTGGGGAAATGTCTGGGATATATACACAGCCGGGGTAGCCCGCCGGGTCCTTAAAAGTAGTCTTCACATTCCACATGGGGGTTCCAAAATGCTACGCAGATCGAAGATCGGTCGCTCGGCCCGGTCGCCCGTCTAGGGGCGTACTTCCACTACTCATTGACTACTGAATCTCCCGCTATAAAGCCATACGAAGCTCAACTCTCGTCTCTTGCTACTTCGATCGCCCCGACCCGACCTCCTCTTGCCCTCGATTCATTCACCCTGCGGTTCCCATATTCCACCGATGAATCTACGAAGGATACGCAGAGCGTGCCTGCATCGAAAAGTAAGGGCTGAAATCGTCACGAACAAACCACATCCGATGAGACATAAGCGAGATATTTTTAGATTGGAGCCTTCATCTCAGCCTAGTCACTCGAACAGGTCGAGTCTCGGAAGGACGCTACCTGGGTGAAGATAAGTTCACAACTTCAATTGGTTATCCGAGTTGGAACCTGATCTGCGACATTTCCCGCGCTTCCAGGCGCTCGTTTCGAGAGCAATGTTACTAACTCCTGAGCTCCAAGTTCCGGAAAATGTATCCCGAATGGAAACTCGATCAACTTGACGGGAACAGGATACTTTTCCCGCGGCAAGGAGAATGAAAACATCAATATCGGATTGTTCCTCTGGTCGTTCCGCGCGATACATCGATCTCTTCCAGAACCGACATCAGAGCCGTGAACGTTGTCCCACGTTGGAAGGTGATATCCGAGCTTCCGACTTCGGAATCCCGGGAATATAATGCAAACCCCGAACTTTGGAAATGGATGTTTTGCTCCAAGGCGCATGCAAGGGCGATGACATACTGTCAGAAAGAAAACGCGCCATACTTCCCTAAGGTTGTGGTGCCGGTTCTCACCCCGGTCTTGGTGCAATGTTTATTCTCTTACACAAAATATAGCCTTATAAATGACATACCGTTTACAAGTCTAGATTGGACGTTTCCTGAAGAGACAGTGTCTGTACAGTTAATTACTGATGCTGCTGTTAGCGGTGCGAGGCTCTAGATTTGCGGCGTACAAACATGGAATTCGTGGGGACAGCAGCAGCAAACTCTTCCGTTTTCTCTGGTGTATCACGAAAAAGCTACATTCAACTTTACACTACTGTTCCCACCGATTGATCGCTATGCGTATGATACACAATTGCGAATGGTAGTTCACAATGAAGCTGAATTGGTTGGCTAAGAACGACTGTGAATTACAGAGGTTGGGGAGGGCGATTGAGAAACGATTGAATCCTTCCGTTCATGGGGATCCATCGGTGTACTGTTGTCCATCATCAGTGTCCGCCGATGTCTTATGGTTGGTGCTCTCACGGGTAAACCGAGGTGAGCTGTTATTGTCGCTGAGACGATCTCATGTATGGATTTCAGGAAGGGCTTGCTTTCAGATGACCCTAGATGTTCTTCAAGAGGTGTTCATTCGTGAAGAACGTGCCCTGCAGGCCGATTTCTGGCGAGAACGGGGGATCTTCTGCTTCGAGGAAGTACGTCACCATCGTGCCCTTGCCCTGTGATCAGGAATGAGAATGTTTTTCAGAACTCAGAAGCAGACTTTTCTGCAGCACTCGGACTCCGCTCTGGATTTGTGAGGAACAAGTCCAGTCCACGATCATCAAGTTATCGGCTTTCAATGGGACAATGTTAATACCTTGACTTGGATTTCGCCTCTGGATATGGTTTTGAAAGTGTTGAACGTGTCGAGTATTCGCTTCGTATCCTCGGTGATATGGATTTTCATGGCTGCGGTTAAGAAATACACGTCATCAGATATCAGACAACAAGTTGGGCTCCCTGCCGTGAGCATGGAGCCAGAACAGGAAACTATTCGGACCGAAAGATCCATCGATCGGCGTCGAGCTTGGGGGGCTAGTCGAAGAACGACCTCGCCTGCTCAAGGCCAATGGGGTTAGGGAAGCCTAGCTCTCGCTATTCAGGAATTCTCGAGATACAAGAAGCACGCACCTTCCCCGTAGCTTTCCATTCGAGACGCTGTGTTCACTGAATCTCCAAACAAGCAATATCTCGGCCGCTTGAGACCCACTACAGCGGCAGCGCAGGGGCCTGCAATGATATGAAGGACGCCTGACTGATCTGCGCGTATGCAATACTGGATGTATTGGAAGCTAAAAGTATCGGCTCTAGACAAAACGCACCCAAATCACTAAAATGAGAGTGGTTTCATAAGTGGGCACTAGCATTCGCATACTCCTGTGGAAACTTGGAATACCTGAGTGCACGCCGATTCGGAGTTGGAGCTTCTTTGAGGGATGGTGTCGAACTCTGAACTGAGTGATGGCTTTCAGTAAACTCAGCGTCATCCGGGCGATTTCCCTGGACAGATGAGTTTCCGTAAGTTTCAAAATCCGACAGATTCTTTATCATCGATGTCCAATTCCAATAGTATCAGAGGAAGAAGAGATCAAGTTCACCTTGCGTGTTCATTCCCATTCCGGACGGGCAATCCACTAACAACCATGTAGGCGTCTCCTATAGTCTCCACTTTGAACACGTCATAGTTCTGAATGATGGCATCGAAGCACGAGTAAAGGTCGTTCAGGAGATCCACTACCTGTGGATGAGGTTTTGGACGGATCAAATGACTTCGAAATAATGCTCACTGATTCCCGTATATCCTCTTGCGGAAACCGATTCACAGGATGATTATTATTCGATGGTGCTACGACACTGATATTCCTGAGAGTTTTTTCGAAATCTTCGTGAAAGTACTCACCTGCATTGGCGTGGAATTGGCACAAATTTGAGTGAATCCTACTATATCGCTAAAGCAGATGGTAACCTTTTCGAATGCTTCGGGTTTGACGTACTCTCCCCGTTTGAGCTGCTCAGCCACATACCTGGGAATCAGAAGTTGTCTCACCCAGAGCCGTTTTTGGACTTTCCAACGTCGCTTCGCATCAAAAATCTGACGGGCTGTCAGCAACAGCCCTGGAGGGAAATGTCATCCATTCAACCGAGACACTCAGGAAGAAATGCTGTGGCAGATGTTCCCCTCGATTGCTCACCTTGGCAGCACTTCGTATAGCAGTTCGTCGCTCTTCCGTTTCTCCTCTACCAATAACGCGGTTTTATCCTCGACGAGCTGCTCCAAATTATTGGCATATTGCTCCATTCGCTTGAGAAGATTGTCGAGCAAGTTGGTGCTGCCCATGGATCTGAATCATAATCCATTACGTAATCATCATTCATCAACATGTTCATGAAAACTCGTTGCGCTATCACGCCGGCGTCGGGAAACTCACTTTGTATACTTCTTCATCAGCTGCTTGACTATACTGAATGAAGGCCGGAGCGCGGGACTTTCGTTCCAGCAGAGTTTCATCAGAGAGAGCAGCTCTTTCGGGCAATCTTCAGGTGTGACATCGGGGCGGAAGGGGGGATTGGATCCGAGTTTTACGCGGAACAGAATCTCTTCCGGTGGCAAGAAATGCCTCGAATACTTCTCTAGATTCACGAAGGGACCGGATCGCGTGATGATTTCTTGCATTATGATAGCAAAACTATACACATCGCCTTTTTGAGAACCTCGTCTAAGAGGCAGTTCGTCCCGAAGGTGCTCTGGCGCACACCAGAGCAAGTCCCCTGAGGAGAAGAGTGAATTATGGATCGTTCTAGCAACCTTTGAAATCTAGATCCTCTAAGGCTCAACAAGTGTACTTCAGATTCTCATCCTGAGTGCATAATAATACTCACGAGGGTCTTCTATCTCTGGAAGGGCGACCTGCCTCCGGAGCTCTCTGAGTCCAAAGTTGGAAATTTTGACGACGAATCGTGCGTCGATGAGACATGTTGTCGAACGTAGTCTACCGTGCCAACCGATGAAGCTCGAGTGCAGGAACCACATCCCCTAAACAGAACCGGGGAACTACCTCATCAGATATCCAAGACATTAGCGTGGGTATTCATCTGCCATGATTATGGATCTCCCTCTCTCTCTCTGTCTATCTCCAAGTCGCTATTGCGTTGCATATAAAACCCCTGAGGACACTTCGCCGGAGTACAAAAGCATAAAAAGCAGACCGCCGAGAGATTAAAGAGGCGTATAAATGTTCAACCTCCCGCCCCGGCGGTAAGCTACTAATCTCATCAGATTTTATGGCGTATCAAGTGGTGAGCATACGCAATATAACTCGAGTGTCGAACGGCCAATCGGCATTAATTTCGTGGATGAAGAAGGGAAGCGGCAAAGAGCGAAACTTCGTTTCGTGTACGTCTGAATGTTCCTGGATTGCGAACGGCGCCCCTCACCTCAACGATGTCGTTTATGATTGAGTATCGGAAGGTCCAATCTAATCGGAGCGATTCATTGTCGAGAAGGTCCTAGGGAATGACATATCCGCATTATAATCACCTCGGGCGCGACATGCTGCTATACTTGAGGAGGACTCGACTGCAGATCTCATGGCCCTCCGGAACTTACCCTTAAACTTCCGCGCGGAGAGAACTCCATTACGACCCCAACATTCGGATCCTCCGCTGTGAGACCTATTAGGCGGATGAGGTTTTCGTGCGTCAAGTCTCGCATTTGTTTCAGTTCAAGTAGAACTGAGCGCGTCGTCGTGAATTTCGAGATTCGCATGATCCTCACAGCGACTCGCATTCCCTTGTAGATGCCTATATTGACGTTCCCGAAGTGCCCGTTGGAGAAATTATTCTCCAGCGAGAGGCCGGCACCGAAACGCTGAGAGGAATAAGGAACGAAGAGTTAGGCGATTGCTCCGCGCGCCATGGAATCCCTCCACTCTTGAAACTCTTCAAGCATTCTCCGGCTTCTCCCGGAGCCCACGGGCCAGGTGGGAAGGTAGTAGAAGGAGCTCAATATTCGAGATGCTTTCGTCCATGAAATTTTGGGAACGCTGCTTCGCGTTTCCGCCTGACTCGAAATCGATTGCTTAGCGAAGTCGGTCAATGGTCCGAATTCGTCGAATTCCCTAGGGACGTACCGGTGAGGTTTTCTGTTCAGTTTCCCCATTGACAGAGATCGAGGTGGCAGACTTTCGCTGTTTGTCGGGATAGCAAATCTCATCCCACTTTATGTGCCACCAGAGATTCGCAAGTTGGGTTTCGAGCTTCATTTTCCTGTGGTCGGGATTTATTTCTGTTCAGTATGGAGTCGTATCTTGGTTTCTCGGCTCAATCGTGGAACCGTTCCTTTCCTTCTCTGTCGTCTTTCACCGTCACACCGACATCATGACGAGCCGCCAAATGTCCCCTCGAACAAGAACGCAAAATAATTCCCAGAGAAGGGTCTAAAGTCTAGAGAAACGTTCGGAGGACCGCGAGCTATACCTGTAGAAAATGAACGCAACGATTGCGGTCGCCAGGAAGCCCGCCAGCGTGATCATGGTGGTGATGATGAGGAATGTCGATGATTCTACGGATTGCGATGAGCGTTAGCGCTTGAGTTGGGGAAATGTGCCATTTAAATACTTATTTTGACACCTTCATCCAAGCTCTTGGACAGCATGAAAAGGGGATTGACGCCACGGAAACGCCAAGCTGCATAGTTTTGAATTATGTTTGTACCAAGTGCTCTGAAATCCGGAAACAGGTTCAGAGTTTGAAGCGTACCGATCTGACGACAGGACAGATCGTCTCCTAGGAAGCCACACGGGGGAACGTCCAGCGGCGCGTATCCTGCTATCCACGAGAATGAGGCGTTTTCCAACAAGCTCACGGCGTTGTTAGCTGGACTGTACACGGCGACCATCTGGAACAATAACTCAGCATGAACCTCCGGTGGATATTGGAATATTTCGTTCTCCGATTCCTCCATCAGGGAAACTGCATGAAACGAGGAGATTCATGGAAAATGTCCACGTGGAGGTCTGATTACGCGTTCATTAGGAAACGGGAATGATTTCCAGTTTGGCGAAACACAGAGCCACTCTCGGATGGGGATGGCCGCCAGCTATCCCTCACCCTTGAGGCTTATCCTCGGAGCTCCGAGGTGAAACCTTTCAGTGTTGAGACCCTTCTGGAAGCTCTACGATGTTTGCGGACGCCGCGGCAGATCAAAGCGATAGGTGGGCAGGCTCGTCCCACAACAGAGGTTGCCAAGATGGGCCGTCTTGGTCGGAGTCCCGATCTTCCAGAAAATCGCTGAGTTCAGCCATTAGGAATACTCGAAACGCAATACCCGCCTAGTATGCGAGGTCGATGTCAATATTTGTTCGAGTCATCCTTGAGACTCCACTCACTCTCCATGAGATCTCGTCGCCTAGGCTGGGTTCTACACTGAATAAACATCGTGTCCGATCCCAACGCGGTGTAAATCAAGTTATTGGAAGCTCCTCGACCTTCGCATCGCAAGGCTGACGTGTCGACCTGTACTTCGAATCGCGAGCGAATCCAATGGAAGCATCCGGATCCCTGCTCTTCTCGCACGACCTCGATTCCGAAGGGGCATCCGATGCATGCGGAGCGATCTCTTGGTCAGGAGACTCCATTGTCGTTAAACCGAGTTTCCGTCTGCCCGCTAGTCTAGACAGTTGCAGTGCTCGAGGACGATGTGTCCTGATGAAGGTATCCGACTAACTCGTTTCAGAGAATCATCATTATTAATAATGAAACTGGCAGCGCGCATTATGACAGAGGGCACAATGTCGAAACGCGACTCGGAGGACTGACTTTGAGCGATCTTTTTCGATCTGGGAAGCCTCCGTTAAAACGGCCCTGATGGCAACTCTCCCACTTTATGAAATCGAGGTGCATTGCGATTATGCTTTCGCGAATGGACTTTGTATGTGATCAATGTGACGGCTGACAGCCGTCC
This sequence comes from Neoseiulus californicus, assembly GCA_028455905.1. Taxonomy (NCBI): domain Eukaryota; kingdom Metazoa; phylum Arthropoda; class Arachnida; order Mesostigmata; family Phytoseiidae; genus Neoseiulus; species Neoseiulus californicus. The sequence continues at coordinate 8,348,069 of JAMQGS010000004.1, read as the reverse complement.
GCGTTCTCCAAGCCGCACTCACCTCCATCTCTCCAGTATCGGGATTTAGGTCGTTTATAGCATACTCTGCCATGCGGTCACCGTTTTTGTTGAAGTGTAGCATTCCCGTCAGACCTGTCGAACAAGGAGATTTGTTCTGCTTATTTTTCTCGCTTCCTCTCTTTACCTTCAGTTTCAGAATTAGTTTCGATTGAGCTTGGTATCATGCTCGGTCCAACAACGAGCAGCTCTTGCTGAAGTCATGAAGAGCCTGTGTCCAGCGGAACTTCGCGAAATACATGACGCAATCCTTCCTGACGATCAGCGGAACTCACCTTTTCGCGTCGAATTGAGTATCTCATTGATGAGGTGCCTCCCGTCGAGGGGGTCTTTGTGTTCAAACAAAGTTCGGTTGACTGCCCACGCGTACAGCTGCACGCAATCATAGAAGCCCGCGAGGAGGACGTTGATCTGAAGTTTTGGAAATCGAAATAATGAATTGCGATGCTTCGTATATCGATCCATGCAAACTTGTCTCGAACATCTTCCAACGCTGGATACGCAATCATGACCTCGATGGAATTATGACTCTCGAATAGAGATCCGAGGGACTACGCGTTCGCCGTATGGGGTCGTATATATATTGGAGTCGATCCGTTACTTCCGCTACGATGGGAAAATTCAATTTCGGAGGGATACCGTTCGCAGCGATCACTGTCCAGCGCCGACTCATATTACGGATTTCAAAAGTCCACAAACTTATATTGAAAGTTCGGGAGATTATGAGCCACTGTCAGCTCGGATCTAGTTGATCGCTAGCTCGCTTTCAGGACTCGATAAAATGCGTCGGACGGACGAGCAAACGAACGATTGCGTCGAAAACGATGCAGAACGACGAGGAGCAGGGGACAAAACTCAATTTCATGAAGTGGACGACTGGATTCCGAGAAACGATCTATCCTTCGGTCCCTGGCACTCAGGGATCACGTGTTTCACCGAAAGCCTGTTCATAGGATGTATATCGGGTCGGCGCTCCTGAGGAGATCGTGGCCTGAAGAAGTCAGTTCTACAGTTTTCTTCGAATGTCCACGTCACAAACACCGGGGCCTGATTCGGTCGTCTCTTGTCGCGATCCTTGTGTCTACTGTGAATAATCGCCATCTACGTCCGCTGTATGCGATTTACTGCGTTTCTGGACATTGAGGAGGAAGATATTACATTCGTTGACGAATCCATCAAAAGCGTAGTGGGAATCAAGGTCTCGACGGCGTCCTCTCCCAACAATTGTGGTGATTGATCATTCCCAGGAGTCACGTTATCTTGGTTGAGGAATGGTGTCCCGGAGCTTCATTACTACGGTTGAATAATGACTCCATAATAATCAATCACCAAGTCTTTGGGGTGGCCGATTCAGAGAGGAGTAGGGAAAGTAAGCAAGGACCGCATAACACCCATGCCACGTTCGTTATTAGACGTAGCCTCGTATTTGAAACTGGGCTTCGATGTAGGTAGCAACCGGATGGAATGAGCTCGCTTGGAGGAGATCAAGTTGAGAGTCAAGTTTTGATTACATGGATGAGTATATCCGTAGCCTGATGAGCATCCTTCATCGGACGATCGGAGCTGTAACCGCGTTCTCGCTCGGATGGAGCAAGCTAGCGTGGGATGCCCGTGTGCCCTGTGTTTTCTTCTGCTAAGAAGTCTACAGCTCGGTAAATCTCTACTCATTTCGCTTGTTATCCTCCTCAGGTATTCTGTTGAGGTGGGCATGAAGAATTTTGCACTGCCACTAAAATGACTCGCCGAGTCGATACGAAGAAACTGTTCGATCTGAGCAGGGCAATCGCAAGCGGCATTATATGGGAGCCGTGGGCGTCCCATAGTTGACCTGAAGGGGATTCTCGTCCCTCGGCCCTGATTGCCTCTAAATGCGGAGTCCCGCGGGCTCCGTGCTGGAACTCTGCTCTTCCTTAATGAAATTCCACGAAGAGCGAGATGCAAGCAAATACTTACGATCGATTTGTCAATCGTCGCGTCCTGTTCGGCTTGACTTTTGAGCACAACTTTGTCGACAAAGTTCACATATTCGGCACTGGGCGAGATGTTCAGTGAGATGACCAAGAGCTGCTCGTACATCTGCCTCGCGTCCTGCAAGGTCACGTTTCGGAACTTCTGAGGTCGTCAGGAACAGCAGTATCTCCTCCATACACCTCATCGCTTTCTGCTGATGAGCTGAAGCATGCGACAACTCCCACACCGCAGGAGCTGATGGAATGCACGTGCGATGCGTGGTAAGTACGAAAGTTTCCGCGAAGGTATTACCTCGTTCCGCTTATCACCGGGGACGTTCCAGGCGAAATCGCCGAAGTACCTCACGTTCTTGTAGGGTTTCGCTGCTATGAATGCGTAATCTCCGTTTCCCATGCCGAGATCGAAGGCCCTCAGCATTATCTGGCGCAGGACGATTCCATCCACGCCGAGGAGGAATACTGCTCGCGAGATGCAAGATAAAATGCAATTAATAGTCACTGTCGCTGCCTTCAAACGAAAACGATTGTATGACCTCGGGAGTAACGAGATAGAATTTTGATGGAAGCATCGTAAAGCGGGGTGGGAGATGGTTTCGATTCAGACATTCACTGCGAGTAATGTGGAGGGGAATGCTCATAAGCTGCAGCCAGATGATCAGAATCCCACGTCGCGTCGGGGAATAATCGGCAAACAACTATGGATAGTTACAGCTGCTAACGATTGCGAAAATCATCAAAGAGCACGGACAGTTCGTACCGATGAGAGCAACCACGGGAAAAAGAGAGGTCAACGATTTTTTGATAGTCACGATCCTGGATTACTGAGTTCCGCTTGCTGTCATAAAGATTGCGAACGAAGCCGATCCCGAAATGGAGGGACAGAAGAGCCGGCTTAGAGGTCTAAAGATCACCGCGCTGTCGTCATACGTCGCTCACGGGTCCACGAGGAACCGATCGTTCGGCCGAGAGGAGAAGAGCTTCCTCTCTAAACCATTTCCACCATGCTCCATCGGAGTTTCGAGCTTAGGTACTTTGTTCGGCTCTTGAACTCTCCAGACGGTCGCTCGATCGGACTCCGACTTCGCTCTGAATTCCGTGGAATAGAGTTTCGGGTGCACCTTGCTATTAGATGCTCTCACCTCTGCCGTGAGCACGTCCCTCGAGTAAGAGATTTGTATAGTTGGGCTGCTTCTTGGACTCAAACTCTCGTGTGAATCTCGTTAATTTGTATCCATCTCTCTGAAAGTTGCTCATGATCGGATTAAGAGCTTTATGGAGCTGTCTGAAGAACGTTTGCGATGAGTCGCTTAGGATGACGACATGATGCCAATTGAAAAACTTGATGACCTGAAAACACAACGAAAATCAGCTCGATCCGAGTCCAGATTCTCCTGGACATTGGGAGATAAATGAAGTGTACTCACGTGGGTAATTGCATCGCCAAGTGTGTTTATGGTCAAAGCGAGTCTGAGTAGGGTCGAGTAGACTGTTCGGTCCTCGAACTGGGCGTTCACTCCCGCCGCCGTGCAAACCGGGATGTTCCAGAAAGAGGCCAACCGACCAACGATGTCAACTGCTGCCGAGCAACCTTCAACAAAAGTTCAGCTTTGAAATGCAATTCGCTTGGAATCGGATTGCGTCAGGAATCGGAGCACCCTCCTCCAACCCCGGCGAGAAGTCCTCGAGCTGTTACTCCAAATGGAACGAACTCCGCGATTGAGCGCGTTGCACATATGACTATTGTTTGAATAAGGCCTCGGGGAAGTGCTGACGGAAGTTTTCCACCTGCTTGAATGCAGATTAGTGACGACTCCGCCGACGATGGGGGCATGTCTTCGAGGAGAATATTGGATATCTCTTTGGCGAAATGAAAAGAACCGCCTCAATGGCATGCAATCTCATGGCAAGTGGAACGATCCACGGAGATTCGAAGTTTATCTGAAAGGTGTGCACCCGGTGTTGAGTTCCTTCAGGAAGCCTGACTCTGAAGGTGTCATGGATGTTGTCTTCCCTCCAACAAAAGGTCGGCGAAGTTTTTAAGCTGATTGAGACGGCGATTTTTTCAGCTACCGTGAGCATCGGCTTCCGTTTTCGTCGGCGTAGATAGTCAAGTACTGGAGGTGTCCTCAAACTCCTCCAGGCACCGCAGGCATACGGACCACCGTATCACAGCCGGGAGGGAATGCGAGTGAGACCAGAGCGAGCCCGCCTATCGTTGACAGCGGAGGCTTGGAACGGAGTCAAGGTCAGCTCCGCTGAATGTTCATCATTCACGGTCTCGTTCAAAATGTATCAACATCTGTCAAAAATTCACTCTTTCAAGTGACATGGGAGATTCCGCATTATTTCCCAGAACTCTGTCATTCGTATCGTCAACAACAGACTTTCCCCCTCCAATCATGAGATTTCTTCAAGTATCAGGAATTCTTTCAAATATGAGAATGTTTTGGAACGGCTGATGCATCAGGGTCGTCCCGCAGAGAATCATGAATGTGTTTCCAAAACCGAAAATGAATAAAACATCCATTCTGTAAAAGCCCCGCCACTTCGACTCTTTCTGTCTCCGTTCATTACTCCACGCTTTCCACCTTGTTTCGCATTTGTACTAGTAGTGGAGCTCCCGCTTCACCGCAAAGACTCCCACGCACTGATCAGATGCGATGCGGGAGCTGATAGAACCCCGTGAGAAGAAAAAAATTAAATTTCGCTCGGGTGCTGTTCAACGTTGATTGCCGCCGTGCCACAAACAATCAAACCTTCAGAATCACACTTTGAAGGAGACTAAGATACAAAAAAGTATCGGCAGATTTTCTGAAAGCGACTATCGTCACATTCGTCGATGACCGCTTGCGCAAGAAATCAAGAGAATGGGTGTTCAGCCTCGTCGTCCTCGTGAAACGGGAGGTACAGCTGCCAAGTAAGAAGGACTGGTCAGGGGAAGCTGATTGCAAAGTTGAACACTCTGCACTATCGCAGATCGAACATTGGGATCCATCCAAGCCAAGACACGGCCGAAAAAGAACAAAGCTTGTTTTTGGTGTCTGTTTCCCGCATCCGTGTCTTCGACCTTGGCTCGATCGAATCGAAAGCATGCCGCAAAGCTTGCCCGGGGATCCGCACCGCTAACATGAGGTCCGCAAAAATAACATTCTGCTTGCCTGGCGAGATAGCGGGCACATCTACTGCCACTCACCGGGTCCGATGAAAGCCGTAGCCCCGTCGTTTCCGTGATACTCCTCAGCTGCCATGTTTCCCGCGTGGTTGGCCTGACACGACACGTAACCTCGTCTGTGGGTGATCTGAAATCTGATGTTCTTGTAGCGCTCGCTCACCTGAAACGAAAAAGGGGAATCTTCAGTCTGAGATCCTTGCTGAGGATTCCGGCAAGATCGATTTTCCGCCCATCCACCCCCAATGAACCCAGTCCCCATTCATCGTCGGCATCTGTGTGAAATCCATAAGTTTTTTCGTTGCTCTGCACGTGTCCAGCAAAGGGACGCGCAAAGTATACCATCTGTCACCGATTCTTTGTTCGGTCATATATAAACTTTCATAAGGCACTTCAGGCCTTCCGCGGCTTCACCTCTTGGACAAGCAGAAGCATTTTCGGGAGATGGATATCATCGTTCCTGACATCCTTTGAGAACTTTGCGTATTTTTGGATTCCTCGGGATTTTTAGGATTCTAGACTTGTTGCGTCATAGATTTGACATGACCTTCTCCCGGAACATATGTTGCCTGCCTATGACTGAATGACGGTCGGGGGCTGCTCAGCGAAGCCACCGTTCGTATATCCCGATCCGATTTCGGATATTGAATCCGAGGTACTGCTTGATATGCATAGCTACAAGTGAGGTCCTCTGATCCCCAAGCTCCACTGTCTGTCTTTCCCCTTGCTCGCTTCTTTATCCGCTTACTAATTTTCCGCTAGATGATCCGCCTTGGTTGGAGCTTGGGCTCAAAAGACGGATGAACATGAATGCTGAGAGTAGAACTTGGGGAAGATCCATTCCGTGTCAGAGTTGACAAAAAAACTTCTGAATAAAGTTTTCGTCCATCAGGACCTACGGCCATATTTCTACAAGAGTTTTCACCACTGTGCAGCACAAAAGTCAAACCAAGAATAATTCCCCAATGTACACGTGTATGAACATAGTGTGATTTTGTGTGGGAAAATGATGACTGGAGGTTTCCATTCTTTTAAATCGTCATCGCGGGAACGGTGCGGGACACTGTCCGATAGAAAGACGGAGTTCCTTAATGGAGAAGTAGAGCTGCATCATGGACGACCGGAAAATTTCTTTTCCAGGTACGGAGCGGAGCGAGAGAAAACATTCCTCGATCGCATGCGGAAATCACGGATGATCTCGCGGCTCATATGGCCTCATGAGTCTTATCCGCAGAGATGCGGCAAATGCGAACCGCGTCTGCGGATTGGAACGTCTCGATGAAGCGTCGGCGATAGACGTCGCCAGTGACTTTATCCAATCACCAAACGCTCTAGAAGCCGACGCAGACTACCCGCCATCCATCATGGGTCTCCCGATGCTCCATCATTATTTCCCATGTCCTCTGGCTCGACAAAAACGTCCCGCACATCCCTTTCTCGGTCAACAATGCGGCCGTCTTCAAAGGGCATGTCACTCTCTAGGAACACCTCTACCGGGTTCCGTCATAGAAACATAGAGACACTTTGGGGAAGTCGGATACTCGAATAAGAACTCAAGTGTCTGACTTTTTCCGGCTGCAAACGACATCACTTTGAAGATCGGGTGCGGGGTCATTCGAAACCGGACAGCGGCTTGACTTGATTGGCTCTGCGACAAAACAAGTCAACAAGGTTTTAAGAGGCAATAAAAAGAACAGTCGTCTGACTGACCATCGTCTATTTCGCAACCACTCTGAAAGATCAGCCAGCTCACTCGTGGACATGTCTCAGTTCTTCAGCAGTTCCAGTACAAAGTGACCGAAAAATTGCTTCTCCGTTTCCCAGGCTTGAATCATAGTTTCCAGAATGACCACCTCAACGAGATTCGAGACCCTCGCACTCTGTTTCCCAGTTTCTCGGCCGATTTACGGAGGACGTCAATTCTTTTCTGGAGATATATATTCTGAATGTTGTGATAGAGTTTTATTTTCTCCTCTCGGTATGTCTGGGTTCTCAAGAGGCAGCCGACGTATTATTCATTGTTGTTCTGTTATCGAAAGTCATTTTTTGCTCTCTTATCTATACTGGGGCACATCGAAAAATGGTTCAGGGTGAAATGACTGACACTGCAGCAAAAATGGACTTTTTCATTGAGAAGGTATCTCAGCAACAAATCATCGAACGAGCGGATGGACAATTGAACCGTTTTGTAGTTTCGAATTGAAATCACAGAATAGCAGTGAAGTACTTGATCCATAAAACGGTGGAGAACTTCTGGTAGTATGAAAGGATCCTTGGTGAAACCGAAAGACCCTCACATCTACGGAACCGCCATCAGGAGCAGCTCCACAACACTATGCTACACAGCCCTCACCATCAAGTCCGGGGCTCTAGCGGGACGCCGCGCACATTTCAGCGACAGCTCCAGCTGAGAAGTGACTTCAACCAGTGTTTTGGTTTTCGGTCGCCCCTTCAGCTATTCGTGGATTCATCTGATTGTTCGTCCGCTCCTTTTCCAAAAGTCCTAGCGACAGCCAAAGTGACTCTCTCAGTGGGAGAATTCTCTGTGTGAACCGCTGAGTGAGATCCGAAAGAGTAGAAAGCAAAATCGACCGCAGTGTTCGTCAACAACCGAGCACGGAGGAGAGGTCCGACATCATCGTGACGTTTCTTCAAGAGGATATTGTGTCGTGGACTTCAATATTTCACTGAGGAATACCAAGTGATAGCTTCGACGGCTACAAAGGCAGTTTCCAAGGTTGGTGGAAACTTTACCGTTACTTTCGAATCGAGGTGGCAGTTTCTCTTTCCGATGAACCACTTCGGGAGCGAAGTTTCTTGATAACTGAATGGCTGTCGTTTGTCCGACATGCGATTTGCTGGTTCAGTGGCTTCCATTAGGAGGGCTGTACTCGAGGTTTTCGCCATAGAGCTGCCTAACGGTCGAATCCATTCCGGAGCCGCGCTATCGGATCCCGTTGCTCACCGGCGCTCAGGGTGTCCGGACGTGACGTATAGAATGCTCGTCACGAAAAGATAAGCGTCAGATGCAAGATGCTTCGAATTGTGTGAAATCATGCGAATCGAAAAGCGGGTGAGAGCCGAAAGCTTTCGCTGACGGAATTGCATGCTGACGAACTGTCCCTTAGTGCTGTTGGTGTAGTCGATGGTTCGGATCGAATATGTTCGAAGCGCATTCTTCGTAGGTTAAGAAACAGCCGTAGCTATCGCCTCTCCCGATTTCAGTAGAAGATGCTAGAAAACCACTGACAGCGAATAGCTCCAAAAGAATTCCCCAGCTTGCATAATAACATGAATGGCAGCATACGTCAACACGCTTCTCGTCCTCGTCCTTTGATTTGGTCTTCATTTCTTTTTCACTGTGGGTGGAAGATATCGTGAGAAAAAACAGGATTACTGCAGATGACGCGTTCCGGTTTTCGGCATCCTGCCTTAGAGTGGCAACAATGATAGTAGTCGTAATGGCAAAAGCAACACTGTCTTCACCGGGGAACAATACTCACTTAAAAATACTTGATGCCTCGAATTGGTCAGACTTCATTCAAACAAATCTTGCGAATGACAACCCGATGAATGCGCACAAAAACAGTCGTTATATCCAACCACCGGGCCTTATACGTGCATAACGTGAATGAAAGCAACAGCGGTTTCCCCTGTTGTGGATCAAAAGTTGAATGAACCATGAGTGGTTCGGAACGAAAAGGAAAATAAAACAATTTGTGGACCATGTCTGAATGGAGCCGATCGCGTGTGTGCAAGCCCAAGCCCCTGCCCGCAACCTTCCCGGCGAGGGTTCGTCGAGGTTGAGAAACATGAACACATTTTGTGAGTGAATTTCGCGGACGGGAAGAACCACCTCAAGAATCAATGAACCGACGACAGACCGATCGGACGGACGGTCGAACGAACGGGCGTAGGGGACGAACCGCGCTAGGTAGCTGGGTGGAACTGTCGCGGCTGTGGTCAGACAGCATTTATTTTCAACACGTCCGCTCGGAAATAGAAATCACGGACTACTAAACAAGTTCGGTGGGCGAGCAACGCAATCCATCCTTTTCTTGTTCAAATTCAACAACATGATTCGTCACGAGCCAAGTGACTTAGCGAGCGGCGGCGCTGTCATCCATTCTACTTCGGCGAGGAACACAAATCACTTTGCGCTGTTGCTTTAATCCTCATATATTTATTGCGGGCAGTGTGAATGTTTACATCGATTCAATTGAGCGGCTCGGACAGACAATGTTCTGCTGGTGTGCGGATATAAATAGTCAACGAGATCTCCTCGGTGATCGTCAATTATCTCGTCCATTCGGTTGCTTTTAATCGCTGCCACCAAGCCCTCCGAGCAAACAATCATCGATGATCGATCAGGTCGAACTGTTTCCGAGACTATCGTTTGTCATGGAATGCTTGCGCGCCTCGGGGAACTAAGCAAATCTGATAGATTCAGACTAAGTGCTCAATAGGATTCATCTCCTCTAGTTTGACTCAATTTTTCGCAATAGAACGTTGGTAGCTTATCATCCGCATGATCAACGACAGCAAAGACCACACAGCAAGCCGAAATACGAATATTTGAAAGTTCAATTGCTCGGTTGGGCTGAGTTTGAGCGAAAGGAATTGCAAACACACGTTTGAGCATGGTTCGCTCTGCTTTATTCTTGATCAGATATCGCGAGCGTTAGTCGTGGTCGTCAATCGTAGCTGGAAAACGATGAATGTCGGCCGATAAGGAAAACTTGCCGATAAGCGCAATCCGTAAGCGCGAACACCATTGGAATTATGTGAGAAGTCATGAGATATTGAACATTTCTCATCGCGGTCGGCATCAAAACTTTTGAACAGATCACGGCATCAATTCGAGAAGGCTGATCGCTGGTCAGGAGTATCGCAAGGGACGGGTCTTATGCTCAAAATAAACGCATTCAATGCCAGGGCGGGCTCGGCACAAATCGAGGCGTCGGCCGCTACCGAAACATGTGAAACGTCTCCGCTGTTCATGTTTTCTTTCCGTTTTGCGTTCGCAGACCGCAAAGAAATTTTTCTGGCAACTGTCAGACTGGCAACATCTTCCAGCCTTGCGTGATGAAAGGACGTCGTCTAAAAATGGAATTCTGTGCACGACAAAACAATGTCATCATTGTCCATTTTCCACTCCTGCACGTGGTGATCAGGGAATCAGAAACTACAGGGACATAGAGCAAATAGGCTAGTTTTTGTGAGAATTTCAGTCGATCCGTTTTAGCCGTGTTCGACACGAGCTCCTCTCCCGCGTTTTTCGAACATTTTCAGCATCCGTTCACTGATCGTTTCAACTAACTCATTTTTCTTTTTTTTCAATTTCGGCAGAGCTCGGGCCAAAACCACATGACCTTTCAACAAGAACGCCAGAAAGAGATGACCGAGCGCTGAAGTCACCGGGTGAAGGCCGAAAGCATACATTGCGGAAATACAACGAGCCACAAGATGTATCATCGGGATGCGCAGCAAAACCATCCGGTAAGGATCCTTGCTCTGATGCGATAATAGGCTCTTACACCAACGGCTCCGTCCCAGAACCGAGGACGACGGATTCCGTCTATACAGCTCATATGTTTTGGGTCCCAACGCAAGACTCCAGATTACTTCAATTCGAAATCGAGGCAGCGGAACGCTTGCATGGGACTTGGAAACTCTTCCGAGTCGCTTTCAAAGTTTCGGAGCCATATATTGAGAATAAGTCGTGGCTTCTGATCGTTGGAATCTCAATGAGCCATGGTCTTACGTTCGGAAAGGGGATTTTCTGTGGACGCAAAATTTCTCGCTCTAGAAAACTTTATGACTAAAAGGTTCTCACTTTATCGTCCCATTATTTATATAGATAAAAGGGCGATCTGGTTCTTGATTGCTCGACGTTACCCCAAAAACAAGAGTGGCTGATTGGAGCTGTTAGTTTAGGTATTAGATACAAAAAGTTCCAGAAGTTCCCTTGGTGATGAAGTCCATCGCGGACCGGGTCTCACTTATGATCGCTTCCCTAATCCGTCCGTCTGCCAATCATCTAGCTGGGGATGTTTGGGTTAGGTAAGGATCAAATCAATGTCTGACAATCTGATGGAAATCATCGGACCAAGGTTCATCCCGTCTCGAGTCATCCACTGTCAGATCGTCGAGATAACGCGCGTTCAGACGACGGTATCGATGTTCCTGAAGGAGCAGGGATACATTTCTCAGCTTTAAGTCGTCGATCAATCAGACGCTGCCGCGCCCCCCCCCCTTTCCCGTCCGAGTTCGCGAGGTGGTGTTGAGACTCTCCGAGATTCGGAAAGTTCTTTCGCACCTAGCACGTGTTCTGGATCTTGAGAAAACTATCAATTTACGAACGGCGAGGAAACCTTCGACGGAACTGAAAGTGGCCATTTTCCCAAACTTTCTACTGTCCACAATTGTATAATGACAGTTTTCGAGGCACCGGCTGTCGTCAAAACGAAGCAGTCAGGAGCATTCCGAATCACAATCCTAGACGACCAAGCGAGGCTGACGGAACGAGTCGGATCGGATCTTTTAGAAGCGCGGGCGATGTCGTCATTCCCATCGAAGCAATCACTGCCTCCCGAAATTAGCAACCACTGCGGCCACGACTGCGATGCGGCCGGAGCCATCGCTACCGCGGCACTGAACCCCTCGCCCGTCCCGCGGAAAAGCGTCTGTTTTTCGTTCGTGCGCGCATTATTACACAAGATGTGTGTGCTTTTCATGTCTGGTATTGTATTCATTGGGGAGTTGATACGACGAATACTAATTTTCATACTCGAAAAAACGATTTGATGATGAATAACGTAGTGCGGGAAAGGGATACTGGGGGAACCCTGAATGATACGAAGATGAAGCGATTCGCACAATAATTTGAGAGACGAAATCGGTTGTCGATCCGTTCCGTCGTCACACAGAAAAAACCTCGGACACTATCCTCAAATGTCACAATCTCAAAGGAGCCACCACACTGAAAAGGTCCTAATCACGTTCGCTTCTCGAAATTTCTCCTCAACGCTGATCGAGAACTAACCAGATTCATTTCTTTCCAGCCCATCGACTTCGAATCGTTCGAGGCCCGATTGGCTCTGACAGGGACCCTCGTGATGGTGATCGTCGTCGGCATTTGGGCTGCAGTAGCGTTTTACTGTTTTCTGAAGCACGAGAAGAAACGCCTCAAGCTCGAAAAACTCAACAAGACAACTCAACTCTGAGGTCGGAACCCGAAAGACCGGCATCCTTACTATGACAGACTCGATATTTAATCAGCGGTTCTACCGACGGCCATTCCAGTGCTGAAGAGTGATTTCAAAAACCGAACAGCCTGTTCCAATCACTTGTCATCGGACATGGTACATCTGACCGAATCCTGGGGTCGGGGAACAACGCTAGGTTCAATGGTTTCGCTAACGAAAGAATCCAAGCCTCATCGAAATTTGTTTAGTGCCTCCAACAGGACTTCGCCACGCTTTCTACAACACACGACGTTCTTGCGCGTTCAAGGCACCCGTCAAACTAAACGTCTCTCATTGTAGTGCATTTCTGGTGGCATTGGGACCAAATTGCCGGTGCTAGCGACAGCGGAGCAGAATTTCTACCAGAAGCGTTGCGGCGCACCGTTATAAGAATGTGGCACAAGTGATCTATGCCAGCCGTGGCCTCGCAGACTTACATACGAAACCTAAAAATGACTCCAACCGAATGCCCGACTGGAAGGGTACTTTCTCTACAGAGAATTCATAACGCATGATCGATCGTCAGAGTGCTGATCGGATCGGCGACGAGCTCGTGGCGATTCTGTTCGTAGACAACGTGCCAAAAACTCGAATAAAGCTGATTTTTCTATCGTATCGCGCGGCTGTCGTGTGTTTTTCGGCTGTAGTAACGTCAGCGGGTGAGCAGTGGGGTACATACGAGGACAAAACTCCTCATTAGCAACCGCAGCGATCGATAGATTGCGAGCTCGCGGTTTCAGGTCTTTAGATATTCTTTCACCAGAAAGAATCACATTCTGAAGGTTTCCGCGGGAGCTTATGGGACAACCAAGGGAAACTCAGCTGATTTGAGACAAGCTCAAAAACGGAAGTAGATGCTGAATGATCGATCGTAGGCACCGGAACAGAGGAATCAATCAAAGACTGTTAACCTTGTTGGTACTACTGGTAGGGTTCCGTCGGAATCTCAACTATGAGTAGGGTTCCGGGACGGCCTCTTTGCGGAAGAGAACAGAAACTTGATTGATTTCAAAAACGTTGCAGTCGAATCCGTGTTTTCAGGAAAGCTACGTATTCAGATCAGCGCCGGCGCCGTAATCAATCAACAGGCAAATTTTTCCGCATGGGCTATTCGGGAACTCCTTGCAATCGCGCGAATCAACCAAACCAAGATTTGTTTGTTAGTCTATTCACTATTCACCGTTTAGCGTTTCGACGCCTGAGGCGTGCCGCGGTGCGGTAGCCACAAGAAGGCCTAGCTCTGGATTCCGCGTGCTCAAAAGTATTCGGATGATACGAAGAGGCATCTGTGAACAACAGCAGCGGAAGGGAGAGCGGTAGCTCTTGCCGGGACTGTTCCCCACTTGAATGGCTCAGTGATCTAATGATCCGGGAATCGAATTCATCTCGAGTTCGCATTTCCGCTTCTTGGCTATATTTGAGCATTCTAGCGCCAAAGTGCTTCGAATTGATGGGATGACTCTGTGGGAGCTTGGGGCTTATGATTGAGTTCCTTCAGATTTTGACTCAAGCAGTTCGCATCCAGTTTTCACTCAACAGCACCAATACACAGTGTAAAAGACGGGAAATTGCTTCCAAGAGAAGAAGCCAGCATTTGTCGTACTTCGCTGTGGTAACTATCGAGAATCTCGAGGCTCGGGAGTTGATCCGCTCCATGCAAAACGAGTGTGGTGTATGGAGTCCACGGATCGGAAGGAGGATTAGGAGGAGCTCCCGGCTTCCATTACCCGTGAACGTCACAGTATGGCCAATCCCGTCCGACTCGGCGTTCAATTATCCCGACAATGGCGAAAGCGTAGCGAATAGAAATATAGGACAGCAACATCGAACGATGACACGCTCGCCTTCGAGAGCTGGCCCAGACTGATTGCCCCTACTGTTCAATCTTTCCATCACAAATTCAATCTTCGTCGCATCATCGAGCTTCGGAGAACGATCGATGCGTGATTCCACGCTGCGATGTGTACAGCGAAAGTGAGGGAGTGATATGATCCTGATATCAGTCATAACTTCAGGCCGTGTCCTGTCTCTCAACAAAATTGGACCCGGCTCTATCGAGTCCAGGCCCCGACTTTTCAGGAACCGTCAAAGTTATAGGCTATCAGCAGGAATCAAGAATTCTAGCATAGATCAATAAAATATGGGATGTCCGGCATGTCGAATCTCCGAGGAAGACGATGAACATCGTTTGAGCAACGTTCGAAAACACGGAGTCGGAGCTCAGGCCGTTCGGAGGGATCTCCTCGAACACAAATCCTCAAGTGCGGGCTTCAGCGTGGCGTCGCCACGACCTAAAAATATCCACACAAACATAGAATCTCAAAGTCTCGAAAACACTGTGCCGAGACTGAGCGATACAAGGGAACAAGATCGCGGATAATTCCGAACTGATTTCATCCGAATGCCCATGGCAGATTCTCTTCGTTCGAGAGGGAAATTTAATTCAAATTCGATCGGGATTGGCAGAACAGAAGTGTTTGCCTCAGATCCTGTGGGCAAGGGGTCCGTGATTTGGCGGAATATCCGATCAACGCAGCTTCCGGACGCAAACGAATGTTTCCGATCCGATCAGTCCGACTGAAGAGCCGGAATTCGCGGGAGGGAAGGAATCCATCGAATAGCGAAATCTAGGTGTCGTTTCCAGGCACGAGGATTCCTTCCCTAGAGGCTCCCCAGCCCCGCCTTTGTGGAATTTCAAGGCACTGAGTGTATGACCTTGTTCTGTGTTTCCCTTGGCGTATATGGGGCGGAAAATTCGTAGTAGAACCATATTAGAACTTCAGTAAAACACGCTGTATTCTGTACCACTGCTCGACTGCACAAAAACCCTGGGTACCGTTACGTCACAACAACACAAGCAAACGTCTCGTCAATAAAAAGCGGGAACTGCCTCGGTCCCTAGAGAGGCCTAGTCAAGACGTCCAAAGTATCCAGAAATATCATTCAAGCAAAAATGCTAGAGGAACAAATCTAGATCATTTGTCGGCGTTTTTCCCGAACGAAAAGCGGCGTTGTCGCTGGGACCATTTCCACAAGTGTTCAGGGTAAGTGGTGATTTTGACTGTAAACTCCTTCCGAAAGCAATTCCGCTAAATATGGATACCGCGCCTTCGGCAGTTGCCGGGCACAGAGAGCGAATGAAGCACGAGCAAATGAATGTTAGGAACGAAATAGATAGCGGACGAGAAGCCGGATATGTGAGACGACCGACACGATAGAAGAGTGGTTTAAGCGATCCGCATGTTGCGTGCAGATTTGCATAGCCATGTTGTCGTTTCCCGAGCGGCAGGTCGTTGGTTCGAATCTCGTTGCCGATCGACTTCTTTGGAGATGGTTTCCGGCTTACGACGAATGCCGGGGAAGTAGCTGAAGACGGTCATGGCCGCAATCTCGCCCCCGCCCCGCGAAGAACACATCCCGAGGGGATAGACACCGCTAAGATAAAAAGTATGTGAGACATGCGCCGGGAAAAATGTGCATGTAACGGCGTCAGAGGGTGAACACGTGCGGACGAGATACACAGTGTGTTGCTCGATATCCGTTTGTTCAAAACCCTCAGCATAGCCGAGGTGCCGTAGAAGCGTCAAGAAGCTTGCGGGTCGTGTGGCTTCACAGACCACGCCACCGCTGCCAGCGTATTTTGCCCCGCGAGGAGCAGAACCTGCAACCTGTGTCGCCAGAGCGGACATCTCAGCGCCTGCAGTGGCACTTACAGAAATCTCAGTTGGGGGGGGGGGGCGGTAAGCAAGAGTCTATAATGACCACTCAAACCGGAGGAACGATCATTCGAGGGATAATCCTATACGTAGCTGCGAATAGGTGCGAGGGACGCCCCGAATGAAGTCGTGGCGGGGAAGCCCTCCGATCGTAGATGCCAGTGACCCATGTAATCGACCGAAGGGCGATCAAGAAGTTCAGTTCGTAATGTGAAGCGGGCGCCAAAGAGGCGCATTCGGGTATACTGCGTTAACTCTCTGGAGTTAAATTGAAGTTTTGCGCTCTCACCAGTGCGCTTCCATCACTGATTACTTCCACAAGATTACTGCGGTTTATGATTTGGAACGAGGGATTGGAGGCCCCCGGGTGAAAGGGCGATGTGCTCTGAAGACTCGCGACGATCGAGGAACGATTTCGTTGGAAGAAGCCTGAATAGTCATCGTATTCGGGAACAATATGGGAGATTCGGTGGTTTCGAGCGCAGAACAGCCATTGTCTTGACAACAGCCCTGAAGAGGTTTTGCCCCTTGTCGTCGGCACTCGTTTCAGAGTCAATGAAGAGCGCCGGCCGCCTGAAACTGCCGACATTTTTGTGCACTACTTTCAGGTCCGAATTGGAGTGGGACTGGCTATTGTGCAGGCTTACTGGAGTGATGTTTCCGTTGAGTTAGAGTATGTACTGTGGAGCGCAAGCGGACGGGGGCGTCACCTACGCGCCACAGCAGGGAACCCACACACGCCCCGAACATACATCGCTGTCTCTGGGTTTGCGGAGCACAACATTCGAACTCTCTACGATCGCGCGGTGCCTCGAGTGCTCGGAGCTCTTCATTAGGGTCCGGTGAAGTTTACTGCAGCAACGTGTATCTCTGTGTCAGTGCCGTTACAAGAGGCAGTGTCCGCTGTAAGTGGGGTGTTCTTGATGATTTTCGTTAATTAGGAACGATGCGCGAAATCCTCAGAGAATTCCTACGACCTCAATCCTCCCTGTGGCTTGAAGTCAAATTGTTTCTGAGTTTATGTAAGTCCGGCGGTCAGAGACTTCCCATGGAAGTACAGGTTTCGAATATAATGAATGTCCGGAGGGGGGTGAAAAGGCTCAGTCGACTGGAGGGTGACGAAGATCCTTCTGAGATTCAAGCCTTGCTCCAATGGATAATCGAGAGATGTGAAATAGCTGGCGCGCTTTGTCTCCAAAGACTCAAAATCGGACATCAGGTGAGTTGAACGCAACCAAGAAGATCCGTCGAGGAATCTGAACTTGTACGCTGAAATTTTGGCCGTGAGCATCGTTTTCCACTTGAGAACCGGCGTGTGTCCAGGTTTTTTTTCGCGGCCCTTCGTCGACATTCGTACGGCTCGCAGGGCAACTTCAAACAATTGAGGAGGGGATGCTAACCTCACTAATTTGCAGATTCATTGGATTTGTGCCCTGTTAGCAAGTATTGCTCGCATACGGCAGTTCTGCCTGGAAGTTCTGGAAAATACTCAGAGAAAGGTTGCGAAACGAAAGGAAATCTTCGGCGGAGACACTGGTACTCCCCTAGATAGAAGTGCTTTCAATAAACTCCGGAGGACTTCGATTCCCCAGGCTTGTGAGTATGGAACCGGATTTCTGATCCCGTCGTTTGAAATCGATTGGTTTCTGTGTTGTCGGGAGAATCAGCTCTTAATCAGGCAGACTGACAATCCCCAGCTACAAGTGCCAGTGCGGTAGCGAAGTGGGATCTCCTCTGCGAAGATTTCCCCCATGAGAGAGTCACGCTGAGAAGCAGCTTCACGTGGAAGTGACGCCGTCAGCCTCCGCGAGCGACATACGGTTTCATTCTAATGAGCCTACCGTTCAATCACAGCTTCGACACCTGAGAATTCATCTCCCAGCGCCATCACTGCTCCCACGAACGCGAGTACATCGGGAGCGATTGGAACCGAAACATCAATCGTCGACACAGCAAGCTTCGTCAAACTATCACTATCAGGAACGAAGTCTGTCCCCACAGAGGAAATGGGGAGCGAAGAGGGACGATTGAATGAAACGAGTTCGGATATCGATTCTCGGAAGCACGGAAGACGCGGCAAACAGACCGCGAACGACGCATCGTCAACAGCCGAGATCTCTCGCGTGAAAAATCATCCACGTATGGTGAAGTTGAAAGCGGACATCAAGCTCATGATCGAAGCACACCCCGACGCTGCCAAGAAAGCTTCGCTGAAGAAAGTTTATGGCATTGCATTGAAGAGATCGCTGAACGAACCGTTGACCGAAGAAAACATGGAAAAAGTCTGCAGGCTCGCCTTGAAGAAAGCGAGATCATATTGCTCGTAAGAACAGTCCAGACAATCAAACTCGCCTCATTTCATACAGCGCCGAGGATCATCAGCTCTGGCTTCTATAAACCAGTCAATAAAATGGAAACCCTGTTGTGCTTTTTTATCCGGCCGGTGAACTGCTTTCACGCGATAGGTACGTTCCGGATGTGAATGAGCTCAAAATCGGGCTCGTCGAATATCAAACGTCTGAGAAGAAATCAGAAGAACGAAGAACGCCGGGGTCAGTAGCTGGCCGGGAAAACAGGCGGCCTCGGTTTTTCTCGAGTTTGACGGTGTCCAACCACTGCGACTGGACGACAACAGAATGAACGAAGAATCGGGGCAGCGTGGTTGACCAGCAGAGGGAGATTGAGGCGTGTGAATGTCACCCTTGGATAGGCAGCATCTATAGACAGACTCTGTCCCCTTCGCCGATGATGATTCTGAAGGCTCTGCAGATCAAGGGAATGATCTTCATTCATTGCTCCATTTTCTTCAGAGAACAGCTCTTAGGCTCGAGACTCTCGAATTCAATCCCTTGTCCCAATGGATTCATGAACCAAACTGGTGCGCTGCTCCTCAAAGTTCGATTTTGATCCTTACAGACTCGGATCATGGGCGAGCGAACGATAATTATCGGGAGCATACTCTACGTAGTGAGCATCCCCTTCGGCTGGTACCTCTTCCAGAAAGTGAGTTAGATTCGAAGTATATACCCATCTTATCGCCTTGTTTGCTGAAGAATCCCGTGCCTACGTAGCTACAGTCACGACGTCCGAATTCCGTAGGGATTTGTGATATTTTCGTCTCATGCGAAGTTCTTTCTCTGTCTGCAGAAATATGTTGCAGGACCTCCTAGCCGCTTCACACTAGTAATGGATGAGTACTTTGAGAAAATGGGCATCATCAGACCGCCGAAAGGAGGGGATGAACCCGACAAGAAATAATAGCCGAAGCCTTACGTATAATAAATGTTTGTCGATCCTGATCTCCGACTCCTGTCTTGATAGGGATATGAAACTTTAGGTCGGTTCACACGTTTTACTCACGCAGGACGCGTTCCGGAACGTGGAAGGCATGAACATTCCGGAATTCGCCGCATTATATCAGTCCTGCTTGTAATATTCATACTCGATCAGCGCACCTTGTCATCTGGCTTCCACGAGCAGCGACAGATTCTGGAATTTGTATATCAGCAGGCACAGCGGTAGCGCAAACCGCAACAGATTCTCCAAGTGACGGTCGAGCGAAACCACTGAGTAGTTCCAGCACGTACGCGAGGCTCTCTTGATCTGAGTAGAATACGATGCAACTTTCCGGCCGATGGGAAGCGTGTACTGCATGCCACTTAAAAACGCTTCAGTTTGATCTGTCCAAACCAGAATCCGTCGACGGCAGACTTCAACTCCCTCTCAGCGAAATGGAGATACATCCCGACGCTCGTTCGTTGCGGATCCGCAGCCCCCTGAGTTCTGCTTCTCTGCCGGATGATCCTTGTGACCAAGTCGCTCAGTAAGTCTTGCTTTGGTGATGGCATGGGACACATCCGGGAAACTCGGAACGGACTCCGGCCAGTTCTCATTTCGCTGAATAAACGCTGCGTATCCATGAGTCTTTCCGGGTAGAAAGATTGTCGGAAAATCACCCCAGTCAGGGTTTGGGGATCTTTGGGATCGGTTGCTATTGGCTTAGTTCGGCGGGATCTATTTGAAGTAGTCAATGCATACACGCGCGGAAGTCAGCGAGCGATCCACTGACC
This sequence comes from Neoseiulus californicus, assembly GCA_028455905.1. Taxonomy (NCBI): domain Eukaryota; kingdom Metazoa; phylum Arthropoda; class Arachnida; order Mesostigmata; family Phytoseiidae; genus Neoseiulus; species Neoseiulus californicus. The sequence goes on along the minus strand of JAMQGS010000004.1, from coordinate 8,327,858 downwards.
GAGCGCCCTACTTATATCTCCCTTATATCTCCTCCCTTTGGGAATCGGACAAGCTCAAGTTGACTCTGGTCGTCACAGGACATCGTTCCCATTTTGACTCTGATAGTCCTATGGCAAAGCAGATGCTGGAAATGAGGGAACGTGGACCGCTCGCAGCGCAGCTCCCATTCGTCGGAATTCACGAAACGTATCTGGTTTGAGACCTCTTCGCAAGATTTCTACAGTTCAAGCCCGCTTCTCTTGAGCTGGAGCTCGCTTCCACCGTTGGCGAATCGATGGTAAGGTCCTTATCTGGATTCCTTGAATCTGCGCAAAAGTTAACGAAGGTTTTCAGAAAATATTCGGACCTGTTTGAAGGATCGGTCATGGACTAATCCCTGAATAACGATCAGAGGAATGTCTGAAAACAATTTCCAGGAGACAGAGACGTGGAATTTTCGCTTTGAATCGATCAGGGACCTCCGCAAGTGCGCATACAAGCAGCTTCACCCAATGATTATTTGTGTGAGATTCCATTCTGGAGTTGCGCTAGGTCATCCATCCGCATTTTCTTCCTTCGAAAACTTCGTTCCGGAATGCTGGAACTCCCACTTTCGGTGTTGCTAGGCTCCTAGTGCATGACAAATTGCCCCGAGGACACTTCTCACACAATCTCAATATGAATCATAGCGAAAACAGTCCATTGCGCAGGATACTTCCGATGAATCAGCCGCTCTCTGAGAAAAGAGAGACAACATGCGCCTGCCCAACTGACTCGCCGCGATCGAACTCGGCTGCGACAGCCGGAGCGACTACAACCAGCGACGAAGCGGCCATCGATTTTTGCGTACGGCGATCCAGTCTCGAATGCAAGCAATCTTCAGTCTGAAGCGGTTTCCCCCTTTTCAGAGCATTACCAGAAGAGCTTGGCGGATGCTCGGGTTTCCTGACCTTTCTCTCGAATAACTAATTGTCGGACTCGAAAGCGACCGTGATCTCACCTGCGCGAGGTTGACGGACAATAACCATTCAGAGTCTGAAACTTTAGACCAATATCTCCCGCACACATCGTGTGAAGCTATCGCGAATTCCCTCGCTAGCAAGGGAAAACTACCCGAGGAGTTGAGACCTGCGATGTGGGCGTGGGTTTCTTCACGGAACAATAGTCTTGACTGATCGCTGTTCAGGTGCCGGAGAATTTCCTAGTTTTATTCCCCACATTCTTCATGAGTTGAGCAAGACTCCGTGGCCTTCCCAGAGGCAAAACGGAACCCGTCTCGCGAATTCGGTCTACCAAACACCGTCAGAACTCTGTTATTAAGGTGTATGATCTTTGGGAAATGAGGGAACACTCCCTGAATCTCTGACTCAATCGCGACCCTCTCAAACAGGGCCGTTCTAAAGAACTGTCAGACCATCGCTCAGCCTAAAATTCAACCATGTGAGACCGTTCCCGCTAATTTCATTCTTCATGTAAAATTGCGGGACGTAAATCTCATAGAAACGCCCCCGCCGCCCGCCTTCGTGCTTCCTCCGTTATTGAGAGGAGAAGTTTTTGTTCAGGAACAGTATACACTACGAGATTATAGGATCCGGGTTGTTGTCAGCCTCGATGAATGTGCTCCGGTTCTCGGATGTTCGAAGTTGCATATCAACTCCCAATGACGGGACGCTCCGATAGCGACAGAACCAGGCGACATATGCATGCAGTTGGATTCTTCCGACGGTTCTCCCTGGTCTGCCCTAATATCCTCATCTGATGATTCCGGCTTATTTCTGAGTCTTGGTCGTATGAGAGCAACGTGAATAACATTTGCGACGGGAGCTCCACTGCCAGGATATCGATGGGAAGAACTCGAGAGTAGGAGACATTTGCTTTCAGTGCCAAGACACGCGGAGTTTCTCTCTGTGTGTTCGGAGCTCGAGAACCTGTCACATTCTTCAGGAATAGTTTTCGCGCATAATTCATCGAGTTTTTACAATGAGCAGAAAACTCTGACGGGTTTCCCCCCTTTCATTACCATCCTGGGCCGCAGCTTGCTCCTCCAACGAGGCACTTTCAAAATATTCAGCAATGCCACCAGAGCAATACAAAACTTCTATCCACGTAGGGGCGGCACCTCAGCAATCTCGTTCTCGATAATTGCTCTCTTCGGTCTTAGGGCGGCCCAGAGCCGGACAGCCAATTTGCCGTCGCGTCGAGCAAACTTTCGTCAGCGCCTTCGGTCGTTTCCCTGCTACTCAACGGCTTTCGTGAACGAATTTCCCTCAAGAAGCATGAATGCGATGTCTGAATCTCCAGAGGTCTGTTTCGGTCCGTGCACCATGAGGATAGAATCACAGAAATTTCCCCTGCTTTGAAAAATCACAGTGAACGGGAGAAGAAAGTGCTGTTCTCCCCGGTCAGGGTCCCATCCCCTCCTATGGGAGATCGAGGCGAAACGTGAGATATTGGTCTCGCTCATTCCCAGCAATATCAATGAAGTCTAATCTCTATGAGCTTACGCGCACAGGGCCGTTGCTGTGGAGAATACGGAAGACGGGGAGGGCGCTCGTACAATCATACGGTCGGCCAACCAGATCACTTCGATTCGTTTGAGCTGTGTTCGTTTGAAAGCTCGAGAGCGGCCGAAAAAGCATTTGATCCACTTGAGAGCACGTCTCCGGGACCTACTACGCTCAAGTCATCAGCGATTCGTGGATCTGATTCCCACCGAGTTCGACGCGCCTGACTTGAGCCACTGGATCCTATGCTTGATCGTGTCCGGCCAGGACGAGTTCCTCTCCCAGCTCCTCCGGAACGGCAGCACGCGCATTCTAGAACAACGCAGTCCTCTGGGACAGTTGATTCCTGTTTCGGAAACTCAAGATGCACTCACATGCACGTTTTCTCCCTATATTGTCCACCTTGCCGCTCAGTTGGGGCTCAATTTCCAAATCGACGGGACCGGAGCGAGCATTCGTCGCCAGCCGAGTCCAAGGAGTCCAAGACGGTTGCGCGCGAGTCTTAGGGACGAATCGATAAAACGAATCATTGATATGCTATTCCATGTTCGTTACCAATCGTTTATGGCTCTGGGTCGAGGTTCTCAGACATCGAGAGAGGAGACCGCATCTTGAATGAATCCGATCTCATCAATGCGGAATCGGGGAGGGGTTCCGCATCGATGTCGGTCTCAGATGTTTTCTATGGAGGATGGTTGAAAGCGTTCTTGTCGGTCGAAAGGCTCGTAACAGCGAGCTGACACGAGTCTTTTTGTGGCGATGTATCAAGTCGCAGTGTGTCGCATTATTTTCGCTGCAAGTAGCGCCAGTCAGTCAAGCAGCTAGCCAAGGCCTTCTTGCCAACCGACGGACGGGCTGGGAGCGGAACTGGCTCGCAACATCCACCGAGGAAAAGGGAGGGAAAGAATTATATCTGCCTCTGAGGAGGACGTGACAAAATGTCACGCCAACTGATTGACCGAGAACTCGTTTATTATCGAGATGTTATGCTGAGCGTCCGTCCTCCCGCCCGCCCATCCGTCGGCTCAGTGGCGCTTCGCGCATCCGCACGCCATGGGTCGTCAGCACGACCGGTGAGGTACCTACTCAACTTCCGTGGAGTCAATGCTCCTGAGCCGTTTCCGTTTCGTATGCTCCTTTCTTTTCATGGGCTGCCGAAGGCGCCTCCTCGCATGGACACCTCAAAGCAACGGGATCACCACTCCCGCTCGCAAAGCGCAACAGTCTTACGATACATCCGCAGATCTGCTGTTTCGAGCGTGTGAAGGCATGTTGTGTGAAGGCGAAGCAAAATAATCAAAAGTATTGGATAGCCGCAAAGCTTTCGTCTCGTTGGGTTTCGTTGTTGTTCCTTCGTGTCTTGAAACGGCGCAGTTGTCTCGAGCGACGTGGGGTGAAATATTACCTCCTGAAACCCTGAGGTCGACCCAGTGACTTCGAGTGTTGATATACAACTATCTTCTTCTCAAAGATTTTGGTTCTTCGCCAACAATCGCCGACGTCGTTCCCGTGGTCACCACCAGCACCACCATAATCATCATCACTCCTGCTATCGAGGTCGAAGAAATCCGGCACACTTGGATGGGTGCCTATTTGTCCGGAGCGGCTCTATAGAAGAACTTTAAACCATCTACCCACCTACCAAGCCGTACCCTGGCTGTCCTCGTCCTCTTTTCTCCTGTGGAGCAGCTGAAGGCTCCGGATATTTTCGGATCAGAGGCTATGAACACGTTGTTGCACAGCATAAGCTTGAATTTCCGCAAATTCCAATAGACGGGGATGTTCCCGGATCCTCCACAGGTTTTTCTCCGCTTCTGGGAAGTTTTCGCCTGGATTCGGCGGACGATTGCGGTAGGCATATCATACACGACTGATAGCTGCGTCGGTCGTCGGCTTTCGGGGCGAGCTGTGATATAAAGGAAGTTTCCGTCGCAGCGATACGGTTCGATCGAGGTAGGCTTTCGCCCCATTACCCACTGTTAGAACCCGGCGAGTTGTCAAAGCAGTGGAGAAAGCTTTTTATGAGGAGTCCCCGAGGGAAAAGCTTGGGATGCCACAAACCGAGCGATCGAGCCTTTTGCTCAAGTCAGTGCACACATTGATTCCAGGGCTCGCGTAACTTTTTTACTCTCCTCCAATATGCTGATGGTTCCTTTAGTTGTGCGTCAGGACAACGTATCTTGTTGGGAATAAGGGTCGTTCCCATACTACGCATAGTTCACTCTTGCAAAAAATCGACCGGATCGGCCGCAGTCGACGCAGTTCGCATACCTGAGTGCGTCTTAAAACAGAAACGTTGAGGTTCGAAATTGAAAATGACAGCCCGCCCTCCACCAAGAAGCCTAATGAGTGATTTAGAACAGCGACTTTCAGGTTCGCCTTTAGCTTCGATCTCCGCCCAGTGCGCAAGAATGGCCCGAATGGCAGCGAACGAGCCCCGTATTGAGCAGCTACTTGGATGAAATATTGTTATGATGTAGTTTTGGGGATCACTGGAGGACTCCAACGTGAATAGAACAAGAAAAAAAGTCAGCTGAATGACTTCGATGTAGATGGGACAAAAACAAGAAGTCACCCCAACGACGTGACAATGATATTAATTTAGAGATTCAAACATCCGCTGGCAAGCCTCCCAGAGTCGTGGGCGTGACATACGAACCGCGTACAAATGAAGATTTGCTCTGCAGAGACACCGAGTGCGAATTCGAGCTCAGAACGGGTTCCATGGCCAAGAAGATATTGAATTCGGAACCGGAACTCTCGCGCAGTAGCAGCCTTCCGGCACCTAATTGCGAAGCTGTCAAGCAGGATTCCTCCTCTCACCAACTCCGCCATCGAATCACTCCGTCGTTTCGGTTTCGAATTCTGGTTTCAGCTGGTGTTCCCTAGGAATCTTATCTTGTATTTGCAGGACGGATCAGAGGCTATGGCGGGCCTCCATATTTCCAGGTCGGAAAAGTGCGAAACTCCCTCGTGACGAAGCACCCACAACGCATTGAGAGCAATTGTGAAATGCTTATTCAAGAGTTTGGCCGAGTTTCCACTCTCCACCGACTCTCCTTTGGTCGGAAACCTGGGCTGCGGCGGTGTTCCGCCTGAATCGCATTGTGCTTCCGTGCGGGTGGTAAGATCAGTTGTTCGCTCACTCAGAAGCCCGCGCTGTTCGCTCTGTTGTGAATTCGTTAGTGAAGGCAACATGTCGGAACAGTTCAGACACAGACATCTCTACATGTTCCACAACTTTTGGGGTGAGTACAAGCGCATAAAGGCGACCCACTGGTTCGGAGAGAATCGGATTATGTCGCGTTAACACAGTATACGAACCGCATTGGTGATACTCTCGGGACAGAACGCGGGCTCATACCCATGGAAAGTCTCAGAGAGCCTCGAACATACGAGAGACTAGAAGAAGAAAATCCGATTCCGGACGCTGCCTGAGTTCGGCGCAGCCGTAAAGTGAAAATATCGCAATATTTTTTGGATATATTCCGCTGCGCGACTCGAAGCGATCCGATTCCCGAGTGTTATGATCGCAATACCCAATGGCATTCGGTGATGGAGAATGTTTGTAAATATATCGCAATACTAGACATATAGGTTCTGGACGAACACTATAAGTGAGCGGTGCGAGAGACAGGAAACAAGTTGCCATCCACCAAGCCGGCTTCCTTCCCTTCCTGGAAGACTGTGTGCTCGGCAGAGTTCTGGTTTAGGCGAATGCTCAACGAGCCCTACCAAGCGCACTAGATCGTCGGCATCGAGTTCGGGAGATATGAGCCCGGCGACCTCGCGAGTTCGGCCGTTTTCTGCGGAATGTTTATTCAAGCAATAATAATCGTCGCTTAAATGAATTCCCGTCCGCTTTCTATGAGAACAATGAGTGACCAGACCACCTATTTCCGTTCCCAAACGACGACGTTCGATGCACAGAGGAACCTCCAGTATCGATTCGGTCGCACTGTTCGATTCTCCCTTGTCGTGGGAGGAACCAGAGGAATCTGTTACCTGTCGTTCTTATCATAGATTCAGCGTGGCGATTTTTACGCGCGTGCGAATTCAAGGCCGGACGATTAGAGAGCCTCACATTCGATGATAACTCTGTTTTTGTACTCCCACCGATTGTGAGTCACAAGGAACGGCGGCAAGCATTCTCACATTGCCTTGTCCGCCTCTCGAGCGTTTACTCAGCGAGTTTCTCGACGGAGAATATTCATCCAGCCGACGACAAGACTGAATATTCCTACCGTTCCAAAGTGAAGCGCTCCAAAGCCTCGTTCCGGCGAATTCAGTATATTGGCTTTCCCGACGCTTCGGAACGAGCGCGCGCGCGCACAAAGACTCACGACTTGAAGCCCTCGCAGCTCTAGGCTAATGAATTACCGCGGGAATGTCAAACCTCTGAGTGGTTTAGCGTGCGTTCCGCCTGCTCGGTAGACGGGTCAGGATGATATGCACTATTCGAGTCATCTCGTTCTCCTATTTCCTGCCTAACAAGCACTTCTGCAAGCTTTACCTGTGGACGTATGTATGTCTATGTGTGGGTAGGTGTATAAAACAAAGGAAATGACTTGTGGACGTATTGCGAGGCTATCATAAAGCTTTCAATAAGGTTGACAGCCTGTAAGCAATAGCTGGTCATCTCGATTCACCCCGTTTCCGTTATGTATGTACACCACCGTGCGAATCTATCGTGGGCGAGTGCCCAACAATCCGTTGAGATGAGAGTTCCGGGAAGAATAACGATATGACTGACTTTTCAGATCAGAACAAAGATGGCATCCTTTCGTGGGAGGATTTCAATACACTGGCGGAGTACTACACCATGGTCCAGAGGAAGGGCAAGCTTGAAAAAGACGTCTATGAACGGTGGAAGTCCATCTTGGAGAAATGGTGGAACGAGCTCACCATGCACGCCGATTACAACAAGGTACATATATCTCCAAGTACAGGGTACGAGGTATACCGTACCTACAACGAGACGGCTCTATTGTCTTTTTGGCTCGTTCTGTCATTGTGTTAGTGTCATTCCTGTCCAGCGCGTACAGGTCTTCCGATGGATCCCCTGCGACCCGCTTTCTAGCGGGGAGTCGTCCCTTGAAGAGATAGTCATTCAGCGGAGACGTCGCGTGTCGTGCTCTGGTTGTGAAATATCCGGAGCAACAATAGAGACATTTGTCGACTCGTCTCGAGACTCTCTGAGGCTTGTAACAGGCACCCAGCACCCGCTGGCATTCAGGAAGAGCGTTTTCAGCGAACCTCTGTAATGAGGTCAAATGCCAATCTCTGACTGCCTGTTTGATATATGAACCATCTCTAGAGACACCCTCGTCGGAACAGTCACAACAGACCTTGGGAATATTCCCGTGGCACTGTGACGAAGTCGTCTTCATCAACATAAACCGCTGTACGACTGATTTTTTTATGTAGGGGACGATGCACTGCGCAATTCTCTTATGTTCCGAGTCGAATCACGGCTGAGTTGCCTAGAGCCGTCAGAGCGACGAAATCTGAGAACAGCTGAGTTCGTTTTGAGTGATTTCCGCGCGGTGATGACAGTTTTGAAGCAAATCAGTCGGACTGACTCAAAACAAGGGTGGTTCGCTCGCCTCCGAAGCCACGAGGAGTCTTCCTCTTGGGACACACTCTTTCCCTGGTTGAGAGTGATATCGTGAAATGGAAATGTTGAGCCCGAGAAGCAAATGGAACCAATTTCAGAGGTTTTCGCCGGTCACAAGGCCGAGGCGATACCACATTCGGATCGGGACTCATTTCCATCCCCTTATCTCCTCATTTCCTCTCTTCGCGCGATGAACATCCAATCCTACAGGCGATACGTTGCTCATCAGAAGTTTCTCGCTTGCACACATTTCGAGACTTACAGGCGATTGCAAGATTGGCACCCACGGTGGTGCTCTCTCGTGAGGCTTTCGAGGCAGCCGACTCACCCCCCTTACCTCCCCCCCCCCCACCTACAGTACGGAAGTCAATATCCGTTCGCTAAGCTCTCTCCCGCTAATTTCTTTGCAGGACACCGTTGTCGAGTTCGATGAATGGATTCGATTCTTCAAGACGCTCGGGGAAACGACGAAAGAGTTCAAAGAGCTGCCAGATTTCCTCCAGAAGTATACTCAATTGCTCTTCATGATAATGGATGCCAACAAAGATGGCCTGTTCTGCGTGAAGGACTACAAAAAGTACCTGAAAGGCCTCGGATTGAGCGTTGATCATGCAGAGGAACAATTCGACTCCATGCTCGAGGTAAGTGCGCTCACCCACCCACCCGAGGATTGATCAGCCTATACATCACTACCCTATTTATCTTGAGTATCTTGCCAAACCCCACATGAGGCATCTGGTTATGACGATCGAACTCCTCAGCTACATTCGTCCTGGCGAGTCTTTCTGGCGAGGTCGACATGCTCCGGCATCGCTTCGTCGGATACGACTGTGGGCGGAAGCCTCAGAATCAGACCGGTAGACTCGAATAACGTAACGATAGATTGGATTGGACGGATGTGGCATGGATGTCAGACCGGTCAGCCTTGATTTCTGCGTCTTCCTGTCACTCCGACTGTTCATCTCTCTTTCGGTGTCTTTCAAAGAGGACCAGCTCCGTCTTTCAGCGTCATGGAGAAGGAGTCATTCTTATTCGAGCGGAGTGTATGCAGCAGGAAAGGTGTCTTCCATCTTCTCATGAGTGACATTCTATTCTAGGAGCTCGACAAAGCGAATGATAAGGCAATGCCCATCGAAAGCTTCCGCGCACGCGTATACGAATACTGGACCAAAGATGATCCCAACGTGAAGGGAAAATTCCTGTTCGGACCTTTTCAATCTGAGAATTTGCAGGCGCTCGAGGCTAAAACCAAGAAGAAATGAAAGGACCTCGAATCAACGATCGTTTCGTTGCTGTATATTGGATTGGCCCCCTGTATTCCCTAACAGGAGTCCTTGGATGACTCGCAGGAAAGAAAAAACTGATTATCGATACCATCGGATTATGCAATAAACGAGTCTTAGGAACTATCGCATTCAATCTCTCTCCATCCCTTGAGCTCTCCTTGAGATTCGTGGCGACTCCAAACACAATAACTCACAATCAGCACTTATTCCTCTCTGGTGAGAGGAAGCATCTTGACGAGTACATTCTCTTACTAGGTTTAGCTCATGCTGCTGAATGCAAATCTCAACTGCGCGAATGATTTCGGTTGAGCAGGTTATTTGCACTCGACTTCAATATGCGCCATGATTGCAACTACGTCAGGCAGCGGGAACGTCTGCACGTGTACCTACTTCTGCATCGCCCACTCGCTTGTAGGAGGCTTCTGCTTTGCCCCAAGCATGCAGTGCACGCGATTGAGCGGCATAATGACAGAACAAAGATTGCTTCTCCGGATCTTCTTTGAGCACTTTCAGAATCATAGGGACTCTCAGAGGAGGTGTTCAACCTCTGGCGACCGAGATTCGAGCCTTTCCGAGCAAGCCGCTATGGTGGATAGACGCGAATGAAATTGAACTGATTTCAAATCAGAAGTAAATCGATCATTCCACGGTCAGAGTTGATCTTGGTGAACGCTGCTCAAGCTGCTGAATCCAAACTCCAGCTCTTCTCGGATGGCCTCATCGCTCAGGAAGCCACGCTAGCGCATTCACCAACAGTGGACTTATCTTTTGATGTCCCGTAACCACAAACTGCTCTTGGACCCCATTCTCTCACAAGTGTAACACTTGGGGCTCTCGAAAGGTTCAGATAAGCAAATTATCTGCTAAAAGATAGGCTCATGGATCCTCTGATGTTTAATGGGTGTTGAGGCTCAGTGTTCTCTTGACCTGTAACTCCAAAAAGCGTCGGGATGCAACCTTGCAAGCGAAGAGGAGGGCGTGCTCGGAATCGCCGAAGCTTGTTCCAGCTCGATCCTCTGACTTTGAGTGCGTTGCTCTTTCTGTTGATGTTTTCGGCTGCTCCCCGCGCTCCCAAACCCCTTCAAACAATGCGGCGAACCCTCTCTTTAACCTTTTTCGTACCCTATAGTTTTCCAAAGAGGAAAATCCTCCAAGTGCGAAGTTTTCGGTGCTGCGTATCGAGAGCAACGCCGCGCCGTTATGAAGGTGATCTACCGCCCGTCTCGGTAATAGAGCGAGTTTCCGTAAGCGATCGGTGAAGGAGCGGTACCTATCATGCCGGACATCTGATATGGACGAAGTCGACCGTGTATCTCGAGAATAGGCGCAGCTGCTAAGAGTTTTGCAGAGTGCTCATCCCCATTGATTCCAGGTGGAGCCTGAGTGAACGTTTCCGAGTCGATGGTGAGGAGCACCCTATTCATAGCTCTGTGGAGGGAAATGTTTGGCAACTCACGTCATTGACGGCCAGTTCCAGAGCTGGCTTTGCGATGCGGTAGTCGAAGCTCCTCTTGAGTCCTTTGCTCATGATGAAAATTGAAACGATCTTGGCGACGAAGCGACCGTCTCTCGGGTCGTGGAAGCGCACGTCTTCTTTCCAGTTCAACATGTGTCGTATGTCCTTGACAAACGTTGAGTTTTCCAACGATGTTTCGTCCATGGAATCAGTGTCATTCGTCGATTTCTGATCCAACTGCAAGTTAGGAAAAAAACATTGATATCAACAGGTCTTTGAAGCAGCTTCGTGCGATGAGAATTGAGTGGACGAGCTGAGATTCAGAATGGCAAAACGCCATTTCTGGTGTTTTTGGGATGTATGCGAAAAATTGTGGACGGGGTTGGGCTCGATAGAGCATCCTGAATTCTGGCCGCTAGATTCTACATCTGAGAAGCTCCCGCTTGTTGCCGAAACCTGAGAGATATCCCCCCGGGACCATGCAAATCGAGCATGGGCAGGAGGGAGATGTGCCGTTTTGGTTCCAAACACCCGCGATCGGTTTTCTACAATTGCATGTTACAATTTGAGGGTGAAAACAGCCAATCACGAGTGGCTCCTTCAGAACTATTATGAGGGCTTCTCAATGTAGAAAAGGAGAGAGCTTCCGCACTTCGGCGGAGTGTACATGAAGGGCTCATTCACAAAACACGATAAGTCCATTTTTCCCGATTTCCGGATTCCGACTGATATCGGCTCAGAATTCTGCCCCGGATCTCATGACGGTCTCAAATCCGAGCCATCGGCCCGATTTCGGCTCGAAAATCAGGATAGAAATGCAAGTTTCCTTTCAAAAGACGACAAGTCCCACGGTGATTCATTCTCAAAACACGATAAGTCCACCGCTGCTCCAGACCCCAAGGTTCAAGACTCACGAGGGAAGCAATGAACGCATCCTGACGAACCTTGTCTTGGTCTTGGAACATCCTTGAATGCGTGAACTGCAAGTCGTCCTCTGTAAGTCTACGGGCCTGGCAAATCGTGGAATTTCCAGCGTGACTACACGTTATACTCGGGATCTTTCCCGTGCCGCTGTGTAAAGCCTCTTTTCGCTGGTTGCTTGCCCAAGAACTTGGGTTGCGCTTCCTCTTGCGAACATGGGTTGCATCTCGTTGTGGATCCATGACGGAGCTGCCTCAAGATCTGACACAAGATCTGACACTGAGGTCCGAGGCGATGACATCGCATGATAAGGATGTCGCTGCTACACCTTCACAAGACTCAAAAATGTTCCACGAGAGTAGAGTTGACTCGGACATTTTCGATTGTCGGCGACTTGGCGCTCCCGTATCTGACTCTTTCCAGGTTGTCGATGATTTCAATTTCGGAAACTGTTCATTTGGAGGACAATTTTATCATTCATTTCCAAAACACGTTAAGTCCAGAGGACCTCCCCGCCCCCGACATCCCCAGAGGGCTCACTGATTTCGGTTATGAATCCCATCGTGCTCCCAAGCTCAACGCCTACCCCGCTAGAAGTTTCATCGCAATCGTACGCTATCGAAACACCGTTCAGGAGGAAGAGTCGATTTCCTTGAAATCGAAGAAATGGACTTATCCTGTTTCGTGAATGAGCCCTTCACATGATCATGGGTCAAGTTGGCATCATTACTTGGCCGCATCACTCAATTTAGCGATTAGAGCGTCTGAATCTAAAGCACGTATACTAAGATGAAGATATGACGTTTTGATTTTGAGCTCTCCAAATATGGGCCGGAACGCGACTCCGATCTACTGGAAACTGGAACCTAGCCTTGTGAAATCGCGATCCTACTCATGTAGAACACAAGACCGTTCCGCGCGGCTTTCAACGATTCGAGGATTCGAAACCTCACCTGGCAATCAAGCCGTCGGTGATGTGAGCTATCACTTTGTAGCGTATCGTGAAGGGGATATTGGCTCAATTGAACTCATGCCTGCTTGCATCCAGCGGAGGTTGGCATTGACCGAGATTTCCAGAGGTTGAGGTTACAACTCGGCTTCTCTGCCGATGCAGAGAGATTCCCTCAGATTCTATGAAGTCGTGCATAGAATCGTCTTTCAAAGTCAGTTCCGGGCTTGCCCCCTCCCCTCAATTGGCATACGAGAGACCCTTCTTCCACGCTGAGAGCAGAAAACGAGAGCCGGAAACTTTCAACCATGAGAGTTCACCCAGAATGCCGTCTCTCCACATGATACATCACACACACTTCGACGGAAACTCAAACTCCCTGATCAAGTACTCAGAATGATGTGGATAGAATTAACAGGTGAGATTCAGGGCAAATTTTCCAGAGTTCCCGGAGCCGCGAATTTCGACATAGTCTTTGAATTCAACTCCGCGAGCACGAGAATCACAGGTTAGTAGCTTAGGGGAGATACGTCTCTCATGAACTCTACGAGAATCCGTGGATGAAAACTCGTCTATGCGTAATGGTCCTGATTCTGAGCATTTTCCGCTGCACGAAATGGGGGAGGATGCGTCTGAAGCGAAAATTCGTCTTTGACCACGCTGAATCCCACGGAAAAAGAACTTCATTACATCTGCGTTCCAGTCCAGCTCATATCCAGCTTGCTTGCTTGCTGGGATAGTCCCTAAAGGTGTAAAGTTCAAAAAGATCTGAAAGCGTGCACTAGCCCGCAACAATGGAATCGCGCCTGAAATTCAAATACGCCACCTCACACCTCAGGGTGAATCTTTCTCGAGAACGGACGCTAAATTTATTCGTCCCCATGATCCCTCGTACAAAGCTAAACTTAACGCAATTCCCTGGGGGACCACTTTGCAGTTCCGAATCACCTGCAATCTAATTGGCATGTAACTGGATCTCGCGGTCGATCCGCGGAGGCTCGGTGTACACCGTCAGCCACCCGAAACCGATTTGATGAATTACTTAGCCGCGAACTTATTCCTCGGCGAAGAAGTTCGCACATTGGGATGGGCATTGCCAAAGAGTGCCTGAGACAAGGAATAAATTTTCGGCAGCGAGATACGCTCTCCGGGCACTTTGTGCGACTCAAATCTTGACTCGGCTCAAATTTTGAGGGAACGGGTTTGGAGCCGCTCCACAATGTGTGTTTAGTGCTAACGAAGGATCCTCCCACCCTCGACGGGGTTTGGTCCCTGCAGCCTGGCGATTCCTTAGTCGCTGAGTTTTCCTTCTATTTCTTGACAGCGTCCTCTCTCCGGTCCATGATTTAATTCTCCGAGCAGCCTTCATCGATTTCTTATCGGTGGCTTTTGGCAGATAACAGAGCACAAGCATTTGTCTGAAAAGGATTCCACGACCTTCAAAAAACTCGGGAGAAGGCGAAGCGAGAACAACAACAGCGAGGCAAAAAACTCCATTTGTGAGCCATTCAAGGCGATCCAGGCTCCCTCCACGAAGATGCGTCCCTGGTCGCTGTATTTCTGTTTCCCTCCGAAGAGTTATTCAACTGTGCAACAAACGAGTCTGATTGACGTGACCAGACCATCCTATCTCGAAAAGAGACGAGGAGCCTCCAACATTAGAACTACCACGGACTCTTCAACGCATCCGAATATGGAGGAATGGATAAAACCTCTGCGATCCCTCCTTCAATTGTAGGATCTTGGCTGAGCTTCACCCGCTTGGAAACGTGCATGGAGTGCGTGCGGCGATCAAGAGATCCGAGTGGTACGTTTTGGAGCTTTGACGCAGTGGTGCGCAGCGAAGTGTCCAAATAGGAAGTTCCATCAGAAGCGGACGCGACTTCTGAGGAGTCACGAGGGTCTAGCCGAGGACTTCTTTGCGACTTGATGAAACCCCGATGGTCTACGTGAATGGGAGGGATTTAAGAATTGAGTTTGGTGTCGATGAAGCAGAGTGCATGGCAGCGCTTGTTCGGTCACACTAGAGTGGTCCAGGGAATGAGACAATGACAGAGACAATAATTGAATACCGACACAAGAGACCGGAGACGTGACGGATACCCTTCGTCCATTACCAAGAGTTTCACCGTCTCCACGATCTCCGCCAGAATTTGGCCTTTTCGTGTCTATCTGGGGCGTAATGCTCGACGTATGAAGCAACGATAAATATAGTGTGAAGCCTCGAAACATCCGGAGACTCTTCCTTTTGGCTTGAACAACTCGAACCTAAGGCTGTCGCGAAAAGAGTGAGTGGGAAGTTGGGGTAGAAGTACACTCTCTTCGAATTCCAGCACGGTAGTCTGTTTTTCTTGAAAAAAAAATGTGTTCGACTATCCACCACAGTTTTCGAGCTCCTTCGCACATGGAGAGAGTCGTTAGGTGGGCGCGACATTGCGCCGTGTCCCCGGGCCAGATTGCAAAGTTTGCAATCCTTGTGCTGAGAAGCGAGAAAACATGCTTTCTCAACCTCTTCGGTTTGGCGGAGGGCGTTGAAAGGGACTCCTGCCGGACGTTTTGTTCCAAAGCAGCCATGACTCTTGAACAATTCTGCTAATCCCAGCCAGATCGCTCTTGCGATTCCCGCTCGAAAAAAGCTCCTCATGTTCCGTGTTACAAAAGTAAAACAAGATAATCCGCTGCACTTTGACGGGCTGTCATCATCACCCTCTGGCCTCCCTCACATGCTCTCACGTCGGAGCCGTCCGCCTGACTTCAGCGATTAGATTTGTGGTCGTAATGTAGAAATTGAATGGAAATATCCGAACAGCGAGATATTGCTGACAATTTTGAACTGTGTAAAAAAGACCTTACGGAAAAGTCGCTCAGAAATTTAGGCCGGCAAAAAACGCACCTCAGGGGCGGTGACTTCAACATGACAGATGGATGCTCAGTTCTGGCTCATACACGTATTCATCACAGTACTGTTATCTCTCGGCTTGACTGACCGTACGGATTGTGATTTTTATTCCCCTGAGCAATATAGTGCAGTCAATCGGGGAAACGGTCGCCTTCCGTTCTTCAATATCTCTGAGATAGCTCTTCAGCATTAGTGCCTTCAGCGTCGAGTAGCTCATTTCTGTTAGCCTCCTCCGTTATTCAAAAGATTGCCTGTTTTGTTTTTTTATTAACCGGATCACTGTCCAAGTGTGGGCAACCAGTTGGTGTACTATCGCGTTCAATCGCGGACTCCAAACTGATATTTTATCCCATTGCGGACAAAAGAGGAACGATGGTTCAATCGGAACCAGAACTTAAGAATGTTTTCTTCTCGTTGCAGGATTGCTCCGCAGTTCGCAGTGCAGTAGCAGTGCAGAGCTATGTCCCTCGAGGTGATCCCCCTGCACCCAAGCAATTGCTCCCTGAAGCCGCGGAATCGCCTAGCTCGGGGTATTTTCACATGGGTTCTCCGAACGACTTCAGTTGGTGCCCTGCTCCTGGCAGGGAGGTTTCGATCATTTCGCGCACACAGGACGTCATAAACATGAATTATTTGTCGCCTGACTGGGTCATCTCGATGACAGCGCTGCCGGCCGCGTGAATTGTGATGTTTTCGCGGAGGTTCTACCAGTAAAACTCCGCGCAGGCGCTCTCTGGGAAACCGTCTGAGCCTCCGTCGATTTTTGTCCTTTCGTTCGGCCTCGGTCGTACCGGTAACTAGGTTCAATGGAGGTCATTGATGCGCTCAACTGGAATCCGTCCGGCATCACTGGTGGTGACAATGGAAGCCGCGGAGTTCCTGTCAACTGTAGTCCGAGGCTTTGTCATCGCAGACTATCTCACCAATGGAATAGCTCGACCAAGCGCAGGCCCGATTCTAGAACATGTTACCAGATACCTAGCCAATGGTTGCCCGTACACACGCAGAGCCTATGGATTGATTCCGGGAACCCTGTGCTTAGTTCCAGCAATCATATTTCATGTGTTCCGCATCTCCTCAAAGTCAACCAACGAGATCATCAAAGACAGCTCCGTGAAACTATCTCACGAGGAAACCGACCTCCGAAACTTTGCCAGTGACCTATCGAAGAAAAGCATTTCACTGCAGGTGCTTGCGCGAACTCGCGCGACCACCCTCGAGTTCGGAGGCTTCGGAGCTGACCGAGATTCCATATCGCCGTCAGAAGGAAGAGCAAGAAGGTGGGCTCTTCTGACATCGGATTCAAAGACCAGCGCAAAGCGCAATGCGTCCAAGGAAGATCCTCCCGAGTTGAGTCGAGCGAAACGAGATGTAACGCTGAGCGATCAAATATCAAGGTTTGGTTTCTCTGACGCGGATAGGCAACTTGCTTGAAACTGGGAAAACTTTGTTAGAGGAAGATGAGATTATGCTCGCAAGTTCCTAGTCGACCTGCAGTAATGTTCCCACGTCAATCGACTCGCCAGAAATTCGAGAACAATGGCGATGAGCGGCGCTTCAAGCCGCGATTTTCTCGTCGATCGGCCGTTCGAAGGTCAAGGGACCTAATGACTCGTGCAGTTTACTGAGTTACAGGAAATCGGATTACGAGGATTTGCGGGACCGTCTGAGGGAACCTCTGGTCATTCTGGCTGCGGCAGCGCGGACAGGGGCGAGTCGATCGACTTGTTCGAAACTTCCGAGGAATCGAAGAGGACTTGGGCCTGGATAGTTGTCACAAAAGTTCCGCGTTCCCGACACTCGACCGATACCCTTCGGTTGTTAAGGGTCGCGTAACGGGCCGTTATGGTTTCAAAACAGGCCAAGTCACAGCGATTTCCGGGACCGCCATCAAAGGTTCCAACACAAGTTTACGTGAAAATCAGGAGCCTCCCATCTTGAAAGCATGAACCATACAGAGGAGCACTCCCCTAATCAAAAGTTCCGTGGACCACCAACGCCAGAGCCGGAGCTTCCGCATTGGCCGTGAACTTGATTTAATTTCAAGCTCACCGTTGCTACGAACCCCCCGGGGTTTCTGCCGGTACGCTCTCTCAATGCACTTGTATTTACGCCAACGGCTCGCCTTTCAAGCGACCGGGAACGAGTCATCAAACGTTCGCGGCATTGACCTTCGTCTCACCGTCTTTGAAGCTGGTGGACCCGGGGCAAATATTTACCTACTCAGATTCTCTCGTGAACTCACCCGTGAAATAACGGGAGCTTCGGTATCGGCGTCGTCGGTGTCGTTAAGTCGGCTTCCATCTGGATAATGATCTTCGTCCTCGTCGACTGTCGTCTCATTGGCGCCTTCGAGCTTTTCGGAGTCACCTGCATCGTCCTGGTCCTGTCTAGCATTCGGCCACGGATTCGCACTCGAGACAAGCACTATGAACACCAGAAGGCACGATATCTGCCGTCGTGGACGCATCCTGGCTTCGACTTCGACTACAGATGCAGGCGGGTCCGCGCCTACAGGTGGCTAGGGCGAGGGCCCTGAGAGAGGACGAAGGACGAGAGACGGAAAGCGTAGATGTGAGGAAGAGACTCTGCGTCGACATGAGTATCCTGATTTTGCTTCGCGTCGCCCCGCATCCGCTGAATTTAATCCGCCCGAGCGAGTTTTTTACAACCAGCAATCTGCATGCGATTCATATTGACGGACGGGTGCACGCGGAGCTTTTCAGTCCTTGGAATAACTTACCAACAAGGCTCGTTCGGCCGCTCGGCGTCCAAAATCCGAAGCCTGATCCGATCGCGATGGTAAATCGAAGCGGATAAATGACGGGAAGTCTATGATTGTCGCCCGTACATATTGAGAGAGGAAAATCCGAGGTAGCCGAGCGGAAAATCGCCGGATTCCAGAAGGAGTGGAGCTCATCATTCGAGCAATTTTCAGGGGACTCGGTGTGTACCTCGGTTTCTCAAAGGGATAGAAAATCTACTCCAGCAATATTCTGATCATTGTGAGTTCAAGTCATCTTGAGCCGAGACTCTCTTGAAAGATGTCGTACGATCGGGCGCCGCTCACTCAGAGGTTACTACTGACGGCTCATACGTATTGAAATCAACATCGATACCACGCTCTAGGGACAGAAGTGACACTCGTTGTTTGAGGGGTGTCACTTGTCAAGCAGCGATTCCTCGAGGCTAGCACCAAAACAAGAACTATTTTTGAGACGAAAAGTGCACAAGAAAAAGGATAATGTCGATGCGATACTTTCCCAGAGTTTGGGTTGATTGGGCTTGAACCATCCATCTAGGAACACAATCCTCGATCAGAATGAAGTGCCTAGAAGCACACATGTGAGTTTGGACATGCCAGCCGGCGGCGTCCAGGCCTAGTCGCAGTCATGAGTCATGACAGATGAGTGAAATCTTCCCTGACATGTATCCATCTGCGCCAGCCATTGCTTAGCTGGTGGAAAACATGTTTGAATTGGTTTCCCCGAGGTAATTCTGGTTCATACTTGGTTGCCTCGTTTGGGAGACCCTCCGCGACCTTGAAACAGCCGCCTGGAGGGTGAGCCGCGGAACAGAAGTCTCGGACATAGTTCATTTATGGTACGAGACATTTTGCTTTTCATTTGAGAGATCATTTTGTGTTGAGAAGTTTATTATACATGCGGCTCCTCATGCGATGTTGTTTTGGCATCCTCTGAACAGGCTGTCGGATACGGGGCGGAAAGCTACCCTCGATGGCTCTTTCTTTAGGGAAGTCGTTGAAATCAAACTCCTCCCAGAGGTACTTCGTTGAACGCAGCACCAATATCACCTTGGAACAATTCTTCGACGGCGCAAGATGTATGCTAGGATCGTGGCGCAGTCTTCTGCCGAAGTGTCCTGCAGTGTTCCTGCAATCGTTCTGAGAGAACGGTTCATGATCAATGCTAATCCTTCTTGGGTCGATTAGAGAACGGGGTCAACCCAAGGCAGAGCTGGAAGCGGAGGGATACGCTGTGTTATCTTGCAGAAATGGTTGCACTCGGTCCAAAGGCTTTGCTTCGGCTTGGGAGCATTCACACGTCATGGAACGAAGATTTACACGGGCTTTCCAATAGCGGAGCGAGGTCGAGAGACTAATCGATGAACATACGATGTCCGACCGAGGCACGTCTGAGGGCAACGACAAGGAAACGGCCGCGCTCTATACCACCCTTCTGTTTGACGCCAGAACCTGATCTGTTCTCCGCGAAACAGAACTGCAGAACTGCCCGAGTGGGCCAGAGAGCAAGGATACCGAGAACTTTTTCCGAGAGCCCTCCGAATCGATCCAAGTGCGCCGATTCGAAGCGTTTTCAGGGAATATGTTCGCATATGAGGGCTGCTTTGCTCGGTCGTGATCATCCGGGGCACGAAAATTCGCGTGATGATCGTTATCCGATCAAACTATCGATATTATTTGAGAGTTGGATCGTTCTCGGAATTCTTCAAGTCCCGGAGTTCAAGGACATCATTACTCGATCGGTGGAAAACAGCTCGGGACGGAGAATCAGGCAGAGGTTTTCGACGTCAAAGCCCGCTCGTCTCTCAGCCTCTGGAGCTTTGTTGAAAGATGAGAATGAGTGTCCGAGCTCGTAGATATGAACTTTCAGTCTTGTCGAGCCCTCCAGAGCTGTCACGCAGACTCGTCGCACTCTTCCTCCACGCTGATTCGCCGCCGAGGGCTTGCGGAGATCCATGATTATGTTGCCAGACTACGATTTTGTTGAGTTACTGTCAGCTAGACACTTCCCAGGTCTGCTCCAGTCCGGATCCAGGTTTCTTCCCTCGATCCGCCTTCTCCGTCAAAAACAGGTGAACAAAAGGCTGAAACCAGATGCCGCGCATCGACCTGCCCTCGCAGTGAATCACAGTCGCGTCTCAACAGAATAACTACCCTATTCTCGCGCGTGCTCAGAACGCCACGTAAGACGAAGCTTCCTTATAACGAACCTCGCGTAAGACGAATCTTCCGTTTAACGAACCTCGCGTAAGAAGAACCTTCCGTATAACGAACCTCGCACAAGAAGAACCTTCCGCATAGCGAACCTCGCGTAAGAAGAACCTTCTGTATGCGAGACCATTGTTGAGCGAGGTTCTTCATACGGAAGGTTCTTCTTGTGCGAGGTTCGTTAAACGGAAGGTTCTACTTACGCAAGGTTCGTCACACGGACGGTTCGTCTTACGCGAGGTTCGTTATACGGAAAGTTTGTCCTACGCAGAGTAATTTTTGGCTTTTTGAGGTTCGTTATACGCGCGAGAATAGGGTAGTTCAATATTAGCAACCTACTCAATTACTCATCACCGACAACCAGGGGGTGTATGCCGCGGTGTCCAGAGTATCAAATTGCCCCCCCCCCCCCATAACATAGAGCCCCCCCCCCCCCCAAGATAAAATCCTGGCTACGCCCCTGCCGACAACTCCGTCACAATGGAATCTTGGGATGCTCTCGCGCGGAAGCGAAAACTACTCCCAGGGGGCTGCAACTCGTTTCTGCTACCTCGAAATGCACATGTATCGCCGCGGACTCGCGCCCGGAACACATTCGATACCAAGGTCCTGGGAACTATCACTGAACGGACGTATCCGAGTTGAAGACATCACGCAGCAGAAGCTACGGGATCGAGTTCATAGTGAACAAACTGACCTCAGATCGACTCGAAGAATTCGAAGAACCTGAAAGCAAACTACTTCAGGGGAGCACTGCGAGTACATCGCACGTGTTGAAACAGACTGATCTACACGCTGACAGGAGCCCCAGTGATGACGGAACAACTTCCAAAGAAATTCGGGTTCGAGAGGACATTTAAAGATCTGCTTGCGCGCTGGCTGGAGGAGGTGTTGGATACAGGCGAGTGCTTTTGGGGCCATCCGGCAATGAGAAGCAGGTCGTGGGAGGCGCCCGCTGGCGCCCGCAGACAACGAGAAACCAGAAATTCAATGCTCGGTTAACACCGTGGGATTTGTAACAAGGGAGATGTACATATATGGCGCTGAAGGGTTCACACACTATGCGGCACAATTTCGATGTCACCAAGCATATTTTCGATAGCAAGCAGAACGAGTCCCACGGCGAACCTGTAAGCCCTGTTCTCCACGCTCTTTCCGGGACGGACCACATTCGGCGTTCTGCTTCTCGAAGGGCGAACAAAGTATGCTAATGAACACTTGATTACATAACCATAACACGCCCAACACCATCCTCCAGGTGCTCCCCACGGACTTGTCTTCCAACTTTGAGCTGCCTCGTCGATAGAGAGAGAGTACGTTCGCGACAGCCGCACGGTGGAAACTCACATCCGCTGCATCCCGAACATCGCAATATTTCCATCACCTCGCTGGTGTCGTCATCAACAACAGCTTAGATAGGAATTACAATGGTCGATAACCCCGTTTCCGTGAGCCTCGGGGCTCAGCTATGTTTCCCGAGCGATTCCTCCCTTCGTGCCGAGATGCGACGCACTCCAACTCCTCTTTGAGACCACAGGAATACAGCAAGGAGTCCCTCACTCTCAATCCTCTGGAAACGACAAGAGTAATGCTCAAAACAAGCAAAGTCGAGCCTTGCAGCATTTCAATGCATTAGGACAAGTTATTTTAGAGGAAAACATATGTTTTGAGCTCTCGCTTGACGGTCGGGAGAACCGCATCCCCTAACTGTCGGTGGAAGCCCATTCCACAATGAGCAAAGTTTGAAGGGAGGCGGAATGCTAGAGGCTTTTGGGGAAGGTTTTGGATTTCTGAGCTGGAGTTTCCAGAACAATGAGCTTCCACGTCCTATCATGGGCTGTGGGAAGGAAACCATGAATGGATGGGAAGGGAAGCGGTTCTAGTTGCTGGTAGTCTTGGCGCATGGTTTTCCCCGGCATTCCAATCTCCTCTGGCGAAGAGGATCGTGTGCGTTCCCGTTCAGTTTCTTGGTTAGGGATTCCGCCTGAGAGCGCCGCGAGAGGTTTAAATCAGGTTCCAGGAATGATCGAATGCCGGGCACTCTGCACTGTCAAAAATGAGTGGGGTCGTCTCTCCAATCTGGCTCTGCCCTTCAGGAGCACATATCCTTGCCCCCCCCCCCCCGGGGTTGAGGGATTCCATCTGGTGTAACCTGAAGTCCTTCGCAATTTCTCTTAGAAGATTGTCCGGATCATCGTTAAAAGCCGACTGGTATTCCTTGAGGCGGGATGTGTCTTCCTCGATACTTTGATATTCTCCCATCGTGTCCGGACATCTGGGACCTGTTTCCTTGGAACTCGTTTGGTATCATGCTCGCGGCAGATTTCCTGTAACTTACTTCTTGGCGGACTCCTCCCCGAATCTGATCGACGCTGTGAAGATGGAATCGGGGCTGCGTGGAATATGCAAGGGAATATGACTGAAGATTTCACTCTCGGAGCTTTCAGGATCCCTGTCTGACCGGTTGGTACAGGGTTTTCGACGAGTTCCTTCACTTCGAAAGTGCCCTGCACTGCATGAAGATGAGGACAGGGCACATCTCGATATGGACATCCGCAGGACGACCTCCGTGAGGTCCTGATGCCAACTTTGGACTCGTTTGGAAGACTAATACGGTCGACCGTACTTCCTTTTCACAGCTCGAGATCCAGGAAGCTATGCGCGATTATTCAGCGGAACGATTGTGGCATTCGATCCGCGACCGAGGGCCGCAGATACGGAAACCCGAAACATCGTGCAGAGACGCAAAGTTCCTCCATTATCAATGATGGAGGTTTTTATACAGCCGCGACCGCAAGGCAGACGTGGAGCTCCCGCCATCAGCGAGCATCCTCCCATTGTGGATGAATGATCCAGAGGTGGGAGATAGGATGCAACACGGGATGGCAGGGCTCTTGTCGACAATGCAAATCTATATCAAACGGGTAATCAATTCAATTGTCGTGAAACTCATCGAAGCTTGGGATGGCGCGAGAGAATGGGACAGCAGCTGGGAAAAGAAAAAATTTGCGACGCTAGTACCAAGGGTACTAGCGAGTAGTCTGGCGGGAAAACGTCTGGGACGGAAAACCGGTGTAGTGTTGGAGGGAGATCTCTTATTGTTTACTCATACTGTCGTGTGCTATGTTTGTATGTTACACGTGCTGAGATGAGTCTGTGCTGCACCGGTAATCTTCGACACGATATTTAGCAAACGGATTGTGAGTTTTCTTTGTACCGAGTATTGACATCGTGATATGCACCAGCTTATGGAAATATATAGCGCAAGATTCGGGATCTTCCGCAACCAAGCCAGCCCGCTGATACCGAGTGAGGCGTTCCAGAATTTGACTCTCTGGAATATCGTCTCCATGTGACTTGAAATTATCCTCAGCCGATATAAAGCTGCAGTAGTGTGGGTAAGGCGTCTCGTTCGCGCTCTATGTCGAGAATGCAGTAGGCTTGCCGACTTGCTGGAGCATTGCAAATGAGTCTTCCTCTCGACTAGCCCAGTTCTGCACTGAATTCGGAATAGTCTTCAGGAATGCCTGATTAGTATATATCAAGCGCTCAACGAATTTGCGGTTCTCAATCATATCACGAGGAACATTCTCAGTAGATCGCAAGTAGCGATACATGTGCTCGGACATGAACATCATGTACGGTGTTAATCGCACGCTATTTGCCTCATTGGATCGTATTTCACGTCCCACACCGTAATACATGATTGGGATAGAGAGCTCCTCTGCGAATTGATCATATAGGAGACTTTCCAGGGTGCGATGTTGTCCTGAAGCCATATCTAAGCACTGATCTTCATTGAACATCATCGTTTGCTGCATCGGGTGTATGACTCCTGACTCTGACGCCTCATCGGAATTAGATTTTCTATACGCTCTTCCAATGAGTCTCTCGGCGCCGCATCAGCGATCGAGTTCCCGAAGACAGACCAATCGATTGAAATGTTATAATGTTTGTAGAGAGGCTGCTCGACCAAGAACCGAAACCAGGCTTCGATGATGCGCCTTTTAACGCTCGCACCCGAACGCGTTCTCCGTAAACATACGTTGGAACTGACACGTTGCACGTTTCCATACCTGATCATACTTCGGGCCCCTCAAAACTTAATTCTTAAATCTCGGGGGATATTCTGATACAGGCGCGATGTCGTCGTTACCTTCGTCCACCGGAAGGTTTCCACTGCTCGACGGGGCGGCAGCGCATATGGATGCTTCTGAAGAAGCGTTGCGCCGACGCTCTCGAATGACGCAATGGTCTCCGATTCTTCATGGTCTCGTCTAGATTCTTCCGGAGGACGTGAAGAAGTAGCGGCTCTCTACCTCGCCCTCTTCAAACTCTTCCCTCGTAGGGAACCATTGAATTTTCCGACAGTACTGTAGTGTTTTGCGACAGCCGAGTCGGAAATCCGTTCCGAGTTAGAACATCGTTGTTGGAAGCGCGGGCAATGCTGCATCATTCTACTCATCTGACCCACAAAATAAATAACTCTCCATCTCATTCTGTTTCTTTCGAATCAGCATGCGCTGAACCATACCCTAAAAACCATCACTCCAATAGAACCTCGCGAAAAAGGCACAGCTCGGGGTTTCAAATTCGATTTTTCCACGTCTGTCCCTAAGAATCAATCCGTTGAACGGGTATTTTTTGCTTCCAACATCATGTCACTCGAGACACACCCGACATACCTTTCTGTGAGGGCCCGGCCTCGAATCGATCGCTAATGACGAAGAAAAACACTTATTTATGAGAATTCGCGGCAATGATGAGGGGGGTCGGAAATCGGTCCCGTGTGCCTCCCTCAACTATCGCTCTGTAACTGACCTTGGACGGAACCTTCCCACATAAATTTCCCGTCTCTCAAACCCGACTCGAACTAAATCGATCAAGTACAGACTGAGTTCTGAAGCGTTTTCTGGCGACAATTTTCACCACAAAATCGTTACATGGATGACGAAGTACAATCATTCTGCCCCCTTAATGCCGGGAAAGACGTTTTCCCGTCAAAAAACGAGAACAGCGGGTGCAGTTCTTCCCGATGAGTTGGGAGTTTCCGGGGAAACGCTCCGATGCGATATCTCTTTTGGTCAGAGGATGGAATAGGTGGAAATCTCGCGGATCTCAATGGATTTTCCGGTCTGAATGTACAGCGCGCCGTCCAGCTGGCAAATTGCCAGAACGATGGAAGGAATCATGCTCAACCATCCCTCAAGCAGCCGATTCACCCCGGAGGAATCCCGTGTCGCCGGTTGCGTGGTGAATTCGCAACTATTGCAGGTTCTATTCGATCTCTTCATAGAACGTGATGCATGGACCGTCTGCCCGTCAAAGCCCGTTCAGCCGACGTGGGACGGTCAATCAACGCTCAGCCGCAAATATTCATCGTCGGAAAAGCAGCGGCTTGGGAATGCTGCACGTCTGCTGCGCCATCGTCAATGGAGAACAAATGTGGGCGCAAAGCGGTGACTTGAGGGTGCTGCTTCTGGGAAAAACGGTGGCTGCAACCGCTCGATATACTAACCGCTGTTTTTTGCAATCCGAAAAACTCGACTCCTCATTAGGGTGTTGGGGCAGGTGAAGCTAAATCTGGGCTCCTTTGTGGTGCATGTGCCGGATTCTATCTTCATTCATTCAGACGCATGGAGAGACATAGAACGTAGACGGTCTTCTACGACACGACAAACAAATCAATTTCATCTGTTTTGTCACTGTCTCCCCGAACGGCCCAGAAATGGGTTTGAGATTCGAACCATCCTCACATCTGGCTGGTTCAACTGAACGTCGACTATGAATTAGGGAAACCGAGACCCGTTGTTCAGATGATCCAAGACGTTTGATAATCTTGAGGTCTTCAAATCCTCCATGGGGTTTGCACACTGGGTGTCCCTCAGGAGTTCGAGAGTGGCAACAAAGAGAAAGTGGCTTTTTAGAAAGTGGCTGAACGTACCTCCGACAAATTGCTTCAAGGGCGTCGCTATTAGATTTCATACACGGCGCTTCCCAGCAGCGCTGAAGGAGGTAACCTAGCTAACACGTCGATGCCGCGTGACGGTTCGTGATAGACCTTTGTGCCTTCTCTCAGTGAACGAGAGATTCTGCAGTCATCTGCGAGGAACTTTTCAGAGTCAACTATAACCAAGTCTCTAGGACGCTCAAGGCGAGAAATTAGGCATGGAAAATGAGGCTTCTGTTGCAACAACCAGTCGGATTCGTCGGGATCGCTTCTACGAGAGCAAGCAAAACATAAACTGTGAGAGAATCGACTCATCCGGGCGAATCCACAGGCTCCCAGAAGCGAGGGAGTTTGCATTAGAACAACGCTGAGGACTTGTATATGCTAAATACTGCCCTATTGCATGCATAAAAGGCTCGTACGCATGAGGGCTGAATGGGGAGGGGAGCGAACGCGAAAATGCATCTCATAAAGTCACACAAAGACGATCAGGCCTCGAGATTCGTTGGAATGTGTCCCAAGCGAAGTTTTGTTGATCTGCAGTCGTTGTATTTACGGCGGTGGGCGGAAAGCCCGTTTTTCGTAGTATTCCACCCGTCGCTGTCGTCCAATATTGGATGCGACCAAAAGAAGTGACAAACAAAGAAAGAAGATCAACGAATGAACGGAGGGACGGAAGAAGAAGCTGAGGCCGCGAAATCATTTGGACGATCGATTGGACGAATAGTTTCGGAAGACACAATATGTTACTCCGCACCGTCGACTTTCTCGAATGGGGCCCGAGTAAACGGCGATTTCGTGGGGCCATTCCCGCCCCGAGCGGAACTCACCTTTATTGAAACTCGCTATGGCGGTGCAGGCGCACGGGCTTGGCAACGGCGCGGAGAGCATTTGTTGAAACCCGAGTCCGTTTTCTGTGAGCCTCGGTTGGATCTAGGGAACACAAGATTGAATGCTGGCGAGTGAAACGTGGTCGCGAGGCGCTGCGCTGCCCTCCTGCACACTTCCCCAAGAATCTTTCGCAGCGCAAACAGAGTTTCCGTCGGAAGATCCAAGATTTCACTCGCTCGAGTGCGTCGGAATAAACCGCCGCGCTTTCTCTTCCACAAATAGCGGCTCGAGGGCGATTGCAGTTCCGGGGATTCCCGAATCGGACTCGGTTGAACGGATTGCCCGTCACCTTTAGTCGTGCGTTGCCTTTCGGTGAACCAGGCTCCTGACCCAGAGTACAGTCTTGCGATCGATTGAGCTCGATTACGCTTGCTAACCAAGAGGCTAACCCGATTACTGAATCAAGAATGGTGTCCGGAGCTGAAAGAAGACGGAGGTTCGGAAGTGGGCAATCGAGGCCGTTTTTCCGTTTCACCGAAATATCGCCGCTTTTCCCGCTGAGCTGCCGAGCGCCGATCGTCCAAATTCGGCCAGAGATGTCTAGATTGTCTGGAGCAGAGGGTTTCCTGGAGGCTGTATGCGTGTCAGATTTCAACAATATTTATTGAAGTATTGGAGCACACGAGGCCCTTCCTTGTGGTCAGCCTGTTCGCTTCGCTTTAGAATGGAATTTATTTACGAGCGCCGGGTTCCCGGAAATCCAATTGCCGGGCTCGGCAGCAATTATGCCCTGGCCCGAGAATTCAAATAGTACGGAACGGGATACCAGCCCGGCCTAGATAGTAATTTTCCAGAGCAGCCGGGACAACCCGGAAATGGAAATCACTCTCGAACACTTGACTTATTCTCTTTAATCAGCGCCAGTAATGGGAGTCAGTCAGGAAAGGCACGGAGACCCACCAACGTATACATATATCGACTTGTATTCTTAGATCAAAGATGATGCTCCTCATCATTTAACCCCTCCGGCCCGGCCCACCTTCGAGTTGATCAACGCTCCTCAGACCTCCTAGGGATGTACTCTCCAATGTTGTTTGAAAGTTGGAGCCAGCAGGAAACAGACCAATTTCCCAATATTTGAATCTCGACACTAGTCAGTCCAGCAGGCCCGGATCCGGAATACCGCGGGTCGCAGTCGATCCGATGCGCGAATGAATGCCGGAAAATGGAGTTCGGAGTGACGTGGTAGTTTATCAAGTTAGTCCTGGAGCATGCTCGTGTCAGTCCATCATACCGTGACACATCAAGTATGGGAAGAGATGCAGAGATATCCGCAAACTCCGCGCTGTGACTTGTTCCAATCACTCCGTCGAAAGAAATCGACTTCACTGTTTCAGTTCCGATGGAAAGAAGGAACGAGCGATTTGATGTAGAGTTTGGAACAGCCATCGATGTTTAGATCCCTGAAGCAATGTCCAGTTTCGAGATCCTGTACACCATTACGCAATTCTTTCAGCAAATTCCTCTCCCAGACCCTTCGCCCTGTTTGAGCTTATACTGTTCCTCAACTGTACCTGTTGATATAGCTCGTGCGTGCGATTCGAACAAGCGCACGGCCCTCGGAGGAAAGCTTACTCCATTAGGTCAGTGGTTCTCAAACTGGGGTACTCGGACCCCCAGGGGTACGCGAGAGAATTTTCGATTGCCTTGGCCAAGTACCGTAGTCCTGCATATTGCGTCTCGGGTCTCGAGATGACAGCAGATTTTCGATCGGTGACAACGCACATTGGAGATTTCTGGCGTTCCTGTGAGCACAGATGTGAACAAAGTTGGGAAAACCATCTCCTCCACGCGCATAGCTCAAAGTGGGTGATTTGGGGGTACGCCGAAGGCCAGGATAAGGCCGGAGGGGTAAGCGGGACTACGCGGGAATATTTTGGGAACCACTGCACCAGGTTATTGAGCAGACGAAGCAGAGGAAGGAGTACTCGATCGAAGAGCGCGTCCAACACATGACGTGTGAAGTTTTTCTGCGAACGCATCCGATACTGATCTCTATAGTTTCGCAGGGGAATTCAACGCCTATCGTGGATTTTCCATCTCACACGAGGGGGGGGGGGCAGAAAATATCCGATGTTGTGGACTTTCTCGCATAGTCGGATCCGATGTTAAGCCAGCACTGAGATCTAGAATCGCATGACATAGAGGGGTCTCGACGGATCGGCTGGAGGTTCTGGCCGCCTCAACTGATAACACTGGGATCCGAACTTTCAGTTTTTCTCAGTTCACCCATAATGTCAAGAAAAAAACGATTCCGAATCGATCTCGATCAGCCGTCTCCTCCGAGTCGAAAATTTTCGGAATCGAGCCCTTCGATCCAAGATCGGATGAATTATAAGCATTGAAATCGAATGAATGGCAAGTCTTCTGCGCTGATTTTCTTTTGTCCCTCTCAGAGACAAAAGCCGTTGCTCTTTCAGCTGAACTTTCCATACTCGATTCGCTGAATTCGAGGTAGCTGCCCAAAGTTTCGTTCATTCAATTTTTTGTTATTGTTGTTCCTGCCGTCGCTGTCTCCGGGAGCGTCGATGCGTCACGGAGTACTTTTTGTCCGAAGTACCATATGCTTGAATTTCCTGCACGGGTTCATAGAGATCAAAAATCATAAAATGAACGCGCGAAGTTTTTGTAGCGTGAGAGGCAGGCTGTCAAGACCCAATCCGCTTCTAACGCTCTGAGCTAGAAACATCGTCAGTGTGATTATGGAAATCCAGACGAACAATGCAGACCGCACGCGACTGCTGTTCTATTCCAAAATGGGAAGTAACGTTTTGCTTCATTGAAAACGTTGCGTCTTGTCGCCCGCATACATCGTTATGCCCTCGCACGAGCGACTGCATTCCACACGAATTCCATTGAAAACGAGCCCCCTTGTGTCTATTGTGTACTTTTATTTCATTGCTATTTCCTATATTCTTTTTTATGAGAGCTTGACGTGTCATTCGCAGCCCCAGTGAATAAACCAACCTCAATTCAATTCAATTCTACTTGGATCCTGTTGTGTCCGGTCACTGAAACCTTTGGGGTGAATCTGAGGACTCAAGTTACCGGGGAACGATTCCGCCTACACAGGCCCGCGAACAAACGAACGGAAGCCGCACGACTGTGCTGCTTTTGGTTTGAATTCTCCCTCGAGGTATCTCCACGTCTTTACGACGTCCGCGGGGACTCTTTCCGATTACGGCACTGGAGATGACATTTGTTCCATGAAAAAGGAACACGAAAAATTCGAAGTTGCAGCGAATAGCACGAGAAACCATGGCAGAAACCCGAATGAATCCAGGATCCCATTATTCCTAGTTATTCATCTTCTCCAGCAATGACGGTGAAAGATTCCGGAATTATATTTTCTAGAAGATCTTTCCCCTGACCGAAGCAGCTGTCACGAACAGGAACTGCCATTCTCTCTGGCATCGATTCTTTTCGGTCTCAGAATAAGGCTAATCATATTCCTTTGTGAAGACCCTTCTTATAGAGCATCCAACGGAGAGCCACGTGTGTTTCTATTCTTGACCGGAGTTTCGCTACGATTCGGGACTTCGACGTGAAGGACTTGGAATCGGGAACGGCACAGAAATATCTCATGGGGAAAGTCTCGAGGATTCTGGTGCTCGAAACATTGTGATTCTCTCACCCGGACGGTGCCAGTGGGTGGGAACGACGCGACGTCCGCCAGCTCCGCAGGACACGAAAAATCCTTGTAAGAGCGATCGTCGGTATGTCGGCTCCCAAAAACGCCCCATAGTTGATTCATCGACCGTATATATTTCCACCTCCAGCTGGCGGTCGTGTTCTCGATGATTCTGTTGCTTTCCTTCGAGTCCGTACCCTCGTTGTTTTCGTCCGCTTTGTCGATTCTGTGCTCCGTCAGCCTACTTCCGGAGCGTCTGGCTTCGAATCCTCGATACTGTATCAAGCTTCGACGAAAATTGCGATCAACAACGAATGAGAAAGCTTCTCGCAGCCCGCTCGCCTCAATCCCGGTGTGTTCAGGCTGTCGCGAAGATATCCGCAGCCGCCTCTACACTCCGCTGTAGGCAGGCAGGGGAGTCGGAATCTTACTTACTCGGTTGCCCTCCGCCGGTGCAGCCGTCGCCGCAGCCGCCATGGTCCTTTCGCTTCGTACACTTCCATCCCAACAGAGCAGTAGGCAGTGAACGGTAGTTTCACAGGATCCTTATGAAGCAGACATGAGGGTTTTTTTCATCGTTGTGATATTGGTAATATCCTCGATCGCTGCGTTAGAAGGTGAGTACTGGTGTCTTCACGCGCACTATAGAGCTTTGTCAGCACACAACTCGCTGCGTACACGGCGAATTTGCTGCCAGTGATGCGCAGCCGATCCGCTGTTCGTTATCGCTGAGGCCCATATGGCAAAATCAAGAAACTCGCCCTCGCGAAACGATTTCCTCGCCTTACGGAACTCTACGTACGATCCGGAAAACCGCGGCATTCGCAATCCTCGACCGATCTGTCAGTCGCTGGCAGCTTCTCGAACCGGCATGAGGTCGCGAAACTCCTGAGCAAATCCGATCAGGAGCTTGCGCGTAGCGCTATTCACATCTTGAAATCGGGAGATTCCGAGGAACAGGAATTATCCGGGCTTTCTGATATGTTTCTCGAAGTCGAATACCGAAACGAGTGGGGATTCGAGCCTAATATGCTGTCTGATTGTGAGCTGAACCTAACCAGGGCTCGTTTCCACGACTTCGACAGATGAATCGCTGCGCTTGAAAAGACTGAATCCTTATGGGCTTCTCCCGAGTCGGAGTTACAACATCCAGTCGATACTGGACTCGTTCGAGATAGAGCCAAACACAATCATCCGGACCGCGGACTCGATCAACGCCGGAGCCCGATATCTGAACGAGAGTCAGAAACGAAGCAGCGCCGAGTGCTCTCTATTTTGTTACGATTTCTCGGACTGCAACGCCGCCGTTTTTGAGGAAAAGGTACGTCTTCCATCGCTTTTGAAGTCATAATCCGTTCTCGATAATGCGCTGAATCGATCCGTCGAAGTGCGATCGCCGTTCGCAGACGGCCACATCCGTACAGAACCGACTTCCGTCCCACGAGTGTTCATGATCTCGATCCGTTCACAGAACTCTGGAGCCTGTTACCTGTTTGATTGCGGTTCCGATGGACGACTCTGTCGATTCACATCTCACTCGGCGTACACCGTGTCGCGACTAACCACGCGTTCCCGACACGAAAACGAACTCGTTTCGCTAAAACACGCTGGACATGGCCACGATGGCGAATCATCGAAGTCCATACAGACGACCCCACCGTCAACCACGACGACAAGTTCCACGACAACCACCTCCACAACGAGCACCACCACAAGTACGACCACGACAACGAGGAAACCAGGTTTGTGATTCCATCTGCGAAACTACGATGAGAGAAACCTCATGAAGAGGTTAAGGTAGAGTCATTAGTGAGCATCTCGCTATCAGCTGTTGCAGCTCCGATGCAGCCTGCGACCTTTGATGATTGGGAAGCCCATTCGACAAAAAACTTGCTATGATCCTGTGCTCCCCTATTGGGAACTTCGACTGCGCGAGGCGAGCTCTATCCGCCGCGGCTGTGCTGCCATGAATATTCAACTGATACTTCATCCTTTCATGTCTCCTCTGATCAATTTTCGTGTCTCGTTTGACCTCTACCCTGGCTCAAGGCACCACCCCGATAACACAGGAAAGAGTAATGATTTTGATGCTTGAGATACTCGGAGTTTTCGGACTCGGAAAGATATCGTTGAAACATGGAAGCCGTTCCAACGGAATCCATCACCACGGGTCTACTCCGCTCCCAGAGAAGAACCTTACCGAATCAACGATTGATCCTCCGCTCAGCGCGTGCTGTCGCAGTTCTTTCCCGGCAGTTTCGTCTCGTCGTAAAGGTCGAGTGGATGACTCAGGTGTTGTGCACCGAAGGGTGACTGGCTCCCTGAAAGAACGGGAAACTGAGGGGAAGTACCGCCAGACACCTGACGGTGGTGTCTATGACGACCTTCACCAACTTGACTCCGTGATAGCTGTGAAGGATCTCGAGCGGGGAGCTATGCGAGCATTTCCGTGGCGCATCAGAGATTCCCATGCCACGGTCTCAATTGGAATATAGGCGCAACTGTGTACAGCTGTCCACGTTTCCGAAATTACCCACCCTCCGTGTATAAGTTCAAGCTTGGCCTCGTAATCTAATCAGGGAGGTACGCGACCTAAACCTAGAATTTCTCGACCAAACTTGGGGAGTCATCCGTATGTCTCGCATACTGGACACATTCCCAGAATCGGCTGGATACGAGCTGAAAATTCCGTCATTTGGTGTCATTTCGGCCTTTCCGGCGAGAAAATGTCCCGAATCGTCGTTTTTAGCCAAACTTAAATCGCAGTTTCTCACGTATTTACCTCGATCTTTATGAATCTTCTGGTATAAGTTCACCTAATCGGGGACTCTCCACGAGTTTGGTCGAGAACTCCAGGTTGAAGCTGTGCCTTTCTTGTAGGTGCAGCATTTCGATGCGAATTTACTTTCAGTCAGTGACTTGAGACAGCTGCGCTGTTGTGCTGCGAAAATGTTGTCCGGATGGCTATCTCCCATGCCCATCATTCTCATCGTTGCTTTCTCGAATTCCAGAAGTTCACTGTGGGGAGCATCAGTTCAAGTGCGCGAACAGTTCCGAATGCATTGCGATCTATGACGTCTGCAACGGGATTCCTCAATGCGCAGACGGTAGCGATGAGGCCGATACCCTCGATTGTCACGCACGGGATGGCAAACAATCGGCTAAACAGGTGGATCTCGGCGATCAATTGGTTTACGACATAATCCGACCGGTCCTACAGGTACTTCCCGCTTATCTTCAGACGCGCAACAGAATATTCCCGTGACGAATTTTCGCTGCAAGTTCGAATGCTAGCATAGAGTTTCGAGGGACGGTTTGCGAAAACAGTTCCAACCTAGATTACGGGGGATCAAGGGCTTTTCTGATGTTTCGGTATCTCGGAAACAGGAGAAACTCCAGGAGAAAGAAGACACCGTATACCGTCGACCAGGGGTCTACGAGGAGACACGGGCACGGGAATACGCTCCTTACAAGAACGACTTTTACCGTAACCAACAACTTCCGAACGATTACGTAGACTCTTATGGTCTGGGGAGACGCTACCAACAACAGTCACCCGGGCTCTATCCTCAATCCCAGCAAAACGAGTACCAACCCAGGTTAGAACTCAGAGTTGAGCAGGCACAACCCTGCGATTCTTGTAGGGAATGAAACATCTAGAGCATGAACGTCGTCACGAACGTCACATAAATCCTCGAATATTTTTGGGATGTTGGCTGAATCCACTATTAACTTTTGTCAGGTATGAGGAAACCCAGCCATACGGGACCGGCTACTATCCGAACTCGAACAATGTGCCGCGGAACAACTTCGATGCGAGTCAGGACTTCCAAAGCAACTACGTCCCCGTATACAGTCGAGAGCCGAATGTCAGGAACCTCTTGGACCGTCGACAGGACGCTGTGTCGCAGGACAAGATTACTTTCGGCAAGCCGAGGTACTCCCCCAGTGGTCACGTCTACTCTCAAAGTATGGAGTCGGAGAAACAACTACAACTCGCCAAATCAAGGTGAGCAGCCAGCTTAGGAACTTTATCCAGTGATTCCTCGAGTCACATGGCGCATATGCGAGCATAATCATTGTGTTATGTCTGACTTTTGCTTTGAATTCCTCAACTTTTATTCGGCTCCAGCTAACGTGGCACCTATTCTTATCGATCCACGAACTCACACTCTATCTCTTCAATTCAGGGACTCCCTGGTTCCGATGCCGGCCGAGACGTCCAAACTGGATTCACCTCAGAACATCGGGAGTTACGAACCGAAACCGAGACGACGTCCAGGCAACTTCATGGACGAACAACCCCCTCCACCGCCGTCGCAACAACAGCTGCCCCAGCAGCCTCAGTCGTCGCAACAAGCGGCGGCGGCTAAAGTTAGTTCGACGTCGAGCCCAGTTCAGGCGAGCGTAGCAGGATCCACGAAGAAACCTGAACCGAGCCCACCCGAGAAACAAATCGCGAACATGCACATCTCAGTCACCCAGGTCGAAACTAAGGGTGTGTCTCCGAGTACCTCTGGCGCTGTAGTTGGCTTAGCCCTGGGTATCTCGATGAGCGCTCTTTTCATCCTCGTGATCGGCTGCAGACTCAACATGCGACGCAAACTCCTCCGATGGCGAGGCGGAAGCAAAAAAGGCCTCAGCCTCCTGGCCCCCGAAGACGATGAAGATTATCTTGTCAACGGAATGTATTTGTAAACGTTTGGTAGTTGTTTCGTCCAATGTTGATCTTTTTATGTACAGATACGTTGCCCAACAGCTGCAATAAGCGAAGCAGCTGTAGAGTCAGCAGCGACAGCAACTGTAGAATCTCTGCGACCGAGAACTACCCTATTGGAATCCTCCGTGGCCCCTGAATACTTTGTTATACTGAACAGCCCGCGGACATTCCCTTTGTTTGTTGATTCCTCAGTTATTGAACTTCGGCTTCACTTGAATAACGTTCCTTCCTTGTCCGTGTGATGAACCTAGGTTCCGGCGATTTTTGAGTTGTTTCAAAGAAGTGCCGAGATGTACCATACTGCTCGTTCACAGTGGGGTTTACCGATTGTTTTTAGCAGAACCAGGCGAAAAGCGGCGGACAGTGCATCCGCCAGGGCAGACACTGTTCTGCAATTCCGGACACCTATGAGCTTTCTTGTGACAAACAAACCACGGTTCAATCCAATACAAATATGCGGCATGAAACAATAATATTGATCGAGGCAAGGAGCTTTCCAACCGTTTAGCCACACAGTAACTGGCTAGCTAAGCGGCTGATTTTTTGTAAATAAACACGGAGGAGTGGATCGAATCCAGCTTATGTGAACTTCTTCGTTGCCTCATAGGCGATGAACACCTATCGGAGGATGTGACCGCAGTTCGGAAGATCCATGACGGAGATGTGTCGACAGCGATTGGGCGATGATGTAGCAATCCTGGGCCACGCTTGGTTCCTGAGGTCGGAATCGATTGCGTAGAGTGTGCACTACAGTTGGTAAAGCATAGATATTTGGTGGGAAGCAACGAGACCAATTTAAGTTATCGACAAACTTCACTGTGTCTCATCTCAACTAGTCCTTCATTGGAGGATCGTGAACGGCAACCTTCAGTGTTGCCTCGGAGACGCTTCCAGTGCTACAGGATCAAGTTCCTGCACTGTCGTCGTCTTGCGAACTTTTCGACCCAAACTCGAAGTGACCAGAGGAACCGTGATTGAATCCATCCATCCGAACTCACCGATCATTCATCGTGGCGTACTCCAAGACAGTTTTCCGGAGCTTCTCGCCCGAAGCTGACCATCACGCCTGGAAACGGAACGATCAGTGATGAGGACAGCACTGCTGTCGCGACGAGGGAAGCTCCTGAACTCATATAACAGCCTCTGTAAATTCCCTGTTTTCTTTTGAGGCTTCTGTTGTTGCGGCGAAGCGCCGAGTGAGTAAAGGGCTCATCGAAACGAGCCAAATCATTATAGAGGAAAGAGAGAAGACTTTGCTGCGTATCTTTACAACGTAACAACGAACGCTTTCTATAGACTCAGTGAGAGGGTGCCCCTACTCATTCGACTACGCAGTCTCTCCTACGATGCCTTCGTTGGCGCAGGTATGTATTTTACATGGTAGACTTCTCGTTTCCCTGTCCGTCGGCGGAACCAATTACCGTCGTACGGTGTCTCCCGGCCTGAGCTCCCGCGGCTACATTGAGCCCTCGCTTTTTTGTCTGCCGCAATCACGCGGATGATGATGATGATGCTGCTGCTGTTGTTGTTGATATCGTTGTTGATGATCGGGATCGTATCGCCACTGTTGTTGCCATTGACGTGGCTACAATAGTTTCAAGCGATGTAAACTCGGAACTCTGTCGGCGTTCTCTCCCTCGACGGCTACCCTCGCCGAAACTCACACGTGGTCTCTCCCCATTGAGTACCACTGCCTAAGCTGCTATGTTGGCAACATTCGCGCCGCTTGTGCTCAGTTCCAAACTCCGCGCGAAACTTCAGAACTCACTCTTCAAACATTTGTGCCTCCTGGAAACCGCGCTGTACGCCTGCAGAGTTCAAGGTGGTCGTTCACTGTGTCCGTCGCGCTCGGTCGCGTCCGATCGGGAGTTCCACAAAGCTCTCTCAGAAACAGCTGACGTTCCGTTGAGAGCCAATGTGCACTCAACGGGCACAGTTGTCGTTCCACAGTAAAACTGTGGCTCTTACGAGCCGAAAGTGTGAAGTGACTTCATATCGGAGCAGTGTACCGTCGAATACGGCGTGTACACCGATTGGATTAAAGAACGACTGG
Source organism: Neoseiulus californicus (assembly GCA_028455905.1). Taxonomy (NCBI): domain Eukaryota; kingdom Metazoa; phylum Arthropoda; class Arachnida; order Mesostigmata; family Phytoseiidae; genus Neoseiulus; species Neoseiulus californicus. The sequence goes on along the minus strand of JAMQGS010000004.1, from coordinate 8,290,029 downwards.
CACGTGAGTGTTCGCAGAGTGTTGGAAGTAAAGGGAACGAAGTTCCTCGCGTTCCATGTAGCAGCACTAACAAATTCCTTGAACTTGATTTACTATGGATCGTTGCCGGGCAACAACTTGTTGGCTTCGCCCAAAACCATCCGTGAAATTCGAAGCCCCCGTGAAGCTCTAAGAGGTTGTTCTGCTGCTAGTAATAGAACCGCTTCGTTAATCTGAAGCTTGGCTAAAACGCCCGGTAGCTTCCGACTTGGGGGTGAATTTCTTTTCGCGTTTTTGTGCGCACAGAGTACTGTGGAGCACTTTCCGGGTAGTTGGCTTGAAATACTTCCCAACGGTGCTGCGGAGAAACTCCTGCTCCGAAAACAAACTCATCAGCTAAAACTTCATATTTGTTGATATCTCAATTTCAAATTCAGGGTCAGGTACGGTGATTTACGCGAGACCGACACTCTGTACGTGTGGTCTGCGGTCCTTTGGGATAGGATTCGCTTTTGTCAAAATCAGAAAAAAGAAGACAGTCCTATGGCAGGAAGTCATGTATATTCAAGAACACATTGCTTCATTCTTTCCGACCAATTCGTTTGAAGTGCCGAATGAATTATTCGTTGGTTAAGAAGTTTCCGGAGATTTTTGATCGTTATTCCGCTGGACCAAGTGACCGAAAGATGGATGGATGGAACGAAGGATTGCACTTTCGATTCAAAAGGCAGTGCATATTATTAGATAACGTTCGATACACGGGACAACTACATATCATCCTGCTTTGAATGCGAGGCACATTCAGCGTGGATAGAGTTTCTGCCGTCTCATCCTCACAATGATTTGTTCAGACGACTGCTTGCTATGAATCCGTCGGGTTCGATGAGGGGAGGCTGCGCGAATTACGACATCGAGTGTCTCAAGAACGCCTGTTTGCTATTCAATTGGTCGAATACTGAATTGGACAGCAGAACCGGGTCCACGTTAACTCCGTAACGGAACCGAAGTATTGCAGGAACTCTTTCGAGGTTCCATGTTCGGTATAAAATCGAATCTCGGTGTTTTGCCTCATTTATAATCGCAGTAGCTACTGTGCGCTCGCCATGATCGGAAGGTGAAACTGATGCCGCCTCGCCTCGTTCTCCAGATTCTAAGACTGCACAGTTTCTTCCATTTTGTCCCGGGTCGGCCGAGTTCATTCCTCCAAGCTGACTCGCCCGCGGTCTTAATCTAACGACTGCTGGACCAGAGCTTTTCTCTAAACCAACTCACAGGGAAGCCTGTGTCTACTACGTGAGTCGGGTTTACTGTAGTCGTGTCGCACAGTGGGGCCCAGTCAGAGCACAACGGAACGAGCCTACACCCGATCTGTTTGTGTCTCAACATTCCTGACCCACTGGCGCCGCACTCACAACCGTCGTTGATTCGCCAACAAAATTCTGAAAAGTTTCTCCCAATTCCCGAATCGAATTTGCCACCATCAGTTATTCTGAGCGACGTATGTTGAAGCATCGAAATGATGAATCATCGTCACCCGCAACAACATCGTAGCCTTCAGAATGAACGGGCATAGAACTCGGACGGTGACCACGTCGACGCCGAGGGACCTCGCGAGGTCCCTCCATGCTCACTAAAAACTCCTCGGGGACGGTCATGATTTTTCATTGTCCCTAGGACGGTAGTCACAGCAGCATAGAATGCAGTCAGGTCTTCTGGTAGATCATCATCGTTTCGTTCAGTCGTGAATGTGCTGCATCCATTGTAAACACACAGCTCTAAAGTAAATTCAAAATCGCTTCTCACAACAGTCAGGAAGCTCCCGAATGAGTGCTCAGCGTTCCGATACGCGAAATGCAACAATTATTTTTAGACCGAGGAACAACAGTCTTACGCTCGCCTGCTTCGTTAGGCGAGCTCGAAGCAAACGAGAATCCGGGTCAAGGCCTCTCGGCCATGAGAAATTACGCAAATGCATTTCATCCTCTCGGTCTCGTGAGCCGCCGGTCGCGTGAACATACACACATACACACACACACGTACAGACGACTGCGAACGGAAAACGGATTGGTGGAACTCGGCCAGTTTGTGACTCTCATCTCGCTGCAAACGAGATGAGCAGCCGTCCCAGAGCTCATCTCGCTGCATTATAAAAGGAACTCGTTATCGCTTTCAACATAGACGGAACAGACAGAAACTGATGAGACGCCACAGGGACCTGGGCCTATAGCCCGCTTTTCGGCTATGACCACAAACTCGCCTGCCTGGCCCCTGGATTTCCGTTTCTCGGAACTCGCAGAGGTCCGGCTTGAAAACAAAACTGAATCTGAGACTGGGGAAGCTATGGAAGATGGCCTAGAACAGATTCTGGTGGAAAAATTCTTCAGCCTCGCGCGTGCGAACCTCGTCTCGTTGACATCGTCGTCAGTTGCTGCTGTTGTTGTTGTTATCGTTGTCACTGTTGTCGGGTCCTGCAGCGGCATAGCATTCCCGAGAGCCAAGGTCGCTTTTGCAATTCAAAGTTGACAGCCAGCTGCATAACTAAAGAAAAAAAAAATACTAAATGACTCACAAACTCTGTCATACAGCGGATTGGAATTCTCAGTGACCTCCAAGAGCTCGGCCAGTTTAGTGGGCTATGAGTTGACCAGGCAGGCGGCGAGTTAGACGAGCTTCAGTACGAAAAAAAAAAGAAAACATCCTCCGTGGATGCGAGGGTCGGATTTGGGCTTACGGCGTCCCAGACAGCGATTCCACGGAGTTTTTCGGAGTTTCCCAAAATGCCAGTGTCGACTTCCCAGCATGACCTCGGGAGCTGATCTTCCATACGCGAAAAGAGACGGAGAATACAGAAATCCTACGCAGAATTCCTAAAGAACCTATCCTATAAGAACAAACGGATTAGGAGGAAATCCTCCTATCCCGAACTGTAGTCTGCGACACTTCATATGCTGCGTGTTCCTTCTCTGTCGATGACCAGCGCGTGAAGTTAGTGAATTCCGAGGTTCATCGAGGGTGAAACATTGTTTGCGGAAGGTGAAGAGTTTTTTAAAGGTTAGCTACGGAATTTGGGTGAAGCTGCTGAAACTCTGGCTCGAGTTATGGAAACCTAGTTCTCTTTTCCTATCGTTTCCTGCCCGGTTGGCTACTCTGGGTGGGTGGACGGTCGAGCTCAACAACGAGCGAGTGCGAAGCAGCTCGAGAAGATGTCCTTGTGCTTGACAGCAGCGTAGAAGGAAGAAAACACCCAAACCAGAGCAAAGCGAGCTGCTCATTGAATGACATTCAGCCGAAGCCTCTGAGAACAGCGATAGGAAACTAATGTCAATCACTATTGAACGTAGGTCGTTGGCAGCCCGTTGGTCCGTCTGTTCGTCTGTCCATCAATTAATCAATCGCTCAATCCATCTAGCCGTCAACTCATTCGTCCGCTCCGCTGTTGCGACTCATGTCGCAGACACCACCGCCACCACGTACCCTCGTCGTCAAGGTTTAATTAGACTCATTCTGTCGATTGTCGAAAAACCTGTGCGCCGAGCTTATCGCTCGTAACATTGCGACATTGAACGTCATTCGATTGTAGCAATTGACGTTTCCAGTCACTCCACCAACCTTGCTGCCATCGAATAACTCGTCGGGCGAATATGCGTTTGGGAGAAAACGACATCAAGGCCCTGAAAGCTCGTATTGGGAATTTCACGGGCATCATAACTCGCAGGGTAGAGTTTGATGATGTGAGACTGCAGGCGGCACAGTATCCCGTTCGGCCTCGATACTCGAAGGTGTGGCCTCAAACGACGTGGAAAGAGCTCGTTGGCATTTTCCGCAATAACTCTCTTGACCACGATAAGTTCGCTTCAACTCGAAACGACCACAAATCACCGTAGGCACGCTAAACGGGAAGAAAGGATGGGGTCGCGTCGAGAAGACTCACGGATCAGCCTGAAATTTATGTTGCTTCCGAATCCTACGACCATGCACCTTCCTTCGATTCTTCGCAAGAGCTTCATTCGCTCAAAACTTTACTTCTCGACGATTTACGGTCGGGGTTCGAGCCCTCGATACGAGATCAGCAGAGTTGGTTGGAAGTTTCCTCTTCCGGGTTCCGACGACGATCATCCCGTGAAGCTCGCGTCCCAACCCACTCGAAAATTGCGCCGTGTTCTGCACGGGAATTGCGCTGCGCGAATTGCAGGCCTTATGATGTAAACCCAAGTAGCTGTAGAATTACTGACACGCTGTTATCGTCAACAAGCTCACTATCGCTCGTTGTCGTGATCTGGACAAAGAGATCAGCGACGTGGCGTGTAAATTTCTTCGTGTTATCTCATCACTGACTATTTTGTGACTCTACTTGCGCGAGTGTGAATGAAATCCACACTTTTTCCCATGATTTGAAAGCTCCAGCGTGGGCGGGATGCAGTCGATCCGTCTGCGAGAAAACCTTTTATAATTTGTGTACTTCGCGAAGTCATCTCGCGCTTGTTGTTGACCATCCGACACTCGTATGAGTGTGTCTGACCTTCGCGTGTTTATTTGTTTGATCAACATCCCGTTCCCTTTCCGTGGGTTTCGGATTTCGAGACCTTCATCAGAGAGAAGCAACTCGCGTCGGTTTCTCGCAGAGATATTCCCGCGAAACGACTCTTCTTCAAGATCGGAAAGGTCCTCAGCGTTGTTTGACTGTCTGTTGGCGGGGCGCTTTCCTCGATGCATTCGACAAGCCATCTTTCGCCACAACAACGCTTCGCCCTTGTCTCTCTCAACACCTTCCCGCTCTGTTTATTATTCAAGGCGTTTAAGTGATGTTTCCGATCATTGCACAGACACATCTTTGGGTTTCGAATGAGATGAGGGCCTGAACGTTTGTCGCGATTATAACTCGAATCATTCGTTGACATGTTGCCAGAGATGAAAATCGTTTGATTGGGTTGACCGTGTATTTTATAATCGTCCACCTCATTGTCTAGCTCAAGGCATCAGTCTAAGAGCGTGGATAGGGGCGTTCACCTTCTTCTCGAGCTCGGTTGCTCGTTGCACGATAGGATTAGCAGCTGGCGCGTACTTTGGATGGAAATCTTCTCAAACGGTAGGGCCGGGAAGGCCACACCTGATGTGTACTCCACACAAATTCGAACCAGAAAGAGTTAACCCATAAATCTCGCGACAACAAGAACTCTCTTGAGCTGCGTACATTGTTCCTGCGTTTCATACAGCGGGCTGGGAGGCAGTTGCGAGGCAAAAGACCAAACTCGCGACTCACTCGTCCAGTCGCGCCACTCAATCTGATAATGGTTGTTCTGACATTCGTCTCCTCGAACCTGAACTCACGTACGAGGAGCGACGATCCGCAGTATGGGGAATACCTCTTAGTATTCATGGTTCCGAAGGTTTTTGCGCCTTCTTTCCTTTATTCTCGTGGGCGCTTGTGTAGAGGTGTCTCGCTCTCGCGAAGCCGACGAAGCCGCCTCAGAGCTGTCGAATCGGTCCTCGGCACGACGACCTTCGGATCACGCATTTGGTTTTTGCATGCATCGTACCAACAAAACATTCGTCACCTGAAAATGGCAGACCAGAGCGAAATATCGCCGACAACCGAACCATCTGCGAGGTAGCTGCGCTTGAAAAAGAGAGGAAATAACACTAGGACTATTATTAGCGCGCTCGGAGAGGAAAAAAAAACATTCCGCACAGGTTTGGTCGGAGCAAGATTGCCGGCGACCACTTTGGTCGCAACTTCAGATGATGATGATGAGGACGGCGACAATGATGAGAACCTTCAACCGTCAGAGAGAGTTCCTGCGACTCCCTGCGCTTCGAAACGATCTCAGAAGGTCAACCTTTCAAGATTGGGACATTCTGATCAATTTGCCATCGACAGCTGAGGTTTCCTGCTGAGCGGAATGAGACTTCCCGGGCAAGCCAGCGCGGCAGGAAGAGCGAAAATTCCGACACGCGAGGGTCCTGGCCGCGCATAGACAATGCGAGCTCACTACGACTCATTGAATAGTTCGCCAACTCGCGCAGATGCACCCAGGCCGTTGGCCAGCGCCCATTGCGGAGAGCATCGCCACGACCGAGCTGGAGAATCTGTCTCAACAAGTTGAATGGCCCTTCGTATCCGTCGGTGATACACTCCGTAGTCCTCGACGAGCCGAAAACTGGCGCCAATCGCGTGAAATGTCGTGCAGGGCGGCACGGAAACATACATCACGGAAATATGCATGATACACGCACGGATCGGAGACGAAGGTAAACTATCCTTTGTAAGGATCCGCACAAAAGCCCTCGATACTTCCGGCTGAATCGATGTATTCTTGTATGCAGTCTTGTATTAACATTCTGACGAATCGATCGAACCCGGACATTTTACACCCCCGACGACACGCGCAAATCAAGGGAGACGAATCAGAAACTGGGAACTAGCTTGAAGATGCGGAATCACCGCGAGGGAATCTCGCACTCACGAGCTTCCCTTATTCAGTTGGTGTCGGTTGGTCTCAAAGTTCATCGCAGGGAACCTCCAGCAGAGCTTCCTTCGCCGACCTCTGCAATCAAGATTTGCACGAAGGTCATCATCCTCTCGATTCTGTGTGTACAAGCTCTACTGCTTCGTTCCTGACGGGGGCGCTTCGCTTTGTCGAGTCTCGGCATGACTTGGGGTCCCGTCCTGCCGCTCGTTCTGTTCGTCCACCGACGACATTTTCAGAAGTGGATCTTTCAGATTGCGACTCTCCACTATCACGAGACTAGAAGTTGGAAGGACTAACAAGCAATTGAGAATCTCTTCATTTCGCTGAAAACTTGGCGAATGACCGAGGCATGCCGAGGACGCTTGCGAAGCGCCTTGTTTTACCTCTCAGCTCATCGCTCAGGTCTCGCGGCTCCGATTCTGAGCTAGGAAACGGGTTCAAAAGTAGAAAACGAGGCATCTTTCTTTTCGGAAGAATTGCCGACACTTCGAAAGTAGTTGTGTCATGCTGTCTCAGGAGTCCTGCTACCTCTTCTGCTTCGGGATTCAAAGAGAGGGCCGCTTTGACATCACTGTGAGCGCGAATTCGGCTGCAGCTGCTGCTGATATTGCACTAGTCAATCGTGCGACTGTATCTTGGAAGCACCTGCCGAATGACTGCTGAGGAAAATGAGTAGAAATACCTAGATAGACTGGCTTTGGATTCCGCCGTCTCGGAAGTGCTCTCGTGTGCAGTCTGCTCTGTCGACGCCCCGTTGTGATGACGTACTGCTTGCCTCGGTCACATCTAGTATGTGGGAAGTCGCACTGGTCGGGTTTGAGCTTGACTCTATGAGATTTTTGGGAAGGAATTTAACGTCGTGGACACGGACTCGAACTCATCCGACGTGTTTGACACAACTGTCTGATACAACGCACGTTGTCCGCCCTGTTGCCGTTGCCAACATTTTTACGTTGACATTCAACTCGAACCAGAAGGGGAATCCTATCGAACAAAGTTCTTCGCCCTCCCTCATCCAGGGGAGTTCAAGGGACCCTCAGTGCGACTACTAGCGAGACTCCCTAGTGGACCTCCCGAGAATCGGCATGTCGACAGTTCGGGGAAACCTCACGCGATCTCTGAAGTCTAACTATTTAATTTGTCGATTGGTGAACGTCGCTGGGTCCATGCACTCGTAAAGACCTCATGACCGTCGACGACTGCCGAGCAATCGAGTGCTTCGGCGCGGTTTTTGCTCGCCATCGACCTTGAATCAGGGCTTAATTTTCGCTACCATCGTGTTAAACCGATAGCGACTGACTGACTGAGTTCGTCCGCTGTGGCAGCATTTGACCTCAGGTGATCTCTCCGTTCTGATCGCATTGTATTTACTCCAATGATACAATCCTCGGACATCGGATGATTGATGGAACGAAACACAATTGACGCGGCGATGTCGTCGCTGAACTAAAACAAGGACTGTTGTCACAGGGTAAAGCAGTTTGTTTTTTTACAACATCGATAACAAATTAACCTTGATCGCGTGTCGAGTCTTATAACTGGCGTAGACGTCATAACGGATATCGTATTAATCGCTCGCGAGCAATTTCAAATGACATGCTCTCGCAGAGACGGAAGTGCTCATCACTCTCGTGGCCGTAGATTCGCTGTCAGCTGGATGGAGGCATGGCCGAGCTTGCGACGGAACGACTCGCAGGCTGCTAAGATGTTACGATATTCACGTGAATTCACACAAAGAACTCTGAAACATATGCTCCGCTTATCTTGTAGGCTACTAACGTCATTAAATCGCAATCAACGCGTGAAAAAGGTTTCACAAGCGCGGAAGATGTTCGCGGCACAGACCTAATGGATGATGATCGCAAAACTTTCTGAGAGCAGGCCAATGTTTTGGCCCCGTGGCTCGAGCCCTGAAATCGTCGATCTTGGTGCACGAATATTGCCGTAGCAGAATGAGGGAATGAGTTCGTCGATTTGAGAGTTATCAGGTCGAAACCTTGCCGAGTTTTGGGTCATGTCTTAATGTGGAACATTCAATCTAGAAAAACGGCGGCTTCAGCAATCACCCGGAAGATGCGAAGCTTGGCCCCGAGACTCCCCGGAGTACAGAGTTAGAACATCTCGAGGGTGAAGTTGATGATTCGGTGTCTGGATGAGCTGAATGATTGCTGAGTTTGACTGTTTTCGACCGAGCTGACGATATGGTATATGTCGACGAACTATAGGGACTCGGTGGGACTTGGAGTTTATTCCTTCAGGTTCAGTCGCCTAATCAGACCTTCCTCACTTTCAGGTTTGAGGTCGACATTCCGGTGCGATGGATGTGGGTTTGGTGACTTCACAGCCGCGCGTATTCACGTCTATGATCTCTGCCCTAAAAAGTTCGGCCAAAGATAGCACCCTGCTTCCCACGATGCCCAAGGTATGTTGACACATAATAATCATTCGAAAAATTCGTTCCCGCTCGCCCAGATGGGAGGAACCGACCCCGACTGTAGAAGTGATCTTGCGCGTTTCATCGGTGATTCACGCGAGCTGAGCCGGCAGCGTTGAGTTGAGTGTGCCCGAAACTACACCTCAGAGACTCCACTGAGGACGTGGATTCCCTCATTCCTCAGGTGAAGTGCTCACGGTTAAAGGAGTCTTCTCAGGTCGGAAGGGTTCTCTCTTGAAACGTATGCGTCTGTCAGAATATTCCGCGCTCCTCAACAGCGTCGCGCCATAAAATCGTTACCGAGAAACCTATTCCTACCCGAGACGCAGTAAAAACGCGATTTTCCACGAGCTCGACACCACATATATCGGCCGGTTGCCGGGCAGTTTCTCATTGAACGATTCGACGCCGCATTTCATGGAGTGTTTGACTTGATTTCCTCTACAGAATTCTCTGCGAAGCCCCTCAGGTTCTCTATTCCACCGTTGACGCATATCGCTCGACGGGAGCGGGATTCTAGCAACTGAGAATGTAACAGTCTGGGGTGTAGAGGGCTGTCGGTCCCATTTGCTGTTTCTGATGACCGATTCGGGCGAAAATACATCGCACGAGTACAATGGAAGCTCGTTACGACGTAACTCTCCGGAACGGACAGACTTTGCTCGTCTGCCCGGTCGACCAAACATGGGATTAACGTTGGAAAACTTTCGTTACAACGAAGAGGATTTGGATTCCCAAGCTATTTTGATGAGGCGAGTGCTCACTGCGTTCTTCAAGATTCTGAGGCCTAGCAGCCATTGACAGTCAGAGGTTTGTTGGACCCTATGGCGCGGAGATCTAACACCTCCATAGCGAACACCCCAACTCGGACTTTCCGGCGGTCGCATACGTGCATCGCAGATTGACTGACTCGATTGGCGTCGATTTTGACAGTAGGTTACTGATGTAGGAGACAGTGCCTTGACCGCGCTCAAGGTAGCTCATCGAAAAATACCTGATCCCCCAGCAAGTTAGTTCTTGACACCCCAGCGGACTTTTCCACCAGCTCGGGAGGTAACCAAATGTAGATGAGTTAGAGACTTGGCATCCGACCGAGCGTGCTGTTTTCCGCCTTATTGACGTATCATGAGCCGTTCCCCAAGGTCCAGAGTCGGACATCTCTTCCACTGTAGGGTACACTTCCGATCCAAGCTCCGGCAAACTGCCAGTCATTGAACATCTCCCCAGAGCGGTACGTCACCCTTCATGGTAACAGATATGGGGCACTCAATCAAGCCTTGGCTGGTCAGTATAATTCACTCATGCTCTGATTCCGTGTTTGACCCGCGATATCTCGTTGAACTCTTCTCTGTATCAAAACATGCTCGCATGAGTACACCTCATGGAAGAAGGGGTGTAAAGTTTTGTATGTGGTTATTGTTCGATGGTTGATATTGTCCCCCGGCTCTCCACAGTTTGCGTAAGCGAGGGTAAATCCGACACGATCCGATTCCACACAAGGTATAATCAGTAGTTTCTCCATGCTTACAACGAAATTCAGTGAAGTCGTCCCCGCGACTATCAAGCGATGTATTTGGTTGCAGATGAAAGCGAAATTCCAAACGATTGTTAGGGCTACAATGCCGTTCCTGAGCGCGGGCGCTCGAAGTCAACAGGCTTCATTGAAAAGTATTCTTCCGGTCGAAAAGAAGAAGAAACAATTCCTCGATGGATCTCAACGACAAAGTGAGTTTTGAATCTTCAGAATCAATGAACAGTCTCAATAATTAGCCTCAAACACTCCTCCTGCGCTTGGAGCTTGGGATTCGTGATCCGGAATGGGAAGCTAAAGATTCGGTGAAGGAAGCGTTGCATGAGCCGGCATAAGATTACCGCATGCCTTCCTAATCCTCGAGCTTCTGTCGAGCATAACAGCCACTCGGAGTACGATGAAACAACACCGATCGTATCAAAACATCAGAGAAATGAGCTGTTGTCAGCACAGCAGATGAGATTGCGATTCGCGCCGTGAAGGTCGAACCGTCAAGAGCAGGAACCTCTTGCTTCTCCGATCATATCTTGCCTGTGATGACCATGCAGTGGCCTATGACTTTCTCAGATAGAATTTTGCGGCACGTTTCCCGCCGGTTCGAATTTTTCGCTCCCGAAAACGAGCTCCGGAAATGTCTGATTCGAGGTCGTAATCCAATAATTCGCGATCGTGTCTTGGATTTGGGATTCTGGAGCGAATGCTGTGCTTCAGCGTCGTTCTGCAGCAACGAACTTGCTGAGCATCGTTCTCAGCAAGTTCTGAGTCGGATTTCGCTCGTACTTCATTGAGACTTCTAATGTAAGCATGGCTCCTCCGGGACGTATGGTGTTCCTGATTTTCGAGTCTCTTCGACTCGGGAGGAGGCAAAACCGGAACCGGGAGGTTTCCGAATCCCGCTGCCGGCAGAAATGCATCCGAAGAACTCTAGATGACAAACTGCTTCGCCTTCACTCCTAGTGAGATGGGAGAGAATTGCGGAGATCGCTCGCAAACGTTCAGGACATCACAGGAAACACAGCGTCAGGGTCAGGGACGATACGGATCCGCGCATTTCAAATATGGCGGTTCTTTGGATCACATGACCTTCGGTTTTGTGTTGGTTCGGCCGCGGCCGCCGGGTTAGCTGGCGCCGCCGAAGCGGCCGCTGCTGCTACCTCCGCTCGCTGCATCACAGACAGACAACAGAGCGGCCATTTTGTTCAAGAGGCAGCAGGCGGCTGTGTGTGTGGTGGTGCTGCGGCTACTAATACTATCGCTCTTCGCTGCTGCGGCCGCTACCGCTGTTAGAAGAAGAGCAACACAACAAAACTTGAATCCGATGAAATCGGGAGTGCAAGTTCTAAGTGAAGTGTGATATCGGCGCCAAGTGTCGCGTGTCCTGCTGTCGCTTGCATCGATGGCAGGTACGTCAAGAACAGAGAGCCGTTCCGGCGCTGGCTTGATGTCCGTTTCAAAACGGCCTAAAAGCAGCAGCTCGTTATCCGACGAAAGCCCAACAGATCCCCTCGACGGCGGTTCATCTAACTGTACGCCAAATTAGTTCCACAACTCGTCGTTTCGTTCCTTTCTCTGTGAAATCTACCACCACCAACAAACCGAGAAACCTCTCTGACCACCTAGGTCTACCTCTCTTTGCAAAGCTCTCCGTCGTACCGTCATCAGTCACTGGGCTCATCGATCAAGCGATTTGAGTGGATCATCACCCCTTGATTGTGTTCTGACAATCAACACCGATGTTTTTCGCTCGGTAGCGTCAGCCCGGGAGTTTCGGTTGAGGCATCAATGGGAAAATCTCCTCGGGAGTTCACCCGCGAGATCAGTGACTGACGATGGGCTTGACGATACGCTCATCCGGTTTCTTGAGTCGGTTCTTGAGTCTTCTGATGGAAATCACTCCGCTTTCGGTCAGGATTCAGTCTCACCGGACTCATGAAGAACAACCATGTTCTACACCAGGCCTTGGTTGACAATAGATCAACTCGCGATGCCAATGTTTGGAAGCCGAATTAGGGAGATCGGTTTTGTGGTGTTCGCATCCAGCGCAGCGTCTTTGGCTCCTCATTCGGTGTCCTCTACGTTCTCTATGCTCGACTGCATCCAAAAACATGCTTGTCAACCTCTTGAAGCATCATGTCGGTTTCAGAAACCTCGGTTTCGAGTGATGCGTCCGGCTTCAATTGCATCTCCCCTCCGTTCATCCCGTCACCAAGCGCTGAGGATATTTCATATCTCATATCGTACCGAAGTATTTCTCTCCGTAGTCGGGCTTTCTCCGCATCGCTGTGTTTGTCGTTTACTGCTCTCGACGATCTCAAGCGATGCTCTCGTAACGGAATCGGCTGTGTTCAGGTTGAACCGCTCCATTCTGCATTGCCCCTCGTGAGATTTCGCTCCTCTGGAGCTTCGGTACTGTGGGTCTAGTTTTGACACCGAAGAAATTTCGTTGAGACTCGAAATCCCGTCGGCTCTGAGCTATCGTGAGCTACAGCGACACTTGTAGAGCTCTTCTCGACTCACCCAAGCTTCAAATCAATCACCTGATGGATTAATCACTCCAATCTTCCTCTTACTTTCTCTCTGGTAGAATACCTCGCCTCGCTGCCCACTGAACTCTCTCGTACCCCTAATACTCGATGTTTGTGTGGTTCATATACGCTGGTGTGCTTATCGCCTCCCGTCGCCCATTTCGGAAATATCAACGATAACATTAACATTGATTGAGGGAAACGTCCTGTCACTTCCGGTGGTTGCTTAACATTAGAAGACCTCGCTGTCTGGGATTACTGTTTTGGTTCGCTGTTCATGGTCTCCGTGGAAGTCTGTCGTCATTCTGTTTCGATATCTGATCACGTGTTTGAAAATTTTTAGGTTCGACTGGAGGTGAGATCCAATGGCAGTTCTCTCAAGTCAAGGGAACCCTCGACGATGAAGTCACTGACGGTAAGTCGATTGATTGCACTCCCCGAGCCATTCCCAGTATCCATTCCGCAGTTCAACGTTGGGCAATTCCTTCGGAGAAACATCGCAGAAGGCCGAAGTCGCTAGGGAGAACGACAAGGCACTGCTCGTATGAGGAGCTTCCGGCCCCAGTTTACAAGTCGCTGCAATCTCAAGTCCTTTTTTGTGCTCTCACTTTACAACACACGAGTCATGGCAGAGTCCATCGAATCGGGTGAACGGTTCTGCTCGCGCGTAGGAGAGAGTCTTCCGGAAAGAAGCGGGCATCCTCGGCGAGTCCAATGCGTGTGCGCTTTATAACAGGCCCTCGCGTGGGTTCACGGGGAAACTTCTGGTGGACCGTGCATATTTGGTGTTGGTGGGAATTGCCCCATAGGCCCTCGATTCTGCTCTCGGAGCTCTCGATTTGATGTGGGGAGTCCGGAGCCAGTCGCTGTCCGAAACTCTCCTCTCGGCTCGTGAAGTGGACCTTTCGGAGAAGTTGAGTGCCGATTTCCTGCGCTCGGAGATGCACCCGGGCGAGCGCCGTCCGAATCGAGATGTTGGAGCCACGCGTGTTGAGAGTCCGGTCGCTCCAAGGCTTGCTAGCCGGGCAGGCAGGCAGGCGACTGGGCACCAATATCTAAATTTAGACTTGAGGGTGTTAGCTCTCCCGTTTTGTTCACCGGTTCGGGCTAGCCAGCATGCGAACCTTCGCAGAAAAAGAGAGAGAGAGAGTGAGCGACACTGTGTATTCCACTACAGTTCTCTGCTTGCACCCCAATCTGGCCTCTGTGCCCACCGGGAACCTCAGGACCCCGATGAAGATGATTCCATGATCAGAGTTTCGCTTTCGATAGAAATAGAGGCTGCGACTCGAGGAGGGGGGGATAGTTTTCCTTCCTCCGTCTGGACGGAGCACATTCTCGAGGGATACCTCGGGGAAATCAGAATCATCGTGAGACAGGTCTCTCGGGAAATGGTAACAGAAAAACAGCGATCGCTTCTCGGTCGAGGGAACCCGGAGGAGTAACGGAACCATCTCGCCGGAATATTTCCGCGTGCGAGCATTCGTCGCGGATTCGCCTCGTAGGCACTGAAACATTGAGTTCTATGTTGCGCGCCGATGCAGACTGCGTTGCTCCTCTCGTTCGTCATTCTTTCTGTTCTTGTCTGATTCTAAAGGTTCGGAGGTCAGGAACCTCGCGTGACTCCTCGCGGGCTTAGGGGGCGATAGATTGAGGAACTACGTGTGCTGAGCCCCGTGAGTTCCTGTGACTCGTGTCATCTGCTAGAGCCTGGGTTCATCATCTGTGGGAGGGGGTTCTCACCAGAACTCCGCGGTTTAGATAGCGATGAGTGAACACGTTCTAGAACACGTGAAGAATTACATTGGCAACCTAGGAGTAACCCAAGTTTTTTCGATTCCTCAGCTGACATCATCAGTTGCGTGGAGTTCAACCACGATGGGGAACTGTTAGCCACAGGAGACAAAGGAGGACGAGTCGTGATCTTCCATTGCGATCCCCCCTCCAAACGGAGCGTCGGGAGCGGATCCGCAGGGGAATATACTGTTTACTCCACATTCCAGGTATGTTTTGCAAGAGGTTCAGTTCCGAACTCTCTGTGGTAAAAGTTCCCCGGCAACTGTGATTCGATGCAAATCAGTTTCATTCGTCGTTTCCGACTCACAGTCTCTCGGTGGAGTTGAAATTGAAAATCGTCATAGCGTTCCCAATCTCATCGGAGAAATTCAGTTGAGCGTCAACTCAGATTCTCAATGAACTATCCGACGATGGTGGTTTGCTGGAATACCATTGATCCACCGAGCTGAGTGAGCTCGTCACGTAACTCAAGACGCGGGATTCGACCTCTCCTTTACGAGTCTCCCGTTCCCTCGCTGAACATCCATCCATTTGATCTTTTCAGAGCCATGAACCAGAGTTTGATTACTTAAAATCTTTAGAGATTGAGGAGCGAATCAATAAGATCCGTTGGTTGCGTCGGAAGAACCAAGCACATTTTCTTCTGTCCACTAATGGTAAAAATTAGATTGATTCTCTTCTTTAGAAGCCTGTTATCTCATTATATACGGACCCCGCTCGTCCAATCCCGTTTCCGCGATATGGAGCCAAACTCAGAGAGGCTAACATCAATATATTGCTTGCAGATAAAACAATAAAGTTATGGAAAGTTAGCGAACGAGATAAAAAAATCGATGGCTACAATCTTCCGCCGGAGGGTCCGCCTCCTACGTTGGCGGATTCCAGTGAAATCCGAGTTCCAACGGTGATTCCGATGGAGCTCATGGTTGAGGCTTCGCCTCGCCGAGTTTTTGCGAATGCTCATACTTACCACATCAACTCAATATCCGTCAATAGCGACCAGGTAAAGTTTCCCTAGCTTTGCTTCGGACGGAACCAAGGAAAAGATTTTCCACGATTTGGCATACATTTCTTGGGGATTTTCTTCCACGCAAGGAGCCCAAGCGCTCTGCTTGACTCCTTGAGCGGTGTCAGGTCGTCGAGCAACGCGCTAGTTTGGCCCGATTCGCGGCTGCAGCGATTGGAATGTTCGTTTTACGCCCTCAGCTAAACCGATTCTGTGTCCATTCCGCGCGAGATATTTCGAGACCAGCGATCCTGCGGTCAGCGTGAGCGTTATGTTAGCTTTGAGGTTTTTTCATGACGCGATCCATAGTTTCATTATTACCACCATCAATAGATGACCTGACATCGTAAGATCGCCGACAACCGCATTGTCACTCATGAATTCGATTGTTGTCGTTTGGTTTTTTGAGTTTTCGATCGGTCCTCATCGGTCGAACTACATCGATTCCAGGTTTGATTCTAATGCGCTCTTTCTTCTTCAGGAAACGTATCTCTCGGCCGACGATCTTCGGATCAATCTTTGGCATTTGGAATGCACCGATCAAAGCTTTAATATTGTTGACATCAAACCCGCGAATATGGAGGAGTTGACCGAAGTGATTACGGCGGCCGAGTTCCATCCACATCACTGCCATCATTTCGTTTACTCGTCATCGAAGGGCACACTGCGGCTATGTGACATGAGGCAAGCAGCTCTGTGCGATCAACATGCGAAGCTTTTCGAAGAACCCGAAGATCCTACGAACAGATCGTTTTTCTCCGAGATAATCTCTTCAATCAGTGACGTGAAATTCTCGCACTGTGGGAGATACCTCTTATCTCGAGACTATTTGACAGTCAAGGTTAGTTGCGTTGAGTTTATCCACTACAGCTAACGTTCAATTGCAAGCTATCAATCTCTTACAAATTCTCGCATTGACATAATTTCGAGAATTTCACGATAAATACTCGATTTCAGGTGTGGGATTTACAAATGGAAAACCGACCAGTCCAGACCTTCGACGTCCACGAGTACTTAAGGACCCGGCTGTGCACACTTTATGAAAACGATTGCATCTTCGACAAGTTCGAATGCTGTTGGAACGGAAACGATGAGTGAGTATCATGCTCGTTAGAATTGGGAGCCTGTACCTCCAGGTGCAGATCGAAGCACATCTCCAACGACATACTTTACCTCACGGGGACGATCATTGAAGGTGGGCTCATTGGTTTCCAGCTACATCATGACGGGTTCGTACAACAACTTCTTCCGTGTATTCGACCGGAACACGAAACGTGACGTGACACTTGAAGCGTCCCGCGAAATCGCAAAGCCCAAAACCATTCTCAGGCCGAAGAAGGTGTTCCCCACGCAGACGGGGGTCGGCAAGCGCAAGAAAGAGGACATTACCGTGGACAGCCTAGACTTCGGACGAAAAATTCTCCACACAGCCTGGCATCCACACGACAATGTTCTCGCCGTGGCCGCTACGAACAACCTCTATCTTTTCACAGAGCGAAGGTAGCTGAACCCTTTGGCGGCAGTCGGTAGTTTATTGTGGGAAGTGGCTTTGCGACGTATTGGCGGCGTATCATCTCTGTCAATGGTCCACTGACTTGATTCCAGCAAAAGGACG
Organism: Neoseiulus californicus; assembly: GCA_028455905.1. NCBI lineage: Eukaryota > Metazoa > Arthropoda > Arachnida > Mesostigmata > Phytoseiidae > Neoseiulus > Neoseiulus californicus. Next base: position 8,272,672 of record JAMQGS010000004.1, on the reverse strand, counting down.
AAAGGGTCAAAGGTGGCGAGGTTGTGGAGGTTACGGGACCTTCATGATGATGATATAGGACGTGATGTGTGAATATAGCGAGCGAGCAAGCAAGCGAGCCAGCCAGCCAGCCGGTCAGCATTCGATGATGCGACGTGCTGACGACCAACGATGCCGACTTAGGTACGGGGAGGGTAGAGGGATACGGGCACTCGATGTACAGGATCGAGAATGGGCAGGATTACGGCAGCTCCTCCACCTGTCTGCACCGCCACTTGTTCCTGAGGGTTCCAACACATCTTCAAATTGACTGAAAAGTGGCCCGCTCTCTCCTGTTGCTCAGCCTTCCCGACCTTCCAATTCGACTCGTTTGGGCGCTATAACAAGCGAAGAACACTGGCGAAATTTCGCTAAATTTTCAAATCAAATCAGCATTCACCAAATCCATGCGACCAACGAAGGGGACGAGCCGACAGGAGTCTGCGAGATTTTCGGTACATTTTCAATGGTATCGTCGAAGGAAACGTTCCAGCTGCAACGTATTTGAGGTTTTGTTCGCGTATTTGAGTGACGCCGCAATTTGAGGAGGAAATTGTCGAGAGAAAGGAGCCTGCGATGTTGTAATCAGCGGCTCGGTGAGGTCTCAGTGGTGAAAGCGAATGGAAGCGAATAAGAGTGAGCGTGTGTGCGAAAGTGGTTCGACAGAAAACACGCCATACAGAACCAAATCTGCAAACATACCAACGTTTAAGATTATCAGACCTAGCTTGTGATGCGGATGAGGACCAAGGACGCATTCTAAAAATTCAGTATCTAGGGGATTCTTTTATTTATTATTCGCGTTACGAGCTGAACGTTATCCAAAAATGTACAAGCTGTGTGTCGTGTATCCTAGAGCAAGCTCCCGTTGAGGCGACCATTCATCGGTACATCAAACATCAATTCACCTAAGCCACCGCCACCATCATTTTCGACCAGGTCGTCATCACTCGCCATCGGTCCATTAAACCAAATCAATCGGTCGACCTTCGTCAGGTGAGGGTAACGGGAGGCAACGGAGGTTGATCAGATCATCTTCTTCATCGATGGTCGATGGTGATTCCACTCATTTACTCATCAATTTGTTTAATATACCTGGACGGACCCAGTGCGCTGCAGATGTGAACGCAGTTTTTCTGCAGATTGGGGAGGGAATTGTATGCTAGGAACAGGGTGGTTCAATGGCCACTGTTAACAATTGGTATTCGATGCGAACATTGCTGCAGAAAGGCGAGAATGATGTATAATCGATGACTTCAACCATGACTGACGAACCGATGCAACGACATAAAAAATATTGTTATTTGTAATAAATCACTGTGAATAACAACAGTTCTCTTCGATACAACCAGGATGTTGTTGATTCTAAGTAAAACGTTCTCTCATGGGAGTCCTTATCTGCATATACCTGGCGAATTCCTCTCTTGGATGGGCGAAACTACTACGGCATCACCTTGTGCATCTCGTCTCTTGCCTTCGTTTTCCAACCTGTATCGATCTACCATATGAATTGATTCGTTACGCATGAATTCTTTCCGCGTCATATCGCTAATTCTGGACGAGATATCGAGGTGCGACGATGACATGAAGGCAACCCTCATGTTTATAGTTCCTTATCGCTTCGCACATGACGAAGAAAGACGAACAGTACTCCGACATGAAACATTGTTCGACGTAATAGAAGAGGTCATCTTGACAAGTGTGAACATCGCGAAGACAAACCGTCAGATATGGAACCTCCGTAACTCATTGGGAGTGCGGAGCAGTACTCAAACTTGGTAAGTGACCTCAATGGTAAGAGACAAGGTCCGTGAAAACCTCGAGGCAATTCGTAAGCAAACATCTCGAATCGAGAATGAGAACTCCGTGACTCATTAAATATCTTCAAGTTTATTCTTGAGCTCGAATACCTGGCAGGGAAGTTTGTGTCTTGGGAACAATGTGAACATACTCCATTATTGCTAGGATGCAACTGGAAAACAGGACTAACTCGGCGGCTCCTTCTAGTATCAACAATGGTCGTAATTACATTCTTCGAATCAAATATATCGGAAGTCATTTCTTCGTCGAAATGTTCTCACTGAAATGGATTCTCCCCGTCGAACTCAGTTCTTGGGAGCATCCACCCGGAGGAGATAGGGGTTGATGAAGGAACCTATGTAAATTTTGTTATTCAATTCTAATACTTCCGAGAACATCGTCAGGTGCGATGAGTGTAGACTGCGAATGATCTTCCCGTTCTGATCATGCTCGGTGACTATTCCGCGCGTGGGAACGAATGAGAGCAAAATCTTGCCGTGCTCCAGCTGAAAGCGAGATTCTATCGCATCAGAGTCTTTTCGCGAGAAATCATTGAGGAAGAATAAAGCACAAGATTGGTGGGGATCTGTAGAACTCATGGATCACTTACATCGGCAATGAGGTTCCGAATCGTTGGATACTCGAAGTATTTGTAAACGAATTTGAGGCCTTGCCCACTCAGCCAACAGAACCTCATGGTGGCTTTGGCGATCAGAGGATAGGGAGCGATGAGGTCCGCAATATATGGGGTTTGCGCCGAGCGAGAAATGTCATACCCAACCCAATATGTTCCGCGAGGGCTCAGACGAATGTTGTCGGGACCTCCGGGCAGACGATCCGCGAAAACGGAGAGTTTGCCTTGAAATTCGGAATTTGAGGTTTTCAGAGGCTCTATTCACATTGAGCGCGAAGAATTGTACAGGAGAAGTTTCTTAGGAGAAAGATCGAGAAGCGAACCATCGTTCCTCGAACGGAGAGAATACCTTTGGACGGCCCCTTCAGTTCATATCGGTGAATTTTCTTCGCGTTCAACTCCGAGAATAAGAGTGCCTTCCGGTCCGCCGTGAGCTGAACTCCGTTCGGAAACGCTAGACCATCCACAAGAACTCCACTCTTCTTCGTCTTAGTATCGTATGTCAGAATTCTGTGACAACAGAGAGATGATTTTCAGAAAGAGTTCTAGAATTGCTGCATGTCCGCCGCTTCGAATGATGAACCAGAACTTCTTGGGAATCGAGACAATTCGAAACTTGATGTTCCACAGAACATCCTATCTCGTGTCTTTCACCCGTTATTGATGACCACCTCTCACCTTCCCGTGGTGTCGTATTCCATCACAATGTAGATAATCTGATGGAGACCCCATCTTCGGCTTCCTTGCGAGTAGTAGATGATACCTTCATCATCGATGTCCAAGTCGTCGCCGAACAGTAATCTGGAGCTTTCAACGTAGGATCCACTCTTCACGAGAGTCTCCACGTTGCCTGTAAATCAGAAATTCAGATGTTGTTCTCGATCTTTCCTACGGCATCGACGATTTTTTCTCCCGTACTTTTGCTTGATTCCCAATATTCTCTTCGTCACGATCACGACAATTTCCTCTCTCGATTCAGATTCAGACTGTCCAGCTTCCGTCCGCAGTCGTTTGATCGATGGTCTTGAAACTTTCCGTCCGTCTCTGGTTTGAGGCGGACGCTCATCCGTATGTCGCGCTTGTCAAATGCCCGCCATGCTCACTAACCGGTTTTCACGTCGATTTTCAAGAGCCCTTTATAGGCGTCGATGGCATACAGATCTCCGTTTTTCGCAAATCGGAGTCCGAGCACTCGTCCGCACTTCTCTTCTTCGAAAAAGCCTCCACAGTCCTTTCCGGTATTGGCAACCTACGAGAGAAGAATCGGATCAGCAGAACTCCAGAGTTCTCTATCCGGATTTTCTGAGCTCTTGTCCGACTAGTATGCGGATCATGCGGGGCTCTTCACAATGATTCGGGATTCACGAGAACTTGCTTCTTCGAACCTTAGTGATCGTCTCGCTAGCCGGGTCGAAAGCGTACACGTCACCCAAACGGGTCCCCGTGTAGATGATGCCGTCTTTCACGGCTAACGATTCCGGTCCTTGAAGTTTCTGTTGGAACATTATTTTGCTGCTGTCTAGTACGTTGTTGAGAGCCAGAGCTCCTTTGAATTCGGGAAGGGATACACTGAAAGAAGTCAGTCAATTATCCGTGAGCTTTGCTCAGTGTCCGACATACTACTGTCGCGTCCTCCTCCGAGCTATTTTGCTTTTCCCATTTCACTCAGAACTGAGACCAGATGATACGTGATCTTGGGTATTGAGGGCGCGCGAGCTCGAATAAATCGAGTCACACGGAGCGAATATTTTCTGAGACACTGTTTCTGGCTTCGATGAACGAAAGCTGGACGGATATATCTCTTGAGATCACGCACCCAGACACGAGAAAATCGAGATATGAACTTACTTGTAAGCGATCGGCTCAAAGTCTAAGGGAACCGGGAAAAATGGCAATGAGAAAAATGCGAATATCGAGATGAACAGGATTTCAGCTTGAAGCTTGATGAGTTTCAACATTTTCGTCTCTGAAAATGAAAATATTCGTCAAAGTTGTTTTCGCCGGTCTGTCTCACAGAGGTCCGGCGTTGACTTACGCGAACGAATGCTAGTTCCACCTGGAGAAACCACTGTCACCAAAATCTTTGGGTTTCTCCGGAAGGAGTCGGACAATCACTCTTCATACCATTTCGCGAAAAACAACGTCTCTCGTGCCTCTACATAGCAAAGTCAAGGTCCTGGCGACTGCGGTTTTCTAATGACAGCACAATAACTCTGTCCAATAGAATCTCAATGATGCACTAGATTTGCGAAGCTCAGATAGGTTTCCGGTCGGAGTTTTGTGATATAATGAAAAATGGTCGGTTGTCACAGCACTGACGGTATTTCTCCTGTTCTCAAAGAGGAAAATCCGATAACTGGCACGAATCTTCCCACCGAAACTCAGAGAGTTTCCGCGAGAAGCGCAGAGATTCTCCGGAAAGATATCGAGCGCTGTTTGCTGCGTGCAGAGCTCAGCTCTTGACTCGCGGTCATGACTTGTCAGCGGGGGGGATCGAACTCGGTGTCTCAGACAAGAAATTTACTCACTATCGAAGTTTAGGTCCCTTGACACTCTCACGGTAAGCACACGGCCAGATCCAAGCGAAGTGTACGAATACAGCCGCCAGGGTGCGCTGTGGGGCACTTCGTAAACACAACCAGCCGGCCGGCGCAACGGAGGCAAGCGGCTTTCGTTTGCTTTGCCGACGGCCAATGTCAAGGATGAAAGATATTTTGCTACATTCAAAGCAGCGCTCCAGCAGCGCCTCACAGCAGTGATCCCCTCTCTCTTTCTCGAAAAAGGAGTCGAGAGCTAAACGGTTGAAAAAACTTCTATCGTACCAGAATTCGGTGTTTTTGTTGGAGCATCCGGTGGCTTGCTGTCTTTGAACGGATCAAACTCGATCACCGGTTGCTTGGAGACACAGAAGAGGATGAAATTGGATGACGGTGCACTTCCAAATCATTCGATGCGACATTCGCAACATGTGGCATCCTGGCGGAAGTATATTATCATCAGACGTCGCGCAGGAAAGGAAACGTTCGCGGTTCGATGTTTCGAATCGATCCCCGAGAAATCCCTCAGGAGTTATACAGCGGCGGATGCAGCGAAAGAATTTGCGAATGATTCGAATAGTTGGGATATCGTACTTCCAATTAGAAGCGACTCTAGGAACCAACTCAAATGAAGCCGCTTGAGATTCCTCCGGAGAAAGTCGCTTCGAGCCGAACAGCGACAACCTCATTGAGAGCTTTTATCGGATAACTTGCAACGTCGGTCGGTTTCTGTCGCCCAGAAAGTCTTCGGGTTGTACCATCAAAACTGAAGATACGAGACAATTCTCAACGTCCTCAACATTCCGCCGTCCGGTCAAATACAGATGCTTCATTTGTGGGAATGTTCCCATTTGTTCCCATTCTACGTCGGAACTGTTGAGCGCCGCGACCAGAAACCTCTTTTTGGGAATCCTCCCTGAACGAAAGATCCGTGTCTCGATAGCCGCCGCTGATGTTGACTCAAAATCCACGTCTGCCACCACTTAAGATTGTTCTGGCACGGATGTAAATAACACCTGAGGAGGATGAGGGGACAGAGGGTTTTTCAGGGCGGGACTCCACTTAAGCTCTGTGCTTGACGGAAATAATCCTTGAAGATTTAGAGTGACTCCTGTAAAGATTGAGCTTCCTAGAATTGTGTGAAACTATAGTGAACATCAAGTGGAACTCTGACCGATCACCGGTCACGTTCTCGGGTCGGTGAGTAGCAAACGGTGTTGAGGAAGGTGTACCACGGTTGTTCCCGGAAACCATCCGGAAGCGGTGGCGAGAGGCCAGGGGACATTCAGAAGATGATACCGTTGGTAAGCCGCGCTGTTTCCGCCAACAGGAATGGCATCTAAATCTAAGGGCAAGAAAGCCCAATCGCAGATACCGTCCCAGGAAACGCTCTCTCAGAGTCAGTCAGAGGAAGAGGAGTATGCGGACGACTTCGTGATTCAGGTATACTGAAGTCAAGATGCTTTCGTGAAGATGGTAGACGAATAATGCTATGGATCCGCTTCATCAATCATGGCGGTTCATGCTTCCCTTGCCGATGCTAAGAGTTTGCGCTGTGTATTTCAGGATGTGGATCTTCTCCAACAACATGGGATAAACGTCACAGATATCAATAAACTGAAGAACGCGGGTATTTGCACAATTCGAGGGATTCAGATGATTACTCGCAAAAGAATGATCAACATCAAAGGTTTATCCGAAGCCAAGGTGGACAAAATCAAAGAGGTTCGTTCAAAGTCGGATCTTGGTCAAAGCGAAGGAGCTCTTTCGGAGCATCCCCGAGGAAGATGAGGAAATCAGCTTCGCCTTCTCCTGAAGAGCTCTCCGTCGAGCTATGAATTGCAGGCGGCTGCGAAATTGTTCGGATCCGAGATGGGTTCTGGCGGATTCATCACGGCCTTATCGCTTTGTGATCGACGCCGCAGCATCTTCAGAGTGCCTTCCGGCTCATCCGCACTGGACAAACTTTTGGGTGGTGGATTTGAAAGTATGGCCATCACAGAACTCTTTGGTGAATTCCGCTGCGGTGAGTTTGCTGGATACTAATCTGTACATATATGTACACTGCTTTGTGTGGTACAATCAACCATCCACCCGATCGACACCATCCTTGAGGTAATGCTATTGAGCGTGAACTTGATTGACTTTGAGCAGCATTTCAGGTAAAACACAGATCTGTCACACCTGTTGCGTCACGTGTCAAATGCCCACCGAGACCTACCCCGCGGGCAAAGCATTGTTCATTGACACGGAACACACGTTCAGACCAGAGAGGCTTCGAGACATTGGGCACAGATTCGATCTGGATCTCGACGCCATGCTGGATAACATTCTGTATGCACGCGCTTTCACCTCAGAACAGCAAATGGAACTCCTCGACAGAGCCGCAGCGAAGTTTCACGAGGAGTCCGGAGTTTTCAAATTGCTCGTTATAGATAGTGTCATGGCGCTTTTTCGGTGAGGACCAGTTCATATTGATTACCGCTCGTCGAGTTTCACTCCGCCGATTATTTCTACGATTCCATGAATATCCCGGTCCTCGAAACGGGATCGGTTTCCGCTGCGACTCGATCACACGGACCAATGAGATCCGGAAATTGCAGAGTTGACTTCAGCGGTCGAGGTGAACTCGCAGAACGACAGCAGAAACTTGCGCAACTACTGTCAAGGTTGCAGAAGATCTCGGAAGAATATAACGTAGCAGTTATCATCACAAATCAGATGACGGCGGATCCAGGCGCCACAATGACATTCCAGGTGTGTTGGACAGAAGTCAATCGATCAGGGATGATGGCATACCAGAGTGCCAGGACAAAAGCGAAACAGGTTTGAGAGCCTCAGGTTACACCATGCAAGTTTGTTTACAGGCAGACCCAAAGAAGCCTATTGGAGGACACGTGCTGGCTCACGCATCCACAACGAGGGTGTCCCTGCGAAAGGGCAAGGGTGAGGTAAGAATAGCGAAAATCTACGATTCACCTGAACTGCCGGAATCAGAGGCACACTTCGCCATCACCACAGGAGGCATCGCTGATACCAACGAATGATCACTTACGTCTAGTTTGGCTTGCAATCGTTCCTGGTCGTTGCCTCAAACAGCAGCGAAGGCGACAGAACATAGTTTTTTTTGTCGCCGTATGAGTACATTAAGTCGATTCTCATTGTGTTTTAGTTTGTAAATTTTATACCGCCATCGATTTTTACCGTGAACTACGCAGGATCGTGCCTGCGTATTCATTCCTGACGAATCGTCGTCGGCATCTCAATCAAACTAATAAACTCGAGCATTGCAACAGGTCATCGACTGAAACGTATACTCCTAGGTTTCTACAGGCATCTAACAACCCATCCGAGTTGGTTGGGTGAGCAGGGAACGTACCGCCGGAACACCACGGCTCTCTTTATTTTAGTTCTGCCATGCATATAAGTCAGAGTGTAAGAACGAAGTTTCGGTCATCCATCTGAAACGGTCATTCGAATTTCGGATCAAAGATTTGTGCACTAGAATTTATTCCTAGACCAGTAATGTTGAGAGATGGTTTGTATGAACCTATCCATTCGAACTCTTCGGTTTCTCGACGGGATTTTTCTTCCTCATCATGCTATCCTTCTTCACAGGCCTGGACGGGACATCCGTGTTTCTCTTCTTGGGTTCGAGTTTATCAAGAGTTCCCGTCGGCTGTCTTCTGGTGACCTCCGCTTGATTGCCGCCAACCTTGATTTCTTGGAGTTGAACTTCCAGGAGTTTGACTTCCCTGGCAAGCTCGTCCCGCCCGCCTGAGGTCCGTCGAAGCTCCGTGTATAGTTCTTTCTCGAGACGATCGACCTCTTTCTCCAACCTTAAATTTGGAAGACACCTTCAGAAAATGCGTCCGCTCTGGGAATCAAGCAACCCCTTGAATCAATCACTAGTAGGTACCTATCTCGCAGGGCTTTGGAGAGGGCCTCCGCGCAGCCGAGAGACGGCGATCGCGCAGTTGAGCCATTCGGAAGATCGTGGGACTCACTTGCTTTTTCGCTGGTTATTCTTCATGCTCTTTTCGAGTTTCTTCTGCAAACGCTCTTTCTTCCGTGAAGCAACCTTGATCTCCTCTGTCAAGGCGACGACTCTCTTGTTCAGTTCTTCTAGAGACTCCGATACCTCCCTCAGACGTCGATCGGCCTCGGGCTCAGAAAGAACCTCGAAGCGCCTCAGATAAAAATTTGAAGAGTCCTCAATCAGATGTCGGATGTACGTGTCCTGTGGAACCAGAATTCATCCAGGAGCTGCTCGGATAGGATTATGGCCGGAATGAACGACGGAAAATCAAATAGGTAATCTAGTTAGCAACGCGTTCGTACCTTCGGATCCTGAGACTCGAGGAGAGAGTTCCACTGAAGAAATTTCTTCGTGCTTTCTTCGAGTTCCGAGAGCAGCCTCTGACTTTGGTGCGTTTCAGCTGTGCAAAGAAATGAAATCAGTGCTGGATGGGAGCTGCTAGAAAGTGTTCAAGCATCCGATTCCACGATACAAAAAAAATCTATTTTCGCGATCATCATTGCCCAGAACAAAACATTTGCTGTTACCGAACAAATCCGCCTGGTTCTTCTCTAGGAGAGATTTATCCCGATTGTAGAGGAGCTGTTGTTGATTCCGGAATTGGGTCACTTCCTTCAGCGCTGCATCATCGGCATCAATCTGGGCTTGCAATCGCTTGACATCGCCTTTGATGGTCTCCGTTTCCTTCAAATCCACAAACTTCACTCTCAAGATCTACCCATAGGGAGCATCTTGCCACGAACAGTGCTTCGAACTCAGAGCGGGAAATAACAGCGGAACGTCTACGATGCGAGGAGGATTCTTCCCGGAGGCCAGTGCCCTGCAATCCTGGACAGCTTGATGGAGATGCACTCACCTCGCGTAAAGTGTCACGATGTTGTTCAGCTTTGACGAGTTTAGTTTGCATGGCACTCAGTTTTTTCACCCAGTACGCATGGCGGTTGGATATTTCCGCTAAGTCCTCGGCCATGCTCGAGCTCACTACCTCCGAAGCTCCGAAAGGCTATCACGAAAACGAACTGCGGAGATCTCACGAGGCGTTCTGATCGGATGCTTCCTGGATCGCTGATCAATTTTTAATACTGGCGTGACTTTTGTGATCTGTGTTTCACGTTTCAATATATCTGTGACGCGTTAATATTTCTGCGTCTTAGGAGCGGTGTTAAGATGCACTAGGCTATTCAGGAAAACGAGTCCAGACCCAGGAATCGGCAGTTTGGTGAGGTTCCGTGAAACGTGAAATAGGTTTGAATTCCATCAAAGATCATGCATCGCATCGTTGAAGGAAATCGCGGCATTTCTTTCCCGACACGGGATCTTGGAATTATATTCTATTTCGGCCCAAGGCTCAGTATGTACGCGAAATACACAATGAGAAATAAGACGTACAGGAGAATCATCACTCGTCGGCACAAGATATTCACGCGCTGGTGTCTCCGAGTATGTTCAGGAACACTCAGTAACCAGTCGAATCTGTTCGCCAGTCTCGCAGTCGCTCGATAGTTCCGGATCGAGTCCCGGCTCGATCCCCGTACCAAATAACTGTTCTTCCGTTCTCCTCGGACTGAGCTCCTCAACTGGAGTATTTGCTTCTGTTAATTGGAATGATCCGACAGCTCACGACAACGTAAGACAACAGGAAACACAAAACTCACCCGCCTAGTGAACGACTTTCTTAGGATCGGTTCATCGCGCTGGAGCCTGTCCAACTTGATGTCTTCTTTGTATAGCCTCTGCACCACAGCACAAACTATTATAGTTGACACGACGCAGATGAGACATACGTACAAGTAGATATCACAAAGCTGAAAAGCGTGCCGCGGAGATGGTTTCCATTCAACATGAAAACTAACGAAGCCCAAATCGGGTCCACTCGAAAACTCTCAGATCCAGGCATGAACGACACGGCCTGTGGCGAAGGGAACGGGGTTCCCTTAGCACGACAGCTTATTACACCCAGGCACTCATTACACATCCAGACATACAAACCGTAAAGCGTTGAAATCTCAGTGATCGAGCTGGCAAGCTAGCTAGCGACTATCGTTTCAGCCTTTAGGTATCAATTCTGTAATTCGATCCAAGTCTCCATCATCGCCTTAGAAATAAAAATGGAGACCAGCCACGACTTCGAAACACACGTCTGTGGACGGCGCGCTCCGGTCATGCTGCCGCGCTGGCGACAGAGTGTGCCGACCGCTTATCCTCTCACTCACGCTACTCTTCCGCCGTTCCGGCGACAGACGAAAAAGTACACACACACGGTTCCAACAGTGAGAAGTGTGGCGACGTCTCCTAGCGAATTCCGAAATTCCGTGTTTTCGATTCCTAGCGTAGGCTTCGACACACATTTTGGTGGCAGCGGAAACCCCCCAATCCACGCACGAAGAGACTACACAGTGCACCCACAGTGATCAGAAGCTTTCTTCGTCGCAATTTCTGTGTTCCTCGTCGCGAGGTCACCTTGACCAACATCGACAACTTGTAGGCTTATCGCTTGTCTCAGTCTAACGGCAACGATAACCATCACTTCCAAGTTCAGGATCCCACCTGCACGTGGCAAGAAATCTCCGATTTCGAGATCCAGCAACCTCGTTGCAGGCTTAGCGGAAGGCCTCGCGCTCCCAGCGTGCCGCTCAAGCCAGTGACTAGAAACCGTTCTTGCCTCCGATTCTCCTGACGAGATCGCGCTGCGCCCCGGTTTCAAACATCAATCTTCAATCAGTGTTGTGTGAAAACCCTACCCGAGCGGGTTTTCCATCGTTTCATCTGTTGTGTGTGCAGAGGATCCTACCTAAGCGGATCCCCACATAAGCATCAACTTCGTTACCTTCAAGTGAACTCGTGTTTCTTGGTGCATCATGACAGACTTGCCAACCGACATCGACCTTCAAACCGAAGATCAGCCCGCCCCAACACAAACCCCAGGTGCGACCTACCCGACAGCGTTCGTAGAAAACGCACCACAGAACAGTGGAAGTTCTGATGACTCGCCGCCTCAGCCAACGCCGGCGCAACCAGTGGTTCCCCAAGATGGACAATCATCAAGTTCAGTGTTACCGGCAGAGCAATCATCAAATCCTACGGACGGAAGCATCGTAACACCCGCCAGGAGAACTATCTTGACTCCCATGGCAACGGTGACTCTCTCCGAGCAACCGGTCTTCGAGGAGGACTCCTTTCGAAGCTTAGCCGACGTTATAGGGGGGCTGAATTCAACAACCTCCAGACCTCCAGGACTTTCCATCCAAGAAAACAATGGTATCAACATCCATCGCGCTTCGACCCAATCATCAGCAGAATCAAACACCGCTGACGTCGAGATCAGGCGATTGAACAGGAAACTGGCCTTCCTCCGCTCCAGACTCAGTGGCTTCAACAATGAAGCACGGCAATTCTACCAAGAAGGAGACGAAGAAAGTGAAGCCATATCCAGAGTAGACGCATTCTCATCAGCCATCACCGATCTCCTCAATCAGTGGCTATCGACCAACGAAGAGCTAATCTACCTCGCAGATGAAGAGATTCCTATTTCGATTCATGAAACGGCATCCATCGTTGAGAGAGAAGCTCACGAATCACTCCGATACCTCAGAGAGCTACGTCGATTCTTGACCGAAACGTACGCCGAACGCACGGAGAGCACGTTCAACCAGCACCCTGGCGGCAGCGGGAACCCAACGAACTCCCAAAGACCCGCGTCACAGGTTGTCCAACTGCAGCAACAGAGTGAACATCGACAAACTCAGCAGCCAATGTCCAACCCTGCGATCATCGCGGATCACCACGACCCACAGGTTCAAGTTTCTCCAGTGAGGCGACGACGGACCTTACATCAAGAAACGGACCATTTACCGCCTGAAACGGCTCGTGGAGACCCCAGAATACTGGAGCAGTCCATCGGGACCGTTCTCGAAGCATCACTTCAGAGAACCCATCATTCAACACCCAGATCCAGGGACCAACCTCCCACTCCCATCCAACAGGAGTCCAGGCAACCCTTAACAACTCAACAATCTACAACAGTCCCGCCAGGTTGGCGAATTCCACAGGCGTTCCCCGGCCCGACAGAAAACCCAGACAATTTTCTTCCGAAATTGTCAAAAAGCCTGAAAATACCAACATTCAGTGGAGACGTTAAGACCTTCCGGAAGTTCATGAATCTCTTCGACATTTTCGTGCACCAGAGAAACATCCCAGAGCTCCAGAAGATTCTACTACTTCAGCAGGCGCTGTCAGGGAAAGCGTTCCATGCAACCAAACATCTGGACATCACGGCAGAAAACTACCCGATAATGCGAAAAATCCTCGAGGACCGTTTTGGAAACGACTCGCTGGCACAAGACAGTCACCTACGCCAGCTCGAAGTCATCCTATCGCCCGGACAGATCATCAAACACGATAAGTTGCCTAGCTTTGTTAGTTCGATCACTCAACATCTTTTAGCTCTCATGTCCCTTGGTCAGTCCTACATCACTTTGGAGCCAGCATACGCGCTCAAGATTCTAGATAAGCTTCCTTGGGAGTTAAAGAATAGATTCATGAACACATACAAAGATAGCAGCACACATATACACACATGTAAGCTCGAAGCGCTCATCTCTTTCCTAGAAAGGGAAGCAAGCACCGTAGAAGCCCTTTCAGCCAACCGTCCAGGGCCCAGCGGTCGCTCGCAGACTTCCAACCCCCAGCAGCACGGGAGACACCCGCCCCGGAGCAGCCGAGAATACCCCTTCGACGAAAGTCAATCCTCACCAAGAGCGAACAGCGGTGGTCCTAGACATAACCAGCCTTTCTACAGAAACACGACAAACAACTTCCATGTGGTGACATCTCCTCCAGTCCCAAGCAGATCAGTCCCGCCAGAACCACCGAAGAAAATCGAGTGTGTTTTCTGCGACGGAAATCATAAATCATTTCGGTGCACAGCTTCCTTGACTCACGTCGAAAGAAAGGAACGAGCCATGACCAAGAGAGTTTGTCTCAAGTGCTTGAAGCCAAACCACGAGGCAAAGAATTGCAAGGAAGTCTTCAAATCGCTTTGCAAATTCTGTAAGAGGAAGCATTATTCCATTATCTGCTCACTTGCGCCACAGGACATGAACGAGCGTCGTCCTACCACCTCTCTGCTAAGTCTGAACGCAGAAGACGGTGAGAACCCCACATATCTCTGGACTGCGCACGCTTGGGCCGAGACCAACACGGGCAACAGCGTGCTTTGTCGCGTCCTGATCGACCCAGGCTCGCAATCCTCACACATCACGCAGACGTTGGTGAAGAAGCTCAAGTCAGTTCCAGAATCGTTTGTCGATATGTCGATTTCCACAGCTGGTGGCAATGTCACAAACATGAGAAACTGTGCAGTCCACAACATAATTCTACGCAGCAGGTTCGATAGCGCCAAATCTATCAGCATCGAAGCAATCGAACTTAAACGCCTCACAACAACAAGGTTTCCAATATGGAGAGGTGATCTCGAGGTGGGCCCAATGGCCGATCAGGTGGCGGACAGAGAATCCGGAGAGATCGACGTGCTCCTCGGCGCAGAGACAATCGCTTCACTAGAGTTCTCCGATCCCAGATCATTCAAACAGCTGTTCTGCTTTGAAACCCTGTTTGGATGGATAGCAGGTGGACAAAGCGGAGCGCAGACAGAACTCAATTCGGTCTCCCGATTCTGTGGCTTCGGCATCGTACACCTATCCACCCCCGAGTCAGGATATTCGTTCAATCGAGACGCAATCATCCTCGAGAGCAACGAGCAGCCATCCACGAGATCATCGCGAAAAGAACAAACCATGAACGATATCCAATTTCTGTGGCAGTCCGACGAAGCAGGATTCGATGACCAAGCGGACGAAAAAGACGAAGAAGACGAACTTAACCGAGCTCTCCACGAACATTTCATATCGACTACAACGCGAGACGCTAAGGGAAGATACGTCGTCCAACTCCCGTTCAAGGACAACGTTCACACCCTCGGCGACAACGAAAAGTTAGCTCGCGCGCGGCTCGCATCTCTCCTGAATAAGCTGAAGAAAAACCCAGTTCAACTCGCAGCAGTCGATCGAGAAATCCAAGACTGCATCACCGCAGGCTTCGCGGAGGAAGCGATGCCGCGGAGACCTCACCAGTTAGCGCACTATCTACCCCTCCAAGCCGTCTTCAAACCGTCAGCAACCGCCCCCTTGAATTACAAAGTTCGAGTGGTTAAAGACGCATCCAGCAAGTCATTCAATCAGGCAGGGTTGAATGAGGTACTCTATGTCGGCCCAAATCAGTTACCTAATATCCTCAAGGTGCTGATGAAGTTCAGACAGTACCGTTTCGTCGTTACAGCAGACATACAAAAAGCATTTCTCCAGTTCAAGATCGCGGATCAGTTCCGAACCTTCCTACGATTTTTCTGGCCTCTTGGAATCTCAAAAAACCCATCAGCTCCAGTCAAAGAATTCTGGGGAACTCGAGTAGAATTCGGGTTAATCTGCAGCCCAAGCATCTACGGCCAGGGAATAAAACTCCATCTTCAGAACTGCAAAATGAAATATCCAAACCATGCAACCTTCTTCGAAGAAATCATCCAATCCATCTATATAAACGACATTGGATTTGGAGCAGATACAATGGAAGAGGCGAAACGACGAATTCATCTCTTATTCCAAGCATTCGCAGAGGGACACTTCCCACTCAAAAAATGGACGACGAACAGCTACGAACTCGCAGTGCACATCGAGACCACAGCAGCAAACGTCGATCCCGAGATCTCCAGCTCTGAAATCGACGGCAAATTCCTCGGTATTTCTTGGAATCAGGTCACAGACCGACTCTCAGCTCCAGCGGAGAAAGCACTGCGAATTCTCTCCTCTCCCACCCCATCCAAAAGAGTTACTCTCTCCGGACTGGCGGCGGTCTACGATCCGCTCAACATACTGGGTCCTACAACCGTCAATGGCCGGATACTCCTTCAAAAATTATGGAAGGCTGGTTATAGCTGGGATAAAAAGCTAAGCGAGGAACATGATCAGCTTTTCAAAGAATTCGTCAAACTACTAGAAAACACGAAAGACTTCTCAATACCACGCGTCATACGTTCAATAACTTCGGAAAATGTGGTCCGACAACTCTACATTTTCTGCGACGCGAGCCCAGAGGCAATGGGTACATGCGCTTACCTCCGTGAATACGACGGTCAGGCAGAACCGCGGATTCAGTTCGTCTGCGCAAAAATGAAAGTCTCACCTGTCCGCAAAATAGAAATCCATCGACTTGAACTGCTAGCAGCACTCTTAGGAGCGAGATTGCTCGATACTCTCAGACAATCGATCGACTTCGAAATCCATTCGTTTCACCTCTTCTCAGACAATTCATGCGTGCTGGCCTGGGTAACTTCAGAGGCAGAGTCGTGGAAACCTTGGGTAGCGAACCGTCTCCGCCGTTTCCACGCTCTCGTCGGTACAGCCGAAGTTGGCTTTGTTCAAAGCGCTTCAAACCCCGCGGATCTCATCTCGAAATCATCCTCGAACATCACAGATCCTGAGCAAGCGAAACTGTGGTTGCAAGGCCCAGAATGGTTGAAGGAAAATGAACTCATTCCAAACAAGCCACGACTCGAGTTCCAACGGGATTACGTTGCATCAGCGCTGGCAGCCGAGAAAAAACCTGTGATCAGGGGCAGTATCCTCCTGAACGCGTCAAAAACTCAAGCGCCAATATTTTTCGAAAAGCTATTCTCGTCTTGGGTGAAAGCCATCCGCTTTCAAGCTCTACTCAACCGATTGAAGGCGAAACTGGCCACTGCAAGAACGAATCTGGAGCTAAATCAAACAGCCCCAGTCAAATCTGTCGCAGATCGGAACGCTACAACCATCGAGCCCGCAGAAATGATCGCGGCGAGATCGGATCTCATCAAACTCATGCAGAGAACGTACTTCCCTGACGAGGTCAACGCAAACTGCGAAAAACTCAAAATGTCAAGTCCCCTCAAGCAATACAGTCCGGTATTGGATGCTGAAGGCATCATCAGATGCCGATCGCGTCTGAGCATGTCCAAACACTTCAAAGACGACGAAAAGGCACCAATCATCATTCCAGCCGAAGGCAACCTATCCAAACTACTGGTTCGACACGCCCACGAAGAAAAATGTTTCCATTCAGGCGGCGTGGCCGCAACTCTACACGAACTGAGGAAAGACTTCCTCGTTTTCAAAGCTAGGCGACTGGCCCAACAAGTGATCGCGGAGTGCGCGATCTGTAAGATTTTCCACTCAGAATCCGCATCCCTCCCGTTCGCTCAACTTCCCGCATTCAGAATCGAGGAATCAGGTCCGTTCTGCTCAGCGGGAGCCGATTTTTTTGGCCCGCTCCGCTACAAGAAAGATAACGGGGAAGTCGCAAAAGCGTATGTTCTCATCTTCACCGATTGTGTCAGCCGAGCGGTTAATCTTCAACTCACAACGGACGAAAGCACCGCCGAAGTTCTCGGAGGTCTACAAAAGTTCATCGCCCGATTTCCATCGTGCCGTCTCATCATAAGCGATAATGGATTGAGTTTCCAACGGGCTAGCAGAGAACTAAAGGCCATTTACGAGCACGTAACAGACGACGCAGTCAAACGATACCTAGCGAAGCATTGCATCGAATGGAAATTCAATGCTCCGCGTCATCCTCAAGCGGGAGGACATTTCGAGAGACTGATTCAGTGTATCAAAAGACCCCTCAGGAAAGTGCTATCCTCGGCGATACCACATTTCCGCGATTTGGAAATTATCCTGGCAGGCATCGAATCGTTCGCCAACAGCCGTCCTCTCACCACAGTTCCTACCGCCGCGGGAGAACCCGAAGCTCTCTCACCTTTCGCGCTCATTTACGGAACTTCGGGCGGCACCGTTTGGCCCCAACATACCTTACTGCCGAATGCGCGAGAAGATCAACACAGGTCCATCTTCGCTAAACGATATAAATACCAGCAGCGGATTCTCAACGCACTGTGGAAACGATATCTATTCGAATACTTGGGTTACCTGAGAACCGCCCACAAGCAACCCAGCTCGAGAGCCAAAACCCTCCGAGTCGGAGACATTTGCCTGCTTCACGACAGCGACAAAAATCGCGGCCTGTGGCCCCTCTGCAGAGTCACAAGATTCCCCGACGGAGTGCCCCCAGAGAAAGCTCGATCATGTTTCATCAGAACATCGAAAGGTCAAGTTTTGCATCGCCCGATCTCAAAGTTGTATCCAATCGAACAAGCGTCTATTGAAACACCAGAGACAAATTCGACAGAAAACTGACAAGCTCATCGAACTGCTCCTTGCAACGCGCGGGAGCATCTGACCAGACAAGACGACAACACTGCTCGGCTTCACTGTCATTTCTCCAGAGCAGCGTTCGGGGGGAGCGTGTGGCGAAGGGAACGGGGTTCCCTTAGCACGACAGCTTATTACACCCAGGCACTCATTACACATCCAGACATACAAACCGTAAAGCGTTGAAATCTCAGTGATCGAGCTGGCAAGCTAGCTAGCGACTATCGTTTCAGCCTTTAGGTATCAATTCTGTAATTCGATCCAAGTCTCCATCATCGCCTTAGAAATAAAAATGGAGACCAGCCACGACTTCGAAACACACGTCTGTGGACGGCGCGCTCCGGTCATGCTGCCGCGCTGGCGACAGAGTGTGCCGACCGCTTATCCTCTCACTCACGCTACTCTTCCGCCGTTCCGGCGACAGACGAAAAAGTACACACACACGGTTCCAACAGTGAGAAGTGTGGCGACGTCTCCTAGCGAATTCCGAAATTCCGTGTTTTCGATTCCTAGCGTAGGCTTCGACACACGGCCAAATAAGATCCGCTATTCGCGATTCATTCAATTTCGCAAGAGGTTGATGTATCGCAACAGAATTCGAATAATTTGTCGACTTGCATCCGCGTTCTGAACTTTACCAAGGACAGCTTTGCAGATTGACCAAAACTCACGGTTAGGTAAGGCGTCGATGGGAGTGTGACACGGTAACGCGCTATTTGTGTGTACAAGGAGACCAGTGTGATGGCCGCCAGATTTATCCGTTCAACACTCAGCTCAACCGAAGCGAAGAGCGCCGAGAAAGCCGCGATCACAACGGCTGTCGAAGGAATGTAGGTGGTGACGAACTGATAGGCGAAGCGTCGGTAAAAGATGACCGCGAACTTCACTCCTTCGGACGCTTCACCGGGCGCGACTGTGGAGAAGAAAATGGAGTGCGTACTCGTGAAACCAAAAAGGTATGAGGATTTTTCGCGGATTCCCCATACAAGCGGAACATGGTGCAAGACAAAGGATCAGACTTCCTGCTACTGCGAACAAGAGCAATAACTTCAACTGTACCCTGATTCCAGTACCACGGCAAGCTGCTGTTTCGATCCAATGCGTAGCCCACATCGTACTGCAAGTACTGTATGGCTGGATTAACTCGGAAAGGCGGTTGGATCGCCTTTTCTGAATCTACGAAGTGCCTGTCCCATGAAAAGCGCAGGAACTGCTTCGAGTACGTGACTGCAATTCATTTAAACTCTGTCTGGGATTAGCACTTTTCGGACGTCCGCAGTGGACGGAGAATCGAGGGATACCTTGGCATTCGGAAATTGCGAAGAGCTCTCCAGGTCAGCTTTCAAAAACTGCCGATCGGAGCGACCCTTGAACTTACAGCTCTGCAGCTGGAGAGGGCAGAATTGAACGTCAACGGGAAACCAGTGCAGATCGATGTGACATTTTACCTCTAGAGAGTACCTGCAGGTCGGTAAGGGCTGTGCGTTACTTTGGGTTCGAGCGGGGACCTGGGGTTTCAAATACAGGAGATTCGCGAGCAATGATTCCGCCTCGGGAGAATTACCTCCGTTTCTCCGTGAAGTCACATTCGCTGTTCTGAGTTGAAGCGTGAAGCTCGATTCCGACCGGCGGACTGACTGTCGCTGGCATTCTACTTGCCAGAGCTTGCAAGAACTGCAGATCTGGGAGCCAAACCTTCTCAGGCTTCACAACGTTGTCCACGTTATCTGCGATCACATCGGCTTCGGTGCGGGCGCTGCCGTTGATGTGCTCGCATACTCGCATATCAGCGCTCCACCTGGATACGGCCATTAGTTCCATCCGAAATCTCTGCGAAGTTATCGTAATCTGTACAACTCAGAGGGCGACGGCTCATAGTTCTGAGTGACCAGAAATCAGAATATATCAATAAACGCGATACTCAATCATTGGAACCCACCATATTAATGAGGTCAGGCTCACCGAGCGTGATGATGGAAATCGCCAGATGAATAGGCAGAGGACCTCGAAAACGAAAGTACATATGAGTCACTAGAACAGAACCCGAATCGTTGCGCTGAAACTGAGAAATTGGGGATTCAAGGCGAAGATGCTGCTATTCAAGATGACACTGGTTATTGGGCGGTCCTCACGTGTGAAGTGTAAGGGGTTTCCATCTTGAGAAGACTTTGAAACCATCAGGAGCGCGAGAGTCGTCTTGAAGAACGACATTTTCGAGCTTCAGCTTTGATTTGAAAGTGAACTCACTTCACGCAAGCTCCGAAAGAGTTCTGATAGCGTGACTCACAGCTGCACGTCGAGCGTCCGGTCACTTGATTGTTTTCGGGGGTTCCGGAAGCTCGAATTTGCTCAGGAAACACTACAAAATATATCCCGGATGCACGATTCAACAAAATTGTCAACGCGCCCTCGCAACCGCTTCCATCTGGCAGACTCATGCTTCTAGTCATCGTGGAATCGGTTTTTCATCGAAAACTCTAACACATGACTGAACTGTATAAAACAGATGAGGCCCACGTGGAGTTCCCATGTAGGGGTCACTCGAAGGGAGCAGACATCAATCTTGTTCCACCTCTGAACTCTCTCTCTCTCTCTCTCTTGCTTCTCGGAACAAAACGGTAGAGAAAATCATAGTATTTGTCTGACCTCGACCTGTCGATCTGCACACAGAAACGGATTCGATCGTGACGTGCATCGCTCAGATCGGGTCTGTCATCCGGATGCTTCAGCCGGGATGTTCAATTGCGGCAGCCACTGGTCGCCGTGCGGTTGAAAAAGTTCAATAATGAACGAAGCATCATAGATTGCTGTGAAATACCTGCCGTCTGCCAGATGCTCAGACACCATGCTAGATACACTCAGATATGATAAACTTGGTCCCAATCCGCTGGAACGAAACAAGTTCACCGAATTGCACAATCGTTCTCCCAGAGATCCGCATTGAGACTCCGCTCGATAATCTCCGCACACAGGGCTGAAGACATTCAGTCTCATGGTGATCATCTGCAACTTCATTGCATGCTCGGATGATGGTCTTCGTCTGCTGGGAATGAGAGCAGGACGGAGGGAAGATTCGATTGGATTCAATGAGAAATCGAACAGACAATTTCAGATGGCAGATATGGGTCCGGAGCCGGGAGTCTCTGAAATCAGTATTCGTTTGTACCTAGAATAAAAATGAGTGGCCTGAGAGAACATATTGCTCGATTTTGAGCGCTTCCGTTGCGCTACTTGCGTTCCACTCAACGTTGTTGTTCTGCTTCCGATTGCCTTCAGGTGGTCGTGTCCACTTGGTCTGGGGGTGTCCATAACTGGTCAGGGGTTCCGACCCGCCGACCAGTTATGGATCGGGTGTACATAACTGGTACATTTACCCTAATGATGTCGATAATGCTCGGCCGTAGCGACTCAATCAGCTCGGGCGGTTATGAGGAACGTAAACTGTGGGATCCTGCGTATGACATGGAGATCGTTCTCCGCAAATCTCAGGGGCCGGGGAGTGGCTCAAGATCCTCAAAACTTAGGCGTTTCCAGCTTGCATGCCTTTGAATTGACTAATTTTCCTTCCTAGCGGATCCGGATCGCGCGCACTGGGCCTCTGATGGTGGAGTCCCACCCCTGCAAACATCTCGTAAGGGTTCACATCATTGCTGTTTTTTTTACCTCAAGCATATCTCCCATCGCTCCCATCAATCCCTTCATATAGGGGAAATGATCCTCCCCGATTACGAATGCTTGACAAGTCTGCAATATTCAAGGAGGAATTGGAAATACATATGTTTGCGCCGAAAGCTCCGTCGCATCGAGCTCAATGACACTCCTAGCCCCTCGTGTCGAGTAGCAGTCAAAGGTTGATCATAGCGATCCTCTCAATGTACCCTTATTGGACACGTTATGTCGTCGTTGGGAGAGCTATCATATGATGATTCTGTTCGTTCAAGCTGGTGCCTTTATTTACTGAAACATATTCTGGAATACCGCCTGCGCATCGAGGAACAGACAGTCTTCATGCCTACAATTTGCGTCAATTCATGCTTGTAGGAATACGCAGTCCTTCCCCAAGCGGCGGAGGAGGATCAGAGGTAGAACATATCACACTGGCAATTTTTCCGGCACCACGACGGAGCTTCCGCCATGCGGAGGCTTGCTGCGCTCCCGCCTTCGAGGTGAACAGTACTAGAGCATGTTCGAATGCGAATTTCCGGAAAGCTTTGCTGAACCGGTGCTGCATGAGTCGTGATAACCCGAATAAGTTCCCAATAAGGATCCTCGACCTCGATCTCAGAACTTCAACAGCAAGAAGTACCGAGCTAATAGACAAAATCACACAGAAGAGTGGGATGAGGTTCTCGAAGCTGCGGAAGTTGAAAACCCCGCGGGATTCACGACCATTTAGGTATGAATTAGACGGATGTTCTCGGTCAAGGAGAGCGGCGTAGTGGTGTTCCCGGGCGCGTCCTGCAGATCTAAGGATCGAATGAGAATTCTTTTCGGAATTGTTGAAATCGTACAGTTTCCAAGGGATGAGGCTATGCTCGAACACTCTCCCAAAAAGTGCATTCCTCCGAGTCAAAGTTCTCAGGAGGAGCCGCGTCCAGGTTATTCTTCGCGGTCGATTCCAAGATACCGGCCGGCGATAGAAGCCCAGGAACAAGCCTTGAGCTGAGAACCGATCATGGTACCTCAACTTATCTACAGAATCATGGTTGATCCTACGGTATTTCACTTTCTGGAAAGCAACTCCCGAGACTTTCAAGGATTCCAACTGAATTTCATTCAGTCCGCACACAGATTTGTGATTCAAGATTTTCAGGGTAAGATGGTACGACTGATTGTCGCACTCGGGATTCCCGCGACACTGCAGGAACCTTCGCACTTCGTGTGGTTCAGCGGGATCCACAAACCTTGTTATGATATCATTGCTGAAGAAAGTCGACTGGCAGAAGTTCATAACGAGCATCGTTGTGCATATCAGTAGTATCGGACTTCGACGGCTCTCGAGAACGATGGGAGCGGCGTTCATGAAGTTCAGGATGACGGAGCTCGACGTGGCGACGAACGAGGAACCTCCTGACAATTGGCGGATCGTACTCAAGACTGCGATGCTCGATATGAATGTAATCCATACAGGAAGTGAGAAGGGCTCCAATAATGTTAGAATGCTCACCCTTCTGTACATGAGCGAGGTGACACAATCTTTGTAGCCGAACACTTTGATCATGTTGTTGACGGCTGTGTGATGGAAAAGCATATCGTGAACTCTTTCAACGTCTGTCACGATCGGAATGATTCGGAGTCTGGTACTCATAAGCGACGTGTTCCACGTCCAAACGAAGTCTATGAACGTCTTCACTGATTTTCCGAAAATAGATTCGCGATCTTTGATAACTTTCATCAAGCCGAAGCGCACCGGTCTCGCCGTCGCGCATTCTCTGGGCTCGATGTAGGTGTCCGTCCAGGACACGATACCGTTATTTCGATTGCAAGCGAAACTTTTTTCCTTGTTCATGAATCGCAGAATTGGAATCCCTCTCGCCGGGGGAACCGGGAAAAATGATGGTTTGGGATTACCGATGACAAAATGAAGGACGCATTTGTGGCGGATGTTTTGATACAGATCATCTAGATTCCATTCTTTGATGTTGACGTGGTCTGAAACTATCGCTATGGATTGGGGCGCAGCCAGAGCGCTCAGGTACAAACGACTGAGTGTTTCATCGGGTAAAAGAGACGGTTTGCTGCGCTTTCTTTTCGGCTCCTCCGACGCAACGGAAGCCTCGGTATCTCCGAGGAGGAGGCTTGCACGCGAACGGAAACTGAAGGGTCCGAGTGCACTCCTGATATCAACGATAAGGAGATGATGCACTTCGATTCCTACACTTGTGGCGTGGTCTTCTATATGATCGACGGGACCGCGGATCTCCGGGCATGACACATCCATCTTCACAGCACAGAACAGCACGAAGAGAATACGCATAGTGGGCGGTAACAATCGGTGTACCTTCCTTTACCGCGGGGAAAAAGTTATTCGGGACGCCTGTTTGTGTTCCAACGTTTATCACAATCACTCCAACTCCGCCAGGAGAAGTCAGCGGTCTGAATGCTGGGCAGTGGACGAACCGTGGCTGACTGGGAAACCTTGGACTACCAGGGGCGGAGCCCATCTCGACATCTGAGGAGGTCGCTGCATCGGTACGAAACGATCTCTTTGAGAGAACTGAACGAACCCTCCGGCTGGAAAAAATCCATGGTGATTGATGCATCATAGATTGCTACGGAATACCTGCCGTTTGCTAGATGCTTAGACACCGCGGTCGATTCGCTCAAATATGATAAACTTGGTTTTCTGCGAAGCTGACAAAATCCTTGGATTGGCCTTGGATTTCGTGGGGGAACTTTCGTGGTTTATTCAAGATCTGATTCGAGTTTCAATGCTCGAGACACTGGAAAACATAGAATCCATATATCGTAGCCACGAAAGTTCAACCGCATTCTATGTTAAGCTGGACCTCCTTCCCGAAGAATGTAGTCTGCGGCTCGGAACCATCGTAAACGTGAAATGGCAAGCTTCGGAAGTGAGTGTGCTCGAAATAGAACCATGGATGTGAGAAGTTATCCGGACACTCGTTTTCCGTAACGATACCGGGTACCAGGAGCTGTTGGAGGTAAGCATTGCAGGGCTCTCGGAACCGCGATTCGGATCTTGAGGATCGCCTGTTCTCTGCGGCCGTAGATCGCGAGAAACCGAAGATCTCCGTGGCTCCGGAGCGCGACGGATCACAATTGTTTTTTCCGAAGAGAAAAAAGCGAAAGAGACCGCCTGGTCGAAGGAGAGCGGCTTCAACGACTCGATCTCGAATGGCTTTCCCTGGAACGGTGGCGTATCTGGGGGGGGGGGGGGGGGAGAGGGGCGCAGAACTGAAGGGGCGCACAGTGGGCCAGCGGCGGCCAAAAATATAGCGGGGTGACGCAGGGTTCTCAAACAAAATTTCCCTTTTTCTTAAGGCGCTATATAAGCCTCCTGCACAAGTTTGCAGAAGTTACACGGCATGATCCGGGACGGGTACAGGCCATCCTATACTGATGGGCTCCTCTCCAGTTAACTATAAATTGACGACTGAAGAAACGGGGGAACTATAGATGATCGTATTAGCTATGGAGTTCGAGTCTTGATCACTTATATGCGGTTCAGGTGATCAGACATTTGATAAGTTGAGATTTGGAAGGAATACGTTCGACGACACGCGCTCCTTCTCGGCGGAGACGCTAGACCGCTAGATGATTGCCTCAGCCCGTCTCGGATCATGCCGTGTAACTTTTGAAATTGCAACTATCTGCAGCTGGAACTTGTGCAGGACGCTTGCGGAGCGTCTTCAGAAGTAGGAAAATTCCGTTCGAGAACCCTGCGTCACCCCGCTATATTTATGGCCGCCGCTGGCCCACCAGGGGCGCAACGTTGACGGGGGCACGAAGTTCAGGGGACGCGAGAGGTCAGTTGAAGCCGATATTCGCTACGGAAGGAATTCAATTTGTCTCAAAAAATGAAATCGTGTTTCGGAGAGGTCAGGGAGAGGTCCGAGACCGTGAAGCAGTCGCCACGATTCCTGGGATTGTGCGATCATTTCCGTGCGTTTATCAGAGACTACTCCAATATCGCGAGACCGTTGACCAAACTTACACTAAGGATTCAACCTTTAATTGGTCAACGGAACATCAGGAAGCATTCGACCTCTTGAAATCACAGATCACCTAGAAAACGGTTCTAGCACCACCGGATTCCTCCAAACCTTTCATCCTCACGACGGACGCTCCTGACCTGGGAACGGGCGCCGTGTTGACACAAAAGGACGTCGACGAGAAAGAGCGGATCATCGGGTACCATTACTACACTTTCAACAAGGCCGAGAAGAATTATTCAACCTACGAGAAAGAAATGCTTGCCGTCCTGAGAGCGATCGAATATTTCAGAACTTATCTCGAGGGAAAGAAGTTCGTGCTCCACACTGATCACAGTGCCCTTAGAGAATTACCAATTATTATCAAGGAGCCTAGAGGCCGAACGTCTCGATGGATACATGAACTTGCCGAACTGGATTTCTCAGTTGTGCATAAGCCTGAGGAAACCATCGGTCATACAGACGCTCTTTCGCGCCTGCCCCGAGAGTCGGAATTGGCGTTGCTACTCACAGAGGTTAACGCCGACGGCAAGATTGTGGTTCCATGCGACGACAAAGACGACATTCTGCAGCAATATCATGTATCCTCGGACTCGGGTGGATCAGAGCGTTTCCAGTGGCCCAACATGAGGTCGGACGTGACCAAATTCGCGAAGTCTTGCCCACTTTGCCAAGTGAACGAAGCGAAATTCAGGCCGAAAGCAGACAGCCTCTGTCTCAGGAGTAACGATGTACCCCCAATGCATACCGTTCACGTCGACTTCGCAAAGCTCACTAAGGCGAGGGAGCGTGGAAGCATGACAAGAGCTTTCGTTGTGGCGATCGATCACAACACGAGGTTTGAGGCGACGAAAGCCGGTAGAGAGAATGCTCAGGCTGTCATAGCTTTGCTAAGCCAGAGAATGTTCAGGGAAACTCGTGTGATCGTCTCGGATCACGCAAATATATTTCAGAGCCGTTTGCTTAGAGATTGGGCCTCCGAAAGAGGAATCGCATTGCAAGCAGGTAGCCCGTATCACCCGCAATCTAACGGATCGGCTAAGAGGCCAATCCGTGATTTGAAAACCTTCCTTTCGATGTATCTGAGTTTACATTGGAAGGCGACCTTAGAAGCCGCAGCGAGACACCATGATCGGTCTCGGTGCAGCACTTTCGGGTGCTCCCCTTTCTTCGCCTTGAATGGAGGGGTGCCTTTTCTGCCAGCGGACGACAGGCTCGGAATCCGTCACAGGATTCAGTTGAAAGAACGGGAGCTCTCACCTGACGAGGAAATGCGGCACCGCATGACTTAGAAGAAGGGTTACGATCAACGTCATACGGGCAACGTTCCAACTTTGAATGTGGATGACTTGATACTGATTAGCAGGGATCCTGGTAGGCTCAGCAGTTTCGATGAACCTTTCGAGGTAATCGGTTTGCGAACCATTGAAGGCCAACAGAAGAGAATCATCTACAGACAGGGGGACTCTTCGAAAACTGCTGCCTACCGGAACGTAGTAAAATATTGCCCCAGGAGTGGCACCCTCTTTGAGGGCGGAGGTTAGGCAGCCGCGAAGCTGACCTATAGAAGACAAATATAGAAGCCCTAGCCCCTCGTGTCGAGTAGCAGTCAAAGGTTGATCATGGCGATCCTCTCGATGGACCCTTGTTCGCCACGCTATGTCGTCGCTGGGAGAGGTATGATAAGATGATTCTATCCGTTCACGATCGTGCCTTTATTTACTGAAACATATTCTGGAACAGACAGTCTTCATGCCTACAATTTGCGTCAATTCATGCTTGTAGGAATACGCAGTCCTTCCCCAAGCGGCGGAGGAGGATCAGAGGTAGAACATATCACACTGGCAATTTTTCCGGCACCACGACGGAGCTTCCGCCATGCGGAGGCTTGCTGCGCTCCCGCCTTCGAGGTGAACAGTGCTAGAGCATGTTTGAATGCGAATTCCCGGAAAGTTCTGCTGACGCGGTGCTTCATGAATCGTGATAATCCGAATAAGTTCCCAATAAGGATCCTAGACCTCGATCTCAGAACTTCAACAGCAAGAAGTACCGAGCTAATAGACAAAATCACACAGAAGAGTGGGATGAGGTTCTCGAAGCTGCGGAGGTTGAAAACCCCGCGGGATTCACGACCATTTAGGTATGAATTAGACGGATGTTCTCGGTCAAGGAAAGCGGCGTAGTGGTGTTCCCGGGCACGTCCTGCAGATCTAAGGATCGAATGAGAATTCTTTTCGGAATTGTTGAAATCGTACAGTTTCCAAGGGATGAGGCTATGCTCGAACACTCTCCCAAAAAGTGCATTCCTCCGAGTCAAACTTCTCAAGAGGAGCTCCATCCAGTGTATTCCTCGTGGTTCATTCCAATATACCGGCCGGTGATAGAAGCCCAGGAACAAGCCTTGAGCTGAGAACCGATTATGGTATCTCAACTTATCTACAGAGACATGGTTGATCCTACGGTATTTCACTCTCTGGAAAGCAACTCCCGAGACTTTCAAGGATTCCAACTGAATTTCACTCAGTCCGCACACAGCGTTGTGTTTCAAGATTTTCAGGGTAAGACGGTACGACTGATTGTCGCACTCGGGATTCCCGCGACACTGCAGGAACCTTCGCACTTCGTGTGGTTCAGCGGGATCCACAAACCTTGTTATGATGTCATTGCTGAAGAAAGTCGACAGACAGAAGTTCATAACGAGCATCGTTGTGCATATCAGTAGTATCGAACTTCGACGGCTCTCGAGAACGATGGGAGCGGCATTTATGAAGTTCAGGATGACGGAGCTCGACGTGGCGACGAACGAGGAACCTCGTGACAATTGGCGGATCGTACTCAAGACTGCGATGCTCGATATGAATGTAATCCATACAGGAAGTGAGAAGGGCTCCAATAATGTTAGAATGCTCACCCTTCTGTACATGAGCGAGGTGACACAATCTTTGTAGCCGAACACTTTGATCATGTTGTTGACGGCTGTGTGATGGAATAGCATATCGTGAACTCTTTCAACGTCGGTCACGATCGGAATTATTTGGAGTCTGGTAATCATGAGCGACGTGTTCCACGTCAAAACGAACTCTACGAACGTCTTCAATGATTTTCCGAAGATAGATCCGCGATCTTTGATAACGTTCACCAAGCCGAAGCGCACCGGTCTAGCCTTCGCGCATTCTCTGGGCTCAGTGTAAGTGTCCGTCCAAGAAACAATGCCGTTATTTCGATTGCAAGCGAAACTTTTCTTCTTGTCCATAAATCGCAGAATTGGAATCCCTCTTGCCGGGGGAACAGAGAAGAATGATGGCTTGGGATTACCGATGACAAAATGAAGGACGCATTTGTGGCGGATGTTCTGATACAAATCATCTAGATTCCATTCCTTGATGTTGACGTGGTCTGAAACTATCGCTATAGATTGGGGCGCGGCCAGAGCGCTCAGGTACAAACGACTGAGGGTTTCATTGGGTGAAAGAGACGGTTTGCTCGGCCTTTTCTTCGGCTCCGCCGACGCAACGGAAACCTCAGTATCTCCGAGGAGGAGGCTCGCACGCGCACGGAAACTGAAGGATCCGAGTGCACTCCTGATATCAACGATAAGGAGATGATGCACTTCGATTCCTACACTTGTGGCGTAGTCTTCTATATGATCGACGGGACCGCGAATCCTCGGCCATGATACATCAATCGTTACAGCACAGAGCAGCACGAAGAGAACACGCATACTGAGTTGTAACAATCGGTGTACCTTCCTTCACCGCGGGGCAAAGAAGTTGTTCAGGACGTCTATTTGTCTTCCAGCGTTGATAACAGTCCAACTCCACCGGGAGAAGTCAGCAGTCTGGAGGCTGGTCAGTGGACGAGCCGCGGCTGACTGGGAAACAGTGGACCACCAGGGGCGGAGCCCATCTCGACACCTGAGGAGGTCGCTGCATCGGTACGAAACAATCTCTTCTGAGAGAACTGAACGATCGATCAGCGAGGTCTTCTGGATATACGCGGTACGTTTTACTGCTTTACTGTATTCAAAAATTATATCTCGGTCTGGGCGAATCTTGTGCGGGTCGTGTCCCTATTTTCTTTTTCTCAAACATCTCAACTCTCAATCAGCCTTGAGGCTGAGAAGTTTGCATGTCGTTCGTATCGATTCCAGCCACGCGCCTTGGGAAGTTCCGCCTAGATCTCATGTTGACGACGACGAATTGCCGCCCTGTTGCTCCGTCCCCCAAACTGTTCGTTGATGGCTTTTGTCGGGCCGACATTTCATAGATCAATGTCGTTCGTCAGCGGCATCGAAACAAGCCCGTCCAATGCTTCATAGGCCAACGGAACTTGAGCGATGTGCGAAAGGTTGGCAGCCAGCCTTATCACAACGACCGAATCCGATACGAGCGGTGCACATGCAATAAAATTTACACACACTCCGCAGGGTTTTAACCTCGGTTCAAGAAGACTCCGCTGTGAATGGAACCGAGATTGCATGAGCGCTCACGCTAGATTCCGTATCTGACGCCTATTTCGAAGCGAGACCTTGCTATGGCAGACAATCTGACGAAGCATCACCCAGAAATCACTTACTGTACCAAGTCACATGGTTCTCGAGACTGAGATCTGATATTCGATTCGACGAGTAGGGCTGTCACCTTTCATCAGTTCTGGTGTAACGTTGTGTTTAAAACCCGGAAAATCCGTTTGCATGAGTTCGACTCAAAAGGCCGAGAGAAGTCTGTACATATCAGACACGGGGGGTCACCAATGGAGATATTGCAGGAGGACGCCTCTTCTACGATTGAATACTTTCGTTGTTCTGTTTCGAAGAGACCATGACGGAGAAGGTGTAACGGTAAATATTCCAAAAGGTCATCACACCCCACACACGAAACCACATGGACGATGGGTGGATATGCCAATAGGACAACGATCTGAAACACAGCAAAGCTGACCCAACGTCCTATCAATCTGGAAATGATTCAATCCTCTTCGGAGCTTCGCTCCCACAGTGCGCTCTTCAGAAATGGTCCCCTCGGGTACTTTTCTGTTGGGCGGGCGCTTCGCGAGAACACGACGGGAAAAGCCGCTACCACACTGTCGCCGCGGCTAAAACAACGGGCCACTCGCCTCTAGGCCTCTCTGCCCTCCGCTAGCCGGCCGACGCGTGAAGCACGCCATTGGGCCAGCCTGAGCCCTCCAGCACGGGCTGGTGCTCGGTACAATCAGGGACCCCAAGCGGAGCGAGGGACCGCCGTGAAACATACCATTTGCGCTGTTTAAAGCGCCGCTCCCGAAACGCCCGCCTAACAGAATAGTACCAGTTTCTGGCCACTTCTATGTTGGGGCCGGTCGTGCTAGCCCTGCGGATTCTCCGTCAGCTCGCTCAATTGCTTAGGTTATAACGATCTTCACCGCATGCGGGGAATCCGGCGGGGAAGTCTCTAATATCGGAAGGCAGTCTGCAGTATGTACTGTTAAACTTCTGTGGCAGAAATTTCGGGAATTTCGTAACTTCTGTTGCGAAAACTTCACGAAATTTAAGATCAGTTTCTATGGCGGGCGTTACGATGGGATCGTTTGTTGACTCGAGACTTGCATCAGACATGAATAATGCTCCCCCACGCCTAATTGATGCTTTCGCTCAAGAATCTCTCTTTGAGTGTACAGCTATTGTCTTCGGAAGCTCCGACTTTTCGAAAACTCCGATCTATAACGTCACCTCTGGGAGTTTCCCATAGTTGATGGGAAGCGAGTGTGCATAGGTCTCTATCTTTCTGTCCATTCTTTGATCTGAAGAGGGAACAGTGTCGTATAAATTTCTGACAATGAGCAGGATTTCTTGATTCGTCAGTCCTCCACGGGATCGACGGAACTACAGACGATGGAGATGAATAGTTTCGGAAGTCCTCTCATCTTCTGATAAGCGACAGAGCATTTAGTGAGACACCGAGAAACTTTGCCTTATCCTCAAAAATGCGACCTCAATGTGGACGTCAGAAGCGCAAGAATGAACTGGCTGGGAGAATACGTGAATCTTCTGAAGGAGTCCGAAAGAACCACCGTGTGCCTCCATGGCGTCCAGATCCACCACTACAACGGCAAAAAGGCCCCCTACTCCACGGAGTTGACAGAACGAGACTCCGAACGAGGAAACCGCCCGCTCACAACAAGGTGGACCGCAGAAGGGGACGGAGCAGAATTCGAGGAGCTCCCGCTCGATACTGCAGAACTTCAGCCGGAGTCTCTCACGGATCTTCTTCCATTCCTCCCCGGCGGGGCCACATGCGGAGGGGTCGTCATAACCGGCTCCTGGATCCGGGTCCATTTTGGACCCGAATCCTGTGCAGGTCACACTATTCGAAGCTCGGCGAGCCAAATGCTATCGCGACCAAGATGATAGCTGATAATAGCTGAGACAGGGGGCTGCCGGATTTTCTCCACAGTCGACTTGTTGAACGGCTTCTGGCAGCAGCCGCTGACAGAAGATACGAAGAAGTATTCGGCCTTCGTTACTCCGTTCGGGACATTCGAGTACAATGTGAACCCGTTTGGCTAGAAGAACTCTCCAAAATATTTCTAGAAGATGATGGATCAAGTCTTACAACCACATCGCGCTTATGCCCGGTGGTACATTGACGACATCATTGTCTATTCCAAATATCGACGGGTACACGAAGACCATCTTCGGGAAGTTTTCAAGAGTCCTGGCGATGTGGCGCCCAAAGTGAATCTCGAAAAGTCCTCCTTGTTCAAATCCAAAGTCGTATTCCTGGGCAGGAACATTGATGGTAACACCAAATCGACAAAAGGAGAATCGGAATAGAAGAATAGAATCGAGAATAGAAGCCCCGACGCTAGTGCCTGATAGGGGCATCCACGTGAGCTGCTCTTTCTGTTCCTCTATCCTAGTCCAATCATTTCTAGGGACCTTCGATCCACTCTGCATTTCCCATTTTCCTGTTGTCATCGATGATTCTCACGTCAGGCTCCCGATCTCGTTTTGTTTACAGGAGATTCCGACACACCGAAGCACCTGCGGCAAAGCAGGCCTTGTTATCACGGGCTTCGCGTTATTTCTCTTCGTGTTTATGGCCGCTTCGCTTGCTGAGTATTACATCATCCGAGAACCTGTTTGCTGCGACAGCATCGATTTTCGAAGTCAATGACGTCGTATTCCAAGTGGTCAAGATCAGGTGAAAGGTAGGTCAGATCCCTCATGCAATTGAGACCGTGATCGTGGAGTGTCCGTCCTCTGATCGAGAAAATTGCGAGCCATGCGAAGGACTTGTTGTTTCTATTCTCCAGAGAAATCGGGGAGGAACTCGACTTCAAGCTCACGTCAATTCGAGCTGGATCTTGCCGGAATGTGGTAGAAATCCGAGAAGAGTCAACTACGCAGCCGTCATCAAAGGTTCACGTCAACCAGTTCATAAGCAAGGTCGTTCAAGAATGATAGAGTGTCTTCTCGCGGTTAGGATAGTTTTAGCCAGCTTTCTGGGGGAGGCGAGGACGGAAGTTCAGGTTTTCCGCGCATCCTATGAGAATGCGGGATGATTCCGGAGGTGGAAGATGGCAGCCGCGGGTTGGCAGTTTCCTAGCAATATTTTCCTGTCTGAAAGCTCTGCGCAATCTGCCTCTTCTCAGAAATCGTTTCCGAAACCTTGTCCCAGATCGGTTATTCGAGAACGCCAAAGTCAACTCCCGCCGAATCAGACTTCCGAAATCAACACGCACACGAATCGCCAATTTCCGAATTGAGCTGACCATCATGAAGAAATGGAAGAATCACCGAAATTCACCCAGCGAGGGCATGGGAAGGATCCGGGAGATGTTAGTTGTCGGATTGATAGGTTCACACAAACGCAAAGTAAAAGTCTAATGGTGCCAAATAATTTTTGAGCACGTATTCTCTGACAGTTTTTCGCGGTCTCCTTGAAGAAGCGAAGAGCGGAACCACCCTGGAATCCGCTCCCTACCAATGATCTTCCCTGCGATCGTGTAGGAGTCTCGTTGAACCTCAGCCTCGGGAATGATGAGGTCTCTCTGAAATGAGTCCGACCGCGACAGTCACTGTCACGGTTTGGAAACTGTTCTCAAATTGCTCAATATCGAACCCCTAGGGGGTCGACGGGCAGGGCGAGTTTGAAAACCACTGAACTACATCGTCACAAACGCGATAAGCGATTCCAACCGAATTCGGAACCGCGCGCGACGAGAACTGCGCGCAATGGAATCGGGAATATTTGTTCCATCGGATAAGTGTAACCTTGCATGAAGATATGAATTGCTATCGGTGCTTGAAACCCGAACTGAGGACCCTTGCTCGGAGCGCCACTTGGTTCAACGACGCTTTCGGAGGCTGCATTGCATTGTGCACGGCTGACGGTACCTCGCGACTGTCAAACTCGAGACTCGATTGAACTCTGATCGCATCCGCATCCTCCGACTCTGGAAGATGGAAGCTAGCAGATGATGTTTCGATTGCGTCCTTGTCGATTCGACGGAACTCGAGTCATAGAAATATCACCTCCTTCAGCTCTGACCTTTATCGATTTTCCAGTGAGTCCGTGAGACAGTGTGAGCTGCCAGACTTGAGCAGAGCTTTCAAGCTCGGAGTTCTTCAGTGATAGGGCGAGACATCATCTGACAACTACCAGTCCCAAAAATTCACGGCCTGCGACATACCTTCCGCAATACGCCTTCCACCCGTGCCCGACGAGGCGGGACTTCCATTCGGTGATCCGACCCTCCCAGTCTCTCTTCAGCCGATATACCCATCTTGAAGTGATCTCGTGCGCTTCCATCTCAGCCTCCATCGCCAACTTCCACTTCTCATCGTCTTCTCTCGACATCGCCTGCCGCACCGTCAGTGAAGAATTAAAATTCATCGTGGAACTGGGCTCACAGGTGTTCAGGGGACGATCATCTGACTCAGACCTTGGCACTGCCTCGTCATAGCAATCCTCTGTTCGGTTCCCTTGCGGTTCCTTTCCCTCGTTCACCTAACGCTGGCTTCATACGTACTCTCATCTATAGAGAACGCGCTTTCCTCGCTCAGATCGATACGCCTTCGACTGCGAAGGATAACCCACGAAGGTACGTGGGTGAAAGCCCGGCAACGGCACATCCGCAAGTAGCTCAGATTTGTTTTCCGCCCACGAGGAAACCTGAGACGTCCTTATTCACGTACTCAGTCGCATTATCCGTCCGAAGGGCTTACACCTTCCGATCGGTGGCTCTTTTGGCGAAACGCACGAATTCAACAAGGTTTTCGAACGTCTTTGACTTTGCCCTCATGAAAGCAACTGGCTCATCGGACCACAGACATCGCTGTGAACTACCTCTAGCATAGACTTGGTGGCTGACATGGACGTTTAAACTCCTTCCATCGTTGCTTTCCTCCGCCAAATGGCCAACAAGCTCGCCCTACTCCCGGAACCACACATTCAACTCCTCCGACCGATCTCCAGCCAACTGCCTGATCCCTTCCGGTTTCGAATGACCCAGCCTCCTGTACCAGAGATCATACCCATCGTTCGCCGGTTGAACAACCAGAGCGCGGATGGAGCTCGCCTCTGGGCGATTCGAATCCGTGTCCGAACACGTGGCCACAGCGAATAACGTCTCGGTCGCATCAGTTACCTCGCACCTCTGTGCATCAAACGTTACTTTGAACGTTCGTCAGCCGCGAGCTGCTTCACTGACACCAGATCAATCGTGAGTCGCGGTACGTATAGTACACCGAGCAACCTGGTACGATGAAAAATACCGCCTACGTTACACTCAATGTGCACATCTCCCACACCAGCAGAACTTACAATTAGCAAAACGTCATTCGCCGTCGTGACGAAACGCGTTCGGGCGCCTTCGTTGAGTGAAATTGATAGATCCCTCCGGCCCGTCATATGGACGCTCGCCCCAGAATCCATGGACCACTCGCCTGAGGTTGCAGCAACTAGTGGACACGTCAACACTCGCTCGTTATTCAAGAGGTTGATCACCGATGGGCACACTAGAAGCGATTGATTTATTTTCGGGACGAATTTTCCTTTTATAGACTTCGTTGGAGATTTTCCAATCTGGAGAACGATGTCCGCTCATGCGCGTTGACTTCTAACAGAACCTCTCTCTCTTTCTCCTTGTCACAGGACTCAGGAGCTGGGGAACATATCTGCACGAGAACATATCGCTAGATTTTGAGCGCCTCCGTTGCGCTACTCGCGTTCCACTCAACGTTGCTGTTCTGTTTCCAATCGCCAGAAAATGGCATCGCATCAGGTCGTGAGTAAAATAATTGTCTGCTCGCTGGGAGGCGTCCCAAGAGGGCCGCTCATTGAACCCTAAACACAAGTAACGTAAGAACAGCTGGTTGTCGCTCAAGTAGCGTTGTTATGATTTATCAATCGTAGTTATGTCGAGAATCCCTGGCCGTAGCCGCTCAATCAGCTCGAAGGATGAGGAACAGAATCTGTGGGATTCTGCGTATGACATTGAGATCGTTCTCCGCGAATCTCAAAAGCCCGCAGAAGAGGCCCCAGATCCTCCAAACCCGGGTTTGGAGACATCAAAACTTGGGTCAGCATCACACGAAACTCCGGTGTGTCAAGCTTGCATGCCTTCAGATGGACTCCTTGTCGCTTTTGCGGATCCCGATCTCACGTAATGCTTTCTTCAAGTTTCACTCGTCCTATGGTTGTGAAGTCCCACCTATGCCAACATCTTGTGAAGGTTCATGCCATTACTGTTTTTTGGACCTCAAGCATATCTCCTATCAATCCCCTCATATACGCTAGGGGAAATTATCCTCCCTGAATACGAATGCTTGACAAGTCTCTAATATTCAAGGGGAAATTGGAAATCTGTTAGCGCCAAAAGCTCCGTAGCATCAAGCTCAATAACTTTGCTAGCCCCTCGCGTCGAGTAGCAGTCGAAGGTTGATCTTGGCGATCCTCTCAATGGACTCTTATTTGACACGTTGTGTCGTCGTTGGGAGAGGTATGATAGGATGATACTATTCGTTCAAGGTGGTGCCTTTATTTATTGAAACGAATTCTGGAATAACGCCTGCGATCGAGGATCAGACGGTATTCATGCTCACAATTTGCGTCAATTCATTCTTGCAGAAATAATCAGTTCTTTCCCAAACGGCGGTGGCGGATCGGAGGTAGAACATATCACACCAGCAATTCTTCCAGCACCACGACGGAGCTTCCGCCATCCGGAGGCTTGCTGCGCTCCCGCCTTCGAGGTGAACAGTGCTAGAGCATGTTTGAACACGAATTTCCGGGAAGCTCTGCTTAAGCGGTGCTTCATGAATCGTGATAACCCGAATAAGTTCCTAATAGGGATCCTAGACCACGATCTCAGAACTTCAACAGCAAGAAGTATCGAACTGATAGACAAAATCACACAGAAGAGTGGGACGAGTTTCTCGAAGCTTTGGAGGTTGAAAACCCCGCGGGATTCACGGCCATTTAGGTATGAATCAGACGGATGTGCTAGGTCTAGGAGAGCGGCAAAGTGGTGTTCCCGGGCGCGTCTTGCAGATATGAACATCGAATGAGAATTCCTCCCGGAGTTGTTGAAATCGTACAGTTTCCACGGGATGAGGCTATGCTCGAACACTCTCTCATAAAGTGCATTCCTCTGAGTCAAACTCCTCAGGAGGAGCTCCATCCAGTTTACTCCTCGCGATTCCAAGATACCGGCCTGCCATAGAAGCCCAGGAACAAGCCTTGAGCTGAGAACCGATCATGGTACCTCACCTTATCTACAGAATCATGGTTGATCCTGCGGTATTTCACTCTCTGGAAAGCAACTCCCGAGACTTTCAAGGATTCCAACTGAATTTCATTCAGTCCGCACACAGCGTTGTGACTCAATATTTTCATGGCTAGATGGTAAGTCTGATCGTCGCAGCCAGGATTCCCGCTACACTGCAGGAACCTTCGCACGTCGTGTGGTTCAGCGGGATCCACAAACCTTGTTATGATGTCATTGCTGAAGAAAGTCGACAGACAGAAGTTCATAACGAGCATCGTTGTGCATATCAGTAGTATCGAACTTCGACGGCTCTCGAGAATGATGGGAGCGGCATTTATGAAGTTCAGGATGACGGAGCTCGACGTGGCGACGAACGAGGAACCTCCTGACAACTTGCGGATCGTACTCAAGATCGCGATGCTCGATATGAATGTAATCCATACGGGAAGGGAGAAGGGCTCCAGTAATGTTAGAATGCTCACCCTTCTGTACATGAGCGAGGTGACACAATCTTTGTAGCCGAACACTTTGATCATGTTGTTGACGGCTGTGTGATGAAAGAGCATATCGTTAACTCTTTCAACGTCGGTCACGATCGGCAGGATTTGGAGTCTGGCAATGATGAGCGACGTGTTCCACGTCAAAACGAAGTATATGAACGAGTTCAATGATTTTCTGAAAATAGATTCGCGATCTTTGAAAACTTTCACCAAGCCGGAGTGCACCGGTCTCGCCGTCGCGCATTCTCCGGCCTCGATGTGGGTGTACGTCCAAGAAACAATACCGTTATTTCGATTGCAAGCGAAACTTTTCTTCTTGTCCATAAATCGCAGAGTTGGAATCCCTCTCGGCGGCGGAACAGGGAAAAATGATGGCTTGGGAGTTCCGATGACGAAATGAAGGACGCATTTGTGGCGGATGTTTTGATACAGATCATCTAGATTCCATTCTTTGATGTTGACGTGGTCTGAAACTATCGCTATGAATTGTGGCGCGGCCAGAGCGCTCAGGTACAAACGACTGAGGGTTTCATTAGGTAAAAGGGACGGTTTGCTCCGCTTTCTCTTCGGCTCCGCCGACGCAACGGTAGCCTCAGTATCTCCGAGGAGGAAGCTTGCACGCGCACGGAAACTGAAGGGTCCTAGTGCACTCCTGATATCAACGATAAGGAGATGATGCACTTCGAGTCCTGCACTTGTGGCGTAGTCTTCTATATGATCGACGGGACCGCGAATCTTCGGCCATGATACATCCATCGTCACAGCACAGAGCAACACGAAGAGAACACGCATCCTGAGTGGTAACAATCGGTGTACCTCCCGTTACCGCGGGGAAAAAGTTGCTTAGGACGCCTATTCGTGTTCCAGCGTTGAATACAGTGGCTCCAACTCCACCGGGAGAATTCAGAAGTCTGTGTGCTAGTCAGTGGACTGGAAAACCTTGGAAACCCAGGGGCGGAGTCCATCTCGACATCTGAGGAGGTCGTTGCATCGATACGAAACGATCTTTTCAAAGAGAACTGAACGACCGGTCTGCCGGATATACGCGATACGTTTCGCTGCTTTATTGTATTCAAAACGATGATCTCGATCTGGGCGAATTTCCCTACCGTGTCCCTATTTTTTTCTTGGAAAGCGAAATACCTAGCCAAGAATGTTGCATCTTAACTCTCAATCAGCCTTGAGGCTGGGAAGTTTGCATGTCCTTCGCATCGATTCCGGGAACGCGCCTTGAGAAGTTCCGCCTAGATCTCATGTTAACGAACTTATGATTGTCGCTCTGTTGCTCCGTCCCCCAAACTGTTCGTTAATGGCTTTTGTCGGGCGGACATTTCATAGATCAACGTCGTTGGTCGTCGGTATTGAAACAAGCCCGTCCAATGCTTCATAGGCCAAAGAAACTTGAGCGATGTGTGAAAGTTCGGCAGCTAGTTTCATCACAACGACCGAATCTGATATGAGTGCTGCAAATGCAATGGAATATACACACACGTCGGAGGGTTTAAACCTCGGATTCAAGAAGACTGTGCTGTCAATGGAACCGAGATTACATGCCCGGTTGGGCTAGGTTCCGTATCTGGAGCCGATCTCGAAGAGAGAACTTGCTATGGCAGACTATCTGACGAAGCATCACCCAGAAATCACTTATACCAAGTCACATGGTTCTCGAGACTGTGATCCGGTATTCGATTCGACGAGTAGGGCTGTCACCTTTCATCAGTTCTGGTGTAACGTTGTGTTTAAAACCCCGAAAATCCGTTTGCATGAGGTCGACCCAAAAGGCCGAGAGAAGTCTGTACATCTCAGACACGGGGGTTACCTATGGAGACATTGCCGGAGGACGCCTCTTCTACGATTTGATACGTCCGTTGTTCTGTTTCAAAGAGACCATGACGGAGAAGGTGTAACGGTAAATATCCCAAACGGTCATCACACCCCACGCACGAAACCACATGGACGATGGGTGGATATGCCAATAGGACAACGATCTGAAACACAGCAAAGCTGACCCAGCAGGCTGAGCATCCTCAACCCATTCCGAGCCAGTGCTTAAATGATCTCCCGACGAAAGAAGTCAACTCCGATATGAATTCGGATCCGTGGGGGAGCGGCGGGTTAGAGCCTCACCAGCCTCATGGTAGATACGCGCCTGCTCAGAACTATGGTCGGAGCAACCCCAGAATCATTCCCTGAACGCCGAATCCAGAACCCCATATGCCCACATCAGTATGCGTATCGTAAGAATAGATCACAGGGGACTGCCTCCTCAACTTTTTCAACGAACCAAGCATGTGGCTCAACGCCAGCCTACCAATTGATGTGGTGTACACTGATTTCAAGAGTCAAGAGTGCCGTTGGAACGATGCCCCATGAGCCATGAGACACTTCTATCTACACTCCCACTCAAAGAAGTCGGACCACGACCGGTGAACTGGATCTCAGATTTTCCGAGAGGAAGGACGTTCTAGGTCAAAGTAAATGATGCCTTCTCTGGAGAGGGCCAAATGCTCACCGGTTGTCCACAGGGTACAGTCTTGGGAAGCTCCATATTTCTCCTGTTCATTGACGAAATCAAACATATCTTACAGCCTCCAGTCAGATTTGTGATCTACGCAGACAACGTGAAACTGTACATGCCAGTGAGAGACAAAAACGACAGAAAGGTTCTCCAGAGCGCTCTGGACGACCTCATGGCATGATCCCATGGAATCGGACTGAAGCTGTCCACCCATAAGTGCGGAATCATCCATCTTGGTCGGAAAAATCCGAAATATACTCATGTTCTCGGCAGCGACGTATTAACCCAGCTACACTCAGCAAGGTACCTTGGCATCCGCTTCTCAGCTACACTTGACTTCCGCGAGCAAGTTGATCATGTTGTGAGGCGGTGCTCCGTCCTGTGCTGTTGGATACTACGTTCATTTTCGATCAAAGATCCCCGAGTTCATATCCAACTCTACCGAAGTCACGTCGTACCTGTACTAACTTACTGCTCGCAGGAGCACTCTCTGATTGCCCTCCCACCGGTCAGGATGCTCTTCAGAGCTGCCGACCTCACCGATTTGAGAAAACTCATCAGGCGGGAGGAGACCACTTTCGACACCATGTTCTCGTCAAGCTTCAGTAACACCAGATCCGGTTTTGACTCCCACGCCCATCAGATAGCAAACTCCGAACTCATCGCCAACATGTATCCGTGGAGAATCTCCAGAGTCATACACCATGAAGGATAGCTCCCCCGCTCCCCCCCCCCTCTGTTGTGATATTACATCTAGTCCATTTATCACCCGTTGAATAAATGCGTTTGAACCTTAAAATTCCCATGAGACCTGGGTACGAGATTTCTAGACCCGGGTGATGAACTCGGACCCGAGTCCTGATCCGATACCTGAATCCGGAATTTCTGGCAATGAAAAAAGACCCGGCTCCAGATACGAAATCCGAGTCCGAAAATGTCAGACCCGGGTATCGGTGTCCCCTAATACCCGGTCAATGGTGACCTGTAAACACGATAACGTCCCCGATGACGTCAAGATCTGAGCACGAGTAACAAAGCAAAATTTCTCCCGGGAAATCCTACTCTCTTGGAGCATCTTCCCTCATTCCTCCATTTCCCCGACTCATTGGTCATTTCTTATACCAATCGCTTTGCACCTCGAAGGAAGTTTCCCGCCAACCATTGCAGCAGTGCTAGGCACTGCCTTTCTAATTTTTCATTCATCCACGGCAGGACAACCGATGAAGAGGTTAACGGATTCATAGCTGCTTATCGATAGGACTTCCGATCTTTGATATTCTCGGAGGGATCGGATGATTCGCTCTCTTGATTGTAGCTGTGATGGCAACGTCCGATCAGAACTGCCGTCATACTATCCTAAAATCCCGCGTAAAACGGACCCTTTATCTGACCATAAAAGGGTCCAGAACACTGCGCGACCGATGAGAAATGTATGTTCTGGAACTTTGTCATGGTAGACCTCTTGCGGATAAACGATGTAGAATTTTCAGGACGCACATGTTCCGTCTATGGGGCACGTATCCGAACCCTGTTATGGTCTGAAAAAGGGTCAGTTACACGGGACTTTAGGGAACAAAGAAGCAACCCGATTTGCGATGAGCTCGTCAGCTATCATCGCTCATGTTGCGGACGAGAAATTATTCCAGTTCGATTCCGAGTCTCACCATGGCGCTACTTGCGTTCCCCTCATGGCTGTATAGTTTCTAATGTTTGCAAGGACGACTTGTCAGCCGAGTTCGAATGTTTTCCCACTATCGACGCCAACCCAGCTCGTAATCCATGAGTGACATAATTAATCAGGCATGCAACCATAACCCCTGAAGCCTCCGCTAATTGTAAGCCTTCTATGTGGGAACCCCGACCAGCACTATCCGGGGAGGTCCAAGAACGCTGAGCTCGGGTCGAACTCGGCCATCCCATTCGAATGTGAATGTTGACATCCTTCGCTAAGTCTTCGTGTTCCTGTCGCAAAGGTCCCGAGAAGACCGCTCATTGAACCCCAAAGAGTAATGTGATAACACCTGGTTGTCGCTCGAATAACGTTGATATGAAAATGTTATCAATCGTCGTGATGTCGACGATTCTTGGCCGTAGCCGCTGAATCAGTTCGAAGGATGAGGAACTGAAACTGTGGGATCCTGCGTATGAAATTGGCTGCGCTGCACGAAACTCGGGCGTTTCAAGCCCGCATGCATTCGAATGGACTTATTGTCGCTCCTTACGGATACCGATCGCGCGTAATGCAGTCGGTCCAAGACACATGAAGCATTCCGGCAGAACACACCACAATTCGCAGCTCGATGTTAGTCCTTGGGCACATTCCTCGCGAGAATGGATTTCCGGTGCTTGACTCAGGTGACAAGCGGTGCCAATTCGAACGGGTTTATTTGATGTCTAGTTTCAACTATCTGTTGTTTCACTCGTCCTATGGTTGTGAAGTCCCATCCCTGCCAACATCTCGCAAGGGTTCACACCAGTGTTGGGCGTAATCATGATTATGATTTTATTCATAATCAAAATCATAGGACTCGCGAAATCATAATCACAAATGTGATTTTAATCATGATCATAATCACAGTCATACTTGTGATTTTGCCGTGATCATATCCGTAATCATAGGCGCTCTAGTGAGAGCGATGCAGAACTCTATTTCCATGGCGTGATCAGCGGCGGCCAAGCATACAACCGGGTGGCTATTCGTGCTCTCCTATGGCGACCAGAGACCAGAGAGCCACGGATCGCAGGAATTGAAGCGAAAAATCGGGAAGGCAAACGATTTCGCATTCTCATTCTGTGATTACGCTTATGATTACGGCTGTGATTATGATTACGACTATGATTATGATTATGGTTATGATATGGCCCCCTTGCCCCCCCCCCCCTGGCTACTCTATCGATTCGAGGAGAAATAGGAAATCTGTTTGCGCCAAAAGCTCCGTCGCATCGAGCTCAGAGTTACTCCTAGTCCGTCGTATCGATTGCAGTCGAAGGTTGATCAATCATAACTTTTACAATTTCAGTGTCATTTTTCAAAGATAGAGAACCGATCGATAGAGAATTTTGAGGCGGCCATTTCGGCGTTTTTATTCCCGATGCCTAATAGCAACTTTTCGACCAGGAGATCGAAAAGAAAATTACCAAAATGTTTTTTCGAGGCTCTACGAAAA
Source organism: Neoseiulus californicus (assembly GCA_028455905.1). Classification (NCBI taxonomy): domain Eukaryota; kingdom Metazoa; phylum Arthropoda; class Arachnida; order Mesostigmata; family Phytoseiidae; genus Neoseiulus; species Neoseiulus californicus. The sequence goes on along the minus strand of JAMQGS010000004.1, from coordinate 8,228,733 downwards.
GTGGTCCGGAAAACTCCGCGGTCCATCAAACCGGAGCTCGTGGGGGTCGCGTTCCACGCGCAGGCAGGCGCGTATGCAGGGGGGGGGGCTGAGCGGGCTTTAGCCCGTTCTATTACAATCTACCCGAATATGAAGTTGTAGAGTGCATTCCTAGATTCTCGATTCTCCATTGAATTCGGAAAATTCCCGACTTACGCGAGCCACCCTGTATTCTGGAACAACGTCCGCGCATTGAGGAACAAACCGCTTTCCTTCTTACAATTTGGGTTAATTCATTCTCGTAGAAATTCAGGAGTAGAATCAGGGGTAGAACATGTTACACAAGCAAATTTTTTTGCATCACGACAACGCGGCGGTTCGGTCTGGTCATTGCGGAGGCTGGCTTCGCTCCTTCCCCTGAGATGAACAGTGCTCGAGCATATTCTAATGCGAATTACTGGGAAGTTTTGCAGAATATTTGCTTCATGGATCGTGGTTACCCAAAAAAGTTCCTGAAAGGGATCCCAGACCACGATCTCAGGACTTCAACAGCAAGGACTACCGAGCTAATAGACAGAACCACGCAGAAGAGTGGGATGAGTTTCTCAAAGCTTTGGAGGTTGAAAACACCGCGGGAGGCACCAACATTCAGGTATGAATTAGACGGATGAGCTCTGTTAAGTAGAGCGGCATACACGTGTTCCCGGGTGTCTTCTGCAGATCTGACGCTTGAACGAGAACTCCGCCTCGAATGGTTGAAATCGTACAGTTTCCACGGGATGAGGCTATGCTCGAACACTCTCTCAAAGAGTGCAACCCTCTGAGTCAAGCTCCTCAGGAGTAACTCCATCCAGGATATTCCTCTTGCTCGATTCCAAGATACCGGCTTGCCATAGAAGCCCAGGAACAAGCCTTGAGCCACGGAACGGTGATGATAATGAAACTTATCCACTGAGACATGCTTGATCCTACGGTATCCAACCTTCTGGAAAGCAACTCCCGAGACTTTCAAGGATTCCAACTGAGTCTCACTTAGCCCGCACACAGCGCTGTGATTCAAGATTCTCATGGCTAGAAAGTACGGCTGATGGTTGCAACGAGGATTCCCACGACAGTGCAAGTACCGTCGCACTTCGAATGGTTTGGAGGGATCCACAAACCTTGTTATGATGTCATTGCTGAAGAAAGTCGACAGGCAGAAGTTCATAACGAGCAACATCGTGCATATCAGTAGTATCGAACTTCGACGGCTCTCGAGGACGATCGGAACGGCGTTTATGAAGTTCAGCATGACGGAGCTCGACGTTGCGACGAACGAGGAACCTCCTGACAACTTGCGAAGCATGCTCAAGACTGCGATGCTCAATATGAATGTAATCCATACGGGAAGAGAAAAGGGCTCCAATAATGTGAGAATGCTCACCCTTCTGTACATGAGCGCAGTGACGCAGTCTTTGTAAGCAAACACTTTGATCATGTTGTTGACGGCCGTGTGATGGAAAAACATGTCGTGAACACTCTCAACGTCGGTCGCGATCGGAGTGATTGCGAGTCTGGTACTCATACGCGACGTGTTCCACTTCCAAACGAAGTCTATGAAGTGTTCCAATGCTTTTCCGCGAATGGATCCGCGATCTTTGATAACGTTCACCAAGCCGAAGCGCACCGGTCTAGCCTTCGCGCATTCTCTGGGCTCAGTGTAAGTGTCTGTCCAAGAAACAATACCGTTATTTCGATTGCAAGCGAAACTTTTCTTCTTGTCCATAAATCGCAGGATTGGAATCCCTCTTGCCGGGGGAGCAGAGAAGAATGATGGTCTCGGATTGCCGATGACGAAATGAAGGACGCATTTGTGGCGGATGTTCTGATACAGATCATCTAGATCCCATTCCTTGATGTTGACGTGGTCAGAAACTATCGCTATGTATTGTGGCGCAGCCAGAGCGCTCAGGTACAAACGGCTGAGTGTTTCATCGGGTAAAAGAGACGGTTTGCTCCGCATTCCCTTTCTCTCCTCCGATGCGACGGAAACCTCAGTATCTCCGAGGAGGAGGCTTGCCCGCGCACGAAAACTGAAGGTTCCGAGTGCACTCCTGATATCAACGATAAGGAGATGATGCACTTCGATTCCTACACTTGTGGCGTAGTCTTCTATATGATCGACGGGACCACGAATCTTCAGCCATGACACATCCGTCATCACAGCACAGACCATCGCGAAGTAGAGAGCACGCATGCTGAGTTGTAACAATCGGTGTACCTTCCTTGACCGCGAGGAGATTGTTCTTTTGGACGCCTATTTGTGTTCCAGCGTTTGGTACAATCGCTCCAATTCCACCGGGAGAAGTCAGCAGTTTGAATGCTTGTCAAAGGTGGAGCCGTGGCTGACTGGGAGACCTTGGACCACTAGGAGCGGAGCCCAGCTCGACATCTGAGGAGGTCGCTGCATCGGTACGATACAATCTCTTCTGAGAGAACTGAACCATCGGTCAGAACCGTCTTCCGGATATACGCGAGATGTTTTGCTGCTTTATTGGATTCCGAAAGATGATCTCGATCGGGGCGAATCTCGTTCCTATCGTTACCCTATTTCCTCATGGGGAGGCAAAATACCCAGCCAAGAATGTCACATCTTGACTCGGAATCAGCCTTGAGGCTGAGAAGTTCGCATGTCGTTCGCATCGATTCCTGAAACGCGCCTTGGGGAGTTCCGCCCAGGTCTCATGGTAACGAAATTATGATTGCCGCCCTGTTGCTCGGTCCCCCGAACTGCATTCGTTGATGGCTTTTGTCTGGCCGACATTTCATGGATCAACGTCGTTGGTCGTCGGCATCGAAACCAGCTTGTTCAATGCCTCATAGGCCGACGGGAATCGAAAGATGTGCAAAAGTTCAGCTGCCAGTCCTATCACAACGACCGAATCAGATACGAGTGCTGCAAATGCAATGGAATCTACACATCCTTTTCAGGGTTTGAACCTCGGGTTTACGAAAACCGTGCTGTCTCGATCCGTCGAGCACGGCGCCGGCGCGGCGGTTAACCTTCATCAGTTCCGGTGTAAGGTTGAGTTCAAACCACCGAAAACCTGTCTGGATTTGTCGACCAAAAAGAATCCTCCGACGATGGGATTGGACCGTTGTTTTTACTCAACGGAGGAGGTGTTCCGGTAAATATTCCAAACGGTCATCTTGCCCCACTCACGAAACCACATGGACGATGGGTAATGATTTCAGCAGGACAACGATCTGGAACACAACAATGTCGATTCAATGCCTTGTCAAGACACAAATGATCCAGTCCTCTTGACGGCAGTAGCGTAGCGAGGGGGGGGGCGATCGGGCGATCGCCCCCCCCGTAATTTTTCCGTCCCATGTTAAGTCCCTATACCGCGGTGTCCGGTGTATCAAATCGCCCCCCCCCATAACATGAAGCCGCCCCCCCCAAAAAAAATCCTGGCTACGCCACTGCTTGACGGTTTCGTTCCCACCGTGCGCTGGTCATGAATGGTACCTTCGAGGTGTTTTGACACAGGACTGTGTCATAGCGCTCGATATAAGGAGTCTTTCCACGAAAAATGGACCAAATTTGGTCCTCCTCAAAAAGCAGCGAGACTTAAGCTTTTACCATGTTGGGAATCTGGGATACGCGGATAAGCATTCCCAACGAATAAACCCGTGATTTCTGTTCCAATGTTTAGTCCTCCCCGCTGCTCGAGCGGTCTGGTATCGTATCAATCAATTAGACTACAATTGAAAACAATTGTGTTTCATTGTTGCTGTCTTGTGAAAGGGGTATGACTGGGAATCGCAGTCGCGCAAGCGCGAACATGGTTCGCGGCCACATCCGAGGACTACCGCTGTACCCTCTGACACAGTCCTGTGACCTAAGCTTTTGACCCCCTGGGATTCCGCACCAACCGCGGATTTTCGGTGATAGAGATGTTTTTTCGCAGCTGTTCATACGTTCAAAAAATATCTCCTCCGCGAATCTCCCCGCGGTCTGGTATCGGCACAAGAAGGAAATAAGTTATACCTGAAAAATCATTATCTCCACCATATGAACGATATGAGCCTCCCAGGCTGGGAGTCCCAGCTCTCCGTGACCCACCCGGTCTGGCTTGTGGCCACCCCCATGTTCGGGCGGTTTGCGCTAATCCCCCACTGCGCCCGACATCATTTGAGGAGCTCATTTTCGAACCGCGTTAAGTCCATTTTTGCCGATTTCCAGTTTTCAACGGGAATGGAGTCCCCCTTGCATTGTGCCTCATGAAAAAATATCAATTCATGGGAAATCGCATGCGTTCCTGTCCAAGATGACTGGGAAAAATTCAACTTCTGTATGGGCTCACTGGTTCATCGGCAGTAGAAATGCGATTTACTCGAATTCGAAAAAATGGACTTGACGCGATTCGAAAATGAGCTCCTCATTTCCACGCCTCATCATCCTCGATTGGTTATAATGTAACGATCTTCACCGGACGCGGGGATTTCCCCACCACGGCAGGACATTCGATGAACAGGGTAACGAATTCATACCCGCCTATCTATGGTACTCCCGATCTCTGAGCTGCAATATTTTCAGAGGGATCGCATGATTCGCTCCGATAGGAGCTGCCGTCATATCACAAAGAAGCAACTTGATTTGTGATGAGCTCATCAGCTTTCATCGCTCGTGTTGCGGACGAGAATTTCCAGTGCTAATCCGAGTCTCACCATGGTGCTACTTACGTTCCCCTCATGGCTGTATAGTTTCGAACGTTTGCAACCACGACTTGTCAGCCGAGCTCGAAATTTTTCCCACCGTCGACGCCGACCCCAGCTCGGAATCCATGAATGACATAATATAGTGGAATCAGGCATGGAAACACGAGCGCTGAAGCGTCAGCGAAACCTCCTATGTGGGAACCCCGACTAGCACTAGCCTTGGAGGTCCCAGAATGCCGAGTTCGGGTCGAACTCGGCCACCCCTTTCGAATTTGGGTTTTAACATCCTTCGGGAAGTCTTCGTGTTCCTGTCGTAGAGGAGATGTCGGCGACGGCTTTATGAATGTAAGCGTGAAGAAGGCCGACTTTCGCCTCGCAAACATATGCAAGGCCGAGAATGGTTATATGAGTCACAAGCTGAGCTCAATCTTCCTTTCGTGATCGGGCTGCGACCAGCGTTCCAGCTCCATCGTTTGGAGGAATCACTAGTTCTTGAGGGGGGATACCACGTGTCAGGGATGGCGACTCATCTCATTTCACTCACCATGGTCCTTTTCGGTGAATTTAGCCGTCACACCTCGAGTCAGAGCCGCGGTTGGCTCGGACTATCCTGGCACGCACTCTGTGACTTCCACCGTAGTTTGGCAACCCCAATTTCGCATGGTTACTGAGTGAAAGACATCTCGTCCTCCAACTACCCCAGGCTGAGCGAAATCTCTTGTTCTCAGGTAGTCTGATGCGAAAGTTCTCCATCAGCCGGATTGTGCCTCGCGAAATATTTGTTCAATCGGATGAGTAGTGACGTGGATGAAAGTACGAATTGCTATCTTCGCTTGGAACCTGAACTGAGGACCCTTGCTTGATGCGCCGACGCCGTTTGGTTCAACGACGTTTGGCTCTCGGAGGCTGCATTGCACTGTGCTCGGCTGACGGCACTTCGCGCCTGTCAAACTCGAGACTCGATTGATATCTGATTGCATCCGAATCCTCCGACTCTGGAAGATGGAAGCTGGCAGGTGATGTTGATTGCGTCCTTGTCGATTAGACAGATTTCGAGTCATTGTAATACCACTTTCTTCAGCTCTGACCTTGATCGATTTCCAACCGAGTCCGTGAGACAGTGTGAGCTGCCAGACTTGAGCGTAGCCTTCAAGCTCAGAGTTCTTCAGTAATAGGGCGAGAAATCATCTGACTACTAAAAGACCCGAAAATTCACAGCCTGCGACATAACTTCCGCGATATCCATCTGTTAAACCATCTGAAGGCTGAAGAAACAGTCCAATCCATTACCGAACTTGATTCGTGTTGAAAGACTCCGCGCAAGAGGAGAGGGGGCTGTTGCTGACGGAAATTATTGGATTCGCTGTACACCGCAAACTCGGCGATCACCGATTAAAAAGCCAGATGATGGACTTCTTTTGAGAGGCATCTCCTCGCGCGAAATCATCCAGGTACGCGTCTGACAAGAAATCGCAAACCACCCGTGTGGATTCAGGATGATCGGAAACCTTCAATGACTTGGTGGATATTCGCTCCTGATTCTCTATCGAAAGCTCCTCTGACTCTTCTGATACTGATTAGTTTCAAACGGAATCATTTTGTATCGATTATCGGATCCTTCAGAAATCTCCGTGTGTGAAATCGTTGAGCTACGCTTCTGAAGGCATCCCGCAAGCCCAATGTGTGTGGATTCAGCATGATTGGAAATCGCAAATGACGGCACAGTGACTAGTGGCGGGTGTTTGCTTTCGATTCCTTCCTGAAGGTTCTTTTCCGATTTCCCACCGGATTTCCGACGCTGATTTGTATCAAACGGAAGATGATCAATCTGCTGGAGACCTCGAAGTTGACATGGTCAGTAGCTGCGGTTTCCGACGTTTCGGCCGATCTCACACGAGCTCAAATGCTCGTTTGCCTGGAGCGGACTCAGAAACGGGAAATGAAACGTTGACTGTGAATCATTTCTAAGAAAATCATCCGAACTCCGAGCTACTCATTTCGAACATCTCTATCGCAATATTTTCGAGAGCTCCGAGATGGAATTTCCCCGAGATTAAATGGTGCACTGCATCCATGCCGACTTCCGAAGAACCCTTCACATCAGTCCCCATAGTTCACCTAGAAAGGAAGGTTCTCCCCATACCGTAGTTGTTGTTTCAGAGATCACAGGACCCACGGACACCCTTTGGCCAATAATGAAAGGCAAGACCATCTGGGCTGATGTTCGGTTTCCGTGATGCGAATTGTAGTTCGTGATCACGAAAGAGGCTAAAACTAGTGGTGCATTGAGCTTAGAGCTTCCGCCGCTCTGACTTCGTCTTCCTCCAACTGGAAGGAGCTCCATGGTTATCTGTTTGGGCTCATAAGGTGGGACTTTCGAGGATTCTTTTCGTGGGAGTCCTCCCTCACTTTTCCTAGAAAATCCGGATGTATGGACGCTCTCCATTATATTCATCCTCACAAATCCGGCTCACACCATATGCGGACTTTTCGAGTTACGTGCGAGAGGGTAGGGGTGTTGAGGAGCGAAATTAGGCTCGTCGGGACGTAAAGTCTGTATACATTCTGGTGAATCTCAAACTACATTCGACGCGACAAAACACGTATGGAGGGGAGATACTCCGCCCCGTTTCGATCTGTTCCGAGCCCCTCGTAGATCGAAATCAGCCGTCAACAATTTGGAGACGCCATCGGCGGATCGAATTGTAAGATCCTTGCAACCGAGGTTTTCGGAGAGAAGGCAGATTCATTCGACAACTCCGCTCGACCGGACGAGGGAAAGTATGATATCAAGAGGAAATCTACGCGAATCGTGACCGCCGCGCCGCCGTGACCGTATCGTCTCCGCATGCTATGTAGCGGTTCAATCGGTTGCAAATAACCAATATTCCCGGCGTGAATGAACGAATGGATTTGAATGATCCGCGCTCAACGCAAATTCAATTCCAATGGATTCGCTGTGGAGTTCGAGAAAGGCTTGACCCTGATTCCGAAGACTTTGGAGGAGGTGACCATTGGAGACCGCTTCCGTTTCCTCTGCAAATAGTTTGTTCTCGCTTCGATTTTCTCCGTCGGAGCCCCGAGGATCAAGTTTATCGTGAGAAAAACTTGACGCAGAAAGAATCGTTCAAACGTTCGGATTTGGAGAGCGCCTCGAGCGACACAGGGAACCGAAATAAAGTCTTGAAAATCCGAGCGAACTTGTAGAGTTCACGCTTCACAAACTAGAATTCCACTCTATAAAGTCGACGCCACCCTCTAGGGAAATTTCTAGAGCCTTGGGGAGCTTTTCTGAGACTCCAATAACTTTCAGAGAACGATGGAGTTTCTTGTAACCTCCATTAACCTTCATAAGATATTTGATCGCGTCCGCGTGTAAATTGAGACTATAGTATCGGTTTTCAGGGGACTTGAGGGCGATTGGTCGAAGCATGCAGTCGACCGCCATAGGAACCTTGGAAGATTGTAGATGTCCTTGATAACTCGAGAATTCCCATCCGTCGACAAACTCACCTCGGCTGACTTCGACGACACGCCGCGAAGGACGTTGACAAGAACTCTTCTTGATCGTTATTCATTATCCCGACTCTATTGACTTTGAACCAACTATCGCCTCCTATTCAGCCCCGAGAGGGAGTCGTTCCGATTCGCGCCGTAGACATCGTCTGTGCAACGAGGTTGGACCGTCGTTCCAAGAGACAACTAATTCTGCTCGCTTCAGCTTGCTTGTCGTTCGGCCGACGCGACGTTCGGATGATTGATGACGAAGCTCATGGAGCGTTCATATCTAAACCGCGTTCACCTGCTTTTCTACGTTTCTATCTACGTTCACCGGCTACTCTGTCTGACCGTCAGCGGGGAACATAGTTAGAACGCAGCTAGTTGGCGTCCTGCACGCGAAGCTGACAGTCGAGCTTTCTCCTCGGACAGACCGCGCAGATTGCGAGAGATCGACGACGTGGAGGAATGCTAATGCGCTTTCGTTACCAATGGTCGCAGCTCGACATGTGGGTCTTTTCTTCCACGATCGACCGGAATCCCTGATCTTGAATTCGCGACACCAGCGACGAATCGTCATTTTCAAACGACCGGACGATGAGGATGCATCAGACGCTGGACGTTCCATGTTGAACGCTAGACAATAGACGTTATGTTCCAAGACTAGACGTTGGACGGCGAGCCCCCCCCCCCCCAAAGATAGACCATGAAGACAAGCAGAGCTAGGAATTTCGCTCGTTCCTAGTCTCTCGCGTTCGTTTGTTCAGTTGTATTGTCCACATGTTCATGAAGGTCACTGCAGAAGGCCAAGTTTTCGTTGTTGTAATTCTCGCGGAACATTAGCCTCCTCCTCGAAATAACCGTGACTTGCTTCGGACATCGTCGCCTCAGCTGTCGCCGCCTCCATCATTGAGCGGATGGGACGCACGCTCGACGTTTTACGCAAGGGGAGCTGACACATAAGAGAACCAACGGATCGAGAGGCAAGCTCGCCCGACGAGCGGCAAAGACTTGCCCTTGTTGCTTGGCTCGCCCCGCTCCGCGCTGACTGCCAGCACCGTCGACGCCGCAGTAAAAGCAAAGAGTTAAGCGTTGACGAGCTGCGATCTCGGCCGGAAGACTTCCGGAAACGCCTTGTTTTCAAAGGCTTCCCTCATATGGCCCTCGCCGGTCGTCTTCCACCCTTGGAGCTCTGTCGCCTCTCTCCGAGTACCCCGTTTTGGATGGAGCGTTCCTCCATCAGCCCCAACAAAGCTTAACATTGCTTTTCCCGTTGCTGTTCCTGCCGCCAACGCTGGCGGCGGCGTATCTCACTCGCGACGCTTCTCGTGGAATCCCCACCTTTCTCTTGTTCGAGCCTGCGCTGCAGCAAGCTGGCCATGGCGTTCGCGACTCGCAGCTGTCTCTTCTCACAGTAACCCAGTTCCGAGCTCCCTGAGCTTCCTCGTTCGCCCTAAGCTAAATAATAATGGCCGTGTCGACCTACACAAGAAAAAAACTTGCACAAAAACTTGATATAATAACAAAAGCGGATTATAATCGTTGGTCGACGTTATGAAGGCCCAGAACAACTGTTTCTGATGGTGATTGAAACCGAATGATCATGACGAGACCCGTCATAATCACGACAGTTCTTCCTACGAATCGTGCGGCGGGGATTAGCTTGATAAATCCCTGACTGAATGCGTTCCTTGTGGAATTACTGGATAAACTCACGACATTCTCAAATCAGGGCAATGTCTTTGCTATGTGTTGACGGATCCCTGTTCCTTTCTCGTGTCACCTTGGAATCTCTTCGGATTGACGCCGTCCGCTGGTTCGGAAGGGTGCACTTAGCTGATCAAATCAAACAAGAACGAGGGTGGGTGTTGACCGAAATATAACGAGTCTTCGCCCGAAACAACATCTCCCGAAGAGATTCCCCCCGAAAGTAAACCACGAAGTGTTTGTATGCACCCAAGAAGCTGTCAGCAGGTTCTCATCAGCTGATTCCCAAACTTTCGATGCCCTTCGGGATCGAATGAACATCGCGCCTGAATCACGAGCTCACAACATGCGAACGAAGCTGCGAAACGGATCAATGATGAACGGAGCTGATCATGGAGCAAAATGCAGCGATACCTGAATCTTCGACCTCGATCGTCAACATCAACGAGATTGTGACCACAGGCGGGTCTCCCCAGTCGTTAACCTGGTGCTCGAGTTGCTCCAAGCGTTGTATTTCCGCGGTGCCGGGGGTGCGCGGCATGATCACGGGATCGTTGACGTATTCAACGAAGATTATAACGACGAATGAATGGGCTATGTATATCAATGATCGCATCCCGTTCGACTGTATATATTACGATCAAAAATCCGCTTTTGATCGAATCGATCATGCACTCCTTGTCTCTAAACTCCGAGCGATTGGAATCCACAGCACCACATGTGATTGGATCCAAAGCTACTTGCGTGAACGAACTTTCCGAGTCAAAGTAGATAACGAGTTCAGCCAAGAAACCCCGATTACATCAGGGATACCCCAAGGTGGATGTCTATCAGCAATATTATATGCCTGTTTCGTTCTGGATATTAGAGATTTCATTCCGCCAGAGGTCCACTGCGCTCAATATGCGGATGATTTAAAGACGTACTTCCCGCTCAATGCCCCGGGAGCACATCTAACCCTTCAAACCGCTATCAACGGTGTAGCCAAATGGTGTAAGGAGAATGGAATGGAACTGTCTAAAAATAAGTGCCTTGTCCTTCGGAATGGACAATCTGACTTTCAATACTCGATCGAAGGTGAAACATTACCTAATGTCCCTTCTACCCGTGACCTCGGCGTCACCATGGATCCTAATCTGTGTTTTGCTGAACATATAACGGAAAGCGCTAGATCAGCCAACCTGCTCATCAACACATTATTCCGCTGTCTAATCATTCGTAAGCCAGAACCATACGTACGACTGTACACCGCAATTGTTATTCCCAAGTTGCTATATTGTGTTGCGGTCCGGCGACCGTTCCTTGTAAAACACAAAAACCTCCTACTATCCGTACAAAATCGCTTCAAAAGTCGGCTCAAAAAACGATGTAACATCAAGGAATCTGACATTGATATCCCAACCATTGAACAATTGCTCGAACGCGCTGATCGAGCGGCGCTCATCGCCCTCAGACGGGCAGGCCTATCCGAAAATGCATTTCTAGTCCAACCCAACAGGCTCCGATCGGGCTTTACCGTTCAAGCACATAGACTAGCGAGAACCGAAATTGTAAACAATTCATTTGCGTGGAGATTAGCCCGCAAAGCCACTTCCGGGGAAATCCCCAAGATCTTATACCAAAGTCAGTAGACTGTAGACAATCTACCCCCTTTATTTCAATGGAATAAAGAGAATATGAATGAATGATTATTTCGTTGGTAGCGTTGAATCCGATGGGCTAAACTCGGGTTGCGGCACCCAGGATTTAGCCCCGATTCCGCGGGAACGAATTCTCGCATTCGGATGGGAGCTTTGGGGCCTCAGCGACGAGCTTCGGAGCAACTGCGCTCTTGATGGCATCGCCTCTTGACTTGGTGAGTCGAGTGTTCTTGATCACTCCAGTCCATCGTGCTCCGTTAGTGTGTACTCACTCCAAGCGCAAACGAAGGTGAGTATAACGCACACACGATCGAGCTCGTCTCCTTCCCGATATTTATTACTGCTTGGGGCTCAAACAAAGGCTGTGTCAGCTCAGAGGGAGATTAGTGAGGAGATTTGCGGTATGTTCCTGGGAAGCGGAGCCTCCGAGGCGAGAGTACGGTTCTGTGCGAGGAATTTCCGCGCTATCCTTTGCGGTGTTCGTTCTGACCTCCAAGCGGTTTTCGTGGTTTACCTCGTTCGGATACCTCGTAATCTACAAAGCACAAGCGGACAACCAGACGACCTGCAAACGAATCGATAGCTCAACAGCACCTACGGTGTCTGGGAAACCAGCAGTGGCTTAAGCTGCTTTGAGAGCAGCTACAGGACTCTGCGTTACCATGTTGGTGTTCCTCGATCGCCCTATAAGGTAGTAAAGGAAGAATAAGACCAGATTTTTTGCGCTACAGCTGCGCTAATGGCATGTTGATTGCTGTAGGTTCTAATTACATAAATCGATGCGAGTGTGCAATCTAACATAGTCGCTCGCAAAGTCTTGCTGAGGCGAGCAGTTGGAGCACGCCGCCACCAAGATTCCCATCGGCGACCAGGTGAAGTGCGAGCCTAATATACAAGCAGGGTTTTCCCAGGGACCCGATCGTCGTTCATAATGGAAGATGTTTCAAGCGGTTACGTGCGGCCATCCTGTTTCCGATAAAGAGTCTCACAGACGTATCCGAGGTCCGCTCCTGAGTTGCGAGGCACATACATCGCAGGACTCTTCGCCAATAGTATTGCGGAAGTTGGCGAGGAAAGTTTGCGGCATCCTCGCCTCTCCTGAAGGTCTCAGTTTCCAAGCTCCGAAACACAATCGCATGATCAGGTTTCATCGGCTTGTCCACGAGTTGAAACTCTAGAGGAGGGACCTTTCAAAAAAGTGTGGGCAGTCAATCCTCAGGTGTGAAATGATCCTTGATTCCGTACTCCTCCAAGTATAGGTACATATATTGAACCACTCCTGTTGTTATTGATCTGATTTATTTGGAGATACGAGCGGAACGATTCGACCTGAAAGGATCCCTCGATGGAAACTCTCGTTTGAACTGCACGGTGTTCTGATGGTACGAATGATGGGGAGCTGTACATGTGCCACAACCCACGGATCGCCAGCGAGAGATCCTAGTCATCGATCAATTCAACTTTGTAACTTGATCGATTCCGTCACACATCCCAATCACAGGCTTCCAAACGCTGCTTACCTAATACCATGTTCAAGACATCACCATCACGAAGTCAAACACCCCTCAGGACCCGGACGTAACGACACACTGCGACAGCCGCAGCCGCTTCCTCTTACGATTAGAGCAGTGCTTGCAGCGGTAACTCTCGGTGGCGGCGCACGAGCATCTCAAATTTTTCGGAGGAGACGACCAAAGCGACGACACCTGACGACTAAGAGCAGCAAAGAACAGCGCGAGGCCATTCGCCGTTTCGGCGGTGCGGTTCCTTGAAGGCCACGTTTTCCCGAAAAGCCAGCGCCCGTTAAACCGAATGGTTGAAGCAAGGGACGTAGGCGACGTTATCCTACGAAACGGTGAACGAAACCTCACAAGTCCTCCCAGTGATCCAGAACCGTCGCGGTTGAGATTGACTGATAAATTCGAGTGCAGGATTCCGCCGATTTTCACACGGGCGTTGCATGACGAGCATTGAGTTATTCACAGCCCGTGAGCGGAAGGCCATCGGCGCGGAGACGAAGAGCATCGCGCGAGTCGCGTTCAACGCAGACTCGATCGCAGGAATGGCCGGGCTCCAATCGCGAGGAGGTCTCCTCGAACCCCGACGTCAACGCGCGGTCGGCATACCATTTTCTCGACTGAAAGGTCTCAAGCTACCGCTCTGTCTCTTAAGCGGTCCTCGTTCCATTCGCCGCGAGTGCAACGGGGTTGTGTTGCTATATGTTTGCGGACTAAGTTCAACTGGCGTATTTCATCAGGCATATCCTGTACACAATCTTGAGGCTCACAGCTATACACCACCTGAAGGATGTAGGCAGACACGAATAACGCCGATTTCATGCAACTCAGATATCTTCATGTTATCCTCCTTAGGCGATATAACAAAATCGATGGCTCAAGCAGACAGATGCAATCATCGCGGGGTACATCGGGATTTGGTGCCCAGACACGTCCAATAATCACTCCCCGATGGAAATCAACGAGTTATCAGGCGGAAAATCACTTCTCCCCAGCCGGCCCACTGTGCGACGGCTCATGTCCGATCAACTAAGCATTCCGTTGCAAACTACCTCCCTCCGCGGCAACGAGCTCGCAAAACCCGCGTTTCTAGTCTCATCAATTTTTTTCAGCGTTCCCGAGAGTTGATGTCAGATCGCTGGCGGGGGCCGCCGGGCTCATGACCATCACGTATCAACAAACTGAAAAGCCCGGCATGATCTGATGGCTGTGACCGCATCGTCCTACCCTAATCATCACCGGCAGCCCGTCTCCACGGACTCCGTCACAAGGGCGACACAGACCGGAAAAGAGTGAAACCGGCGGTTAGCCCCCGTTCTGATGGCGCCAAACGTCCGTGTGTCCTGACACCGGGTCGAATCGAAAATCTGCAAACGAAGCTAGCCCCAGTGGTTTTGGGACGACGCAGAAACTCGCAGATGCGGCGAATCGATACCGTAACCGATTTAGGTCTGTACCGAGCGGTGGAACGTCTCCTTCGTTTGGAACATTGACCGCAAGCATATGACAAATCGTACTCAATCTCGGCCGACGATATTTCTCGCGTGCATTTCGCACTGAGCGCAGCAGGAGCAGATTATATTCGGCTCTCCTAAGTCGCACTCGGGCCCAGCTCCCCTGAATTCAATTCCGACCAGTTACCAATTGTTGTTCCGATCGACTCCGTAGTTGAATTTCGTCGTGAATAATTCCATGAGCGAAGCGAGTGCAAGGAGCTTGTTCCGACGAATTTGCTTTGAGAACGTAGCTTGTCTGATGTTCTTCCGATCGTATGGCGAGGATTTTAGTTTCGGGGGTCAATCAGAATCGGTTAGGAAGTTAGAGCATGGGAAAAGCGAGAAAGAATCCGTTGAACGAGCTGGGAGCTCCAGTTGTTCCTGAAGGTTTGCGAGTGTCCTGGCTCGCTGGTGTGTTCGGTACGAAGGCCCCTGAGACTAGATGCAGCACCCGTTGCAAAATGTATTCCGGGCTATGTGAGAACCACTCTCGAGCGGCGTCGCCGAAAGTGCATCTATTGGCATTATGCAAGAACGCCCCGCGAAAACTCTCCCGATTCAGAAAATCGAGAAAAATGGCAGCTACACGCGTGTCGAGCCGTCCTTAGCCGTCCTCCTCGGACGTCACTTTTTGTGGCAATCATCTACGACCGGAAAAAGCGTGTTTGACCGTGGCAACGCGGCGGAATCACGCAAGCTAGAAGTCTGTTTTGAACGTTGACCGTTGCTCTAAGTACGGTGCCGGTGCCAAGGTAAAGATGGTGATGCTCCTGAATCAGCCCTCGGTCAACGAGGTCACTTGAGAGTGCGACAGCCCTTGAATTTTCCTCCATCGCTCGTTCAACAGTTCCAGGCTGGGAGCACTTTGGGCATTTTTATGTCAGCGTTGTTCCAAGTCCCTCGACAACATAGGATGAAAGTTTTAATCCTCGCTATGCGTCCAGAACGGCGAGCTATTCAGAACGCCCAACAGAATAAATAGCGCAACGCAGCGGAGTTAAAGACCTTCAAAACTGCTTTTTTTGCCCAAGAGATCGGAGAAGCGATGAAGACGAGGCAACGAAAGGAGTCATGGCGTTTCCAAGAAAGGAAACCGCGATTGATGAATGTACCATCAACTGAAACGATCACTGCATTCTGGCGCACGCGAGGATTCCGCGAATATCACTTGTCCAGCTGCAATATCATTAGTAAGCCATGCTTCGCGGAAAACGCGTCATTTCCTAGTGGGGAACACATTGGCTGCCGCTGTCACCAACTCCGCCGACGAGACGGCTGCGTGACACTAAAAAACGGCGTTTCAACGACTTACACAAACCTTCAGGCCCTGTTAAGGCGAGAACATCAAGCCGAACGAGGACAGCTCGATGTAATCTTGTTGTCAACGTGTTCACATTCAAATCTTGAATTACGAATTGTAATGAAAACACTCCGAGCGTAACGCGCGAACCGATTTCGAATATAATTTGCAGTTTTTAATTGAGTATTGAGTCATTGCTGCATGAATTCGTTCGGCAATCCATTCATTCATCCAGATGTTTTCCGAGAGGGCAGCGACAAGGTGCGTTGAAGCATGTCAGACCTTCCAAAACACCAATCGAGCTACAGAATTGATGTCGAAGTGTCACTTTCACAGAAAGTACGAAGCTCCTGATTCGTGATATATCGGGGAGCTCCGTGAGGGATTTCGGAGAATCACCCGTGATATTCCTCGATATTCGATTTCCATGAGGAGACAACACTGCCAAGAGACGGCAATCCGGATTCGGAAGAAGTTCCTGCGTAGATCACCGCGGGAACTCTGGTCGCGGAGCCCGAGCGGTGTGCATTCCGCGTTCTAGTTGGCAAAGACTGACGCCACCCCGAGTGCACGCCTATGCGCCCATGTCCTAATCCGCCATTTTGAACTCGAAGATGAGTTCTATGAGTCCCATTCTTTTCGGATGGCTGTTCCGAGTAGATAGTCAGGTCTTCGGATATCAAAAGCGGAGTAGCCTATGGTAATCAGGCTCTATAGCGCGGTGTCGAAGAAGCTGCCCGGCAAGGATAAGCAGTGAACCATAGAAAAGGACGATCAGGCATCCGATGAGTCCGTCCCGCTATCTTGGCCGTTACGAATGCTGTGCTGTCGTAGGTTTCACATCCCGTGACGAACGTCATAGTGGTATTTCCAACATTTTCTGTTGGAAAGCTCCATGAGCAACGGTCCTGGAGATGGGCATCGATGACTGAAACAGAATATGAGCAGAATGAGCTATTTTTCGTCAAACAGTATTCTCATGGCAGACCTACAGCACGAGTGAGTGAAGCGAGCTCGTCCTAACGAGTGTTCGCTGTAAGTGAAGATATCAAGCTTTGTTGAGAACTTTTTCTTCACTTATTCACCCAGGGCTCATGCGCGGAAACCATTCAAACAGGAGTTTTGAACTAAAAGAGGATCCGTATTACTTCGACATTCATAGCGCTCCCGCGAATTTGGTATCATTTTTGATATCATACAATCCATGTCCCGTTGGGGACGTTTGTGCTGTTTACAAGAAGAAAAATCCTTGTTCCACGGCTCCTCACTCCTCTCTGAGCTGTTCATGACGATGGAACAACTGTGTCAGTTATTCCTTACACTGCTGATCTTTCTTCCTGGCCGAGAGAGATAACAAATCTCACGCTCGACGTAGGAAATTTGTAATTCAATTGCTTCGGAGGTGTCCACGGTTTTCAGGAGGAGTGCGCCTGCCTTTGAGAGAAGCTTCTTTGGAAAAGATCTGTGGCTACTTCTCAAGACCCCCATCCTGCTTGCCAGTGACGAGGCTTTCAAAGAAGCCCACCTCAAGAGTATGCGAGAAACAGTGGATCCGACCCTTGTCGGTTCAACATTCTCAGCTCCCCGTGCTTTAGCAGTTTCGATGACGCAGTTCGCGATTCCCCTTAGTTCAGGCTGCAGCGAGATGGACGGACCGTCGCGGTTCCCTGAGAATGGAGTGCGGAGGAGTCAGACCCAAGTCGACCGCATGCTCTGCGCCGTCTGACGTGGCAGCGCCGCGCTCTGAACTCTTTGTGTTCTCGCAGAGGCGAAGAACAACTGCTTCCTCCTTGGTAGAATTATTATTATAGCGATGATTAACACACGTTGAATCAAGCGTCCACGCCTCTGTTTGCACAAGGAATTAGCGCCTGCCTTCTGGACCTTTGAAAAGCAGCTTCTTACTCGCAGCTTCTGTCGAGATTTGATGAGAGTGTCTGAAAACGCTGTCATGCACCAACCTAGTTCCTGCGGCTTCGCTGCTCAGGAATCGATTTTGGGGACATTTGCAAAAGTTCCTGTAAGTCACCGCCGAATACCCCTGTTCGGCGTAAAGCGGCTTACGAGCGGCACAACGGCTTCGCATCCTCTTCTCCCTCCTCATATTGCTACAATAGCATTCAGGATCGGTGCCCGCGGGACGATGCAAGGCTTTGTAACATCACTGTAGGACCGTGTCGCTGCACATGAGCTTTATTACACCCAGCCTGTCAGCGGAGATCATAATGAGATTCCGATTAGACTTACACGTCACCAAAAACATGACCCTCGGCGACGACGTCAATGCCGCACGACGGCCACAACGATTGAAGGAACAAAATAAGCTGACGAGGAGACGAACGAACACAGAAACGAATGAGGAGTGACAAGAATATAACTTGAATTTGCATCTCGTCCATGTCTGAGGATGCAACATCTCCGTTTGCATTCGCAATACCCCTTGCTCGAGCTGCGCCTCACTGTCAGGCTGGTGTCCCATTTCGAATGCCGCTTCCCTTCAGTCGGAGGCGGCCGTCGCGGCGTCTCCGGCGACTTTACGACCACTGGAATTGTGTGGTACGCGACCAGCGCGGCGCGAATCGACGCGGACCCATGCATCAGAGCCGGATGAGAAGCCCGCCTCGGGGTCAGCCTGGAACGGACCTCGTCAGAGCGATAACGACGGGTTAGTTGGGTCGCATAGCTCGCATAAAGCGGAATTTAGCTCAATCGAGCAGAACTCTTCTGAAGTGGGTTATGTGTTATTGTTCGTGAGCTACGATTGTACACACTGCTACCGCTTCTGCTGCCGAAGCGGCGGCGGCGGCAACCGAGGGGGCTGCATAAGAGTTGTGTGTACAAGAATGAGCTCAGCTCTAACGAGCCGTGAGGGACTGTGTGATGACCACAGTTTATGGCCGTCTTGGCGTCAGTACGAGGAAGAGCAGCACCAGCAGCAGCAACGGCAGGGAACGAGCGGGAGAGACCTCCGAGCGGGAATTCTGTTCCAGCAGGAACGGATTGTAACACGCCGCGCCGTCCGCTCGTCCGATTCCAACTGTGGTGTCGAGTTGTATCTCGACAGCGACGATGACGCCGACGTCGAAAGCAGCGAGTTGGTCGGGAAAGCAGACAGAGACAGCAACCAACCGACCGCTGGACCGACCGACCCATCAACAAACCGTCGTTCGGAATTGACTCCCGTACATGGAGACAGCAAGCACGACAAAGAATACAGCGTTAATGACCGTTCTGATGACCCCGCAGCTCTACGAGCGAAATTGCGATTCAGACTGGAACGCTCCGACTCAACTGAGCTTGAGAGTTGCGGCAACTGGACCTACTCTGCGAGGATGGATGGATGAATGCAAAACGAGCGACGATGGAATACAATATGAATGCGATCATCTCGACTGATTCGCGTGAAGAACTCTTGATATAATCGAGGGTCGATACCCGAGAGGTTGATGTAAGCTTGAGGGCAAATGTACCGTCGGATCGCCCTGGAGCGACCTATGCGTTGTCGAGAATAGACATGATGGTTGGTAAAATCGCGAGAATTGACATAATGGTTGGTGAAATTGCTAGAATCGATGTAATCGTGGGTGAAATTGCCAGGATCGATATAATCGGTGGTTGAATCACAGGGATTTATATGATCGATGATGAAATGGAAGAAGTTGATATGATTTACTTCGCACTGTATTCCATTTTCTCGGCTTGCATTGCCTAACACCATTTGATGAATAAACAGGACTTGTCCCGCTACCAAATCTGCTCGGAGGCCTCACCATTAGAAATTCCATCGCATCGCTCGAATATCGACGCCGAGCCACCCAGCCGAGATGAGGCGAGACCGAAGGAAACACTGACTGAGTGCGTCAGCATCAGAGTTCGTGCGATGCTCTCTCAGACAGAAGTACAGCGGAATGCAGCGCGCGAATCACTAATAAATGGGGCATTCGCGCTCTACGGTCGTTTGTTTTGGAACATTCTATCGACTGCTCGGTGGTCAGACTCGCTGGCAGAACGCGGCCGGGCGGGCGGGCGGACGGTCTAGCGGCGGGACGGGCGGGCGGGCGTTCGTTCAGCCGCTCGGGCATTCGACTGACTCCATCACGGCCGACGACGACGACGACAGCGACGACTAGTTCTCGCTTCTGCGGGTGCTGCTATCTGTCTCTTTGAGTCAGAACGGAAACCGAGTCTCCAAAGCAACTTATCACAACGATTTCAGACGCTTTTTTTCTTTTCCCCATTTCGGCTTTTCGACAATTCTGCATCCGAGCCGAGTCGAAAGTCTTTTGTCTTCGGCAGCTCAAAAATAGGAACGCTTTGTCATTCAATGCGAAGCTTCTTCTCGCTCTCGTTGAAAGGATTTCCATCTGCACGTTTCCGAGCTGCAGTACGGGATAGAATTCTGTTCCCATGGAGCTGGAACCGGATCGCGTGGAGATCCTGTTCCGCGGAAGAAAGAAATGATATTCCCACCTCCTGTCCCCGTCTCCCTTCAACTGTTGCTCGAGCCTGATGCTAATGAGGGAGACGTTCAGGACGCGCATTTGTCGGTCGTCCTGAACTCTGCTGATGGCGGAATGCCTCCGTGGTCGAGCTGCTCTTCCAGAAACTCTATGAAAAATGAAAGATCCGTCTTTAACCTCCGTTCTTCGCGCAACAGAATGGAATATAACGCTGATTGACAGCGGCTGTCCACGAGAATCCATTAGGCCACTGCTTGAGTTTCGGGACCCTTGATCGCAAAAGGCGCTCCGGGATTCCAAAATTCGCTCCAGGCTCCGGAAACCTCTTGAGTCAACCTCGTGCACGATGCTTTTGAGAGCTCTTTCAGCGCCGGTAAGCACGCGAGTTTTGATTGATGGACATTTCAGGAGCCCATATCGGGACACCACAGCTGAATTTTTAATTTCTCGATTTTTATATCGCTCTACAATTTTTTGAAGCCTGACTGACTTCAGCTCTGGAGAGGGTAGGCTCAAAATCAATCTCAAAACGAACCTGGCTTCGACTACGATCTGAGTTGACTTGCCGAGTTTTTTGACTTCAAACGCGCGTTTTGAGTAATCTGATGAATATGTACCTCATTTTCAGTTTTCCGGCAGAATCTAAACCTATAAATCCGAATGTGTGTACGACTTTGAGGCCTATGGATTCGAAAACGGTCGAAGCGTTAGGTTTGAAATTCGACGGAGAGGTGGGCACTGATCGTCGGGTGGCGATAGGATATTTTTTATCATTATCGGGCAACGTCACGTCAAGTTTTTTTGGAATCACGTTTATTTTTTCCGAACTTCGTTGTTTCATCGGGGGTATGGGGTCGAGAAGAGGATCCCTTGGTGATTTTGACAACGAGGTCTGACTTGAAGAGGTTGTCTGTGCGGTCGGTGAAATTTGTGTGAGGTGATCGTCGGTGAACTATGGCACGTAACAGGTCTTCTTTGAGTCGAGATACCGTTAAGGCTAGGTGGATGAAGGTCCGACGAGCTACCGGGACCCCTGGGCGGTGGACTCGACGTTGAGAGTCGGTGAGGGTATCAAGTATCAGGATGTTGGTCCTATCGGATTCGGGTCTGGAGTCACTTTCCGTGATTTGTTGTGTAAAACTGATGAGCGACGGTGGCTGAGGTTGAGCTCTGATCCACAACGTACGTTTGTATGTGTTGATGACGGCGTTGAACAACCTGAACCTCGGTGCAGGTCTGGTTCTGGGTTTAGTTTCCGTCAGTTATTGTGTGAGTCCGAAGAGCGACGATCTGATCCACGGGTTGGTCGAGAGCATCCTTCCGTTGGAACATTGGTACAGGAAAATTCGGGATTGAAATCGGAGCGAGAACGTCGACGTGAAATGGGATCGAAGGGGACAAGTGTTGAACAAGTGAGACGGGTCAAAAACCGAGAACGTATGAGATGTCGTTGACGGTCGTTTCATGTTGATTTGAGATTGGCTGCCTGGAATTCGTTCCCGATGAAAATTACTGGAGTCACCCAGGTGTGAGTATCGGGGGGATGGGTTTGGTCTGCGACTTCTGTCATGTTTTGAGATTTAAGACGGAGGAGCCCGGGTTGTGTTGTGCGGGGGGTCAGACTCGAGTCCCAGAGTTGGTTCCACCTCAAGAACCATTGGCATCTCTGACGTCCGGGAATTCTGTTGAATCGAGACAATTCCTCCTGAACATTCGGTATAACTCGTGTTTCCAGATGACATCTTTCGGTGCGACGCAAATAATGAGAAACAGTTATATGCCGACTTTCAAAGTACAAGGACAGGTCCATCATCGTGTAGGGTCGCTGTTATCTCTGCCGGACGCTGAGTACAACTTCCTTCAAATCTATTCCATGGGGGAGAGTGATGAAGAGGTTGATCAACGAGTCAAATTAGTCAAAACGATAAAGTGGATTGGAGAATTGTGACGAGGTTACAGAAGTTTCTCCACGAACACAATCAGTTGGTGCGTCATTTCAAGACTCGGATCCAGGAGATGTCTCGGGAAAATCATGTCGTCGTTATCAGGGCGGATAAGTCTCCCTCTGGAAGACATGAGAGACAGTTCAATGCGCCAACAGTCCAGGAGGTGGCTTTGGTCATTGTTGGTGAGGAATTCAACCGTCGAGATGACCCCTCTTCGGGATTTTTGTGTCTGTACACGTATCTCCTCCTCCCTCCACATGCTCTGGTAGTTTCCTCTTTGCTCCAGCCATTTCTCTTTCCGAGAACCAGGATCGTTTCTGAATACCATCAGATTCCTTTCATTGAATGATGATCCCATTCGGATAACTTCACGGAAATGTTAACAGTGACAAATCACGTTATGGTATAGAGAGTTGTCAGCCACTTTTTCTACGAGGTTTGTCTTTCGACAATATCACCATTCAGCCAATTTATTGGAACCATGTCTTATTTCCGTGCTTCCGTTCCCGTTGAACTACGGAAAAACGAGGTTCATTCTTTACACCCTACTCCTCCGTGTTCCGCCATGCAGACCTTCGACGTTGCCCCTCGCGGCGAAGCGCGACCGGGCACGCTAGTATCGAAATAAAGGAGTTGCGGCGTTTTGGATTTCGCAGCCTGAAGTTGCAGCGCGAGGCGTTGGATTCAGTGACTACAGTTCATGCTCGAGACACGACGACCGACGTCAAGCCCGACGGAGCTCTTGCGGCTGTTGGGAAACAAACACAGACGGACCTTGAGATACTTTGATTGCTGTAGCGAGGAAAACTGCCAGTCGAGGTCTCGATCGCTAAATCAGTTAGCGGTTTGCTTCAAATGATTTGGATCGCGACGCTTGTTAGCGAGTCCTCTGGCCAGCAAGTCCGCCATTCGACCAGCCAGCGAAGCGGGTTCGCTTCCTAAGAGAGGGCCCTATGTTGCGCCTCCCACTCCCCGGTGGAGTCCCTTTCCGAAGAAGGCCCTCTCCACGATCCTCAGCGTGGACACTTCGGTGATAAGTTTCGTCGAAGTTTCAAGCGTGCTGCATGAACGTTGTGGTGACGTGCGTAAAGTGAGCCGACGAACGTTTTTCTAGTGCGGTAGAGTTTCAACGACAGCAACCTCTGGATTGTTTGACTTCTCACAGGACAGGCATCGACGACAACAGACTGCTGTTGTCATGCAACTCTCTCGAGGAGGACTATACCCGCCTCCAAATGCAATTGCTGCCACCTCTCGACGTAAGTTTTCCGAAAGGGAACAACTCCGACTCGACCCAAGGGGGGCATCGGACGAGGGGCTTCTGAGTCCGACTGCCGGGCACGAAATAATTTGTTACCATTCCGCCTCGATCAAATAACTCTTCAACTCCGGAATCAATGGCAAACAGCGTTCTGTCAATATTCGCTCGCGAATGCTCCGATGGATTCCCTAGACGACCTATACAGCTGAAATTCTCGGCGGGCCAGCGATCTTCAATCTCCCACTTTTGGAAAAGTTTTGATACGCAGGAAAAAAGTTTTCTTTGAAGTTGGACTCTCTGTGGAGCTCGGCGGTCCATCCCACCGAGGCGCAGTTCCTCGGTCTGGAAGTTTTTCACTCGATCAAGTCCGAGATATTGGTGGGACGGGAACACTTCCACAAAAATCGAGTCGAAAATATGTTGTGATGACTCGCCGGGGGAGGTTTGCTCCATTTCTTTCCGCATGAAAACATGACGACCGAACGGATACAGTCGAGGATGGAAGGAAAAATCTCCCTCCAAGCCTTTCTTGAGGTTATTCCACCGAGAACACGGTATGTGGAGACGCTTTCAAGACAGACAATCTCGTACACAAAGTTGATTTGTGTTGTTTTCGGAGTCCAAGCGCTGCCTGTCTCAATACGTCGTCGTCGCCGAGGACACGGCGTTGGACCTTTCAAGGGCGGTCTTGACCGCCTAGAAGAGATTTCGCTTCTTTCCTGGCTGTGGTTGTACTGACTGTGTTTAGCTATCCTGAGTGATTAATCGATGTGTTCTCCGTTTTGAGAGCTTCTTTCGGTTCAGTCACGGCCAAAGTGGCCGTCTCGGCATTTATTGTGATCCTCCCTTGCAATTGTGGTGAGTTTGTTGCCGCTAGCTTTGTTGTCCGTATAACAATGTTTGCGCTCTTTGTTCGATCGCTGTTAGACTCGTTGTGGATTTCCCCCGAGGGAACCGTCGTTTGATCGTCCGTTATCGCTGTTGCAGAAGCTGTTGCTTTTCTCTTATCGCTGAACTGGCTTCAAAATTCTCATTGTCGTGTTCTCAGATTTTCCGCGTCGAAGAGAGCAAATTGGTATTTCTGTCGGCTTTCGATTCAACATCGTTGTGGCCGCAATCGGGGGAAATCTCGGAATGTTCCTTTATCAAATCACTTTCTTGTTTTCTTTTCAATTCCGGGGCGAGTGGCTCGGTTGCATCGACCCGGAATTCCTGCGCACGGCCCCTCTAGTGCATTTTGTTAGCATGATGCGCTATACAACAACGTCCCCACATTGTTATGGAGCTTATGACGCTTTTGAGGTGCCGTAAAATTTTGTTTCGCTGCCCGCTATTCGACGTGGCGCTGCTTTTAGGCAAAGTGATTCTGCCCAGCTGTGATGGAGCTTCCAGTGTTCGGAATCCAACGAAGCTCCTGGCGCGAGCGGCTCAAATGGATTGCTTAAACTCGTGGATACTTCCAGACGAGCCGTGCGCTCCAAATATCACTTCACACGTTACGCAGCTCCAAAAGAAGCGGATGCGTGACTCTGCCTGATTTGCGAGCGTGTTGAGGGCTATCCCACGACTGAGCAAGAACGAGCAGAATCATGCATGGCTGAAATTTAAGCTGTTGGCAACGCATGGCGACCGTTGCTCTGCAAGCGAAAAAACGACCCCGGAGCGAATGACCGGCCGGGCGGGAGTACGGAAACTCGTGGGGTCCCGCGCGGAGGGTGCTGACATGCGGCGTCGGCGTGATCGAAATGGAGACGCGTAGGTAGATTTCAAAACGATTTTCACTGGGGGATCCCGATTGATGCGTTCCTCGATTGGCGGGAGCGTTAACCCAAGCTTTAGTATACGTAACATTTCTCGCCAAGCACATGAATTCCGACGCCCACGCGGCCATAGAAATCAGGCGTCTGAGTTCATCCGGAGTTATTTCTGATTCATTTCTCGACTGCTGACATGGACGCTTCCCGAACCGTTTCAAAACAGCCCGTGAGAATGTCTGTCGCTCGGAGGTGATTGGCTTTCGACGTCCACAGAGAAATGCATCGAGATCAATAGTTCGGATATCGGGTTTACTAGATTCGTTTGTGAATCAAAATTGTATGC
This sequence comes from Neoseiulus californicus, assembly GCA_028455905.1. Classification (NCBI taxonomy): domain Eukaryota; kingdom Metazoa; phylum Arthropoda; class Arachnida; order Mesostigmata; family Phytoseiidae; genus Neoseiulus; species Neoseiulus californicus. Next base: position 8,203,125 of record JAMQGS010000004.1, on the reverse strand, counting down.
GCATGAATAATTCGCTAGATTCAGCCTCGTTCCGATACTCTCGATTTTGGTTTTCGAATTAAGTACCTTCGAAATGCTCCGATGGTCTATCGTCACTCACAATCAGTCGAGAAACAAGAAATTTCGATGTTCTAGACTCCATCGGGCGCTTCCAAGTCGGCTAGATTGGTACGGCTGATGGATCTCGGATCCCCCCCTCCACCCAGACCCCAAAAACCCTGCGGAGGTCCCACAGGGGTTCTGTTTGGCCATACCTGCGGCGAGTTCCCGTTGCTGGTGTAGCGCAGAGGTATCGTCGAATGCAGAGAACAACTGTCCTAAGCCCCCTTCCGACTAAAGAATGTTGGGACACCAATCTGAAAACGCACCTTGTCAACTGGGAATGTCTGCTGTGATGACTTTCGCCGAGAATGGCCGCCCAGTGAGGGAACTGAATACCCAAGACACCATCATTTGAATCTCCCATCATTGATATTCATTGGGTATAATCATCGGGAGTCGATGAAAGCTCTGCCTTTTCCTTGGAGTCTGGTGTAAAACCGTCACTCGCACGCAGAATCCAACCCGGAACAATCCAACAACAGAATCGTTTCCCCTAATTCGCTCTGCTGGATCAGTGACAGCCCGACGCCGATCCTAGAAGTGATATTATGAGGGGAGGTTTCCAAAACCTGTCATGAGATCAATCCAGCATAGAGAGTAAGAGGGAGTTCAGCGACTCAAAAAAACCTGAATCGATGTTGATGTCAATTACTCTCTCTGTTTAGAAGTATGAACTGTGAGCATCCTACATGGCGTCTGTAAACCAATAACATCAACTGCCTCGATAAAGATTCGTCATCTTCAATCGTTAAATGCTTTCTGTGGATGAGAATTTTGGGGTGTCCAGCGCGTGAGGTTCGCCCAAGATCGGATTGGTCTAATCGAATCACAAGGTGTGCCGAATCCAATCGGAACGTTGTAATCCGTTTTCCGTACGATCCCGAACTCGCGGAATGTTATCATGCCCCGACAGCCTCTTGGTGGAAGGTTCGCGAGCGCCAATAACGAAAAGCCATGAGCTATGGCTCCGATTCCATAGCCCTAGCTCTGGATTCCAGCCAACGGCTACTTAAGTACCTCAGTAGCTTCAGCTCGACAGTGTGTCGCTAGCGAGGAATGGATTTGTCATGCCGACACGTTTGGAAACTGGGTTCCTCGACTTCGCGGGATTGAAGCTCGGAGGAAGGCGGCGGAGGACTTGTCGCTTATCTTTCCGATCGGCGATGATCAGACCTGAAAGGTCCGCCGTTCGCAGACGGATAAGCTCACGACGAGCAGGCTCTGAAGCACGACAGCAGTCAGTGTGGCAGACATTGTGACTAAGCAGCGGTGACAAGTTCCGCATTTTCTGATCAAACTTCCGAAGTCCTCATTTCTCGCGAAGATTCCGCATACCAGACGCTGGATCGATCTGGGATGCTCCATCATGCCTTTTCCGTTCGGTGCTTGCACAATCCGATCGCCTTCGCTGCGATTTCCGAGCAGAAAATTGTCAGGATGTTCCTGACATTCTTTCTCCCTCTACACGTGGGAACGCAGCGCGTTTCAACAATGTGGTCCTACTTCAGAGAGATCTGGCAGGCATTCGACCGAGGCAAAACGCCGCAGAGTCCGGGCTGAAATCCTGTCGTTTTTTTTCGTTCCCCCTCTTGAACGAGAAGGCTGGGGAGGAAATTCCATCCTGGAGCCTTAGTTGGGGAACGTTTGGGAATCTACGGCTTCATCTCGCTCTGGAAGATTTGCGTTTTGATCACAATGCAGATTGAGGAATCTCGATCGCTCCAAGCCGAAGCACGGATTCCCTCCTTGGTTGATCATCCCCCGCACAGTAACTCGAGCCTCAGGATAGCTTCGGGGACGTGAGAATCGCTCTACCGAGTCATGTGATCTTGGAATGCAAAACAAGGAAGAATACGCCGAGGAAGACGAAACTGTCGACGCAAGAAAGACGACAGCGACGACGAGCGAACGCCCCGTAATCTCGACAACGTCGCAGCGAAAAAGATTCATCTCGTCTTCAGGCAACGAAGCTTTGTCAACGAAGCCACTCGCCTGTCATAGCACAGCGGCATCAATGCTTCAGAAAACCTCCGCCGTGGCTTCTTCATTTTTTCTTCCTCTCGGGAGAAACTTTCTCTGAAAAAAAAATTCGGTTCGTCGTGCACCCGGCTCGAGCGTACACTCTCGACTGTCGCTGAGTACGTCCGTGTTCTCCAAAGGAACTCGCGCAAAAGAATAAGCAGGCCGAGCGCGAGCTCGGAAGTGAGTAGCGAATGGAAGAGGTTGTGCACTAATACATACATAGTGTGAGGCAATTCCCGCCTAATGTGAACACATGCGAGGAATGTTGCCGTTCACAGCTTCACGTGGCCACGTTCATGGGCTTAAGTCCACCGCTGTCCCGCGCAGCTGCTGCTGGGAAAAGTGCCCTGCGCTGCTTTTGTTGAAGATAAGACTCAACCCGGGAGCCAGACGTAATCACTGGCTTCATACCAATATATTGAGCAAAGCTTATATCCAACGGCTGTTCCACCTCTGGCGGGGCTGCTGCATCCGCTTTCGTAAAAACCGTCGGTGGGTGAGCGATTGCGTATCTCGTGTCGTCGCAGTTCCCTCCAAACAGTCGTGGCGATTTCATTCGATTAGAGCTTGCTCCCGGCAGATTTTTCGCTCCTTCGTTGACGCTCATGCTGACCAGGGGACCAACTAGCGGGGTAGATGATCAGCTAGATCATCAGACACCTCATCATGACATCGACTGTAAGTGTGGACTGGGGCCCGGCTGGAGTTGATGAAAGACGGAAGTCAAGGGACCAGACAGTGCCGGGTGAACTAGGCCATGGAAACACACCGATGCACAGCCAGAAGCGCACCACCACAAATGTAAAGTCGATTGGCCCTATCGAGAAGACGAGGCTAGGCTGGCTGACTGGCAGGCAGCCGCTACTGAGCGATGAGGTTCGCATTCCGAGGGCTTTCTTTTTGCCATTCGGCTGAATTTATTGATTCTCGACATCCGTTTCCGGCTCAGGAGAAGTGCGTTTCTCAGTTCTCGGCGGGCCTGCGTCCAACGAGAAATCCACAATGCAGAACGGAGCTCCTTGTGCCGCTTGCGTTCCACCTCAAACAGAGCAAACTCCCCGAGCTCGAGGGGCCGAAAGGCTCCTTTCCAATCTCATTCACCCCGGAAGCTGGAAATGTTTGTCGATTACTCGAGAAACGTCTGTCACGGCCCCCAGGCCCCGATGTGGGCCGCGAGCTCACCTCAGTGCGGTCAGCCACGAGCTGACCTTTTTTCTCTGAGGTTTTCTCCGCTTAGGGTTCCTCTCCTGGGGACCGAAATGGGGTGGCTTGCTTAGAGAATGAGGCCCGAGAAACAGACTCGAACACTTGCCGGATTCACGAAAATCGTGCCAAATTCGAGTGAGTATGTCACTGCGAGAATCGCTCGCTAGTTTGTCGGTTCCATGGATTGGGCGTGATCGTGAATCATCGTTTTGATGCGGACTCAAGCTTGGCTGTCGACATATCCCGAAATCATAACTCGTGTCGTTTAGGCGGGCTCACGTGCGGTCGCAGCCGAATGTACATAACGCCGCTGCGATATCACGAGATCATTATTTTCGCTGTTTCTCTCTTTGCCCTTCTGCAATCGGGACTCTCAGCAACAACAGCGTTTCCGGCTGGAATGCTTGTGAGTATGATATGGACTATCGGCAGAAGGTCTCAACCCTCTACATCGGGCGCAACGAAAAACCATCTGCAATTTTTTTCCGGCTGCTGACTCGGGAGGAACTGTCCCCAGAGATCGGGCGGAAGGTTCAGTCTTCCGGCGGTGCTAGCCCAGGTTTCGTCGCTGCAGAGTTCTCCGCTATAGAGGATCTCGTTTGGGATCGGACATTTCCACAAGAATCCTAAACGACATCGTTCGTTGATGAGAGCTCACAGCGGAATCGGGCTAATCCGTTTCTGGAAGAATATTTATTGAGCAGAAGGCAGCCATGGCTCAACTTAAGCCTTTGGGAGCGCTCTTTGATCTCGTCTACACGAGTCGTTGCACGTTAACAAAGCGGATGAGGTCGTTCTAGCACAGCGAGCTCATCGAATTACTCACAAAACTCATGAAACGACACAAACGACTCCATGATACAGCTTTAAGTCTAAGGGAGCCGAGAATGGACTCGCTACGCACCGAGCCCTGGTCGTTTGAATGAACGCCTATCTCTAGCTGGTGGTCTGCTTGCACGCCACTGAGTTTTTCCAGCGTACCGCCGGAAGAGCCACATCCGTCCATGTGTCGTGCTGTGTTGACTTCCAAAGTTGGTGGTCAGGGAAGAAAACTAAACGAAAACAAACGACGCGCTAAGTGCTTGACAGCTTAGCCCCTGACACGCTGCAATCCTTTCTTATCCTGGAGTTCTGTTCTTTCAGCAGCGAGCGGATGTAGTTGTGCCGTCATGTCGATTCCAGTGGAGCTAAATCGCTCAAGTCCGTGTTCGGCTGGAGGGTTGCGGCGCAGCGTCGAAAAAAAAACCTGTGGCACGAAACCTCGGTCGGAAACAGCAACAACACCAACGCGGAAGCTCGAGCAGTCTCATGAGCATTAACAACAACATCAGCGAGAATTCCTCTGAGTAATGAAAAAATATGCTCGTTGAAAAAACATCCCCCTGCTCTCATTCGACCCCAACCATTCCCTCCTTTCATTCTTTTTTGTGGTGGCGAATCATAGCTTCATCAGGCGACGTACCTCCGTTAATGGCGCGCAGCTCACTCCGGTGGCGCAGTCGTCGTCGTCGTTTAGCCCGCGGGCCTATCGTGCTCTCCCGCTAAAAGAGTGAACGACTATGAGCAGAAGTGGAAGACGGAGACGACGAGGGGTAGGGGTAGGCCGGGAGAAAGGCTACAGCCGACGTGGCATAGGAGAAAGGACGAAAGTCGTTCTCTACCGAAACGATTATGAAGTCCTCGTGACGTGTGCGTCTACAAATTGTCCTCTGGGCTCGTTTGTCGGAAGGCTCTCTTGCCACGCTGCCTTCGTCCCAGGCCGTGTCACTCAAGTATCCCGTTCCCAGACGCCGTTTTTTCCATGTGGAACTTCCGAACTCAAAACTCAAACTCAGAGGTCATTCATCCTCGGGGCTCCGTAGTTTGTGGATATGCACGACACTCAGAAATGGAATATTGATGGTGCGGCTTCCCCGGGATTGGGCCTCGCGGTCTGCCACTTTTCGAAACATTCTGACGTGCCCAGGGAATTATTTCAGTTGCAACCCGACTAGGAAGACGCATCGCCGAGAAATGGATGATCCATGACGTAGAGGGTCTTCTGCTGATAAACCAAAATCTCTCTGGAACCCACTCAAGGTTGTGCGCGGGAGACGTTCACCAACAGGCGCGAATCAAAACACGTGGGGATAGATTCATGGACTCGTTGATAAAATGGCTCCATGGCTTTCCTTTACAAAAAGATGATCGCTACCCCGCTGAGCTTGACCGCTTTCGAATCCAAGAGTACTTGATGCGACGCTCATGCGCGAACAAAAACCAGCAGTATTCGAAACTTAAATCCAGGAGGGACTTTCGGGGAACGCGAACCTTTAGCTTGATGATGATTGATATACATTATGAATGGCGCAGATGTGGGTGCTATGCAAATTTCATGAAGCCCGCTAACAAAGGACATTAGAACCCTTCTATTGCCGCGGCTGATTCTCCTGGAACTTCAATGTTCATGCCATGACAGCCGGCTCCGTGCTTCGAGGAGACAAGCTCAGACCCTCCTGAGGTTTGTCATGACAGTTGGTGTATTGCGAATCATGCCCCCAAGTCGCTCGTTGTGGAACCACATAAGTCAGGACACATAAGTTGAGATTCTCCCTCCCACGTCTTTTCCCGAGCGTCGCTCGTAAGGGAATCGCTCTCTGCCGGGAACGGGGAATTGATGAAATTTGAGCATCTCAAGAAACCTGAGAGCAACTGCCGACGAAACTCAAGTAGATTTGTCTTCCAGTCCACTGCCGACACGACGCGAAATGCGCTTCTGTTTGAGTCCTGTTGCCTGTCCCAGTACGGGGAACACAATGGACTCGTCTCTCTTGGTGTTCCCCTATTTCTCCTCCTTTTTGTTTCTTGCGTTTCGATTTCGTTTCCCGTCCATTTAGTTTCGCTCGACAACGTATGTCCTCTGAACCCCTCTCGTCTCCGCCTTTGTCGCCGTCGTCGTCGTCACCCGTCACTCTGGAGTCACCCGCTTCCGCCGAAATTGCCGTCGAGGCGGCGAAGATTTGTTCTAAAGAATAGGACAGGGTTGTGAATAGCAGGTTGAAAAATCTCCCAAAGTTCTCTGCTTTCCTCCGGCGAAGGGGTGGAAGAGGAGGATGTTGCGGTCGTTTTGCTGATTACAGCCATTTGACAACTCGACGAGCAAGTGAGAGCAGCTGGCCGCGTGAAAGATGGCGCGCGGGATAAGAGAGGTGCGCCGGCCGGACCATCCGGAGCTCTGATTCGTGATAATTGTTTGAATCGACGGAGCACGCCGTGACCGGTCTCTGCGATTAGGTAATTAGGTTTTTATCAAGCGTCCAGGCCTCCAGATGGGCATCTGCTTACGCAGAATTGAGCCAGGTCAGCATCCGGTGGTTTCCCACACGTTCGTTCATGCATTACACACGAGGCGTCGACCAAGGAGTCCCATAGCCCCACGAGGCCGGTGATTGTGTTCCAAACGATGCATAGATTCGACGATAGGAATTTGATGCATTCAGGAATGTGTCGATATCGACGTCAGGTTCGTTTATCAGCCGCGGAGCTGGAACCTGTTGGTCGCTGATAGGGTCACCCGGACCGAGCGTCGAAGCCGTTAAGATGAAAGTAGACCGTCCTCGGTGCTGGTGGCTGGTGGCTGCACATCGGTTGTTCATGTCGCGTCCCCTGAGCCTTGAGGTTGTTGTACGAGGCAGACACAAAACATTACAAGCATCCAGCCAAACAAGCAAACTACGCTGCCTTAATTAAACTCACCGGAAAGCCTGTTCACATGTTCCTCTGCTGTAGACCACCAACCCGCATCATTCATGTCGACTAATCTCTGTTTGCGATAAGAAAGCAGATTGGCCGGAGAGTTTCATCAGACAGACAGATAGACGGACGAATGCGATGAAATATGGGCGAGCTTGGAATGGTGCGCAGGCGAGGCGGAGGAAGCTAGGGCCCGGCATCAGTACCGAGACCAGGGATACGGACGGGGAAGGTGTCGCTCGCCTGCCCGCCTCTTCATTCAAGATGTGCATGAAGAACGATTCGTAACAAGCTTTGCATTTGAACTATTCGCGGGCAGAAGTGAAGAAAAACCTCATGAATAGATCCTCAGGTCAAAACTCCATCTTGGTCTGTTTGGGAGTGGGGCGAAGTCGGCCGGCCTTGAGACCATGACACTGTTTGATCGATTTTTGATGCCCAGCCTCACTAAAGACGACGGTGATGGTCGAAAATTGGACGAGAGACTGAAGTTAATTTCGGAGCGGACAATGGCCGGCATATTTCATGAGAAGACCGGCCCGTTTTGAGGCTCAGCTGCCTCACCGTCCTGAGTACCACAGGACCTGGAAGCAAATGTCAAGCCGTACTCGACCTGCTCCGCTGTCCAGTGATGCGACAGAGGAATGACGAAGGAGAGTAATTAACGCCGTGCCACTAGAAAGCAAGAGGAAAGAGTGCTGTCAAGGCAAGTGCGCTGTTCGAGAGCGGAGGAGCTGCAATTTCTGGTCAAAGTTCTGCAAGGTCATCCTGAGAGATCACGTTTTGAGTCGGGCTCGAGATTCGAACTCCGCTCGAAACGCAAGGCTGGAGTTTTCCCTTAGTCTTTACGGGATCTAGAGTGTGATGAGAACCCTTCTTTGATCTTATTCGACGTAAATTGGGCTAACAGGAGCTCTACCGGTTCACGCATCGAAATGAATCACTTTGGCGGATTCTAGGATACCGTCGGAGTCGAGGGAGCCCATCTCGGCTGGGGATGATCCATCGGCATCGGAGCTCCCCGAAATTGGCACCTGCCGAGCTTTCCGAAGAACGTCAATGACTGGCACGGCCTACTCCCGGACACGGTCTCAGCTTCCCGACTCTTTGAAAAGGTCCGTCCGTGCGAATATCAAAAGGTCAAGGTTCGGAAGCCGTCATGCGGATGACCTATGCGGAAACGGCCGCGAGGCTAAACGACACCGAATAGCGTGCTCTAATATTAGCAAACATCATTAATGAAGATTGTCCCGACTCTCTGACACGATCCACGTTTGACCGTTGCTTCGCGGGGTTCCCGACCCCCTCCTCCTGGCCATCTCTTTCGCTAGGGCTCTGAAGCTTGTTTGCGCTCTGTTTCGATTGCTAACGCGAGAGTCGCGCGTTTCTAACTGCGACACGCTTGCGTACGTGACACGTGCTTAGCCCGACGGCAATAATTCCTCGTGGGCATCATCGTGCGAGTGCACTGTGGGACGCCTCCCATCTGGAAAGCTCGAGGCAGCCGCGAGGGAACAGAACGCTCGGCTTCTGGACGAGTTGCTTGATTGGTCTCTAATTACAGTCAGTTTAATAGCTTTTCTTGCGAAGCAACGAATTAGCCCAAGATCGGAAACGCTCCCAAAGCACGGAGCGAAGATGCAGCGTTTCGGTAATGCGGCGTGTCGATGACACGCTCAGGGTAGTGGCACATCGTCGTGCAAGGCCTGTGTGCTTACAGCGTATCTGCGTCACGTAGAAGCGTAAATTCACAATAGCAACTTGTTCCTAATGTTCATTGTCTCCTGGCCGCGCCTAAAGGTTGTCTGTGGGCTGTCAGTCGCGTGGCTTGAGTCAGGTGAAGCATTTAATTCGAGCACGCCATCGACAACGTGTCACTCTTGCTGGATGTCCTCACTCGTGATCCACCGAGTTGGGATCGTTCCTTGCGTTCTTTGTGACACGCCTCTGTGATCATGCGATGGTATAGCCGACTTGGTGGTTTCCAAGAAACGGTGCGACCACACCGCGAGCACTTTTGTATGCTCTTGTATGGGTGTGTTCAGGATTTGGTAGGGATACATCTGGCGTACTACGGAGCATAATGGATTTCGAAGGTCTGATGAGCTTGATACGCAATCACTTCGAGCTGTGGGAGGAGAGCTGGTCGGAATCAGGGTCTTCCCTGCATAGAGCTCCGGCGAATGCAATCGCGATGATGACGTGGCTGAACACCCTGAGTGCCCGGGGAGCAATCTAAGCCTGTTCGAAAAACTTGATTCGCTCGCTCCGAAGGATTTATGCCTATTATCAACGACCCCTCATTACCGAAACGACCATGGAGGTCTGTCGATTGGCACACCGAGGCTCGTCTTGTTCAAACATGTTTCTACTTCAAGCTTATCCACCATGGACTTTCGTCCAAATATCCGTTGGTTTCACCGCGGATCTCCAAAACAGAACGAGCGCACACGTGTCTTGTCCTGATTGGATTTCAACGCGCCCGCGGTGGTACTGGGATTTGACTCTTTCCGAAAAACGCGATTGGATTCAAAACTTTTGGGAGCCTGAGGGGGCTCATGGTTCGAAGTTATAACTACCCGACTCTGTTCTTGTTTTCAATCTCAACTATTTTCCGAAAATCGCGGGTTCTTCGCTGATGGAACTTCTCACTGAGACGGAAATTGAAAATCATTGAGTTGGTGCACGTTCGGTGAAGTTGCGGAATTGGTGCTCGATACATGAAACCGCGAAGCTCGTTTCTCGACTCGCTCGAAGCATTCCGTCCTGACCGATTTTTACCTCAGTCCGGCTCCTCGCTCGCGGAATCGCCGGAGTTGAGCGTGATTCTCCAGGGACAGTGTCCAATGCCCACCTCATGAATTCTAATGTCCCGAGCCATGGGTTTGGGATAGATTCCAAGAAATGCTGTATTCCATGCCGTGAGGTATCTTAACGCAGTCGTGTACTGAATGTGGTCACGAGAGCGAGGGCTCCCCAGAGTTGATCTCGCTTGATGAGGCGATGGGATTATTTCGCTATTTCGAATCGAAATGGATTTCGCATGCTGTTCGAGACCCCGATCACAAAGTTCAACTTTCGATCTGCGGCGGCCATCAAGAGTTGATGGAAATTTGTTGCGGACTCTAAGACGGCAATCCCCCATGTCAGAAATTAATCTGAGATTAACTTTTCAAATCGGATTAACACAACGAAACTTACCCGTATCTCCCGAAAAACGAAAACTCGAATCAACAAGTCAGCCAAGGTCCTGATAAAAGATTTCTATCTCCGCCGCTGCTGGACCCTGGAAATAGTTTCCGCAGTTTGGAGTGGAGCTTGTTGACAAACAGGAAATTGTTTCCATGACGAGGGTCCGGGGCCGGAACCTTCTGACTCGCGAAAAGCAGATCAGATTTTTATCCAGGGGTCGTCGGGGTCACTGTTCCGGGCCGCTCGCACTCGACGGAAAAACAACGACGAGGAGTTTTTGTAAAACTGGATTGCGAACCGAGGCAATTGACGAGAAATCCGCCAACGTGTCAGCTATTTGGAACCCTCAAATGTTCATTGTCATTCCTCGAGTGAGTGCCGCGAGGCGGGAGAGCGAACAGTCGCTGCGCCAGATTGAGCCTGAGTCTTGAGATGGAGATAGAGCATTCAGATTGTTAAAGCTTCCCTACAGGGTTTCCGGTAGACATCTACTTCGTATGAGCTAAAAAAGGTTCTGTAACGATCGGGAGTGATCAAACCCCATCAATCTGGGACCTAAGACCTTCGTACTCATTCAGTACGCAACCTACTTCGTGATTTCTAACTTGCTCCCCGCGGGTGGAGTGAATTTGGGCCAGAAACGCGGCATTCTTGACGGCAGTCAGTCAAATGATAATCTGAGATTTCCTTTCTCGAGTCAAACTGGGTTCAGCTTTCCAAGTGTGTTTCGTAGCGTTCAGTCGAACTTTGATTCCCTGATTCTCCCTACAGTGATTCCGTCTATACGCGCTTCATTCGCTTCTACACAAAAGATTCGGTGAATGGAAGTCAGTCGAATCCTGCGCTCTGGGATCGCTCCAGACGCCGCGCCGATCCTACGCAATGCATCCCTGATCGTTATCTTTCGCTGTTTGCATTTCCCTTTGTTGTGATTCGTCTCGTTTTTCCGACTGTACTCAAGCAAGTATGACCTGACAAGCATCAGAAGCGCCATTGGCGCTCTTCGCGGGACCCCTCGAACTTTGAATAGATCCCGCGACGTACCTTTCTTCTGAAAGTCTACGATCCCGGACCGAAACGGCCTCCGATTTCCTTTGCGAGACCTCGCCATCGAAATTACTGACGGTGTTGCCTAGAAAGGCGAGAACGGTGCCGGGCTAGCAGGAACGGAGCGGGTCAAGTTTGCAGCGTTTAAAAGCTGTTCTATCCGAGTAGAGGAGAACAAATCTCGCCGAGTACTAACTCAAGGTATCGAAAATTCCCCCTGTTGCCCCCTCGGCTGATACGGAATTCAAGTTTCCTCACGAGGTTCCCAAGAGGGTCTCGTTTGAAGCTCTAGGATGACGTAGGTCGAATAAGGCGCGTTCGCTGAGCTCGCGGGTCTACGAGAAATTGCAGGAAAAAAACCTTCGAAACTTTGCCGCCGGTTGTTCCCCTCCGTTATCAGCACGAAGTCCTCTCTATAAATCATCATTGAGTGCGTTCCCGGGCATTCATGAACTTGTTGATCTTTGGCACGCTGAAAAGTTTTCGCAGACACGGAACGTGAGATTAATTTTTGGAAGCCCTGGTGGAGTCCGTCGGCCCGATCCATTAACTCGTTTTTCCGAGCCGTCAAAGCTATCGTGCCCTACTTTACTACCTGCGCTATGAGTGGTGAACGTTTGAATGCGTTTTTGTCAAGAACTTATCCGCGTCCAATTTACTGGTTACGTAGAGGCCGACTTCGCCTACTATCGCGGTCCGCACTGTGACGTATCGATCGGATTCCAGCGGTTTTTCATGAGCGCCAAAAACACGAGAACGATTCTCAACGCGAAGCGTGAGGGAAGCGGGGAAGAATCCAAAAGAATTGTACGCCCTCGGTTCGTACGTCAGGCATCCTTCTGTTTGAAGCGGGCACGAGCGAGGATGCGCGAAAAGGTGCTGGGGCTAAAACTCCTAATAGCGACTTTGCATACGGGCTCTGGGGACGATGGTTAGTGGAAGCTGATTCATTTATTGTTGCTCCAGCTGATGCGAGTCATTTTCCCGAGAGACAATTTGCTACCGTTGTCACCAAGCTCGTTGCTGTCGTCAACGATGACGATGTCAACGACGGCACCTTCGATCTTGGCCGACATCTTTCTGCCTCTCCTTTCTTTACTATAGCCCTCGGCACGTCTTTGTGTCACTGGCATCGAGTGGTATCAGACTGGATGAGGCCAACAAACCAGCACTAAGAGCGGAAACGAAGGCATTCCTCGGGTTTCCCACAGCGTCCGTTCGGTAGACGTACGAGGTCGTCCCGACAGAAGCATCCGCTAACGCACATTTGCCTGCAGGGCCTCGGCTGCGGGTTTGCACAGTTGGGTGCGCAGGATGTGCCGCATTGGAAGTACACCTCGTTCGCCTGGATGCAGCTCTCATCTGTCGACGAGACGGAGAAGAGAAAAAACGATGAAACATGTGAGAACCGTCCTCGGCCAGCTTGTTTACCGGTCGGTACAACACGGATTCGGAACACGTCTGAACGTCAAAATGTCTAGACAATACCGGCCGTGCATTGCGCATTGTTGTGCTTTTGTCGTCAGATACGACAGCAGCAGAACAGGCGAACCTCTGGACGGACGAACAGTCAATCAGTCAGTCAGACAGGCAGTCATGCAGCACCCACCTTCTTCTTCAACCTCGAAGACTTCCATTGCACAGCTCATCGACCACAATAGAGCAACACTAAACATCAGAATCGCTGCCTTCATTGTTGATGTGATGGTCGTACGAGCCAGTGAGCCAGCAAGCGGCGCCTGTTACTGTGATGCGCTTCAATATGATTGACACACGACTTTGCAAACAGTGAGCAAAAGTGACTTTCGCGGGTTTTGCCCGTTCCTGCAGCTCTAGAAACGCCTGTTACCATCAATCGATAGTGGCGAATGACGCTTTGAGGAGCGTGGGAACGCTTTGTCAGCGGTTTGGCACCTTAAATCCGCAGCTGTCAATCATCGCAGGCGGAATCTCCGCGCTCGGGGAGCATTACGAGCCGGAATATTGCCACGACGGAAGTCAGCCAGGTTGGAATAGTGAGTTCCACGTCCGGATTAGCCCTGACTGCCATTCCCGCGGGCGGAATAATGACGATTCATCGTGGATTTAACATGAACATTGATATCTGCACCGTGGGGAAGCGATCCGCATCATGATTCTTCGCCCCAAACAAACAAAAATCCTAGCAAGGAGCCTCCATCGCTGATCTTTTGCACTCGTCAGAGAGGAGCGATGGACTGAGAGAAGACGGGGAACGCCGAGTCCGGTAATAATAATGCGAAGAAGGCGGTTTTTGCTTCGAACCAATAGGGATGAATGGTGAGGGAAATAAGAAATTCGTGTACTAATGGGACAACCGAATCAGGTTATATTACTCTGAACAGTGGATGATGCCAGGCCTCCTCGGTCCATTCATTCGGGCCTCCTTTCATTCGAGTGTTCGGACTACCTCGGATTACAATGTATGCCGTGGTGCTTCCCTGTTTCCAGGATACCTGCGATCAGCTTTCGGTCTTCCAGCATTGTTCTTTTTTCGGTCCGTATCCGAACGTGTTCCATCATTAGCCTAAGTCGGTTCCTCAAGCTCGCGGAATCCACAAATAGCATCTATTTTTCGAAGTCTAGCCTCGGATTCCTGCTCCATTTTTCGGGGTTCATGTATGCAGACCGGAGACTATGTAGCCTGGAATCACTTTTCTGGAAATACGATCTCGAACCCGAAGCTTTCCAGCCGGTGAGGGTCTCAGATTTGCGCCGGAAATCCGGAATCTACTGTCACTGAAGGAATGGGGTGCTCGGTTGTCGGATTGTTGGTCAAGGAACCCCGACAAATGAACTCTTAGTGTCTTTTGACGAAGCCGGCAGCTTTGCTTGGCGGATGTAAGGAGTCGCTAACGACCGGAAATATGCGAAGCCTCGCTCTATCCGCTGATAGCATCTTGTCCGCGGCGCTGATTGGAAGAAACGGCGGCGGGGACGCGGGAAAAATAGCCTCTGATATCCGACTTCCGCCTTCGCTTGTATCCTCGAATCTTGGTATGATCGGCGTTCGATGTCGAAGACGGACGAAGTCGACGGAAACCGAGAGAAAAACCTTCCGTAAATCAAGCGTAAATTAAGTGTTCGCGATCCCGCTCCTGGAACGTCGGCAGCAGCGCCAAATTCTAGGAATGCTTCGAATTCTGGAGCATGATTTGCGTCGAGCGCCGCGCGTTTTCGGGCGGAGCCGCGTGTTTGTGGCGCCAGGAAATCGAATCTGCATAAAACGCCACCGGTGTATCTCTTAAGATGTTTTCGAGAACGCTCACGTTCGTTCCTTTGACGATGTTGGAAGCTAATAGGCTCCGCGAGTCGATTGAAGCGAAGCCCTCCACGAAATACTGAGCACGTAATTTAGATCCTTGTGACACGTGTTATGGAACGCGGCGACCCTTATGACAAACAGCGATGGTGTATCGAATGCAGGAAGCACTTCTCATATCGTCTCGCCAAAAGGTCATAAACAGGCCTGAACGGCTCGCTCGGTTCCCTGACTATGTAAAAGCTGCGTTAGTTGATAGCTCGATTCGAGTGGACCCTATTGCGCTCCTAACCGGTCCCATAAAAGGTGTCCCAATCTCGGGCTTGGCTTCCCGATCAACGCATTTATCGTATCAGCCCAGTGTCGTCAAGATCGCGCGCAGAACTGTTTTATGCACTCGTCCTCGCCCCTGTTGTACCAATATGAGGTGGATCGTTTGGTCCACCTTCTTCATTGTCTTGTAGGAGTTCAATGGTCTCCTCGGACTATATCTGCCGAATAATCAATGCCATCTATTATGTGAGGGGTCACATCTGGAGGCCAATACCGAGTCCCCAGCAGGATGGCTTTTTGACTGAGATGCCCCGGGGCCCAAAGGTCCGCCGTGGGCAATTGAGATCACCAAAGGATCTTGTCCCACATTGGGTTCCCCCCTCACCGAAAGGTCTCTATGCCGGTCGTTCGGCGCTTGTTGATGGAGTCCGGGGATGTCCGTTTTGTCGTCTACTACTGCGTGCTCCACCAAACCAGGTCACCGCCCAGCAGACCAAAAGTGCGAGTGTCGGTTTCAAATGCAGTCTGAACTTTCATGTAGTACGTGCAACCAATCTGCTCTGCTATTCGAGATTAATGCGAACGCTGGCTCTGACTGTGAGGGTTTGAGGGGAGGGAACAAACAAAAAGGTTGCGTCCACTCGTGCGTGGTCTGGATTCACAGTGAAAAGGCTGTGCGGCGTGCTGAGCTGATTACGTCAAGCTTCCGCTCACGTCTAGTCATTCATGGCTCACAAAACGGACATTCAATGGCAAGTGTAACAGCCTGGGGGTACGTCCGATATTCTATTCAGCTCGCGCGAACAATACTTGTTCTCGATCTGCCTGAGGACTTTGGATCGCCGAGAATTCTCACCTAAAATTACGTTTCGGCGTTGTCTTAATTCCCACGCTCCGTGACAGCGATAGCCGGTCGACATTGCTCTGTCTACGACTCACCTGTTAGTGAGCCAAGGAGCCCGTCACAGGTTCTTGAGCCATACTATGCGGACGATGACTCCTTGCGATGGATTTGAGAGCGAAAAGCTTATCTGAATGATGAAAAATGACTGGTGCTCCAGGCGATATATTTCCCGCGACAGGAATGCAGAAATTCGCGTTCCGAGAAGTTACAGATTTGGGTAGCGATCGCGAGTATTACCTCATCAGATCTCACGGAGGAACGGCGCGAGGGAAATTCGGAATCCAGATCTAACTTGCGGCGTTTTTAGCGCAGCGAAAACGACGAAAAAATGTGGTTGCCACGGTTGACATATGGGGCGAGAGTCTGCAAAGGTGACGGGAATCGCGGAAGTCGCGGAGGTGCTTGGAATCAGCGAGAACCCAAGTTTCCTTGAATATCCTCCATCTCCATCATCATGTTATAGACTCGTATGAGGATGTCGCTCGGGGGCGATATCGGGCCTCCTGTACAGCCAAGAATGTATTCCTCGAGCCTAGGCTCCGCACGGTGCAACATCCCCATGATCCACTTAGTAAGTTACCCGGCCATCCACGTGGAGTCGGAGTGGACTAACTCGATTAAAACGTTGACCTCTGGTCGCGCAGCGGCCCCGGTTTTGTAGTTCCGCGAGACCAGAGGAGAACGTAATTGGTTAGAACCTGGAAAGTGGGAGAGGAAAGTTTTGTTAATCGCCAAAATAGTACGCAGCTCTCAAGAGTCCAATCAAGCCGATATCGTAGTTAATCACCCGGAAGGTCTGATTATCGAGAGCTTGTGATTCTTTTCGCCTTACCTTCCTAATTTTAGCTCCTTGAGGTCGGAGCTTGTGAAAGCCGCCCCCCTTCCCCCATCCCCGTGCTCCTGTCCAGGCGGCCTCCGTGCTTTCCGTCTACGTAGATTGTCAACACTGTCATTCAGTTTAGTATGGCTTCGTCTGGCCCAGGTCCGTTGGCATCTTGGTTCGAATGTCGACGCACACTGCACGACATGGAGTACCTGCTCGAGGCCAATGTGGGCATTTCTTCAGTTGGCAAGGCTTCCTCTACATCGAACGGGAACTTTGATCAAGCGCGAAATTCGTGTGAAGTGTGAACCCACACTTCCGGCAGTATCGGTGACATGAAGCACATCTGTGGACGCATTTTTCGACCTCAAGCAAAATCTCGCATCGCCGCGAGCGTACTCGAAAAGGCTTCCTGCGGACCGAGCTCGAGTGGGCGTGTGTGTTCTGAGCGTCAATTGCGGGGATCGGGGCACCGATTGAAAAGAAAGCGTGTTGATGATTCACGTCCCCTGGAGTACAAGAAACATTTGCATTAATTGGAACGATGCGGTGAGCTTGCGGAAATCACCTCGTTGGGGAAACGATTCCGGGAAACCGTTCAGAGCTGTCGAACGAGAACTCCCGCTGGGCTCGAGCCAGCGAGAGGAACAACTGCGGAGGGGAAAGCATCGGAGAAGAGGGAAAAATTCCCTTGGAAAGGCCGGAAACACGGTCGAAGGGCATCGGATGGAAGTGGAAGTCAGTTTGTGGTGTTTGGAGGCACTTTTCGCTCGCAGAACAGAGTCAACATCGTACGAAAGCGAATTTGTTTGCTCTGTGACGCAGACTACACCATCCACCTGTCGTCGAGATGCGTCTCTCTCAGGAGTCCGTGATGACGCGTTTCCGTCATCGACGCCATGCTTCAAAGGCTGTTGCATTGTGTACATGATATTTGGAATCAAGGAGAGACACGTGGTAGAACATGAGAGAGATCTTGTCGCCCGACGGCTCTGTTCGGAATAACGCGGACACGGAGGAACATAATTGGGTATTGCATCCCTGGCACTCACATGAAGGAGTGCTTCAAGCATCTCGAGGATCAGGATTTTCCCTCTGGGACTCCTGGCTGAGGATGTGGTAGCCTTTACCAGCCGGCAGTGTCCCAGAAACCCGCGCCTGACTCGCTAAATCACTGCCAGGACCGCTGGGGAGCCTGGAAGCTATTGACTAGCAGAGCGTATCCTCAACTACGACGTTCGGCTATTGTGACCGTTTTCAAAGGAGCTCAAAGACTTCGCTTCAAAAGCTTCCTGACCAGGCTACCTAGCTGCCCTCACGAGTAAGCGGGAGCGCGAAGTTGTGAACTATCGAAAATCTGAGATGTCGCGCCCTACCTTCGAGCTACAAGATTCTCGGCACGAGCGGAGAGCCCAAGGAAAACGCAAGCTTACAGGCACGCGCGCGGGATGAAGCTTTTTGTGATTTCGCCGTCGGAGATCCTTTATCGGCCTCGGATTGGATCGGAAGTCTTCGACCATCGGGACTTGGGCTGAATCAAGGCCGCGTGCGATCATCCAGGAGCCGAGGTGGTTGAAAATTTCCGCCGGTTCTGAGTCTTGAAAGCCTGCGCCTCACCATAACGCAGTATTCGAAGACCACGTACTTTTCATTCAAGCACTCTTGTCATCATTGTGTTGCGTCTAGTTGCGTCTCTATTTGTGTAGAGCAAAGAAAAGCGACCCGGCTCGAGTGTGGCGCTCCGCTCGAAAGGTCCCAGTTCGGTATCGTATATCCCCTGCTCCCGGAATCTCCGTCTGCGCTCATTAGCCGAGCCTTTTGACAGGAGAACAAGGTCACCGGCGATCCCCTCTTCCTTCGGGAATCACGCAGGGCTGGTGTGCACGAATCGTCTAAGAAAGTTCGTCGTCGCTTTGGAGACTTACGATTCCTAGAGTTAAGCCTTGCTGTATCTGACAAGCCTTCTCCCTCAACGTCGGAAGACCTCTTTGGAAACTTGAGGTCGAACCGCTGGACTGGCATTGTCATTCTCCCTTTGGAGAAAACTCCTTGACAGCAAACTCTAGGAGTTCCCTGTCGATACTGCATCCCATCTTGATAACATTTTATATGGTGTAACTCATCACAACATCCTGAAGGTGGTCTGGCGAACTCAATCGCCAACGACGATCTCGATGAAGCTCCCAATGATCCTGGTCCGATTGGCACACGTGAATCACGATCATCCACCGAATCAGCGAGCGCAGTAGTCGACCGGCTCGAGGTTCAATTTTGTAGTCGGAACCTCAGTTTACTTCGTGAGAACGATTTCTAAGCTCAGCGTATTCATTTCAGATGGAGCAGAGTTCATGATGATCCGACGGCTGTGAGCCCCGTGCCAAGTCAGAGCATGGGCACTACGACGGTGACAACGACGTCGCCCCTCATCGTTTTAGAGAGCGGTCCCGGTTCCCTGACGACAAGAAGTAGTTCTCTGGCAATGGCGGCGGCCAATGAGACCCTTCTCGTCGTTCTCGACAAAGTGATTTCGCCGAACGCGTCCAACTACACCGACCTCTTGATGCAGCAGCCTGCCGAAGTAAACATGACGCTGATGGCGTTGAAAGGCACGCTGTTGCTCCTAATCATCCTGCTCACAATCACGGGCAATCTACTGGTTCTGGTGGCCATCTTCATGAACCCCAATCTACGCACTACAACAAACTACTTTATTGTGAATCTGGCGATAGCCGACCTTCTATTAGGTGCCAGTGTTCTTCCGTTTTCGGCCACGCTTGAGCTTTTAGACAAACAGTGGTACTTCGGTCAAATTTTTTGCAATGTCTGGGCGGCGACCGACGTGCTGTGCTGTACGGCGAGCATCAATTCGCTGTGTGTGATCAGTGTCGATCGTTATATCGGCGTCACGCGACCGTTGACCTACTCGAGTATAGTAACGCATAGACGTGCAGTGACCACTTGCGTGGTCGTTTGGGTACTTTCGTTTTTCATATCAGTGGGTCCACTGTTCGGCTGGAGAGATCCTCCCAACCCAGACCTCAAATACTCGTGCGAGGTCACCAAGCAGAAAGGCTACGTCATCTTCTCAGTGCTCTTCTCGTTCTACATTCCCACCCTCGTCATCCTAGTCGTCTACCAAAGAATTTACCGCGCCGCCACGCGTCAGACCAAATTCCTCGAGACAGGAGTCAAGATTGTTAAGTCAGGTACGTGTTCCACGTAATGGTTTCATGTCGTTCGGACAGTCCGGGTCTTCTTAGAGGCTTGCAAGAGCTGCAGCTCTGTTTGTCGCTCGCTTTCCCGCTCTCTCTCTCCCGTTTTTTTATGTTTTAACGAGCGGGGAAATACACTTACCTACTACCGCCGCCGTTCGAGACTGCTTGTATGAGACGTCTTGGGAAGTACAGTGAGGCGAGATAAAAATATACGCCACTGAATCTCGTTCCGTTATCGCAAGAATCCTCGTTTCGGCTTCGCTTCGGCGAATGGCCCTGACATGGCTGACTAGAGCTCCCATATCGAGATAACGGATTCTCTCTTGCTGTTTCACTTCCCCGGCGATTGGAGCACCTTCATGATCTGTTTGGAAAGGAGATGAGGTCTCGTTAATCAAACCTAGAATTCCGAGAGCGTATTCTCACGCTTTCCTCCGTTCCTGCTGACGAGCTACTCGCGTCGATAGCGCGACCACAGATAATTGATTATGCGGCTCCTAAGCGTTCCTCGCACCCATGACCTAAATCCTCACATCGGCAGAGCTTTTCTTTTTTCATCAGCTCCGCCTGCTCCTCCCAATCGTGCCGCCTCGCTTGTAAGCTGTTCTTCCCCGCCGTCTCGTTCTACATCATGATTCCCGAGAAAGTTCGAATAGTTGCTGAGTTGCCGTTGCCCGATTCTCTCCGACGCGATTCCCCTCTGTATCTCTCCCCGCCCTGGCGCTGAAAGACTGTAACTTTTCCATTCAACTTCGCTTTTTGCGACATCCTTATCGGATATCCTCGTTCGCTTTCCGTTCTCTCCTGCTCGCGTGCCTCTTGTTCCGAGCCATCCTTTCCTTACTGGCATTCCGCTCCCCTCGATACCTCCGCTCAAATATTTTATTGCGTTCTATCATGTTACTCGAACATACTGAAGCCAACAGATTCGCCATTTCTCCCTCAAGCGTCTACTCCATTTTTTATACCCTCATGTCTCATGTTCCTCTATGGTATGGCTATTTTCGGTTCCATGATGACGTCCCGTGATACTTTTACTTGAGTTTTTCGTCTCCCCTCTCTTCTCGCATCATCAGCCTCCTGATTTTCGAGCTGGCTGAGACTCCGGTACGGGAAAAAGAGGAACACGAAAAAGTCCTAAAGTTGTTCCTGTCCGATCTCAATGATTATCAGACAATATGTCACGACTGGGATCTCCATGCGTATTAGCTGCGTAACAACCGCGCATTCCCATAGTCACAACACCACAGCACCGCAAGAGCGCGAACCTCTCTCTTTCCAAACATTGTCCGGTCCACCCATCCTTCTCGTCCCTCGTTGACCACGCGGACCTCATCACTTGACCACTCCTTCCGCGGTTCAAATGTAGCGGCGATGACCGCAGCCGGAGCCCGAGGCTTTTGCGGCTTGCTCGGTGTGGGGGCCCAAAGGGCTATAAAGGATCTTTTGGAACGCCTACTTAAGTGCAATTTTTCGTTCGGCTCTATTCTCTCTTGGCGCTTTCAGTCAAGCCGGTTCCGGGATCATCCAGCGGGACGTTTCGAAGAGAGCAAAAGTAGAAGAGGGGTCAGGAAGCAGACTCCCCGCCCTGGGTGTGCTCCATTGTTTTCGCACCTTGGGCGTCTCTTTTGAAGGAAACGCTCCGAACTAACTTCCAACTGCGACCAAGCGGTTTCCGAATAGAGCACCGACTCTATAGAAACTCACTTCGCACGCAGAGAGGATGAAAAGCCAGTGTCAATTGGTGCCGGTGGGCGGCTGCGCGCCCCCACTGCACACAGGATACCGAAGCCTTTCCTCAACTGAAGAGATCCATATCGAGAGTATTGGGATCCGAAAATACCTTCCCGACTCTGAGTATCTTTTTGACACAGTCACGACTGCTGTTGCTGTTGTCATGGCTATTGTTGTCGCCTATGTTGGCCCGACACGCCTCCGTCGCAGGCTTCTGTGACCCTCTCTGACAAAACTATCCGCTTTCTTTGGGACGAGACGCTAACGAAATTTTATTCCCGGCCATCACGACCTTGATCATCCCGGAAAATGTCGCGCCTTCCTGTGCGACATGTTTCTCAAATGGCTGCACCGTTTCGAGAAGCCGCTTCGCAATCGCTCGTTTCGCTTTTATCCTCTCAGCTTTCAGATTGTAACTCTCGCGCCATACCTCTTGCGTTCCTGGCAAGGAAGGCTGGAAGAGTCGCGCGTGCGACTGCAATTTGAACGAGCTCTCTGTGCAACTCGCCCGAAAGAGCTTCACAAAGTCTCGCCGCGAGTCGCTACTATTGCACCTTAACAAGATTTTCCCGCGCCCGCTTTTCCCAAGTTTGCGACTCGCTTTTCCAATGAGCCTGGCTTGCGTCTTACTATGACTGTTTTCGCGCCTCACGTTTTCTGGGAGCTCTCAGAAAATTTCCACGTTTCCCACCCAGATCTTACAAAAAAACTCGGTTTTTCTGACATTTTTTGACACAGGGTCTATCGGCTTGTCTCTAGCCGCTAATGTGGCGACCATTTGTCAAGCAGAAGAAAATAATGGAGCTGGATCCTTGTGGCGACTGTTTGTAACAGCGCTCACCGCAATCTTCTCCAGCGTTCAGCAAGCATTGCTCCGTTCCGCTGTTTTCCCTCAAACTCTCTTGTTCTCCGTCATTCGTTCCCCAGCAGAGAAGATTGAATCGAACATTTGCGGATTGCTCTTTTGATGGAATAATTTCCCAACTCTTCGGCCTCTACCGCGGCGTCGGCGGCCCACTCCTCCAGACTGAGACTTGGCCTGCTAAGCTCTTCGACGAGTTTGCCGGATGTCGATCTCGATTTTCCTCCTTCTGTTCGTCCTTGACATTCGTTTCGATCGCTTTGAATTCCCTTACCGCGATGTCAGCGGATCGAAGGAGAGGAGAGGTTGGAGGCATTCAGGCGAAAGCAAGAAAAAAAGCCACTCGACCCTCGCGCCACTCGAACGGTCTCTTTGATCTATCACCTCGACAATTTAGCGTCGTTCTATATCGTTCCGGGTAAAAACCCTCCTGAGAAGATTCCACGGAGAACTGTTGGAGTTGGCCTCCACCATCTCCCGTATGAAATCATCTGTATCGACATTAAGGAGCGTTCTGTTCAGATCTGAAATGATTCGCTCATTCCTTTCGTGCTCTCGGAACGGAGCGAAGGAAAAATGCGAAACTGCGTCGCCAAAGTGCCCAGAACATCTTCGTTCGTGACTAACGACGACCATTTCCAGGAGGTGGTAGCGGAAACTCGGGAAACGGAGAACTCACCCTCCGAGTTCATCAAGGCAACTCGAAATCATCTTCAGGAAGCCAACTGGAAAATAGCTCCAACCCGAAGGTCGTAACGATGGGACTACAAGGTCGTTTGGCGAAATTCAAACGACAGAAAAAAGCAGCTAAAACTCTTGGCATCGTTGTGGGGGTCTATTTCATTTGTTGGTTCCCGTTCTTCTTCATACTTCCGTTGGGTAAGTTTCACTTGTTCTTCCTGAAACGCCTTCCTTCCGGCATGCAGACCACGTATTTCAGAAAATTTCTGATCTCCGTCAGTATATGCGAGCCTCCTCGGTGGTCCTTTTACTCCCACCAATCCGCCTGAAGCTCCTGAACGAACTGAACTTGCCTTTTTCCACGGAATCAGACTAAGTCGACGTCCTTCATGCATCGCCGGACGCCGAATGCTCCGCGAAATGGCTCAGAAAAAGCTGAAGTTCCGAAATAATCTTCTACTTGGACGGAACCATCGGCCACTCGACTGCTCTTTTGCCCCGTCGTCCTCCGAATCGAGTGGAGTTGGAGTTTTATTTCCGGTGACATGTGTGTTCGAAGACAAGCTCTTTTGATTCATCGACATCGAATTTGCAGACTCGTCTCGGCTTTCGGCTGTATTCCCGCGGTCTTGTCCCGGATTCCACAATTTGGAATTCTGACTCTAGAGACGAAATTGAATTACATTCCAAAACATTTGTTTTCGTTCCAAGCTATTTCGGGATTTGATCCTAGCTCTGATATCGTTTCGCATCTTGCGTTGAGTTTGGACGCAAATTCCGTCGGAATCGATACCCTAGTCGGGAAACATCTTCTCCGCCATACGTCTGAAGATTGAATTTCCCACCAGACCCGACCAAATTATTTCGATTCCATCCCGAGCCCTGGAGCCCTAGCCGATCGGAATCGGAGCTCTTTTGAGAGGGGAATCACGAGGCGACCTGGTTCTCTGTGGAATCCTGTCAGTTTTGTCGGGAGAGAAGAAGTGACACAAACCACTGACACCGAAGAATGGAGCAGAAGGCCGACGCCGCAACATGCGCCACGTATCCCTGATGCGAGGGATCGTGACCTTCAGGAGCAGAATTCCTCCTTTCCTAGGAGAATCAACTTGCTCCGAGAGATCAAAACCTTCTCCATTCCTCTTGTAACATTCGATGTCAAGATCCCCAGCAAAAAATTCGGTCGTTCGAACTACTTGCAATTCCCCACTCCGTCTGCTGTCTCAAAAGTGCATCCCGAATCCATTGCCAACTCCAGCTCCAATGATACGGAAGCGCAATCGAAAAGCCGACTCTCGCATACAGACTCGCGAAACTTCGACGAAGCATTGCCTAAAAATTTCACCTCTTTTGGAAATTGTTTACATCGGGAGGGGCGCGATCGAGTCCGTACGAGCGTGCCGCCTGTTCCTCCTAAACTTTTCTGCCTCGCTTCTATTTTTGCCTCTTCTGTTCCTTGTGAAGTCATCCCTTCTCATCGAAACGGAGCTCAAAGAGTACGAACACCCCGGTAAACAGATTGATCATGTCGTCGACGTTCGCAAAGGCGACGAAATCGCGCCTGACGCATCCCTTGGATCCCTATCGACTGTATGCATACGTTGAACTATCTGTTGCTCTGACGTCATCGACTTGCGCCCCGGGGTTCGGTGGCATCGACGAGACCCGTCAGGACCTAGGGAGGAGGCCGGAAGAAGAGAAATGAGGCTTTTTAGCCACGACTCAAAGTTCCTTCCGTCAAGCTATTTTTGTCCGCGGAGAGGAAACTCAACGCAACGGGCGGCAAATCGAGCAGCGGGCGGCATACCAGCGAACCTAGGCACGAGACTACTCGTACCTTGCTTCATGTGAGTGCAGTCATACACTCGATTTCCGCAATGGTAACTATGCCGCTTCGCGATTGCTTCTCCGTCCAACTCTGGTTGACGATCATGAGCATGAGTCCGGGAACGGAATTCTGTGTTCGTCGGACCCGCGGCGACACTATACCCCTAGCTCGTTGGTCGTTGGCCCAAAACATCCCACTCGACCATTGCACAAGATCAAATCAAGCATAAAAGATGACTACCCTATCCTGCGCTCAATCGGATAAGCGATATGACATAGCGATCGCCCTGTTTCACTCGACGCCGACGCCAGCTCGGGAGACGTTCGCTCCGTCGGATCTTGAACTCCTCCCTGAACACCTCAAGTCACCTTTTTCCATCTCACGTCTTCGGCCCACCCGAAGGGGAACGGGGTGATCTGTTTCGACGTCCCTAAAGGGCGACGAGGGGCACTAGGAGGGGGGGGGGGGGGAAGTGATGTTTTTAGGTCCGAGGAGAGCTTTTTTTATCGTGGTCGATCGCAGCCTCTTGTCGAGCTTTCAACAAGCGTCGGGAACATGGTATTCGATGGAGACGAATGAAGCAATATGGCCTCATTCTTGCGTGCGTGTGTTTGTGTGTGTCTATGTCTGTTGCGTGCGACTTTTCGTGTCCGCCAAACTTCCTGGCCGAGTCCGTTCGCCGTGTCGTCGCTCAGTTGGTGAGCTACAAGGCTGGTCCGCCTACAAACCGACTGTAACTCTCGCACGTGATACTTATCGGGGGATTGTGGTGCAATCAAATGGGACGATCGGGTACAAAATATCTCCTCCCACCCCGTTACCGGACTACATCCAAACAACATCAAATTTCCATCTGCGAGATCCGTTTTTCCCCTTGAACGAATGAGTTTGTTGGAACAAAAAAAAATGACGTAATTTTTTGCTTCCTCGTTAGGTAGATTCGTATTCATGGGACGCGTCTCCGTCACTACATCGCGAACCAATCGAGTTCTGAGAGCTGATGTCTCGATCGACCGAAAAGAGGCGCCTAAATGATTGATGATGTCCACGATGGAAATGATCGACGATTTCTGGGGGTGCGGGGGGGGGAGGAGGAGAAGGGGCAACCTGTTACCGCGTCAATTCAACGCACAAATGACTCCGATCTTTCGTCAAAAACCATGACGGCGAGCTGTCCAAACAATAAGCAGGAAGTGACGGAACGCATTCATTGCACGAGCGATAGGAAAACCACGATCTTTCAATCATTCGGTGGGATGGAGACACGGACGAGAACGCGGCCAGCACGCAACTTGGATGCATGAATCTTTTTGTGAGATCCGAATAGGCCGAACGAAGTGAAGACGTCCGAAGCGAATGGGATGCAAGCGGCGGCCAAACAGATATATGCGGATCTACACAACATACAGAGAACATTTATCACTGCGTGAAGCCGCTCGGCGAGCGGGTGAAGGAACGAACGAGCCATCCGCGTACACTGCGAAGACTAATTGTGCGGTAACGCTATCGTTCATACATCAACGCCAATGATGAAAGACACTATGTATGTGACAGGCTTCACTTGACGACCATCACGACAGCCTGGTCATAATCTTGGAATCCGCCATGCTTCCTCGTCGGATCGCTGTCACCGCATGTCGCTGGCTCCAAATTTTCGCAATCTGAGCTTCCCGTGTCGATGTCGAAGATTGGATCGAGGCGGAAGATGAATATTCAAGTTGAAAGTCCGCTCTGAGCCAGAAATTCTTATATCGAAGATCGCTCGATGTCGGGTCAAGAGATGATGCACCTCGCCGGTCCTCTTATTCCTTCTATTCCTAGACCTGGCTCGAGATCGTTGGGAAGCTCCTGCATTTTCATTTCTATCGAAATCAGTCCGAGAATGTAACGTCCTCGAGCTCGATCTCTGCGCGAGATTTCGACTAAGGTGACCGTTTTCGTCCATTTCAGGAAGCTTTTGTGAAGCTTGTACCGTACCTCCGTTGCTGTTCGACGTAATCTTCTGGACGGGCTATTTCAATTCGTGCTTAAACCCGTTCATATACGCCACTACAAGTCGTGAATACAATCGAGCGTTTCGGACAGTTCTCCGGTGTAACTGGCTTTGTCGTGGCTCAGGGAACCGAGAACATAACGCCACAGACTACCAATGGTATGTATTCTCAAGTTGTTCGTAGACAGCCTGCACTGACTGACGTAGCTGCTCAGACGGAGGTAGGAACTCTAGGCACGCGACAACAAGCTTGGAAGGGCTTTGATCAAGACATCGCAGTGTTTCGAAAAAATCCGTGCAGCTTTCTCGCATATCTACAGCCGAGAGCGCGTTCTCGGAAGTTTGCAATCAACCTCACTCGAAGGTTTGGAGACTCTATCTTGCGAGCCTTGCATGAGAAATCCACTGCGATCGTCGTGCATGGGAAATTCGTCTCGAGAATCTTCAAAATTGCCTGCGAGCTCGTCGCCGAGAATATGCCCGAGGAAGCCGGATTCTCGAAACTTTACTCCTCGGAGAACTTGCGCTGACACTGCTTCCTGAAGTTTCACGTTGAAATATCGCTTCCCAGTCCCCCCGGCGGCGCCGGCGGTCACCTCTGATTCTTTAGTACGTCGTGCCGTGATTCCGCGAGTGGCTGATGGAATGTTCGGCTCGCGGATTCGTCGACGCTTACTTTCTTCTCCTCGCCACAAGTAGTGAATACGGTTGCTGGCAACGCGCCAGGAACCGCCTCGGGACAGAGCCTAGGGGAGGCCCGGTCACATGGAATTGCGATTCAGACAGCGGAAAATTCGGAATTGCCTCGCTTGTGACTTTCGCACTTCGAAAGGAAAACCTGTGCGCTATCCCCTTGCATGAGATCGTCGAGCCGAGTTTTTCCGTGGGCGAAATTCCCCAATCAGAAATCCTGTCGACAGCCATAATGGTCCCGCCGAGCTTTGAGACGAGAGAAGACACTAGCTCATGGCAAGCGCACGTCGCGAAAAGTTTCAGAGCGTGAATCCGGAACGCAGGATCATTCACTCCCGAGTTCGGAACTCTCGGAAGTTCTGTGATATATGATGGCGACGAGTTGGCCCGTCCGGTTTCGTGACTTTCGCTGAAAATCCCTCGAATGATAGAGAGGTCGCCCTGCGAGGATTCCGCAGTAGGATACCGTGCGCATCCAGGCGTAGCCTGCAGGTCCAAATCGGAAATTCACCTCATCCCGGACCTCCAGAGTGGACGTTATTGCTCTCAGTCACGAGTCCACGACGAGCTTTATAGCGGACACACAGACAGGAAATGAGCGAGAGAAGGCGCGGCGGAGGAAGGGCTATTGTTGTATTGGGCACCGGGGTGGCTCGTCTCGTCTTATGCGTCGATACTGCGTTGTTTCCATCGGATATTTGAAGTGCCGCGCGAAAAAGCCGATCGTCGTGTCGAGGTGGTGCACAGAAGCGTTTAAGGGAAACGAGGAAGGAATGTTTCACGCAACACAAAAGAGATGCGGGAAAAATCCCGGATAACAACAGCCGCGCCGCTGAAGACAGAACCACACGTTTCGCGTCGGCTTTTAGTCCCCGCGCGTGCGTTGGGAGAATCAGTCGCCTGGTTCGGTGTTTAATGAGGAGAGGGAATGATAGGCGTAGGGGGAAGAAGCACTCAATCAACC
This sequence comes from Neoseiulus californicus, assembly GCA_028455905.1. NCBI lineage: Eukaryota > Metazoa > Arthropoda > Arachnida > Mesostigmata > Phytoseiidae > Neoseiulus > Neoseiulus californicus. Next base: position 8,174,574 of record JAMQGS010000004.1, on the reverse strand, counting down.
GAAACGATCGTGAACAGCTTTGTTTTGCGGATTCTCTCTCAACGGAAGCTTGTAGGCGAATCGGTAGGACCGGGGCCCTGCTGCAGCGTTCGCAGCATCGGCCGGGGCCCGGGACAGGAAGAAACGGAGGACGCGCTTAGGAACAACGACTTGTACTCGCTACCTTTACCGGAAGACAGCTACAAGAGACGAAACGAGGTGTTGACAACAATGAGATTGGGCCCTGGTGGTTTTGTTCAGAGAATCGCCGACTACGCTCGTGAAGCAGTCTAGCCGAGAGGAATCCAAGGCTGAAAGGAGCATGAGACGTTTTGCATGGAATGATCAATGCTAGTTGCATGGTAGACAATCTGGTTCTGACATAAACTAGTTTCGGTTTCAGGTCGAATTCGAAGACGGTCACGTACACCATCCGGGGATCGAGCAGTCCTCAACGACAGTCGAGTGCATCCACCATGCGACCGTCGCCGTTGCCAAATCATCACACTTTTAAGGATATCGCGTAGTTGTGCGCGTAGTCAGAAGTTCTTTCAAAGAAATAACGGAGCGACTCCTTGTTCCCTTAGCTTAGAGCCCTCTCCATGTACAGGGCCGAGCATTCAATCGATTTGTACCACTTGTTGACTTACGTGAACGATTAACTGACTCTGAATGGCTGGCTCATTGAATGACTGCCCGGTTGATGTATGATCAAATCTTTATATATGAAGAAGAGATGTATGAACAAGAAAATCTATGAATATTTGGGCCAACAAATCCCCCTGTTCGGCGTTGTAACATACACATGTATTTGTTGTTCGTCCCAAACCACGAACAAAGCTGGCGGATCTACCCATAGAACGGTTACAGAGGCATTTAGGAAATTAGTGGGAGGGTGTCATCACACATCAAATGTTTCATACTTCAAATGGAGACACAAATCATCGGAAGAGTCGAGATCAGACGAGGAAACGAAAGCCAACGACAACATTTGTGGCCCTCTCAACAAAGCTTATTGAATAACAATGATTGGGAGAAACGCGCCGACAGAGCAGCACTTAAGTACTAAACGAACTGTAACAAAAAGTGTGTATATATACAAAAGCGAGAGGTTGGAACATCTTGAGAATAAAAAGAGAAAAGAATCAAAGAAAGGATGAAGTTTCGTGTTACAAAGTACGACTTGAGACCCACTTGTTGCAACTTTGAGCTATCTCGGAATTGCTGTTTGGCGGACTGTGCATTCCATAGAAAAGCAACTGATCCGCGTATTGACTGATCGATCCCAGTTTCGGATCAGGCTTCAAAGAAATTTTCGACGGAGAGTTTTTTTCCGCTCCAGGCTCTCCGAAAATTCATAGGGGAGTCTCGGAAAACTTCGATGCATGACGGGTCACATGGGACTTGAGAAGTTTCGATTGCCCATCTCAAGATCGATCAGCTCCATTCGCCGAACCCTGAACCGACACTCTGATCGAGGCCGCCGATGGGTGACTCAAGGGGTCCATAGGTGGATTCTGGATACAAATTTTTGGTTTTCCGGAAGTTATAAAAGCCGGCGGAACAGGGTTGCCCAGTTGACGCCTTGAGATCACCGACTTGGTTCGTCAACATATTTCATTGGCGGAAGCAGCGTTCAAGAATCCATCAGTGCAACTTCGCTCCAATCTGATGCCTCGAGGGCATCTTCCTCTCGTCGCGTCTTGGAACGTTGCCCTAGAAGGCCACAAGACCGTCAGAAACATGTTGTAGAAGGGCTGACGTCTGGATTTCGAAAGGTTTCAACCATGGGAGCTCTCAAGGATGTAAGACGACAGGACGTGGGACTTTGATATTGTTTAGAAAAGGGATGAGGAACCTCTCTTGTTAATGCGATGGAGGAATGAAGACGCGAGCGTGAAAAGCGACGGATAGCAAATAGATCGCGCCCTTGTTTCCCTGGAGCTGCACCCGGTTTATTGTCCTCTTGATCATAGCCAACTACCGATGCGATAGCAGAGTGTTTTACAGGTCCCGTGCAGATTTGTTTGTGGTACCATATGCCGTTCCTACGCTCCATGAGCGGGGGCCCAGTGGACAGCGGACCGGCTTGGTCTCCCAACATGAGTCAAGAAGAGTAGGTCCCATCTTTCGACGAAATCATGAGGCCCCTGGTGGCAACACGTCGAGTTCTCCAGGATCAGCTACCGAAGCAATGTGAGCCTGGGGCATAGATTCCCGTCTCACTAGAGGGGCTGAGTGTTTCAGTGACCCAAAAAAATATCATATCCAACGGATGTCTCGATGACAGAGTTTTTCAGAGTTGGTTCCGCGGAACCCGTTGGTTTCTTGAGCTGCGGGCCTCCCATCAAGAGTAACACTGAGAGATCCCTCCGGGGCTTCCGCGGTGGGGAAAATTGGATATGACGGTTCCGCGGGACAGAAATCCCTTGCAAACCCGTCTTTTCCATTCAAGGTAGTGAGAAATGGATGACAGCTGATGAGTTCCTCAAATATTTGAAGCTCCACGGCATTGGTAATGGCGGTGGACACGTCGGCGAATGCACATCCTCACGATCTCTCCGTCTGCGACGCGACTAGGTTAGTCTTCAGCAGCTAAGGAACTGCTAATGAGCTAACACTTAGGAAGTTCTCAACTGACATCGTTGCCAGGAATGGATCCACGGCACAGTTTTTGGAAGCTGTGACAAAAGGCCGTCGAAACACGAAGCAACCTTCGCGAGACGGGGGACCTCTTAGGGGTGCGAATTCACTAACTCGATAACAGGAGTAATTTGATTTCTTTGATTGTTCCTTTCCATTGCACGACTGAATCCCGTAGAAAATCCATTGCTTCGGCACATTTTGTGTATCTGAGGAACCGGAGAAGATTGAGCGTTACCTGCCCTCCATTTCCGGAGAGCTCGCAGTCGCAAAACTCATGGGTTCATTATCATCCGCGCCGAAGAGAAAGAAAACGGACGGAGACGGATCGTTCCCTGATTTCTTGTCCACGGTATTTTTCTTCCCACGATCCCGCTTCCCTTGAGCAGCTCGCTAGCTTTGTTTCAAGTGATGAAGGAGTGCATGACGTTGAAGATTTCAGGATATTAATTTCGCTCCAAGGAGGAACTTTCTCCTCCGAGCAACGAACGCAGGTGCGCGCGAAGGAATTACAGGAGAACACGTTGGACAAAGTCGCGTCCGGTCCCGATCAGCTGAGCGAAATAAGAATAAACGTCTCGCTGAATAATTTACTGTCACCTCAGGCAAGCTCTGTGTGAGCCTGACTTCGTAATCACAGCTGGTCTACACCGGGATAAACCTGTGAGGCATTTCCTTGCTCTTTGGTAATACCCTTCAACCTGTTCGCGCGAAAGGTGCCACAGACGGCTGCGTTGGCGCCTGCCCAGCCAGGCTACAGTCGCGCCGCGCCGGCCCGGTTTACGCCTTCCCGAAAGCCACATCCCCGATGTTGGTTATAGATCTTTGTTCTACGTGCCTACGGCAATATGCACGATGCTTGCAGACAGCTCCGTAACGCTAAAAAACCCGCGGTGAAATCGTGCACTCGTTGCACGTAGTTCGCTTTGTGGGTCTCGCTACGCAACTGCACAGCTCTCCTGCTCCAGATTCTCTCTCTCTCTCTAGCCGTGTCTTTCCATGGATGAGGATGGAACGGGCCATGACAGAGAGTGAAATTCATTACATGAACGGTATTTGAACAGATTTCAAACGTCACGCGGGTTTCCATTCTCACTTTGGATTCATTTTGTCGAAACTCTCGCGCTTGATTGCGTGCCTGGACTCACCTAGAGTTGACGCTGTTCGTCATCTTGCCCGTCAGGATGCTTCATGTGCCGTGCACTACGTACGACGATCCGAGATTGTCAGTAATTTATGTGACAGTCACCGATGATATTTAGTGACGACAATAACAACAGCTGTGATTCATGGCGATTTGCGGCATATGTTTCATGGTCGTCTCATCACTATGGATCACGGTGTGACAGCGCCCTTCATGGAGGCGTCGAGGCTGTGGCTGTTTCATGCATCCGATGGACGCAGCCTGATGCGATGCGCTCCCTCCGAGGAGCACGTCGTGACATCAGATATTCAGATTTGATATGAAGAAGTCGGTGGTGTTTGAAGCTCGATATCATCAAGTTTCGGGAACGTCGCTCGAAGTTCAATGATTCCCCGAGTACACGCATGGTTCGTTATCATGGACAAAGGGCGAAAGGAGGTGCTCAGGTTTTTCCCAGTAAAGGAACGAAAGGGTCAGAATCGCGAGATGCGTCGAAGTCAGTGTTGCAAACAGGGCGACGTGATGTCGGTTGCGAAGAAGTCCTACCCAATCTCACAAAGTTAGGCATCACGGCATGCGAGGAACAGACTCTGGCTCAGCAAATTTTACAGTGTAGAATTCGCATTGGAGGTGTTGTAGACGTGAATCAGCCTCTGTATCTCCGTTCAGAGGCGCTACATCTACCTCGCTGAGCACTTCGCGCTTGAAGTTTTCTAGTTCCCCTTCCGAGTCCTTCATTTGAGACTCATATGAATGGCCGCGTTTGTAAATCGCTGTATCTGATGTTCCGCATCATCCGTTGGCAGCAAGCCGGAAACGAACGCGCAGAGCACTCTTCGGCAGCTGCTGAAAACGAAGAAGGGAAAAAGAGTAAGAAGAGGAAAAAGTCATCATCGGCCTCGATGAAGTGTCCACCATTGTGCCGAATTCCCCATTGTCGACTACAATGTTCACCGGATAGAGAACGTCAGTCGATTTGGCATGAGTTGAGTGTGGATCTCATTGGGATTTGACCATTCATAGACCCAACCGGAATGTGAGAGCCACGATCAGAAGCGATAACTGCGCACTACCGGTTCACATCTTGTCAACTTATCGGTCCGAGCGTCTTCGTAATCCTCGAGAAGGCTATTATCGGACCAACGGTGGTCACGTGATGTTGTTGACGACTTTTCAAAGGTTCTTTCGTCCAGTTCTGCGAAGCCTGATAGAACCTTTTCGGTCCCAGAATTCAGGGAATGAATGGGATTCGTGGTATGAGGAACGATTCATCGCTGAAAGAATGAACGCTTAGAGTGAATTCAGCCCACTTGACTCGAGCAATCCGCACGCACTACAGTCCGCGTGAGTTCTCGCTGCTTCTTTCCGTCTTCTGCCACTGTCCACATTCTTCGTCGTCGAACACAATTTTATCTGATATCGCCGAGCCAGTTCCTCCTCCCGGAGCACCAACAAATTGCGAGCATGCTGGAGGGGACGTTAGAGTGTCAAGGCCGATCGGCCGGACGGAGTCCGGGAATGGTGTATGGCCTGGGGCCATCGGGAAGACTCCATGTTTTAGACCAACCCCACAGAAGAAGCACTGCTCGACCAAGCCCACTCTCCACCTGAACGAATGGCCGACATCGTCGGCCTATAATCAGGACCACGGAGCCGGAATTTCATCCGATGTCTGTTTCTTGAGCTCTCTATTCCGCTTTCTGGTTCTTGACCTATTTCCGCGGAAGCCATAGATTACTGGCAGGCGTTGCGGCCTCGAGTTCCCGGTGAGGTGAAGCACTTGGAGGAAACGCAATACCGAGCCTGAGTGGACAGCGAGCCAAATGATCCGCCGTCTTGGAGGATCGAACCACTGCCTGCAATCCATGGCTACAAAGTAGCGCGGTAGCCCCGTCCCCTGGATGATGCAATCGCCGTATCGTCCGCTGAAACACGCTTTCGTGAGGCAACACGTTCCAAATTCTGAGCAATGTTCGGGCTGTCTCTTTCCGGCTTGCTGAACGCTCATTGTTTGGCTCATCTTCTGCGTCTCGCTCCAGGGAGAAGGGTTATGCAAGGTCCTTGGTTGAGCTTATAGCTGAAAAAAGACACCTTAGGAATCCGGTCCACCATGAGAACAAGGAAGACGCATTGCCCATTTAAATAATGCACTCTTAAAAGATAGCCCCTACGCTCGTCCCAAGGAAATTCGTTACTTAAACCGCGCCCTCCATTTGCGGGCAGCCGAGCCGCTTCCGACCCACTCCTGGAGGGGCCTTCCCTCCGCAAGGTCAGTGTCTGCTTCGAGTGGCTCCTTTAGAATACAGTCTTCGTTCAGAGTCTGGCGGAAACCCTGAGGTACGTTAGACCTCCTTCGGTCCTGAAATTCTAGTCGGCTTCAAAATTTCTGCGAGGGTCCCGAGCCGCTCGCTGAATGCTCAGAGAATGTCTGCCGCCAGTCGTTGCTCTTGACGGGTACCGAACGTCGCGCCGCGCCGCTTGCTCCTCGAAGAAAATTTTGGAGAGCACGCCGACTCCATTCAAACATGACGTGACACTGATTCGGAATTGAACCTCTGGGAGGAATCGAGGAGTCTCCAATGTAAAATGAGAGTCGAAGAAAGGAGGGCTGGAGGGAGTGAGGAATATACAGTAGCTTACGATCTTGTAGGTCGTCCTCGATTGACCAGGCTTCACAGGAGTCATCGGCACTGCTGCCGGGTTGCTTGATTGTCGCAAAACTGACTGAGCTTGTTTCTCGTTACCTTTCGCTCTGCTGGAAGCTTGTGTTCCCGAAACCCTAGCCTCGCTCCTCCAGTCTGCAAAACCCCCTTACTCTTCAAAGGATGCTTGCTGGCGATTGGATTTCCTGTAATCAACGCTTCCCCAATCCTGAATACGCTCGAAGCTGGAGCTTCGCAGAGCATTTCCAGCAGTCGTTCTTCTGCAAGCTTGTGCTTCCTACGGCTTGCCAGCAAAGGATTTAAAGAATCCCGATTATGGGTTCCTCCTGGCCGGCCGACTTGCTTTCCTTTGTGAACTCTATACCAACAAACAAACAACTCCACTGTTTCCAGTTTGAAGTTTGGAGCATCCGGCACAATCGGAAACGAACAAGATGAGATAGGTTCTATCCTACCTATACTGCGCCCCACCGAGAACTCCGAATGATTCTCGAACACCCTAATTCAGCAACTTTTTTTCAGGTTCCCCTGGAAGGTTTTCCGTTGTCGATCGAGAACCGCACTAACTACTCACCATATCATCAAGCCGCTATCGTTTTCAATAGCATCCGTCTAAGTACGTGCTGGGTGCTCGGCTGCGTGCTGATGCTCGAGTAAGAGATGATGCTCTTCCTTTTGTGCTTTTTTTTCGTGCTACAGTCTTCATTATCGAGTTATTGAGAAGCTACGTGCGCCATCGACCGCGTTCCCATCTCCGCTTAATAATAACGCAGTCTGCGTCACCAGACGCACTCTTCGATCTGCTGCTCCTAATCCGCCTGTGCTCTGCCTCCTGCCTGAATTGTCCGAACACGCCCGACTCGTGGAAGCTTGGTGAAGACATACATATTCAGACCATACGGCGTTAGCATAAGTCAGTATCGTAGATGAATTCATTTGGGAACTAAAATAAGGGTATCGTTCTGGGGATATTCGCTGGCTTGAGTGAACAGTGACAGCCGGCAGCGTTCGTCCATCATTCATCTGGAAAAGCGCACCCACAGGCGGTAGGCGGGTAGGCAAAAATGGCGGAACAGATTTTTATATTGAAAAATTGTCTCTCAACCAATCTGCTCTGCCAAACCTACAAATGGAGAGTTTTTATTGTGGTGGGCCTCCAAGCTGGCGCTTCCGTGTTTTGAAACCGGAGGTTGATTCATTCCCCGATCGAGGGTTCCTATTTCGCAATTTGTCTTACAGTGCTTTCTGGTGGTCATTTCCAACGAGATCTGGAGTGGTTGATCGAGTACATCTGCGGTTGGCTTTCCGAGCACCTTGACCCGAAACAGGCCACCTCGCCGCCGGCCGACTCGCCGCCGGCCGACTCGCCGCCGGCCGACTCGCTGCTGCCGTTTCGCCGCCGGCCGACTCGCCGCTGCTGTTTCGCCGCCGAGCCGTTTCGCCGCTGGGTCATCTCGCCGCCGCTCATTGAGGCACAGCATCCCCAATAATCCCGCGTACGGCGGAATACTTTCTTGGCCATTGATACGTAGGACCTCAGGGGAGACACCGAAGCACACCAAGGGGCCCCAGGATCTATTTCCGCAGGCGCCCGCCGACTTATGACTGGATTTGAGCGCGCGGTTGGCGAGTTAAGTTAAACTGAAGCCGGGCCGGTTCATCTGTGTGGCATAGCTGCACCTGTGGCAGGTAGAATCATACCCGCCCGCGAGCGTAGCGAGCGGCAAGCGCAAGCAGATGCCTGCAAGCTACCGCAACAAATGCATGCCCAAGTCTCTGCGTTGGCGCAGCGCAGTTTAACTCGGCGGGAGTACATTGATCTACGGCTGCGCGATACCGACATCCGATACTTTAGGAAGCTTATGACCAATGACGCCCTTTTTGATGTAATGTTTAAACTGCGTGCCACCGACAGTCGTCAAGGCTTTGTTCTAGAAACACGCTTCCTGCCGAGAACGTATAGGGTTGGCCGTTTGTTCCCCTGGAAAATTCTGAGGATCCTAAATAGCAAATGGCCCATACTCAAATTACACCCAACCCCCTCCATGCAATAAAGAAGTGTTCAGATCATATCATACTGAGAAGATTCCAGGCCCAATGACCCCTTGCATGGACGGCAAGGATTCAGGAAAACGTTTAGAGGGGCACTAGTGATTCCCAGAAACATTGGAGGTACCGAACCACTGACTGATTGTGAGTCAGAGAATTCACCTGCAGAGGTGATCGGCAGACTGATCGGCTGCCTGGCGGCGAAAGGGCCCGGCGGCGAAACGGCCCGGCGGCGAGATGGCCTGGCGGCGAGATGGCCTGGCGGCGAAACGGCCGTCGGCTAAACGGCGGCGGCGAAGTGGGGTGGACCGCCTTGACCACTCCGATGCGTTGTGGAATCGCCATATTTCTTGAAATCCTGCCACAACCGCATCCAACAACGCGAGGACAGTTTTCGCGCAAATAACGTTCGTCGCCTGCGTTATTTGCGAAGAGAACTTTGAGTAAAGAGCCGCGGAATATCTCCTGCGTGGAGAGGAGAGCAACGCGATCTAGGAATGCATCTGAGTCCGGCGCAAGGATAGTCAATCGACTTGGTTAGTGCCTTCCGCGAATCGTTTGCACCGAGGAAGCATCTTTCCTCACGTTTCGATTAGCGATCTCAGGGTCCTGTTCAAGCGGCGATTCCGCCGTGCAGATTCAGACTCCTGGCCTGGACTCCTTTATCCAGATTGTATACGATGTGGAAAGACGACCACGTCGGGAATCATGTGACAAAATCGGAGACACTAACTTACACAACAATTTGCAGAATTCTGCCGACAATCCGTTCATAACAGAATTGGAAGTGCTCCCTGAGCCCCAAGGACTCCGACCGCAAGAAAACATGATTTCGTGACGTCAAATCATGCATCGATAACGCTTCCACTCCGCTGTGCCTCTTACGGTTACGGACTCACTTCTGCTATATTTAATTAACCGTGTGGGAACTCTCGTGGAGCAAAAACAAGTTCTGCGATGTGGTCATTATCCCCTCATCCCTGCCTCCCAAGAGCTTGGCAGGGGATGAGCACTCTGCTTTGTGACGGGAGAAAAAGTAAAAGTTTCTCCCCTCCTCTTATTATTGCACTTCTGGTCATGGTTGTGGTGATGCCACCAGTTGTGGGAATGGCTATACGAGCAAACGGAGTGACAGCTATTCGCTTCTCTCTCAGCTAGCGATCAGTCGTTGGGGCAATACTTCCTCGTTTCCCCAGAGGAAACTCGCGAATCGCTCGCCGAGTCCATCTCGTCGGTGAGACAATCCCAGGCCCCAGAGACCCTGTCGGCGTTGTTGCGATAAATTCAGTGGCGATCGAGGAACAAGTTCAGTCACTTATTTACAGACTGGGGAACCACGGTTTACCGCGTCAAATATGCACCTAATTGAGTCCGTGGCAAATCCTAGGCAGAGCAGTCTTAAGTGCAAGGTTACGCTCTCATGCCTGTCCAGTTTGATCCACACTTTTCCACCGCTCAGGAATTCCGTCGAGTGCCGACAGGCTTCTTTCGAAATCCTCAGTCAAGGTTCCTCGGTCCGGTATTTTAAATTATGACTGAAATTTCAGAATTTGGAACATATCATGCGGGGGCATCTATCGTGTTCAAGTCAAAGCCGTCGGAATCGAAGCCGGAGAGGACGCTGCGAAATGAATTTCACACAAGGTTCACAAATTGGACAATGAATGGATAATTTTACTCACCCGGGCGCGCAACCCAATGATGGCGTGCTGTTGACCAAGCTTGCGGCCAATCGAAGCCACTCGCAGTGGTTTCGATACCGGTCCGTAATTGGGGGTAGAACGACTCCTGCGTTGAGATGCGAGTGTCAAGACTCCTTCCAGGGTAAGAGTGAAAACCTCGCTATTCCAAAATGTGACTACCCGGGAACGCGAATTATCGGCACTCGGCAGTAGTTGGAGCGGATTCGCCCCCCTCAGAGCCTGCTGAGCCCCCCTCTCCGAGAATACGCCCTGCCTGCTTGAGGTAACCATTCGTGACCCTGGCACCAGACGACCGGCCGCAGAGAGCACCTCGAGATCGTCCTCGTTTGAGTAGCCAGGGGTGGGCTTAGCGAGCTTTGGGATGGCCCCTTGAGTCATACCATCTGATATGAGGTTTCTGATCGAGCAACCCAATCCGGGGTTTCACAAGGTCATCCCCTGAGGAACAGGACCAGCCTCCCCCAGGAGATTCCTGGGTTCGCCACTGTTTGTCCCGGCCAGTAAGAGAGCCATAGGACCAAAGGGTTGGATTCCCTATGGTCCTATGGCTCCCTCCCATGGAGGCCTCCCAGCCGATGGTCTCTGGTATTCAAAGTCTCCAGAGGGTTGCGCTACCAGAGCAAAGCGGGTATTATTGGTCGCCGTGTACAAGTCGAGCTTTAAGATCGAGAAACCGATTCTGTGGATTTCGCAAAGTCTCCTTCGACGTTCACTCCGAGGGGAACTATCAGCCCCGGCACGATCTTCCCCGGAAGGCAGCCGAGCCGAAAGAATGATTTTAGAAGCCAAGAGCGTTGAAACAAGCCTCAAGGATGCGGGACAGATCTGCGGGATAGGGTACTTTATTCGGGATTGAAAGCGAGGATTGCGTCTGTTTTGCGGGGGTCGCTCTCTTCAGAGCGATGATACTCCGCGATCCAGTCCGTCAGCCTCGCCAGTGAAACCAGCCTCTGACAGAACGAAGGTAAAATTCATCGTTGATGCCATCCCTGGCGAAGTTCAATATGAAATCATCCCCAACTCAGGTAAGAGCTGAACGAGAGAGAGGATATTCCACAATCCCTGGAATGCTGTCTGAAATAGCCCGACGCTTCAGATACTCAACAGTCATCATGTTCAGCCTTCGGACACCGCAGCGGGGTCTACAAAGGGAGAAGGTCATTCTATTGAACGGTTACGCCGAGTGTCTATGCACAAGCGAGCAGTTTAGGAGGACACCCTGCTCCACCACTTCGGGAGAGTTTTTATTTTTGACTCCCTTGAAGGGATTGTGGCTATTGAATGGCTGTGCGATGCCCGACTACTTCTTTTGGATGTCTTTCTCTCGGATCCCGTCGTTGTCCAGTGCGTGAAAGTTCCATCCTGTTCACACCAGAGACCAACAGCCGAAAAAAATGTTCCCTATTCAGCCGACCCACTCAGCCAGAAATGACAAGCGCGCGACAAGGCGGACGGTACCATCTTGCTTCGTTGGCATCCCCATGGATTTATGTATCTTGACTTCCTTTCGATTTCCGCGGTTCTTCATACGCCTCGTCCAAGCGCGCAATCGGAAGGAGTCGGGAGGACTACGAGGAGGCGGAGCTGTATGCATTCCAAGGTCGTGATCAGTTCGGACTCCGAATGCCAAGTCCAGAGTGAGGGCACGTCAGAGTCCGTAGAAGTTCCGAATGATTTCGAGAGACTTAGGATCGAGCGTGGCCTAAGCTCTCAATGTTAAATTATTTGTTGCTTCCGAGCAAAGAACTTTCTACGTCTTCGTTTTTTGGTGTTAGGTACATATTCGGCCGAAGAGAGAAAGACGATGTCCTACGAAGATGAGCTCATATTTCGCAACAATGGGTGAGACTCATTTTGATCACAATTGCGGATGGAGCGTTTGGAGACTGTAATACTTTAGAATGGAGCAGTATGTACGGGACAATGGGAAGTCGCGGAATCGTGTGTCATTTGGGAGTGTGGTTTGTTCTGAATACGTTCTCTCTATCTCGCTGGCAGCGTCAATTTTTAGCCTCATTTGTCGGATGTTCTTGTCGTCGAGCTGTCGGTTGTCGTCATCATGGTAGCAGTCGGCTGAATCGGCCGTCGGCCGGTTCTCGTCCAGATGTGGGCACCAAATGATCCGGAATCCGAATGTCGAAGAATGTGCTTGCGATCTTACAGTTGAACGCCTCGTGTTCTTCAAAAGGAAAGCGCTCGCGCTTCCATACGGAGATCAGATTGTTCGTTCGTACATCTGCTTGCCTTTGGGAAACTGGCTCCATCCGTCTGCACTTCCGTCTGACTGGCGCACGCTAAAGGCAGAATAGTGGTTTCGCGATGCGTATTTGCTCACGACCACGCAGTGGAACGCTGCTCCTACAACGTATCACTCGATGAGATCACACGTGGCTATGAAGTAGGGATAAGTTCCGATCATTCGCTTTCTCTCGAGGTCACTCACTGGAAAATCATGCGGATAGCAAATCATAGGTTTTTGACGCGAAAGCGTCTCTGTTCAGGGGACAGAATGCTTGTACTTCGTCATTCATGTTAACGTTTTTTGTAACAAAGTAACACCTTCAAACGGCGCGCCGTTTGCACAGAATGGGTTCCGGTCTTCTTGGGAAGGGAATAGATTTACGGGAGAATCTGCGTTTCAATTCCTCTAACGCTGTGATCTCGAGACGATGGTCTCCGATGGATATTCAGGACCCTCCCGTTGAATCTGGGAAAGGGGCGCAAACCGGTTTTCAGCAAACTGAGCAAGACCGGGAGGCCGATCAGACATGTCACACACTCCGTGTGCAGGACGTCCGATCCTTGGAAAATTCAACCAGAACTCACCGAATTCCGGCGCTATACAAGAAAAATCGATCAGCGGCAGTATGACGAGCATGGCGCTGTGCATTTCTATCAAGCTTGGGCTCCCTAGGTCATGGAGTAACTCTTGACAAAACCACGACAGAACAAGCGGATTTCACAACGGAAATCGGAATCAAGAATTTCTCCCATGCATTCATCACCGGAACAACGAAGTCCCAACTATACGGTTTCACACTCGCCGCATCGAAGTGACACAGTCTGTGGTAATCGTCCGAAGACACGAAGTGAGGAGCAGAGGAAGCGCAGGGCAACCAGCGGCGAACGAAGGCCGCTAGAAGAGCCTGGAAGTCCATCTATTGGGACTACGAATCCATAGACAAATAGATTTCTTGCTTTCGTAGCGCCGTACGTTGCTCCTCGAGCAGAGACAGAACCTTCGAGGTCATCGAACTTACCGTCCTTCTCATTGAGGAATTGGACAGTTGATGCTGTCACCGCGCTTTCGCGCAACCCCCGACGGTAGTGTACCCACACTACCTCTGATGATTTTTTTTTCTCCAAGGAGATCTCTTTCAGCTCGAACAGCGAGATCCCCAGGACGAATGACTGCTGGGGGACATTGCCAAATAATGCAGTTCCTTGGAATTATGCACGAGTGAGAGAGGTTTGAAGTCGTAGAGTAACAGTCTCTCCCGATTGTTGCCGAAAGACATCGCGATTGTCAAAACAGATGGCAACGCGAACAAGTTTCCGCCTAGAAAGGCTTCAAAAATCTCCCCTGAATGGCCCCCTGGTTCCGAAATCTCCCAGCGGCATCCCAGTTCAGAGGTCTCCTCTTGATTTGGTCACGGTTTTTCAGCCAGCCTCGAAGCGCCCGTTTCCGAATGTGGTCCCTTGCGTGCCTTCGAGTCAGGATCCATCAGGTCGCTCACCGTGCGTCAGAATAGAATGTCGTTACATTGCAGGCGAGGGCCACCGGAGTTTGTCACCGATCCTATAGGGCCACTATTAGATTCACCCTAGGTCAGGCTCAGTTTACCTAAGGAGTGAAGACCCCCGTAAAGTGCATCGGCTGGCGACTGGCGCAACGTCACGATTCGAGCACCAACAAGACGGCGGGGAACTGTCCCACCATCTCTGCTCATATTGTGGGTCGCGTCTCCTCCAAGCGACGCTTCGTAATCGATTTCCTGTCACGCCAACCGGAATTCGTTCTGGAATTCACCGAAATCAATCTCAGTTTGTTTAAGAAACTGGATCCTTCACCAAAGCGCGGCTCCTAGAAGCCTCTGACTCCCGTGGGCGGGTCTCACGAGCAGTTCGCAGCATATTAATCGGAAGGACATGGATTCGGTAATTTGGCAGGTAGCCCAGAATAGTCACCCGCCACGTCCGTGGCATCCTGGGCTCCGGAGCTGGAGGTTGGGGAGACGACGGACCCGGTTGTTTGGCGGGCGGCTTTATCACATTGTGATACGAAATCGCGTCCCGTCAAGTCGTTGAGATTCAATCCACATGCGAGAGTTTGTCCCACTCAGAGTCGAATTCCTTTATAAGAATCGCATTCGCAAGCCTAGACCTTGGAAATTGAGACAGTTGAAAACGGGCTTCAGTTTCGGAACAGGTTCTCAAGGTATCTGAATGGGTAATACACCCAGCTGGAAAGCCATTGCGGACAAGTTGAAGGCGCTTCGGGACGTTCAATCCGTACGAAGTTCCACTCAAATGAGGTATCCCAGACGGTTGAGGTATTCTAGGCTAGACTTATTTAATGAGACGGCAATGATCAGCTCACCTGGAGAGGCATCCCAGCTCCGCTAGACACCAACTGATTGAGGTTACTCATGTACTCATCTCAACTGTATACGTGCATCCCGGAATTTCCGCGGTCATTCAGCCGTCGAGCCGGGAGGCTCCTGATGCGGTGTCTAGACAGTCACCTCACGGGAGGCTTGCGATGGGGAGTCATTCACGGAACTGAGGGCCGGAGCGGTAGGTTGTCAGCATTGAATCTATCACCGGCGTTCCTCGAACCATCTCCAGTTCTACGCCTCCCACTACGCCATCTTTCTCGTGTCACTGTGGTTCTATGGCAATCGGGGTCGAGTGTTTCACTGCGTCGCTGTCGCGTCCGTGTTCGGGATCGTTCCTCAGTTGCCCGGGTCCACGATTCATGCATTCTTGGACTGTGAAGGTCGCGCCGACCGAATCGTCACAAATCTATTGCAAACGAGTTTCCATTCGCTGCTTTCCCTCACATCGAGTAGGATCATCGGCGCAGCGAAAAATCCTGAGTTGAAATTTTGTATTTGCCTCCATTATGCGTTTCAAGTGTCACGGCACTGAACTCCTGTGCTAGGGTCAGGTTCGAGCGCGGATCGCAAGCAAGATGGAGATTAGTGTCTCAGTCGCCAATCGCTCGGTGTTGTCGAGAACGGACGGGGCTCCGTTCTCCGTGGGTGGCTTCGATGAATCCTTCGTCCCATAAAGTTCGAGAGGGTCTTGCGTAGTGCAACAAAAATGTACCCCGTAAATCGGTGGAGGTGCATCCGACGACTGGCCTCCAGGCCATCTGAAGTACAGTTCGGTGTCGTGTCCTTGATAGTTCCTTCACTCCAAGCCCGCTCGTTTGATTCAAAACCTCATGCAGCATTTTTGATGGAGCTCCCGACCCTAATCAAAGTCGTACGAGGCCGGAGTTATCAGGAGTAAGTCCTCAGAGTGAGTTTATTCGCTCGGCTGACTTGAATGCTCGTCCCAACGCTCCCTCCGCATGGCAGTGCCAATAGAATCCGAACAAGGAGAGTGACACGTTCGCCAACGGTTCACAGGCATACTACTTGAAAGGCGTCGTCTTCCCAACAGAATTCAAGAATGAATGACACCACGAGCGGACGGGAGACGAAGATGCGCGCCTGAAAGAGACGTTGCGAGCAAAAGTTCGCCTCCAGATTACGTATAGAGTTCGCGTACATGATGCACCAACGCTGTGGCGCCCGAAATACATCTCGCCAAGCAACATTTCATCTCCATTCCCTCCGATTTCTCGGCGAGTGGAGCAGAATGAGCTATGAAAATGAGTGTTTCTTCCTGACTGCAGCTCTGAAGCATGCAACGAATTGTCTATCTATGAGAGAGTTCCTCCCCAAAAAACACCGTCCGCTCTCGCAGGAAGCGTCGCAGTCGCAATGGGATTCCCCGAGTGATGTCTTGCTCCGAGATCCTATTCAGAGAATATCTACATTTCTCGAAGAATTCGCACCCATAGATCATTGGCGGCGAATTTCGACCATTGCTCGGTTATCCGAACTCCCGGCGCTGAAGGGTCAGACGACAGCAGTTTAGACCGTTTACAAGACCGTTGTGAAACGAGATGCAAATCGGGAGCGAAACGACGAATTCAGGGGAGAGCGGCCAAATGAGGCAGAAAGCACATGCTTTAGGAGGAGAAGGGTAGAGAGCGGAGAATTTCTCCCCTTCGTCCCTGAAAAGTCCCTGAGTAGGACTGTCAACGGGACTGTCCGGATCGAGATTTAGTGAGTTGGCTTCCGGCGAGAGAATGAGCGGGGGACGGCCGGGAGGGCTAAGTTTCCTTTTAGGACGCTACTTCGGTCGGGACAGCTACGCGTCGAGGACGCATCCTTACTTCAGGCTGATCTTCTTCTAATCGACCACATTAAGCGCCCTTCGTTCGCGGCCACCCGTTGGGAGCCTCGTACTCCCCTCGACTCCAAAAATGCGAATTAGTGATCTACTTGGCTTTTGCGTGCAGATCGGATCGCCGCTCTAGAATCAGACATCAACCTCTGTAGGAGAGGCGGCCCAATTCAGTTTGGAGGGTAATCCTCACGGTAAACCTTCCCCCGACTGAAATTCGAACCTTGGAACGCGGCGCCTATTGTTGATGGCTTGGATAGTCTCGAGTCAGAAGCTTCTGCACAGTCAGTCAATGACTCGACTTTGAGAATCAGGATGAATGTGATCTGCTACAAGGCCTTGGGGTGAACCTTGTGGAGATGAACCACAAAAGCACCTTGGCTAACAAGCTGGGTTCCTTCCGTGATGCGGACTTGAACTGGAACCTGAAACATCCGTTATCCGGCGTGTTCATACGCTAATTTCCTTCGACAGGGAAATACAGGTGGATTCAGTTCCGTGCACACGTGGAAACGCTCTCTTCTTGGTGTATACGCGTCAACAATGTGCCGTATTTTATATTCGAGCAACGCACTCGACGAAGTTGTGTTCGTGTTCTACTTCGCCCACACGCTCCTCGACAATTTTGGTTGTTTGCTCGCTGACTTTTTCCAGCAGGCAAGCGTTCGAAGAATGGACTTTGAAGTTGTCTGCTGTCTCGTCGTCTCCAACACTTCTCTGACGTAACTGATCATGCGGATCTGGAAGGAACCAGTCGATCCACGCATGTTCTATTGGAAGGTTTGGGTTTCGTGATTGCAATCTCCGAATTTCCACCCTTCCTGTCATCCTGTCCTTGAAATTCAACCTTCGTTAGCGACAGGCGTACAATTGGCTTCTCGCCTTCTCTATGAAATACCGATGCTCGAGAACCTGAATCATCGATTATTTCGGATCTGAGTTCATGAACCGCTGCATAAACTCCGACGTTCGGCTCATTCGAGGTATCCTCCAGCTGGTTGGGGCAAGAGGAGCAATCAGACAAGCTGAGCGCTCGATTGTTCCGAAATCTCAAGCCGACAACCTCGGCGCCGTGTAGGGTACCGGGACGGACTTCCAAAGAACTCAACGGTCTCTTGGAAAGATCCAAGTCAGCCTCGGTTTCAGATCGAAATCCTCTTGGGGAACTCGAAAATATTATTAGAATCTTTTCAGAGGCGCTCATCCGGAAATCATACCCAGACCACATCGGGACCGACCATTTCGCTCCGATTGCGCAGAGTCCCCGAGTAAGCGCAGCAGGTATCTTGGATCCGGTTCCGGATCTTGTGATTAATCCGAATCAGCGAAGATCACCGCGCGCGATCGGACAGGTTCTCGAGAATCTCGCTTTTCGCATGGACATGTCGGTTCGGCTCCCGGCTCGGGAAGCCTACTCCTCCGCAGGCTGACCACTGTTCCTATGAAGCTCCCTTTGACGACAGGAGGTATCCATGCGTATCGGCTGAAGGAGGCTTTCGGGTCGGTCACAACTCACAACGCAACTCTATTGACGCGCGAGGCTGGCAGCGTGTCGGGCAAGTAATGATACCCACAAGGGAGGGAAAATAATGTTTTCTCCCGACGAATCGGAACGAGCAAGCAAAGATCCGAGCGGCAGGCTTGAACAACTCAGGTTCAGATGATTCTAATCCGAGCGCTCTTCATTCGTGCGTATCTGGGTCGAACTCACGAGCCAGCCGTTCATCTTTCCAAGCGGACGGGAAGGATACTCAATTTAAGTGCTCGACTTCCTACTCCTTTCGCGTTGGCTCGATCGTTCCTTCGTTTCTCCTCCCGCTTGATATTCTTCTCCTCACGGAAACTCCAGCCCGATACCCACCCACCACCTCGATCTATCGATTGACCTACCGTCAGTCCGTTCGACAAATCTTCAAAGCGAATGAATCCGTGGAGTGCTTGGGGGCAGATGAGGTGTGTGTTATTCATTCGAAATGGGACCCGCGGAGGAGAAATCCACGATTCGCCTCTAGGGGATCGTTGGAAGGGAAAACGAAGAAAATAAGCCTTGACCATGGAACACTGCAGAAGCCATTCCCGTATCCAACCACCATCGGCGGTTCTAACATCGGACTTACAATCATTCACCGTCACCAGAAACCATAGGAAACGAATTCTGCTCCCTACAGCAATGCATCAATCTGGAAATGACGGAACAGGTTCGAAACCTTCTGCTGGAATCCCGCCGGAAAGTTCCCCGTTAGCTTGGCCGCTGCAAAACAAGCGAAATCCCAAGGACGTTCTCAGGGAACAGAGTGAATTACCTCGGAGTTTAACATCACGCCATCGATCTTCCCGGGAGCAATCGGTTCTGGGAATTCCCCCTGGACACGAAACAGAGAAAAATGCCTCGTCCCCTTTCTCTTAACTAAAAGCAATGTGAATCCGATGAATTTTCGTTATTTCTGGGAGCGGTGGCGACGTCCCGCCCGAATCAGGGTTAGCGTGTTCCATTAGAAAAAATTGCAGCTCTAGCCTTGAGGAAAACCAGTCTGCTAAAAAGACCGAGGTCGCCCGGCCCGGCTTGGGGTTCCGCCTCCCTTTGTGTAATCCTCGCTGATTTTCTCTAAACTCTTAGCGAATGTCTAACGCGCCTAATTGGCCAAAGGGACTTTCAGCGAAGCTATGCTGGCTGGTGAGCGGGCGGATGGCTGGATTGCAATCAACTACTTGTCTCATTAACATATTTGCACAGAGGTCGTGTCCTGTCTCATTTAAAAAGGAGCAGATTAAGTGGTCAGCGCCAGAGAAGCGGCTGTGAAGCCGACTTACTGCCTGCCTGCCCGCCCGCCCGCCTGCTGTCCTCCACAAAAAGTCGGCCTTGCCAGGCTTTATTATTCCGACTGGCTTCAAGCGGGTGTTGCCACTGTTGCACGCATGTGAATGAGATAGAATCTCAGGCATGGCGGGTCTAATGGTTGATGACGCCCCCGTCGAGTCTGACGAGTTGCCTCTTTCGTGGTTCCCTCCGCACCCTAACACTCCTCGACTTGTCTGGAAGGCGGCCTAGTTTTCCAGAAGTTATTCCAGCCGCTTCTGGCCACAATGCCGCCGAATAAAACTGCTCAGTGGAGTCCTCGTCTGATCGCTGCGACTTGAAATATCATGATCTGTCGAGAAACCGTATATTTTTGAGCGGGGCCGATAGAAAACGGATCGAGCTCGAACTTCTCCTCGGTCGGTCATGTTGTCAAGACAATTCTTGGAATTGAATACTTCATTAGTATTCGCATTTCACTCATGTGCGCTTCCGCCAGGAGCGGTGACGACTGGAGCACTCCTCTCACAATGGACTTGACGAGTCAATTCCGTTAGTCAGAGCACTCCACTAACGAATTAATAAAAACAAGGCCAAAGACAAAGACGACGCCCACTACAAAAGGTGGGAGGAAACGAACTCGGGCGACCCTACTGATTGTGAAGTGGAATCGTCGAGTGTTCAACGCCTGACCTTAGCCAGCCCTGAGCGAGCAATGACTTACAACGCCCGGACCGTTGTTCGTCGCTCGCGAGCTTACGGGAAAAGTGATGGAAATCAATCTGTCGTCCTCTGATCATACTGGAGTCTTGCACTGAGAGAACCTTCCATTTGGTAGAATCGAGAATCTACTGAGTTTTTCCAAATCATATTGTTTTCATGAGAAGTGATGTCAAGCATCTCTTGTAGTGAATTTAGGAATTATTTTGAAGAGTTTCTCCAACACGATACTTTCATCCGATTGAGAATAAGGAATCCCCTCAGGACGCCGCAAAACCTCAATATCCCTCAAGGAGGTTGAGCATCCGTGAAGGCAAGACCATAGCTGTCGCTTGACCAGGCTCCCTAATAAGATAGGGCCGTGTGCTGGAGCTCGGAGAATTCATCCTCCTCTTGAATTCCCGACCAAGTCGGATCCTCCCTCTTTCCTTGTGGTTGTGTAGCTCTCCATCTTCGATTCGATGGCTTCTCTAATCTTCAAGGATCGGCTCCTGTGAAGCGGACAGATCTGCCTCCGTTTCCCAATGTTTCCTCGGCTTATTCGCATGACACAGCTTCTGATCTTTCGCTCCGGCTCTGATCTCGTAGCCGTGTTGCTTTATTTTCGGATCGGAGTGGAAAGGTTTTTTTGGCATCCAATCTTCTTCACAGCAACAGTTTGCTCCCAAGCCACGTCATTTCACGAAATCTTGTTGCCACATGCCTCAGCTCATCGTCATCCAATCGTTGCTGTTCTGCTTCTGAAACCGTTATCTTCGTCTGCCTCAGTGAGCATCGTTGTCGAGCAGAAAATAATTGAGTCGCATTTTTTTCGGAAAAAAGTAAGCGAACTGAATGCCTTCTGTATTCTGCTCCGATGCCGACGGTCTGCGACACGTCGACTGCGACTCGAGGGAAAAATTGCTCGCAACTTTGAAGAGTACCCAGTGGCCAGTTGGCTCACTCACTCACTGATGGACTGACTTCGGCTTATTGCGAGTCTAAGCGAGGGAACAGTCCTTGTTGTTGTCGTCGTCGTCGCCGTCACAGTTTCAGTCACAGCTGGCCGTCAGCGGTTGTAAGATCCAGAGAAGGAGTGGGCGCCTGGGAAAAGGTTCGTAGAGACGTACACGGGCTGCAGGCGAGGCGAGTTAGCCCGAACACTTCGGCGGCACCCCGCCTAACTGCCTGACTGACTGACTCGCTCGCTCGCTCGCTTCCTTGCGTGAGTGCCAGCAACTATATTAGATCGGAACTGCAGTGGCAAACAATAGCTGAGAAAGCATTCTGACATTTGGACGAACAAATGTTCATTGATTCCACGTTCGAGGCTCCTGCGTACTTCTTTGCTTACATTTTCCTCTTGCTCCTCTCCAAGCTTTTTCTTCTGCCGCTTCGGAAATGCGCCGGCAATTTACTTTGTTGCCGTTCGCTGCATTTCGACCGCGGTGTCGTTTTTGGGAACCCTCCCGAAGGAAGAAGGCACTCCACTATCCACCGCGAGTGGGACCGAACTCGGAAAGATGCTCGATCAGGAAACCTTCGCCCACATTCCTCCCGCTCTTTGAATATCGTCGACATTAACCAGGATAAGCTCCATCCATCAACGATCATCACGAAGTTTCTTACGAAGAAAATAACTTCGTGAGTTCCTCTCAATGGTGCGAACTCGACATAGAACCATGGGGTCGGATTCTCCGACAGCCCCCTTCATTTCCATGTTTTCAATTGCTGTCAACGTTCATCAACCTCGGAGAACGGAAACCATTCTTCTGCGGCAGCGAGCTGCGAACAACCGCAGAGAGCGGATATCGGATATCACGTCGTCACATCGGTTCCAGTAAGTCGATTCTCTTATTTGCTCGAGGCTCCCTTTTCTTAGCGACTAAATCTCTGAACTCCACAATCTATTTAAACCTCTGTCTTCCCGTGAGACTTCTGAAGTTCAAGGACCTCATTCGATTCCCGTGTCTTAGAATCTCTTACGGAATCGAGACAAACAGGAAAAACAGGACGGCCATCGAGTTTCTCTCAGAAAAATGGCTTTGCTCTCGCAAACGCCAAGAACGTAGCCTCGCATGCTTCAGACACTGATCATCAAAGACCGAGCGAGGCTTCGGATGATGGCTGTTCGGACAGCGGGTAATACAGCGCTTCAACTAGAATGCAGATGAGCTCGAGTATTGATGATCATGCTCGGCTTATTTACTCAATATCCTGGCTCAGAAATCGAATTATGCGTAAATACGGACTGTTCGTAAGAAAATAATCGACAGTAATAACTCGGTATCTTCTTGGCTGCAAATTCAACAGGGCGGAATGAAGAACGCCACAATGCACTCTCCGATCTTCCACAGAATGCCCCATATGAGTTGCATAGCTCTGTTGATCCAGCTGGTCGAGCAAGGACTATCGCTCGGAGGGTGTTTATCAGCTTTCGGCGACGCCGCGGAAATGCCGTGTTGGTCACTTTCGCATTGGGAGGACATTTCTTGACCTTTGCGCTCCAAAATTTTCTGCAAGCGTGTTACTAGCTCCTCATATCTTGCAAGAAATTCTTCTCGTTTGTTTGGGCTCCGCGGATTCGGAACTTGCTCGGAGCTCTCTTCTCGCACTTCCCCCAACACAGAAGCTGATACGGGATCCGTGTCCTGAGTTTTCCTTCCCGTGATATTTTCTGCAGGAGGGTCTTCAAGTTTTGAATCTCCGCTGTCTGGGTTTTCTACTTGATGACATAAATTATCCTCAAGCACGGGAGCCTCTAGCCCTGCTCTATCTTCAACAGCTTGCTGTTTTAGCAATGTCGTCGGTTGAGGTTCGGATGCTACTCCGTCCTCCGCTGCACCGTTCACAACGTTTGGAGCGTCCAGTTCAAGCTCTGCGACCGGTCGCGACTCACGACTTTCCTCCACGGAACTTCTCGGGGGAGTTTCTTCAATCGGGGGTCCACTCCCGGGATCGTCATCCTGTTGTCGTTCTCCGAGTCCGGGTCCTCCACAGGAAGTTACCCTCGGTTGGGCTCTGAAGGGGGTCGGCTTCGGTTTGATTTTCCGAACTTCTGAACAGTCGCGCAAGCCGTCCCTCGCTCTGAATGTACCGAGACGGAGCTCCTGCGGACGGCCTCGACGACTCAGTCGCTCAACTCGAGAAGCTCCGGGCAGTTGATTGAGATAACCCAATTCCTTTTCGTGCTCCGAATCCATGATTGACATACGCCGACGGTAAGCTTTGTCAGTTACTTCGAGCGCCTCCCTCAGCAACTGCTCGCCGAAAAGCAGTCTCATACGTTGGACCTTCTCCGCGATGATTCTGTTCAACTGGGCAGTGCGTTTCCGGATGAGTCTCAGGTCGGCTCTCAATACCTGGTTCGAGTAGCGGTCCAGCATCCGCACCAGAAATTCCGACTTTTTCATCTGGAAGTTCTTGAGCCGAAAACGCGTCGGAACGACGGACAGCATCTTGCACTGGTGAAGGAACTTGGTCCAGCTCTCGATGCGCGCCATTTCCATGCGGTACTTGATGTAGGAATTCAGGAGGTTCCTCCCTTCTTTGTGGTGCTTGACCATCACGAGCTCGCGGAGCATCCTGATACGCATAACGTCGGGATGAACCCTACTACGCCGATCTTCGAAAGATGCACTGCCATGAACATTGCCACGAAGTTGGTCAGTATGGCTGTACCGCGATCTCGTCGGGAACTCGAAACGCCGCGGCTCCCCGTAGTGTAGAACAGACCCACATGACCTCTGCGAGGGACTCCTCGGCCGGACACAGAGCGTTCCTCGGGAGTCCATTTCACTCGATCGAAGCGATTCGAACAGATCTTGCAGTCATTGAAGTGACACACCGAAGTGAGACTTCGTTGTTTTCCGTTGGTTTGCGAGCGTTTCCATGAGGGTGGAAAAACTGGAGTCTCCCTGACCTAGCTCAAACCAGAGATGTGTCTCACACTGTCGTTCCCATGTATGTACATATGTAGGAGCCGCGGGTCCTCGACCCGGCTCGTCGACGTGAGAGTCGATGAGAGGCCTTGAAAGTGTTGAGAAATTCTAGGCTGCTAAAACCGTTTTCCATTCTTCGAACCGTTTCTCTTTAATCCTCATTCTCGCAATTGAAGGTGACCGACCGTCCATTATATACATCCAGAGACATGCTTGGCCAGGAATGCATACTCTAGGGCCCGACTGTGCGACTTCGGCAGTATGACCAGGAGCCGAGCACTGGAGAGAACCGCCCCGTGCACAAAGTTCAGCACGAAAGAACACACAAACTAGCGTACGGTGTACGGCCCAGACAAAATCGAATCGAAAGGTGTCATGGACGATGGCGTAGCCATAAATAAGTACACTTGTTCGAGTTGTCCCACCCAGGCGGTCATCCTCGGTGACGTCAACTCCAGCTTGGTCGCGGTTATGTGACACCGAGGATAACCGGATAAATGTTCCACTCCGACCAGTCACGAGCCATTGCCCACTCACACATGGAAGGGACAAGCTAGTTTACGGCATTCCGGTCACGCGAACGCTTCCAGCGGACATTGGTTGGATCACTCAGTCAGCCCGCGGCGGGCTTGATTCTTGATTGAATGACGTTCGGTGGACGACGACTTGTGTCATGTTGGATTCGAGGGATCCGTGCCAAGAGTGCTCCTTCTTCAGTCGCCGACTTAGGTCCGGAATTCCACCTCTAATATTCGAATGTATCTGCTTTTTCGAAACTCGATGCGAGAAGGAAGTCTGATAGCATAACTAGCATAAACTCACGCATATGAGGAACCTTCTTTCTGACCATGAAAACATCGGCAATGCGGCGAGGTGACTAATGGTGAGTTCACTTTCAATTTTCCATCGTACATGGGAGGAAAATCTATCATTGACCATATGATATAAGTGGAGTTTGCGCCCCTGGTCAGCACGCAAAGTTCCAAATGATTTCATGGCCGAGAGACAAGAGATCACGAGTATCAGGCCCTGTAATGTCGAGAGAATCCGAGAATTCCTCAAGGCGTGCACGGGAGTTCAGGGGTCATTTGCAACTCATCCTTTCGACACCTCGATTTGTTGAAAATGAGCTTCTTGGTTGATACCCGCTCAGCACCGTCATTGAAGGTTTCGACACCAATGGATATGAAGCTGACGAGCGATCGTTGTCGAATCCAGAACAGCGATCGTTCCCATTCGATTGCTTCCTAAGTGAAACATACGGACTAGAGGCATTCATCTGCTCCCGACTGCAATTTCAAACGATGTAAGCACGATCCGCTGGGACCTCCAAGACCCCGAGGCGAAACAGAGAGGAGAGGCGCCAAGGAAGATAAAAAGGAAACGGTCCATTGCAGTTGAAACCGAAGTGATATTAATGGTCACGGATCAGTTAGAGAGGAACGACTAGCTACAGTTCAGCAGTTACTTGTCGAGCACCGCCATCAATCTCGCTGGACGGAGATCTTGAGCGAAGCGATCTAAACGCCGGGCTCGTGGATACAGGTACATAGACCCACATGAAAAACGTGACGTTGAATATTCACTTTCTGTTCTTGACAAAATTGGCAGTGAATATTGTGTGGTGTTGAGTACCTCCTTGCGGCGATAATTCATCACGTGGGTGTATGATTCTCGTCTCATTACCTACTTCGGATTGTCGCACGGGCGTTCGGTGGGACTCGTGCAATGAACGAAAACGAGCAGGAAACGTAATAAAGAAACCGAGAGTGATTCATCCAGGGAAGCAGACAACAAGCCGCGTCGTAACGACACGATATCAACGTCACAGCAGTCGCTCGTCGTATTCGCATCGGTCGCCTCATGCTTGTCGAATCGGTTCTCGCGCCTGCGGTTCGATACTTCTACCCCGAGCTGTCAGAATATAATCGACAGCAGTAACCAGGCTATGCTGTATTGCTGTTTCTCTACTCGCTCGTCTGTCGGAAGAAACGCCTAGAGGCCAGCGGGGAACTCCGGCATTGCGAACAAGGACCTGTCCGGTACCGAACAAGTGTTGTATGTATCACCAGACGAAGTATATACATCGATGTTAGCTCCTTGCCGATGCGAGCCATGCCGAGTGGGCTGGCCTCAGATCCGGCGACAACTCGTAGTAGACCATGATGCATCCTGCATTCGTTCCCAGCCAGAAGAAGCTCGCAGCTAACGATGATTCAGCCAAGCCCAATCTTGACTGTCAAATGTAGTGCACGAATTGAAAAATGGCTTCGATATCGGTGTCAAGTTACCACTGCATGCAGACGCAACTGGCCTAGTAATCGGACACGACCCGGCAAACGCCGAAGCGAGCAGTCGACAAACAGATACAGGCTTGGCCTATTCAACTGATGGCTATTCCCTGGAGAGAGATTATCGCAATGGGTTTTATGCATGAGTCCATACGCCCCAGTGGTCGTCGCTGCGGCCGTATACGCTAGCGGAACTCTACAAACACCAGCGGAAAAATCTAGGCGGCACAATCAATCAGAATGGAGCTCCAGCTCTCGACGCGCGGATGTCGTCAAGCGCTCGAGCGCCAAGCCAATCTTCGACCGAAAGTGACAGTATGATGCTGAATTCAAGTGAGCTAGTGAATGCACTCATCGACTCTCAGAGCGAGTTTCCGACTTCGCAGCAAGTCCGCAGCAGCTCCGGCGGATCGGTCGGACGCATGGTTGGTTCAGTTGGTTCCGCAATGCTGTGAGGGCTCGAGCGGAGGATGGGAGCCCTAGGGTGAGCACTCGGGCAAATGTCTGTCCGACTCTGAAAGACGGCAATCGATGACGCTTGGCTCTTCTTCAAGTGAGCTTGCTAGACCGGAAAGTACACGGAGGGATCGAAACAAAGAATTTTTCATCTGTTTCCCTTTCAGTTGGGCATTCGTCGTTACGACGAGCGGCCCATGTTGAATCGCAAGCGACCCAGCGAAACCACCATTTTACTCTTGAGACAAGCCGTCGCTGGAGATACTCGGCAATCGATGTATGCAAAGTTCAACCCTCTGACCAGTTAAAGACCCTCTGACCAGCAATGCCCTCCCCCCCTCCTCCGCCTCATACCCGACCAGGTGGTCAGATCTACCGGACGAGTTGATCCCTTCAGGACTGCCAGGTAGCCTCTGAGTCCGGCAAGGCAGTTCCACTCTCTCCATGGGAGCACGAGACAACGGGAGAGAACATGACAACGGGAAAGAGATGGAAGAGAACGAGTTTGAAAAAATTGCATGAAGAGCACCGGCTTAGGGTTTGGCCAAGGGTAGGGGGAGAGCTGGCCAGTGAGCCTGAAAACGTTCTCCCAATCGTCTTCGCTTCATCACCAAGAGCATCATTGATCAGGAGTTCATGAAACGCGGTGAAACCGTCATTGCGGAACTCCCGTCCGGAAACCGCGTCCACCATAGTAAATATGTACACCATATTACACTCATATACATATATTGTCCCGACCTCGCAGCGTGTTCTCCTAACTTGCGAAACAGCCTCAACACGTTCGCTGGCCACCTGAACAAGGCAGTCGAGTCTCTCTTCGAAGGGACCGTTGTCAAATTGTAGCGGGTAGAAATCCCGATCTGGTGAGTCGTTTGAGGGAGTGTCGATGATTGGATCGGCCGGAACCGCATTCTCGAGTTGAAGGTTGAAGGAATTGAAGTTCCGAGAAAGAAACTTTTCTTGTTCCCCTGATATGCACTCGCTTTCGAGGATAATGATCAGTTTCGAAACAACCTCGAATCCGGGGTAAAACCAGATGTTTTGTATCGCCTTGAGAAGTGACCTTCCCAGCAGACCCTGCGGCTTCATTGCCTCCTTACCCCATAATCGCCTTATGTATGGACATTCGTGTGTACACAAGGTTGTAGGTGAATCCGACACGACTCTGGCCTACAGACCTTGAGTCATCAAAAGTATCTGCCAACGATTGGCTGCTTATCGGAGAAACGTTCGCTCATTGTTCACCCATCATCGATATCTCTCCCTGTCTTCGACTCATGCGGTATCGACACTGTTAGCAGTACTGTCTGGGTCCCTCAAGCCTGAGGGCTTTGTGGAAACCTGTTCGAGAAGGAGCCAAAATCTGCTGACGACCGATACGATACACCGACCCCTTCCCCATTTCTTCGTGAGCGTCAGACTCATTGAGGGATCGTAGCGCTGCTACTACGATTGCTGGCAGTCCAATAATTATATCCCACGCTTTTGCGGTCGGTCAATGAGTCAGTCGTTCGATGTTGTCCGGGTCGACCATTGAGCGGGATCCCCTAGTTGCCCGTCTATGAACTGCGCGGAATTCAAGAAAGAGTCAGGGTCTAAGACGGTGATATCCATCATTAGATTAGAAAAGGAGAGAAAAAACGCTCGGTCATCCCGCCGTTCAGCTCAGGTTCGCCGCGAAAAAGGCGCCATAGAGTGTGAAAGTCTTTGAGGAGCCGACCCCAACTCACTGTCCGGTACCAGCAGTTCTCCTGACTGAGCGTCGCCGTCAAGGGTCCAGGCTCGAATGTCCACTACTGGTACAAAATGAGAAATGTGTGAAGATTTTTCATTTTGACCCGCTGGCTTTGTCATGCTTTATGGCAAGCCTTTGTCGAGCACATATTTTGTTCTCATATAACTGAGTCTGTCGGTGAGCTTAGTAAATGAGCTCCTTTTACGGGAGGAGGATACCGGACGCTGTGATTGTTTATGTGGTTTTGGGTCGATCTCCCAGAATCCGGTCGATTTCGCACATTCATGATCCTGGGTGGAAATCACCATGAAGCCTAACTCGAGTGACGGGCGGAATGAGCGCGCGGTTTATTCGGCCGCAGGAGATATTTGAGCGCCGAAAACTTCGAGCGCCGGAGACATATGAGCACCAGGGATTTGAGGCTAGCCGTCATTTCCAACCAGCTTGCTACCGGGCGGCCAAAACTACAAGTGACAACGGGCAACCCAGAGTGAGCTGAGTCTTTATGTCCTTCCCTTGCCGTCCGCCGAATTGAGAGGCGACGGCAACGATGGAGTGAGCATGGGTCCGGGGGGGAACCCATGTTTCACTCCGAAGACTATGTTGCCGTGTTCAGATTTTTTTAATTTTTTCCTGGCTGAACCTTTCAGCCAATTTTATTCAAAGTCGCCGTGACCACCGTTCAAGTATTGCTTCAGTCGACGGACCCCAGGGAATGCAAAGGCCTCGGGATGGGATCGAACCCGAGCTCTACATGTCTTGAGTCGGGCGCGTTTTCACGTCGCCACGACCGCCGACCAGCATTCAGGTTATACGCCTTCCATCAACCGGCCGCAATAAATTGGATCCGCGAGCGCAGCGAGCGCCACCTACGAGCAGCGCGTGTTCGAGCCTGCACCAGGGGTGCGCCGAGCTTACCATGGCGCTCAAATTGTCGCCGCCCGCAGCGGTTCGAACCGGCTCTATAGGTGGACGAAATCATTATCGTAAACAAGATTTCTATCATCCTCAAAGTTTGTCTTCCGAAGTTGACTACACCTTTCGTCGGATTGTTTTTGGAGTTTGAGAGATCCTCTAAGGCTTTCCCGAGTGGTCATAAGAGTTGGCTGCGAATTGGCTCACCTGAACCGCTCCATCAGGCTTCAAAGATCGTTGAAGCTGCTTCGAGAATCTCAATGAGCCTCAACTCGTTTAGTTCCTTCGCCCTCTACAGACCGGAGAGGCCGAATGGTCTTTCCACACCAATGTCGAGTCGACGGATGTTCTGTGAATGAAACCAACCCTCCTCTCGTGACTTACCTTTCCAACAGTCATAACGGGGACGAAGATCCTGAAAAAGGTAGAGGCGTACCCACGGCGAGCTGAATTCCACGTGCGGTCCCTCGATTCGTTTGCTTTTCGGATGAGTGGGAGGCATATACGAAATCAGACGGTCGTAGTGCTCGTTCACTCCTCTTGTAGTCCGCGGCGTCGATATTAGAAACTGAACTCAAGAAGACGATTGTCATCTGTTGCCCTCCTCAAAGCTAAATTGCTCGCAGGCGCATCATATCGACGTCCCTCGCTGGCTGGGAACCGGGGAAATGGACACAAGCCCGGAAACAATTACCCACCCGGAGGATGTTGTAGCGGACTTTTAATACCAATCGAATTACTATCGGATGATGGGCCCATTTATCGATCAGGCTGGGCTTCTTCTTGGTCGCTCATTCGCTCGATGTGCAGGCTTTGTTCCCGCAGCCTCAGGCTACTCGGGGATGGTTCGTCGAGTGATCTGAAAATTCGCTTCGACGAGTCCACGATTGAATCCGACAACGATTTCAGATGAGAAATAGCCGGGACAACCTTCGAGCAGACGGGCATCGGACATCCGGCCTTGAAGCGAACATCATTCGACGGGGAATGCTTGAGATTATTCAATACCTTATTTGAGTTTTTTGCCCTAGAGTAAACTCTTTCGATTTAAGAGCCTCTCAACAACTTTGTAATCGAGAGAAATTCACTCAGACCAACAATACTCTCAACAGAGAAAGCTGGACAAGGAAGGAAATAAAAACAGAAGAACGAACGTGGTATAGCGGTCAGCTCCTTCGATTGGCGATTGTCCCGAACGCCGATCAATCAGCTTGTCTGTAGCTCATGATAACGTGGAAAGCCGCTCAATGTAACAGAGTGTTTGTTCCAAGATTCTCAAAGTTTCCAGCCTGTCCATGAAGTCTCGAGTCTGCGCCTGTCCATCGCCTATGTGAGAAAATCCTGTGACGAGTGTTGTATGGACTGTTCGCGAGGTGGAAGACTCGGGTCAGCGAGGAGTAGGAGAGTATTCGCAGGAACTTGGGTATGAAAGGGTCCGAGGTTAATTTACCCAAGTTTTGGAGCCGACTTCCGTGATCCACCTCCTGACTCTCTCAAGGGCGGGCTCGTGTGCATTGGTGGCATTGAATCGTTGGAAGATGAGGGATACGAACGCGAGGTATTGCAAAACTCCTAATTAGGGAATGTCCAACCAATAGCAACCTGAAGCTTCAGAGCAGGATTTAGGACTCTTCCGCCCGCGGCTGGTCTGAAACGCCGCCCATCATTGGCATCAAACAAAAGAGAGTTCCCTGAGGGAGGCCGGACCGGAGTACCCGAGATGTTGAGTGAATCCTCGGTAATCACCGTGCGAGCCCCCGCCAGTGGCGTATCTGGGGGGGGGGGGCGGCAGAGGGGCATTCGCCTCGGGCGCGAAACTGAAGGGGCGTTCATGGGGCCGCAAAGTTCAGGGGGCGTTAAACTAGAATTGAAGCCCATATCCGCTGCAAATGGAATTCAATGCGTCTCAAAAACGAAATCAAATCCCGGAGACGTCAGGGGCGCGAAGCAGAGGAGGCGGAGAGCCGCAACTGTGTTCTGTGACAGGTTCTGTGAACATTCGTGATTGCAGCAGCAATTCAGATCGTGTCGGGTTCCTGAATCGCACCGAGAGTCGGTAAAGGCTTCTGATCAGTCGTTGCCTGAAATATGATGTTTGGTGATTTGATCGAGGCCCGCGATTGAACTGAATCGAAGTTTTCTCTAAGCAACCATTCCTTCCAAGCGGTAGAATGAGACGAGATATGTTTGCAGCTCCAGATGAGAGCGTATTCCCACATAGCGCGGCAGACTCTCGTTTACATCAATGTCTCCATGGCTAGTTGTGAGAGATCGTTTAACAAGTTGAATGTAATCACGCCTGACCTGAGGCCTTCTATGTGTGAGGAGAGTCTGAGCGCAATAGCAATCCTGAGCATTGAGAGGGGGGACCGAGAATACGGTCTTCATGGTGACGAAAAATTCATCGAATGAGTATTGGGCTGGAGTTCCTCATACTCCGGGGAACCCACTACCAGAGCGATGCATTCCGAGGGGATGAAGCAGATAGAACCACACAGATGGCCAACGGCTTTCTCACAACACAAGAGATTACGAACACCAAGGAGACAGTGATTGAGAGATTCAAAACAGTGAGAGCGCTTCTCAGCTCGGGAAGTCTCGAAATGGCCACACATATATCAGGCACACTCGTGTGGAACACCTCTTGCAGATAACTCCAAAAACGAGTGCAGGACAAACTGGACTGCGTATGAAAACAGCACATGAAGCTCAAATCTACATTTGGCGTCTATCGACCATTCAGAGCGACGAAACCAAACAACATGCTCGCAATGCTTCCATTGATACAGGATGTGCCCGATGCAGGGTCCCCGGAACCGACCAGTTTGTGCTTCTGTGATGCGAGGGAGGAGAACTTCTCCCAACCAGTTTGACACACGCCCAACAACTGATATCCTCGGATGATGGGGAAACGAAAACCAGCAATGATCTGTGAAAACGAAAAGAACAGCCCTCACATGGAAGGAAAATTACGCCTATTTCTAACAGCAAAATGAATCCAACACGCCAAATCAGAGAAGCATAGATTCGAATGGATATCAATGTTCCAAAAATTTGTAATGTGAGCTGAGATCCGTCGCTCATCTTGAAACTCTCGTCCAAGGCGGTGAGCCTTTCTTGCCTTATGGGATATACGGCTTCGTTGAGCTTGAATGCGACAGGTTCTCTGAGCATTCCGAGACCCACATCGCAGGGATAGGGACATCATTCTGGGGAGAAACTTGGGAAAACGTCAATCTAGGCGGACGAACACATGGAGAAAGACCGAGGTTCCAAGAAGAATCCGTGACTCTTCCTCGCCATGGCTCTAGCTTCCACTCCGATTCTTTTTTCCTCTCACAATCGTCTCAAATTCGATTATGCTGCTGATATGCTCGACAGCTCTTGAGGAAAACAGTTGTCTACAGCAGAGCTCTTCTAGGAAATCGAGCATCCTCAATTCCGGTTCGGTGGAGTCGGACTTGAATAATAATTGATGAAGAACCTGTAGCTTGATTCAAGACAGAGGTTCTCCATTAATCGCGCATGACGGCGGATATGGCTATGAAAGCAAGAATGACAGAAGCACAGAGATCAGATGGACAGTTCCAGAATCACACGGAGAGCACGCAATGCTCGGCTGTTCCTTCTCAGTGCGACGAGAGGACGGCGACACTGCGCCGCCGCCACAACTTTTTTCGCCCGTCGCCGTCGAAAACCCCCACGGCGCATAGCTCTGACAAAGCTCGATCCGTTGGAGCGGTCCCTAAGCTCAACATTGCAGATCCGTTGTGAAATGAAACCGCGGTAAGGACAGTTAAATGCGATGACTACTGCGCTCCTGAGAACAGAGGTCGACGTCAAAAGCACAACGCTGACGGAGATCAAGAGCGAATTTACATGACAATCGAGCGATTTCAAGGCAAAAGAAGAGAAACCGCGTGCCACCGCTCCCGTAACGGAGCGGGTGGCATTCAACGACTCAGCGGAACAGCCAGTCGCGATCCGAGAATCTCGCTCGGTTCAGATTCGTTAGCCCCATTCTCCCGACTTTCACTCAGTCAGCTGGATCGCCCGAAAAGACCCACGTCTTCCCCGCCTGGCTCGAACTTTCACTCCTAGTCGTTGTTCCACTCATAATCGTCTCAATTAGCAGTGTCGTGTCGCGAAATCTCCGGTCACATCAATGATTCGATGTCGCTGCCAATGCGCTCCAGAAATCGTGTGGAAAACAGCTGTCTACGGCAGAGCTATTCCAGGAAATCGAGCATCCTCAATTCCAGTTCGGTGCAGTTGGACTGCGCGTGAACAGGAATCTGCTTTCTCCATTAGCTCTAATGACTCTTTTCCGAAAGAGGAAAACAGAAGAGAAGTAGTGAACGGTACGTCCCGTGGGACTCCTTTGGTCCTATGGGATGAAGCATTGACTTTTGCAAGGCTCTGTAGACTGCGACCGCATCTTTTTCGCGCACTCGCATGCTTGCCAGGTCTCGGAGAATCCCGCCCGTCCCGTGACTCACGGCGAACCGTATGGGTCGAGAATCTAGTGCTCCTATTGAACGAAGAATTTCATCCGGCTGCCGATAGAGAGCCGTGGTCCCAAGAGAGGAAAAAAACTCAGCAAACTTTGCATCTGGTGCTCTCGACTCGAGCACAGGGTATTGCATCTTAACTTGGAGTCACATCGTAAGCTCGGAACGTCGCAAAGCCTCGTGGAACTGCACATACTAGACTGGACTGAACTTGACTCGCTCAGCAAGCCAGCCAGGCTGACCTCCGATACGCTCGGCGTTCATTTCCGGATGGATCTTATTGGGCTTGGCGGTGAATCAAGTGTTCGGGCTCGATGGGCGAGTCTGCGCATTCCGAGCAAGCCCATCGATCTTGAAAGGGAACTTGATGCCTGTTCTTTTTTCCTTTTCCCCGTTTCGAGCAGAGTTTCCAGATGATTAGCTGCACTTGGTACGCTCGAGACGACTGCTACGCAAATTCAATTCTCATAGGCTCCATCCATTCTAAGATCACATGACAGCTGCAGAG
The DNA here is from genome assembly GCA_028455905.1 of Neoseiulus californicus. Lineage (NCBI taxonomy): Eukaryota > Metazoa > Arthropoda > Arachnida > Mesostigmata > Phytoseiidae > Neoseiulus > Neoseiulus californicus. The sequence goes on along the minus strand of JAMQGS010000004.1, from coordinate 8,140,075 downwards.
CACAGTGTCTGCCTGACGTCATCAGTAGAGACCGCTCAACCTCATTGAGTTCAGCACCGCTCGAGGGACCCCATCAAAATGGAGCTGCTGTCCGATGACCACCGAGACCTGCGTTTTCTTTCTGGAGGCGCGTCGATTGGCCCAGGGCTCCATGCTTTGCCGAACTCTATTGTTCGGACGATCCGAGGTGATACTAAACGTTCATTCACGTAAGCCAAGATCCAGGGCATCCAGTCGATTGAATGGATTCGACTCCGCCCTTATCTTAGGTACATAGAAGCCTCCCGAGGATTTCCCTCGCAAACACTGTTTAGATTGTCTTCGAAGATTAGGCTCCAAGAGACCGAGGTTCCGTGAACAGATCTCACCAATTCCACTCTTGATTCCAAGTCGATAACCCGTCTCCGTTACAAGCCATACATGTGAGGGTGGCTAGGCCCGCAGCACTGCCGTACAGTCGGTGTCTCGTTATCCCGTTGAATCACTGGGTTCAGAGGTTTGGGCCACGACAATCCCCACGCGTGTAAAATTCTCGTGGACAGAGAGCGTGGTCGTTTGAGAAAAACTCGAAAGAGTGAAATAACAGGCATTGTGCAAGAAGCTTGGTTGCGGGGAAGGTGTATCTGAAAAGCAGGGGATTTGGTATTCATCCTTCGACCCAGTATCACCGTTCTCCTCAGCCGTGGCCGAGTCGTTTCTCCGGGGATCCCACCTATTCTGCATTTCAAGAAAGTCGGACACGGTTACAGCACCTTTTGGATCTTCGCTCCGCAGAGAAATGAGCTTCTCCCTTGCGCAACTTCATGACTAGTCGAAACTCTGACACCCCCAGCAGGGAAGAACTTCACGTTCGCCTACCCACAGGCGACGCGGGACGAGATGCACCTGAATTGCGACCATTCGATGCAGCATATCCCTTGGAGGAGACTTTGAAACGCTCTAATTAACTCCTGTCTTCTTCGGTAAATGTATCGAAAAATATCAACACATGACCTCCGTCAGCCAGCAAGCCTCTTCCATCTTCTTCGTCCATCTCGTTCCTCTCTCTGAACAAATTCAAAGCGGAGAAGGGAGGAACCGAGACACAATTTTCTGCAACATTGATCTCATGATCATTCCCGAGGGCCCCACTACAGAGACTCATCAGATGCGGAGTCTGCAAACTGTCTCCGACTCAGCTCCCTCCCTCGCGTTTCCCCGATTGTTTCTTCCTCGCGAGTTTCAACTCGAGGGGCTCTCAAGCCCTCTATCTGAAGACACCCTCAATGCATTTTTCCATAGAGAGCTCAGCGAGAAGATAGCATGAGAACCCCTGGTTGAGCGAAAATAACCCTGACCTTCAAAAGCTATGTATGGTTTGAAGGATTTCCTGCGGCATGGCCCTGAGGGGGATTCGCGGTGCGGAGGCGGGTGCCCTCCGGCGCCAACACTTGATCTGCTCTGCTTCGTGAAAAACGTGAGAGACCATTCAGAGTCACTCCACGAATCGGACCAATAGGGCCAGCGTGCTCTGTTTCAGAGCCTCCATTCATACACGGAGGAGGGCAGAATGCTTGATCCGTTCCCAACTGTGCGAGGAGTCGGGAGAGGGGATCTTTTGTCTCCAGTGTTTCCCCCGAGCGATTCATTGTTCACAGGTTTCCCAGAAGTTCCCGACGAAAACCGCTGTAAGTTTGATTGGCTCGCATGGATGTATCGGTCAGATCAATCGCTGCGTCCCGTTCGGTTCAAATCCAAGCAGCGTCCTTGGTGAGTCGATGATTCCGACAACCGAACATTTGAATAGTGGCAACAGCTGCCTTCCTTTTTCTATTTTGACGTCATCGAGTGAGCGAGCCCTAGGCTCGGCCACGTCGAATGTGTATGTCGACGGCATTGTCTGATTGTGAGAGAAGCGAGAATCTGCGGGACATCAGTGCCAGCCCAAACTCCAACCAGACATGTACCTAGTTTGAATGATGACGGCAAAGAAAAACAACAACAATCTAACGATTTCGACTTCGCAACTCGAAAGCTGTGTCATTCGAAAGGAGCGCATACCGCGCGTGCTGTCACCGCAAGGTTTCTCCCAACCCAAACCAAATTAAGGGCCAGCAACGAGTGTGTTACAGCAGTCGAGGACTTTCGTTTATATTGTAACGCGGAAATAGAGAGCCCGCATAGTTGGCGGCGGCAATACCATACAGGAATGGGCGAGACTGTGGGAGAATTACTGGTCTGGGGGTGACCATAACTATGCAACGACGATTATGGAGGCGTTTCGCGCTCGTCACAATCGAAGGACACTGCCCGGCTCAACTTTTCAATGCACCCCAGGAACTCGAAGTCTCAATACAGCGAATTCGGAATATCCACATCTCACATCAGTGACAGCATCCACTCCATCATTGAGATTTTCGACGGAACAAGCTGACGATATGCTTCTTTGTTGACGCAGTTAGGCCGTCGCGTGAACGAAGGAGTTCTGAGAGTGGATTCGCGACATATTTTGCCGCGTCTTTGTTTTGGGGAAAAAATGCTTATACTACGTCATTCATGTCAAGGTTTCTTGTAACAATGTAACACCTCCAAACGGCGTCGATGTCGCACTGAATCGGTTCCAGTTTCCCTGGGAAAGTGTTGGATTTATAGAAGACCCTGTGTTCCAATTCTTCTTACGCTCTGAACCCTGGGAGGTGGTCTCCGATGACGATGCATGACCCCAACTTGAAATCTGAGGAATTCGTATAAATAACCGTTTCATTCGGTAACGGAGCGGCTTATAGGAAACGTGTTCTCAGCAAACATGAGAATTTTCCCATGCATACATTAGCGGAACAACGCAATTGAGACTGTGCGGTTCCACATCAGCCACATCAAATAGACACAGTCGGCGGGAATGGCACGCGAAAAGTATATTCGAGATCATCAAATCTACCGTCCTTCCGATTGAGAAGTTGGATAGTAGATACCGTTCTAGCGCCTCCGCGAAGCCCCCGTCGGTAGTGTACCCCCACTGCCTCGGATGATTTTTCGCAGTGTGCGACGTAGATCCACGGGAAAACGCTGCGTCGAAGGGAGTCGCGGAACGCCTGCTCAAAAGCAGTAGATTCCAATTGACGCAGAGACTTATCCGCGAGGCCACAGAGAACGAATCTGGCGCGTCAGCAAAACAAATGGCCGAGAGCCTTTCGATAAGTGCCGACCGGCCGACCGCCTACTCTCCAGCTTATGTAGATCGGCCGATGCAAACGACCAGGTACACAGTGACCAGGACTGGAACACCTCCGCGGGCAGACCTGACTTCTCGACTCGAGCTGAAAATATCCAGCAGCGACGTATGTTGTCTGCAGCGCATCCCGTGGATGATGACGCAACTCGCATGGGAACGTTGCCTGTCCATGATTGCGCTGAATCTCAAACGTCTACGGGATCACCAGAACTCTGAGGGTCCCATGTGGCGTTCGCGGATTCCTTGGACCGGAGCTCTCGGTTCATCCTTCCTCTCCTCGATCCTCCGGTTGGTCACTGAGAGTGGCTTGAGACGCAATTCCAGTTGACGATCGTGAATCGATGCACCTTCCACATACTGCGAACTCATTGCCGCCCGAAATGTTGTCCCTACTTTTCCACTGATTACAGAATAAGTAGTGCCTACGTTACGAAAGCGGCCCAACGTACACCCTGACGGTGACCAAGTCACCACTAACCACCAACACCAGGGGGAACGGCGGCCTTGTCCGCTCGATCAATCAAGAGGCGAGGTTGATCAACCAAATCGAACATTCTGAATGCGCTTCGCGCACTCTCTGCTCGCCTCCTTTCTCAGGTCACTTCTCCGTGTCGGGCATGCTTCGTGGTCTGCGGAAGCAGAGGAACATATTCCGACGAATGATATTGCCGACAACAGCCCTGTGTAAACTCTTAGACAGAGAGGTACCATCTTTCCCGAAAAGAAGCAGTTGGCTTGAAGGAATCCTCGAGTGTAGGGCTCAAAATGAATTGTTTCGCGTATGGCTCAGCCTACGTTGAAGGAGCCGAGAGACACTCGAGACCGGATTGAAAGTATTTCTGCGGCTCGCAGAGAAACGTTCAAGGACATCGTCCGCCGTGCTTTGGATTGCGAGCGCAGAATCGAACGCTCGTATCCAGACATGGAACACCCCATGAATATGCGAGCGAGTCCATATGTGTATGCATCCTCCTCGCGATGCAAGGGTTCTCTCCGGAAGTTGATGTACACCGGAGCAATCTTCGAAAAGCCATTGAGCTGTGTATGCTTTTTCGAGATCTCGTCGTGACTGTTGGCGGAGTGCGTTGCCTCATTGAATCCATCATTCCCGAGTTGACGAGTCTCTGTGTCCTCTTTTTGAGGATCTCCGGCAGACGGTACCGAATGGCAACGTCCCCTCTTTTCAACAGCGCAAGAATCGGTGGGAGCATAGAGGGGTTGATCCTGTTTCTGTTTGCATTCCGAGCCTCTGAGACTTTTTCTCGCGTACATTCTGATGCTGAGCTGAGTTTCCGACTCGTTCGGCTAGGGAACATGTCCACTGAATCGTCTGACCGACAGCTCCCTCTATTTCTGTGTCCTTCAACTGTTGTGGAAGCTCGAGTTGTTGAAGAGTCCTCGAATCTCCTGAGCTTCACAGTCGAGTGCTAATGTTGATGGTTTCCGCAGTCGCTGCAGCCGCTGGATGAACTCCGTCGCAGACCGGCGACAAAGTTCCCCTGACGAACTCGAGCTAAGCCTTCGCCAAAGCTGCGACAACACTGTTCCGGGAGCTTTGTAGCCAAACGTTACTCGGCGCGAGATTATCGATCTGCTCGATTCCGGAGATGGCAGCTCTAATCGACGACTTGCCTGTCGTCGGACGTCAGTTCCAGAGTTTCCTCTCGGCCTCACGAACGAAGCGATTCCAATGAGAGGAATGACGCGTGAGGGATTCGGAGATGAGTACCGCACGAGAGCAATCCGAGAGCCTGGAATAGAATGTCGATCAAGAAGTTGGATTAGAAATTGATCCTTCAGGTGTCGTGTTTCTCATCGTTCTGAACGAACGAAACGGGATACCTCACCTCCGACGGGTGCCAAGCGGATAGGGCGGGACGGAAGCTGGGCATGCAGCCATACATGATTTAGTACGGCGAAAAGAGCACTCCAATAATTTATACAATCGATCGGTGATTTCCAAGAAAACTGTCCTCGTTCCTGAGGTGTTCCCGGCAACAGAGCGCCCTCGGGCGGGTTTCTGAATTCGCGCTCGCCTGAAGAAACCGATGTACCAATGAACAAGATAAAGGGACGCGTGAGTCTCGCCACAAGCCAGATCAATATGAAAGAATCCATATGAACGGCGCGGCCTTCCTCACATCCGAGAAGTCAAGAGTATTGCGACGCTTCATTTGATCGTTCTCTGAGAAGTGATCGTTGTGACAATTCTTTTTTCCGAAATCCCCAAGAGACGCGTATGACGTCTTTTCTTCGAGGAATATGCAGAGCAGCAAGCAAGACAGAGTATCGCAAGGTGAAGGCCGGCTAATAATTGCTCCCACGATGATGAGCAGAGGTTGACTGATTCTCAACGCACGTCCTCGCTTGGGAAGCTAACGCCGCCGCAACGTAACCGGAACCTCGAGTGTTTGGATCTTGAGCATTCGAGCTTTGCAAAAACGCTCGCACTTAATCTAGATTCCCGATTTTTACATCTCGACTCGAGTGAGGCATTTTTGCACAGTTGAAAGTCCGAATGGCATTTTTCGGGCCCACCAACCACTAATCCGACGACGAGTGAAGCCTCGAAACACACTAGCATAAGTACCCTGATTTCTCCCATAAGCTGATAGTAAGCACCTGAGATGCCTTACTTGCCAAAACTGATCACTTACGATTGATTTTTCTATCCCTTGGGTTTCCTGAAAGTGATGGTAAGCTGCACGGCCGGAATATAGTTTGCTCTGTGTTTGGGCGCGGCTCGAAGGTTTCTATCGAGCCATCGCATCATGTCGCGACAGACAACCAAAGCAAAACAAGAAGTTCACTCTGAAGTCTCGCGGTTCAATGGAAGGAGGATAACGAGGTCTCGCTGAAACCAGCGGAGGCGGGTTGCAATGACGTCATGCCGGAGAAGGCATTGTATGATATCCCTGTAGCATCGGCTTTTTCGCCGAACGATGACAGATCGCTGGAGAGACTCGCAGTAATTAAAGGGAGACCTCCCGTGGAGGACCTGATCGAGTGTTCGCGCTCCGGCGACGGAGAAACCCACTTGGAGGAATCAACCAACTTCCGAAGGCATCAACGCGTTTTTCGCTCTCTGTTGACTCCTTTGAGCGGTATAGCAAATGATCGTGGACCGATGATTGGGCACATGCCGCTCTTGTCAACGGTGGCATCGATATGCTGGGAGTGGAGTTCAGTGAATGGAGAGTCAATGGGGCATGATAGAGACGCACCAATGAGAGGCATCTGCCTTGAACCAGGCGCCATCACCTACGTCGCTTGTTAACCTCCGTGGCTCTCTACAAAGCTCACCATCAGATGAAAATAGCGGCGGCCATGAGGGAAACATTCGTGAGGATGATCCCAGACCACACTGGAGCGCGACGGTTTCGATGGGTAGCTGAACGTTATCATGATACAAAAAAATCATGTCAACGATCTGTTAGTAGCTTCGAGAGAATCATAGGCCAAGGATAGATACCTGTTTCTTTTGGAAGACGTCCAGTCGTCAACATGCTGCAGCGGACTGAATTTTCGATCCGCTTTGACAACTTATTCAAATTTCGCTGACGTGTATTTTATCAAAACGCTTTTGAGTCGGCCGTGCAAGGCTCGCGATTCGAATATCCCTACCATGGACTTGACGAGAAGCTATCGTGCGGACCCCTCATCAATTTCGACGCTGTTCAAATCCCTCATGCATCGAACGTCTGGGCTTTGAGCACGTATTTTTCGCTTAACGATTTCGAGTGTCGATGTTGACGTTTGACGCGGTTCAGAATGTTCAGGACAGGGCCGGCTATTGTCTATTCGCGAAGGGTCTCTCACATCCCGAGAGTCGCGCCTTGAGAGAAGTCGACAATTTATTTTGCAACGTCCCAACGTTTACAATCAGTCTTGCCCGTGACGCGCTCCGGACGGCAACATGTTTGCCGCAACGCCTGAGTTCGTCACCTGCAATCCTGAAAGTCCGTCGCTGAAGTTGCGGTCGGCCCTCAGCGTCCGGCATGGTGCGATGATCACGACGAATCAATCATCTGTCGATAATTATCCACTCCATGACAACCTTGACAACCACAGCTGGAGCGAAAATTATAAGCTCCGCCATCCTCGCATCCGAATGGATGGATTCGCGGGGAAACCGGAGAACGTTCAGAAAACTATGTGAGAGCCGTTGGAGTCCACGGAGCCAGGTGACTGCATAGAATCTGTTCTACAGCTCGATGGTGGGCACGAGGACCTGAACGTGAGGTGGCCGGTATAAATTGGCTTTCCATTCTGGACCGAAACGGTGAATACCTTCGGCGTCCCTCTCAATCTCGCTGATTCTCTGCCATCCATCTCTATACTCCTTTTTTTGCTGGTATGTTTTTGTTTTCTGGTACCCTCACGGGCAGAACACTCTGTAATGAAGGTAACTCGAGACTTATTATAGATCACCAAAGAGTATCGAATCGCTCGCGGAGGGAAACCAACATACAGTGCTGGACAAAATGATGAGGAATGCCATTTTTCCGGCAAAGTTTCCTGTCCTTCAAGGATATTGCCAGAGGGCTCTGCCGAGCTGGAATCTCTCACGGATACCACACTTTACATGAATCCCGGAGCATCTGAAGTCGGTTCTTCACGTGGAATAGCCAAAACAGCAGATTTTTCACTCGGCGAAATTCTAGGGACTGCTCGTGTTCCCGCTCGATACCCCGTCGCATCGAATCTCATTCTGCAAGGGAACGGTCCTCATCGCCAACTGGATGACAACGAAAATAGTTCAAAGGTTTCCGGCCCGAGTCCCACTCATGATGGGGAGACCTGCTTCCCATAGGTTTCAATGATATTTAGAGACTTCTCGTGCTCAGAGGGGTTGGCGGGATCGGGACGTGAATCGAATGGCTCGGCAAGAGCTGGGATTCGAAGCACAGTATCGCAGAATTACGAACCTGAGTCTAAAGGAGTTGAAAATATTCCAGAGAGAACGCTACGTGCTTCTCTTATGAGGGTTGAGTCTAGTCCCATAGGGTGCCCTGTATTGTGAAATCGGTTTTCATTGAGCAGATGTAGCGTCCCCTCGACAATATCCTCTGAGGCCTCCTCCCTGCAGGATTCAATCCGAAGGCTAGCCCCACCCAACTGAGCGCTCATAGACTCGTTGACTGCGTGTTTTGTGTTCCCAATGAACGGGAGAATATTAGAAATTCTTTATATCCCATTGAAACCTATGAGAAGCGGGTCCCTCTATCGTGAGTTGGATTCGAGCCGGAAACCTTTGGACTATTAGTCTTGCTGGCTCCGTTGTCATCCAGTTGGCGATGAGGAACTTTCAGTTGCAGAATCAGACTCGATGCGACGGGGTATCGAGCAGGATCACGAACAGTCCTTATCATTTCGCCGAGTCGAGAATCTGCTCTTTTGGCTATTCCACGTGAAGAACACGGCGCTCGTGCTGGTGAAGTACCTTTTTTATTGAGTTTGACAGAGTTTTATGTGCAGGGCCAGTACTACAACCTATTTAGGTTACAACCTATCTAGGTCCCGCCCCGGGGGCCGATAGGACCCTACAATGTCTTGGAGCTGGTGAAGTACCTAATACGGATGACTTCACCCTTCCTTCTCTGCTGATTCCTTTCCTTCTTCCTTCCGTCGATCCTTTCCCTGTCAACGTTCAATCTGGTGGTGGCAAAATGAAACGGTCTCTCAGAAGCTGAGAAGCAGATGTGGAATAGCCGACATCTGGTCAACGGAAACGAAATGAGACGTCATTCCATCGGACGGCTGCGCTCGGAGAAGGTGACGGCGGCGCCGAAGCAGCAGCCGAACTATTCTTTCTATTGGATAATTACCACGACTTGTGGCCCACGCCGGTCGTTCTCTCTCCTCGCTCAATATCTTCATTTCTTCCGCTTTCACTGTCGAGCTTGCGTCGGATAAGTGTTGGGCCGACTCACTCACTTGGTCTATAGGACTCGAAGCCGATATTAGCGATTGTTCAGCTGAATTGATCTGCACCGTTTTTGTCACTTACCAGCACTGCTAAGGATCGTCATCAACCGACTCCGCGGGAGAATTCCCTCTTTCTTATTCTGCGAGCGCGCATCCCCCAACCGTGTCTGATTTGCATTGACGTCATCAGAACCTCGGCAGGTAGGTGGACATATGAGAACAGAGGTTCCAAGAGCATCCAAGTTGAGCAGGGTAGGCATACCCTCTCAAGGAGCACGCGCGTGTGTCATGGCTTCTATGAGAGCTTTCCCCGCGCGAAACGTTCGAATACGACTTCAAAAACACACGTTCGAGGATATTTGTGACGTAACAGTTTGATAAGCTCGGGCTCGGATTTCTGCGAGCTCCGCATCCTAGCTTCGCTTGCTAAACGAATCGGAATTCCGAAAACGCAGGGTCGTTCCTCGTCCAGACCCTCGTTCGGTGAATTCAAAATGAGCAGTCGCGCACGCTCTTCTCAAGATCATGATGCTTTTGAACCTGGACCGGGCGGGCTCGCAGCGGATTCCATCGTCTCAACTTCACAACAAGGCCCGGCTCACTTGGACAATGACCTCGTCGTATCGTATTCAGCACGCGCTGGCGCCATGTGTCGACAGCCGGAACTCGCTCTTGAAGCTCAAGCTCTCCGGTACTGTAATTCTCCTTTCGCTTTTTCCATCGCTCCATTATTTCTCCGCTTTCACTTCAATGTACGCAAGCGGCTCCGGTGTACGGGTATGGGGTTTCAATGGACACCAATGGAAACCATGTCCAACCTGCAACCATGAACTCATGCGTGACGAGGTTTACGCATTCACACCGGAACTCTCGCCTGAGGCGGAGCCACATTCCGTCATTTACCCATGACCGATTTGTGACGTTCCCACTCGTGATATTTAAATGCAGCTCAGCCGAGCTTGAGCTTTCCGAGCAGCTCCGGCTTTCAAGGAAAATTTGGGAGGTGGCGAGCTCCGCTCTGCAGGCACGCTGCGATGCTGCGGAGCCAAGATCTCGACGCCTCGAGGCTCTAGCTCCGGGCTCCTCGTTCTCTAACACCCACGGATACCTCATTCGGATCTCGCGGACGACGTGCGCCTCCTACGCCGGTCTGAACGACGCTGTCATTCGGTAAATTCACGTGCGTCGAACACGTGGCTTTTCGAATGAAAGGCGATTCAGCGAATCGTTTAAACTTGGCACCCGGCATTTCGCAAGAGCTACGACAGGAGTTCAAGTGGGTGAATTAGATGGCGAATAGCGGCTGTCACACTCGGAAATTGTTGAAAAGTAATTTTGACATTCGAGGAGAGGCGATTCCTGCGAAGCCGACAACCGAAGAGAAAACTGTCTCGAACAGCCCGGAGAATATTGGAACTTATCGAGCCTGAAGTCTCATTGACGGCTCCATCGATTCGTCAGCTCTCGCAGACGTCGCGTCGGTAAAGAGCGTCAAACGTAACAAGCTGATGGAGCTGTTGCGCGGAGAAAAACTCAAGCCCTGACTCCAATCTGTCAAAGTCTGTGGCAATGTTGACGCAAGCGGTCCCCGTCAACCCACATGCAGTCACACAACGCTCAATCAACTCTCCTTTCCGGAGATCTCTCGGGGATTTGAGCGATAAGATCGCATCAGGTGATGCTTTCCAACCTCTGACGCGCGTTTAAAAGAAAAGTTTCACGGAGGTCATCGTCGACGGAAGACGAAAACAGGGCGGTGATCGGATCATCGGCGATGACGGGCTTGAACCGCGGGTTTGCATGCGGTGGATCGAGCGTATGTTTGATCGATCGAGCGAGATTTCGTCGGCCGCTCAAACGGCTGACTTGAGTCGACAAACGCTCGCGTATCTACACCATCGAACCATGATTTGAGCGATTGTGGAACTGTGTCGATTGTGAAATGAGTATGGATCGGGCAGTGGTCCGCACGTGCCATGTGTCTCGCACAAGATCGTCTTCAAGCCTAGCGCCATGTTAGATATTTCGGCCTCGATCGGCAAAGTACTCGATATCTGCCTGAGCGGCGCGCAGGGCCGAGAAGGCAGGTTCTCTCGGGCTATTCCCGAGTGTATCGGCGCGATCTTGGAGAGAAACTTATAATTACAAAAGCCTAAAAACGATCTCTTGCTAACGACACCGTCTCGATGATCAAGCCCTCTCGAACGTTGAAAACAGGATGCAGCCAAGGCTGCTATTAGGTAAACTTGCCCTATCAGCGGGCGCGGTACCTGTATACGGTCATCAGGTCCGGCTTGAGGGCCATCGGCACCCCGGGCAAAAATTTTCCGAGCGCCCTCTCGAAGAATAACTTCAAGATGAATGATGACGATGCGTTTCGAACGAACCCATATTGGCCCATAGTAGCGATCTCGAGTAGCAAAACGCTCAAAGTAGTGTTCTGTGGAGGAAAAACTCCAAGAGAGGAGGAGAGTTGAGAGATCAGGAGGCATGTAATGATTAGATTGCCCCAGCATGATATATCCCAAGCCAACCTCCGTGAAGAAATGCCGGATATCACCTCAAGATGGAACTAGGAGCGTTCAGACACGTCGCAGCCAGCCGCGGGTGCCGTGGAAACGCGCTCTTTTTGGGAAGCGCGTAAACAAAACCAATTTCTCGAAGGCGGTCTATACATGAGTCAATCTGGAAGTACGTGAGATGTCGTGCGATGAAAGATGTTCCCGAAGAGGACACGTCTCTCTATTTACCATATCCCTTGAGATGCCTACATGCGGCGAAAATGAGTGCTCACAATCGATCCACTTGCGGATAGCTGTTATAATCAGTGTTAAGAAATTTTAGACCTCCTACCTATTAATGATGTTCAACAAACGGATCTGCGTACCCTCCAAATACATGGCAAACCTGAATCGCTGGATGTGCTCACAGAGGGCGGAGAAGCTATGCGAGATACTCAATCCTAGTAATCAGATGAACTACCTTGTTTGTTCTACCTTCAACTCGCGCGGATGAGTAACCTTTTTATCGACCATGAAAACAACTAGATATTTGGCAGGACCCGAAGGGGCCATGGTGTGCCGATTTCCCGAAGAGTGTAGGGGATGAATCTACGGTAAAAAATCTACGTGACATACCCCGTCCGCAGACAGAGCTTTGCATATTCTTATCGTTGAAAATAGGCTACCCACATACACAGCGATAGCGTACACCTCACCGAACGAGGTTAGCCAAGTGTGACGCGTCAACTCGTATTATGAATGGCCTCCATGGAGAAGACGCGCGGCCGATCGTACTAGCGGTAAGCCGAAGTCCCTCTGCCGGGTACGCTTTTTGCTCCCAGATGCACCGGAAGAAAAGTTGGCCAGCTCTTCTCTGGGAAAAAGGCTTCCGGAGTATTTCTACCAAGTGACGGCACTACATGTCTTCCTTGCACCCACCCAAAAAAGGCGTGATTATCAAACCCGCCCAATAAACCTTCGTTCATACTGCTCAGGAATCGCGGGGAGACAGGGGTGAGGGATGCTTTCAAACCATGTTTTTGCATGGATTACCAAGAGCTCCGCTCTCTGCACGAAGCATAGGCAGCCAGAATCATAATCCTGGATGAGGACTGACAGCAGCGGTCCTCTGCCTGGTCCTGGTCATCCCATCCGAATTGATGTTGTGCATTAAGTTACCTTGTGCTATTGTTGTCCTCTACACTCTTTTGTCATCCCACCCGAATTGATCTTGTGCAATAAGTTACCAACAGTGTGATCCGCCTAAAGGCAGCTACAGTTCATCGTTGCTATATCTATGGCCGTCGTAACGTGTCAGTCGGGAGTCCGCACTGTGGTTGTCGGATGGACCACGGCTATAGCTATAGTGAGGAGAGAACGGACACACGAAAAGTGACTGCTGGCTGTAAGCCACAAGCGTACTTCTGACATCGACTCTGTGAGCGAGTAGTCTGGGATTAACTCGTTATTCGAGTCTCTAGTCTTTTATCTCTAGTCTCTGGCGTTGATACTTGGGATAGTAATCGCTCCCATTCCCAGCCACCGTAGTCTCAGCCATCCGGTCAGCGGTTGGTGGCTTGTGTGACGCACCTATTTAGCAGTTTCGGAGCTTACGTCACAACAATCGTCATGCACGAAAGCTTCACCTGGCTCAACTGATTTGTCCGATCATCAGGACCAGTTTCTTGACCGACTTGAGATCCATCGACGTAGGAGAGCGGTCAGCGCGCTTGTTTCAAGTGCGCAGATCGAGAGACCGAAGAAAAGACGGATGCCTTGAGCGATAACGAGAGCACAACCGCTAAGTTTGGTCTGATTTCCAGAGTAATGAGACTCATTAAACGCGAGTACGTCGAGTCACCTTCTTGAGACTTCATTCTGTAGATAACTCAGATCGAGTGTCAGCACAGTGCAGCGCGACGCCCCCTTATCCGAGGTATAAAATTATCCGAAGCTTGAGATGGGACATACTTCAACGCGTTCGTCCTGCTTGGGTCCTGGTTCCAAAGTTCAGGATTGTTCCTCAGGGCTCGAATCTGATTTTCCCAATTCGATCGGGGAAAATGCTGGCGAGAATTCCTCGATGCTTCGATGGTGATGCAGGAAACGCGGATAGCCGTCACCCCTAAGATTTGGCGGTGGCGGAAGGAGTGCGGACAAATCATCCTGAGTGCAGACTCCATATAGAGTCGAGGCCACAAATGACGCGTTGATCGGCAAAAAAATAAGTGAATTTCTTCAGCTTCGAGAAAATTACGATTCTTTCTTCCGACCGAAGCTGTGAGTCTATGATCAGCATGATTTCGCTTCGCTTTTTTCCTGCGGAAGGAGGACGAATATCATAGAACCGAAAGCCGCATAAGGTACAGGACATGATCTAGATTCGATTTCCATAATGACTCAGAAACCGACGAAAGTGGACTCATTGCGGTTTGCCGATCAACGCGTCATATCGTCACTTCAGACGAACGCCGATGTCTACGCAAATCTCAGACCTGAATCAGACAACCGAATGCGTTGCCGTTGCAGCAGCAAGCCATAGTAAACCGAGACCGGGCGCTTGGAGTTTCTCAGATTCTTGTTGTCGTTTCGAGTTTCGCCCATCCCCATCAGCTCCATGTCACTTCTTTCCGAGAGAGGCTATTGACAGCCGAACGGCGGACGGTGAGTCCCGAAGTCCTTCGTGCCATTACGTTGCTGCGATCCGTTGTATCGAGTACACGTGTGTAAAAAACTTCCGGGTTTTTCAAGGGGATCGAATTGCTCGATCACTAGCTCCGGCATCCCTCCCGTATTGAAAGGCGTAAATGAGAAACGAAGCCATTGGTTACCTAGGCTTCTTCGAAGGATTACTCCTGCGGCTTCGCATCACAGAGTACAGCGGGCTCACATATAAGCCTCGGAGCAATTTCCAGGAACTTGAGAGGCTCTGTTCAGTCCCCGTCGGCTGCTTCCAAGCAATACACACCTCCCTCCCTTTAGCTGGGTAGCATTTTTCGAGCCTGCAAGAAATGCGTCGCAGTAGGTCCATCCTAAGTAAGTTAGGAGCTGCAGAGTCTTGATCTTGCAAACGACGTTCTTCTCCTGAAAAATTGCTTGAAGTTCTGATGTGACACTCTCTCATTGGATGGTTCAACTCCGGTCAATCGGCTACCTATTGTAACAACTAATCATTCTTCTCCGATGAGTCAGGTCCAATCGAGGCTTGGGGGCTGAATAGTTGAACAGATCAACCCGAACTCAGCTGAACAAGAATGTTAATTGAATGAGCAGTCCAGCGAGCCCAGGAGGCTTGACGTGTTCGCGGAACGGTACGGCTTGAAAACCGTTTCCTGCCGAAGCATACCGTCCTTGAGTCCTGGTGGACCCCATGAATCTTGTGGAATGGCAGTTTTTTTTCAGTACTCCCAGCTGCTGCTCGCGAACGGCTCCAGTATTCCGTTGGACGCGTCACTTTTTCTGAGTTGACAGAGTAGTTGCGCTCTCCGAGCTTTTTGATCCTTTCTTGTTGATCACTTGCACTGAATCAACCTTTCGGATTCGGAAGCTTCGTCCGGTTCTCGATTCGGCGTCTACCGCAGCTTCGTTCCTGAACCTGCTAGCTTTGTCCATCTTGTGTTGGATGCAGGAAGAATATGGGACCGAGGGAACAGTGGGAATTCAGACGAGGTTCTGCGTCGTGAGAACAGAGGAAATAAGGAAAATTCGAGGCGGAACCGTGTTTGTCGGGATGCATAGCTTTCGGCGAGACCGTTCTGTCTTCGTCCGGCGCTGCATTGCCTAAACGCCTTGCAGCGGGAGTCGGCCAAGTTCTTCCGAGGCGCGCTGTACCTGATGCTCCGGACTAAAGCGTCCTCCACGCCCTCAGAAAGTTTTGTCTTGTACCTCCGCAAGCTTTTAGCCGAGCGCAACGGTAGGCAAACGGGAAACAACTCATGAATCCAACCCGTGGTGTCACTTGTTGGGCGTGAATGTTTAACCGACCAACTGGAATGTTGTCCTCGAGAAATGGTCGTGGCCTGTCGCCTAAACAGCGGATGTTCACGCAGGAACACAAGACTCCATTGTGACTGCCTGACCCATTGTGAGGTCCGGAAATTGATCAATGACCTGTTTGTCAGAAACGAGATATGCAACAACAGTTTGGTTTTCTCGGTCTTCTTTCACGAAATTTCCCAGAGCTCTATTTAGGTCGTTCTCGTTCGGGGAAGCAGATTCACGGCTTTCCGTTATCATAGTGACGCATTAAGACGGATAGTAGGGGACGATTCCTCGTAACGGGAAAACGCGTTTCGAGAAACCCGGGAGAAACCGTCTGCGACTAAAGATCGACAACTGCGTCTGGTGTAAAGGACGACACGCTCAGAACGAGGCTCCTCTCGCTTGTGGGGAGCAGCGAGAGAGGAAACTGGGAAGAGAGGGGGAGACGATTCTATCAGGAAAAACAGATTAACCATGGCTACGTTCACAAATCGCAGTTCTCGCTCAGAGCGGAAACGATTAAGAAGGCTCAATCCCGGTCGCGCCTTTCCTCGTTATGAGTTTGATTATGACTAGAAGAAAAAGAGATGACCATTGATACAGCGTGCTCGTCATCAGACGATGATCATGTTCGTAATCATATCGGAAACCGATAGATTGTGCATCGTGACAGATCCCAGAAGGGCGAAGAAGACTGCATCACGCTCAGCGACCCCGGATAACCTTCCCACTGTTTTCGCTTATTTCTGAGTTTGGATACGATCAAAGATAAGTGTTGGCGCGGGGAACCTTCCAATGGTCCCCGCCCACGAAAAGTGAAAAGCGTGATCTCCGGGAGAGAGTACTCTGGAGATGGAAATCAGCAGACCCGTCCAATAACCCCAAAATAAACAGTGCAGTCTGGTACTCCGAACTGGCGTGTCTTTATTGTAACTTGTAGTGGTTCTCTTTTTCCCAGTGGACTTGGGCGTTCGTTCTCCTAGGTGTGTGAGATACAACAATAAGATCATACGCATTCATGACCATTTTAGTTTCTTCGCCATGAATATATTTCCGATGAATAGATAGTCATCGATTCCGTCCATAATCATGATTACGTCGACGCAATCATAATCATGAATACGAAGATGCCCAAGCCTGTCTCGGTCAAACTTTGATCGCACCGCATGTACGTCGATGTCCATTCCTAGTGAGTAGATAGTGACGCCTAGATGCGCTACCGGCTGGGCCGTCGCGTCGTAATGAACTTCCGTGGGTTTCAAGCACTTGCCAGAGCCCCGAGCGAATACAAAATTGCCCGCTCTCTGCAAAACGATAACATCCGGCTGTCAAGGCTCCGATTTGCCGCCTTCACCGATTCGTGCACATGAAATCGGGAGCCATTTAGGTCGGTGACCGTAGACTTTCATATGTCGAAGGTACGTCGTGGATTGGGCGGCCATGGATGCGGCGACTTACGGCTTTTCGAATTCCGAGCTTGCGCGCTCTCGCCAGCCGTTGACGGAGCCGGAGTCAAGAGCGTTTTCCGTAAAGAAAGGAGGCGAGGCGGTACCTCTTTGCCTCTGACGATTCTATCTGTTGAGCTTTCAACTTATGATTGCCCGTGAAAACAGTCCGAAAAACGGCGGAATGGCCATCACAGCATGAGCCAATGACGAGGTGGAAAAACGACGAGGAGGGATGAAATCCAAAGGGTCAACGCGCCTCTAACAATAAGTACCAACCGAATATGTGACGTCATCCGGAGCTACTAGGCCTATCCTGCAGTGGTACAGAATGCAGCGGATTTGGTCGAAATACCTGACAGACGAAGCCAGACGAACAGTCTTCGATAGAGCTACACGAAAAACGTTCGAAAACCTCTACCGGGTTTCATTCTAGAGGGAAAAATCATCTTCCGAGTACCTTCCGTTGATTGACTTCCGGTGAAATCCATAGGAATTCACCGGATTTCTTTCGGATCATGGGGAGCTATTTGCTTGTTATAACTGCTGGTGTTGGTCCCGGAAGAACAACGCCAGGAGGCACAATCAGGATGCTGAGTGCGAGCTTGGACGCATTCAAACGCGGGAACATCAGTATTCAGCGACTTCCGGACAGCGGGAGTTGATACGAACGATTTGAATGCGTGAAAACTTCTAATGAACCAAGGTGATATTCCCTCAGTCTCACAGAAACAGACGCCTCATGGGTCGCTATCCTAACTAGCTGTCGGTGACGATTAAGTTCAAATAAATGAGATGACGCACATTTCCGGTAGCTTTGCGGCATCCTCACGCTCGTGCAATGAGCCCGCCTCTGATAGGTGTCGCCTCGATCTTCCTGACTGGTTTTTCACGAGCTATCGGGTTATTCAACGGCCGCAAACGAACATGAGGCTCGGCTCATTCACCGGCACGTCTCCGAGGGCCAATACGGTTTTCCTCGCCGGAGCCCTACGGAGGTGATCAGATTCGCTCGTAGAAGTCCCCCCAAGTCGATACCCGAAGTGTTCCGAGCAGTTGCGGACAGAGGCAAAGAAAAGGAAGTCCCTCCTGGCAAGTAAACGGAGCCATCTGGCACTGCCATTCTCGTTCGCATATGGACCACATTTCTGCTCTGTTATTGGGAGATGGTCTACCGTCGGAGTGGGGAAAACGTGTTGTAAATGGTTCCGACGAGAGATAGCCGAAGCAGAGCTAGACTCCTGACTTTCCACGGCAGCCTGGCTAACGATTATCAAGAGCACTTCCTTCGAATGGAGTTTTTCCAACTTGATTGAAGAACGCTCGCGGCGCGCGATGGGGTTCGGCACCCCCACCGGATGGCACACAGTGTTGGACATAATCATAGGCATGATTCCGATTGAGATTATAGATATTATTATTATTACAATCATAATCATACGCATGATACTGATCTGATCATAATCATATTTGTGATTATGATTATGGTTTTGCCAGGGGTTCTCCGAGTTGGTGCCGCAACACCGCGGAGCCGGCCTAACCTCAGTGGGTGAAGTCTTCCAACTAGGGGTCGCAAACCCGGGTACCATTATCCGGGTCCTTACCCGGGTAGAGAAAATCACTGCCTGGGTAACGATTTTGTTACCCGGGTACTGAGATCGCCACTCGGGTAACGGTTCTGGTACCCGGGTAGTCAGATCATTACCCAGGTAGCGATTCTGTTACCCGGGTATTCAGATCGCTCCCCGGGTACTCAGATCGCTACCCTTTGTTACCCGCGTAAGTCTTCGCGGCAGCGTTGGGCGTATTCGTATTCACGAATACGTGGACGCCGTATTTTCACGGACCTATCTTCGGGCACCTGCGAACGAGGGAAATTCAAGCTAAGTTTAAAATCGAGTCTACCGGGGCATACCGATGTCCGTGGTTCAGAGTTCAGAATCAGGACAAGAAAGGTGTGCACCCATTAGGTCACTGACGAGAGCCACTGACATGAATCTGCTAGACTAGGCTCTTTTCGAGTCAGACAGCATGGAAAATCAGTGGTACGAGTACCTGGGTACTCGGGTACTCCCGGCAGTTACCCGGGTATTGATCTCACTACCCGGGTAACAGGTAACACAATCGATACCCGGGTAGTGATCCCAGTACCCGGGTACTAGAACCGTTACCCGGGTAGCGATCTTATTGCCCGGGTAACAGGATCGATACCCGGGTAGCGATCTCATTACCCAGGTAACAGAAGCGTTACCCGGATAGTAATTTTCTCTACCCGGGTAAAAGAACCGTTACCCGGGTAGTGATTTTCTCTACCCGGGTACTGGAACCGTTACCGTCATGAGTACGATTATATATAATCAAAATCATAACTGTGGTCATGATTATAATCATTATCACGGTTGTGATTTTCAGTCTGTGATTATAATCGTAATCACGGTTGTGATTTTCAGTCTGTGTATATAATCATAATCATGATTATGCTTTTGCCCAACACTGATGGCAGAGCAGGGGAGTTTCCAATCCAAAATCGCTCTGTGGAGGAGCAACTGGTCGATTTGATGCATGATACGTAGAAAAAAAGAAGAAGAAACGTTCCTTTCTCCTCAATCCATCCCCGCCCGCGAGGAAAACTTCGAGAGACTTGCATTGAAACGAGCGGAGGTCATGTTGTTATGCATTTATGCTTGCCTTTAGACATTCAGTTCGGCAGTCTGTACGATCGCGCGGCGCCCTTATGCATCAGAGAGCGTTCCGGAGAACTTCGACCGAATTGGAGCGAGCGCCAGAAGCTTCAAAAAAGGCTTGGTAAGTTGTTTTTCAGGATGAAAAAAATTTCATGTCAAAGCTTGTGTGAGAAAGAAGTCACGAGAACAAATTACTGTTCGCTGAAGAGACAGCTAGGCAATCCGTCATCCAGCTCACAAAGCCGCCCGCACTCGGGTGATGTCGTTAAACTCTGATAAATTGAATAACAAATTTTTCCAGCCCACTATGCTGCGAGGAGAACAGAATTCACGTTGTCGACCTCTTCGAAGCCCTGGTTGCACGAATCGCCCCCACGACGAAACGAATGCCGACCAAAAGCGCATCTCTAACAAACTTTCGGGCCTGTTGCGATGCTGCGTCGCTGTTGTCAGCGAGGTTCTGTTGAAAAAAAAATGAAAATTTGATCATCAGGCCGGACGTGAAGCCTGTCGTCTTTTGTGCTTCTTCTTCTCAAATAATGGCGACTATTATCATCAGTAGCAGAATAGCGAAAATTGCTTCTTGAGCCGCTCTTGCTGTGGTTACTAAGCTACCCGAACTGAGGAGCGACCGAGCAAAAGCGAGATAGCCACTCTTCATTGTGGTGCCCGGGGCTGCAACACGAGGCCGTTCTGTTCGAGAAGGATACACACGGTGCGCTTTCCCTTCTTTGCACGGCACCGGAACCGCCTCGTCGTGCTCGGCATCCGACAGTGGAGGAACTGTCCCGATGATTGTCCCCAGTGACAAGCCTCGTCGGGTAGCCCGGACACTTCCGCGCTATTGCTAGTGAAACAGGCCACGAAGGAAATAATTGATCTAGGAGAACACACGTTCAGCTGGGAAACTTCAAGCATTCATTCTTGATCCAGTTCTCTATTGAACCTTGCGCCTCTTGGGTACGGCAGTCTGTTATGGGCAGCTCACGGTTCTAGTTCTGGGATCTGCTGCGGATGTCTATTCTAGGTGTCTAGCGGAGCGTCTAGCACCATGCAATCAACATTCCGTTTCCCGTTTACCCTGTGAGAAGTGAGCAGAGAATCTACGTGATATACATTTCCCTGAACCGTGGTTTGAGCTCCGAATGACTTCAGAGTTCGAAGCCGTCATTTAAGCTTCAATTCGTTTTCACCTGACCACCCTGAAAAACCGCGGATAACGAACCTTTCCCCTCCCGAGAATCGGACCGAAAACCCCAGTGGAGAACGAACCCCTCAGATAACGAACCTGACAGATAGCGAACCCCTCGTATAACGAACATTGCGGATAGCGAACCATCCAGATAATGAACCTAGCTCGTTATCCGAGGGGTTCGCTATCTGCCAGGCTCGTTATCTGAAGGGTACGTTATGTGAAAACTTCGCTATCTGAAGGGTTCTTCATGCGTGGGATTTCAGGGTACTGTGGACCACGAAGAGATCGCACAATGGCGGTTTCGCCGCCGGGCCGCTGCAGCTAAACGGTAGCATGCAAGGGCGAGAGTCTCTACGCAAATCGAAGAAGGCGATTCTTCGCACCGGAAAGCACCTCTATGATATTGCGCTTTCGTCGCGTTTCACCGCCGTAAAAACGATCAGCCACGAAAATGATGGCGCACACCTCCGGTTCCAACCCAGTTTATGGAGGCCATAACCGAGTTAACTCTGGATCGATTCCGGGACGGCTTTTCCTTGCGTGCTTGGCCGACAATCAGACGCTCATATTGCATACTGCTTCGCGCGCGTCGACTTGGGTATTTTCCAAAGAGTCAGATCAGGTAACGGTCGTGAGGGTTTCGTCCTCTGCACCCAGAGATGGCAGCCGTCAAGATGCACAATACTCGATTGCGCTTCATATCAGCTGAGTAGAAGGAAGTGCTGCATCCAGGGAAAAACATTTGCACGACGCTCGCTCCACGGGGAAGAAACATGTGGAGTTGAGAAAACATATCAATCCTTCCCGATCTATATTCACGCGTAGGATCTGCTCGTGAGAGAGAAAAGCAGTACGACAAGTTATCAAGCCAAGACACATATCCCGAACCGCTGCTATGCTGAGAACAAAACTGAATGAACGCGCCATGTCTCTCGGAAGAGTCGCGCTGTTCTCCCCCGAGTCACCCACTGTTCTCATTCGATAAAAGTCCAACTCCATCCCTTTCTGAAAGTCAAAATTCGTGTTGGGAAACACTGCCAACAGTGTTGAAGGGAGAATGTGAGCTGGCAATAGTCGCGTTGACATTGAATGTCAAGTCTATTTCGCGCTTGACTTCGCGCAAGAATGGCGCTCTTTTTTCTCGAGCAAGAGATTCCTGCGTCCATCGAACCGAGAGTTTGGGTCTTTCCGGAAAAAAATCTGACAGCCACTGAACTACAGCGATGAGAGACACAACCACTTGAAATCATTCCTTTCATGCTTGGTGGGACGCATTGCCGAAATCGATTTTCGCGTGTTATTCCTATCATTCATGTTCGATTGAGGTGTCTCGAATGCAAGCCGTGCGAAGGTTGGGCACGAGCCCAAACTCCAATTGAAACGTTTTCGTATAGTCTCGAGCTAGACGACATAGGCTGTGTGCTAGCTATTTTGATTCCGACGACGGTTTTATTGCATCTTATTTCTTGCTTTGAATTTTCTCGAACGTCGTTGGGATTATACAATAATCACTGCGACCCGCGCCTGGGAAAGAGGGCATGAATCGATTTACAACGCTCATCGATTCTCCTCGAAGTACTGTTTCCGAGCTCCGCTCGTCGGACCTTCTCGAAGATTGTGGAATTCAGATCGCTGCTCTGAGCGCTGCCACTTCTCATCTTCCGAGGTTGCCGACAAGCTCGAAAATGATTCTGGTCAGGGTGGTGTCTCCGTCTCGGTCTCCCGTGAGGACGAAACATCCAGAAATACTTGGACATTCAAAGTCCGCAGCGGAATTCTCTGGAAAACCCCGCAACGCCGAAGCCAGAAAGGTCCTAATATCTCACTCAAGCACAGAAGGGGAATAGGACGAGAAGATATCTGGTCCTCTATGCGGTTGACATCGCAGTTGACGAGTGGGTCGGCGTCAAAAGATGTCAGTCAAGCCTTGTCCTGCGTGTCAGGCTGATCTGATTGCAATCCAAAGTCATGTTAGACTGAATCCGCGAATGAATCTGCCCCGTCACAAATGACTCATCAACGACTTGCCAAATACAGGGATTGATCTTAGAAGATGTTCATCAGATTCACGGCAGCGCCGGCGATCGCTTCGTACTTATGGGGAAGGAACACCGCTCGTACCGTTGCGTTATGAATGATTGTATGTCCAGGAGTTGAGCTTCGTTTGGCTTGAAGAGAAGACCTTCAACTGTATGGGAAGCACATGTGTGAAGGAAAGATCGAGAACGCAAGAACCTATGAGACAATGATCTCAGAACTCAACCATACATAACTTCCAGCAAACGGTTTCCGAACATGCCTAATCTGAAACCGACCACCACTAAGAACCCTCATGTACTCCGATACACGGGGGCTGTTGAAATTTTCAGGCCACATGATCCTTTGCGGATAGTCTGTGAGAAAACACGAAGAAAGCATCATGAATTCACCATTACGAAACAATAAGCACGGAGGAATGATAACCTCCTACGAAATGTCAATATCGGGCGCGACACAGGACATTTTCGACATTTTCAAAAAATACGATGAGCAAAAATCCTCGGCAAAATCACCAGAACTCCGGAATCCGCCAGTAATCCATCAAATGTTGGCTACGGATCCTTATCCGAAGAATACAACAGTGATTTTAGAACCGTCTGTCGAGTTCTCATCATTTCGGAACATTGCGAACTTCGCGGACGCCGTCCTCGGTGAAGGGCGGCAGCGCAGGACGAATGACAAACAACTGACCATCAATGAGGAACGGTATCTTAACGATGAGGACGACGTTTCGTGGTTTTCATCATTGGCGACGGTGTGTTCGGAAATCTGCGATGAAAACCAGCGCATAATCTTCTGGAGGCTCGGAATGATGATACGAATGTCGGAACTTGGCTACGAACGACGGCTGCGGCCAGGATAAGCCTTTGATCGGCGAACGGAACGCAAAGAAGCGTGTGAAGTTTTTCAGGGTCCATCGGTTCTGGCCTCTAGATGATCCAGCGAAGATGTTCTCTCCGAACGAATCGGAATACGAGCTGTACGCAAGCGGTGAGAGCTGTAGCTTACCGAGGGGGGGCATGGTTGCCCCCCCCAAAAAAAAAAAATCCTAGCGTTCAACCTTCGGTTGAACCTTGCGGCTCCGCAGAAATGCGGAAATAGGGAAAAGGGGGGGAAGTAGTGAAACAACTACGAGAGGGAAGAGACAACGACAGAATTTGGAAGCATCGTTTTATTGAATTCAGGTTCCTCCGGGAGGGTGTCCTGAAGGCGTCAGTGGAGGGGTCTTGAACGAAGTCGGGTGTGTGTCACGTCGATGTGGGAGGTGTTACAGAAACCGAGAGGTGGCGAGAGGTTAGGCCGCCGAGGTACTCAGAACAGGAAAATAGTAAATTTTTGTATATGTTTGAGAGACCGATCTCACCCCACAGTCTTTCCGAGATGATGATCTCGGGGGCCACCGGAGCGACACCTTGGAGGCCACCGTCATCGACACCGAGGTTCGTTTCGCGTAGGAGAAACCAGAGATTCTTTTGTTCGAGTCAACGTTGAATTCGACGACTTTCTGGTTGTAGTGTGTAATGTGTTTTGAATCGTAGATTCCATGGCATCCACCAGTGTCCGTTAACATAGGAGTTGGATGGGGGACTATGAGGGAATTCTCTTGAGGAGACGGTGGATGAAATTCGTGGAGTCAAGACATCAATGGTTTTGGTAAAACGGTGGAAGGTGTTTCACCTTATTAATTTTTGAAATTTGATGGTTTTACATTCGTGACCATATGGATCGGTGGAAATAGTTCTATATGTAGGTATCGGAGACACCAGGTTTGAGGAAGACAAAAAGTTTTTGGACCAATTCTGGGGATTTTGGTCCGGTTTTATTTTAAAATAGTAGTAGAGTAGTAGTAGTACCTAGTAGAGGTAGTGATGTAGGGTCGAGGGTAGGATTGAACGGGCAGGTGATCCCGATGTGGTGAGGTCTCGGATCCAAAGCGTGTCGGTGTTCATGTATGCGAGAATCGAGAGTCTGAGTTTTCCTTTCGGGTGGAGGGAGGAGACCCACGGTCTCCTCGTGGGACTCTTGAACAGAGTATGGGGGATCTGTTGAATCCCTCGTTGTTCTGGTCAATTGAGTGGTGTTAAACGAGGTGTCAACGATGAGGTGCCGATGGGTTGGAATCGGAGATGATAAGACTCGTAAGGTCGTAGGATTCAGGATGGATGATCGTAGTGTCCAGGAGATGTGATTCCTCGGATATAGGTTTTTCGGTCGGGGTCTTTGTTTTCCCGGGATGAAGGTAGCTTCCAGGAGTGCGACGTCCCTTGTTGCGCGACTGGACCAGAAGGGAATCCGGAACCGACACTCTTCGGTCTGCTTCCCTCGTCCACCGTACTGTTTATAGCACGTGGATGTGTGTTAGTGCACTTGTAACGACGCGTAATTTTGATTCTCGATCGAGTTCTCAATATCCACAGAACAGAGATGGTTTATCAGGTCCGCAGTTTCCGGCATACATATACTCTGACAGTTCTCCTGCCGGGTCGTTAGCCAACCAAAGTAAAATATGCACGTGTGGACTACCTCTGTGCTGAAACTCCACTCTTAAGGAGTAGTCTATGACTGCGTACTGACCAAATGGAGAGTGCCTCTTCGACTGTAGAAGGCGCATGATGGTATTGGCCATCTTCCAAAAATAAATGCAGCAGGTCACAGCATCATCACCAACTGACGAGGGAAGACCGGTAACTCGTCGAGAACTTCTTCAAGGGGTCATCGACATCCTCCTCAGTTCCACTCCTGACTTTGTGCAAGATATTCAAAAGATGAGGCCACTGAGTCTCGTTGGCACTCATCGTCAGGAAGAATGTTGGCTTTCCTTACTCTCGAATCATCGCGAGAAGATCTTTTGTCCTGGATAACCAATACTGCACAGAGTTCGGGATAGATTTGAGGAACGCGAAGTTATTCTGTACACAGTACTCTAAAATCCTCTATCTTCGATCATCTGATGAGTGATTTTACTCCAATCACCACTGCACCGGTATGTGGCATGTAACCCACTCGCTACTCTCAATCGCATTATTAAGCGGTGTCACTCTTACACCTTGACGAAACTGCCTAGCGACTCCTTAGTAGATGCCTGGAAACGCCAACTCTTCCGCATGTTCATCAGAGATTTATACTCACAAGGGAACTTTCAGAAGTGAAGCTCCGCTTTCGGGCCGAACCAGTGCGGATCTGAAAGAGGTTTCCAAAGTATGGATCATGCCACCCGACTCATCGCCAAACAGGCAGGTAGGGCAAAATAATAGGTAGGCCCGATCTAAGGCTTCTAGGGTACTCGAAGCATGGGAAATGACGCTGAAATCGGCTGAATGCCGCTATGAGCTCCTGCTCCGCGCAGAATAAGCGTTGGGGCCTCTGATGAACAACATTTCATCCAGACCTTGAAGTTCGATGCTCGGAACCTCAAAATTCGCCAGCCGCCACCCACAAAGCCACATCGGTCTCAATGAAGGATGCTGAAATTGATTATAACTTCAGAAAGACTTTCACTACTACCTTCTTGTTCGGGATCTGGTAGAGCTCCTGATCTTTGTGACCGCCCCAAGAGTCCACATAGAGCACACATTTCCCGTCGTGTTGCCTATCGACCGCTTCTTTGAATACGGTTTCGCTCCAATGTTCCACTAATTTCTTGGTCAACTTCCCGGATTTTGAACATGTGACGTAGAGATTTGAGAACTCATTGACAACGGAAGCTACACGTGGACCCAATTCGTCATTCCAATTCCTCATTCACTTCTTGAAGATTCACGTAGAGTTTGTCGACGGAGCATCCATCCATGTTGAGCGGAGGTTGGATGGTGTAGCTGTGGGTTAACGGTCCTAGGGCGTTCACCGTAACTTGAGTCATCCGTTCGCCCGTGTGCGACAAGGTGCGATTAGTTCGTACAATATAATTGAAACCTTGGCTTTGTGAGCGGCGGCTGGCGAATTTTGAGCTTCCGAACATCGAATTCCAAAGTCTGGATGAAATGTTGTTTAGGTTCAGAGGCCCCAACGCTTATTCTGCGCGGAGCAGGAGCTCAGAGCGGCATTCAGCGTCATTTCCCATGCTTCGAGTACCCTAGAAGCCTTAGATCGGGCCTACCTATTATTTTGCCCTATCTGCCTGTTTGGCGATAAGTCGGGTGGCATGATTCATACTTTGGAAACCTCTTTCAGATCCACACTGGTTCGGCCCGAAAGCTGAGCTTCACTTCTGAAAGTTCCCTTGTCAGTGGATTCGATTCTTGTCCTGGCGCTATGTTGAGATACTTTTTTTCGCTCCATAGAAGAGACTGTTGCTTCGCCACAACGAGCTCACAATCATTATTACCATCGACTTCCTCGATCTCCCATTGTTCCGATTCCTCGTCGACATTGTCGACCCAACCCCAATTTACTTCAATTTCATAAAATCTATACAGAGGCGTCGTCAGAAGATAACGTCCTTCCACGTTTGGTACCCGGGGGACCTCCGTCTGCAACTGTCGTCGCGCGAGATTCTTCGCGGCCCGCGACTTTCTCATTCTCTTGGTACTGCCAACAGCTCTACCGAACGTTCCTCGCTTACGAGGCATCACTACCACGAGACTCGTCAAGTTTCTCCGCTATGGTACTCGCCGAGTTGGACTTCGTTATCGAAGTAAGCGAACGACTCCCGACTCGGGCTTATGTCCTTGACCAAACAACGAAGTCCAACAATCTCCTCCGCTTCCCTCGACAAGACACAACTCTCTGAAACGTGATCCGGTAACCGTAAAAAGTAGCCTATTACGACCGGCCCGGCATCCCGACACATTTCGCCGAGACCGCAATACCAGAGCTTGCGCCCTTCATAGAGAAAACCCGTCACTTAGAAATCAGCTAACTTCGTTGTTTTATTTCTGACACCACCCCCTCCGGGTGTCCGCAAAGCCGCATTTCTGCGGCAAAAAATGGGTAAGTTCCTGCGTGAGAGCACCCATGTCAGACGGTCTGGGGAGGGAAGAGAAAGAGAACGAAACGCATTCAGAGATTAGATACCCACAGCTGAATTCGACGCAGGGAATATCATGGTCTGCCGCAGATCCTCTCTGGATAGTGTTTCAGACGCAGCTGTATCAATTTAGCTCGTACTCTGATCGGAATCGCCGGTGAAATTCCATGAGAATGATCATCATCCTCAGAATCGAACTATGCGTTTCTTCCCGTCGAGCAAATAGTGTATTCAGCGCTTTTATGGCGTGACGCGCGCGATTTTCCAACTTGGACGGAGTGCCGTCCCATGATCTGAAGGATCCTGTTCAGGATTGGGCATAATTTTGTATGCTCCGAGAGTCTGTCATCCGAGAGCAAATATTCTATTGGTAGTGGGTTTGAGGGAGAACGTACAGGTCTTGCAGACGACCTTGTCGTGTATGGTCATAGCCGATCCCACGTACAGTCTAGGATTGGTCGTACAGCCCACGCACTGACAGGACTGCAGATAGCCACAAACCGCATCGGACTCATGATCAACGAGCAGAAGATCGAATGCATGGAATGCGCGAAACCAGGGATGATATCGAGCGACGATGGATCAAACTCGAACGTGGGAAGCTACACGAAAAAGCGTCAGAGGTAATGTGGTCACACTACCGTCAGGAGTTTCGCGAAAGCGTCGGTGTGGGCGGATAGGTGATGAGTGATGAGAGACGTTTGGGAGTAATATTGGCGTCTGTGAGTGGTAATAGTAGCAGAAAATCAAGAACACCGGGATTCCGTGGGAAACGAGTCGTTTCGGGAGGGGATCCAACTTGGGCAGATCAGGCGGCTCCGGTGGATATTTGTGACCATTGCTTCTACTCATCGATGGAATTACGTTGCCCCGAGAAGTTTTGGAACAAACACCACACAGGTCAAACATGGAGTTATTTTCATCTTGGAAATACTCTCTCAAAAAATCAAACATCTGACTACTCGCTTTCATTCGATCACAAACGTTACATCGTCGGCAAACATCCCTTCGAATTCCATTCTTGCACGCGGCCACGAACGACTGTATCGAGTATCTCCTGAAATGTCTCGAACATCGGTTGGAATATCAACCCATACCGTTAAATTCATAATTATAGCATCATCTGCCTGTGGCGGTTTCCAGGAAATGAGTGAGCCGGCATGGAGAATAACGATGCCGTTCCCGGTATGCCTGAGACCCTTTCGCTGGCCTTTGGTCACTTCCGCTTGCTCTACTATTTCTCTGCTCCACACTTTGGGTCTTCGGCCGTGCCATTCCAGTTCAGCTCAGTTGAACCCATCCAACTTCGTTGTTCTGACACTCGATCCATGGGAAGAACTCATTAAACAGGTTTTCGATATGAAATATGTAAATTCTACAACGATATTGTCAAGGGACACCCCACGACCTAATTATTTTAATATTTTGTTACCAGAATGTGACGATAGATGACGAAGTACTAGCTTTCGGTACCCTCAGCAGAGACGCTTTCGCGTCAAAATTGCCCCTGCCCCGGCATCATCGTTTCAATCTACTTCTGGTTCTAAGATAACTCCGAAATATAAGGATCATGGAATGAGTATGAAATCAAGGGCTCGTGTGGGTGAACGATACCAGACAAGTCATAGGAAAGTTCTGACAGCCACTGTATCCGATAAGACTCACTAAGCGTTCAAATGGAGCTGTAATGGCCAGCTTGGGCAGCGTTTTCCCATTCCGCCTTCGGTTGGAACGAAATTCTGAGATGCAACCTCGACTTCAACCATGACCGCGTCGCGTCTCCATAGCTGCCTACCGCAGCGCTTTCAGGATCATGAGATGCTTCCGATTCAGCGACTGAAAATCCTCGAATTTCATTGGCATTGCGGTCAAAGCTGTTCTCCGGGCCCATTTTCATCGAAATGTTCCCCTTCGAAGTTTTGTGCACACAATGAAAACAGATTTTGTGTGGACCGGCGCCCAAGCGATAAAGGTGCGCTCTTTGGTCCTTTGACCCGAAATGTTCATCAGAATCGCGCGGAAGTCGAGAAGAAAGCTTCTCTGGAGTTATTTCCGATGAACTAGCCGGTAAGATACTCTGCTAGGTTCGACAACTCGTCAGGAGCTTCGCAAGATTGAGACGAAGTACGTTCCGCCCACGATCACGTAGAGCACCCAGAATGCATTGCCGAATACCTGATCCTAAAGCTTAGGACCTAAGCAGACGGGAGTTGCGAAGTTTCGATTCCGGGAGAAAATGAAAGTAGAAACGTTTTGATGTTGTAGGAAAATGGAATTTGCGAAGTATTGGATCTGTACTCTCTTTGCCAGACCTGGCTCAAGATGGGAAGAAGAAACTTCCGACAGAAACTGTCAACATGAATCGATGATCTCGTCTCGGCGCTACAATATTCTGCGAGAAATTCGATTCCAGGAAAAGTGGAATTACGACGCTTCGGATCTGGGTTCTTTGATTTGAATGCCGCGCAGCACTCGAATCGCTTTCGAATGAATATTTTATACCGACTGAAGGGTTCTCGATGGCTACTTGTGCTCGCTCCCGAGGGGGCTTGGAAATCACCCCTGCGAGACGTCAATCGTCATGCATTGGACCTTCGGCGAGCCAGATAGCTAGCTACGGGTAGATGCGAGGAGGTATATAAGTCGCAGTATAAGCCCGGTGGAATATTAGAACGGCAAAACCAGCCCAGCGGGACTCCCAATTTTCAACCTGATCCCAGGCTGCTTGCTTTCCGCCAAGCTTAAGTTTTTGCAGAGCCACGTGTACCCATCGGTTTTTAAGATGCTACAATTGACGCAGGTTAAGAAATCAGAGACCATCATCGAGATGGAAGAGCTACATATTTGCACCATCAATTCGAGTCGGCAATCATTGAGGTGACTGTAACGACTTCGGCTTTTTCGAAGATATTCACCAGGTCAGACCGAGTTCCTTATCATCAGTCCTACACAACCTGTGATGCGATCCTTCGGATTGAAGAACCTCAGCAACCCCACACATTCATCGAGGTCTCAGCTTGCAGAAGGTCCAAACAAGTCGATCCCCGAAACGGGAGGTGTCCTAGGTACCCCGCATGTTGAGATGGACGAAGTTCCAACGTGGGAGAGATATAGACGAAGGAGCGTAGGAGAACAGTGGGGGGAACATGCGCAAATAAGCGGATCGGATATTCGCGAAAAGTGGAGGTGGAAGGTGGAGGGGAACACATCCAGAGAAATACGAACAGGAAAGTGAAGCCGACATGCGCGAAAAGGTGGAGGTTAACACGTGTGCCGGAAAGTGCACGAAGAAAGGGGAAGAGAACCTGCTGGAACAACGTAGGGCATTCAAGCACACGAATCACAGTTTCAGTGGAGTTGAATGATTAAGGGAGGATTCCAGGCTGAAGGAGAGAATCAACGTAGTGCTGATGGGGAATATAATTCGACAGAATGTTGAGCGAGTTACAGACGCGGGTGAAAGCGAATGTGGAGATGCCGTCTTCACTCTGATCCATCGAGCAAGTACTACAAAGTTGAATACATACAGAGTTGATTGCTTACAGAGTTGCAATGCATGATGCTGATCCTACTGATAAGTTCACATCGAAGCGCGAACTGGAACAAAATGGGGGACCACCGGTTTTGTTTACCCCTCCGTGATCGTCGCTCAAGTTGTATTCCGCTCGACTCTCTGCTTTCCCACAATGATTCGAAATTATTCGTTCATGATTTATTTCCATAGAAACTCACTGGATAATTTTTTCGTTTCAGATTGTAATGGTATCCCGGCCGTGTGCAAACAGTGAATAACCGAAGCGATTTGAGTCCGTCGGAGAGAGAAACAAAGTTTGGGATTAAGCTTCTTAATTCTATTTCGGGTCGTGCGACAATATCACGATTGATCCTTGGCCAGGTGAGACAATATTTCGCTCTCAGAGTCTAGCGTCAATAGTTCTGTTTGATGGGCCTCCTCTCTCATCTCCACCTTCCACCCGATCCCCGACAAATCCCACGCTCAATTCCCAAACCTCCGTGAACCTTCGTCATGCACTTGCCGACCCGCGGGAAGACATTTATTAGGATCGCAATCCGCGGCCCAAGAGCTGGGGACGATTCTCGCAGACACAAATACCCCACTTGTTCGGAGACCACGATGAGCTCGTCTGATGCGGTCCGAGTCGAGTGCATTGAAGTCTTGAGGAACGACAAGAGGAGCACGAGGAGGAGCCGAAGTGACGGACGCGAACGAGAGCGTCGGCTTCTTCCATTCAGTCGAAATTTAGTTGGTGTCACATTTTTCTCATAGAAAGTTTCGCTCCTGGAACATGTTCCCCAACAAACATGACAAAAGTCTCGTCTCAGCCGGAAGGCGAACAACGACTCTTCGTTCTCAAAAGTTGATATCCTGGCGTTCGTGTTTTGCTTCCGCTGGAGTGAATTCTTCGCCGTGCTGGTCGTTCCGTCGGCTACCCGAAGAGCGTCTCGGGTGTCTCGTTGGCCGCATTGTCGCAACTCGTCTCCCTCAGATATACAATATGTCATGGTGACGCCCCGAGCTGATGATGCACAACTATCTGCCAAATACTACTGGGACATCCCAAACGTAGCTCTCGCGGAGTCCCTCATCTGAACGACTATATCGTGTTCTCTGCTCACGAATGCGAGCAGTCCCCTGGAGGTTTCCCGATGCTCGGACCCTCAGTATGACCCAAAAAACCTCTTGTTCACACTCACCACAGGAAATCGACGATCAGAGTCGCGTTATGGATTCGTGTCTGGAGTCTGGAACGGATATTTCGGGAATATCCATTGAAAAAGTTGCAGTTCATTCATACTGAAACCGAGACATTTCCAGTACGTCTGTGTATACGAGTGATTAGCTGGAATCTGAACCTGTAACAGGGCTCGGTTTCGGATGTATGCAGTTCGTGCCGCTTTGTGAACGCTCCGCTTGAATGAGCACGCCGCTTCCGCTGTACAGATTCGGGAGTTCCGAATTTATACGTGCCTGTATTTGACGGGTACAACCGCTTGATTGGATCGACCCGGCCCGACTTCATTGTGGCTCCTATTTTTCAGTCAACTTCTCGCTGTCAGGGCTTCCGTTGGCGTATCTCCAACGAGTAGTCCGCAGACTCGTTGCATTTATGCCTAAAGTTGGGGATTTCCTCCAATTCTCGGTGGATGCGACGAAGGAACATTGTCTTCGTTGTAAGTAGGAAGCTTCTTCCTGAGCTTTAAAATGGAGATCTATGGGCGTGACAGAAATCTTTGAGGGAGCCAAGGCCCCCTTGCTCCCCCTCCCACCTGGGTACGCTAGCGCTTACATCCGGGTTTCAATCAGGTCGGAGTTTTCGCCGGTTGCTGAGACCGGCCAGCAATGAGTCTACGTTCGATTCGTATTTCGAAACTCCAATGTGATCCGTTACGCTCATTCAGAAGTCAAGAGCAGCTCTGTCAGCAAACACGCGGCCTATAGCCGCCTTCAGCCGCGGATACCGTGTTTGCGCTCCCTGTAGAGCCTTTCGATATTCCTCAGGCACGGACTATCGCCGACTCCACCCCTGTGACCGAGAGCTTCCATGAAAGCTGGAATAGAAGTGCCGACGAAGGGGCTGATCGATTCACCTCTGTTCATCAACCATGACTACACTTCAAGAAAGTTTCAAGATTATCGTTTGCGAGATTGTGAGCAAACTTTTTATAGCTTTCCGATATTGGCGAGAGTTTTCCAATTGTGAAGTATCAAATCCAGCGCCGTCCTCACAATTGATACAATTTTCCTCGAGACTCCAAGAAGGGGGCGATCAACATAGCGTCGGCAGGTTGTTTCTGTGGAGGCACGAGCAAATCGCGGAGTTCCAGGGCATCCCCGAATGCGCCGTCCGTTGGATCGCCCATCTTCAGGATTGCGTCATTGAAGGCCGATTACCTAGTTTGCTTGGCCGATCATTCGCAGAGTCACAGGTACAAATCAATGAGGCCGGGACAAAGTGGAAAGGTGAACTGCGGATCGAACTTCAAATCCAAGAAAACTCGGAGGGCATGATGATGAATCGACGGTTCCGGCACGCTAGAACCCTCGTTTCCGTCGGAACGCACGCGATGTTTTCATCCTCGGAACCATTCCAAAAAACAGTTCCAGATCGTCCATCCTGGAGGATTCAAAGGAGCCCCATTCCGAATTTCGAACAGCTGAGGATTCTGGACCCCAAGAATATGTATATTGAATATATATTTCTCATTATTTTACATAAAAGGGGGGGGGGTCGCGGAGGTTGCGCGGAGAGTTCGCGGCCATGGCCACTGATTTCGTGACGTTGGACAGAACCACAAGGAGAACGACGGAATTCGCTCTGTGTTGACCAAATGCGGAGCACAAAAATAACGTTTGCTAATGGTGCTTCAGTGATAAACTCACTCAGACTCAATTTGAGGAACCCCGGAAACTGCCTTTCCAGCAGCTGACCATGTCTAACTTTTGATCGAATCTGGAGCTCTTGGAGACTCTGAGGCTTTCACCATCAAGATCGAACTTCGCTAAATGAACTTTACGCCCTCGCTTTTTTCCTCGCTGTAGGCGTGGTCTGGGTCCGCAACAACGGGATGTAGGGCTCGTAATTACATGTTCCAAGAGAAAATATTACGCGTTTATTTACACATTTATTACCTGATTGACGTGATGAACTTCTAATTCACCGGCCGTTGCCTCGGGCGTTTCTTGCGCAGGGTCAAATATAAGCGCGACATTGTGGGCGACCGCTACGATCGATCTTGATTAGATTCGTGGAAGGCCTTACCGTAATTGCCCAATCCGACGTTCGACGTAACGTTGACACATGTCTTATCCATCTGGCGTTCACTCTATTCCGCTTTTCTTATTAGTAAGGCGTAACCACCCGGGTTCGCCCCGATTGGACACCCCATCCAAGTTAAGAACCAGAGTTGATCCTCCTCGCGATGCGGATGTAGCATTCTCTTCCGGCCGAACTGATTTGTGGACCGCTGCTTTAGATTGCGCAGTCTCTAGATTTGCGGAAATGCGATTTCTCGGCGAAAATCTCCAGCTTTGAGATATCATTCGTAGTCAGGAAATCCTCTCTGTTCCCTTCTTAGCACCGACATCAACATTTCTCGCAAAATTCGTTTCGTTACTGGCTGGTCTGATGGAGAGGCAATCCGATGGATGAATCAATGAATAATTATCATCGGAAGTAGTCGGTGACGTTTCTTTCCCGTTTGAGCGTCTCCTACTGATTACTCAGGGCTCCGACTCTGTGACCTTCTTCCGCTGCTAATGACATTGCGCACTAGCACAACGTTTGATTCCGACTTCCTTTCCGATCGATGAATTTGAAACCATCAACTTATCTCTCTCTCTCGCATTCTCTATGATACTCCTGCTCGATTCCCCCGGTGTCATCGTCCCAAATGCAGCGATATTCAAGCAGTGTGCAGAGAACGAAACCGACAAAATTGACGGAACTGAAAACGACCGGCGAACCGAGGATTTCGAGGGGATGCAGTGCTCATCAATGAGGCGGAACAGCTCGAGAAACGATCTGGCTCCAACGAGACTCATTGGTTCCGCGAATGTTGGAATTTTGAGAAACCATCTACAGTCGTCCTCGCGTTGGATTGCTGGTTTGAAATAGGACGAAATCTTGCAGTTCAGAATATATTGATCGATACTCCGGAGTCATGATTGGAGTCGAGCTGGGATCCGGTTCTCGATTCTATCAATCACTCAATCGATGAGCGCACTCTCCCGAGTGAAGGTGCTCGCTTACTAACGAGGAAATATTTCAGTGCGGATCTCGTCTCATCTGCGTTGAGCGCTCCATCTTCCATTGCTGAATATTACGTCCCGAAGTTCTGCTCATTTAGGCACATGGGGACAGGTACGTATTCCGTACTCAACCGTAGAAGGCAACAGTCGCTTCTGTTGATCCGAGTTGTGGTGCTTTCCTCACAGTCGACGATTCCCCGGGCAAACTCTACGCTCGAGCTTGCAGCTCGGCTTAAGCCTTCTTCATGAAGTGGTTCCGAAAGAGGCAAAACACTAATATAGAGATGCGTGACGGGTCCGCCCGGAGAAAAGATAGCGGTTAGCGTAGCAAATGCGGTGGGAGCGGCGAGCTTGGCAAGCGAGCTCGCAGACGTGTTGTGACCATTTGCTTCAAGTGGGTACACAATGAATAGTTCAGCTTTCAAAATGAAATATGAAGTCCAAGCGGAAGCAAGTCCCAAGGTCGGCAAGCTTCCGCTTTGCAGAAGGATTCCACTCAAACTGAACCCTCTGATTGTAGACGCCACTCTTCAGATGATCGCTCGGAATCAAAGTTAGGAGCCTCGAGCGGAAGCGCGAACTCCTACCGTCGAGTCGTTCTTCCTCCGAATGTGCTTCCGAGTGTGTTTCATGAGCTTCCGAGAGAGATATTCATTCTCTGGACATGGAATCCCGTCTGAAGTACACGAGACATCTCCCCGAAAGTTGACAGGTATTTGTATCCCAGGGGGAAAGCACGAGAACCTGTTCCGTAGGATTGCTGAGATCAACGAAGAATGGACATCGGGCTTCAACGGAGAAGGGACACGATTTTCGAGGGTAACACAAGGATTTCCACTCGTGGATGATTTCGCCTTTCTTAACCTGTGTCTACAAAAAGTTCCGTGCGGTGAAACAATCATCGGCGACCAACTTGATCCGGCCAGAGAAAATGACGGAAGATATAGATGGCGGGTTATGAGATTCAGATGAGAGGATGATAATGAAATGATGCCGAGACTGGAAACCGTATGGACCGACCGAGGTCGAGTAATTGGGCATCATTCCTGGCAGTCCGTTGATGCTCATTTGATCCACTCGACTGCTGCGAGAAGAAAGACGAGTACAGGGCGGGGAGCGGACTCGATGAGAGAGATCGAGGCAGACGTAATGAAAGTAACGAGAATCTGATGTTTCACATAGCACAGGGTACACAAACTGAACGAATGCTCGAGTAACAGCGAACGCCGCGGATGGGCCCAGCGAAGGCTCACCGAAGACTTCGTATCTTGGGGAGATGCCGTTGAACATCGTCCGCCGGAGTTGAGAGTTCGTTCAGGGAGTCAATCAATGTTAAACTTTGTTTCTCCGGTCCTGACCGAGGTTACTCAAAACGTTTCACCACGGGCCACACGGATGGAGGCCCCGAAGATTTTCCCATATTGTCGTGGCACTGAATACATTTGAACTCCGGCTTTTGCGAGAGGAGCAGCAGCACTTCTCGCCCGAGGTGGCGCATCAACCTCGACGTAGCCCGGCTGTCGGCTCGGACCCAACATCACTAATGGGCAACGTGTGAATAGTTGCAATGGTCTTTTTGAATGTGAGGTCGAACGCGCAAAGCAAGATTCCCCGAAACCAAGAATTTCCCCCGGCTACCCCCGGCCCCCGGAAAGCTAGGGCCTCGGATTTTCGGATGCCGCTTCAATAGCTGGTCCTCGAATATTTCCCTGCGGCAACTGTCGGAACTAAAAGGAGAAATGTGGTTTTCGAAAAGCATTCGCTCCACAATATCGAGATACACAATTGAGCCCCCCTAGCAAAGTGAGCTGGAGGCCATTGATGGATCTTAGTTCCTGAAACGGAGGCCAGAATCAGGGTGGGACAACCGATGTTTGGCCGCGGAGAACTTCCGTCGAGCCACCACTCGTCTCGTTGAACCTCTCGTCCGCTGAATCTACATCGCATACCCAGGCATTCGTGGGGGTTAACTACGTTATCCGCCGGAGGTCAAAGAGATCTCATTCGATGCGGTCAGCTCGAGGAAGCCGTGTCGACGAGTGGGACTACACGGATGCGACCTTGGACACGCACGCCCGACTCACCGATACCCGATTCACGTCTCAGAAACGCCATCAGGGAAGAAACATTTCGTGCTCTCTCGAGAATTCCTCAGCCATCCCGAACTATTGGAGGGTATCGTGGTAAACAATAATTCACAACAAGCGACGATCTACGGCCCCGAAGATTGAGTACGTATCACGGTTCCCGTATTCCGCCGTCACCACTCGTTGACTCGTTTTTACTGTGGTTTCCACTCAGTATACACTGTCCAAGTGAGAGGAGAAAGCAATTTTGGCGACGTATAATAAGCCTTACAAACAGGATCTGATCAAAGCCAAGAGATGGCGCCGATGCAGCGCAAAGGGCACGACGCCCGGTTCTGACGCGCGGTCGAACTCCAATCCAAGATCGTCATCGAGGCTGCTCTCCATGGGACGACCAAGGAGAAGCAACGTTCAGGAGCAGACACAGCTCCATTGCCCCAGTTTTCGATTTTCACAGCTCCTCCTTCGTCCGGGCTCAGAATAGGTTGGCACTTTATCTGGTCTTTCCGCAATCGGGAAGGTAAGAGAAGTACTTCCAGTTCTGCGAGTCTTGTTACAGTTTTCAAATAATGCCATGCCTCTTGACTCCTCCAGGATCTGAGGAGCGGCACTATGAGCTGGGCTGGTCCGGGTCAGGAGCAGGGGGAATGTCGGGATTATGACCGGCAGCTACTTTCAGATTTCCTCTGTGTTGAGAATAAAGCGAACGTCCGCGGGGCTGCATTTACACCTATGAGAGTTTTGTTTGCGTAGAACATCTCTCCCATGTCCATGAATCCATCACTTTTGAATTGACTTCGAAAAAGAGTCGGGTGTAGCGGAGAGCGCGGCATTCCTCTCATGCGACGTCATTGACGAATCCGACGTCGGAGAGAAGTCGATCTTTGGTAGCATTTGTTTGAATCGCGAATTCCGATTGGCCATGAGCGATGATCCGAGAAAGATGCTGGAAAATGTAGAACCTACACCGGGTCTTGGGTTTCAGAAACCTGAGCTTCCCACTTCTAGGAAGGAAGGAGCTTTCGATGCCCCCTCAAAAGTCGTACAGAGGAGGCATCCCCCATACACGACCTTTTTTTACGCTCACACTGAGCTCATGGAAGTGAATGCGATTGGTTCTCCGCAACCTCATTCCAACAGCACTGCTTTTGACACCAACCCTATAAAAAAAAAGCGACCGCACGCAAACAATTCAACAGTTTCCTAGCACTGCCATTAACGAAGCTGCGCCCGCGACCAGATATAGCACGTAGGTTCAGCAACCTGTCGGTAAGCCATCAAGCCTGTACGCTGTGCTCAATCCTACCTATACTATTTTCGGTCACCGAAAGCGGATTCTGCGGGTTTGCCTAAGACCTCATCCGTCTTTGTTCCTTGCATGCTTTCTGTCGTCAATCTTGCCGCGTGTTGTTCCGGAATCGTGCTCGATGGAGGCGTCTTACGCGATTACTCTTTGTTTCCAGTCGCGCGCCCTTCGTTTCCAAGGCAGCAAACGCTTTTGTGTTGCGCCGGACGTGATCGGGGATCGCGACGCTCGGTCGTAGCTATGGTTCGGATTCAAGAAGAATCCAGACGGCGAAGTTCTCATCTCGGAGAGCGAATTCTTGGTCATAATCAGGCCCTCGCGAACAAGCATGAGAAACATCTTCAATTGTGCGGCGAATTCCCTCGAACAATACGTGTTCTCTGCAAATCGCGTTATTGAGACCACATAATCGCATCGAGTCTCCGGGCGGGATGTATGGTGTACACCCTAGCGTGCGACGGAGCATAATTTAGCGGACAGGTTCCGTCAGATCGCGCGCTTCCGTGACGTCAATGAGTGCTCTGTTTTTGAATTCTCAAAGAGTTTCTTGTAGCTCATCGCAAGAATCGGGATGAACTCGACGGTTCCCGCTGACGCTGCGGGGAGAAAGGCCTTGTCTCGAATCAGACATTTCTGGTCCGAGTAGACCGGACTCAACTAGGCTCCGGCCTCGTAGATCAGGAGCTGCGCTCAGGAGTCCGCCTGAGTGGGCTGCTGCCGAAGGAGCAGTCGACGGACGTGACACTTGTTCGAGGGGAGGGTAACCCGCTGAAGGTGGTGGCGGCGGCGTCGTTGGTAGTGGTGGTGGTCTGACAATTTCCTGTTTTCCACTCTGTGACTCAGGCGAGGAAATGAGCTGTGCCCGCTAACTTGCCGGCCGGGCTTGGAAGTTTGTTCTATCCTTCGCATTGGAAGCGCGAGATGATATTGCGTGAGCTAACAACAACCTCCCACTTAAGCATAGAAACGCGCAAACTATATCACAGCGTTGGTAACTCTATGTATGCGCGGCCTTCTCCAGATGGACGCCAGTATCCGGCTTGTTGTGGGTTTTTTTCTTCGCATTATTCCTCCTCCTTATTTTTGGCGGATCTCCGAGGTCATTTGTGAGCGAGCGTACACGTCCCGAGCGCTGCAGCGACGAGACATCATGTCACACTTGTTTGACGAGCTGGCCGTTCCAAAAACATACAGTGGTAACGGCCTTGAAACGTCCTCTATCATTGTTGCTTCTGCGGAGGATTTTTTCGGTCCTGCGCGGTCTTTGTCGCGCCTTCATTCGCGCTTCTCAACCGGTGGAAGCCCACGCGGATATCCCTGCCCTTGATCTTTTGTGCGCTTCAATTTCCGTCCTTTACAAATTCTTCCAGAAGTGATTAACTCGAGAAAGGAAATGGCCACGAGTCGGGATACAGACGTCAAGCCCCATGCAAAAGCCGTGTCTGGAAATCGGCACAAACCCTCATACTCCACGATCCAAGGGACAGACCGACGGAAGGAATCGGCGGAAAGAAGGAGGGCCTTCTAACAAAGCTAATTGTTCGCCTGCGAAGTCATCGGGGCAGATCAATGGCTCGAAACGCTCGGTAAACTTGGCGACGTTCGCCAGCCCGGGCTTTCTTCTCAGCTGTTGCGGTCGGGTGAGAATCGCATCTTTGGGTTGAATGACATCAATTCCAACACGGTTTGAGAAAGTAGAATCATCACCGATCCTACGGAACCGATCTTGTCTCGCCGAGGATCTGACGGCAGCCAGAGGAATTCCTCTAGAAGGAAGACCTCCCAGAAAAGAATTTGGAAACTCCTTCAAGAGTCGGCCGCCGAAAATTAGTTTCGTTCTGTCTTTCCGTCTTCTCGACGCTGGGGTGGAAGCTATCTGATTTCAGTTGTCGGCTGAGTATCCAGGAGACCACGATGGACAAGGAAGGATGCTGAGGTGGGGAATTGTGAACGAACACCCAAGTGTGGCCGAGAAGAACTTTGAGAGGGGTTGAGCGCGACATCAAAAGGAAGACGGATCAGAGGACTGAGGTAGTCTCGGGTGATTCCTCCCCGCTTCGGCTCGAATGAGAGAGCTCGGACCAGAAGCTTCGCATT
Source organism: Neoseiulus californicus (assembly GCA_028455905.1). NCBI lineage: Eukaryota > Metazoa > Arthropoda > Arachnida > Mesostigmata > Phytoseiidae > Neoseiulus > Neoseiulus californicus. The sequence continues at coordinate 8,098,863 of JAMQGS010000004.1, read as the reverse complement.
CCTCCCGAGTTCAACAGCGATCTGGGACAAAATAGAAAAGGTCCCACGTGGACGCAGGCGATTCCGTGCTTTCCGTTTGATCGTTCTGAGCCTGTCTGCAGGAAATCCGAGTTCTTCGTGTTCGACGTACGTCAAGTATTTTGAACGCGCATAAAACGCCGAGACTCAGCAGACGCCAAGTTTCGATGTATCTGTATTCATGCATACACAGACCCGGGACGCGTAGTTCCAGACCGCTCGGCGCGAGAGGCAAGTAACAGGCAAGAGTCCGAATGTGCTCACAGTGACCTCCACAGCGGTTATCACTGGATACATGAGTTCATCAGGAGCATTTGATTCCGCAGATCCCAGGCAGAGCCCGCCTCTGACCGCGACAAGAATCAAGCTGGATCTTGCCATTGTACGACAGATTTCTTGTGGCAGATCCATTTCGAATAGGCCAACTCACAACCAGGCCCTCGCCACCACTCTTTTCGAGGTGCGAGGGGACCTGTGGAAAACTGACGGAGACAATAGGTTTCACGAATTCCTCCAATACCTCATCAATCATACATATGATGGAGTTCTCGACTTCAGGACACTTTGTCGGTCGGGCAGATTCGACCTGAGCAAAACTGAGGAACCTGAGGAACAAGAACTGGAAATATTGAGTCACGTCTTACTCTATTGGGGGTGCGTCTGACACCGGTCCTCCTCCACAACGGCATTCTTTTCAAGCCACCCTCGAGAGGCCGAGATTCCCTCCCTTTGAAACTGAGCTCAAAGAACAAAACCCAAGTTCAGCACAACGATATTGTGGTGTTGGGCTCCCGGGTAAAACGAGTATCCAATGAGGCAAGTTCACAGAGCGCAAAACGGCAGAACCGCGCATCACTCGATAGAAGAGAGAGAGAGAAAGAAGGCGCAAACGTAGTGGTAGCTGAGGAAATCGAGCTCTTCTGAGCGGTTCCCGGACGTGTACCCTGCTAGCTCGTGGCCCTCGCTACGCTCGGACGTCCTTCCATGGGATCGACCATGCATACCTACGCCCACGATGACGCCGCGCAAACGGCTGCTCATGGCGGCGCTTCTCGAAGCGCCGCCGCTACCCGGGACTCTAACGCAGGAGTACCCGCAGACCTTTTCGACTCAACTCACAAAACTCTATCTCAAGCTTACGAGTTAAGCCGCTGTGGTTCATCGAATTCTATAGAAATCTCCAAATCGACGGAAAGAATGAAATTGCGGCGTTACACGCTCAGGCTCTCCGATCGGTCATTGAACCACTTAGATGGGCTTCATTGCGATCGGCCAAAGACCCCGCTAGAGGCTGAGGGTTGGCGACCGTCAGCCGGAACGACTCTAAAAATCTCAAGTTTGTTACCAGGAGGAAAGCTGAGGATGTTGACATGTGGTCGAATCTCGGCTCGAATCCAGTCTGTGTTCCCTCGTGTTTAGCTCCTGAAGCCCAAGAGGCTCATCCGAAAACAATCCATTATCACTCGTTAGCAGCCGAAGAAAAATCGATGGATAATGGGCCACGTAAAAACGTTCCCACGACGAAACTCCGGTGGCTGGCCGAGCAGTCATCGAAGGCGAGCGACCGAGCAACCGAGAAAAAGCCCGGGAAATATCCGGCAGAAAAGACTCATAATATCCGCTAAGAAATGTTCGAGCGTAGGAGTTGTCGCTCGCTGGACCACTTCTCGCTCGATTCGCATCTACGTGTTCATAGCGCCCACGCTATCCAATCTAGAGGCGAATACGATCGGGAACCCAACATCTGGATTTCGAATCTAGCCCCGGCGGACCCCTTACCTGAACTGGCCGCAAGGAGAGTTTTGGATACTTTAGTGTCGTGTGACCGAGAGTTTTTCAAGGACAAATAGTCAGGAAGCCGACTCTGACAGTGAAACTATCCGTCAAGGTAGCCCTAGAGCATCCACTGAGAATTCTCAGGAGTCTCAGCTCCCGAAAGTTCGAAAGCTCCACGGCCATTAGAGCATAATCCAAGAAGTCAAGTGTCAAGCTCGCTTGGTTATGGGCTGAGAGACAAGGTTCAGAAGGATCTCTCGAATCCTTCTCGGCTCGGATTCAACTGGAGGTGGGGAACGCTTTTGCCAGGTTTTTTTTGAAGGTGAGTATTCTTCCTCCTTTCAAGGCGTAACAGGTGGCCCACGAGGAGCCCACATCGATTCGGGCCCGCCGATTTCATCCGCCTCAAGCGATTCTTCTCGAGCACGTGGAGCGAACCAGAGTCAACGCAACAAGGTCGGCAACAAATTGAGGTGAATTCGGGACCTCGGAGGAGGAAATTGCGGATTCGCCCCGAACGAGACTATTTTGGAATGGGAAACGCGTGGTTGCTGCGAGAAATCCAGATCGAGGAGACCTACTTGACCTTCTCGGGACCTCGGACTCGTCGACGTCACCGTTGGGATCATTTCCGAAGATATTCGCCGGGGGCGAAGAACGTGGCCGAAGAAGGTAATCCTGATTCTGATGTGTCTCCGGAGTCCGACGGAATCCAATGAGCTCCGTTTGTGGGTTCCGATTAGAGTTGCCGGGTTTGTTATGAGCTGGGTCCGGTCTTCGGAGCAATTGTCAATGCGACAGCCCTAGCTTCGTGAATAGGCAACGTGACTCGTGGTTCGCAAGGAATCAGACGTCAACGACGGGAGACCCTACAGGAGGCTTGCGAAAAATCTTGACTCCCCCTAATTCCGAGCAGAGAACTCACGCTTCGACTCGAGATTTCGATTTCAATCTTCGGAACGGAATATCTTGATGCCTATGAAGATCGCATCTTTTCTATGAACGTCGAGCCTGTGTAGTGCCTCATTTTCAACCGCCTCGACTTCAGCGTTGACTCAGAGAGAAAAATGGAGATTCTCTGAGTGGAATTCCGAAGCAGTGACCCGGTCAAATGAGGTGACTCGCCGCCGAGCATCGGTCAAAAATCTCACCCGTCAGATCGGCAGATTCTTCGCTCTAAACTCGGGAAAAACGCTCAGCCGTTTAGGTTGAGCAAAGGGAGTCGGATGGTTGTAATTACTCGAAACAATAAACTCTCGCGCGGTGGTGGACTGGTAAGCATGCTCTCAGTGCGCATTTTCGCTAGTTTCCTCCTTGTCCAGTTCCACTTACTTAGCCCCTGAATATAGGGAAACGACTGATCGTCTCGAATGTTCGTCCTTCCCATTAAAGATAGAGCATACTGATCGCCGGATAGGGACAGTTTGGCGCGGCCGCTCTGGCGCAGCCGATCGGGTGCGACCCATTCTGGCGCGACCCACTTTGGCTCGAGCGTTGCGGTTTCGCCGTCTTGTCTAGAAGTGGATGTTGTCTCATCCGAACGAGATCTGTGGTGATATGGATATTTCAGTTGTAGAATCACCCCAGGTTAGGTTGGGTAACCTAGTTCGTCTCTTCAGACTTCCCTCTTGATGAAAAAGATTTTCGACTTACCATACATGCCACCTCGTACGATCACATGTTCGATTTCTCGGACTCACATGATCTATTCATTCTCTCCAAATACATGCGGAAGAGGAGGCATTAGCGAAGCCCGGATAGAGCGCGTCGTAGAGTTCCTATGGGACAACTTCGTCGTCGGCTTGAACGCACTGTCTGTAGGGGTTTCTATAGAGAGTCAGACTCATTTGACCAAGATATTTTCTTTCCCGTGTGTATTTGGAAGAAATCGATTACGCCATGTGAATCCAGAGCATTGTGCGCTTCATCCCGAAAATCTCGTCTCGAAACCCCAACCTAGCGTCTGACACTCCCCAGGTGAGATCGGCTGGGCAAAAAAGGGTCGCGTCAAGAAGTGTCGCGCCAAATCGGCTGCGCCAAAAGGGCCGCGACGAAACGGCCGCGCCAAAACGGCCGCGCCATATTGTCCTAGATCCACTGCTCGCTACATAGTAGCAGAAGTCACAACGGAAAACTGCGTTCCTATGCCGTGAAACTCAACACTACCCGTTGCAGCAACATGGTGCAGATGGCCCTCCAGATCCTATTTCTCAACAATTTTGGACCATCATTCGAGCGAGGGTTAGGGTGGCGTCGAATTCGAACGCGCTAGTGACATGGATCAATCATGATGCGCAAGAGTTCCGACTTTCTCCTCTTCCCTACTGCAGAACCTTCGTGAGACAGATCTGAACAACGGATCCGTCTCACCCGAATCGAACAGATATTTTGTCAATAAAATGTCTCCTGTAGATGCCTTCCATCAATCATTGCGCTTTCACCGGGGCATAGTTCAACGACGCGTGAAGCAGGGAACAGCTTTGAAAGTGAGCTGCGAGAAAGTCGACCCCCTGAGTTCTCTGTCGAGAACATCTGCATCGAGCGAGGAAAGATGAACAAGAAGAAAGTTTTTTTGAACTTGCATTGCCTTTGGCCGGTCATAGAAGCCGCTCGTAGAGTCCCGTCGAATTCGTCGTCTAGACTTTGGGCACATAATCAGCCATCCGGGAAGGTTGAACGCAGCACGCTGCGCAACAATCCGAGTCACGGCCGACGATTTTTTGTCAATCTCAAAAAGCTCAGAGCCTGTCAACAGCGACGGAAGTGAATGATCGAGAAAGTCTAGGAACGAACTTTTCAGAAGTGAAGTCCACGGTTCTTGAATCAAGTTTAGTGGGCGACGCAGAAAACACAGCTCGCCGAGTGCTGCACGCAAACCCTCATATAGTTCCTAACAGTCGGGCCACGAATCAAGCAGCGGACTCCATGAAGACATCGAGTATAGAATAAACCTGGCCAAAGGCAGTTCCTGTTCGAAAAGCCAAATTCCCTGGAAGTGAAGTTGAGTCACCCAATGTCCGCGATAGCTGACAGCTGGATTCGGCTTAGGATGAACTCATCGTTACAGAAGATTAGAAAGTCCCGGAATAGATTTCAGAGAGACTTAAGGTAGCTAACTGTACCAGGAAACGGCGGCCGTTGAGAGAAGCGAGACTACTCCGCAATTCGATCCAGGAACAGACCTCTGAGCCGAACTTCAAGAAATTGGGCTCGTACTTTCAGGGATGCCGGCAACGGTGAGAGGCTCTTTGAGCAGGCGCCAGACGTTGGAACACCGGAGTGGGTCGACGCGGGCCGCACGCGAACGGTGGAGCGATAAATATTCAGGAAACGTTTTCACCCACACTGCGAGACGGTGACGATAGAACACGAAGACATGACAATGCGCCCACCTCGTCCTTGTTGGCTGCCGGTGAAGCCAGTGGAAAGGAGACAAAAATGTGGATCAACTGAATCTGGGGAACAGACACCACAGCCGCATCTCTCCGCCCAGAAAATCCCTGCTTGCCAGTTGCGGAGATCGAACTGGGCACGCGTTCGCAAGGGAGCATTATTTCCTGAAAATCATGCTGGAGCTGATTCCGGAGTCGAATCCTATCGACAAGAACATGGATTACGCTTCCGATGCCTTTTATCGTCATCCATCAACGACGTTCACTATTTTCGCCTGTCGCGAATGCCGACTCCTTTAAGATGCGGAAAGTTGGACGGAAACCAAAGTCTCAAGATTTCAAACACCATGCTCGAATTCTGGGCTCTGAAACTCTAGGGATATTGGGTGCAGCATGATCTTCTTGGGGGTGATATCGTTTTCTCGCTGCTTTTTGGAGAACTATGGGAGAGAGGTCCCTGCCGCCGGAGAAAGTTTCTCCAAGTTTCTTCCGAACACTCTGCGTTTTCGCCCGGCTTGCTCGCTTACACGCTTGCTCGCCTACTTGAGTGCCTGGAATGCTTGAGAGACGTTCATAGTGCGCCTGTGACGCTCAAAGCGGAGGATCTTTCCATATCGAGGAATCCTAAAGCTGTGTTTCGACCAGAACGAGAACAGATTGTATTTCGCTCAACGCTATTTGATACTCTTCAACATTTTTCGGAACGCTTTGCTTTATCCCCGGGCCTTTCCTCTTCTGCAGAACCAAACGAAGGAGACTTCCTCGACCGGCGGCGGATCGTTCGGTCAGTGTCTTCCGATTTCCCTTCCGTTTTCTTCCTCAATCTCGGTCGCAGTCGCACACCCGCACGCAATCATTTGTTCCCACTCAAGGAAAGACCGTCCCTTCCGGGCAGGCAACCGTTGCTTCCTTCCCGTTTGATGCCAAGACAAACCACGTGTCCGGCTGCAAGAGACTGTAGAAGGCGAGAGTTTTCCTCGTGCAAGAACGAGCTGTTTCCCGAGCAGCCACACGTTCGGCTGAATCTCTGAGAGTTTGACCACGATACCAAGATTTTAAAGCTCATGCCTCTGTCGCGCGTCGATCAGATAGACGTTGGATACTCTGTATGTGATGGAAGAATTATCCACTTCAGAGGTTCAACCAGACCAAACCTCCCGGCAAGAGAGGAAGGGAGCAAGAAACTGAATCTTATCGCGCGACGACGCTGACGGGTTTCCTGCTCATAAAAAGCCTGCCCTATTTTTTCACAAGTGGCATTTTCGTTTCCCCCTCCCCTGGCCGCTACTTCCGGTTCGGCTGGTGCCTTGCACTACTTGCTACACAGACGGCCGCGGCACACGTACCAAACACAAAAAACTGCAAGTATAATATCGGGTCGGGGAAATTCCGAGAGTATCCATACTTGGAGTATTCGGCCCCCTCCTCTGAGGGAAGTGGTTCTACGCTCATAATGTTCTTCGAATCTCCAGGGGATAATGCGGTCGGGGCCTGAAACAGGAGAAGCGAATCCGCCCGTGCGAATCATTCGGCGCGAACCACTTCGTCGTCTCATCGAGCCTCACCTGCAGGAATGTGAGTGGAAGAACGAGAAGCATAGCGCAAATCAGGGGCCGACAAGCGCTGGCGGTGGGCCCCTGAAGTTCGGGGCGGGCCCTATGTCGCCCTGGGCGTTCGGGGGCTCCTTGTGAGCGCTTTCTTGGACATGGTATTCTCTCAGTGTAATCTCGGGAGCCACGGGGATCCGCGACACCTCTGCGGGCCGCCACGGCTATTGCTATATCGCGAACCACTAACAATAATGGTTGAGGTTTGTCTCAACACAGAATCTGCCAGCATGCCACACAAGGGCGAGTTCCTACAGATCCGGGGAAGCCAGCGGTACAAAGATCTCGGTTGGGAAGCCCCTACACCATTCACTATGACCACGCGAAGCTCATTGAATGGAAGGAACAGTCATCGGGAGCAAGAAACTTTCGCGACAATTGTTTCCAAGATAATTTCAACATTTTTACATTTCTCCGTCAGCTCCAATCGAGCAGTCGACCTTGAATACATTCTCCTTCAAATCCGTCGAAGCCGTAAACACACCGATCGATCGTATCTCAATTACAAGAGTCGGTCTCTCGACATACCGAATGACGTAGCCGGTCTCCCAAATTGGAACAGGTTTCATTTCATCGGTACGGATATCCAAGCCAGGAAGAAGGATATCAACCATATGAATACACACGAAATGAGGGCTGAAAAAGGATCTCCGGAGTGAAACGCGGGTCGAAAGAGTCTCGGTGGTTGCGAGCGGACGTTGTTCGGGACGACGCTCAATGTCGATGTTAACAACGCCGTGAGGTAGACATTCAAAAATAAGGCGCTCGTGGGAAAAAGTCGTCAACTGTTTCCTTTTCTAAACAGAACTCGCCGCCGCAGGCACTCGATCCCGAACAAGCATCTCCAGAGAACCGTTGTGGTGAAAATGTCGTTCGAGAAAGACGCCAGCGGTCCAGAAGCGAACAAAACCGAGGAGTCGCCATGGACGACAAGGGAATGGGAGGGCGAGAGATCGGAGGTTTCTTCCCTACCTTGACAAAAAATCACCGACTGTTCCCTCTCATTGAACTCGGGCACCGTATGGCGGGTCCCGTTGGATGTCTTCAGTCCACTAGGTTTCGCATCTCCGACTTCTACAACGGTTGAGTTCACTGGTGGAGCGTCACCGTGTTCTTTCGTCGATCGTTGAATTGCCATGTTGTGTCCGACACTCCTCGGGCGGGGACTCAATCACCGCAAAACCAACAACAAAGGTTCCTGCTTCGTCGTTGTTGGTCATCTCATTCTGGCATTGAAGCCTATAGGACGTCCAACTTGGAGTCATCTGGGGCGTGATTTGACGGACAGGAATTTCTGAAATGGCCATCGTCCGATGCCTCAGATCCTATAACTTTCTCGGATGTGGACGGACATGAATCAATCCATGTCAAAATCAGCTTCGGAGCGAGACAGGCTCCATACGAGGTTGGGAGCGCCCAGTCAGACTCGAGTTAGCAATGAAGTCGAGCTGATGGCGCTGCGCTGTATCTTTTTTCGAGGTATGGTAGGCGTCCGGAACATGGACGGAAGTGAGAGCCATAAGAACAGTAAGCTACAATATTCTATTGATCCTTTCCATGGAGTTTCGACTCTTTGGAGCACAGCATCGACGAACTGGATGGTGCCCCCTATTGAAGAAGAGGGAATGAGCTCGATTCCGTCTTCAGGCACGGGAGATCCATGGCTTGGCACGTGTTCCCGAGCATTCAGGTTTTCGAGGAATATTCCATCTATGGTTTCGATCCATTCTCCTGGGACGGTTCTGATATCTAGCGCATTGATGAGGTTGCGCATCGATTCACGTTTCAGCTGCATTTTCAGAGTCACGACCAGCTGATTGGTTAAGATGTGACAAGTTCGTTCTGCCTGCACAGGATTTCGAGAAGCTCATGGAAATCTGTCGTACAGTGGAATTCACTGTATGGGACCCACGAAAGATGCATCAACAGCTCATTCGGACCAACATTCGAAGCCCGGATTTCGTTCTGGTCAGAGAAACGACGCTCTACTCCAGCGGTTCCCGAAGTGGGTGCCCGGGCCCACCTGGTGGGCCCGCAAACCAATTTTGGTGGGCCCAAATCCTGTGGATTGTTATCTCTCGCGAGAGCGTTTGACGATCATTTTGCTCCAGGTGACCTAGATATCACACCTGTGATCTAAGGTTGTGTCGATTTCGAGAGCCAAACCAATAAATACTCGAGCTCAAATTTTTGGAGGGAACTGAGGAGTTGGTACCCGGTGGGCCCAGAAGGGGTCGATTACCCTGAGAGTGGGCCCGTCCGTGAAAAAGTTCGGGAACCGCTGCTCTACTCGGTCCGCATACACCGACAATGATGAGAGCCAGAAGAATACGAAGAGCGTTGCGCCCTCTTCACGACGTCTCAACTTCCAGCCTCATGTTCAGTATCTGCGATGTGACTGACAACGACGGGCTATTTCATCAGGAATAATTTTTCGATTCCACTTCGTTCGCGGGCGAGGGAGGTTTCTCCACACAGAAAACCCGGCTCCCTCTCCAAGAGCCGTAAAATCTCTAGAATTAGCGATGTCGTTCCCGTCTGTTCGCTTGTAATGATATCAAATAGACCGGAGTCCATCTTGCTGAACAGATTTTCTGGACCCAAAGCTTCGAGAAATCGATTCGATCGCTGTTGAGAAGTTTTTCTCCCGCTAACGAGTAGCGATAGGGTCGGCTCCGCGTCGGCTGCTTCGCCACGGGCCACTTTGTAAATTGGGTGACCTGACAGTCTGGATCCCGAAGTCTCCGCTCAAGGCTAACCCTCGGTGCCGCGATTCGCGCTTCGCAGACCAACGCCTTGTAGTCCCGTGTCTGTCCCCAGCAGCTCGTTGACTTTGACACTCTGAATCTCCAATCCTGAGGTTTCTTCATGTTCAATGCATCCTCTGAGCTAGCAAGGCTCACCGCATGCGCCCGCGCGATAAATATCACGTCTCGACATCCCTCGATTGAGACGGGCAATCCCTGGGCACGATGTTTTTTTTCGGAGACTTGTGCGACCGTACTTCCCTCTAACGTAAGAGCTGTGCCAAAGGAAGTTTTGGCTGACACACCCGCGTCGTCAATGGCTCCGGAACGTAAGCCTGGAGCGTCTGGATCGGCTCATAGAAAATCCTCCCGCTGAACAGTCATCATTCAAGTGATTCAGGAATGTCTCATCGATACGGCTGGGAACTGGCAGAGAATAAAGGAGGAACATGTACTCGTGGCGGAAAGGTCCTCCTTTTGCCGGAAGCGAAGTTTCTAACGAAGAGTCGCCCTTTAGAAACTTGTGGCATCTCGGACGCCGGATGACAGATTCAAGTAGATGGTCAACCTGTGCCCACTGTCCAGAAACGATGGAGCTCGAGATAAGCGTCCACGAGGCTACCAAACTGCGGTAAAGTGGTCTTGCTTGTCTCGCTTCCTTAGTCCTTGTTGCCTCTCGACGGCACGGCGGGCCACCCGTTACGATATAAGTTTTGTGTTTCATTATCCTCGGCTCCAGTGGCGCTCGTTCGGGAGGACGTCCGCTCGCCCGCCAGATAACCGCATCAGAGGTGTCAGACTTATTTTTAGATTAGGACTTTGCTCGCAATTTATCTTGGTAAACAAAGTTTCTGAGCGGGAAAGTGAAGGACGAAGAAAGTGGACAACAAGATGAGGCCCCCGAGCCGAGAGGAAATGAAGGCTGCGTTCGACCATGCAGCATCAGCTCTCAGACTGCGCATTCGACTTGGTACTGTCGTCTCGACTTTCGAGATGGTGGCGCCGATTCGGAGGGCCGGTCGGAAAATTTCACAAGCGCACTCCCCCAGGTTCTGGAAAGACCGCCAAAAGTGCGGTTTTGAATCCACTCAATCAATGCCAGCTGCCATGCCGCCAATAGTTTGGTTGAAGCCGCACTACCGTACCACGGTAAGGTCCCGTGGTGCTATACTAGCATTCAGCGCCGTCGAGCCGTGGCGTGGTGCGGAAAAATGGCTTCTCTCGTCGGTCACGACTAGTCCAAATCACAAGCCCGAGAGGCCGAGAGTTTTAGAGAAGTCTCCCGAGAGATCCTGTCGCGGAATCGGCGGCCCTCGTTGCAAGTTCTACTCCTATCCTTATTGCGTTCGTTCCCTGTGATTCCCGCGGTCGTTTCCAGCAGAGCCATCTGAGTGACAACGCAGTTCGATCATGTCAACGAGGGCAGATTCACGCATAAAAAAGAGCGCGTGCCGAAGACTCCAGACTGGGATGGCTTGACCACTCGTAGAGAATGCCTTTTTCCACCCGCGGGACGGGTCTGTTTTCCTGGAGTTCGCAAATATCTGGCCGGAGTAAATCCAATATGTTCCACTTTTCTCGGCTCAAAGGGAGACCTGCCTTCGGGACACCGTACTCTTGATGCCCGAAGGGCTCAACCTCCAGCTTCTCAAACGAACTCGAAAAGTCTTATCATTCCAAGTCGCCGATGCCAGGGAAAGTATCGAAATCGGATAAATGAATGCGAAACCCGAATCCCTATGACTTCCCGTCTTTCTGATGCACGGAAATCCCTTCCAATCAGGTCCAGCTCATTTCACCGCTGCCCTAAAACTTTTCGAGGTCGGTGCCAGAATCATTCTCTGGTACTCGAAGCGTACAAGACGGCCGTATATGCAGCCAACGGCCTTCCGGTGAATTCAGTGCTGGCCGCGCGCTGAATAACGAGTTCGCTCATCATCAAGCTAAACCCACCTTGATCTGAAGCATTTGAGCCTGAGAGGGTGAGGTAGGCAGCGCCAGGCCTTTCAGCGGCATTGACCACCGTTCCCGAACCGCAAAATTCTGAGCATCGAGAGCCGTTAAAGAGCGAGAGCTTGTGTGGTTACAAACGCGGCTTTGGAGTGGACGGGAAATGCCGATGGAGCCAACCGAGAGAGTGGAGCAATCTGTGACTGAACATTCCCGCTGTGATACGAGAAACAGGTGAAATGATGACCACCCAGGGAACCTTCATAGGGAGCTGAAAAATAGCTTATTCCAAACAGACACCTACACGATGATCTCTCAACCGGTGATCTGAACTTCTAGATGATTCTCGTCTACTGTGTTCTTTCGCAAAGCCCATTTCCCAGAGACGGCCAGTCATCTCGACAGTAAATATCAGTAGACGTTATCAGCACAAATTTTTCAAGGCGGTTGCAGTCCAATTCCGGCTAAGGTTTGACTCACGTGTGTGCTGCGCTCCAATGCCTATCTTTCCCATAAACTCTAGCCACCCACCGCCAATGGCCGCAAAGGGCCGCATGGCGGAGCTCACTTACTGCACTCCGACCTCCGACCACGTAAATAAGGCCATGCAGCCCGGACTCGAGGAACACGTTGCGACCAAGACACTGTGTCATCTCGTCGCTCAAACTGAAGAGAGGTCCTTTTTCCGAGTCCCCATGCTTGCGTGATTTCCTTTATATTTGTAAGCTGTAGAGACTTGTTTTCCAGCAACGGGGCCCTTGATCCCTTCGGGATATCAGCTCGAAGTTCTGTCTGTTCGTCCGCTCGGCTGCTCCCTGGTTTCGTTGTTGGCTGAGTGGATCTGGATGCTGACGATGGACAAATCTATTTCTGATGAAAGTCGAGTGCTCGGCTGAGTCGAACTTTGTTCACAGCCGAACGAATTTGACGCACTGTTCCGCCATCGGCTGCTCCAACTAATTACTACACGTTGAAATTCCAGCGAACTCGCCCTGCGGGCTGGAGGGTCGACGCTGAGAGCTGACCAGGGACCGAGATGAGGATGGGACTCGAAATTTTGTAAGTTTAATGGTTTGACAAAGCCGCAGCCGCCTTTCCGTGCCGATCGCTGTGCGCCATTTCAGGCGGTCAGGCACGCTCTCTACTCCTCCCTCCCCCGGCTGTCGCTTTTCCTCCGTTTTCTATCAGACTCGGTCTTTATCTCAATTTATCCATTGAAGACGTTGCATCATGTCACCGCAAAGCCTCCGGAGATAAGGGAGGGCGCGAGAGTGCTGCCGAAGAGATTGGCGACTACTTAGGAGGAAGCAGGAGGAGGAGGAGAACAATGATGACAGGAAGAAAAAGATAGACCGGACGCGTCGATAAGCAGAGTGTTCGCGCCAACGTATATCGCACAACAGTCAACAATGCTTTGTGTGTTGTGACGACAGTTGCTTCCGATATCATATTCAGGTTTCGGACATTTCCTGATTCCTTGTACTTGTACTTCGTGCGGCGACGGTGTCTCCCGGTTGGACGGTGTTGCCTTCTTTGGTTGCGTCCTTCTATCCGTCACGGCGATGGATCCTTCCGCGGATTCCCTAATTGGATCTTCGTATTAACAGCTGAGACGTTTTGGCGTAATGATGTCATGTGTGCGTGCGGGCCAGTGTGTGTATCTGCGTACCCTCCTGCGTTTAGAGGAGCCGGCGCGAGCGGTCACTGGGCGAACGGTAGAGGACTTAAGGCACGTTAGTCAGGCAGAGCATAGCAAGCCTTGTGGCAGACACGGAGGTGGGCAGAAGCTCCACCAAACCTCAGCGGGATTTTTATCAAACTTCGCAAAAAAAAAGTTAGGGCCGGGACCGTCATCTCCAGGATTCCACCGAACATGCTATCCTCGTCTGCCGGACGGTTTTCCGATTCTGAGTTGCTGCGATCCCGAAATTCTAGCAGTGCTTTCTCTCTCTTCAGCATTCTCTTCCTCCGGCATCTCAGACTAGAGAGAAGCGAGCTCATGGATTCGGATTATCGACAGTGGTCGAGAGTCGATTGTCTTGGCTCTGAGACTCTCGTGATATCTCTGGTTCTGATAAAAACTACCCGTGTTCGGACGCGACGGGGAACTCAGAAAGGAACCTTCGGCCACCACCGCTCGGACCTGATATCGGTGGATGCCGCGGTGTTGCCGCGGTGAGATATTCTCGACTCACAAATCCTACATCCTGACGGCCATCAGTGCAAAACTTGATTGATAATGATACGTCACTTCAGTTCGAACCTGTGGGGAACAATAATTCCTTCAATTTAATCGTATGGTGCATGGTTTATTTACGTCTCACCCGTGCATGATCATTTCACTTCAGGGGCGAGCGAGCTCTGCGGCCGCCGGTCACAGTTGATTGATTGATTGATTGATTATTTAGCGATCATCTTCTTGTTGTATTCACATTCCGGATATCATAGAAGACCCGTTCGACGGGGCGATTGCTCAGCTGATCTGCGGTGTGGATATACTTCCTTTCACGACTCATGGCCCGGGACCTTCTTCCCTCCCCATCTTCCGAGTATTCTCTCCGTGTCGCGTTTTTGTTACGTCCCATCCGTAGATGACCCTTTCATTTCAGGGGCGAGCAAGCTCTGCGGACGCCGGTCACAGTTTTTGGGAGAGTGGACACCGTTGAACCCACTCTCGACTGACGCTTATATCGTGTCAGTCGATGCACACTTTGGACGCGCACTTGCATGTCACACGTGATGCATCCCCGGCAGCAGTCGAGATTCGAACCGCCGCCATCGAGTTTTGGTTACAGGATATGCACTGACAATCGGCCGTTTGATCCCTTTTTCGGACACACGGGTTGAATCAGCTCCAACCAGCAGTGCCTAGGTGAGGGGAGGGTCCGTGCGGACACAACCCGACTCCAGAGGGAACGAACCGAATTTGCCATCTGTGCTCCTCGACCCCAAATCTCAGCCCCGCCGGAGCACGGTTACAGTCCCATGCCAAGGGGACCGGTTTTTAAGATAGTGGACACCGTCGAACCCATTCTGACAGACACATCAAGTGCCGATCGATACATGCCGACACGCAGCGTTGAGTTCTGGCGGAGCGATCCTGACGATCCTATATTTACAACAACGTGCGTGCTGTGCAGTGGCGTAAATAGGGGGGGGGGGGGGGGCCATGCCCCCCCCCCTCCCCAATATTTCTGTCCGGCCCATAGAGCCCCATGTTGAAGCTCATCATCATCTTCTGTTGGCCCCCCCAAACTGCGGCGAAAATGTTCTTGGCCCCCCCCCCCCCAAAAAGAAATCCTGTGTACGCCCCTGGTGCTGTGCTTTACGTACGCAGAGTGGATTCGAGGATCAGCGTCTCCAGCCGATCATATATTTACACCACGCACCGCACATGTTGGTGGCGTTCGCTGATGGCGCGCTTGTACCAAGCACGCTAACCATCATGCCACGCAGTCGGTAGGCGATTCTATCGGCACGGAATGACATTCGGGACGCAACTGTAGCTTTCAGTTGCATCCATTATGCTGGGTGTCGATGATGCTGCGCTTCAGGAGGACAGATTCCGGGCGACACGCTCACCGAAAGAAAGCAAACTTTCTTCCCTAACACAGCGTTACGATTCGATCTAACTAGCGCGGAGTTCGGTCAAGGTTTGCAATCAGGTGTCCCGCTCTACACTGAGTACGCAGGCCAAGGGCTGATGCAGGTCCAAGATATCGGCGGATTTCAAAAAGCCGAATTTATCACTCCTCAGTAGAATGCCTCCTCATTCCGTTCCGATTACGATTCCGGCAGTGGGTATGCCGGAACAAGAAACCAAGAAATGCTGACAGAATATAGGGATGGATAAGAACGACAGAAAGTACCTAGGTGGTTTATCGGCCAATACAGTCCCCTGCTCAATTCTCAAGAACTTTGCATCCATAAACTCGGTGCTAATGGCGGTCAGAACGCAGAAGTTCGAGGATGGATATTTAACGTCGGGGAGACCTTCTGAGGCATTCAGCGATATCCAATCCGGGAGACATCTCGGAGGTTTCTCTGTCACACTTGTTGCGATTATAATATACATTCCTAAATTCGGAGGATATGTGCCGGAGGGAAGAGTTCGAGGCCAGAGGACGTCCAGCCGGAATTAAGTTGTTTGAGAGGCCGGGGTCGTGGGCGATGCTTTTGAGCGAGGTGCCAGCACAGATTCAGTTGTGTCTTATGCACGCGCATCCGGACTATGGAAACTTTTTAATGGTCTCCATTATCAGCACTTTGCTTGAATCTCGCCCCGTCGGTCCCTCCGCCCTAATTAACTCGTTCTTGCCATCCCCTCTGCCCCGTTTCGCGCAAGTCTTCGGTTCTCGTATCCTCGGTCGTTTCACTCTGGACGCTTCATATTAACTTCTTTACGGCGCGCACTGTCCTAAAGTCGTCTATAGCCACAAGGGATTTATTGACAGAGTTTCGAGGTCGATCGGCTCTCTCAAGATAGTGCTGGCCGTAGAAACGAGGCGTCGTCGATTCGCTCGCCGCAGAGACATGCATTGAGTGCACTATGAATTACGACGGCGGTGGCTAACGACTTCCATTGGGCGCGCAAAGTACATCGCGTTCAAGACTCGTGGTGACTGAGCGCTACACCATACGATTTTGCATCGATATCAGGGTTCTTCTGAACTCTCAGGATCTTCTCCTTGCTAAGCTAGTGATGAGCGAATATATGGACGAGTTCTCCTGCTCGTGCGAATGTCCACATGTCGAATCTGCCGAATGAGAGGAATAGAACAAAGCAAGACTTTGCGACAAGCACGCACAAACCCGTGCCCAGAGGCTTCCTCTTGTATGCAAGAGCCTCGGTGGTCCACGACAGAGTTCGTCAGATCCTGCACGAATGTGTAACTCGTCACGTCGGCTTCTCGTATGTCTTTCTTTCGGGTTACCTGACCCCGGGCACCGCGGTGTCCGATATCGCGACCGTCGAGCCACGGCATCAGGAGGCAGCACACTGAACAAATTGTATAAGGCTTGTTACACTAACGACAAGTAGGAGCCTGATTCGACTGTACGGTCCACTGTTTGGTCATGGGAAGCTAGCCGAGTGTATGATTGAAAACGAAACACGAACAAAAGCAGATAAAGAGACCGGGTCTGGGTGAGCCGCTCCCATAAATCTGTAGCATCTGTGTGCCCCTGGAGTGGTAGTGTTTTTCTATGGCGAAAAACATTCGTTTCCCTTCCCTGTTGTCGAGGTAATACGGTTGCCTAAAGGCAGGTCGATAAATTGCTGCTTAAGGTTGCTGACGTTTTACCCTCCATCCGGAGCGGGCCGTCCGATGGCTCAGAACCGCTCGACGTGAAGGTCCAGTGCTGGGGAAGGTCGTTCAGCGATAAGAGCCCGCGTTCCAGACTCCATCGAAAGCTGGGTTCGCGTGCGATTGTCCCACCAGAGATATAAACCTGTCGATGCTCGCGTTCGGTTTATCATCCTGAACGGTTCTCGTTGGGACAGTTTTAACCGGGATATTCTCAACAACCTCTTTCCATCGATACTCGTTTCGGTTCACTATTCTCAAAGAAAATTTCGGGAGTCGTGGGTGCCTTCATCAACCGGAAGTCGATCCAATAAGAGTTCTAGCATGTCAAAAGCGACGCGTCACAGCCCAATCTTTCGCCCTTCAATGATTACGCTGATGCGTGAGGTAGTACAGATGTCTTTCTGGCCCAAATATCAGACACTAAGTGAGCTGAATGAGAAACCTCATCCAATGTTGGCAGAAAATATCTGTTCTGCTCTGCGGAGCTCGTTCCCTAACTCTGGGCGTAGGTTGCCGCTCCCCTGCTTTTTATCATTTCGCCGGGCAGGATGTTCTGAAGTGACCTTCGAGAATATATCGAAAATAACTGAAATTCCTGTCAGAAGCTCATTTTTCCGCCGAGTATGGGGAGATCTTGCGGCTCTCCGCTATTCTGAACACGCAATCCGGGGCCTTTTGACATATTTTCTCCAACCTTTTCGCAAGCAGAGCTCAATCGATGTCGGAGCGTAGAGAAACTCCCCGGCGGATCTGAGAAATGTAGCTGGGGAAGAGAATCAGAGTACAAGGGTCGAATGGCTCCAGGAACCTGCAGATTGTGTCACGAGGCGAAAAAAACGAGGATGCGTTTGAGCGCAGACGGAGGACTCTCGAATTCTCAATGCGTCGTTCCAGGTGACCTGCTTCCTTTTTCTTCCGATCTCCAGAGGCAAAGTTGAACATCATCCGTCTGTGTTAGTGGGGAACAAAAGTTTTATTCGTGTGACGATTCACGCACAACGACCAAAAATGCCTTCAGATACCGAGGCTTCAGGCAGACGATTGAGCACTCGGCTGAATATTTTTGGCTAAACGAACGGGGTGACCTCAAAAGTCTGACTCCATGTCAGCGTGAACGAGTTTCGTCCAGCTGAAATCACACGCGCGGGCCGAATTCGTTTGTCATTCTCCCCTTCTGAATGCGGGAGAGCTTCACGGAGATTCTGATTGAAAAGTTTAACTTTCTCCCACGGTCTCTCAGTGTTTCCCCGTCGGAGAGTTTACCCTCGAATCTGACCCACTGGGCGGGATGTACAGATCTGCAAGAACGGTTTCATGAATCATCTCGAATTTAGATCCCTCCTTACAAGAATCAAACTGAACATGTAACTCCAACTGCGTCTTCGCGGGCGAAAAATACACCGTCAAAGACACCGAAAATCTGAACCCCACTTCCCCCTTGAACACTCCCTAGATCCCCCGGTGCTACCACTGGACACAGCGTAAAACTACTAAGAGATGTAGTGTAGACAAAGTTTCAAGGAATTTTCTAGGTCCAGAAAAATAGGGTAAATGTACCAGTTATGGACCCTCTGACCAGTCATGGACCGGGTCCATAACAGCCACATTCACTCTGCTCAGAATAGACTCCTAGATCCCAACTCCCGTTGACGAATGTCTAAATCCTCGCGCGCTGAAGCAAAGTGTAAGTATGTATCCATTTCCCTTCCCCCTTTTTACATCGACGAATTCTTGGAGAACGAGAAAGGCTTCAAAAGACTTCGGCGCTTCCACTTGTTCAACACCTAGCCTGCTGTCCCGTTGAACGGCCCCTTCAAGCAGGGGTTCGGGTCCGAGCTGCTATGTTGTTTCGAAGTCGAGAGAAGACGGAAGTCGTAAAAATTCTTCACATAGCGCATACGGTGTACACTCTCTTACCTTTTAAAGCACGGGAGAGATTCGCTTTTCGAAACTTAATGCCAGTCACGTATGTGGACATCACACTCCGTATGGATGAAGAAAGCCCCCTGTGGGGAGCGCCGCGTTCTGGCTCCGCGTGTTCACAGCTGGAGACAATGTTTTCTACGGGAAAACCTCAACGCGGAGAGATAGCGTTTCTCAGCTGCTAGTGCTGCCGTAAGCTCACCAAACCCCCGGGACATTTTTGAGTCGCGCGTCAATTGAGATGTGAATCCATGGATATCCATCGAAATTTTGTTCCGTGAAGGATCGCCTACACGCCATTCAGCTCTATCATCCGAGCTGAACGGAAGCAATAACGTGGACTCGGGACTGCGGATCTTGGGCAGCCTGAGGAGGGATACAGGATGGGGAATCCATGGAGAACTCGCAAAGAGTCCCGAAGCGTAGGAGCATCTCGCGAATCATTGCGATCCGCATTCGACGCAAGGATATCGGGAAGCTCAGGCTGTAAGCGGGACTCATCAGGCATCCGGGAGCTTTGACCTCCCACTCAAGGCAGTGCAGCGTCAATGCCATCTTGCAATGGAGCACGGGATACTTTTCAAATCCTCGACATAGACTCGCATTCATCGAGTGTTTATAAGGCGTGAGTTCGACGATATCGGGGGAGAACTTCCGGATCTGAGGAGCTGCCGGTGGATGCCAAGCATACCCATATATGTCGATGAAGAAACCGAAAGGATTACGTTTGGAATGGCATCATTTATCGCGGCGGAACGATTCTGTTTCCGATTCCTTCACATCCGACAATTTTCACAGATTTGTAAGGGGCGATGTAGATGTTGTATCTCGATCCCGGATCAAAGACAAAGATTCCGTTCCGATCATTGATGGATGCATAAGTGCTTAGAGGGCCTGCTCGAAACTTACAGTAGAGCATGGCTTGTGTCTACGTAGGACATGGCATAAGGCATTCCAAGGAAGTATTCCGGAAAGACGCTCGGCGTGGACTCGGCTGCTCGAAAAACGGATCACAATCTATGGGCGAAATATCTGTCGAAAAAGGAGTAGAGGACTGGAAGAAAGTAAAAGTGAATGGATACGACTAGATGAATGAGAACCCGAACGGTCAGCTAGTGGCACTCAGTCTCCTTTAACCTTCCAACGCGAGTCTCCGCCGCAGATTGGAATGTTTTCGATTCGTACGGTATACCGTGCGCACTGGTGAGGCGCTTCGCTTTGAAGGGAGGTCAACAGCCAACGGGAACTCGCCTAAAATATCAATTGGACCTACCCACGCTAAGAAAACCATCTCTAGCCAGACATCAGGAGCGCCTGCTCATGGTTCGCAGCAGAATTGATTCTGCGACAGGACGGAGCCTGCGCTGCGATACCTTCCCACGCGAAGGAGGGTCCGAAGCAGGAAATAATCGGAACGTGGTTTCAACGCACTCAATTTTGCGATGTGAAATCCATGCCATTGTATGCGATCGTGCAGCGCATCCGGATGAAATACCGTTGCAGTCAGGAAGTGAGCCACGTGGACAGAACTTACTTCAAAACAAGGACGAGCATACAGAGCGCTCCCACACAGATTAGAAGTTTGATGACTTGCGTGTGTTTGCACACCGTCCTCGATGTCGTCGATTCTATTGTCAACGACGCGAGGAGCACAGGAGGTTGTATATTTAGTTCCCAGGTAATACCCACCGAGCAAACACCTATACGGATGGATGAATTCGAACGAACCGCTCTGCAGCTCTGATTGTGGTACGTGGATCGCACGGAGCCTCGCTCCATATTTCTGCTTCACTAACATTCTTTCAAAGAGCTCCTGGTCCGCTGCGAATTCAGACAGAGATCGCAAGAGCCGGAACACATAAGTTCCTCGCTCGGCGATCACAGATGGGAGACGGAGTCTAACGACACGAGATCGAAACGGAGAGTTCGAGAGGCTCGAATCAGAATTCATGAAGATGACCCAAAAGTTTACGATACGCCTCGCTCTTCGTGTCTCGAAACATAAAAGCCGGATGTCGTCCAGGAAACGCGCTAGATCGCTCGCTCACTCGCTGGCCGGCTCCCTTGTTTGACGGCAACATCTGGTCGCGAATTTAGTTTTTTTTTTCACTTTCTCTTCTGCACAAGAGGATCAAAGTTTTCGCATCTAGCTTCCGAAACTCTCCGAAGCCACTCGGAACAGGTGTTGTTCCTCTAAGCGACCTGAGACTCAAACTCATAGCTCTGCGCATTCGTTGAGTGTACGACGCAATTCGAGAACAGCAACTCGTTCTCTAAGTAAGTGTTTCATTGTTGCTGTAATGGAACATTCGGCAGAGCCTAATCGAGCCCAGTCGTTCTAGGAATAGTGACGTTACCCTCGTTCACGTCTATTTCAGAAAAAGCTCTCTGGAGAATTCCTGGGATGGCGGCATTCGACCTTGAACCCATTCCCGCGAAGTCAATCCATGAGTGCCTGTCATTGACGTCGCCGCAGACGAGAAAAAAGTCACGTTCCAACTTGGGTCTGCGCATCTCAGAGAGCGGAAAGATAAGTTCTGAGGTTTGTATGCGTTCGAGGCAGACGTTTCGTATCAAGGATGAGATCTCTCCGGGGAATCCATGCAGGAACACCGCGCCGATCCTGTCATTTCATCACAGCAATTATCACGCGAGAATGTCCATGAAATTGAGTCAAATTTGTCCCGGCGGCCTTGAGCGGCAACGATACCATCTTCTCGGTCGGTCGCCGATCAAGCGTGGAATTGGATTGTTCTCACTGGTGCCGTCGGCTCCGTCTCAGCAGGTGAGCAGGGTCTAAGAATTTCGTCCATTAAACTGAGCGGAGTGGATTTACGCTTGCTCAACATCATTAACCAGGCCAAATGTTTAGATCAAGAAGGATCGCTCTCTCTCTCCAGAATCTCATTCAATCTCTCTACGACCATCCGAGCCTCCAGTGAAGCTGAAATTCACACATGTGTTCTCTGACAAATCAATGGAGCGAAACTCCATTCAGTTGCTCCCGTCTCGTTCCACCGAGGCCTCTCGTCAAACTGATGGTGAGCTATGGGGAACGCACCGCTCACAATCAGAGTGTGAGTTCTTTTCCCGACTCGCGTGAACTGACTGTTGCATCCTTTCGAATTCGGCTGAGGTATCTTAGGACCTTCTCCCGGCAGAGGTATCTTAGAGTATTCCGGGACTACAGTCAAGTCCCTCTATCTTGAAACGCTCATAACTTGCAAACCCTCCCTAACTTATAACTAGAGGAAGAACTTCCGTCCTTTTCTCTATAACTTGCAGCATAGGCTCAATGATACTCGGCCCTGCATTACTTATAAAACCTCCGATAACTTGTAACTCGAAACGATTTCCCACTGCTCCCGAATTTTATAAGTTAGCGAGATTTGACTGTACAGGATTCTAAAATTCCCGCCCCGAGATCTCGATAGTAGAATGTCTCTTCTTTTTTGTTTGGTTTTGTTTTCCGTAGCATTTCAAGTCAGATCAGAACGGAAATAGCGATCGTCCCGACATGGCGGTTGATGCATTGTTCCAGATTCGCAGGGTGTGAGTAATATTAGGTAGTAGCACTATCAGTAGTAGTAGTCAGACAGAAGTCTGTCACTATATTCCAGTTCCGTTTGGGTTCATGCTCCGCAACGTGTTCTGGCACGGAGTGCAGCCGATATCAGCAATGTCGGTGGTTTTTCTCGTCGAATTAGGCCAGCTATCGGAATCATCGGTTGCGGCTCTCGGAGCCTGTCGGAACCCAGCCCATATATCATTCACTGCCTCTACAAAGCTGTTTAGCTACGGAGGCTTTCCCGCAGAAAATGTGATTTACGAGCCAAACGAAGTTTGCAATTATCTAGCTATGCGAGACTGAACCCAAGATTTCTCGCCTGTGTCGGGAAGTCGACACGATCGCCCGCCAGTCGGAGGATACCGCAGCTTCGAGCATAATATGACAGGTTTATCTCAACACGTCACATTCTTCGGTATTTGGTGGCGTCTCGATCTCCTACCAGTATCAGTTCGCATCTGTGGTCTTGATCCGTTCTCCTGCTGGAGGCAGGGACGCCCTGCTCTGGAAAGCCCGCTTATTAGATCCACTGACTCTGGTCATGCTCCCTGAGAGCTGAGGCGCAAAATTGAAAAGCCATAAAGCGGAATACGGTTGGTGAAGTCGCGAGCGATAGCTCGTAGATTGTGGAAACCCCATCAGCTGAGCCGAGGCCCGCCGTTCAGGCGAAATATATGGTGCTCGACCGAAGCAGAAAGAACCTCGAGGGGAGGCATATCAGAAATCCAAAACAGCGTCGGTTTCTCAAAGGTTTGCTCTGCCAGTGATACTTGCCACCGTTTTCCTCCCAAAAGGAGGTATGATCGGAGTAAAAAGCTCGAGGAGGAGCGCAGAAATCCTGATTCCGGGAATGCTGGATCCGAGTTGCTCGCCTTACAAAGCCAGATCTTTATTGCTATATACCCAGCCGCCGATGTGGCAGTATCATAGACCAATTCCGAAAGAATCATCAATTAAATCCGTCTAGCGATGTCCTCTTCTTCTTCTCCCGCCGCAGAGCCACGGATGTCCTTCCCGACCCAGATTTTATCTTTACGTCCGAAAAACAGAACAAATGGCGCCGGTTCTCGAAGCAAGAGACGCAACGGGGATTCGGGATTTACTGCGATAGTATTATTTCGTCACCGATTGCTAGCTTGTTGAGTATCCGTCCACCTGCAGGCGCTGTACTTCTGCTGCTTAACTAGTATGTAAGGATGACGTCAATGGGTTATTGTCCACATTCGTGCTCCACCATTCAGAAGTGAGAATTTCGTTATCCGTGAGGACCGTGAAGGCAGCGATTCAAACTCTTGATCCTGCTGAGCTTTGTCCCCATTTTACGGTGGACCGAGGCGAAGTCTCACGAACTGATCCCCGACGACGAATCCACTGCGACTTTAATGTCTCCGCTAATCCTCGAGACAACGCCGTTCCAACGGAAGGTTAAGCCCGCCGTGAAGACCCTCTATGAGAACTCTGTTTTGAAACTCTTAGATTCTCCCAGGATGTCAGAGCGGCAGTGCAGTGTACACTATCGTCGAGCGTGGCGAGAAGACGCCAAACATTCTAAGCAATTCCTTGAGTGCCTAGAAATTGCATTCAAGTACAAGCAGTAAGAAACACCCTTCGCTCATTGCACAGTGCAGATCACAACCAACTGGTTCCAAGATTTCCAGAAGAATATAATCGAAACGTGATCCTTGATTTCCACAGATCTACTCCAACCCTCCTCATAGAAAGTTCTCTTCATGAAATATCGAAATCCTTCGCGCCAGTTTCCCTACCAGGACTCGTTAGGATTTCCCAGGAGCTTTCCCTAGAACGCTAGGACCGGGATGAGTTTGGAAGTAGCGACTTTATGCGGACATCTGAACTCCTTCGAGGTCGGGATATCTAAACAATGAGATCGCTGAAACACAATCACGATAATGATGAAGATTGGAGCGATTTGGCGCGTCGATGTCTGAATTCCTCCGATGGGGTGCTCTTGGACTTCAGGTCGAAGGGTAGAATGTTTTGACGAGATGGATCTTAGATGCTCGCGGGGCTCAAGGCGGTTGAAACCGCTCTTGAGGTCTTTGATTATTGATAGGTTTTGTTCACCGCTGGATCCGGCGATCTGGGAATCGTTATCTCATGTCAAACACGGACTGCATATTTCAACCTCATCGAAGTTTCCATGCTGAGATATCGTACAACTTCGTCGAACTGGACAATCTTCCGATGGCCGCATTACAGGAGATAGTGCGAGCCGCTGAATATTCGTTCTCGGAATCTCTGAAAGCATAATTGATCTGTAATGGATGCGCGCATCGAACGGAAGCTCGTTTGCTTCCAGAGTAGCTTTTAGACAGAATTGATCCAACGTACAGGGCTGCGAGCGGCGGGGCGAAATCGCTCCAGCTTCCCGACAATATGGGAGAGCGCTCCCAGCTCTGAGGCCAAGCATGGGATCTCCTCTCACAAGCTTTAACAAGTGTGGCAGCAGGAACGACGGCCATGTCGGCAAACTCATTCGAGTACATTTCCGCTTCAATTATGTCCACAAGCTCAGCTGGATTTTCCGCCACTGACGATTTTCCGAATTTCATTTCCTCGCCGGAACGACATGCGGTAGTCATCAGATGTCACAAGCCCCTCGAAGGCTCTGCCTGGCACTGAAAGCCGCCTTCGAACAAAGACGCGACGACACCAGACGAGCCGCAGTGTCAAATGTCTGAAATCTCCGTCCAGACACGTCTGTCCATTGCCGCGGAATGCTGAAGTTCTCACCGAAGAAGAGGAAACAAGAGGATGACGACTTGTGAATCGAGGATCATCCGGGGCTCTAGCATTGGGAACCCAGTCTATACTTCGTTAACACTTGACTCTGACCTCACATTCGGCTGTTGTCGGCGGTGCGAAGCTCAGGGGGGGAGAAACCGAGACGTGGACTTGAGAGTAATCACAGCCATCGCAATATTACATCTACAAGTGATTGCGTGCGTGTCACGTAGTGAACAATCTGCATATTACTGAGTTTCTCATTCAGAGTGGACGTCCTACCGTGGCTGTCAGCTTTCTTGGTATTTTGTTGCTGCTTCGTGGACCGAACGCACTCTACCGAATGGAATCCTTCTACTTTCCTCTTGACTAATTGCACGCATCACGCAGGAACTTCCATCGGATGTCTCCCGCGTAGGGAACGAAAGATCAGGGACTAGACCTAGTATTCCTTGGCAAAACACCAGAATAGAAGATAAGGACTCAGATCACGACAACACTCGAGGTCATTGAGCCGGGCAATCTCAGTGAATTCTTTCCGGAATGTCCAGGGGAGTTCCGTTCACTGTTGCGGAATCGCCGGTTGATCGATTGGAGCGATCGAGGCGTGTGAAAGGAATTATTCATGGACATTCTCGCAGCTCCTCCGGTCTATGTCATTCCGCTCCATGGTGTAGGTCCCCGTTGCGCTCGACGAGATGAAACATTACCGAAAGTCTCGGAGACAATCTGCGGATAACGGAATTGACGGGACGCCTTGTCGAGAGATGGGAGCAGAGCGAGAGACGGACCCGTCACGTCCGGAACAACAGATGCGGGAACTTCCGCGCTCATCACTTGACTGTGGAGAGTCAATCGCAATACAAGCCCGTTCTTGGTGTCTATGAACGTTCATCTCAGTCGGTGTTGGATCAGTACGGAAAAAGAGTGTGGTTTTCGTCCTGGAAATTGATTCATGGAAAGCAAACCTCCCCAAAATCCGGAATCTACTAAATAAAGGAGAACTTGAGGACGTCCAGTCGTGCAAACCTTACGCCCAAACCAGGACTCGAATCACGCGGAAACTTCGCCCAGAGCCGCCAAACTCGCCGAGGATGGTTTAAGGCTACCGTGAATCCTTGTGGAGGTCCTCTAGAGGCCACAATCTCGAGAAAACTGAAACACTTTGTCGTCCTTCTGACCGTGAATACTGGCTTTCGAAACGCGCGCTGTTGGCTGCCGCTGCGGGCACACTATCGACCGACGATCACTGTGCCCAGTTTCTCGCTCTTGCCGACCGATCGACAACGAAGTGAGAGTCTCCCGTTAACACTACATGAGTGTTCTCACGAGGACCGCGGTCGTGGAAGCGACGTCAACGTGTGTGAAGGCTTCGTAGTTCAAGCGCTGCGTTCGTCTCCGCCGCCTCAATCGGACCTGTTCAGGCGTCCACCACGCCCGCCCGTGAACGTTTCGATCTCAGAAGTGAACCCACAATATGTCCAAGAAATGATCCCTCCAGATTTGGCTAGACTATGAGTGGATGATCTTCTCATGGGGGGTGCCGAGAAATGGGAGTTTTGGAAACCGCTGCATCATTCTCCGCAATAGTCTAGCCGGATAATGCGGATCGCTGCGGAACGCACCGTCGTACGTAACACACTCTAGATGTAGTTCTAGAATCTGGTCGCGCAAAGTCCGGGAGCGATGGGCCGTCGCGATGAGTCCGACGGCAACTGACCGAGCCGAACGAGTTGCCGTGCCTAATCCAGCCTGGTAGGTAGAGCTTGCAGAAGAACCGCAACGCTAGAGGCCGATCCTACGCGCTTGACAGCCCCGGGTACCTTCGATCCCGGGCAGATACCCGCGACCATCCACCGCGTGTACGATCCCAGCCAGCGGGTATCCGGCGGGATCTGCGCCCGGTAGGACCTCAAACTTCTACATCTAAAATTTCTTCGCTGATATCTCATTTATCTCTGACTGCTTTGCGAAAATCCTACCCTACACAGGAATCTGGAAACCGTAATCGGTCGTCTGGTTCCGTGTCACTTGCCCGAATCTTGGGTGCCGGACTCTCATTGTCAGTTGCCCGAATCTTATTCGCCGGAATCTCAGATGCCCGAATTTTAGATGCCCGAATTTTAGATGCCGGAATCTTACATGCCCGAGTCTCAGATACCCGACTTTCGCCGTCTCCCGCTCGACATGAGGCTCAGAGCGAGGCTTCTATGAATCGAGCTATGAACCGGGACTGCTCTCGGGAGAGCCGGTTCCGTGAAATCCCGAGGAAACGCACAGATGTCGGGAACCGAGACTGTCTTCGGGAGAGCCGTTTTCGGGAAATCCCGGGAAAACGCACGGATGACAAGAACCGGGAGTGTCCTCGGGAGAGCCGTGCGCGGGAATCCCGGGAAAACGGACCCGGACCTCGCGAAAACGTACAGATGTCGGCAATCGAGACTGTTCTCGGGGAAGCCTTTTCAGGGAAATCCAGGCGAATCGGGCCTGAACGGGAACCGGGAATACTCCCTGGAAAGCCGTTTCCGGGAAGTCCCGGGGAAACGCGCTGATGTCAAGAACCGGGACTGTTCTCGGGAAAGCCGTTCCCGCGTGATCCCAGGAAAACGCACAGATGTCGGGAACCGGGACTGTTCCCGAGAGAGCCGTTCCCGTGGAATCCCGAGGAAACGCACCGATGTCGGGAACCGAGATTGTCCTCGGGAGAGCCGTCTCCGGAAAATCCCGGGAAAACGCACTGATGACAAGAACCGGGAGTGTCCTCGGGAGAGCCGTGCGCGGGAATCCCGGGAAAACGGACCTGAACCTCGGGAAAACGTACAGGTGTCGCCAATCGAGACTGTTCTCGGGGAAGCCTCTTTAGGGAAATCCAGGGGAATCGGGCCTGCACGGGAACCGGGAATACTCCCTGGAAAGCCGTTTCCGGGAAGTCCCGGGAAAACGCGCTGATACCAAGAACCGGGACTGTTCTCTGGAGAGCCGTTCCCGGGAAAACGGACCTAAACGGGGACCGGGAGTGTCCTCGGGAAAGCCGTTCCCGGGAAAACGCGCTGATGTCAAGAACCGAGACTGTACTCGGGAAAGCCGTTTCCGGGAAAACGCACTGATGTCAAGAACCGGGAATGTCCTCGGGAGAGCCCATCGCGGGGAGCCGGGACCTCGGACTGGAATCGGACTTGAACGGGAACCGGGACTGTCCTCGGGAAAGCCGTTCCCAGGAAAACCCGGGAAAACGCACAGATCTCTCACCTCAGACTCTCTCAAAGCGGTGTCACTACGAATCGAGAGGAATCCACTGAAAATTCGCATCAGACGCATTGTTCGATTCTGAATAGCTTGAAATGAGGTGCACGTCAACTGGGTCCCGGGGTTACCTGGGCCCCAGAGCCAACTGGGCTAGCTTCTCCCAAGCTTGCATGTAAGTACTACGGCCGCGCGAAGCGCGGCCGGGGACGCTAGTCTCTCATACAAGTCAACTTTTGCCCCAAGTTTCCGGGATGATGAGACTCGAGGATCTACAAGTTGTTTTGCCGTTGGCGAACTGAGGAGGTTTCCGCCCTGATACAATCATGAACTGTTCGACATAATCAATCGGCGATCCGACACGATTCTCTCGTATGACTTCACGGAAAGAAGGTAGAAAGCAGAAAGAAGACAAACGAGGTGGTCAGACCGACCTCTGGATCGCCTCCATAGATGGCGCAACGCATGGTCAGACCGAATCCGAAATATTCTTCCAGGATTTTGAAAAGCATGATCAGCATCGCCGGGGACGAAACCGTTTGGGCGCCCATGGTAAAGGGAGCCGTTCCTCAGCCCACGATGATTTCAACCACAAATACACCCTCTGCACACCCAGAAAGTCCATCGAGGTCCTTTCCACCACTCCAGGAGCCACTGTGAGGAGCGAGACGGAGTTTACCGACTCCGCAACTTCGAAGTGGGGACAGTTACGATCAAGGGTCAGGTCAATGTCGAGCCCTTGGTTGCGGGATTTTCCGAGGTGCATAGAATCCTAGAATCCAGCAAGATCCAAACTCGCCTCTGATATTCGTTCGCTAGCCAGAGTTTGACTCCCAATCCTCGCCTCAGTTGCCGACTTGGTTGACACGCGACGGAGTATCGCCCCGGAAATGGAGCGCGAAAGAAAACACCAATGACAATCGAGATCTGCGGCTGGGTGGAAAAATGATCTGTTGTGATAACTGTTGTTATAAATGTGCCGGGGCTTATTCCGACGCAGTGGACCAGTTCCTCGAGCAGAGCTTGTTATAACAAGCTTTGGTGTTTTGTTTTCCATGGTAGCCCTGAGCCGCTGACTGCGACATCGGCATCGTGGCGATTGAAGCGTGTCCTATCACTCCGCTGATAGAAACGACTGCGCCCCCACGGAGAATAATCTGGTTGAGTGCACTTTTCTCCAGGTTCAGCTACAGTTGAATAAGGAGGGATGGAGTGCGGAACAGATCGGATCAACCTTGGTTGGAACACGTCTCGATAAACGTCCACTTACAATGGCTATAACCAATTTCACTTCGGGCGTCATCGTTGCATAGCAAGAGGTCAGCGATGAGGATGCGTTCGACTTGTTGGGGATCGAGGAGAGTCCTCGTTGGAGGCACTTTCTTCAATCTTCGCGATCCATGACAACCATATGCCCCAGAGCTGATATCTAACAATAAGTCGACGTCACGCGACTCGTTGCGCAAAGCTCGCATTGGAGTTGACCCACGGCAGGAGAGTGATGCTAAGCACTGAGGTTGCGAATCTTGCAGGGTCAGCAAGATTCATGCGCTCAGAGGTGTTTGCTGAGGTGTGGTGGGTCGCTTGACGTCGATCCCATCCCGCATTCTCTCCTCCTGTAACTTTCAAACAAACTGTGCAATTGGAGCGAGCCAATAGAAACCGGTTACCGAGAGCTCAAACGAAGGGAGACCCATCTTTTAGAATGAAGCCCGAGAGAAGCCGATCGCAGGCGGGTTTCTTCATCTTCGCGGGGGAACATCTAGGAATCCTCGTCCTCTCCATCGGTTGAAGCTTCACCAGACCTGGATGCTGCATGGTCGATGGGGCTCCACATTTCCGGTCCGGGTCCCAGACTCAAGTTGATCCAACTGAGTTTGCAGACGACTTCGAGGACTTCTCGACATGATTTAGAAACTCTCGCTTAATATGTATCGTGAAAATCACGCATTTCAGCTCCAGGATGCGGCACGCGATGAGGATCCTCATCGCTCAGCTTCCTCAGCGCTCTCCTGCGATCGAAAAACCCGGGACGGATGTTATTCCGAACTCACTTCAAGGAGCCACGGACGCCCGGACGACTCCTTTTCTCTTCTCCCACGCACTTTTCCTCGCCTCAGTTCTCTGCCAGGCGTTTCGGCAGCCGCCGAGATATATAGGAAGACATCGGACGCAGCCTCGCTCCACATTATCATTTCTTAGCCATCAAAGCCAGTCCTGAACGTCATCGGGTACCTGACGAACATATTGACTCGCTCCCGGCTCGAGAAGGCGCGTTTCTTTGGAATGAATCGATGATTATTGGAAATTCGCAGCACCTGCTCAAGCATCGTTCTTCGACGCTCTCGATTACCTGTGAGAAAAGAATACGAGGAGATTGAGTTCCAGATCTTGACTGGATCGTTCGACTAGAATGCCTCCATGAAAATCAATAATCGTGCGCAACGGATGGCATCTCGGTTGACGCGAGTCCCCGTAAAGTTAACTGCAATCATTTTACACGATGTTCTCATAATATATTGTATCTTCTATGTCCACCGTACGGCGGGTCTCTGCCCTCGGTTCGAATTGGAAACTGCTAGGTGGTGCAAGGGAATCACGATTATCCAAAACTTGTGAGCCGTCCCGCTTGCATCCCGATAGATTTACATCCGCAAGCCATGTGCTCAAATAACGAGGGGATTCGATGACCGGAATCATTGTTCACGCTCATCAGGACCCCAAGCCTCAGATGCTGCTCTAGGAAATCGTACTCATTGATATTACTGGAACCAGAAGCGCAAGTGAATTCCTCGGCATGGTTAGCACAGCGACACTGGGGAATAGAGGAGAACGTCAGCTCAGCTCAGCTGACAGCCTTGTGACTTGATTTCCTCGAGCCATTGAAAATTTAGACATTTTTTTCTCTGCTATCATCCATTGGTAGCCCGAGCGTGTCATGAGAATGTCTCCATCAAGGTTGGCCATCTCACGTCCATTAGGGAATTGGGACGTGGCTCGGAGCCGTGTCATGCCACAAAACAAAGTTAAGATACAAAGAATCCAATGAGGCGGAGAAGGATAGAGGAGGACGACGGTAGCGAGAGGCGGTAGACCCTGCCGGCGCTGCCTCAAAGATGGTGAAATGTCTCTGTTGCTTGCGCCCGACACTCCGTTGAGCCGGACGTTATCGGGCCGCGAACGGCAACCGTCTAGATAGTGTCAATATATTCCTCATCCGATTCCTGTCGACGGAAATAACGCTCCCATGGAAGATTATCCACGTGTTAGACGACGGTGAGTGACTGAAGCATCACGTGGAAGAGAGTTTGCGAGACATGCTGCCATTCATCTATGTATCCCCGAATCCCCGCCTTGCTGAAAAGAGCTGGACTGAAAACCTCGGTTCATTCACGGCACAGCGAGTCTTGTGGACCGCTTTTGCACTCGTCCAAATATCTCTAAATATTCATAGATTTTCTGCTCATATATTGAAACCATCGAAAATCGGCTCACTGCTCCAGTGCACTAGACATTGCTCAATGGGTCCCCATATAGGAGTGGGGCACCCCACCTATCATGAATAGCATGGGGCCGCACTCAGACTCCTTACCCGTTTAGTGACCGATATGAACGTGTTGGGAGGGAGCGGACGACCATCGCTACCGTCGGTCATACTTCTAGTCTATTCGATACAATACAGAGGTGGTTCCATGGGCCAACCAAGCAGGATCCTGAATCTCGCTTGGGCTCGAGAAGGTTCCCCATTGCAACCAGCTCCACGTTAGTCTATCTTCTGCTGAATAATGCCCCATAACTTGGAAAACGATGTTTCCCCTCCCGGAGAATTCGTTCCTGAATTGCTCCTGAAAAGCCACTGGTTAAATATCCTCATGCAACTTGTGGCGATGATGTCGACTTTGCACGCGGTTACGAAAGACGGGCGGCTGAAAATCACCGTAATATTCAGCGTGCGATACAAAGATTGCAATGCTGCTGAGTCGGGGAAACCTTTTCCGAGTCCATCAGAGAAAACAGAGCATCAGGTACGCAAGAAGACAGATGTTTCGCGCTTCAAAGCTCACAACTTTCCTCTCGAGAGTACTACGCGTGGCGACGGGCTTTACACTTCACGCGGGTGGAAGCTGCTTTATGCTCCTCAACGCAGACCGGCACCTGGTTTTGAGAACAACTCTCTGCCTCGGGGTCTAAGAATTTCTACTGTACTATCGCATGATGACGTTCCCTTGCTTGTTGCAACAGGAGGCGGCACGCGAGACTTCCACGGAAAAATTTGGTCTTGATGAACATTTACGACTCACAATCAGTGGGATAATGCACGTTTCGTGTCTGGGAGTTTATGAATCACGGGACGCTCGCCCCATCTGATTCAAATTCAGTGTCAGAGTAGCTTCGTTCCACCGTCGTTCCACTTTGTCCTACCCGCGTGTGGCAGGTTCGTGTACCATACAAACATTCATCGAGTTGCGAAATATCTCTCTTTTTCACGGTCCTGGAGAATCACGGTCCGTCTAAGAAATCGCACGATATGACTCGGAACTCAGAAATTCGACTGACTGGGATTATTCCGTCGCCATTGCTCCCGAATTCTCCGATCCCAGCTCGACTCATCGGGGAACGGAATTTACTTCGACCCAATCGTGGTTCGTACGGGGTTCTCGGTGTACATATTTTCCTGTCTGACGCGCAATGCTTCAACGTGGTCTGGCTGTCCCAGTTGATGTCCGCCGGAATTCAATCCGAGTTGGCGACCATTCCCGTCTATCGATCGCAAACGTGATGCTCCCCGGACGTGATCCCGTCCAGCAAATCAGTCTCACTTCTGGCCCCACATGGAAGCCGACTTGTTAGTGAGTGTTATCCAGCGGAAAGCTTTGATATTACATTACAATGTCAATGATGGCATTGAAGGGCATTCAGACCTGTCACCAAGGAAGACCGTTCAGGGCAATGGCTGGCTGAGTCTGAAAGAGCTTTTCGGCCTCAAGGAATCAGAGTTCACAGCTTTCAGCCTCGCTAGAGTAGACTAATGACTACGTGAGGAAACTCATCGAAGCACTATGCTTCACGCCGGATTTCTCGAGCTTCGATCTCGAACTCCAAACGCCACTCTGCGCCCGCGTCCGAGACAAGAGGAGCCTCGATCTTGTCTTCGGTTATATGTTGTTCGAGTATGTACCGTATCCCACTCGCAGTCCCGAAAACCAACAATCCACTCCAATCGATGAAATTGTGCAGCACATCGTCAGTACGGTGGACAAGACTGCTCGTCATCATTTTCGCCCATCTAGCAGTCGAGGGATCGGAAGAAAAAGGTGTTAACGGCGGAGCAATAGCGTAAATCTAATAGCGGTGAAGACTTGCACTCAAGGTCTTTTTCGTTCATCTTTAGTGCTTCTGAAGTCACGAATACTCGTATCCCATACTTTGGAAATTGTAACTGATTGAGACACCGGGCGATTTCTCGCTTCTCCTTAAGCTTCCAGAAGATGATGATAGATGTTTTGAAATTTCAGTGATCGGAACTACATGTCCTGAAAGAAAACTGCGCGTCTGGCGGTGCCGCTGGAGCAGATATCCGCATTCAAAACCGATGATGAGACACAGCGAATGAGATTAGACGGAGTTCCTCATCGACTGCGCGCCGTCGAGGCCGTTGTCGACGTGAAGTTAGCGAGCGGCGAGGCGTTCGTTGAAAAGCGGCTGCAAGTCATGAGTCGGTGTTTTTTATTCATTAACTCTATTGAAAAGGACGCTAAGAACTCAATTAGCGAACGACTTTTTATCACGAAGAATATTAGTGCGAACAGAATAAGAAGAACCGACCGCATCCATTGTTGTTATGAGTGAGTGATAAGATCCTTTCGAGAGACATGGCCGTTGTCGGTGGGCCCTGCGTTCCTCCGGCCGCGTGCTTGGTCAGCCGGCCGTTCGCTCCAACTTCCAGGAACGATGGAACCTATGCCGGAAAAAGATCGATATCAGAAACCACAATATCCTAAGATTCTCCAACATTTTCTTCGACGTACAGGGACGCAGCCCAAGATCGCTTGGGAGTCTTTTGCCAGAAGCATCCCTGGACACTCCCGGTAGTGAACACTTGAGCCACCTGTTTGTGGCTGCAGAGCTTGCGAATCCATATTTTCCTCAACCGATTCGTAGTCCTTTATCAAAGCCATCATCTCTTTCAAGAACGGAGCGAATCATATCTGGCGCGTCAGGAATGCGAGGAAAAGTGCTCCGATACCGCGCGGTAGCGGAGGGCCTCTAAGAGTTTTGAGGTTGAACGGGAACAAGGCACTGCTTTCTATCGGCGTTCAAAAAGTTCGGGCAACTTCACCAAAAATTCCGTCAGGTGATGGATAGGGTTGCGAGCAAGCGCTTGGGAATTTGAGGGAGTCGGTATGAATATTAAATTCATGTTTTCTTGTACACGGAAGGGAGAGTTTCCCAAACTGTCGACGCGGACGCAGTCACGCGCGGCCTTGTAGTCGACTCAAGAGAACTTCTAATGAAGTAGAAGCTGAACTCAGAGGCTAAGGTCGTAGGTCAAATGCCGGGTGTTCGCAACATCCTCGGGGTTTTTGAACTCGCGAACTCGGAGCAGAGCGAAGTGAAGGAGACGCAACAAGTGCGCATCGTTCGATTGCTTTGACACTCAGCCTTCAGTTGTCGAAGGTCCACAGGTTCGTCGAAACTGATATTTGAGCATCATGAGTCCCCCCTCACACCGAGCTGCAACCTGACATCGGAAAACTATCCACGCAACGGGTCTCTTCTGAAGCTCGCAACGCCCTCCTCGAAGAAGACTGTGCTTGCCTGATTCTCCTCGCGACCGGAGGCTTTCTATATCAATGCGTATCTTCTGAAGGAGGAGAGTTTTTGGAGAGGACTCTTTGACTGTTTTCTGGACAGCGTCTGTCGTGGCTTGGAATTTGTTCGGGCTAGACGATGAGTTCCGGAAGGACGTTGTGTCCCGATATAGCATCTATTAGCGTGACATGGAACATTTCCAAGAGTCTGGCTTGGTTCTCCAGGTTCATAGCGTTGAGATCAGCGTTGGCTGCTCCTAGGACCCATATTATGTTGCTGATAGGATAGCCTGGGAAGTTGTACAAACTTGGATGGAAGGGTCTCGGCAGACCTTCGGCACTTTTGGCCTAGTGTCTGATTTTTCGACCGGTGATGAGTAGATCGTGTTCCCCGAGAAATTCCAAGACACCATGGCCAGACAGAGCTCCTCAAAGCGCCCTTCTTCCGACTTCGATCGAGCGAACCGTTTTTCGAAGTGTCGACCGAAAACTTCCAAATGCTAATTACCCCGCGAAAATAACGATTTCGGAGTTCGTGGAAAGTGTTTTGGGAAGCTCTCGAGGGTAGCTTCCCGATGCGATGGACCGATTGGATCGCCGACCCGGTTTCACGGGTGAACAGAGTGGAACTTCCAAATGATCGCCTAGCTCGAAGGGGTGGGGCTGAACCACTTTCTGCCGTGGCCCATAAGTCAGACATTTTCAAGGCGAACTCAACGCACTTTACAGATTTGGAAAATATTAGGGGGGGGGGGTCAAGGTGTAATAAACGAAAAACTGCACTGAAAACGTCGAAGTCATGGACTTTCGGACACAAACTCGGATGGATGACTCAAAGCTGATGGACTCCGAGCCTGAAAGAAACATGTTCTGAGATGAAAGCTATACAGCCGAATCGAGATCGAGCTGAAAAACGCACATATTTGACCGTTTCGATACGGCAATAACAGGTCCGTTAACTGAGTTGCCGGACGTGGAATTTGCGCCTCATGCCTGGCGAAAGGCGGGTGGAAAACGCAGGCGGCCACGTTCGAAAAGCAGCCCACTGTCCGTACTCCATTGGGACAGTCACACCAGTATCTACGGATACATTCAAGTGGATGAATGTTGACGCTGCTAGGCCCACAGCGACGCGAGCTGATTTCGAGCCGAACGATTTTCGGTGTCACTTTGACAAACCTCAGCAAGACATCATTGTCGGCTGTCAAGGCTTACGCCGAATACGATCGTGCCAGATCCAGTCGATATGGTCCTGAGGTCAGCAGGAGCAAATCCACACGAGTCAGAGCCGGGAAGTCGGTTAGGTCGGTGGCCTTGATCTGTGGGAGGCGTTAGTTTCCGGATCGCCACCCTGCGCTTTCCACCTCTCAACTCGAACTCGATTCAGCTGTTTTGGCTTTCATCTCGCAACATGTTTCTCCAAGGCTCAGAGCCCATCAACTTTCAATCAGTGCAAAGTTTGAGCTAAGAAATCCATGGAAATCGATGCAGTCGACGTTTTCAGGACAGTTTTTCGACCTCCCGAATATTTTTCGAATCTGTGAGGTGCGTTGAGTTCGCCTTAACTTATGGGCTACGGCAGAGAGTGGTCCACCCCCACTTTTTCGAGCTGGGCGATCATTTTGAAGATCCACTCTGTTTACCCATGAAATCGGGTCGGCGATCCAATCGGTCTACGGCATCTGGAAGCTGCTATCGAAAGTTTTCAAAAACACTTTGCACAAATTCCGAAATCGTTGTTTTCGCGGGGTAATTAGCACTTGGAGTTCTCGAATTCGAGTTTTCGGTCGAGACTTCGGAGGACGTTTTGCTCGACTGAAGTGGGGTGGAGGGCGCTTTGAGGAGTTCTGTCTGGTCATAGCTTCTTAGAATTTCACGCGGAACACGATACACTCATCACCGGTCGAGAAATCAGACACGGGGCCAAAAGAGCCGAGACCCTTCGTTACTCTCGATATTCCTGGAAGTTTCCGCGCAGTCCCGTCACGGAAAAGAAGTCCAGGCCCTGAAAATACCGGGGTCCTTTTCCGAAGTTCAGTCCCAGGAGTCGAGGGATCGAGTGGTATCACCCGATATCAGAACTACATGAAGAAGACCGTATCTCAAGCAAAGTCCAAGGATGAGCGTCGAGGAGAAAATTGAGGCGTCCGCGAGATAATCAAGTTCGTTGAAGTTTCGCTGATGAGAGTCGACTGTCTCTCCCTAGCGTGGAGAAGTCAAAAAAGTGTAACTGCAACCGGATACAGAGCTCTGTGGGAGGTTCTGAACATTGTTTCTGTACGGCGGACGCAGACGCCTGCGAAAGTGTACCGACGCTCCGAGATACAAAAACGACAATGATTCATCCGGACTTTTGCTGACAGGATCAATCGACGACACATCACTCGAAGCGCCTTCGACACGACCCTTTACAAAAGCGTAAACGTTGCGCGCAACGAGTGGTTGAAACCTATTCAGCGCTTCGGGGACCCAAAGGAAGCCCAACGATCTGAGAGAGAGAGAGAGAGAGAGAGCGAGAGCTCATCGGAGGAATCGCACTAAAAGCACAGCAAACATTTAGGGGACTCCAAGTCGCGTCTGTAAATATCGCAACTACTGCTTACGTCCGCAACGGGAGGATGAAAGTTATCATTATCGTTACGCCGGGCGAGCCGCTCAATGGCGGGCCTTCCGCTGATCAATCATTGACACGCAATTGGTTCGGCTGCTCCGGATGTAGTTACGGTAAGGAAGACCTATACCAACTATTCGGCCTATTTTCAGTCATACCCCGTGTATCCAGCAGCGGATCCGTGAGCTTCGTTTTCAACGCGATCGGCCAGGAAACCTCCCTTTCTGGATGGTGAAAGACAAATCGCATTCTTATATGAAATACTATTTATTCAAATCCATCAGTGTTACAGTACTCTGATTCAAAACAAGTTCAACTCATTAGGCATCGTCGTGTAATTGTTATTATTGTTGTAATTATTCATCGCCATCGTTAAGTTTTATTCTTATCATCGTCATCGATCTCGATTTCCAGCTGTTCTTCACCGTTTCCTTCCTCGTCTATCGCAGTCGCCTTGTCTTGTTTCTCATGTTCGCTATAGTCTTTTACCTCATGCAGTTCCTCCCACCAATCAGGCGCCGCTGGGATTCTGCCAGGGGAAGTGTTTCCTACGGAAAACACGCTCCGGCTTCTTCTCGATGCTGGACTAGGGTTTGAGATCCGGTTCCAGCGGTATAGCTTTCCGGCTTCGGAGCACGCATTGGCGTTTGGAACCAGCCGTCAGTCGACGCGCTCGAGCGAACATTTTTTTTTTCACTAAATGTACAAAACGCCTGAGCAAACGCAACTCAGGCCAAGCATGATTATAAGTTACAGACACTTTGCAAACATACTCAGCGCTACCTGTGTTCTTTCTCCCGCTTCTCGTTCGTTCGATCATCATCATTCATTCATTCATACGGTAGCCCATTCACAAGCAGCGGACTCTCGCACTCAGGTGTTCATGCACACGGAGTCTCTTTCAAACCTCGAGTTTGACCCGCGGGTTTCGCGTCTCGACTTGGAAACATTTTTTTCTCTAGGCCTGTCCGACGTCCGAGTTTGGTGTTCTGTGTTTTTCCTTTGCCTGGATGGGAATCGAATCGAGCGACCGCTCTCTCGACAGCTAGATATTCAGTTAATAGGTATGTCGTTCTTGTTACTATCGGTCGCTACACTTTCATATATCAGGTCCACTTTCTGCGGCCATCCGCTGTCGTCATTGCTTTACCAGCTTTCGTCTCCCCCTCGCTGCGTTTTGTGTCTGCTTCGTAACTTGGAGAATCCTAATTAGTTCCAACTTCTAGTCTCGACTGTTAGATTTTCTCCCTTCTTTTCGATTCATGCATAGACTTGAATGAATCAGTCCGCGCGGAAAGAACTTCACGACCTCACACCGAATTTGTTGCGATCTCCGCTGACGGTTCAACAACGACATCGACTGTCAACCTTCATCAAGATATGAAAACTCAGAGCTCACAACAGCGGAGAATCCGAGAACAACCGAGAATCACAAACACGTACTTTACAGGATCGTGAGATCCAGGTTGATATGGGAAAGAAGGTCTTAGATGCGAATAAATGGCTGCGCCGCGAGCTCTGAGAGGGTCGGAAGTAGATGCGGTGTTCTCTGTCCACGGTAGCCGCAACTAGCTCCTATGTCTACAATCAATCATTATCATCATTGTTGTTATTATCATCTTTGTTGGGATCAATGGTACACAGGGAAAACTGAGAAACATACACATTGTTTCGGTTCAATCAGGGCAAACGGATAGCGAGAATTGTTGAGAACGATAGGATAGAGAGCCGTGCACAACTGTCGGTCGAACCAAGTAAAAAATATCACAAATTCTTCAGGGAACTCAGACGTTTGCGACTTGGAGCAATATGGTCGAGAAAGATAGGTAGTTACAAGCTACGAATATAGCCTAGGTGTTTGGGAAGGCAGGAAGAGAGAGAGTGATATCCGGACCGGAGTCGAACTCCGACATGAGACTCTCCGTCTCTGCTGACGCTGCTGTTCGCTAGGAATGATGGTAATACGGACTGAATGATAATAATAATGATAATAATAATAATCAGTGATAACCAGTGGGAATCATGATAATAATATCGATGATAATCGAGACTAAACTCAGTTGGGTTAGACTTGTTATACGTTCGTCGATCACCACTCAACGGAGATACGAAGTACAGGCACTCAGGGCATCATCATTGTAGTACTTTCAGTAATAATAATAGCGGTTCAGTACAAGTAATAGAAGTGTCAGTAGTAGTAGTGGTGCTAGTAGTATGTAGTTGGAGTAGTTTTCATAAATGACGCTAGTGGGAGCAATGAGGGTTGTAGTGGTGCTGCAGCATTACTCGTCGGCGGGAAGGAAATCGTTCCCCTTATCAGAATCAGAATTATGAACATAACCGTCCATCACGACACCATTCTGAAATTTACTATTCCAGGATTCCCAGCGAATTCACGCAAATGGACTTTTGCTGAGGAGATCAACCAAGACTTGGGACAATGAAAATGGAT
Source organism: Neoseiulus californicus (assembly GCA_028455905.1). Lineage (NCBI taxonomy): Eukaryota > Metazoa > Arthropoda > Arachnida > Mesostigmata > Phytoseiidae > Neoseiulus > Neoseiulus californicus. Next base: position 8,058,710 of record JAMQGS010000004.1, on the reverse strand, counting down.
TTGCGGCCGCTCCGATATTCTTGCGTCTAGGGTTTGTCGACTAGGTCGGGACTACGCTGGTGGCGTCAACCATCAGTGGAGCCTAGGCTTGGTCAGCCACATGTGATAAGTTTCCTTCTACTTCTCTCGCAGCTGTTGATGACTTGGTTACCTATCGCGGGGAATGTTGTCGTTCAAAGTTGTGTTGCAAGTCGTGGTACGACGCGAAAACTGTCAAAAGAAGTTTCCGTTGCGTTGCCTGCTTGGCCGGCTCATCGGCCGCGTGCCAATCATCTCGCAGTAGCTCAGCGGGGAGTGGCTCGAAGTGAAAACCTGGCAGAAACCATCATTTTTCTCCACCATCTTCAATTGTTGTCACCATCATCGCCATATCCATATAGCAATCAAATCGTCAACTCCATGATCGTTTCTGTCCGTTAGTCTAAGCATGATATGTCAATACCAGAAGGGAGTTGATGCTCATGTGTGGGAATGACTAGAAAGCTCCCTTTCTGGTGAGTGGGTGGGAAAGTGGTCGGGTGGGTTTGTTGCGGATGCAGAGATGACAGATAGAGCCTAAGTTGCTAAGTTCTATTCATGTTCTGAATAAATAATTCGTCCACACATCATCTTATACACACAATACACTGCTTGGGCCATCGTTGCAACAGCGGCAAGAAAGGTCATCAGAGGCTAGATAGATGGATGAGTGAGTGAATAAATGAGATGAAGCGCATCATTCAATGCACGTCGATAAGAGACGAAGTCTCCGTTGTCGAGATAAACTTTCTCAATCTGTTCGTGCTGACTAGATCCATTGATTCAGGACGTCAGTCGACCACTTCAAATATAGACTGGAGCCTCCTGACCTGTGAGGAGACGGAACATCGAGGTCGGCATCGTCTTCATATGAATCTGGAAACCGAATCGACGCAATTTGAGTTTCACGGCTAAGCACTCGCAGAGTATGCGAAGGTAGCGGCGGTTTCTCCTAATTCAACTACGATATATGTTAGAAAACAGAGGCCGGAATGCGTCAGCTGAGACGAGGAATTATAATGAAAACGTCGAAAATAAGATGAGCGCAGCTTACCTCGCCAACAGAAGTAGCAAGAAGGTTAACAATTTTCTCGTGAGGAACAGCCACAACGCTTTGGCCGTTTATCTCAATGATTCGGTGTCCTACGCGAACACCTCCACGCTCGGCGATACCTCCACGGAGTAGGGAACAGATGACGCCATTTTGAACCGAAAATCCCAACTGATATTTCGTATCGGGCCGCTTGATCTTCACCTCGACTACTGGCGCGCAAGGCACTACGGTCAGCTTGACAACAGTCTGCTGTTTCGTATTCTTGATGTAGGTCTGACAGGTGGGCAGAGGCAAGCCGACCAAGGAAGTCCCATTGATGGCGATGATTTGGTCGCCGATGTTGAGCTTGCCACAACGTGCGGCTGGGCCGTTGCCCGACATATTGGCTATCACCACGGTCGGTAACATCGAACCCCAGCCGCTTTCTACAATCACCATGCCCAAAATCTCTCCTTTCTGTTTAGGAACGACAACCTCTTTTTGACGATCCTTCTTGGCGAACATCTCCAACTCGTTGCCGAATATCTCTTGTGAGTTCAGCACTTCCTGATAGTCCATCTCTTTGATGAACGACGAGTCTTCGATGCCGTTCGCTTTCAGGAACTCCATGTACGCGACCTGAACAAAACAAATCATGTGTTAACGATCTCGCACACCGAAGAATTTTGAAGAGTCCAACCTCGGAACGGTGACTACTTCAAAATGGGGAAATATCGTCGGTTCCGGTGAGCGGAAGAATTTCATTCAAAATCGCGTTACGTACCTGAAATGCCTGGCCTATACTCTGAGCGATGAATTGGGCTTCGTCACTCTCAAAGACATGGCAGATCATTCTAGGTTTCTTCTTCAGATCTAGTTGTTGCGAAGAACAATGCGGTGGAGGGGACGTCCCTGGAAGGTCTGCAATAGGGAGGGCAACAATGGTATCAACGCTCTCTCGCATCGTGTACAATCTCTCGATTTCTCGGAGAGTATGCAAATTCGGCACCTAAATATTATGCACTCCGGTCAATTCTCGCAAAAAGAAAGGAAACGCGTGGTCGAAACATACCATCGATCTCACCTGGCCTCCTACGTGCCATGAGAACGACGAGGTCTCCGATATCGGCGATGTACGAAATGGTTCGGAGCGTATGGTCCATCATGATCTCCTTCAGATCGGTGTTCAACACCATTATCTTCTCCGTGGAAATAAACAGATCTACCTCTGTTGATGGCTGATTCTCTCCTTCCGGCACCTGTGTAGGCGATCATAAGAAGATTAGGCTCCCAGATGTGCGTCGTTCACACCGTTCGCGATTGAGAGGGCAGCGGGTAATACACAAGTTCACCGATAACGAGGGGAGGTTCACTAAGATCACTAACTAGAGGGACCGTTCGAAGATCTGCTCTCGATACCACAGAAAGCTTCACGAAGAGTTCGATCGTTATAACTATATGAACGAAGTTCTCAAAAAAGACGTATCGAAGTCCATTTCCCCGTTTCAGATTCACGTCGGAGAATTGAGAGACCGATCGACAAGGAAAGTTCGACGATCTTCATACGAATGTGAGGAACGGACTCTTACCAGTGCCTTCACACAGCAGCGTAAAAGAAAATGAACGCACAAAGTTAGTCACGAGTTCTTAAGAACATCGAACTCGCCATTGTATCTTTACAAAACTTTCAAACTGATCGGAAGAATGAAAAACTACAAAATGTGCTCATTGCACAAATTGTGCGTTTGTCTATGAAACTTTCTCTCTGGTTGTCCTGAATAGGGAAATGCAACATTGAGTGCGGAATCGTGCAGCACAAAAGGATACAACTAGCTAGGCGATACACGGTGACTATACTCAGGATCTTTACCAAGGACACAACGGTAAATTAGCGCCAGTAATTGCTCCGGGTATTTTCGGGGCCAGACTCTCACCTTAATCCTAGCGACGGCTTCTTCGGCCTGCATCATACGCGTTGCCTTCGTAGGCTGGCCTTCGCAGACCAGCTGAGTGGAGCCAAGGTACCGTGCGCGAAATAAAACTCCTTCTATGAGCACTGAGGGGTCGTGGATTATCACTGAAAAACCACCAGAAGACGAGGTTAGAACGACGAAAGCAATCCCGATGCGTGGTTCCCGCCTGCAGGATTTGTGCGCAAAACACGAGGATCAATGTCCCTCTTCCGGATTTCAATGGGGGAAAGACGCAACCTCTCACACACTTTCTGTAAGTGCTGATGCGAGTTCCACGACAAGCCTCTCGACATTGTATAGACTTTGCTTAATCAACTACAGACAAGTGGAACACATCTCCACATGAACTCCCGCAGGCTCACTGCAAAACGCACTCGGTAACCAACATTTCTGCGGCTCCGATCGGAATCGTCGCCCTTGAAACGTTGAAACTTGGAAAGTTCTGCGCTATGTGAAGAAGTTCACCTCGCCCGCGAGTGAGCGACATCACGATCACATATCACATAAATTGAGTCTCTTCCAATATTTCGAATCGGTTGATGAATGTCCCAACCGGCAATGAATATTCCACGGATCCTCGATCAATCAATCACTCGCGCGCTAGGTCACTCAAACAGATTCTCCTCAGCATGGAGTTAACCCAAAAAATCTTGCCAAGCAGTGCAATTTCTTCGCTGCAACATAGTGTCAGGCAAACTCACCATTGATTGGGACACATTGATGAACAGATGCGTTGTGGAGTGCGCGAGTGTGCAACAAAGAATAGCAATACGTGTTACCACGAGCAAAACTCAACCCAGTCGTCATGTTCTTCACTGATCTCGAAATCGTTCACGTATATTTGTTCCTCCCGAAAGCGACAACGAAATCCCTCATCGCCAAACAGCAAAAACAATGAATGGAGGTAAAGCGTCGATTAGCAACCAAAAATCAAACCAAGTTTCCCACACGAGCTTTGAACGCCAACCTCTCGGGAACCATCGAGCGCCCGAAATTTCGCACTGAGCAGTGTTTGGTTCTTCGGAACCAGAGGAAATTTTGCTCAGGAAGATGGGCTCTTCCCACAAGCCCTGCATCCCCTCATGTCAGTGCTTTTCACGGCGGATTCTGTTCGACGCAGTTCCCCAATCCCAAAATAAGTGCCACGAAGCAACCGAAAGCCCGGAACGGCTCACGACTTAATCTTACCCCAAGGATGGAATGGAGACGCCCACGCGATTCGAGAGGCGAGACACGCTAAAAAATTGATTGACAACGAAAATAGGGATGAGAGCAACGAAATGTCAAAAGAAGAACCGTGAATATCGTAGATTCTGAATTAAGTGAGTTCTAGCGTCTGGAATATAAGGTTCGGTACGCGGAAGAAAAGAAATACATGGCAGGGGATACATGGTGATTCGAAGAGCGTGACGAAAAACGCTTCTCGAGACGTCGAGGATTGTCTTTGAACGGAACGTTTCAATCAAAGAAAGAGCGGCGAGGAAGCTGATAACGTGTCGACGAGCGATACAATGGCACACATTGAAACGCAGGAGGTTCGAACAGAAACTTTGCGAGGAACGTTGATCACACCGGTAAGGATAAGATTTCTGGGAGCGAGTTCTCACCTTCCTTGGATGTGGTGTTCGACGAGTTGGCACTGCTGTTTGAATTGCTATTAATCTTCTTCTGCTTGCCGTTGGACGATGCATTCCCTGTAGACGACTGACTTTTTTCGTCGTAGAAGCCATTATCCTCTGATCTCTGTTCTCCGAGAAGTCGGTCCGTCTCTTGGTCAGTGTCGCAGTCTGGAAAAGTTCCACGATTGGCTTTCTCCTCATAGTCTATTCCGACCCTTCAACAATTCTGCATCATTTTCCGATCAAGCGAAGGCTGCGTAGACGTTGCACTCGACTAGCTTGTTTTGCCGAATTTCTGATGTTCGACGAGAGGTCTCACCATCTTCCTGCTGAGTTGAGTCGTTCGTTCCTGTGCTGTTGTTTCCAGTATGTCCCGAGTTATTTATTCTGGAACAAGAGCAACATCAGACTCATCTCTCTGTGCCTCCAGTTTGCTCCCAGAGGTTCGTTAGGATCGAGTGCTTCATCACAAATGGTCGAATAATGAGATTAGTCGTCGCCGAAATCGAACCTTTGCCCCCACACGTTCGGTTGCGCATGCTGCTGCTGCTGATGCGAGGACGATCTCTCCCGGAGATCTTTCTGACTTTTCTCGGTGGGACTCACGCAGCCGCTATCTCCGGTCGACTTCTTGTTTTGTTGCTGCTGTGCCTTCGAATGTTGCATCGCCTGCTTAATCTCACGAATGGCATCAGATACCGGACCTTTATGTCCAGCCATAAGCAGGGGAGCTGAAGAAGGCAGCAGTTCTGCAAGATCAGTCACAAGGAACAACGTTAGTCGACTACGGGAGTGTTCCGCGAGGATTTTTGGAGTTGGTGTCGGAGCCAGAAAAAGTCTTCGGGAACGGGAAAAGGGGCAAAGTTCCACGAAGAACCAAACCAGCGCATAGGATCAATCAAAATCATAGATTGCGTTCAGCTTAGCCAAGTCCCGCGTCCAGTTAGTCGTTGGTGTCAGTCCATAGGTGCTGTGGTTAGCAGCTGTGAGCTTTGTGCTGTTAGCAGCAACGTGCCTCAATAGCAACACATTTCCAAACTCAAAACCCAACGTTGTTGTTTTTCATTACCGGACTGGATTCGAGTTCGTCTCGACTGCAGCGGGAAAGAAGACCTGGACACTGAAACCTTCCGAGAGGTCGACCTCCGACCACTGGACTTTCCCTTGAGTAGATTATTGCCTTCTGTACCTGTATCTTCTTCCTCGTTTTCGCTAGCATGTCCCGAAGATAATCCATCTTCTAGAACAGGCATAAGCCGAGAGCCACCTGAGTTCGCCATCGACAAAAGCTCATCTGGATCTGCAACAAACACGGGAACCGTTTTGAGAACCGCAGACCTCGTTGATGGATCATCCATGTTCGGAAAACCTCGACATTCGGTGATGTCCCGCGAGCAAAATGCGAAAGTGCCTTACCCTCAGTGCAGTCCGAGTCGACTGTTTCGCAGTCATCTGTGTTCGAGACGGACGGGGACACAGTTAGATTCCGCATCGAAGTGTCCATGCCAAGAAAATCGTCGAGTTCTCCAACCATGTCCACCTGTAGTGAATGCTGCTGTACCTGGAAGCACATTGAATACCGATTACGAATAATGGCCTTATCACCCGTCGCTAGCACCGAGCCAATAATCTCGCTTGCTCATTCCGCCATTCGGGGAATTCGGGAATTGGTCGTCGGCTGGAATCTCAGCAAGCGAACGCTAGAAGGACTCCTTTCGGAGCAGGACAACTCACCCTCTCGTGAAGCATCACCATCTCCTTATTGCCCGTCTCAGAGGACTCCTTAGACGACGCTCTGTCGCTGGCTTTCCTCACAGACGCGTACATGGGCTCGTCTTGTGGTACAGTGGTCCCGCCGTTGATTTTCACTGAAGCTGGCATCGACGTCGAGTTTTGCAAAGCTGTTGCTTGCTGCTCCTCTTTAGAGACAGCCGACGATCGCTGATTCCCATAGGAACTTCTCTCGGACTTTTCAGCGCGTTCCTCGCGGTTCGCCATCGGTCGATACGATAATCTGGAATTTGCAAGCAGAAGAAATTGCTTCAATGACTCGCGTTCTCCGACTGCGATCGGGAAACAGGGTTCCAGTGTGTCATGCGTATGCGTGACTCCGAGAGGGAAGGCTTCTCGTTGAAAAAAAGAACTTGAACCACGTTTCAAGTGAGCTTCAAAACGAGATTCTCGCGGAGGGTTTGTTACCTATAGTCGAGATCATTGAATTCATTCCAATTTCCATCCTGTTCGTCTTTTGCGCTCCCGTTCAAGAGTTCGCTGAGCAGATGCACGGCCTCGTCTTCTTTCTTGAGCTCGTTTTCCTCCCCACGATTCTCGTCGTTCTGATCTTTGAGTTTTTGCGGCTTGTCCTTCGACGACGCCCCGTACACTCGCTGCGGATAGCCGGGCAAACCCGAGCTCCGTTTCGGACGGCCGTATCGTCTCGGTGAACCCTCGTATTGGGCGATGGGGAGATTCCCAATGACTCGGGCCACGTTCTCCTCGCCTTGGGACGTGTCGCACGAATTGCTGCACGACAACTCGTCCAGACTTTTCATCGAGGAAGCCCCTGGTGTGGAAGAAGGCGACCATTAGTGAGACGTCGTATAGAGATTTCAGAGACATCGTCGACATCTTGAGCTTTGCGAAGGAGATTTTCACCGCAAGGAAAGGTTCCCCTCGACTTGCGAAGAGATTCCTCTAACGAACCCGACAACGAGCTCACGATCGGGAGAGGATCGGAAAACACAAGAGCTCGTTCCACTGCGAAACTTCGAGCCTGAGGGAAGGCACGGATATGAACAACAGCTTGAAGGCTTGCCGTCGATGACGACCTCGTTCATCCGTATCTGATGTGAATGTGATTGAAGTGCGGGAGCTCACCATTGATCGAATGTCCATTGAGGGTTGGAGGTGGCGGGGGCGGCGATGGGCCCAAGAGATCGGACACGATCCGAGGGGAATGTTCTCTGCGATCCGAGCATTCGCTGTCTTCTTCTTGTATCTCGTTCAACCCTCCCGATAACTGGGGAGGGGCCGGCGAGGGCGAAGGGGGTGCCATAAGTCCTTCGTCTGCAACAAATCACCGTCGGGTTAATCGCCATCGCGGAGCAAAAACTCGGAAAGCTTAACTGGCGCCATCGAGGCCCCTCCTGGTGCTGCTGCTGCTGCAAGTAACGCCGAGCTCTCGATACAGAAATCATTTCGAGCGCAATCGCCCCTTATCGCATTTTTCGCTAGTCCAGGATATCAATGATGAAGCATTTGCGTCGTTTACAAAAACCCTCCGAATGCGATGGAAATTTTCCATGGCGCAGAATACGTAACAGAGATCAAGGGAACGAACTCGTGTTTCTTATTGGAAACTTCGATTGAAATCAGACATAATCAACGTATTCGGCTCTGTCGGAGATTGTTCTCTGCCGGTCCGAGGAAATCCCCTTCCCAGACTAACGAACGAACGAAAGAGGACGAATGTAGGGAACTTGACTCACCGATGTCATTGTAGTTCATCTCTTGCTGCCGATGCGATCTCATGATTGGGTCGTGTCTTTCGTTGTCGTAAAGAATTTTCTCATCCATTAGGTTGGGCGGATCCTTCCGTTGTTTCTTCGCTCTGACCGAGGAACTCTTCTTTGCGGAAACCATTTCACGTCCGCCGGCCATTTCAATGCGTTCTCGAGTTTCGCTAGCTGCTCGACAGCGAAAAAAAGACAGGACAGAGCGAAGATTAGGATTTGATATAAAAAACAAAAACTTTGAGCTAGCATCATGGGATCCATGGATTTCACGAAATCCGAAACCAGGACTCTGCGAGACCGACCGTCCGCAAGCTCGAAAGAAGTGTCAACGTCGAGGCGTGAACCACGATGGAGTGGACGGCGCTCGACTCGCTTGTGAACGGTATAAGCAGAGCACCGTGAAGATCCCCGTGGAGATCATCATCATAATTTCATTAGCGACGCGTTTTCCTCGAAAAGGTTTCGTGGATCATGAGCTTCCCGACGAAAAGTTTCGCGTTTTGGTGGGGGAAATTTCGTCTCAAGTCATGATTATCTCCGAAAAATTCCCTCCCAGTCTTCCCGCAGGGTCTACTGCGGCCTGCGCGGATAAGGCCGAGACAACAAACGCTCTCCAAGCGGCACGAAAGTTGAACGCATCCTCTTCCGCGACCGATCGTCACGGTATCGAGGATAACGGGATAAGTTTCAAACCTCTCCCTGCGTATTTTTAGGACGAGGAGAACCCGTCACTCGCCGTTCGTGCAGTTGGGAGTAGGAAAGGCCGCGCACGACAAGGCCTCATACTGCTTCGGAGGTAATGGCTCCTCGGCAAATTTATCATTTCTAACGCAACACGAAACAACCAGCAACAGCATCCACCACTCGCCAGCGAGCGAGCGAAAGAACGAACGAACGAACGAACGAACGAACGAACGAACGAACGAACGAACAAACAAACGCACGCGTACGGTATCTGCCGAAGTTGTGAGCGAACGAGCCGCAAACCGACCCGGAGCTTCGTCGCATCAGCTTTTCGCACCCTTTTCCTCTCTTCTCACGCGCTCTTCCACCGTCTTTCTCTTCCCCACGGCTCGGTTAGCGGTGCCCGACACCCTACAGGCCGCCCGGAGCTCGTACCTGCTGTTCTTTGGAACCTTCCGCAAGTTGCGGCCCAAGAATTTTTCGAACAAAAGCTGCACCGTTCATCGGGGGGACGATGCGGAATCGAGCTCCGATTCCCGAACTCAAGCCCCGAAAATTCATCTTCGGTTCTTCCCAAGCGCTGTTTTCCTTGCTTTGAAGGAGGCAAATTCGAAGCTCAGGGAAAAATGCGCTCGCCTGGGAATGTTCTTGTACCTGGTCGTATTTGCATTCCAGTTAGTGAATTCCCGCTTGGGGTGATTCAAGTTTACGAGCCGTTGTATCCATTCCAAGTCGCGGAGAACAAATGGTGAGTGGTTTTACTACTTCAAACTGGTCGTCCTCCGGGTGCAGTGCCTCCTCTCCGTCTGTTTTCCTCTATCCTCCCTTCCAGTGCGAGAGTGTGTGTGTGTGTGTGTGTGAACAGAAACATTGTCAAGACTTTTCGTCGAGCGGAAACTCTACTTTGGGCGATTGTTCGACTTGCGACAGAGTTCGAGTAACAAAAACCTCACCGTCAAACAAATAGCCGGCTAACCAGACGACGGAGAACTCTCAACAATAAGGCGGAGGCGACAGCGACCGAGGACTTGGTGCAGAGGAAATGAAAAGAAACGAGCTTTCCGGACGAATAAATCCCTGTGGATCTGGACGACGTACTGGGTTGACCGACGGCTTTCAATGAAATCCGATCCGGGCCGATAGCCTCAACCACCACGGTGGTGCTCGAGCACCGGAAACAGCGCTTGGTATAGTCCTCTTCCGGAGGTGGTCTGGAATCTGCGGTTCTCGGAATGGTTCACGCGGACGCCGGGGGATCCGAAGGTTACATGAGGGTCGATGGGGAAGGGTTATCCGCTAGGAGGGGTCCGGGGGTCAAGGAGGCATACTGGGGATCCTCGGAATCAAGGTCTGAACGTCGAAGCCAACGTCGTAGGCTTCGTCGAGAACGTTTCAGCCCACAAAGACTCGAAATCGTTCGAGTTTCTTTGATTGATGTTGCTGTTCGTCGACTAACACTCGGTGCTAACAATTCGTCGGACAACTGTTGCTGGCGGCCACTTGAACTACTTCTGCGACCCTCGAGTCGAATCGAATCGGAGTTGCAATGTCGTGCCGCCTTTGGGACTGTCTAGTATGGCGTCGACTGCCGTCCTTGAGGCAGCGATCGCAACTTCCATAACCATCACTATGACTTGTGGCTTGCCACTCCTCTACACTGACCTTTGAATGTGACTCCGAGAGAATTCCGGCTCTCCTTCGGCAGGGGAGGAAGATCCGAGTCGAGGCCAGCCCCACCTCTCGGCGTCGTCACTTCGCTCAGTAGGTTGTCGGTGATGTTTACAGTTTCCTCCCGTTGCTCGCTACCGCTATTTCCACCGCTTCGATCAGATTTATCTCTATGATGCAAATGGTAGTGATGGTGGTGTTGTTGGTTTTGTTGTTGACTCTGCTGCTGCTGTTGATTATGCTGCTGCTGTTGCTGTTGTTGTTGCTGCTGTTCCATAAGAAAACTTTCGTTGTCCGTCGGCGAACTGATGAACGCATCAGCCGACCGCAGAAGCTGGAATCGGGGAGAACAAGGATCTTAGAATGTGATATACCTTCAAAATTTCCGACACTTTCTCATGAGACCCGGAAGCCGGAGTTTCGGGGCGCGATCTTGACTTTGGCGTCTTCGCTCGCGCGCTCCACTTCCAGGCATGCATGAGTCAGCACACGCTTTCGCGACCGGCCTCGCATTTGGGATCGCTTATTACAATTGCTCAAAGTGAACGCCCCTTTCTTCTCGATTGCACTAATTTATTCACTCGCTTCAAGTTACCTAGGGAGCGAGTGAGCGAACGAAAGAACGAGTCTCCGTGGCGGCGCATTCAATCTTCTTCCGCCGCCAACGCCGGCTTCTTGACCGGCTCCATTGTTCTCTGAGCCGCGGAACTTTTGCTCAAAGCTGTCCCGTGATACCCCGAGAGCCAGCCAGCCAGCCAGCGACTATCTCATCGTCCATCCATCCGTCCATCAATCCACTTATTCATTCGTTCATCTATCTTCTAGCCACACGGCGAATCCTTCTGCCTCCCGCCTGCTTACGGTTGTTGGTGCTGCATAAGATGCTCTTGTTGGCAAACGCCGTGCAAGCGGCCATTATCAGCAAACGCTTATCTCCTTCATACATCTTGAGGAGAAGTAGGAGGAGAAAGGATAGGAGCGGGAGTACACAGTAGGAGCCCGCTGAACTGGCCAAGATCTGGAGAGGGCCAGTGGGAGGATACCTTGAGCAGCGTGATTGCGTCAACTCTTCGGTTTATTTTAATGAAGCTCCCACCGACGACGGCGGGGAAGAAGAACGGAAGTATTCTCATCGTTTTCCTCACCGTGCACCCTCTCGATTCTCGAAGCAGAGAAGCCGTAATGAGCACTAAAGGAAAACTCCCTGAAGTGCAGTAATTCCTTGACAACGGCGACGTTTTGCTAACGACGTATTTCTTAGTAATGAATAGCGACGTCGACCGCTTCCCGCTGTTGCCGCTTCATCTTCCAGCGGCGGAACTTGCTTGCTAAAAACTGTCGCAAGACTGAACAAAACTGCGGACAACTGACAGAGGCGAACGAATTCGATCAACTATCAAAAGGAACTGAATTTCCCGCACCCTACCTCCGCCGTTTGCCGTCACTATGGTTTGTTCCGACGAAGTCATCAAACAGGGTAAGAGTTCTCGGGCTTTGGTGTTGATAGATCGTGAACATACGTAACGGCTCATCGCCAGCTAACCGAGATATTCATACACCGCAATATTTCTCGCAATTGAAAGGATTCTTCAACTTGAATCTTTGACCGAGCAGGAAGTTTTTCGTTGAAGTGAAATTTCGAATTCAAAGGCGCAGGCAGAGTATATCCACATCAGGAAGCTCCCATTCGAAACCTCTCTCCCTGCACGTGCAGACGGGACCTTTCCCGAAATAGCCAACCCCCGGATCGAACGCTGAGTACAACTTCTGCAGACTTCCCGATCCAATACCTGAACTAACCCCCTTCAAGGTAAAAATTGACATCTGCTCCGAGTTGAGAATCCCCCCCGTCGCAAAGACGGCTGGCGAAGCCGTAACCTCCCTGCACGGGAAAATTGTCAGTCGAATCAAGCGACAATTTCGAAAAGTTCGAAAACACCCTCGACGAAGGCGGAAGCGGCACGAAGTCTTCTTCGTTTCCCGGCAAACACCACTGCCGCTTTCTCAAAACTGGTTTCCCATTGCCGCGTTGCGAACATTCCCCCTCATTGAGCATTCATGATTTCTGTGCTGCTTTTATCTCTTTCTTTCTTTTCCCCGCCTGTGAGTTCGCATCTATTCATCTCATATTCATCCAGTTGATCGCTTCCGCACCTTCCCCCTTCGATCGTGACTGCTGCTCTCAGCGATGTTCGACTCGGTGCAGCGGCGGCGGCACTGCTGATGGCAGTGGTGGCGGTTGTCTGCGAATTCAGGAGTATCTTTCCTTCCTTCCTCCCTCCCTCCCTCGTCCGACTTCCTCGCTCGGCCTTCCATTCATCACTACAGCTGGTGTTCTCGATATTTTCGTTTGCTTTCCCTCCACCACAAGGGTTTAACCTGTCTCTGAGGCTTTTCTCGGCGCTCCCTCGACCGGGTGTCGGAGCACTCCCCTCGCTGCGTTCGAAACCTCACGTGATTCTTAACCGTAAGACTCCCTCTGATCCACTCAGCCCGTCTCACCCGCAAACAGCTTCCCCGAACCGTTTCTTTTTCTCTGATTCCAGGACGGGCTGATATGTTCAAAAGGTTCCGTCGAGTTATCACTTTCCAACGACGGGAGAAGTGCTCGGAATTCGAGTTTTCACGCTCCGACTTTCCATGGTTTCCCTCCAGGGATCGATATCCAGATGCCTACTCCGAGCGAAGAGAAAGAGCTTTCGGACAGATTTCCTCGATACAACTGCCAACCATTGGTGCCGCGGTTCCGTACGACCAGCGCCGACGGAGAGACAGACGACCGCGCGGTCGACCGGCTCCCAATACATTGGGTTGTCGAGAGAACTTGATCCCGAGGCAAGTCACGTCGGATGAAGGGAAAATTGCTAATTCTCCCAGCGTGTGTGTGTGTGTGTTCGCCAGCTCACTTGCTTACTTAGTTGCTTGCTTGTCCTGTCTTCCTCTCCCTCGTCTATTATCCACTCTCTAACTCAGACAGCGACGACGTCGTCGACACTGCCACTCCGCACCTCACCACACCACACCCCGACGACACGCCACCGGCAGGAGCAGCAGACTGAATTGAATCGTTGTTGAGGAGACTCCATCCGATATAATACTCGAAACGTCCTCTCCTCCTGCCCGAGCTGATCAGTTCGCCTGTCCGCGTACTTCGGTCGACGTACATCTTGTTCTGCCGTTGATCATGCCGCATATGGAGATTCCTCTCATATCTCGTCGACTTCATGTTGTGGCGATTGCCCGGCTTCGAATATTGGAATCGCTTCACCGCCGGTCGGAACGAAGAATCAAAGAACTGCGGTGTTTGGAGGCAAACAGAACGACGAAGCAGAACTCGGCATGAGCCGAGGTAAGCCAGAACAAATGGTTCGCTTTCTCCATTAACACAAAAATTGTTCCTCGCCGCTTTCCCCACCGAATCGAGTAGACATACATACTCAGCTCGGCCCGCGCTTCTTTAAGCTCCTCATATAGGTATTCGCTTCCCACAAGCTTCCGCCGAAGCTCTGATACCCACGATTCCGCACACCAAGCACCGGGCTGACAAATGACCCTTCATCTCCTCTGAAATCTCGTCGAGGGAACTCCACAAATCGTGCACGGAAATGGGAGCAGGATTTGAAATAACGGGAGTTCCATCGTTTTCGATCGTTTTCAACCCAGAGGTTTTCCACTGAACAGAAAATGTCGAGGAAATATCTATCCAAGAATCTTTCCCGCAACGTTGAGAATCCCGAAAGCGGAACGGAGCTCATTCGATCGGCCAAAGCATAAGACAAACCAAACCGGAGATCACGGAGCGAAACAAACTGCGGGAGGATCAACGGAAACGATCGTTCGAATGATTCGGCTGGAAAATGATCAAGGAAAGGAGCGGAACCCACCTTCTGCGGTTTGTGTGTAGAACTGTGAACCCGATGGAGGTCCATTGGTCTTCGAGTGTTATCTGTGTTTGCCAGTTGATTCATACTTTGCGACGAACGTTGATGTTCCCCGACTGTTTGAGGATTTTGGTTCTGATCTCGACAAGACAGGGTTCGATTACCTTCTTCGTCGAATCGGGTCCCCCCGCGTCCTCGTAGCTTTTGCGTCGTGCTGTTTCCGACCACAGCTGCAAGAGAAAACAACGTTTCTTTATAGGTTACAGTTTATCTTTAGTATTCTTATCGAACAAGTTTCACGAGCGAGACATCGGGACTGTTGCCAACCGAGAAAGACAATGCACAGGGCGGGACTTCTGAATTGAATCGACGATCGGCAGCTGAATCTTAAACCCGCTGGATGCTCCGAAAAGCGTCGAGTGTGGCTATTGGTTTGCCAATCGAATCGGCTCTTGGTGGAGTCAAGCTCCTCCGAAACGGAAGCGCGTCTCCACTATCTCAGCGGTCATCAAGGTCAGACAGCGCTCATGCGGCTTGTCTGAGTCCGAGTTCCAACACTCCGGACTCCTCAAAAAGTGGAAAACAAATGGAGCGGCAATCACACTCTGCTCGCAACGTCTGGCCCAACTGGAGCGGCAAGAGGTCCTGGAGAAAGACAAAAGTTCGACTGTGACCGAAAAAGAACGAAAAGAAGCGAACCCAACCGGAGAAAATACTTCGTGCAGATTGTTGATAATTCCACAGAAGGTCGACGGCTCCGGAAGGAACGAATTCCGTTTTACACGCTCCCGGAGAAACTCGATCTTCCACTCCACCGTTATCGGGAACGTCGATGTAAGCGGGGCCCTCCTCTGATAAATTATGAGCCCGAAGCTCCTGAGAGCTGGGAACGTCGGGAACTACAAACTACAGAGCGTTTCCAGCGACTCCAGACTGCTGGGATCGTCAGACTTTGCGAGAAGTCTCTAGCCGACCTCCTCTCGAGTCAAAACAGCGATAACCTTAACTCAACATCCGAGCGCCTCGAAGGAGACGGCTCGAAATTGCGTGCCGGCGCCTCTTATCCTTGAAAGCTTAAATATTTGACTGTGGAAGGCTTATCGGATGACAATTAAGGTCGACTGGTGATGTCGCGGAAGAGACTTCAGCGGTGGTTGCATAACAGGGGTTTCCGAGACGAAAGCTTCTCAACTTTGAACAACATGCCCGCGTTGATGTTCTAAAGCACACCTCGAACAAAGCAGTTAGCCGGAGTCGGCAGCATCATGCAAATAGGCACTTCAAAAGTCCTCGTATCGAGAAAATGGCGCTTCGAAAGATGCTCGTCGAGCAGACTTTGAAATCATTCTTGGAGTTTGTGAAATATTTCTTTCGACGCCGATTCGTGAGCCTGGAATTCGCGAACATAGCATTCGAGCGAATGCGATGGCGGAAGCAAATTTCTTACTGCACTGATACCAGTCGTCGTGAATACGAAGACGAGGACAAGACCCGAGTTGTCGTCCACTCGCGCGAAGCAACTACAATACGTATTCAAATCATCCTAGGTGCGCTGTCTTTGGCTCTCACGAAACAATACCAGTGAATCTTGGATGTGGAATTGAATTCCCGGTCTAGTCACCACGGTGCATGAACCAGAGCTGAGGTGAGGAATAAATACCACTCAAGTCCTCAACTGTCCTCGCGTGACACCGGTTGACCGCTCAGCGAGGTAGTTTCATTGCTCGAGCTGTGCGGGAATTTATTGCACTCGGCGCAGCCTCGCCAATCCATTAGCGTTACCAGGGCATTTAAGTGGACATGGCATCACACTGTATCGACCAAGTCGGAGGATTCTCGCCGCTCGAATCGACACCGACCACCGGAAATACAAAAGTACTCTCGCTACGCATCTCTGGCGCGTGCTTGACGCGCGCGGAATTCTCTCGAAGAAAAAGTCCGATTTGTTCTCGATCTCTCCCCACTTAAGCCTCGGTATCCGCTCGATGTCCATGCTCTGCAGGAATCCTCGAGCGACGAGGAACGACATCGCCGAGATAATTCGCATTGGTACGGTACAGCGATCGCCGGGCGCGAACAAGTTCTCCCGAGGCTGAACGATGTGTTTCGCTTCTCCTGCTCTATCTCCGCCGCCATCGCCCGCAAAACCATCATCTCCATCATCGTCGATTTGCTCAAAGCACACAAGCCAGGTAAGTGTTTGCAGAGAAGCCGGGCGACAATAGAGAGGGCGAGCTGCTGCGGAGCGTGAAAAGAACTCAAATCCAATTTCTCGATGAAGAGAAAATTTCAGAAACTTGTGTCTAGCGACGAAGCTTGTTCTGAGTGAGAGAGGAGCCAGATGGTCCTTGTCGTGGGGTGGGGGGCTGTCGACGCGGGCACCCTACAAATCGCCGCTCTTTTCGGTGTCTACCTGTCCTGCCCCCCTTTATCCATCGTTCGATCTGGCTAGTTGGCTGGGTCTGGTTGTTTATCTGTCCACTAATCCATCAATCTATCCATCAGGTGCATGAGCTACGGCGGCGGCGGCCCAATCGCAGAACGGAAGCGCCTTTAATAGCAGGAAGCTGCCCCCGGTGCGGATCCTCCGGCGAGTGAAGCGACCCGAGTTGCCACCCAGTCACCCTCCGAGGGCCACCGCCGGCAGCGGAGGGGGGGGGGTTAGGGGTGGGGGACCAAGGGGTAGGCAGGGACCGAACGGGAGCAGCCGCACATCCCACACTGGAGAAAGAGCAGCACTAGCAGGCATTATCATATCAGCAGTCAGTGGTAACAGCCGAGGCGCCAGAGCCGAAGTCCAAGAAGGAAAAGTGAACTCTAGGAACGCCAGACTAAGAGCTTAGAGAGCCACTAACTCCTCTTCCATCCCATTCGCATACCACTGCCAAAGAATCCAGTCACCTCCGACCCGGCACAACATAGGAAGGGGGCTGGCTCCCTGCTCGCTGCCTGAAGTAGCAGCGGTGGGCTTCGTGGCGGTGCGAGAAAGTCCTGCGGCCCCGCGTGCAAGGCCCGCTCCTTCGGTACATCGGTAGAGTTCGCCGAGCGGGCCAGCGAACAAGTGAAGCTGACTTTCCAGATACGCGTTCGCTCGTCCCTTGTCTTGTCTGACAGCGAAAATCCGTTACACAAAGTTTTTTCCTCTGTTTTCAGTTTCGCGGCCAACATCTTCCATGGCTCACCGCCACCCTGGTGGGAGCCGGAGTCGTTTAGCCGTGCTTGATTTACGGGGTTCGAGACTGTACACGCGATGTTCTGCGGAGCAACTTGGTTTCTCTGAGAGTGAAGACGAAGAAAAAGCGTGGTGACTCTTGCGTCATAATAGCTTGATTTGACAGAACACGAATCGATGGCAGCAAGCTCATGTATCTTGCGCGCAGTCAGTTATTCAGTTAGCCGTGATCTCGACTTTTTGTACTGTGTTGTTCGTCGTCATCAAGGCTTTGTGAATTATTGAAACAGCTGAGAACGTTTTTATCAAGGTTTCTGACAGCGCTCGGCGATTGACTGCATGGGGAATATTCTGTCGTCGCAGTCGTCGTCGTAGTGAAGCTTGAGCCTGTCCGCAAAGTCTACACACGGGCGCCCTGAGATGTAGCTTCGACTTCTTTTTTGAACTTTAGACTACGAAAAGAACTTTGTTTCAGTTGTTGGGACATGCTTCGAAGAGCCATGAGAGGAATGTACGGATCAAACGAAGAGAGGGAAACTTACTCTGTTTCAGTTGCCCGTTGCTGATGGACGACGACCTCTTACACTTCGGGAACAGGCGCACGATGTCGGAATCTTCCGAACTGCTGTTGCTATCACGTCTGCCGGATTGAGTTGAAGAACCTCTGGTTGGATTCTGTGGAGGAGAGTCGTTCTGGCTTGGCTGAATCAAGCCTCCGAGCACGGTCTCCTTGCGGATGAGGCCTGAGGCAAGGACGTCGTGGTGCACCAGAGAATTCATTTCACTACAAACACGGCGCTCAACGCGCTCGATGCCGAACGGATGCGTAAGCGGTCAGAGTTTCGAAGCCTAGCGCTTGTGGAAGACTGGTCAAACATAGCACAACAACTCGGCCAACTCAGCCTTCTGAAATCAAAAGAGCATGAACATTTTAGACCCGTGAAATCGAATCCCAGTCCATCCCTCCGAAATACTCGAAACCCCCGAAGAAAATCGAGAGTTTTAGTCATACTCAGACACCGTTCATCAACTCTTCCATCATCGATCGCGCCCCCAGAGGACAGATCTCAGGTTTCTCGAGCCTGACTGAGGAATCGATATCGAAAGCCGGTTCCCGTCATGACGACAGTGTCACTGCGGTCGGGGAGTTGGCATTTGTACTGAGTTGAGAAGCTGAAACAAATTGCGGCTGGCCTACAAGTCTCTCAATAGTTATTGCTACTGAGGCGGCTGTCGGTTTCGCGGTGTTGGGGGACCTGGTTAGTCCCTGGGGTCGCGGGAAGGGGTCGTGGTCGTCGCCTTCTGTGGCCCAGACCATTGATCAACGGCAGCAAAACCACACATGTGGGAAAGGAGAAGACATCGCTCGAAGGGAAAAGACCCGACGGCAGCGCAACACTCACGAAGATTAGAAGAACTCAGTGGCGAACGAGCTCCATTCATCCACTTTCTCTGTCTCGGAAGAGAGAGAATTATTGGCTAACTGGACTGCGTTGGAGAACGCGAGCGGAGGCGAGAGGAGCTAGGGGAAGTTATTGAAATTAATGTTCTGCCGTTTCCGCTTACATGGATCATCTCCGAAACCGCGAAAACCGCAACTTCCCGCAAATTTGAGGGAGTACGCCCGCCCGCCCGCTGAAACCGTAAACATGTTCACAACGGAATTTCTTTCGTCTGCGCTTCGGACGAGCACTCAAGTGAGATTCGAAGCAATCTCGTATGACTTGAGTAGTTTTTGTTGCGTCAGGAGAGACGAGCATTGCCTGACAGGGAGAGCTTTCAGACGAGGGGCCAGGGGCGTTCGAAAGGAAGGGGTCGGGGAGGCTTGGAAAACTCTGAGATAACCGTGGCACACAAACAGTCTCCTTCTTTTCGCTGTGAAGGAGCAGCTTGAGCCCATCTGCGACCGGCTGATGGGCTCAGGACGTGTTGAATCCAGGACGAGTAGTCAACCTGCGCGAAATCCACAAATAGAAGCAAACGAAAACAACACGAGCCGAGCGCTCCAGCAACCCCGAACAAGGGAGACCCCCTCCAAGTGAGCAGAGCTTTCCTGCAACCTGTCGCTAGACGACAACGGGTTGAAGGATCCTTCCTGTCTCGAATGTGCCACAATCTCACCACAATGCTGGCCGTCCGACGTTTATTCATTGAAGAAGTATCATTTTGTATCGAGATTTGGAGCAGCTCACATCGGGGGAACCTTCAAGTCAGGTTAATTTTACACTCGGTCCGTCAATACAGGTCATGAAAGCTGTCAACTCCACATTCTCCTGGTATACTATGTAGTCAGGAAAGGACGCATTTATGAGTCTCGAGCCCACACCACACTCCATCTCGATCACTTTGGCGAGATTTCGCCAAAGTCCGCTCTCTTTTCGTCTCGAGGTCCATCGAAGCTGCCACTCTATATAGTGAATCAAATACACACTCGAGGGAGCGCGACGGACGCAACGCAAGCTTGGGAAGCAAATAAGACGTCGATATCGTCTACATAAGAGAGAAAGAGGGAAGGGAAAAAAACATTTGAATAATCGAAGAAACGATTGCCCGTTCGTTCCAGCTTGGTTTCTACCACCGATCCTGATCGTTCAAATCCCGAATCACCGCAATCAGTCGGAGCAGATATCTGCCGTCGTTGATTCGTCCTAATGGTGAGGAATAGAAATCGCGAAAGCGGAGACAAAATCAAAGTCTCGAGTGAGCTCCGGGGAAGCAAGAGGAAAAGTAAAGACTCAGCAAACGCGGAGTCCAACTCGAAGACTCGGAAGAGGAATGGTCGACCCAGCGACTTTTATAGTTCTATTAGTGGCCGAGGCTTTCGGGGCCTATAAAGCCTGCTGGCCCGCTTCGTAGGCTGACCAGTCGAATGCAGACAGGCAGGCGGGCGGGCAGGCAGGCAGAATAGCTACGGCTCACCGTTGCCGCAGAAAATATCTCTCTTTCGTTCTCTCACTCTCTTTACCGATGGTGAGCGATCGAGATGGATTTACGGAACAGCCTGGCTGCCGCCGGCAACTTCGCATCAAGGCGATCTGCAGAAGAAGTCTGCGGATTTCAAACTTGGGCCGTCCGCAGCTCAGCGGTGAAAACAAGATATACAGTCATTCGATACGGTTACGAGACACACGCGCTCGCTCACTCGCGAATACTCGGCTTACGGCACGCATCGAACGACTAACTGAAGGACGGACGGATGGACAAACGACGGGAAAAGCTCGGCGCTATCTAATTTATATTCGAAGCTCGACTCTGAATTTCTGACTCTGTTCAGTGGAAATGTTCATCGTTGATGTCGCTTCGCTCCGAATGCGGATTCGCCGCAGAGCTCGCTAGGTGTTGGATTTCTCACCGGGAGAGTTTCGCCGAACTGAAGCCAAATACGGTCGACGACTGAAGCAGCGAGTCCCCGCGGCCGAAGCGGCGTAACCGCTGCCAGAAGAAAAATAAAAAGTGCCAGAGGACTTGTCTCTTCCGTTTAAAGAAGCGGAGACATCCCAAGAGACAGGAAGAGCATGAATCGCCCGAAACACTTTTCGACATAACAAGAATCAAGATTCTTCTTTAACCACGAATCCAGATTTCTGGAAATTCTGGGACCGATCACTCTTTTGGAGGACGGAAAAATAATTTTTCCACAATTTTCATAGAATTGGAATCCGAATATTATCGATATTCTTGGATCTAATGACCTGATATCGGTTCAGCCAATTTGCGCGTGATTGGGTAGCGCTGAGAAAAAGTCGAGCTTGGTTCGAAAAATCGGTGGAAATCGGTCAAGTCAGACCCGAAGAGTCGAGTTTGTCAAGTGTCATCTAGTTAGTTGGCGAGAACGGTGGAAGGAAGACGGAAGGGAAAGGGGACCTCGGTAGCACACCACATAGAGTAGTACAACAAAGACTTGGTTCGATCCCTAGAGGATTCGAGCTCTCGGAATGTTCAGCCTCCTCTAAATAATTAGGATCCGCGGAGCCACGTTCGCCCGCGGCCTGATCGGGTCGCCGGAAAGGAGGGGAATGACAAATTGACATTCCCCCATGAGAGAAAGGATGCGGATCATAGGTGCGGAGTAAAATTGAGCGAACTCCATTGAACGAAGCTCTTGAATGCGCCCGGAGGTGTTCATCACTCAGAGCGCGGGACCTCCTGCCTGCGAAGTCAAGCACAGCAACAGCGACGTAAACTCAAAGTCACCGAAAGTGAACTTTATACCAACATATTGTCACTCAATAAATGTCTCGTTAGCGGCCTAGCTGCCAAGTTGAAGTCGATGATCTTGAGCTCGAGCTTTCCGCCTCATCGACTACAAGATGTCCCCCTACCCCTCACCCACTTTCTCCCTGTCTCTCTCTCTCTCCTTCCCGATCTTCCTCTCCGTATATTCCGCGGAGTTATGAGCATACGACTCCTACGGAAACGATTGCTCACGCGGAGGCGACACTTGACGCCTGACTTCGAACGCGCGCTCGGTGAGGCGTGATGTTTGATTTAGGGAGGCGATTGCTGACCAATCCCTATGCAAGACGTGCTCGAATGGTTCGTCCGTTCTGAATGCCCCCTGGATGCGGAAATTACCCTCACGACGGACGCCGACACGAAGTTATTCTTATGACCCCTCGCACTCCCAAAGTGGAGGGAATCGCCAAAGATGGCCGGGGGTAGCCGCCCCCAGGCTGCCTCGTCATTGTCGTTTGCATCTTTCTGCGGCGCGGCGGCGACCCTTTAACTAAGTTTCCCTGTTGGATTCCCTTGTCTGCCCTTTCATCGTCGGGTTTCCTCGGCGGGCTCCTTGCCCGGTGGGGCTGCTTGGTCGGGTTTTCCCAGCTGGACCCCCGACTCAAGAAATGAGAGCTTTTGTGTTTTCCTATTTGGAAAAGGGTCGGTCCGTCGCTCCGTCGGTCAGTCCTCCTCTTTCGCTGAGTGCCTTTCAACGAGCATTCAGAGAGGCTTCGCGTGCTTCCCGGGAACGACGAGGACGGCAGCCACCACCACCACCGCGAACACCCCCACCACTACGACCACTATCCGAACTACGATGGCCAGCGGCAGTTTGCTCATTCGAACACCGAAAGCAGTTTCCGCTGCACAAACCTTACCCGCGTTCTCTACCGAGAGGAATGACCGTGGTCGCGGATAACCGGGCCAAGGAAAAATATACATACAGAGAGCTAGTCAAACGATTCCGGGCGAGCAGCTGCTGGACTCGGCTCGATTAACATGCTAGCCTTAATCTGAGGAGGGCTGTAATCTAAGCCCTTCGTCTAGCGGCGGCGGCGACTGCGGCGTCCTCGTTGTTGTCGTCGTCGTCGTCGTCGTCGCCGTGCTCGGGAGTCGAGATGCGTCACATGTTGTTTGTGAGCGGGCAGTCGGCCGGGCCGGCTAGTCGGCCCTCGCTCGTCCGCTCCGGGTTCAGAGCCCTTGTCGTCCCCGAGAGCATGACTCACCCCGAAGTCCGAAAGTCCCGAGCACCAGAAGCCCAGAGGCTTTTTCGACGAACTGATAACCTCGAACGGAGCGACCGAGTCACAAGCTGCGACGATGCAAAGCAAAACAAAGCGATGCATGGTATCAAGTGAGAGACCTACATGCCAACAGCAGCATCAATAACACAGCTACGACGACGTCGACGGAATCCAGAACGACGCACGAGAAGAGCAACAGCAACAACATCCGTCTCGTAGATAACGTGGCGTGGGATAAGAATTCATCATGGTGTCGCACAGCGGCATCGGAGAGAGGAAAAAATCTCGTTGTATAGCTAATTTGCTACACGGTTCGCTCCCTCGAGATCTAAAGCAGCCACTGCGGTCGAGTGAGTACATCTCCGGGCAAAAACGTCTACAACCATCCGGATACGCCTCGATTCGTTCCTCTACGAGCCGCAGAACATCCACAAAAGCTCGGAGCGAGAGCTGCTCCGTGGCCCAGAAGCTCGTCTCTCGATTCGATTCCGCGCGAACTCGAAGCTGGATTGCGGATGGGGATATATATCGACGTCGGCAAACAAGAGTTTTCAGACTCTGAACGGAACCAGGTCAACAATTCCCAAGTATAGAGGAAAACCAATCGACTCCCTAATGGACGCTTCGTCCAGAATGATGAAATGTTCAACCGGAGCTGGAGAACGTGTCCCGTGGTAAGGATTCGCGGGTC
The DNA here is from genome assembly GCA_028455905.1 of Neoseiulus californicus. NCBI lineage: Eukaryota > Metazoa > Arthropoda > Arachnida > Mesostigmata > Phytoseiidae > Neoseiulus > Neoseiulus californicus. The sequence continues at coordinate 8,034,994 of JAMQGS010000004.1, read as the reverse complement.
CTTCCGGAGCGGCGGGAGAATGGCCATACCACCGGAAACGGGAAACCAGAACGGAGCCAGATCGCAGTTTTGGGAGCAGATGGACCTGACTATAGAACGAGTCGTGGATCGCGGACAACAGACTCCCAGATCTAGGAATCCGCTTTAGGCATCGAACCCGTCGCACCATGCATTTCCTTGCTGAAACAACTCTGGAAAAGATTTGGCTCCGTCGCTCAGCCTTGACGTAGATATTTTTCGATATCGTACGATATCGATTGTTTTCTTTCGTCTTCGGTCGGGGTCAGCCTCCACTTCCGTATTGTTTTGCGCCGGAACGGCCATCGATTCACTCTCGAAACTACTTTTTGACCCAGAACGCGTTCATCTTCTTCGGCTTCGGTATCTTCCTTGCCTCGGTCTCGCGGCGTTTTTCTACCTCGATGTCGACGAGAAAAATCGAGCGATCGCACGGTGGCTGCTCCCGAGCCGGGAGAGCAGGAGGATGCTGCTGCTATGCCGAAGACTAACATCGACTAATTCCTCCGCGGAATTATAAATCCTACATGGTGCAACAAGGACCGAAATAGCTACAGAAGTTCATTTGTTCTAACCAGCAACAGCAGATCTAGATCGATACTCGAACACGGATCAAATTCGAGGAAAGAACGGCTCCGATCCTACTTCTCCATCTCGTCGAGCCCAACATCAAGAAACGCAAGTTTTCAACTTTTATGCTCGTACACGTCTGCCGTTTCAAAAACTCAAACGAGCAGCTGACGCAGAATTCCGCGGACGTCGCAGGCTAAGAAGTTTAAGAAGCCCGAAGGGGGAAATTCCCAAGACGTTGCGCATGCTGCTCGGTATGCCTCGCTCCCGAGGATCCGATGAGCGTGCACGGTTCTCTGCTGCTATATGAGTCAACACGATGAGGTCATTGGAAGGAAGTCCCACTGGGTCGTGCAGTGGCCGTGTTGGCGGACAAGCTTCCGCAAAGAGAACGAGACAATTGGATTCGGAAGCGCTCCTTGCACCGAGCAGAAGGTGATCAACGAGAGGAAGAATACCCAACGAAGCAACCAAGCTAGCCAGCCAGCGAGCCGCCTTCCACCCACGCACGCGGGACGCCTTGCCACCAGTGGAATTCGCCCCTTCGCTGCTTTTGTCGCTAGGCTCGTTGTCCACATGAATTCTCCACTTCTAGCTTATCGCTAGTGAGTGTGTGTATCAGCTCCGCCGAGCATGGGCGCATGATCTACTGCCACGGAGCTTCAGACAGTGCCACAAGGTACTTGGCGACAATCTCTGCGTGGACTAACAATGTTTGTGGCCTAACGAGCAGGGTAATGACGTTGGCACGCTCGAAGGAATAGAGGTGGCTTTTGTTTTGCAGCACCCGAGATAAAGCTCGCGTGGCCGTACTGCACGTTGCTTCCGCAGGAATGAGATGCGGAGCTTGCTTGTGAAGCATAAGTACGTGTTGTGCAGTCCGTACAGTTGAGATATGCCACCTTACATGGAAGCGAAGTATTCCACCGTGCACGCCGAAAGTCGTTCGTCCTCCTCCTCTCCCCCTGTACCCTCCGCATATGCTCTCACATAGCACGTATGCAGCACACTATGGTACGCTGCTACGCTACGCTATGCTTTTCGTCTGGAATTTGGGATTCACTCTCTGCACAAAAGGATTCCAGAAGGAAAACATATCAGTGGCTCCGGATTGACGGATAGAGAGACGAGGCTCGAGTTGCTTTCCACCAGTCTCCGGGAGAACGCACCTGCATATGGTTGACGGGATTGGCGCAGCCTCATACCCAGATATCGACGAACGTCACGGCTCCCTCAACACGTTCTCCGCACCGGATCACAGTAACACAGTGTCGTCGATTCGCGCAAGTTTATTTTAGACACGCACCATCAATAACCTGACGTCAGATTTCCAGGTCGAATCAGGGCTCTATTTTTCCCTCCGTGTCCTCACTTCTCCCGCCGAGGTCTCACTTCAGTTGACGACATTATGCCACCCGTCGCGAATATCTAACCCGGCACTCAGTGTTTCCATTCGGAATGTCCGGAGACAATCATTGGATCTCGGAACACACGATCGTTCAAAACCAATTTCGAGAATTCCATTTCGAAAAGTGCGTTTCGTCGTCGGAGCCACCGCCGCCGCGGCCTTAACCGCCTCCCCAAAAATAATTATCGACTATTGAAGTTGAATATTTCGTCCCGCAGAAGTGTTCTCCTCGTCATTGTTCTTCGGTTCTCCTCGATTTTTGCTCCGGTCGGTGTCTGCCTGCCTGCGTGCCAGCCTGCCATCCTATCTGTCGGTCCATGGGCAGCACGCACACAAACAAAAGCGAGCCGAAGAGATCGGCTCACGCTCCTCGACTGTCACTCCAGAAATGAATTGTGATGTCTCGTCGAGCAGGAACTTGCTTGGTATGCGGCACAACTCAGAAAATCCGTACACTCGATTAAGTACAGGCTCGGCGGGCTTGTAATGACTTTCGAGACTAGTGCAGTTCAGGCAAGTCTGGTTCGTGAGGACTAATCCTTCTTTCGTTAAGTCGAGCGCACTGTATTCATGGTCGCGGCCGCACATTGGAAACCCGATTCCGAGCTCTCGAAGGCCGGGAGAATCCACGGAAAGCTCTACATTCGTACTCAGAGACACTGTGAGTGCTTCTAGAAGAGGCTGGACGAGTGGAATGCTGGAGGAAGATGGACTCAGGTAGTATGGCTAGAAACTCGGAACTGGCCCACTCGGAAGAACACTCTACTCGCCCCGTTCGACGCAGGCCGGAAGCTCAGTTGACAGCCGTCAGTTGAAGTAGAGTCACATAGTGACCACCTGGTTTGCACTCGCTTCTCTCCTGACAGTGGTTGTCACAGGGCTACCAGATTTTGAGCTTTACACTCCGGGAGCTCTCACTAGACACCGTGGGAGTAGCTACTGTTGACACTGTGAACTTACCTCGAGAAGGTTCACTGCATTTTGGAGCTTGGAGATTCGCACTGTCCCGTGGATGTTCCCAAATGCGGATCACCACGGCCTATCGCTAACGCAGAGTTGGAACTCCTGTCCGCACACCGCTGCCTGCTTTAGTGTTGGACATGCGCGGAGCTTCCACCAACTCACCCACACTCTTGGAGGCGAGAGAGCTCCGGAATCCAGAGCCATCAAAAGACAACTCCCAAATATTAGCAACGATCCAGAAACTTCGACTTTCGACCAATTCTAGATTTTTGTGTGTTTTCATCCAATACGTAGACAGTTTCCAACCTAAAATCAGCTGTGGTACGCAACCGTACCTACGTGGTACTATTGTGGCACCCAAACAGAATGTTGTAGCAGAAAGAAGACGAAAGGTCGGGTGTACATCTTCGAAATAAGAATTCAGACAAGGTATTTGCTGTCAGGAGATTAATCATGTTATAACATTGTATTAGAACTCGCGTCTCGTCCCGGCGAGCTTAACTAGCGCTTCGTTGTGCTGCTCGCGGACAGAGGAAAAAATTATGATCGTCTCCAAGTGACTGTTGATAGTTTCTTCTATCTTGTTTGGAGACACCGCATCAATAGTTGGCTGTACTCCGCGTCCCACGGTGCTCGTTTTTGAGAATTTCTGACTGAAGGAAGTCCTCGTCTAATTCCACAGATGGGCCACGGACACGACCCGTATGCAGACCTGATCCCGAAAGACCACACCATTTACGACCCCTCCAAAGTTAAGCAATTGGTTTTACTGAAGGAACGGCTGGCAAAGAAGGGATTGAAGGATCCTTGGATGAGGTGAGACCCTATCGAATGTCTCGCCGCCAATGAACATGAACTCTTCCAGTCCATCAACAATGGCGACGGTCTGCGGGATCCGTCCATTTTCTGTCGGCATGGAGCCGACCTGCATTTCAGTGTTATCTTCGCCCTGCGATTCTTCCCTTCTCAGCAATCTGCAGATTTTCTGAAGTACTGTATTCGTTTCTTTCAGGAATGAAGTCTATCGTTATCAGTACAAAGACAGCCATGTGGCCATGCGCTTCCTGCAAATGGCGGGTGGTGTGAAATGCATCGGCCTCGGAGCGTTGATCGGTGCGGTGGGTGCGGTTATCTGGAATTATACTCGGGACGAGCATCATCACGAGGGGGGCGATGGGGGTCATCATTAAAGTCTAAGTCTGTGCGGATCTAGTGTAAACAATTGAAGTTGAAGAATAAAGACAGACCCTCCAACGGGGTCGGTCTGATGTTACCCAAGGTGTGTTCTCTAAAGACTAGATCTAGAATCGGACGCCTCGATAATTTGGGTCCCTTCATCCGCTCCCGTTTTGAAGTACAGATTCCCCCTGCTCGGAGCTCAGGCTGATTCTCTTAGTCGCCCGGAGGCGGTTCCTCAACAGCTGCGGTTGTGTCACAGAGATTCAAACGAAGCGGTCCCCTAAATTGAATCGGGAGCCACGTCTTTTTCCATCCTTTATTTACACGAAACCAAACGTATCTATGCATCCGACACACGACCTACAACTGAACTATACTACCACGCTTCATATCATCCAATCTCTCAACAAAATCTTCTCTTAAATCCTCATAAACCGTGGTGAGACCTTCGTCTTGAAAGGCTTCGGGTTCTAAACCTAAAGACAATGCTATATGGAGTTTGGCCTTCTGGAAGGTGGCGTTGAGTTTCTCTTGTATCACGTTGATGCACATCGACGTCAACGCTAGCCCAAACAGCAGGTAGACGAACGTTGCCATCATTGCAAGAGGATGTTCCGGGACGTAGTCTCCGAAGCCGATGGTTGACATAGACACGAAAATGAAGTAGAACGACTCAAACAAGGTCCACTCGTGGAAAATGGAGAAAGCCAACTGGAAAGAAGGGAAGTTTGAATCAAGAGGCTCTACCAAAGTCTCGTCCCGGCGAGTTCATGACGGAGCGGCGCGAGCCATGATGCCAAGGGACCATGATTGTCACCCAAACAAAGAAGTGAAATGACCTACCGATCCGCATAGCATATAGATGAGAAGGAAAGCGACCACCAGAGACACCGGTATGGGAGGAGCCGGCATTTCCCTGCGTGTTCGACGTCGGGCGTTCCCTCTTGCACTCCTTGGCGGAAGGACTTTAGCGGTACCGCTTGTTTTTCCGGCATCGTCATTGGCAGCTTGTCCCGGTTTTTCTTCATCCTCGTATTCATCCTCGGTTGTCGAGAAATCGAATCGCGGCAGTCGAGCGACCCACGGCAGGAGGAACTTGAGAAACGAACTTGAAACTTTAGTCGGGGTTCACCGGAGCGGTCATGATTCCCGCCGGATTCCAGAACCCTACGGGTCTAGCTGTATCCTCTTGAGGAATGGGTATAAAGTTCAAGTTTTCGTAAAACAACTTTCTAGGTCTCTCTCTGCAATCAACTCAGAATGAAGATCACATTGCAATCTCTCGCGAATTCCGCAGCGAGTCCCTTGATTCTGAAACTGATTTTTTTCCGGAATGCAAACATCACATTTACAGCATACAAATGGTATTCCCAATTCCTGACATGGACCAAATCGTAACTATTGCGGAGTAGGAGATCTCGCTTCGTGCAGATCAGCCAAGCGATGCATTCTTGCCAGTTATTACAATGCAGTTTACAATTGAAGTTGAGTATTTTAGCTTCTGGAGGACACTGAACATCAAAATACAATCGTCCCTTATACAAGCCTCCGATTTGTGGTTTTTGGAGCATATCATACGCGGACATATTCGGGAATGAAATTGTCGGTACGTGGTCATCGAGATCTTTGAGGCAAGTTTTGCCTTCGCGATCTAATTCGTGCCTCTTCTCCACTGGAAGCAACAAACGACAGAAATCTTGACGATTAGCCATATTTCGATCCGTCGTCTTCTACGAGGAATTGGCTAGTGTTGTAATACTCGGGTGCATCGCCTTTTCGTCCTGCAAGAGCTTGCACTAGAATATCATGCAGGGGTTTGGCGGGCTCATCGGGGCAGTCAGGGTTGAAACCGTAAGGAAGTGAGGCTCCGTTCCGAGAGGGCACTGCCGAGTCCAGAAGCTTTCCAGGGAGCCCTTTGGAATTTGCGAACTGCGTTCGATCGAAATGAACCGAGCAAAGCCGGTAGTGTCTCACAGCGAATTCAGGGAGATTCGGGAAACCGCAGAAGATCAGCCACTTTCGTAGAAGATTCGGCTCCTTTGGGAATTCGTAGAGTATCTGACCGGGACAGGACGCTATACAGCAACGATTCGAAGCAACTTCGATGACGAGCTCGTACACCGGCTTTTTTGTAACCGTCGTCCTAACAGAAGTTGCTGCGCCCGATGGCCCTGGAGCCTGAGTGTTGTCCGATGACATCACATTTCTAGAGACTGGATGAGGTTGGAAAGTTCTAAGACCATCGGACGGCAGACTTTCCCGAACATCTTCAATCCTCGCTCAGGGAGAGTTCATGGAGCAGCTGAGAATACACCGAATCGCTGTGGCTTTCGAACAGTTTCGAAGCGCGCATGCCACTTTTGTTGACATTCTCAGCCAAGTGCGCGCCAAAATTTGAAAATCGTTTCACTTCGTATCCACAGGAAGCAGATTTCGGCGGGACTCTTGCTAATTGTAAGGATGCGCCTGTCTCGGAACCCTGATAGGTTCTGATGGCCGACCCGGAGGTTACCCCCCACCTTGCGGGAACTGGCAAAGAGTGGGTGCATCGAACTGGGGCTTGAATGAAGACACGTGAACTTTGCAACATAACGAAGTTTGCCATCTCGCTCGATCAGTTTTTATTCCTGGATCCGAATCCCGACACTCTCGACATTACTTCCTGTTCAATTCAATGAGGCATTTGGCAGCTCCCTCTCCCGTCCCTTGCGTTGTTCGAGAAAAGCTCGAATCTTTTTATTTATGAGTTCAAAAACATCCTCCCTCACTCAAATCGCTCATCATTACAGACATCCTCTCAGTCGTTGCTTTTCTTTCATCCAGCTCATTCACATTCATGCATCGTCAGCTTTCTTCATCAGATGACCAGGTACCTAGGCTGCTCGCGAATGTACAATGTGTTTAGTGCTGAGCTGCGCGCAACAACAGCGTGCGGCCACTCCACAGCTACTGTGTACATGAGACTGCCTCGCACATGAGGGAGTCGGAACGGAAGACAACAACACTACCCGCTTCCCTGTCAAATTTCGCCATGAAAACATCAGCTTGTTCTCCTTCGCCGCGCTCACACAAGGGAGCTTGTCCTCCGATTGGGCATAGCGACGAGCTGAGGGCGAAATCAGCTCCCTGCAAGATCCTCACTGGAACCGCAGAACGAGAATGGGGCAGCGGGACACGGGGAAGAGCCTCTCAAATCTCGACAGGAGCCTCTAAGATTCACCACAACGACTCGGGGTTATCCTTGGCAGGAACCTCAATCAGACGCGGCTTGTCTATGACCCTAGCGGTGCGTTGTCCTTTCTCGACGATCCCTATGATCCACGCAGGATAACCCTCTTGCTTCTCGATCTCCTTGCAAAACGTAGCTGCTTTTTCTCTCGGTAACGCAATTAGAAGACCCCCGCTCTGTTCGGCGCAAGTTCCTTGCGACAGAGGGAATTCGGCAGCTAAGTTCTTCGCGATTATCGGAAGCTTTGCAATCACCGGCAGATTGTGAATCGCGAACGCCACATCGTTCTTCTGCACGGACGCCAATTCCTGAGCTGCTTTCAAAATACCGACCTCGCCAAGATCCGTGCACGCGTGTGCCCCGTACTTCATCATGAGCTTGGCTGCTGTTTTGTTCAGACGAACCATGAGGTCATTGGCACGCGCGTACGCCTTTCGGACATCGGCTTCAGTGAGGTAATACTTGACCCGATTCCATCGTTCAGGAGCCTCCATCCATTGGAAAATGGACGCTGCGACGCTGCTACCCAAAGGCTTGGTTAACACAAGCACATCGCCGGCCACGGCGTTGTCCGGAACGAGAATCTCATCGTTGTAACAGATCGTCGCAGCGAGGCCGCCGCATGTCATCCACGGATTGACTGTCACTTGACAACCGTTAACGTTTACGCCCGCCACGTACGCCTGGTCTTTGAATCCTTTGGTCATGAAGTTCACAGTAACCTCCTGTTCCTTTTCCGACATTTTGTTGCTTATGTTCAATAACAAACTCAGCGAGTCCACCTCAACAATTCCGTACTTGTACAGGTGCGAGAGAACCGACGTGCACGCAATCTTCCCCATCACGTAAGGATCATCGACGGTGACCACGTTCCGCGACACTGCTTGAACTAAGCAGGTGTCCGGAATCCTCGTCGGTGAGATCGTCACTTCCATTCCAGATCCTATGCGGGGGACTCCAAGGTGCATGTAGGAGGTTGTCATGTTCTGCATGTCTAGATTTAACATGACAGAGGATAAGACTTCGACGGGCGGCTTACTTGCATTGCGGGCCTCAGCGAAATTCGACAAGCGAAAGGCAACGTCAAGCCCGCAAACTGTCGGCTCGAATCGCGGATAAACTCCATGATTATTCTCTAGTTCGAGTTTGACGGCCTGTTGAACTGCTTGTTGTGCCGAATTCTGCACCTGAACCTGTGCTTGTTGTTGTTGCTGATGAGCACTGGGCGGTTGCAGGTTTATGAGTTCTGTTGGCCGCGCTGGCTGCAACGTGGTCAATTCAGGTCTATCTTGTTGTTGCTGTTGTTGCTGCTGCTGCTGTTGTTGTTGTTGTTGTTGAACGTGGTTGTGCTGTGGTTGTTGTTGTTGCTGTTGTTGAGGCACTACTTGCAAGTGACCGGTCATCTGCTGCAAAACTTGCTGGCTGACAAGTTGTTGCTGTTGTTGCTGCTGGACTTGCTGTTGTTGCTGTTGCTGCTGAACTTGCTGTTGTTGCTGCTGCTGCTGCTGTTGTTGTTGCTGCTGCTGCTGCTGCTGTTGCCCAGTCTGATGCAGTTGATAGCTTATGGGCTGTTGATGATGGATCTGAGTAGGATGCTTAAGACTATCAACGACAGTTCCTTGTTGCCCGGCCAAGTTCCGGACCACGGAAGTCATGTCGACTGTGTGTATGTTTCGCGCCATGTGTTGCGTCATCGTTCGAGCTATCTGCTGCGGAGTTATATTCCGCGAGAGCTGCGTATGCGGCTGCAGAGTTGACATGTTCGTGAAGTCAATGGCTGAAGTCAGAAAAGTTCTGCTCTCATGAGGATGTCGGTTGTTCATGGCTACAGCTCGAAGATGGCCGGTGTAACCCGCGTTGATCGGCCAAGTCTAGAAACAGTTTCCACACAGCTGGACGCTTTCTGCCACTTCAGCTTGTCACAGCTGACAGGCTTTCCTCACGAATGACGGTGTTCAGAGTACGACTCCTCCTCGAGTTGGTCCTTGCAGCGGAGAAACTACCGAGAACGAGAACACTACCCTCAAATGGAACAAGCGCCGCTTCACTAGGAACGCTGACAGCGACGACAGTAATTTGAGGTGGCCGCAACGGCAACACGACAGCGATTACGATGAAGGCACGGCAACATCACCGGGTTGCCTACTGCATCGAACACGCTTTTCCCAGTTCTCTCACAGTCATTGCAAACACAACATCAACTTCTCGATCGCTTCAACAAAATCGAACTCGGCTCCGTGGCGTCTGCTTCGGTGTTGAGGAATCGCTCCACTTCAGGACACCATTCGAGGCTTAGCTGGGCCGACTTCCCGTCAACGAAGTTACTGTCGTTCGCCGCGATATTACCATTGACGAGACAAGGACGACGACAACGACGGCTATGATTGAATATGAAAACAACTCACGAGGATTGAAGACGACCACTAGATGCCCCCGAGAGCACGAGACGGGAGTCTCGCCGAGAGAGACTTCTCTCGATAGATCGGGGATGGGCCGGTGTGCAATACTCTGAACCGGAATTGTACAAGATTCTCAGAGCTCAAATAAGATTATTCCGAGTTGTTCAATTAGTTCCTTGTAGGGGAAAGCCCAGAGCGCGCACTTTGATGCAGCTCGTTCTCTGGTCGCCCTTCTACCGATAGTCGTCAGAGGTTCCAACCAAACACCAACGCGCAAAGTAGTAGCGGCGGCGGGCGATCGGAGTAACACCACTGCCCATAGCATCGGCATCATCTCGCAGAGAGCACACTGGTGGCGGACGGAAAGAAGGAGCGTTCGCACCGAAACGAAAACTCGAACTCAATCGGTCTTGTCGATGCGAGCTGCTTCCTGATAGCGATCGTGATTGCGGCAAGCTTGCATTTCGAGTGCTTTCGGATATCCAAATGACATGGGCTCTTTGATAAACATGACAATAATTGGAGCCATCGAATTTTCGATTTCGGAGACCTTTTCCGGAGCCGTGCAAACATGAAGCCCAAAAAGAAGCTCACGCTTTTTGGGGAATTCCGGTGCTAATTCCTGTACTTTGCCGTCGCCGACTTATTCCATGTCCAGATAATTTCGGAACAACCAGCATTCTGTCTAACCTTGCCATCATACACTGGAGTATCATCGTGCGGCCTACGGTCATCTGCACCCTTTCAGCTCCCTCGCGGAAGCGTGCAACATATTCTCATCACAGCGCCCCACAGATAGCCCAAGCTCTCGAGAAACTGTTCTCCACAGAGCATCTGGTGGGAAAAATTCTCCGTGGAAAATTTTGTTATTCCTACGACATTCGAAGACGCAACGGAGTGCTCTTCTAAAGCGTTTGTTTTGGATGCCGCGTCTACATCTACGACATTTCCGATATCAGTGAATTTTTTCAACGGACGGAAAGAAGGCGAGGAGAGCTTAGCGGATGATCACGCCCTTTGAACCTTCTGCTCCATTGCGTGGCTTTCCTTGAGAGCGGTACGCGGCTACGTTCCGGTGCTGAACGAAACTCGAGTTCGTGTCAGTCAGACTTCGAAAACGTTTCGAAGGAAGGAGAAAATCGTTAAAAGTCTCCCCAAAAGCTCAGTAGAAGATTGCTGACGTCAGAGCTGACCTTCTCATCGGCCTCTGTTCAGCTGATGTTGGCATTGTTATGCTACTACTGAACTGTTGTTCGGTGCACTGTTCGAATCGTGGCTCTCTGCGGGAGTGAAATCTCGAAGGAGTTCCTCAGGGCTTCCTTCACCTCTTGGTTTCGTTGTCGAATGCAAAGTTGCCGCGTGGACTTTTTGTCGTGAGATGTACTATGGCCCCGCGAGCTTAACAATCTCAACTAGTGCCTCTCGACTCGTTACTATTACGCAACGCCGAGCTCTCGAGACCATGAATTCGTTGTGGTATTCCTGGGATCGACGGAAACGGGTTTCGGCAACGTGCCGCTCCGCTTCAATCGAGGGTTGTTTGAGGAGTTTTCCATGCATAACGAATCCCCAGTCTCCGGCAAACTGCCGGAGTGGGAGAGAATCCGCTCTAATGTAGAGGATAGCACCACCGCTGCGGGGTACGCACGAACGAAGAGATATTCTATGCAACCTTCCTCGGCAAAAAAAAGCTGATCAGTCGGGAACAATGCGATCCTTTTTGGATTTGTTGCAGCCAACCGGAACGATTCGACAAAATCGAGAACACAGGGTCGGGGGAATATGGGGCGATTCGCGTACATCATTCATCATTCGGACTTGCGTTTCTTCTCAAAAATATGGGATTCTCACCTGTTTCGGCGTTTTGGCAGCTTCCTGACTTTTCTGACGGATGTATCGAACTTCCTCTGTTTCGTAGAACTTCTGAATCCATCGAAAGGCCAGTTTCATGAGTCGGGTGAAGAGTTTCCCCAAATCGGCCAAAACGGTCAATAGGAGAGGAATACCGATAGAAGCGTAGAGGATTGTGGTTACTCGGCCGGCGCCTGTGCTCGGCGCGATATTCCCATAGCCTGAAATGACTTCCAATATTAAATTTCGGACCTCCACGACGCCGAAAGTGATTTCAGTTAGGATGCAATATAGAGCTCATTGCAACCCGAAGATTTGACTCCGCGTCATGTGAGAACGAATGTTTCTGAAGCGGCGGTTACGCCGTATCTTTTGAGCCTGAGATGTGACCTATTGACAGGTAGACGCGTTGACGAGATGACTAAGGCAGCCTTCCTTGGCGTTCTCGCTTTTCCGACTGGCAAACATCGATCGATTGGTCGAACGAACCAAGGGATCGACAGAGAGACACATCTTGTTTGTAATGTCGACACGGGTGTTGGCAAGTACAACTGTCACAAGCCGTTCAAATCGTCAGCCGTTTAAGCTGCTACTGACTGCTAAAACCTTCCCTCAATGTTATTCTATTCGAGATAGGGCGGCACATCGATTCGACGGAACCCTTGCAGGGAACTGTCAGCTGCAACAATTTATTGGCACGGAGAACGTTCCCGAATCGTGTAGATAAATGAATACTCTGATTTCAAACGATTCCACCGTGTCTTCGAGCGTGCCTGATGGAGGTTTCCATGAAACTGAAGCTACCCAGGGCGTATCTACGGCCGGCGTCTACCGGTGTGAGCTCGGCATCAAAAAATCCCTCTTAACATGATCGATTGCTTTATTATGAACATTTAATAACAGAGGGAATGAAGTGAGAAATGACGATGAATCAACAAGCTTCAAAAGCTTCGGCGATTTCCGATAGCTCGGGCCTCTTGACAGGACATTTGCTCCAACACAGCGCAAGGACCGCTGCTTGCCGAGGGTTGGAAACGTATTTGAGGCAGGGCAGCTTACATTCTGGGAGTCGTTGCAGCGAGACGATTTGCCACAAGAGCAAGCCCAGTGAATAGATATCGGTTTTGGCGCTACAAGTCTCGGCGGATGTCACTTCAGGTGCCGCATACCGCCAGTCGAGCTCCCAGCCGGGAAGATAGCGAGCGTAGAAACGGGTCATGCCGTAGTCCGTGATCAGGGGCTCGACGGAATGCTCACTTCGGAATATGATGCTATCGGGAGTCAGGTTACCGTGTACGAGCTGTGCGTCATGCAGTGCTCGGAGTCCGGAGATGATGGCCTGAATCCACCGAAGTCTTCGGCACATACTGGCCGACTGGTGCTGGTAGAGAACATCGGAGAGTCGAAGTCCAAGCGCGGGCTGCACGAGCAGACCGACTTCTTCTTCGAAATGGACCAGTCCGTGGACTCGGAGAAGGTTCGGATGATCGACGATATCCAGCTTGTCGAGCTCGTTCTGAACTTCGTTGAAAGGTCCTTTGCTGGGGTACCTCTTGACGACGACCTCTTCAACCGTCCGACTCGAAGATAACTTCGTCTTCACGATGATTCCGAATGCCTCGGAGGCATCTTCGTGGAAAAGTGGCAGCTCGCCGTGCTCGAACACCTTCATCGTAGCGGAGGAACTTGAACTTGAAGCAGAAGTCTTTCTGAATCGTTGCCAACAGAGCGCTCATCGAGAAATGGTTCAGTCTTGAATCGATGTCATCTTTTGTAGTTCCCAGTCGAGATGTCCTCTTTCCCAGGATGTATGGCGATCCCCGCGGAAGAGAGTGAAACAGCACTGAAAGCCTACGTAGGTTGCCCCGTTCCGCTGGATCAACAGTTTCGCTATCAACACAAGTGCATCGTGTTGACATTTTGAAAAGCTATTATGTCGCCCGGAAATCATTCCGAAAGGCCCCGTAGCGTAAAAATCAGCTCCGAATTGAATGATGTTCTTGGGGACTTGTTGGGGCTTCCGCTATCATGCGACCTATTTGGACTTCTATCCTGATTGAAGGGGTAAGAATCCATATGATCGCGTTTTACCAAGATGAAGCAGAAAAATTTCGAGATGGCGAGATTCGATCAAGAATCCCGAATTACTCAGATGAGTGCCCGGGAGTTTACCGGCACGATTCCGCTCGGGATCTTGAGTCATGATGGTAGCTTGACCACGATGGCCGAAAGATCCTCTCGAGGATGGTAACCGATATTGCGAATCCGGCCGAATGCGGTTCCTTCGTACAGAATCACATCGCTTCAGAATGGGACCTAAATCCCGTCCCATCTATTTCCGGCCGCGGTAATCTTGATCACGGGAGTCGTGGTCTCTACAGAAAGTTTTTCCACTACAGAATGACAAACTTCACTCAAACAGCCAAAAGATGATCCTTTCCGATCTAGACTCCGTTTCGCTATGATGCTATCGAGGCTGAAATCCACCTAGTTTGTTGGGAAGGATCCGCGGAACCGCAAATAAGTTGATTTCAATGGCGGAGGGCGTCCAGAAGGCTTGATAACCGGTCAAATATCGGAAAGCTCCCGCGGAAGATGAGAATCACGTTCACGAGAGAGCCTCCAAAGTCAAGAACTCGTGTGTTTGTTGCTTCTGATCGTCACGTGCCGAACCTCTACCAAAAGAGGCTCCAAGACGTAGTAGACTGGCGTTCTCTCTTTGTTATCAATGAAGAGCTTTGGCAGTGATACTTTCTGAATGTCAAAATAGCTACAGTAGATAGCACCATTAACCTAACCTTGTTGAGGATTACTCGGTTTGAGCGCTCAACAACCTGGTCTCCCGAACGGTTTGGATCCATTCCACCATATTCGGCGGTTTTGAGTGCGCAGGGACGAAATTCTGTCGTGGAAGACGTAAGGTCAATGCCGATAACAAGACGGTGTGTCATCTCGATGGCCACCGAGTGTCATCGCCGCGCTGTCGTCATTCCATCTCGAGCTCGGGAATGAATCGTGGGGCAGTGGGTTTCGGTCAAACTGCACCTGGCACATCCCCACGACATCATCATTCGGAGAACGGCTCAGCAGAAACGGTACAGTCACCGCTGAACTCTCGATTCAAAGGCCTCAGTCCGCAGTGATTCAACCTCTGACACGTACTGTTGCAATGATGATGAATGGTGAGCGAATGAAAAACAAGCCCGTCATCCATCAACGCAGGGTCGATGCAGTGTTGACTTTCGGGCAAGAATTCGAAGCTTCCGGTTGCTGGTATGAGGCCCTGATCGTCTGCCACTCACCTATTGTTGTGAATACAGTCCCGCAGTAGAACATCGATCCCCAGAAGGTCCACATCCTTTTTTCAGGAGAACTCTTCACTCCAGCTTTCCACATCGCCAGGAGCTGTTCCTGGTAGTCTTTCATTCGTTCGGTGGCGAACACCTTCCACGCTCGGGACTCGGAACAATTGCATCCAGGCGTTCTCGTCCAATTTCTGTAATGAAGCAATTCTGCTTGAGTGATTCGAATTCTTGCGTTCTGAACCAAGGCAGAAATTCGGAGGAAAGCAAACAGATCTGGAAAGTGAAGGGAAGAATGAGTCTTCGATGGTTCGTTGTTCTTTCAGTCTGTGAGTCTGTCAACCAGTCAGTCATCGCTTGACCTTGCCATCCGCTGACTACGAAGAATGAATGCCTCGTAACTTAAGTCTTTAAGAGCTCCGAGCTCGGGCTCCGGCAAGCGACTCTGTTTGATAACAATCATAAATTCGAATCTTTATCATCACCAACATTAACCGTGAAGGGTCAGTTGATTCATCAGAATTCTTTCACAGCCTCTCGAAATCTCCGGAACCATCACTGCCTAGAACCTATCATCTTCCCTTACGAGTTTGAACGACAGTCTGTGGCATGCCAAAAGCGCTCATTCTCATATTTTCGGTGAAGGAACGGGTTGGAGAACGAAGAAGCAGGTTTCCCTACTTTTGGGGGAGGGATGTCGCGATTGCGGGAAGCGTGATCCGATTCCTGTATCGCAACGCAATTCAATCCGGATTGGAATGAATGATCTCCACGATTGCTCCAGACTCCGCCCTCGAACGTCATTCATGTTGTGGAATTATGTCGCCAGGGCGAGGAGTTAGGAGAGGACCGCGGTATTTTCTAGAGACCAGAGAATCGCAATCCTGCTGCCGGAGGAGCAATTCTGATTCTCCGGATCAAGTCGTTCGAATCTCGTTCCGGTTCGCTCCGTTACACATCCGTCCGAACTCTTCGCCATGAACAGCTGAGAAGCTTCACTTCAGCTTCAGGTCTTGAGTTTACACCATGTGACTTTCGAACCCGGCACAAAATGTATTCTACGTTGCTCGGCTAGCCGCTATGAAATGGTGCAAATGTTCCACTAACCTGTGCATTTGGTCAATGATTGTCTGACGGACATCAATGACACTAGTCTTGATCGAACCTTCGTAGGGTCCCTCGAGAATCTTGAAAATGACAGCACCAGCCATACAGTAACACATCAACACCGAAAGCAGAATCACGTGCGTGAACCATTTTTGAGACGCGTGTTGGAAACGTTGCGCCAGTTTCACTCCCAAGGATCGTCTGGACAACGTCATGACATGCATAGGGTTCACCACAACGAAACGTGGGCTCCGTTCGCAGCCGGTGATAACGTAAGTTCCAGAAGACGTTCGTATGAAAGATGCTGGTCTCAGCGGAGATCCGCCTCGCTTGACCGGTCCACGGCTTTGTTCTGAACTCATGTTTCTGCAGGGACGGCGTACATTCCGGCGTTACTGCCTTCTAGCATCCGGCAACGAAAAGCGTGGCTCCAAAGCCCCACCATCTTCGCTTGAGTTGACTGTGTTGACGAATTTCCATGTTCGACGCCGAGTTCAGTTCACTAACGAAAACCTGGGAGACTGAAGAGCCCTCACGGAACCCAAGCTTTCAGGGAAAGGGCCGATTCTACAAGACAGGCCGGCAGACAAGAAATTCGGAGAGACTGAGAGAGACCACGATGCACGGTAGGCAGCTGCTGATTCTCCGTTCCATAGGATCCATCTCGTGGAAGCGGAAAGCGCTTGCGCAAGCGGCATCAGCGTCTGATGCTTCGCGAACTTAATATATAGATATAAATATTCGTTTGTATTCCTGCTGGCTTGTTTTCCTCCTTTTTCTTCGATTTCTGTATTTAGACCCTTGTTTATGTTAAAATATCGCCAGCTAGAGAGATAAAGAGATTCAGGGCTCGAGGTCCGCTGCCGCTGCCTTCCGACTGCGGGAGAATCCGCGAAAGGGAGTGATCTGGGCGCGTCATTCTTCGTGATGAGTAGCCTGTCGTCAACTCGGAGAGCGGCGCTCGAACTGCACGGGTTTCCTCCGACGAATCGTTGAACAGATGTCATTCATACATCTCAAGGCTCCAAGTTGACGGCCAGTTCACGTAGGTCGTGCTTCCTAGGAGTCCATTCGATTCTCATGTTCAGTATTTCAGGAGCCCGGCACCGCGGAATCTCCACGGTCGTCCGCGACGATTCCGAGGGCGGCTGACGGGATATCATCAGGAACACGCGGTCTTCTATCTCGACTTTATATTGATTGAACGAGAGTTTTCCGGGACCGCGAATAACGTCCATGTGTTATTTACTCATCTGATAGGAATTCCAATAGCTTGAACGATTGTTGATGCAGGGATATCCGCGCGAAATCATCCCAATCACTTAGATGGTTCCCTTTCGCTCGTCCCAAACTGATTGACTCGATTCCGGTTTACAAAAGGTGCTTTATGACTCCCGCTTTCGCGTTCTCCACGGCTCAGACTTAACTCTAAAGTATCGTAATTTTCACTTTTCCTCCAATCCGAGAAAATTCCTCCCGACCTAGCTCCTAGCTTGCTTGGGGACAGTTCGCAGAGGTTCAAGTTTCCTCCACAGCACTCAATCAGGTTGGTGTTTCCCGTCTTCATCGATTTTGCCGATTCATTCTCCCACCGCACAGTGGGAGATTCGTGCTCGAAACCTCAAATCGCGTTTTTCGCGATTTTGAAGTATAAAACGTTGAATTGAACCTAGAGAGGATGGTCGCATAGGCTCGGGGCGGTTGTCCGGGATAGACCAGATGGAGATCTGTCGGAAGGAATTGCCACCGCCCCCCTCGCAAACTCTCCCTCAGAAAACTGTCGCTCTCCCTGAAGATATCCATAGTTTTTTAGATCCCCGCGATCCCGGCTGGGCGCATGTTGAGTCCAACTCCTCACCAGAGGTAGAGTATACCATGAAAATTTCAGCTGCTAGTTCGCGCAAGTACGAGAATACGAGAGGAAAACTTGAAGAGCGGTCGCACTTTCCCACTTTTCTTTGGTATCGCTTTCTCGACTCCAGGCGCACCGATCTCGACCAGATGAGTTGAATCCGACGTGAAATGTCATGGACTTTGAGAAGAAAGACCGGTCGACCTGATCCGAACCCTCGAACTATGCTTAAATCGAACCGCCTCGAATCCCACCCAGAGCCACTGGTTGGTACTGCGTTCTCAGACTTAGAATGAACAACACGGTTAGATGATGCGAAGCCTCCGCATGTGCTGGAGATCGATTGATTTTATTATTCCGAGTAGGAGTCGGAGTCATCCTCTTCAACTCCCGCTAAGAGCTCTACTACGTCCTCGTCATACTCATCGTCATCTCTCGCGTGCATCTCCCTGTAGCTGTAGATGAGCGGATCGGATGACGCCAGCATAGTGTGCAGGATATCTTCGTTAGTTGATTCTCGACTCGTTTTCCGTGAATGATAGAGTCGTGCCTCTCGGTAAGCCCTATTCTGAACCTCTTGGGCTTCCTCGCTCAGCCTGCCAATCGGCAAGGAGGCTTCGCTCAAGATTTGAGGGCCGTGGATGAGTATTTTGTGGACCGTATTTGTCATAGGGTACCAAGGATACAAACTGACATACAGTTGGGCGGTTTCTACGCAAAAATTCTTGAACCTCTTCACATCGAGTTGGTCAGAGCAATTTATCGCATTCAGAATAGTTTTGAATCTGCGGATCAGCTCCTCGTCGACTTCAGTGATTCTGGCAACTTTTGAGAAAGCGGCGAAGAAGCGTCGGGAGGTGTAGCCATCGTTGGTAGTCCCCAAGCCTTGCTTCACGAAGTCTACCTTCAAGCCGAGTTCCTCCTTGAGCTCATCCTGTATTCTCTTCTTCTCAGCCATCTTCGCCTTCTTCGCTGCATCTCCCTTTACTTGCCACCTCTCGAGCTTCTTATTATACGCGATCTTCAGGATAGCTTCCATGAATTTTATCCTCGCGTGTAGAGATGACATCGTCATATGATCAGCGGATGGCACTCGATCGAGAATATTCTCCAGCTGGTTCATTTCGCTGGGCTGGGCTTTGCAGATAGAGCAGGTTTGCATTCCCGGAGTATCGTTCAGTGTTTGAAGAATCTTGCCGTCGATCATGGAGAGGATCATGTCGAAGCTAACCTCAAACAACTTGCCTCTGACTACGATTTCTGAGACTCACAAGTTCGAAATCTCTCCCTTTACTCTGTCGATTTCCGCAGTTATCACCGTCGGACCCTCTTTGACAAGTTCAAAACGTATCGGGCGACACAATCGTGTGGACGAAGGTCTCGGATTCTCCCAATAAACTTCCTCGCGAGAAGAGTCTGTATCCTTGAGAAGTCTGAGTGGAACGAAGCAAGAGACGTACTTGCGCGAACTAGCAGCTGAAATTTTCATGGTATACTCTACCTCTGGTGAGAAGTTGGACTCAACATGCGCCCAGCCGGGATCGCGGGGATCTAAAAAACGTTGGATATCTTCAGGGAGAGCGACAGTTTTCTGAGGGAGAGTTTGCGAGGGGGGCGGTGGCAATTCCTTTCGACAGATCTCCATCTGGTCTATCCCGAACAACCGCCCCGAGCCTATGCGACCATCCTCTCTAGGTTCAATTCAACGTTTTATACTTCAAAATCGCGAAAAACGCGATTCGAGGTTTCGAGCACGAATCTCCCACTGTGCACCGCTCGAGCCGAGCGAACACATTTTACAAACAAAAACTGTATGACATTTCAGAAATGCTTCTCGTTGCTACCGAATCGTTCCGGTCATCGGCACATCAACGGGTGTCACGGGTGCCGCTCGATGACCGCCGCTCGCTGTTTATGTGGCCGGTTTCAGAGCTTGTATGGTGTGACGTCAAAGACGTCTGGATGAACTGTTTGAGATAAACAACTCCTTCCTTCTTGTAGTGATCTTCAGTAGGGCTCACTGCTCTCCCCAAGCATCTCTCTGACTCTGCGCTTTCTCCTCCTAGCAGCCCGCCTCTCCGCCGATTTCCCTACCTGCGGGTCGTTGCGTTGCCGCTGAAACAGCTCTCGACCCTATTTCCAAGTCCAGAGGACAGAATCCCGTTCAGGTGGCTGCCACTCCTTCTCGTGCCCAGGAGATTCCACTGATACATCAACTCCTGCGGCACGTTTAGCGCGATTCGGTCTCTGCACTGCTCCCTTCTCGGCCCAACCGAGAGACAAGAGCTTGGGCGCTCACCGGTGACTTCCAATCCCGATCGGGAGCCATCGAATTACGACGAACTGCAGCTTTTGAATCGACAGCCTCGATAATAGACTTCGTTTGTTTAGAAGCTTTACGGGCGCGCCAATGTATACATGACACTGATTGTCGTTAGCTCGAGGAAAAACGACCGGTAAACCTTGCGAATGCGTCTAGACATTGTGTCGACGAGGAAGGTTTCAGCAAAATTTCTCAAGACAAGTCGTACATCGAACGAGTCAGAGAAATTCGGGGCAAGGCTTGTGTCACTGACCAGCCTCCTCATTCGACGTGAACATCTGCGACGAGGGTCTTACCACAGTCAGCCGTTGCGTGTATGCAGAAGGCGATCGGGAGAATAGACTTCAATCTTTCGATCGGTTTACACCACACATGGAAGCCGATTCGGCAGAACATATGAACTTTCGGTGGGGAGATTTTTACGCGAAAGCATCTCTGCTGAGGGTACCGAAAGCTGGTACTTCGTCTTCATCTATCGTCACATTCTTGTAACAAAGTAATCGACTCAAACGACGTCCAGGGTGGACTGATCACGTCCCGGTTACCTCAGACGGGTGTTACATTCCCGGGAGATTCTACATTTCCACTTCCGTGGCACTCAGAACTCGAGGAGGAGGTCCCTGGTCAAGATTCATCAACTCCCTCGTCAAATCCGTCAAATCCGTATGGATAATCGTTTTATTCGGTTTCAAACGGGCGGAGAGAAAACGGGTTTTCAGCGATCTAAAAGAGACTACCGGCCCGACCTGGAATACCTCACAGTCTGTGCGGGAGACGTTCGATCCCGGAGAAAACTCACCTTGAAGTCACCTACTGACCGTGCTGTACAGAAAAAATCCAGTTGGTCACGAAACGACGGACTTTGTGCTGTACATTTCTACCGGATGGCAGCTTTTTAGGGCGTGGGGTGTGCCTTGACAAAATCGTTGTAGAATTTACATATTTCATATCGAAAATCTGTATTATGAGTTCTTCCTATGGATCGATTGTCAACGACGGAATTGGACGAATTCTACTGAACTGAACTGGAATGGCTCGTCCGAAGACTTAGACTAGAGAAAACGTAGAACAAGCGGATGTGAACAAAGGCCAGCGAAAGAGCCTAGAACGTTCAGGGGGCGTTCTAAGGCATACCGGGAACGGCTTCAATATCTCCTTTGCGAGTCCACTAGTTCCCTGACAACCGTCACATCCCACCACGCAGATGCTGCCGGAATCATGAATCCAACGGTATCGGTTGGTATTCCAACCGATACCCGGGAAATCTCAAGATATTTGTACTCGATACAGTCGTTCGTGGCTATATTACCCCTAAACGGTTCTCACCACCTACCCGCCAACACCGACGCTTTCACGAAACCCCTGACGGTAGTGTGACCACACTACCTCTGACGATTTTTTATTCATGAGGAAAGCGCACCAGAGTTCTGCAGGTGAGGGAGTAGGTGTGATCATGTTCATGCTTAATTCAGCATGGATTGATAACGCCGCTCGCGAATTGTGTGTTTTGAGGAATTTACGTCGACAACCAACAGTTCGTCTGTCGAACGGTCGGCTCTTCTGTCAGTTCTCCAGCGATTCCCGCTTGTCTGGTATCAGACATGCTGAATTAGGGAGATGAAAAACGTTCCCATATCAGCGAAGGAATCATTCGCTCATGAGGGTGAAAAAAGCGTCCAGTGCCCTGCTCGAGACACTCCCCGTCCCCGATCCTCCGGGGCTGTTGGGTTAGCACGGTACGCGTATATTTTGTCGTCACCTGCATTCAGCCTCACTTCATCGAAATGCGGTCGCAGTCAGAGAAGATGAGCTGACTCCCTGTGGTTGCCGAAACAGGTGCGAGTTTTCTGCCGGTGTTTCTAATATCATGCAAGCACGGGAGGGAAAAGGTAGCACTCACTCAGTGTCCGCCAGGAAAATCCGGACAGGAGGCCAGCCAGGCCTCATTCTGGAGTCAATGTCGGTTCACTGACGTTTCGAATTCACTTCAAATACTGACGCTGTTCTCGAGATCTGAGCAGCCGAGAACTGAGCTCACGCTACCCCTCTTCTCAACCATCTTTCTCGACGAATCAGGGAATGGCATCGAGATAGTGTAAGGGACTGCGATCCGAACCCGCCTGCCAACGAAATCTGTGCCCTCGGAAAACGCCGCTATTGTTTCTTCCGAAGAAGAGCGGTTTCCCTAGCAACACGAAGCGTCACTCTTCGGGATCTTGGGAACTTACATGGTTTTCGCTGGAATCGAAGCATGACACAGGTATCCTCCGCCGACGAATGAGACTTCACGGTGCATATTATCGTGCATATATGACCTTTCATCCAGTACGATCTACTGATATCTCGGTTTAACCATGCATATCTTCCACGGTCTCAAAAAAAGAAGATCGCAGGACCGCCGACTCTGACTTGTGGCGGTAGAGGCCTGTTGCCAGCAGTCGCAACTACGGATCTGTCCCCTGGAAGACGTTTGCAGCTCCAGATCTTGCGACCGTCATCGTGAAAAGAAAAATTTGAGAAAGAGCTGCCCTATCCCAATGTCCACCACTGTAATTCACCATGATACCTTTCGATCGCGTTGCTCGCTCTATCGGGTTGATCGCTGGAGCATGAGGTTCCTATTCCTACGCCGACGATTATCAGCCTCGACCACCAGTGATACATAGTCGAGGTAAGAACAGTAAATCGGGCGACATCGCGTGGTTAGACGACGAACAACTATCTACTCGGTTGCATGCTTAGCCAATGGCAGTCGAGCTCACGAGTGATTTTTTGGGACCATTCAATAACGCTTAAAGCTACGTGGATTCGGCATTCTCCCCACGGGTTTACCGTCACTTCGATGGGGTTTTATTACTATGAATCGTCGATATTGTCACGAGCTTTCGTGGAGCATAAGAGCATCGAGAACCTCGAGGGTCAAATAGTCAACAATCTCAGTCAACAATACACATAGAGCGATATATTCTGACACGAAAATCAAATTTGCCATGCGAGTTGAGTCCATCTGAATTGCCCTCCGACAACGCGCCGTTATGGAGGCCAATACTGGTGCGGAGGAAAACCGGAATGTTGGTGTGTTCCACTTGATCCCATTCCGGGTCCCATCCCGGGTCCGAGGCCGGGGCTCAAACCTAGGCCCATGCTAGGATGCATGCCCATTGACATGGAAGGATGCATGGCTGGAGCCATACCGGGATGCATGCCTTGTGACAGAGCGGATGGCATACCTTGCGGAATGCCGGGTGGCATGCCTTGGGTCATACCGGAAGTCATGCCTGAAACCATATCAGGATGCATATCTTGTGCTATTCCGGGGTGCATCCCTGGCGCGATGCTGGGATTCGCGCCCTGCATCATGGCGGAGTGCAAACCCGGTCCACTGGAGAAATGTTCGGAGAAAGTCTCGTCGAGCATATTCGATCGACTAAGCTGCTGTCTCCGGCCCATCGGCTCTACTCGAATCATCGAGCTCTTCGCTGCGAGGGATTCCTGCAAGATCGAAGCGCGTTTGATTACCCATAGGTCGATGAGAGAGGTTCGAGAACGCTGAAAACTCTCAGCTCAAGCCCACCCTCAAGTGACGGTTTCCCAGACGCAATC
This sequence comes from Neoseiulus californicus, assembly GCA_028455905.1. Taxonomy (NCBI): domain Eukaryota; kingdom Metazoa; phylum Arthropoda; class Arachnida; order Mesostigmata; family Phytoseiidae; genus Neoseiulus; species Neoseiulus californicus. The sequence continues at coordinate 8,011,190 of JAMQGS010000004.1, read as the reverse complement.
AGCACTTCCGCTTCGGAACAGGAATTCACGAGCGAGAAGAAATAAAGAACTCGGAGCTGCACCTGTGTGAACTGCGGCGGTGGAGGAACGTTTATCAAATCTTTGATCTCTGGGATAGGGATCGGAGCCCGGGCCGGAGCGACCAACGTGTCCGTCGGAATTCCTGTTGCTTGGTCGCTTTCGGCGGACACATAATGTTTTTCCTCGGGGTTCCGGGGTTTCCGCCGTTTCCTTTCTCCCTTTCGTTTGGATTCGGGCATCTATCTTCAAATTGGCGTGCTCCGCCGTTGGCTACAACCTCAGCAGAGAAATCCCGATGTCTTGATATTCCGCGACGAATTCGTTTTTGTCGTCCGAATCAGATATGAACCTCGTCGTCTCTGCTTTCCTGACCACGAAGTTTTCCAAATTCTACTGTGCGGAAAATATCGAAGACCCGGCAGACGAGCGCGAACGCGCCGAATACCACTCTTGCTGTCGACGAGGTTCGATCCGTCGAATAGTTCATTACTGATTGCTTCATTCATGACTTCCAAATCGTTTGATTGAGCTCTCCAACCACAAAATGTAATAATTTATTGTCTCGGACAGGTTCACATTCTGTACGGATGTCATCACGCTTATATGGTACATTGTACTTGCAAATATTTCCGTAATTATTATCAGACGTTCATTCCAGGGAAGTTTGTCATCGTTCTCTGCTCTTTAGATCTATTATATATATACAAATTATCTCTCGCTACGACTCCATGCTCGTTCGCCCGTTTTCCCGACTAGCGTTTCCTTCTATTCCGTCTGCATGTGTTCCAATTATTTTCCTCGACTTTTCGTTGTGATACTCCACTTCGAATGCGTCGCAGCAGGTTCATTTTGTTGGAGGATTCAGTGCATAAAATCTTGCGTTCTCGAAAAGAGTGTTCTGAGCACCGTTGCGCCCCTCCAACATTATTCTCTGATCGTTATACATTATAAATCGAGAAACTGGGTGTAAAACACTCTACTGCACTCTTGTTTGATGTTGAGAGCGAATTTGTGGTAAGAGCCGTCGGCGCAGATCGCGATCACGGAATTGCCATCAACGCCGAACGAGCAGATGCAATGAGAACCATCCGGTACCTGAAAAGGAGCATAACGATTAATTAACAGCTGCCAAAGTTGTCTGACTGGGAAGTTCACACGGTTTTATTATGACATCATCAATGAAGCAGCATATGTCATCTTATGCTAGTCATTTCTCAGCTTATGATATGCAGCTCAGTCTCGGAAGGTGCGGCTAAATGAGCGCGTGGATGACAAATTCATCAAACGAATCCTCATCTCATCGAGCGGAAATGACAGAGAGCCTCGATCATTTCAGTTAACACTCTCAAAACAATCCTTGTCCACACATGAAGCGCAAAGGCTGCCTCGATCACATTGTGTGTTCTCAACAATCACCGACGAATCGGAGATCACCGACCAGATAAGCCACCGGGAGCGGGTTTATGGTCGCGAACGAGTAGAATATCCCACAATTCGGACATGTCCACGAATTAGTCGACCTCAGTAGAGTCAAAATCGATAATCAGGGCATTCCAAATGAAAATAAAATACGCAAAGCTTGAAAGTGTCGTCCTCGGCCTTAGTTGAGATCTCTGCGAAGTGCCATCTACACACACTCCGAACAGACCGCCACAGTATCGAGTCCCCGACACCCTACGCCGCCAAACAATAAATCATGGTAGTTTGCGAGAACGTTCTCGACATATTTGTTAAGTCCCGTTATCAGCGTCTCAGTCAGTCGGATTCCCGAAACGTTCTAATGACTATCTCAGTGCCCTACGTAGGCTCCCCAAGAAGACAACGGTGATGAAAAAGTTTCTCCCGACATCATTCTTGCTTCGCGAAATCGAAATCAAGGTGATCACACACTAAAAATATGATCGCTCCCTATCACTCTCACTGTAGAAACGTCGATCCATTCGAAAAACCAGGCACAATCTCGATCTGAGTGTAATTTCACACGAACCTGAAACTTGGCATCGCTCCACTTCGAGTTGAAGTATTTGGGCAGAACGGCGGACGTCAACGACGACTTGCTCGTTTTCCGTTGTTGTTCGACGCTTTCTAATGAGAAGATATGCACGGTCCCGTGATCACTGGACACGCAGAGCATGGAACTGTTGTAATTGAAGTTTATACAATAAATAGTGGCGTTGTTCGCTCCTCGGCGAACTTCATGTAGCAGTGCTCCGCTCTGCGTGTCGAACACGCGGATCAACGTTCCTTTCTCCGATGCGGACGCCAGCAGAGTACCCTGGGTGTTGAGAGCGATACAGCTGAGCGGAGAATCGTGCGCCTGAATGTCGAGGGGAGCTTGTTCCGTCTGTGCGAGGTTTATGAGTTGCACTTGTCCCTGCTTTCGGCCGGGAAAAGCTAACAATGAATTCGACGATGATGGGCACAGCACGCAGAGCCCCCGTTCGTTCGGACTCGTCTCGAAGACGTGGAGCTGTTGGGGAGTTTGGGTGAACGCATAAACCTTGATCACCGTGTCCAGAACAACCACAATCCGATCTCTCCGTAGCCGAACTCCGCGCACATTTGTCTGGAAAGCTAGCTCTATGACGATCTGTTTGCGTTCGTCGTCCCAGATCATAACCTTGTTAGGGGGATAACGTGGCCGCTTCCCGCCGCCGACCAAGGCAAGGTAGTTGCAACGGAACAGCATCTCAATATAGCCGATACCGCCATCGAGGAAGTCCTCCTTCTGTTTCTTGTCCAGAGGATCAGTATTGTAAACTCTGAAACCGGATTCTGTTCCGCAGGCGAAACAACCCTGGTCCTGGTTGAAGCCGACATACAGCAGACCGTTTTCGTTCGGCTCGGCCGAGCTCCAATTCATGCTGACGGTCTTGAAACTGCGTCTCCCTCGTAGCTGTCACACCGTAAAAACAACGCCTTCACTTGTTTGCTTGCTGGTTGGGGATGTGGGACAAGTGATCGCGTGTTGTGATCGCAGTTTGCTGGTGTTGAGCAGACTCATCCGTGGGAGAGAGTTTCAACGATGGCGCGCTTTTTAAAACACAGAGAGCTCCATGGATTTTATCGGCAGGAAACGGGAAATGCCTGGAAATCTAGAAGCGGTATATGACCGACGACATGGCGTAAAGGAATAAAATGTCAGCTCATTTTCATGAACGGGTGTTCTTTCCGCGTAGCCCGAACCTCCCTAAGCAAGCAAACGGCGCCGGCGCGACCTCGACTCAGGAAGTCAAGTCTCCATGCCAGAACTCCTAGGATCATGTGGTGATCATCAGATGCTCATCATAGGATCCTACTGACAATACGACGCAGAGTGAATTATGCAGGTTTGGAGGAAGCTCCGTCGGCAGGTCCCATGAACGGAGCTCAGACTTGTTCGAGAACCCGGCTCGACGATGTCCTGAGGGACCTCATTCCTGACGGATAGGTACCGGAGTACCAAGGGATAGTCGAAACTCCGACAGAGCAGAGAACATCCATTGCGAGGATAGCCAGTCCCCTGGTGTCCAACGTAAGCCCAGAGGGGCAGCCTTCGATTCAGCAAAAGCGGACACGTCGAAAGCTTATGCTGGTTCTCTGCTGTTGTCGATCTCACAAAGGAGTATCGCTGACTCTCGGGGTCATGGCAGCCCATCTCAACCGGCTGACTTATCAAGATATGCTGCCGGTCAGCGGATTCGTGGACATGGGCACGTTCTTCGTCGATGGTCAGCATCGATTCCGACGTTGTCAACACAGCGAACTGATTCGCTCTTGCTGTAGATTAAGATTATCGGTATAATGGATCGCTTTCGAAAGAAATTCCCGCTCAATCACGCTGCTCCTCCTTACAGAGTTGAGCACCGTGTGCCACCGAGGGCTTTCTAATAGGCTTATGTGGGCCTTTCTACTTTAAGTTGGGCCCTTCGGCGGAGTGCCCAGAGGCGTAGCCAGGGGTGGGCTGAGGGGATTCTATATCTTCAATCATCTGTCCGGAAGACTGTTGCCATCATCAGACGCGACCCAACTCGATAAATTCATCTTCGCCATCGATCCCTGCACAACATTATCGATCATGAGTGATGCTTCATCACAGTCCAGAAGGCGGCTATAGCGGCAGACAGCGTCTGCCATGGTTCTCCTGACCACAAAATAGAATCTCCTGTTCAGGCGGAAATCAGACATGCTCATCGAACACGAAAGAAAGAGGCTCACCACAAACGAAGTTCATGGTTACTTGCTTCAAGTGCAGCCAGCTCTAGACCTTTCAAGCCACACCGCGCATTCGGGTGGTTTTTAGAGAAGCGCCACGAAGTTGTCGCCGCGCTCTACTTTGAGCTCTTAGCACCTTATTTCTACATTTTGAGCGCACTCATTGAAGGATCTTATTACTGTTCTGGAATTCCGCCTATACGCACTGAATCATCTTGCGGCTCGCGGTGCTCGATTTCTTCCTCCGACAACCTCCTCCACTCTCCATTTAGTGTTGACTCATTCCTCTCCGAACCGTTGGCGATCGAAAATTGTTTTCAATCCTTATCTCTCTTCAGCGAGAACCTCAAGGTGAATGCTGGGCTCTCACGTCTGCATTCAATGCAAAACCGAACGCCCTCGACACTTCGCTCCAATTCTTTGTTGCGCTCGGGGCAAGCTTGGTGCGGTTACAGCCCGCTATCCCGAAAACCCGGTATCTCGAACGGCGAAATGAAGGGCCCCAGAACCCCGCCATCCCGGAATCCGGCATCTCGGAACACGTTGTCCTAAATACCCGCGATCCCTGATGGCCAGTATTGAAAACAAATCCAACCTCCATACCGACGCCCTTCGTTTCGCCTTTCGGGATACCGGGTGCACACCCTTGGTGCAGCATCTTCAATCTGTCGAGCATCGCGATTCAAGCTACATTTCAGAACTTTGACGCGACCGCAAACGGTTGCCTGCTCCTCGCCTTCCTGAAACCCAGATCATTCGATTTGGCAGAGATTTATACGAATCCTGAACCGAGATTCGGGGTAGAGCATCCCATCCGGCTGTCAGGGCTTCCGTGAGCTTCGCGACTGTCTGAAGATGCCTCCCGCCACGGAAGACAGCACGTGAAAGGCTCCTGCACAAGCTCTTGATGATATTCAGATCGGGCGAACACGCAAGCCATCCCAAAACTCTGATTGAATCGTCTTCAAAGAGTTCTTTCACAATCTAGGCTGTAGGAGCTACCGCATCATCTTGTTGGAAGATGAAAATTGGGTCGCAGATCCGTTCGGCATGCTTCCCCAGTTGATCCTCCAAGAGTTCGATGCAACCTTGACTGTTCAATCGATAGTCTATGAAGACGAAATCAGTCTTTTCATGACATTTGTGGCCCGCCCACACTATTACGCCACCACCACCCTTCTGACGTCGACTGAGAATGATTTCTTCTTTCCTGAGATCATGGAAATAATACGAATCGCCATCCGGACCATCCAGACAGATTCGTTTCTCATCAGAGAACAGGAATCGGCGCCATTGATCGGTCCATCTGACGTGTTCGCGAGCGGGGGCGAGGACGACCTTGCTTCTGTATGCCGTGTTCGGAGCGGGGGTTTGCGCTTCAATTTCTCTCTCTTGAGGGTCTCGCATGAGGCGAGGTTTCTCCGAACGTTACGAACTTCGTTTTGGACCTTAGATTCCGCAAGAATTTCACGACAGGTGAGGAGACTGTTCGAGGCAATTCTCAAAATTGCCTTCTTTCCGCGCAATGATATCGCCGGTGGTCGACTACGTGCTTTCTTCGTGCCATATTCCGTTGGATTTCTTAAGTAATTGGCAATCTCGCCTGCTCTGGTTGACTGAACGCGAAATTTCCGACTCCGACTAGCCAGCAAGGTCAATGTTCGAAATTATCCGTTTTTCATCTTCACTGAGCTTACGACCACGTGGCATGGCTCCCTCACAATGATTCGAGTCGAGGCGAAAGAAGAAAAAAAAACAATGCTTTTGCAAAAAAAACTTTGATGCAGCTCTGCTGATGATCGACGACGAAGTAATCAACTGGGCTATACTTTTGATCGAAATCGGAGTGTGCTATTGATTGGAACCGTGAAATAATAGGGTCGGGTTATACGTTGCCGCGGAGAGTGAGTTCAGTTGCCACAAACTGAAAACGATCCTCCACAATTTCTCCCCAAGCCCAGCAACAGAAGTGCGTACAAAATGAGTGTATAACGACAGTTCAAAGAGACAAGAGGTCCACCGAAGTAAGGTAATACCAAGAGCCGACAAAACTCCCGTCAACCCTCCATCGACATGAAAAGCGCTCGAGGTGGAGCCCCGGAAACGGGCAAACATGTCATTCTGGAATGCGAGGGAGGAAGCTACCCCGACTTCACCCCGACTCAACACCGACTGAACTCAGAAGGACGAAGCGAATCCTAAGAAGATGGAAGAACAACGAAAGCTGATCTGTGAAAACAAAACAACTCACCCCTGAATTGAATGGAATCATATGTGTATATGGGAGATCGGATAAAATCCCAAAAAAAGTGTGGACGTTAGAGATCCGCAGGTGCGATCGCCGTGGAGTGACGCCCCAACACGTTCTTCACATGGCCATGAAGATTCTTCGGCTCCGGGTTCGAGACGGAATTCAGAACATGCACCGATATTTGCGAACCACAGAAAAATCACACGGGAAATGATCGAGGATCGAGAGTTCGTAGAGCGGTTGATAGATGCGAATCAAGCATTTCTAAGTACAATTCCAAACTTGGTCAAATATTGGGCTGATCGGAAGAGAAATCTCTTTGCAATGATTCGTTAACTTGGTAAACCACCGCCTTTCTTAACCCTTAGCGCAAGCGAGACCCTTTGCTTTAAGCACTCACTCCATATTCTACACCGTCTATCCGATGAGTATGAATCACTGTGACAAGACATCATGGGGGGGGGAAATTCTCGACAAGTTGGATCCGCCACCGGACGCGAAGAGGTGTACGAGTTTCTCTGACCATGTCTTTCGAATAATTGTCGAAAACTTTCCTGAATCTTCCATTGAGTTCTTTGATACATGCTAGAAAATCCGATCTGGATTATTTCTATGTATACATGTCTATCTTGAAATCATTCATATAACTATGCGTATTAGAAATAGACACAACATGACCCCGACGTACGAACCCACGAACTACCTGCACCCTCCAGATAGGTCTCGGGAACGTTGCCCTGAAACACTCATGTAGGAAAACTAAACACATACTGACACAATGACGAAGCGTAACCTGTCACGTTTTCACGCAAATACCTCGTGAGTCCTCTGCGACCACCACTGCGGATTTTTTGTTAAGCATTCATAGCAGCGGCGGCAGTGGTCTATAAGGGGAACCGCTGACCGACAGAAGAGTGACATTTTTACTCACTGGCTAGGAGGCTGTGATATTACTGGTGCAGCCAACAGGATCTCGGACTTGCCCATGCCATTGATGACAATCGCAGCTCGCAAGATGACCGAAATCTCTGTGTCACAGTCGTCCGAAAAGCTAGGACCATCATCACAAAGCGACGGCGTTATACGTGAAGGTGTCTCAGTATCAGGATCAGCTTGCTGGGATCGATCATGATATTCCACGAACGTCGGAAGATTCTGCCAAGGATTTCGTGGAGAGAGCAATGGAAGAATTGTTCGAGTACATCCCGACCGATCATCCACTGAAAAACATTTCAAGCCCGCCATTTGGGAACCCCCTGTCTCGAAGGGAGTGATCACTGAGGTCAAGCTGTTTCGGATGAGAGCAAAGTCTTGGCCAAGCAGAAACTTGATACTTCGATGGCCGAGGTTCTTCTTGGCCTCTATGGGGAACAATCTTCGAGGACGAAGAGATGAAATTTTCCAAGGAAGCAAAAGTTGGCCCATCTGATGTCGGGTTTGGAGAAAGGCAGTTCCGTCTCCAAACTTGCGTCGACATAAGCTGGATTGAAAGGTGCCTTCGAGCCGTCGTGGGAGGACATTGTTTACCACTATGAGTCGAAGTCGGATTTGGAGGCAGTGCATATGCTCCGGAAGAAGTTCAGAGTTGACGACACTAGGGAGTTCCGTCAGTTGGAGAACCTACACCAAGCCGTGCGAAGCTGAGTCAATGCTCCGAAGAGCTTAGGTGCTGAGCCCAACTCGTATGAATCACTGGCAGTTCTCGGAAGGAGTCTCTATCATGTAATCTCCACGTGAAGTTCTTCCGAGGCAATCAGAACAAATTAATTTCCGAAGGCCTACTGATTTCTCTGCAGCGAGAATGCAAAGCGCATCTCAACTCTGGTTAAAACCATTAGCGCCAAGCGGCGTGGAATGACTCGCGCAACTTCGACAGATTCTCATCATGGCGGAGAAATGATGAATCGGACAGGCTACTCAGGAAAGGTGCCGAAATCTGGGGTTCTCTGAGCGAAAAACCTCAGGAACGAGGTTGAAACCATAAGAGAAACACGAGGCATGCGGTTGCCGAATTTCGTGCTTGGACATGGATACGGAAAGACCGTATCCGGTTTTTGTCTTCTTGGTTCAAAAGGAGCGGAAAAACATCAAAAACTGATCTTTGACCGGAAACCGTATGATTTTGTAACGCCTCCAAACAGCTTTCGAACGCAACCAACCGGGAGTCTCCAGCGCTCTGCTTTATGGCACAGGAATCTTCTTTAATCTCACAGTTTTCCAGGGGTCTGACATTCTCTTCCCCTTCAATCTCGAGATTTTGGGGCAATCTGGGTCATGAGATTGGGTGGATTCTTTCCGTTTTGGGAGGGGAATCACACAATACAAGAACGTCCCCGATTCCCAGTGGAGCCCAAGATCAACCCTTTTCCCGCTCCACCCGTTGCGATATGCAATTTTGACTTTCGTCTCAATCTTTTCATGCAATCGAAAAGATCCCTCCGCTTTCTCCCTCCGCTTGAGGGCGAAACAGATAGCTCAGCAGTTCCGTGAGAGCGCTCCTTATGCGGAGTGCTCGATGTCCAGAGCGCCATCTCCTTTCGGTCTTTCTGGGGAGGAATTTAATTTGTTCCACAAAACAAGAAAACTCCCTCTAAGTCAGCACTTTTGAGCAACAGACAAGCAATTTTCCATTCGCGAAGTTCGGATTCTACAGGTGAGTCATTTTCTCTGATATCATCTCTCACTTCCTCGTCTCGTGTAAAATCTTTCAGGCCGTTTCAGAGTTTTCATCATTAGTCCTTGCATCTCCGATTCCATTCGCTGCAAGGAATGAAGTTTGTCTGATGCAGCGATCAGACGTTCACCAAATGTTCATCATATGCCTCACGGATACCGTGATGTCGAATTGCTGAATCGATAGCGTCTTCGTTCAGGGGACAGAATGCTCGTACTTCGTCATTTATGTTGAGGTTTTTTGTCGCAAAGTAGCAGTTTCACTGAATACGTTCCGGTTTTCTCGGGGAGTTGTTAGATTTTTGGGCGAATCTACATTTCGATTCTTCTTACGCTCTGATCTCGAGCCGGTGGTTTCTGATAGAGATACATAACTCTCTCGTAAAATCTGAAAAATCCGCATGAATGAACGTTTTATCCGGTAAGGAAAGACCCCATTGATGAAACTTTTGCTCCGGTTCTCGGCAGAAATCATCATCAGAACGATGCTGCTCGACGTCTGCCGTGTAAGCCCTTGCGTTTAGGACCGTTTCGCGGTCTTTTCGGGCTTCCGTACCAGCTGTACGTCTGGCACGTATACTTAGGAATATCGTTCCTGCCGTACCAGTAACAGCCGTACCTTCCGTACTGCAGATTCGGATGTCTGTACCGGATTTCGTTCTCTCCGCTGACGGCTCGGCTACTCACATGGCTTGTCCATGGTCAGCCGGCTCGCCAAGTGAATGGAGGGGGACACAGTTGGCAGAAGTGGCGCTTGTCGAGGATTTCGGTGAGTTGACAAATAATGCCCGTCGTTCTATTGTAGCGGTTTCTCGATGTTGGAATTGTAAGCTTTTTCGAAGGATTCCTAATGGAAATCAAGGGAGATCAGAGCAACAGATAGATGATCAGCGACTGCTATAGTGAGTCGCTCCTAAAGCTCGCGCGGATCTCCAAGAGAAGCATTCCACCAAGTACGAGAGCCGCAATCCTAATCGACTAAAATAGGCGAAGTTTATTTCTGACGATCTCCAAGTTCGCCCATAGAAGAAATTCATAAATGAGACCGAAGCGAGAGGGAACGAGTAGGTCAACAATCAAATCTTTCTGGGACTCACATTCGTCATTAAGGACTCCGCTCAATTGGTGGGATAGATTCACCGGGTACACAGTGTATTATGTCCCTCTCGGTTGTAGAGATGTTCTCCACGAAAAAAACTTATTTGCAGGCTGATGTGAATACTGAATAATTGAGAAAATGACGACGAAAAACTTGCTCAAAGAGGCTCGACAAGCCCTGGACTTGGGAGAAAGTGACCGAGCCATCGAACTCTGCGAAAGCGTGCTCCGAGAAGAATCTGACCACTTCACAGCACTTTTGATTCTGGGCGCAGCGGCAACAGCAGCAACTGACGCAGGTACAATGGCACTTCCGTTCCGTTACACTAGACCTGTATTTTTGAGCGCCTGATTCGGACCGGGTTATCGCTCATATACTATCAGCGACGTCGTTGACGCAATTTCAGACCAATCGAGAAAAGCATTGAAAGCGCTTGTTCGCGCTACGGAAGTCAAGCCAGAGCAAGAGGCTCCGTGGCAAGGACTGCTGCGTCTGTTCCGGAAATATTCGGGCCTCGACCAAGATCTGTACTTGACCGCCCTCGATAGGGTGTTAGACACCACCACGGATGCGAAGTCTCGCCTACTCCTGAAAATCGAAAAAGCCGAAATCAGCCACAACTGGGCCTTGCTTGGTGGGTTTGTCATGCATCCCATACCATCGGAATGGAGTTGTGTGATTAGGTATCCTGTCGTCCTTTCTAAGTCTTCCCCAGATTCCCATGCCACATCTCCGTTCGTCCTAACTCTCCTCTGCCTGCAGATGCGTGTGTTTCGGAAGGCCAAATCGATGGAATATGCCAACAGAGATCAGCCAGAGCGGCCTCCCGGATAATTCAGGCGGAGGCCGCAACCGTTGACCTGACGGTCCTTAAGAAGATAGCTTTTCTGCCTATGATCGAAGAGGATACTAGGGTATGTCTTGAGGTTCCGACTACATGGAAAAGACCTTGGATTCCTTTCCCTCCGACTTACTTTTGAATTCGAAAGTCACTCCGAATCGCGCTCCCTTCCAGAAAAGTCTGCTCATGGAGTATCTCGGTAGAGTTATGGCCCCTCTTTGTGCGGCTGAGTTTGAAGCTGCGAAAGGCTTGATCTCGAAGAAGGACCAGGACGAGCTGAGCGTCCACATCTTCGTCAAATCAGGTGTTGCTGTCGTGGCTCCCCAAGAACTAGCGGAGCTCTTCGAGGCTCAGGTCAACACTTCGCAGGACTTCGTCATGGCTAAGGTTCGCGAAGTGTATTCCTGTCTTTTACCAGTAATCGATGCAGCCTTCGCGATCTCATCAGCCTCCTTCGATCCGGGAGTAGTACCATGTGTGAGGTAAACTTCATCCCTCATCTTCGGTTTCAGGCAAAACTGTGCTTGTTGCGCGGAGATGTGGCATCGTTAGAAGTCACCTGCAAAGCACTTCTGAAAACCAACCCTGCGAACTTCGAGGTTTGGAAGATGCTGCTCACAGGACTCCTCAAAGCGAGTCGCTTTCGTGACGTTGAGACGAACAGCAAAGCGGCTCTGAAACATTGCAAGGGGAACGCCGTTGGTTAGTTGTCGTTCTGAAATTCGAGACATCATTTCTTGAAACAAGGTGTTTCATCTGCGATTGACTCGATATCAAGATGTGAGACTGGGAACCCAACTTCTCCTCCGCCAGATATCCTCACGATCTTGGGTCGGGCTCTCTTCGAGCAGAATAGACACAGAGAAGCGTTGATACTGTTTTCGAAAGCACAAACGTTGGGAGCACCTCGAAACAACGCACAGTGGCTTCATAGCCTCATAGAGTCTGGCAGGGCCGAAGAAGCCTTGAAGGAGTCGCTTGAGCTCAAGGAGAAGATGTGGGCTCTGAAAGCTCGAATGGCCCTCAATGAGGACTTGAATCTCACAAATGCGGAGCTGAATGAAGTCGGAATGCCTACGGCCGCCTCGTATCTCTTGGTAAGCGTGAAGGAAGGTTCATATCTGATCCTGTTCGAAAAGAAATAATGCCGCAATTGGAGGTGCAGAAAAACTATGCGGCAGGAGACTAGGGAGTGGCCGAACACCCAAAGAAGACTTGAAACAGAAAAAATCGCCTTCCAGTACAAGAAACGGTATAACGACGCTCTGAAAGTTGCTTCAGCAGCTCTTGGACAAGATCCCCGGAGCACCGAAGTCCTCACACTCCTTGGGCAGATCTATTTGCAATCAGGACATCCCGAAAATGCCTCTAAATGTTTGCAACAAAGTTTCGTGTTGAATCGTAATTCATCGCAAACTGGGGAAGCTTTGAGCCGAACGCTGCGCGCCCTGAAGAAAAACGAAGAGAACCGAATTCTCCTCGAATCAAGTAAGTAGGGCAGCTCTATGATTTCATGAGGAACCAATGTTTTATTGATGTACTCAAAGAGAGAAACTTGTATCCAGTAACATCCGATGGTACCATTCACGATGGGAATTATTGGGCTTTCGGCGAGCTCGGCCTCTATCATCTGGAAACGGATACTCCGGCCAATTCTGTAGTACCCCTACAGAAACTCGCTACCTTCAAACCATCAGCTTTCAACTGGGAGCTTCTAGCGGAAGCGTATGCTTCTCGGAGCAGCTTAGCTGCTGCAGCACTCTGCTTCAAGAAAAGCATCGAAATGGGCAATCCGAGAGAAGCCTTCTTAACTTACCGGTGAGGCTCCCAACAATCCAGATCCGAGACTGATGAATCACGCCCGACAAGTTTTCCGATTTCGATTGTCTCTGACTCGATCTTCTTATTTCAGTCTTGCATGTGTTTCTCGAGATCAAGAGCAATACGAGGAAGCCATAACGCTGTTCGAAGCGGCTCTGAACCTGGATCCTAAGCTCGTCATCTGCGCACATGATTTGGGGCAATGTTGTCTTCTTCTGGCCGCTATCCGGCTGAACGAAGTGCTCTTGGAGCCAGCGTCTCTTCTGCTCAGCAAAGCCCTCCAGAATGCGGCTCTGTCGATCTGTTCTGGACGCAGCGATCTCGTTAGTCTTTGGAACCTTTTGGGGGATGTTCTCATCAAAACAAAACTCCATAATCTGAAGGTAAGGCTGATTGTGACGGCAAAAAGGGTCAGATGAGGCGAGAGTGATCGAGATTGAATCGCTTCAGAGAATATGCGAATTGAGTAGATAGAGGAAAAGTATCTAACAATGCCAAACTCCAAACCAAAGCTCCGGGCGCCGATCGACATCAAGTCGCGGACTCTGTTAGGACTCTCGGAAGGGGACATCGATATCAAAGACATGCAACTGGTTTCTCTCGCCGAAAACTGTTATCTGCGCTGCATTTCACTGAATCCCAATCTCAAAAACGTTTGGCACAACCTTGCATTGGTGTATGTCTACAAGCAACAGTTCGATCGTGGGTGAGTACATAACCGCTAAATGAGGATTACGGAGATCGTCTTATCTTCCCACCCACAAAACTGGCACACGGAATCATGGAATGTGAGATCGTCTCACGGTGCTTCATTCTCCTCAACCTCCAGCCTTACTTGCCTGAAACGCGCCATCAAACTAGACGCAACAAATCCCGACCTGTGGAACGCGCTCGGAGTTGTTTCCATCAGGGCGAACAGCCCTCTGGAAGCCTGTCAGTCAGCATTCATCCGAGCTTTGACAATAAACCCGGACTTTGCACCCTCCTGGGCCAACCTCGGATTCCTCTACATCAAGAACAACCTACTCAAGGAGGCCAACCAGTGCTTCTCAAGAGCTCAGGCAGCGGATCCACTATATGTGGAATGCTGGTTGGGACAGGCGACTTTGGCGGCGACCGTGGGCCATTTCGACGCCTGCGATCTCTACAGGCATTCGAACGTCGTGAAACCGACCATTCATGCAATCATTTGCAACCTAGCAATGCAGGGTGAGGCCACAGAGGAGCTCTTGGTAGCCTGTGAGCGAGCCTTCCACTGCGCTAGAGGACACCCCGCATGCGCGGCGATTGGTGAGTTCGAGATTGAATGGAATCAATCATTCCAGTGCAGACCAAACTCACATATATTCACTGAGCTTTCGATGCGAAGTAATTGCGAATCGACTTGCGTCATATTTTAACTCATTTCCATGAAGGCTTCGTTTTGCTGTCCCACGGCCTGACCGCCGAGGCTCGTCGCGCCCTATCTCGATGTCAGAGTCCTGAGTGCAAAGTGATGTCGGTGCAAGCACTTCTAAGAGATGGAAAGTTCGGGGATAGCTCAGCGGAAGTTGAGAACATTCCGCCGCAGCACAAGCAACGACTGAACGCCTTCATAGCTTTCAAAGAGAATCGCCGCAACGATGCCATGAACATGGAGCCAAGTTTGGAGCGGATTCTTCACAATACTGAAACCTTGAAGGTGATCTTCAGGGAATAACAACACATGACACGAGGTTGTCATTTCGTATCATTGATAGACAGAAACTTTGGCAATCTCGTTGAATTCCGGTTGCTTTCCCCATAGGAGACGAAGAAGATTCTACAGAAGAAACTTCGTCGGGATCCGCGACAGGATGAAGCTTGGAGACGATTGTCGGAGTGTCTCCTAGAGGAGGGGAAGTTTGAAACTTCGCTGAGAGTTACTGATTTTGCGGAAAGATCCCATGAACGAGAGCATCTCCGACTTGTTGTTATCGCAGCCTTGATGGCTGGGAGGTTAGTTCACGTTGTGCTCGTTGTTCCGGAGGAAGGCCCATGGTTCTGTTTCCGCGGCCGTCCAACTTTCTCTGATGCACCGGATTTTGATATTTTTGATCGAAATAGAGACTTGCAGCTATCCGATCGAGACCGATTCGTATTTCGCTTTCCAGAAAACGCACCGCTTACCGAGCAGCATCGAAACTAGTGAATCAGTTCCCAGAGAAGGATGAGCACTGGGTGCTGTTTAGGTGGGCGACTTTGTCTCTAGAGAAGCGGAAAATTGAGATCCCCGTCGATGGCCAAGCAGAGGGCATATGGAAAGACCTGACCAACAACGTCAAAAATCTTGATGATGTTCTGAGGAAAGGTAGGATTTTCAAACTCGCATGATGTAGTGCCGAATCGGTGGAATTGATTTTATCCATTTCCACAAAAACCCAGAGTCGTTTCTCGAATCCGGAGTCCCCGGATGATTCGTTCAGGCTCCTTCCCGATTTCCCCGCAGAAAGGAATTCCCGAAGTTTCATAACGAGTTCTGTTGTCGTCAGGTGGATCGTCAGTTTTCGCTCCAACTGAACCAAACAAAGCTGCGCAAGTCTGCTCCAAGCTTCTTTCTCAGATCGCTGAACAGAAGATCGACAAAGCATTCCTATCGAAAGCGACATCTCTTCTGAAGAGTGATCATCGTTCAGAAGCAGGTCTTTTCTTGACAGGTCCGTTACCCTTTTCCACGCTCCGGATTCTCATGGGTGAAACTCTGCAACGTGAATAATTTCTGCCATTCTTGATTTAGGAATCTGGGCCCTGGCGAACGCCTCGGAGGAGCTCTACGCACGCTGCCTGAAGGGCCTGCCACCAACGAGCTCTTTGAGGAAATTGCTCGAAGACCAATACGGCTCGATGGACCGCAAACCTGAGATCAGGAGTAGCTTCGATTGAGCGCATGAATTTATTATTGTTCGGTTTTCAAGAGTGTTTCCCGGTGGAGCCTGATTTCAACGCTGAGTGATCGAGTCATCTTCGGTACCCTGAGAGGCTGGCTTGAGTCGAAAAGGCAGGGGACCGATATACCGACTCATCGTGAGTGATGAGCTTAGGGATGTAAATTCATGTTGAAATAAACTGGACTCGTGAATGGAGAACCAGAAACCGCCTCATGAAAAATCGCCACAAAGGTCCTGGAAACCTCAACACCACCGTCCAACCAATCGAGCTTGCGTCGATGATGTCTGCGGAGAGTCCACCCTTGACGGCTGATTGCTGGGAGTCTTGAGATTCCTGAACACCACCTTCGAAGATCTCGATGCTGTTCAAGGAAACCGGGGGTTGCCGGACTTCCTGCACGCATACACGAATCCTGAACATGGAAGCGCCACCGAATTCGCGGCAAAGAGAGTCGTTATGCGTAACAGAGATACAATCCGCTGTAAAGTGTGGCTCAGATCCTTCCTTCGGCTTCCTCGCGCCCGGAGGATGCTATAGGCCCGAACTCTCTAGCTTTCAGGCGAAGACCCGTTCCATCAGTCAACCTGAGATAATTTGTTCTGAGTTTGTTGTATTAGTAATGAGGCAGCTTCTAGAGTTCTCAAAAGACGGCTTCCGTGGAGCTCATAACCGTTATCGAATGATTTCGAAAAACTCCAGAAGTTTCTACTCCAGCCGTCCACGTGAATATCTTCCACATGGAGCGAATGCAATCAACCGCATCGTTCCGAGATGCTTTCGTGGTGAATGATTCGCAAAAGTAACGACTTTAGATCTTGGAAATTCATCGATATCACAGCTTGTGTTCATGAAAAAAAAGATACTTTTCGGAGACGTTACTTTGAACAAAACTATGCGATCCTCACCGGGGACACTAAATCAGCGCCTCTACATGATTTGCGTGTGGTCATCGATCACAGTCCACTCTTGATCGAATTCACTATTTGAAATTCTTCAGCCGAAGACGCGGACGGAATCAGGGAATCGAATCTCACCAAACGTTCGCGCTGGCAATTCCTTAACATTTTAATCACCGCTCCTCTCTTGTTATACAACGATTATGGTGTGGATTTTTACCCCAGTACGGGACAACCGGAGTGCTCACGCGATGCTCTTTCCATAGGATACCCACTGACGTCAATGAGCGTCGCTTATCCGAGCCAGAGGCAGACCTCGCGGGCGTGCGCGCTCGCTCGCTCGCTAAAGTGAAGTCGTAATTTCCACCTGATCACCGGTTCCGCGGACCCGAAAAGAGAAAGCAAACACTGAACTTGAGCCGAGCACATGATCCCATTGATTGAGATCTGGCCAGAAAATCACCGCTATCCTCACCCGTCCAAGAAATACAGAAAACTTCGAAATGAGACATTCAAATTGAAAACATTGCTAGGAAACGTTCGAAACCCGACCGAATCAACTCCCATTTTCTAGTTCGGGCAATAGATTCAATTTGGAATCAATTGATCGTATGCCATCAACTCATCACAATCCACGCCCGAGTTCTCGTGTCCACTGGCGAAGGCATGGAAAGGCGGGTGCTCGAATCAATTGGTTTCGCCAACTCGTCAATGCCGTAAATTTCTCCAGCAACGGAGATTTACTCCCGTGTCAAAACTTTGTCAAATATTTTGCCAAGGACTCCGTTGTTGTAATGATATTTGGCACGGTCAACTTTCGCGGGACCACGAATCATCCAACAAAGTATCTGTTGTATTTTTCGAACAGCGGGAACGCTAGAGTGTTAGAGAAGCGGGGAATACATGGTGGTACTTTGACGGAATTCACGGGCTCCATTTCAGAAGCTGAAGTAGAAAAAAAACTCAATTTCGGAGTGTGCAAAGTGAGCAACAAACGGACTCCGACTCCGATGGCAGATTCCCACCCATGTTGAGTGAGTGAATAACAGGACGACTCGCCCACGGAAAGCCTAGAAAGAGCTCTGGCTGGCATAGGTAATCACTTATGAAGATTCCTGTGTCGTTTTCCAACCGATAACGGTTGCTTGCGATGAGATTGGCGACGATGTCGGTCTTTGACTGACCGTTCTGAAGTTTGCGTATCTGGAGGTAATAAACCAACGCGTGGAGGATTATCGAAACATGCATCGTAAGCTGGAGGAGATGGGATGATTTCCAAATCCTCGGGTAAATATCAGATGATTCGCTTGATTGGCTTGAGTTTGGTTTCGTTCGGGGCTGCCCTCAGATAACGATGAATGAGTTTTTGAGACAAATTCCCAGACGGGGAAGAGCAGACGCGTATCCAGACGACTGTCCGGCATTCGTTCATCGCGTATTTCGTCCACGGTGGCGCTGGAAAGTACAAATATACCTTAGTCATCGGAGGGGCAAACCATTCCTTTGGGAAGATTGCGTTTAATCGATCCTTTGGCTCACTCAACAATCGACTCGTGAAAAATAGTTTCCACTTTGTGTGGGTATCTGTACGTCTTTAGTATGGGAAAGTTCAGTTACTGTGAGTTGGAATTTCCAACCGATCAAGAACAGCGGCGAAATTGTGGCGGGAAGGCGGCGAGCATCGATCTGAGTTCTCGTCGAGTTCTCAATCCGCCGTTTCCACGTTCAGTAGTACTCACAGCTCGACGAATAATCCGAAGCGGCCGGGAGTTCCATCGAAATCCTGGTTTTCGGCAGAACTTTTTCTTGCGATCTAGTCGGAACGTTACCTTGCTCTGCCGTCACCGATCGGGAAAAGTCCCCAAGAACAATGCGTTCTTGATGTGTTTGGTGTCAGCTTCAGGAAGACGAACCGTTACTCCGCCTACAGATGCGATTTTTCTTCAAAAGTTCAGAAATTCCACCGTTCCGAAGGCCGAAATTCCGATTTTCCCAGAATTCAGTTCAAACACAAAGGTCGCAGGGGACTTTGCGGTGTCGCATGGGTGTTGCCTCCCAAAACCACGGTGACTCAGGATAGTTATTTCCACGATCACGGCTTTTAGCTTCGACACTTTCCCGTGTGCTATATTTTCCGCATGGAGCGCGAGTGAGAATCCGGATGAATGATTCATTCCAAATGAGAATGCATAATATCGACTCTTGAGAAAACAGTTCTGGCGAAATGGAATCTGTCTGGCTCAGGTCGACAAGGTCAGTCAGCAGCGGACATGAAGGTGACGGAAGACGTGAGTGACATCTCTGGGTGACTTTTCTAGACGTCGATTCGCGCAAAAAATCGTGCCAATCACAGGAAACGGAAATGAGCCACCTTCATCGGGCAGAACCATTGTTTTCTCCCTTCTCTGGACGGCTTCGCTTCCCTTTCAGATTGAGGAACAAATCTGGCCTTCCCGAGCTCTGCGAGATATTTGAGGGAAATCTTCGCGGGGTTCGTTTATTGAAGTCATGGTGTAGTATTCATCCGCCCACAGACTTGCGTTGAAATTGTGGGCAGCCAGAGACCATGCGTGTAACTGTCGCCGATCCCTTGATTATTCTCCTGATAAGTTTTGCAAGACGCACCGCCTTAACCGAGGATCTGGGTATGACGATCGGGCATTAGTTCTCAACGCGGTGTCATATGCTCATCATCCCCGAGCTGAAGCATCCGATCCTTCCAGTGTATCTAGTACTACAGTTGTCCTGAGTGACTGACTTAAATCACAACGAGCTCGATCTCAAGCGCCACTACAGGAGAAATTCACTTTGTTCGCGAACGAGCGGCGTCCGAATTTTACCCCTGCTGCGAAAGCGAGCATCGCTCCTTATTCCGTAGTCCTCTGGTTCTCAAGACCACGATCGCCACGAATGCCAATGGGTCCCAAAACACATTCCGAAGGAGCTTCGTGCCTTGTTCTTTGCTCAACTCGAGGGCAGCTCGAAATATCTTGTTTTCATGAAGTCGCACCTCGGTGACGTCACGAGACAGCGACAAGGATTGTTCCCTGTCGCTCTTTGGAATAAGGTTGTCAGCACGATTTTTTAGAAACATGTTTCTGGATGCCGAGTTTTTTTATGACTGGATCTCTGCCATGAGACTCTCTCAGTGACTGACACGGTGCAGAGGAAATTCAAGTTTGGATCTTGTGGTTGGACCAAGTTGACTGCGTTCCTCGCCACTGATGCATAGAAGATAATGAACGATGATTGTGGTGATGGTGATGAAGAATGACGAGCCGCTTCATCGTAATTGATGAATGTTCGTGATTCTTGTTTTGAATACGGAGTTTATTACACCGACTGAGCGCACGCATCCAGCTCAGATATTCTTACGGTCTACGATCGGATAGCGTGTTGTTGGCCATTTGTTGTTGCGTTTCAATCCGTGTCTCATGCGACTTCGCAGAAACTTGGAACGCTGTCATCATCTGGATTGCTTCGGAACAAGACCGATTCCTCTTCACTGGCTTCACGTTCTTCTCTTTTGTATGTATTGCAGAACCTTGTTGACGTGAACACCTCCACACATTGCTTGAAGAGTTTCCTTTCGCTTGTATCACTTGCTCTAGGCCCTTGAGAAAGTTTGGAGGATTCAATCAATCCGTGCACAGGAACGATACTCATCCCTTAGATGATTCGGGACCCATAAGGCTTCAGTGAATTTCGTCATGTGGATTATGCATCTGCGCCACACGGATCTCATCGGCTAGCTTCCCGCGTGTCCAAGTCTTGTTTCGTTGAGTCAGAGATCCACAGCGCAGTTTCCGAGGCCTTCTGGCGACTCGGGCAGCGGAGTGACTTCATTCCTTCTTGGGTCTGACATGAGAATATGATTTGCGTTCCTCGTCCATCGCCGGATGCTAATTATTCACATGAGGAAAGTCGGCAGTCTTCGTTTGGAGCGAGATTTTGAGCAACGTTCTCAGTTTGCTCGGGCCCCGGGGGTAAAAAGTTTCCCGTATACGCGCTCCTGTCGCCGATGTTCGTGATCCAAGCGATTCACACTCGTTAATCATATTCATTCCATAGACATATCCTCCATTCACCAATCTCGTTGCCCAGGAGGCACGCTTTACAGTTCTTCGATCGTGTGATGCGCAAGCAGGTGGTCATGGGGTCATCTTGTTCGAAAGAGTACGAGAACTCTCAGATTAGCCAACATACAGGGTAGCTCACTGCATATTCTGTGAGCTCGATCCGATTCGAACTACGCAACACGCTTTGTCTCCCGAATGACACATGCCCCGCGCTCGGAGAGGCTTCCCATCGGGTCGCTAGAAACGCTTCGTCCCAAAAATTTCTCTACACAAGAGCGGGCTACGTGACCGAGAGTCCTTCATTGCAACCCTTTCGCCAAATATGGATGAGTACATGGAAGGGTTCAATGAGAAAAAAAATCGGAATGAAAAGAAACTTCTTCAGGCGCTCGCGCAAATATGCGTATTCTTTAGAATATCCCGATATGAAGGTTCTGTGCACTTGACGCCGACTCGTGTGATGCCGTCCAACGCTTTTTGTTCGCTCTTGGACTTCGAACGGTGAAGGGCTCTCGATCATCGCGTACCTTGATAGTTGAAATTTCGGAGCCGCCGCGTTAACCGATGAGCTCGTTTCTCAAGACAACGGTTGTTTGCGATTTTTCTCAGATGCCACCACGGGGCCTCCTAAACGTTCCCTGAGTAACTCTCGCGGCGGCAGCAAGCATCTTCGGGGTCAAGAGCGTGTGGCAGAAGTAGCAATTCGGTGATAGTAGCTCTACGCGAGCCGTAACAGCGACGGCGGCGGCAACGATGGAAGAGGCAACTGAACCGGCGGCATTAGAAAACTCGTGCTCCGTCCATAACGCGGATGCCGAGCCCCGCAAATGATGAAACACTCTCGAGCAGCGCTCCTTCGATCAAGCTCTCTGCTGCGCGTTCGTTGGCATACCGCACTGGATCTTGTTTGCTTGCGAAGCGCCTCCAAAGGATTCCTTGGAAGAACGGCGTGCATTGAACCCTGTGCTCCTCCTGAAAGGAGGTCGAGCAAACCCGATTTTGGGTTTTCAGGCCTCGTTTTTCAACGTGCAGCATGCGAAGGAGCTCGCAGGCCGCTGCATTCCCCATTCAGCGATCCCCTTGTGACGTAAGCCATATCGGCACATAACGTTACCTTCTATTTTCTGTCATGGCCGACGTGAGCGCGTTCTTCGCGCTTGAACATGGAAGAAATTCAATTGTTACGCCAAGATGGCAAAAACTGTTTTCTGGCACCGTTTTTTGTCTACTTGCTCCGTCTCAAGGGTCAATGCAAATTGCTCTCCAGCCGCACAGCGGCGAATACCTCTGACGTTTTGTTTACGTCGAAGGAGCGTCCGAATTCGATTCAAACGGATGCCAGAAAACTCTCACCAACTCAATCCGGTTGGAAGATCCTCCCGTGCACGACGTGCTTCGAACACCGACCGTAAATCGATCCAAGATGAGTCTAGCTGGTAACAGCGCCGTCTTTTGATCAGGAAGCTCGAGCTGTTCGGTGTTCATAGGTGTTTTGTACGGATGATTAATCCGAATAAGCGACATGAGTGCTCGGCCGAAAGTCTCTGGAATCCGAAATCTCTTTGAAACGTTCTTCTTTCACATGATTTCATGTCGATTCTTTTCCTGCGAATGGATGGAGTCATCCTGAGGAAACATTCTGACGGGACCGAGGATTCTCGTATTGCATCGAAGTCGAGCCGGACGCGTTTAGTTCCACCGTGAGGCGCTGTTTTGAACCGCGTGTCAGGGCTCCGGAAGTAGCTGACCGGCTCTTCCCGGTGTGCGAAATCAAGAACATTGCGAATCGTGGTGGTGGTGAATTGACAGGTCGTGAAAGTGCTAATGGACGGTGGCTTCCACGAACCATCTTCATCGTGATGCCAATTTGGGCTATTCGACTTCAAAACATTGATGAGGGCAGCACGAGGTTTCCTCCTACTGTATGAGCCAGCCACTCCTCACATGAAACAAATCAGTCCCAGGTGGTACGACGCTCGTCCTCCGAGATTCAATGCAACAGACGATATTACTTCGGAGGTCTACCCACTGGTGTAGGATCGAACCAGAGCTGACCACTCGGCTAACGCTTCGATCTGAGCGAGCAGGAGTGGAGGTCGCGAGCATCTCTTCAGAAACTCTAAGGAGCGGAACGAGTCCGAGAATCTTGAGAGGAATCAGGGATTCGGGGCGAGTGCGACGCGATACAACCGATACGATTCTGACACACAAGGAGTCGATGTTGAACTTGAGCTAGAATTCTGATTCGTTATCCTGCGGATGGACAATCGTAGATGGAGCACACGCGATGTCGTTGCTCAGGTTTCTGAAGAGTTTCCCGAGATTCGATGAAGAAACATCAATTTTCGCGTCGGCTTCGCCCCAACCTACTATGGTTTGGAGGATTCGCTTGAGAATCCGAAATCACGCAATGCTACGCAGATTTATTTCCATAGTTGAGTCTCTTCGAAACGGCCTAATCTATCAAGAGGCCGAAGAAGTATGTAAAGGTGAGTGAGGTTCTTTTCGTTCGGTTTTGGGCAAAGTCACCAGATCAGGGACGGCTTCAAGTCGAAAGACACAGACGAAGTTGAATCGAATTCGGAAATTTCCAGGATCCAAAACCAGTTTCTTTTCTACAGAGCATTTTCCGAGGTCAATAGGGACTGAACCTTAGACCATGGCTGTTTTCAGCCGCGGAAGTTGGTGAGAACAGTGCCACTCCGATTCGTGGGAGTTTTCTCCATGAATTCTTCTGGATCTGATTCGGTTTCGCCTTTCATAGTTTTCTTGGTGTGATCGTGCTGATGTGATCGTGAGCGAGTATGAAAAGCGACAAGTCACAAGGGCTGCGACTCGGCCGCTTCTGCCGTCATTGATGGTTTCCTCCCCTCACAGAGAGGTAGTAGATCATGTTTGTGGCCAAAATACATCCCAACTGGGACCCTCGTCGTTTTTTTGGGTCTCTTCGCCTCCAGAAACTACCTCGGCTCCCTCGGCTGATCATCCCGGGAGTGGCTGATACTGCGAGCGCACGACACACTCGACATCGAAATTCAATCAAGAGCAATAGAACTAATCATCGAAAAAGCATAATCGATATTCTCAGGATCCACAATTAGTTCGTAAGCGTGCTGTTACCACAACCGTCACTGGAGGTCACAACAAGATGGGACGCAGCTAAGAACCTCACATTCCGAGCATCAAGTTGACTTGAATTCGTGCTCAACGATTCGATCGCGAGAAGAGACTCTTCAGTAAACATCATTGCGTGGACCCGACGCGCCGTTGTTTCAGTCACGAGACTCTGACGAAGATTTATAACGGTTCGCCATCGACTGATCACAGGTTCCGCGGAAACAATGAATCGATCCTCTGCATAGCAATCAATCTTCGTTCAAACAGGACCGAATAGTCAGCAACTATGTATAGCAAGAAACCGTTCAATGGAAGAGAGTCACTTCTGGCAACAAAAAACGAGGTATCCTGGTGTGCATTCAACAAAAATTCAAAGTAGATGGACAATACAGACATTTCTAATAGTTTCCCAAGAATATAATTTTTCTTCGAATCTGAAATCTCCTTCTCGGGGAAGACCCGCTTGTCCTTGAGACAGAATCGATGAAGAAATGGTCCTAACCCGTCTCGACAGCCCGCCTACTTTCACCCATGCATGAAAGCTTCCTCGAAGGTTTGCCTTACAAACGCATCATCGAAGAAGGGTAGTTCTCCGAAGGGATTCCCAATACTTCGCTCAAATGGTCTGCAGACAGAATTCTTGGAATTGGAAATCGTTTGACATCATTGCTCATGCTCGAGCAACACTGGACGGGTGCACGAATTCTCATCAGAGCATCATCACCATAACTCGTCATCGTCTCGAGCGTTTACGTCTCCTGGGTGTCTCGGAAAACTGCAGTGGTCAGTTGTGTTGGCCAACTTTCCGTTTTGTGGCCACTTACTGAACGATTGCCCCTTCCCTCACGGAACAGCTGCGATGATTTTCTCCAACAATACGGCAAATTTTGTTGAGGAAACTTCGTTTCTCCTTGTTGGGAACTGCTGCACTAGCGCGAACACCGGCTAAAGAGAGCGAACGAAAAGGGGACACAAACTTGGCCCTGATCCAACACATATTCTGAATTGAAGAACATCGTATGTTATGAAAAACGATGGACATGAGCAGCTACTTCATCTCAGTTTGTCAAGCGGCGACCACAGCAAGTATAAGATACCATCTTCCGTTTCAGCCAGGGTTGCTCAACTTCAATAACCGACTCTGAGTCAGCGGAACTGTCAACTGTTCATACTCTCAAGAACAGGACGAGTGCCGGCTATGGCCGCATGTATTTGGCGAGCGGATATGATGAGCGGCCTATTGTTTTTCTAGGGCTTCCGCTAAGTTTTGCGCGAACCTCAGTCAAGGCTGCGAACTGTTAGTGGGAATTTTGAGGCACTTACTATTAGTGGTCGGGCACTTGGTGCAGCCACGAATCGAGTCAGTTGACGTTTTCTGAACCCAGGAAGCGGAGCCTTGACAGCGAATCGCAAAACTCACCCGTCGACAATGAACAAAAGCCACAGGAATCGATCGCCGACTTCGTTCCAAGATTTAAGGCCGAAATATTCCAATCGCATTTGTCCCTGAACCGAAACCGCCTTGGCACATCTCGAACCCAATCAGCTGAGAGGAATGATCAAGTTCGAATCATTGCTCTAATCCGTACAGGGAGACCCTCCCGCGGGAAGATTCGGACGTCTTAGGTCTCGCTGGACTCGTATCGTGCTCAACACGACTCTAGTACATCAGTTGCTGCGCCACGTATTGTACGCGGTCCGTAACTCGACCGTAAAACGATCTGTCTTGGCTCATGGAAGATCGACAGAAGATTTTTCTTGCAGAAATCACAGAAACTGAAGAGAAATCACTCCGTATCTCGATCCAGAAAATTGTTTATTTATGAGAATCACTTGCAGTCGATAGGCACACCCGATCAGACCCAGTGCCCCACTTACGAGCTTGAGCGAAAAGTGGAAGAAAAACTTTAAAAGCGCCGAGCAGACAGACACGCAACCACGCATACGCGCACACAGTGGACGCCTATTGCATAACCCAGAATAGAGGACCTTGGTGGGTTATTCGCTTTGTTTTAATGTCTTCACGGCCTTGACTTTCCAGAATACTCGCTCAAGTGGTCCGCTGTCAACGGTAATTTGTCATCCGTCCGGATGGACTGTTTCTAAAGCGCCCAAAAACCGACGTGGAACCGGATTGATGGCTTTTAAATGCGTGCAACCTGCATGGGCTGGGCTAGAAAGAGATTGACGCGGAATTCGCGATCAATGATTCCAGTTCGTCGAAGGATGATCTCCGTCAGTTCTGTGGCCGGTTTTATCGTTCGGAACGATCGCTTCGTTCTGCTCCGTCTGAGATAGGAATCTCATCACGCAGCTCTCAAACGAAGAGACTGATGAGAATCTGTCTCACAGCAAGTGTGTTGACGTGAAGCTTCAAAAGCGAAGAGCGTCATCGGAAGAAGATTCGACCGAGACTTCCGCTCCCCCGGAATCATATACGTAGACCTCACGTGGAACTAGCTCGAGCTTGGCCGAATATAAAAGAGAAAGGAGACACTTATCGTGTGAGAAATCATGTGATGGATGAGATTCGGTTTATTTACATTCTATATATATTAAACCCAACGCTATTTACAAAACCCTGGTTCCACGCAAGACGCACAACATTCATAGTTTCTTTGGATTTGTTTTTGATTCGTTTATCGAGGTCTCATGGTCCTCTACAACTTTTTAGAACAGAGGGATAATGCGGGTGGAAACAAAATCACGAACACAAACTCGTTTGGAAAACAGGTCTCAACTCTCGCACGCAGGTCCTTGCTGCGACGATGCCCCTCGTGAGAGCAAGAGTAATAAATACTGTCTTCAATCATTGATTAGAATCTATCACTATCTTCACCTCGATTCAATTCGATCTGACCGCTTTCTAACAGGCGTAAACTGAAACTAGGCGTTTCGAGAGAAGAAGAGAAAAAGAAATTTGTTCTCTAACACCCTGAGTTCTCGTAGCGGGGAAGCTTGAACACCTCGGGCATCTGTATAACGGCTTGAAGCACGGGATTCCGAGCTTCCAGCGGAGCTTGGAATTCCTCCAATGAGGTGTACGGCGGCGGCGGGTCATCAACATCTGGAAAATTTCGGGAAAGCAAGTTAGGAGCTGAACTTCAGGCTTGAGGCTCGAGTCCGCGAAGCTGACGCCACTAGTCGGAATCCAATCTTCGGACTAGTAATGTGTAATCTGACGCAAAGAAGAGAATCCACTTCCGAGGATATGATGCGGAATGATTGGTCTGAGTTTGGGCGATTGCTGTCCTCGTGTTCACTGATCAACACTCCAGGAAGCAGTTTGCATAATTTGCCATCCATTTTTCTCCACAAATATCGAGAGCTGCTCCGCGATTCCTAAAAACTCATCACGGGCATCAGCGTCCAGGCAAACCCTTCGTCCCTGCGCAATCATTGCAGCTCTTCCGGACGGTTCGTGTATCCAATAGAGCATGTGCGCTGCGACCGGGCATTCTACGCATCCGCCACTTTGATCATCTTTGATAATAATCCGAACAGGCAACCATCATCCGTCCGACTGCTCCTTCGTTCGCTCGTTTGCTCGTTCGCTTGCTTTCTCATTCAATGAACGTTGCAGGGAAAAAAGAAGAATGTAATAATAGGGCATGCAAAGCAGCAGCCGGAAGCCGTTCATTCCAGCGCGTCGAAACAAAGCTCTGGCCGAATCCACGATTCCTCAGAGCCGGAGTCGATGACTACTGAACGCGAATCCAAGGAGATGCGGTACGCGACGATATGACAACACGGCTCAAATGACAAAGGAGAAAGAATCCTGAACCGTATGTGCATCTTCGTTCACCTCTATCGCGTTTGCACAAATCTGTGGTCAGAACGTGAGCAGTGGGATCATTCTCTTGGGGGTCGAACTCCCTAATAAGGGTTGCTCCCCATTATCGCCTTTTCGCCCTTGTTCATCCGGAACGCGATCAAAATCTGTTTCGGCTTCGAGTGAGCATCGCGAGGCACCGCGCTTTCCAGATCCATCACTCAAACACAAGGAAGCAGATCTGAGCGGAGCACAGAAAGCTATCTGAACATTCCGTATTAACCCAGATCTTCGGGCAAACGCGTCGGATAGTTGAAGCGAAAGTCACTTTCACTGAAGGGTCGCGATCATTCGGCGACACTGGCACAGTGCGTTGATCAATGTTGTGTGAGATACCCCAATTTTACGGCATTCCTCATGGTGGCAGACGATTCGGAATTTTAACGCTACGAGGAAGAAGCAAAACGCACGGGGAGAAGGACTGACTGAAGTAATAAAAAAATAAACGGGCAGACAGAGGAAATAGAAAGCAGGGGTCACAACCCTCATCGCGTGACGCGTCGTCGGACGTGCGAACAAGACGAACTATGATTATTATGCTTTCGTTACGAGCGTTTCTTACCGTAAGAGATAATCGACATGGACTGCGACCTCGGAACTCCGCCTTGCTTGATATCTTCAATGTGCTTGCAACCGGCGCATTTCTCTTCCGTCAAAGAACACGGCCCGGTCACTGAACTACAGAAAGGTTCTGTTCTCGTTGAAAACGTCCTGTGAATGGTAATCAGAAAATTCGTGAGAAACCCCACTAGCAGTGCAATTTACTCTATCATCAGAGGTTACGAAGGCTGAATCGATAGCGGACACGGTTGCGTGGCGTGATCGTTCGTTAATGTGTGATACCACAAACAACGATTCTTGTAAACTTCGCAGTCGTCCGCTCGAGTCACCCACAAACTTCCATCATTCGTCATCCTGTTAATATCTGTTTGGGTATCGCTCATTATTTCCCCATCGATAGCCATTATTGGCGACCATCGATACTCGTTCCCCAAACTTCCAAATTATCCATCATCAATCATCTGAACTTTGTTGAATCGCTGAAACTCACGTTCGTTGAGTGGTGTCTCTTGCCATTGTCCTCCGACCGGTTCCCCGAGGACTCCGACAGACTAGAAGACCGGTTGAGACGGAAATCGCGAGGAGTATGACCCCCACAATCCAGAACGCCAGCGCGTGCGCTGATCTCAACGAGGCCTGCTGAACGTCGATCGTGTGTTGAAGTGTTGGATCCATAGTGTGCGCCAGGGGTGCGAAACTCGCGAGCTGTCCTTGTCTGGAAATGGAGTTTTTCGATTCAAAACCAAGTTCTGGTGACAACAAACATCCATCGCTTAGATCATGGAGGTGAGCGGAGCCTGATCTCGACTTCGCATCAGCCGAACATTTCTGTTCATCTGCTGTTTTTGTTCCCAGACGGAATCCAAGGAGCAATCGCGGCCATAAGGGTTGAAGGATAGTATACCTAGGGTGAAGGCCTCTTGACCGTTAAGAGTCCGTCTTTGATGGGACCGATCTACACCTTGGCAAACTCGTTGGAACTAGTTCGTAAAACTATTGTACGACTTGCCAGTGTGACCCAGAAGCCCGACCGAAGTTGTAGCGGCTTTGTGAGCGTTCGGAGTCGTGGAAAGCCCGAAAGCCCAGAGCGCAGCGAACAAAAAAAAAGGGTCGCCTGCCTATATCTGACCAGAAACGAACGGTGGTTTCTATGGTGTGTGTGAGTGTGTATTTTTCTTTCTTCAGAAACACACGCGATTTTCTTTGAGTCAAGGTTGAGCGACGGCTCCGCGCTGCGACCGAAAGAGCGGCCGGGTGGTCGATCGGTCGTCGCCGATTCTGTCGGGTGCCCCAGCTGGAAAGCGAGTGAGTGTGTCTGGGTTATGCAACGCCAAGGGGGAATAAGACTTCTGTCGAAGGAATCAGGCACAATGCTACAAAACTGGGTCTCCGACCAGCCTCACAGCTGTCGTCGCTTTCACGGCTCCCAACAGGTTCTCGACATACGCCGCGGAGCCTCCTCAGCGATGGCAGATTCTTGGCAACGGCATCAACAACAACAACAACGACGACGACAGAACCGTCGTCGACGTCCACGATGATGATGGCGGTCGAAAGTTCGCTCACGGAGAAAACAGCGCACGCGGTGTCTTCAACCCTTGCTGTGTGTCAACGGGACGTTCACCTCTGAACAGAGTGTCAATGCGGTGTTCGATGCGGCGCCACATTAGACATGGAATCTCTTCTATAGTTCTGGCGTTGAATGTTCCGACCGCCGCCGTCAGAAGCTTCTGAGGCCGGTGATGCTGGAACACCGGGAGCGGCAGCAGTGCACAAGTGGCACAGGTCCAAACGATGCGTCTGTCACAAAGAATGATAGAATCCCACAGAAATCGGACGTCGTCGCGACGGAGTCCGTCCCTAAACTCAACTAGTCGCCACTCGTTTCAACGAAGCAAACTTGCGCAACTTTGTTACGCTCGTCCATATTCCAGCAGCAATGCCGCTATCGGGTGCCAAGCGCAAAGACACTCCTGGCTTTTTCGTCCGTTCGCCGCTTTTCTCACCAAAGATCTCTCACGTCATCGAGAAGACGAAATTTCATCCTTTTTCTCCCGAAATCCATTACAGAGGGCTTGGATCAGGCGCGCTTCCAAGAACAGAACGAAGATACATCATAAATTCACAGTTGGGAGATTAACACACCGAGAAGTCCACTCTTTTTCAATAGAAGTTCCACAAAGAATCACATCTTGTACTGTGGAAGTTTTTTTTTCTTTCAGAAAGAAGCTGGGATTGGGGCTGCTCTTGGTTTTCTCTTTCATTCTGACGAAGCGCGTCTTGGATTCACGGTCGAAGCCCTTTCTCCAAACTGATGCCTAGCTCATCGCCTACGGAGATAGTGTTGTGGTCACATCTGAAGCTATCTGATTGATATCACGTCAACTTACACAATGGTTGCGTTGAGGATTTGGATCAGAGTTTCATTGGGCGGCTTCATGGAATCCGTTGTGAACATCGTCAGTGACACCGAAAACGACAAGAGAGCAACGACGGTTGTTCCGGTTTATTTTCACAGATTCACTTTCTCTCGTTTTCTGGCTTCTTTGCCGCTCGTAACGCAGGAACCTGCAAGAAACAATGCACGATTAAGGGAGATGAATGAATCCGAGCTCTGTTTATTTGACATCGAGAACGTTGTGGACGTCTTAGAGCCTTAGAGGCTGATTGTTCCTGGCTTCCCAAAAGCCCGCTTTCTGACAAAGGACAGTACTTCGAGGAGCTGGTAGAGGGACTCAGGTGGACTTGGTTACCCCTCTTGTGGGGACCCGAATACAGATCGGGCATTGGGGCATCTTGTTTTTCACATTTCTAGGAAATGTATTCTTAAGACCCAGCTTATTACTCATCAATGACTACGTTTGTCTAAAGTTCTTGTCTGATGAACCCAGACGCAGCATCTGAGTCGGTGGCCGGCTTTGCTTCAGCGAACCAGCTGAGGGCTTCAGGAACGGATCACGAAGCACCCAGAAGGACTTCCGATATTTCGGTGATCGGTCATCGAACGCACCTCAGCGAAATTGCTCGCAGACTGTACCACGACGCGGCGCGGCGTCGGCGAAGCCCGACGATTCTTCTCGCATCCGCTACGTTACGGCAGATCGCCTTCAATATTTCCACCGCCCGGCAGTTGTTGGCTTGGAGAAGAGCGATTGAATTTTACTTCACGTCGACCGTTCCCGGTCTGTTAAAGACTCAGTTCAAGACGGAATCCTCACTGGGAAACACAGTGCGAGCCCAGACGTCACTGACGCGATGTCTTCAAATCATGATTATGTAAGGTAATTTTTCTTCCGTTGTCCCGTTGCCTCTGGGGTGAGGTTCTATCTATAGAAGGCACTGGGATGCCAGGCAACCGGACGTTTGCGTTCATCGTTCTCATTCCGTCGTGGCTACGGCTATTGTGGGGGCTATTTTTAACTTTCTCAAAATATCAACGGACCGTTGCTTCAACAAGTGACGGCGGTTCGTCATCCTCAATTGTACCTATATTTGAAATTCTTTTTTATCTCTCTTTCGAATTCAGACAAATCTATTATCAAGGGGAAGCTGCTGTCCGCTTGTTATCTACCATCGATGTTTCGTCGACATCGGGTTTGTCAGAGCTTGATGTTTCGCTGTGGTTTGCGTAAAGCTCAAAACGGCGCGGCGTGGTTTGAATTTTCCGAGTCGCTCAAGTGATCGCGACGTTCCGTCGAATCGAGGCTTGATCAGATTGTTGTTGAGTGAACCGCCGACGGGGAAACAGCGGACAAACAGGGCAGCAAGATTCAGATCCGGGTCTTGGAGAATAACTCTCCATGTCCCGAGATTATCCAATTCAGTGAGTCATAAGAGCATTCTTCCGAACTTTCATCTTCGCGTGACGCCGATAAGCATTGAGCGATAAATGTCGCCGACCGTCCCGGGACTGAAAACTCAATTAGGAGCTGGAAAGATAACGGAAAGCGAGGACGACGATCGGAATCAAGGCTGACGAAAATTCGAGGAGGCATCAAGTTCAATCCTTTCGCTCGACTCAATTCACGAAACTCATGATCTGAGCATAGAGTGCCAGCCTTCTCCAGGAAAGGTTTGTTTCGCTTGGAGAGGATTTGGAGTGAACTAGATTGGGCACAGTGAATTCTCGGAATTCGAGTAATCCACAACAAACACAAAGCATTCCGATCTTGCTAAGCAACAACGAGTGTATCGTGGTCCATCTGTGGGAATGCAGATTCGTTTATCCGCTTCGGTTCACCTCCGGTGCGGAATGGATCGCTCGCTCCGCGATCTGCAGACGTCAGCAGCGAGAAATGGTGTTTTCTCGGTCCAATCGCTTAATCGCGGCGGCGAAATAAAAAGAAATAAAATATTTGAAAACGAACTTCGGTCGCTTTCTTGGCTCATGCCGGAGACGACGTCACGTTTTAATGCTGCACGGAGATTTTGTTCTCGGCTGGATGGACAACAAACTCATGATCACAGACGCACAGACGAACACATACGCGCACAATGAGCGAGCAAATTGATTTGCAGTGCGGGGGAGGTCTGGCGCGAGTCCAGCGCGTCCAACGTCATGCGGCGCGTCCACAGTCTGTGAGATCAGATAAAACATTTGAGCGGAACCAATGGGACATTGTCATTGACACGTCACAGCCGACGAGAACAAATCTGAAGTCGTAGCTTCGAACATAATAGCTCATGGCACGCTGCGACCAAAGACGCAACTCACTTGAGGAATCCGAGTAGCATAGCTGCGAGTAACCATGTGGTACATCACCGACCATAAACTCGGATTCAATGTCGAGCGGGAGCGGTCATGTCAGCTTCAGTCGCGTTTCGTGCAATCTTCAAACTGCGCACTGTAGTCAAGATGTTACCAGATTGAAGATTGGATACGGATTGACCAAGAGGAGCTTGATTCTCGAGTAATTTATACGGCTTCCGCAAATCGGTTTGGCTTGATCGGTGTCGACACAGCGTGTCTCTACAGATTTTGAACGACTTTTCGATGGTTTCAAGTCGTTTCCCCTCAATTCATTGCTCTTCTCTCGACTACAGATGTTGTTATCAGATTTGTTGAGCTGACTTACTGAGAGCCGTTTGTATCAGACGGATTTCGGGGCTCTTGTGCGAAAGCTGAGCTAATATTTGTACCGAAGACGGTGCACTGAGAAAGTTAAGGGGCCCAGCTCCGCCCGTTTCTGACAGAAAATTTCGAGTCGAAAAAATCGGGAAAAACGAGACCCGCTTCGAGTTGCCTTAAGCCACCGCCGCCACCCTACTCGGCTCATTTCGATTGCTTTCAAAAGCACGTCGTAATTTGTGATTGATTCTTCCTTTAGAAAGGAGCTCAGCTGCTTCTGTCGCTGCTCCACGGCGAAGTCGGGGATCGCTTGCGGTTTTAGAAGAGCATCGATCGACTGTAGACTGGGCAACATAATTGATGATAACAGATGCAACAGTGGCAACGAGATTGACATCCGATGTCGGCGTTGCGCGGCGACTAAAAGATCCTCGATAACGGCCGTCGCAGTGGCAAAATTTTTGACCACAACATCAACACTGGCGATGCTTTTGATAACATCGTCGGCGGGCCCGCCAGCGACAGTGTCATCAACTGCCCTAGGGGCCACCAAAATCACACCGGGGAGATTTTTTTGCTGATAGCGATGAAAACAAAATTTGAATCTCCGTCGTTGTTGTAGTTGCTGCTGCTGCAGCGACAAAAATTTCGTCATTCTAGGCTCAAGCGCGTGTAGGTGGCCATGCTCGGGACCAGTTTTGTGGTTGGTCCCTTCTCATTGAGTAACGAAAAACGTCATCCTTTCTGGCCTGTAACAACTTGTGTGTTTGCAGTGACACTTGTTGCCGTGGCTCTGACGTGGGGCAGGCTCCTGACATCGTTCGCATTTCCTTCTGCCAGCCAGAATCCACTTTCCAGTATTTGCCTACCCTGACTACCTCTGACAAGCAAGGTTGCCGCACCTGCTGCCGTTGTTGTCGCTGTCGCCGTCGTCGTCGTGTGTGGTCGTCATTCATCGCTTACTGGGTTTGTCTACTACGATTCCCCTGACAGTTCCATCAGGCAGACGAGGTGCGACTCTCACGATGAGTGGGAATGTTTTTTTTTCCTGTTTTTTTTTTGGCCATTTCGATCCGCTGCTCCCCCGCAAGAGTCTTCGTCAGTCTGTGACGTGGGGGTCAGGGTACGGGGTTGGGCATGGCCTGAGAGATCCACTCCGACTTTTGCCCGTGAAGATTTGGAACCATGAAAACCATCCCCGAACTTGCCATCGATTCAAGTTTGGAAAGGCTGAACGTTTGGAATCCTGGTCGAGGAAAGAGTAGCCCAGATTGTGATTAGATTTCGGCGTCAGTTAGTTATAACCAAAAAAGAAGTAAATCAGCACGGAGGCTCCACGAATTGCACGACTTCGCGACAACCGGACTAGATCAATAGATTAATGGAGCAGGCCAAACACACGACGAGCGCTCATTTGAACGAAAGCCAATCTGATCAAGATCGGGGAAAACGATGCACCAGACGGCATTGCACTATAAAAAAAAAAACATTTCCACATTTTGGCTTGTCTCTTCTTGTAATGATGCGAATCGGATCCGGAATCCGCAAGAGACATACCTGTTGGGGATCCCTCTCGGACTCGAGATCAGAATCAAATTCCAGGAATCTGGAAATCGAACCCGAACACTGGTTTTTCGCGAAACGTTCTAAGCGGATCGGCGAAAACTCTTTTGGAAAACCGAGATGATAATGCCGATGAAGACTCGATGTTGGTTTTTGAGAAGTTTGTGTCTTTCCAATAAAGATTGAATCTTGAGGATTAACTCGTGACTCTTCGGAGCTCGCGAGGGGCGTTCCGTACATGGCGCTGACTAACGAACGCATCGAGGTTTATTACCGCATGGTTTATCGCTTCTCACTCAAAGACTACGAGCACGCTCACTTCTCGAAGCAAGATAAACAAACCGTCGATAATGAAATGCGTTCAGAGAGCGGCTGGCACGAGGAAAGTGAAAGTGTCCAGAAGTCCCAACTGATATTGTGTGTCTTCGGCTGTTGCCGTTGGAAAAAGTTGGCCGGCAGCTGAACTACACACAAACTTCTGTTTGATGAACAAGTCATTCGGTATGTATCGATCGTGTAGAGAGGAAATACTGACACTGCCCAGAAAACGAACCGAAACACTATCCTTTCATCTGCTACCAAGTAAGTATATTCATCGCAACGCTCCACGCGGGAGACATGAGTCAGAACTCTCTCGTCTCAGAAGCCAAGTGGAACAAAGAAGGGAAGGAAAAAAATATGGATGCTGGAAACGATCATCTGTTTGCAGGGATTCAGTCCGCGGAGAGTACTTTATTATGGAACAATACGAAAAGAAGATCGCTATCCAAGACTCCGAGGCTCGAGAGGAGATGCAAGAAGACGCTTGCTCCGGAATGACATTATTTCCATTGTCATGAAGATGATCGGCATCGTCGCCATCGTCGTTATTGTGGTCGTTGATATCATAGAGTACGTCGATATTCGCGTTTGAATGCTTCTCCGTCGGAGTCTTGAGGTGTGCCTTACGTGTCGTCACGCCGAGCGATTGCTCAGTCACGACATTCAAGATGGAAGTGCCCCTAATAGAAGAATACACGCCCCGCAGACACAGTAGCCAGAGGATTCTGCTCAGAAGTTGAAGTTTGTGGCGCGAGAGCAATGCCAAAAAATCAACGTTGTTTTGACAACGAATCATGGGCAGCGCTTGCATCTTCTAAATGGGGATGTTCCGACGAGGAATCAAAGGCGGCATCCTTTAGTTTATGTTTTGTCTTTCACGTGTCGTTGCTTGCTCTTCGCTGACGGGCCGAGCTGGACGCGCCCATCAGACAGTTATCAATCTTGATATTCTGGAAGGCGAATTTCCTCTCGATTCGAGTCCATGTAATATTTCCACTGGTTTCCTTCTCTCTTCGGCTGCTTGCTCCTTCCGAAACGATGATCGATCGCATAAGTTCGTTAGCCTCCGCTTTTTGCGTAGTGTGTTGAGGAAAAACAAACTGTTTGATCTTCGAGTCAACCGCTGGCGAGCGACGAATCACGATCACCGACTCGCTTCTGATCCCCAATTAGAGAAATTACTGCGATTTGGTATCGAAAGAGTTTGATTCGGGCTTCTCTGAGTGCCGGTTATACGGACCTGATGCCGCCACGGCCCATGCCCGTCCATAATAATGAAGGAGGGTCTCCTTCCTGATAAATCTTGAGAGCTGAACGTGATCGCTCGCGCGTTGGATTTCACTGTAAAGTTTCTCGGCGGCAGACACGTGACCGTTGCGCTCGTGTTTTGGCAGTAACTCAAGCTCGCGAAGATCCGTCGTAGCATCATCGCGTAACACGTGGGCTAATTCGATGCTCCGACAAGTACGACGGTCAGTTGACTTTTCCCGTGATCAAACGTCACCGGCATTCTTCTTGCCGCGCGTACGACGCGACGACGTTTCTCCTTCTTTTTTTCCGCGCAAAACAGCTACTTCGACTTCTGGTGAGACTGACGGTAACTGCGTCAGTCAATGTTAAACGTCACCAAACAACACAGTTGGAAGTCTTCTGGCTTCGAGTCAAACTTGAAACTGAATGAAGTCAATAACCAGGATTTAGTCTGCTGCGCACTTGTGTGCCCGAGAATCGCTTGTTTTCCCTGCGTCTATCTGGTGCGCAAGATGCAACACCTACTTCTGCGGCTAGACTGCCTGTTTCCGAGATCAAGTTGATAGTTTTTCGGCTGGGGCGCCAGACAGCGAATCATTCAGCCTGTCTGGCCCGCTATTAGCCTCTGCAGTACAGGCTCGTCCGCGAGATGAGAGAACTCTGCATAACAAGACTCCTCTATCAAGCGAATTCCGGCACAGACGCGGACTTTTACGCGAAAGTCTCGAGAACGAAAACGCGAAGAACGACCTCGGACTGTCTGTCTGGACTTCGGTTCTCCAGAAACTCGGTCACAGTTTCCTGCCCGACCTGTACTCTCCCGACGAAGTGGCTTGAGGTTCGAAAATTTCTTTTCTGTTGTTCGAATAACGGGTGTTTTAGCATTTCCAGGTCATGTTGTCTCCCAAACAGAAGATCACACACGAAGCATAAAAACTGTATTTAGAATGAACGTGGCTGCCCTTGGCGAAATTATCCATCCGGTCGTTGAACTTGTCTGCGTTCCATTCAGCTTCTGGCAGAAGTTCGCGCTCGATTTTCTATTCTTGTTGCTATTGTGGTGTCTGCGCGTCAGTCGAGCTCGGAATCACCTTTATCAAAGGATGATTGTGCTCCCGTAAATTCATCGAAATCGTTTAGGTCCTAATTACACGCTGACGTTGTAATTATCCTATTTAGATCGGAGATCTAATAATGACATCTTAAAACTCGTAACAAATGGCCCGACCACCTAGGTTTTGCCTCCAGGCGCCTCGAACCCCTTTCCGACCAATATAGTAGCAATTTGGTGCACACGAAATCTGCAGTGAGCCGGGATCTCGAGTTTTCCGAACTGGATCGTCGATTCCGGAAGATTCATCGACTTCGGTGCCAAGTTTCCAGCGTCGAACCAAACATAAAACTCTCCGAATTGGATGGAGTTCCCTGTCTGGAAACACGGGGGTTTCTCCGGAATATGAATGATCCCAATCTCCATCTATTTTCTATTTGTTTTAATCACGTAATCGATTCTCTGAAATTGGAAATCTACTCTCCTTGCCAGTGACCAGCGTACGAATCAACACCTCTCTTCCAGACGATGGAAACTTCCGAGCTTGGCGAGCGCGCGTCCGGTCTGGGCGCCGCCTGTCTGATTGAGTGACACGATGATTCCGATGAACTTGTTATACGTCTCGTTCGAGCCCCCTCGCGAAGACTCTTTATCATCCTTGAAACCTCGTTACAAGACGCGAAACGGGAAATCGAAAGAAATGAGATATTTCTCCCTTCTTCGGCGACCGCTTTTTAAAACTGGCCGTTGCCGATTGGTTTCGATTGGAAAGAAAAAAACTTTCACAACCGATCGTGAATCGCCGTTCTCATGCAGATGGATAAGCCGTCTGACTGCCGGCTCGCTTGTCGGACACTATTCGATTTGGTGTTGCCGATCGACAAACGCGCTGCAACGGTTTGACAACTGTCCACTGTCCTCCGCGATGAAGCCGCAACGATCGCGAAGAGAAAACACGTCCGCCCGCAATGTTGGATTCGTGACGCAACGGAATTTTGTAATTTTATTTGAATTTCATTCGGCGTACCGAGTCGTTATTCATACCGCATCGCACAGTATCGAACACCGGTTTCTGATTTGAGAAATGAGGCATCTATTGACGTCGAGTTCGTCCATCATCCGTCCCCGGCGAAGATGCCCATGCGGCGCGGCGTTGTCTACCTGACAGACGAGTTGGGGTCCCTGCCAAAAAAATCATTTCGCGGAACATCGCTTGCGTCGAGTTCGCTATCTCTGCTCGACGCGGCGTGATGTCATAATACGTTTCTACGTTTGGCGGTAGTTGACGATTTAACAGTAATTCAGTCGTTCGAGGAACTGCTCATCTCGTCATCCTGCTCGTACACACGAGCAACGCACTCGTTGCACGAGACTTCATTGTGGAAATGCGTGTTGAACAGAGAACAGGAACTCTTCCATTCCGCGGTCTGTCTACCGAAATTGTCAGAACGCGATCGAATCGTTCAGAGGAGATCACGGGTCCCTGGTGGATTCAGGTTGATCTTCTGGCATTCTGGCAGCTTTCACTCAAACATCAGTATTTGCCCCTGAACGTTTAGTTTTTTTTTCTTGCTCCTCGATCTTCTCTCATCGGAGAACGGAACCGCAGATCCATTGTTTGTATGTGGTCCTCGACACACGAATCGTTTTTTTTTTTTTTGAAATGCCGAAATTGGTGGCGGTCCAAAACCGTTTTGCGCGGACGATCCCTCATCAAAACAATGGTTTCCGGATAATAGCTCGAGAAAAATCAAAATGTTCCACGCAGGAATTCGGATCGCGCGTTCGAACAAGTCCTTTATCGAACACGATTCAAAGAAACGATAAAATCGCACTCATTCCTTGACAAACGGATGATGGAGCATTGCTGGTCAACCTTTCTTCGGTGGGTTTTTGAAAAAACACCTTCTGGAAAAGTCCTCGTTAAATGGAATGCTTTGCCAAGCTTCCCCGTCCACAGTCAAGGGTATTCCGAAAGATATAGAACCAGACATCGCAAGTTCGGGGAACTTCCCAAGAACTCATTTAGACCTCGCAGACTTCTCCCAGACAAGGTTTCTGTGTTTTTTCCCGATGGCCTTGTTTCATGAGTAACATCTTCAAAATCAGAAGTGTAACCGTTGGCTCGCAAGCGAAAATAAGATCACGACTTTCACCCACACTTTCTGTCTTATCAGGCGACAGCATTGAAATCGTTTTCGACATTGCCGTGAAGAAATGTCGATTAACGGTTCCAGCTGCGAACCAGTAAGAGTGACAGTTTCTGAGAGCTGTGATTGGAATTCTTTCCGGATATCGAGCTTCGGGATCGGAAGCCAGTGAGCAGAGCGGCTCACAAAGTTCGATTCTTGGATCGAAAATTTTGCTTTCCATCTCCACAGTTATTTTTCCCCAAGCATTTCGAGTTCATTCGAGTCTTCTGAGCTGAAAATCGCAAGTGGCTGAAGCGAAAGAGGAAGTTCATCGCGTCCAACCGTGCCATTCCTATTGTGGGCACTACGATTTGATGGAAGCTGAGTGATGTCGGACATGTTTGACAAGTCGAGCGTGGTTTTGAAGCATGAGTGCACTTTGAAGGCAGAATTTTCTAATATAATCCACCGCGGTGTAATTGGTGTTTACACCAAGGTTGAGAGGACCACGTAATTGTGTGTCTGATAGCATCCTCAAACATCTATGTCGTTTCCATTGAAACAGAGCCGTTTTACACTGGGAAAAGACCCGTCCTTTTGAATCCAATTTTTTTCGGCTCGTTATCGTCGACGTCAAGAGCCAAAACTTCCCTTCAAGAATCATCGTCGGTTTCATTCTCTTGGCTCCTTCCGAGCTGAAACCTCAACGGGAAACAAATCTCGGGGCAGGACTTCTCGACTCTCAGTCGGAATCATACAATTTCCCTTGATGGGGGACCATGGAGTTCGAGAATCATTTGGCGAAGGGCTCCCAACGAAAAAGTGCAACTCTTTCCTCGATTTTGGATCCATTCCTACGCCGCGCCGCGGAAACGGTTCCACGTCCAGTGCGCGGAGCGATTCCGAATGCTCTGTGCGTTCTTGAAACAGAACCATCGACGGCGCGGAGAAAAAGGGGAAAACTCGTTCTGGAGTGGTATGTGTTCCAAATGACTTCGTAATGAGCGTTTTTCAAAGAGAACTCGCCTCGCTTTACGGTCATTCCGAATCGAACGACCGGGATGTCCCTCGTGAGAGACTCGCAGGAACAAACGTTGGCGATCGGACCGCCGAGTCGCAAGGGTTCACGAGTCGCAAAATGATTCGAGTCAGAAGTTTTTCCCTGCTTCACCTGAAGTGTGTCTCTGGTGAATGTCGCGCGAGTTTGGCCAGGTCGCTCGTGATCGAGAGTCATTGCCACTCGAATTGTCAGTTTCGCGCGGCAACATGCGTGAGGTTCAACCGGTGCGCAGGACGGTGTTTGATTGATGTATCAAAAGATTCCGTGTTCGCTCGACATTGTTTGATTGACGGCACGCGGGCTCAGATCTGTTACCAGCTGGTTGTATTTGCCAATCCGATTGTTACGACATCAGTGAAGATATCGGATCAGCTGAATCAATTTCAATGAGCTGATCCACCGTCGCGTTTACGACCCACGAATTTCTCAATACGGTTGCAGACTTTTTGGAAAGTAACTCAATGAGTATAATTCGCGATGATGGTGTGGCTTTTGCGAGCATCTAACCTTAATATCAAAATTCGTATGTCGTAAGCGTTCGTAGCTGCTTCTCATTCAAGATCACAGAGAATGAAAGCAAAAGCATGCATGTTCCCAAACAATCTGTGGAGCTCCAACACATTTGTCCAGATCATAGGGGAACGCCTACAAGTCGAGTCTTGAAAGTCGTTTGACGAACTTCAGGAACCAATATGAGGTCCTCGGTGTCAGCGACAATGAATTTTCGGACGTTCGTCATCGGGAATAGGTTCGGATAATTCACTTCGACAGGGTTGGCACGTTCATCTTGAGTTCAGGCACCTCGACTGCGCATTTCCGTAAAACTGAATTTTTTGGCGTGGAAATGCCCGAAATCATTTCTGTCAGTTTCAACGGAGTCCTCCTCACGTGCGGCTCGATTCTCGAGAATAACGGAGTCTACCGTGTCCGGTGGAGGCGTCCATTGTGAGATGTACAAAATTTCTTCCGAAGGAAAACTTCTACAAGTCAGGAGGGCTGTTATGGAGCCTTCAAACGCATTGGAAATCCTCAGATGGCCTAGAACCCAACCTTCAATACGAGAGCACCAAATCGAGAGCAACCTGCAGGTGACTTTCTGACCAAAACATCACACTGTGGCCCGTTGACTTCCAAGGATTTGAAGTGCCGGCTCAACAGTTGCTTGTCCGATCAGCGGGAAATTGTCGGTGCAGATTTTTCTTCCACTCGCGACAGAAAGCGGCTCAGGAGTATCCCTTATGATATGAACTAATGGTAAGACCTGGGGAAAAATTCGATGCCTAATCTTCACCCACCTGACTTCCAGAAGCTTTTGTGATCTTGACACTACACCTAAACCACTCGTTGCATGATACACTTCCGTTCACGAGCACAGAAACAGTAGCCGGTCGAATCCTGATCCAGAAATCACATGGACATCCCGCTGGCAATGTAATCAACGTTCTTCTTTCTGTCCGTATCTACTGAATGCCCCACAAGGTGCGTAGGAGTTCCGTTTGAATCGACGTGACTGTCGTATCCGTGGGCAGAAGTCTGAAGTCTGCAGAGCCTGACTGCGATTCTGCCAGCCGAACCGGCGGAAAGGGATTCCGGCTTGTGGAGAGAATTGTGAGAATCGTGTCTTCAGGTAGCCATCGGAACATCACGCGCCCGCACCACCTCGCGCCGGTGTCGACAAACCGGCAAATAGACCGTCAGGATCCGCCAGACAATCAGCGCATGACGTTCTGACGACGAAGA
This sequence comes from Neoseiulus californicus, assembly GCA_028455905.1. Lineage (NCBI taxonomy): Eukaryota > Metazoa > Arthropoda > Arachnida > Mesostigmata > Phytoseiidae > Neoseiulus > Neoseiulus californicus. The sequence goes on along the minus strand of JAMQGS010000004.1, from coordinate 7,968,712 downwards.
CACTATTTATTGTCAACTACTATGTCAGTCCAGCCCAGTCTCCGCTCGCCACGCCACGGCTGCTGGAGTCGGAAAAATCAGTATCATTCTCATATTCTGCAACCACTTCGGCGGATGCTGTACTCGCTGGACTGTGAGCTTCGAGGTTTAGTGAAGGAGAGAACCCCCCAAAACCCGCAGTATGATATACGAGAAATGTTCGATATGAGATCTGACTTAGGCAGGGTCCTTATCGGACCCTATCGCGGCCCCCTGCGGCAGACCAGGAGCTCTCAAACCTATCATAGAACAGACTTGCTGATTTCCACAAGAGAGAGTTCATCGAGACTCTATATGAGATCCATGACCGTTATGATCGCGAGAAAATCACAACTAGGAGTCATGCTTTGAAACTCCAACTGGAGTTCAGGAAGGAGAGCTCGAAGCCATCATTCGCTCGACTGCTGAGCTCATTTTATTTTGTCTTGTCCATCTCAACCATGAATTTCTTAGAGCTTAATCGAGATCCCGCGACCGATTCCTGCGTTTTTTCCTCGTTTACCAGCGGCATGTCTCGTCTGCTCAAAGGTAACATCGGTCTATACCAGAGAGCCTCGTTCTGCCGATAGCCGAGAATCGAATTCAAGTCGACATACGGACTAACAGCGACACGAAACTTCAGCTGATCCTTCTTCAAATTCAGTGCTCGTTCAGAGAGTCGCTCTTCACTCCTTGACCTGTAATATCAACGGTTCTCGATGCGATCTGTCCCGGCTTCGCCACAAGAGCTGCGAAGGAGATGATGTTTCCTTTCTCCGGTCGACGCCGCGATGCCGTCTCCTCAATCTTACAGTAAGACCCGTTCGGAATACGTCGGCTCTACGGGATCCGTCGACTCTAGAATTAGGTAATCACTCATGACTCACTTGCACGCAGAGAGTTTCTCAGAGAGAATACTAATGGAGGAGAGCCCGAGTCCTATGATCCAAACCCAGAACACGGATTGAGTTTCCACCAAATCGAGAGCTCTCGTTGGAGCCGCGCCTTTCGCTATCGCGTCGCATTCTTCGAGACCGTCGTATTGAGAGAACAACCAGCGATCCATAAGCCCGAACTCTACCATCCAGCGAATCCTAATGAAAGATTTCAGAGCAGATTTCTGAGCTCAACTTTTTCGCTGGGACCTCTCCAGCTCAGATGGTCATTGAGGAGTCGACGTGGAACGGCGGAATCCTCCGCATTCGATTTGAGGTGAGCAACCGAAATTTTCATGGTTACCTGTCGTTGAAGCTATCCTTGATAGATTCGGGAGTGGACTTCGTGAAGACCATGGCAAACTTATGGGGGAAGAAATCCTGGGCAGCGAAGTGATACAAGCCGAAGGACATGGAAGTTCGACAAGTTCGAGCCACGTGGTACCTCATCACAACAACGTTGCCGACTATCACAGCTCGCGTTTGCAGAATCTGCAAGGAGACTATCTGAAAGTCCGTCATCCGAAGCTCCTGATCATGGTTTCCACTATCCCCAGTAGAAATTATATTCACTCGCCTGATGGAGGATTTCGTCACTGTAGAGATCGTCAGTTGGCTTCGCGCCGTTGTTTTTCTCAACCAACGCGTACACCCTGACGTAATCAGGGATCACGGAAGTCTGGATCGGAAACCGGTAAATCAGCCAGCCCTGACTCACTACCGAATTTGGGGACTGAGCCTACGGAGAAGGCGAACGAAAATAGGCGCGGAACTTACCCGGAGCAAAGATTCGTACGCACTTCCTTTCCAAACGTAAACCGGGATCTCTCGTCTCGCTAAGTCCGCCATCGAATCGATCCGCACCGGTTCAGGCTTGACCATCATCATAGCTTTCATGTGGCCCGTAAAAGCAGTCATCAAGACGATCATTCCAAACCACCAGACCTGGTTCAATACTCTCAGAGAATCGCCCGAAGGCAACGATGCAGAAGCTGAAAACCAACAGGTTCGATTCTGCTTCCATTCCTGTATCTGTATGAAATCTGATCCACCACTTCCCGTGAGGTCTCTAAATGATCAATTACATTTCGCCACTATGGCGCGAAAATACGTGTCGAAATACGTCATAAGCTTGTGGATGACTCTGATTTTCCTTTTAGCATCATCTGTGGGCACCGCTTCGAATAGTATACTCAGGCATGAGATCACCGTGAGGGCGCACAGCAGCGTCAACCAAACCTGTGGAGATTCATCACGCTGAAAGACACGAATTGGGGCGAACATTCCTAGGCCAGAAAAACTTTGAGCTTACCGTCCAATCGAAAGCCATAAGCGATCCGAATGCGTTGGGCTCTGGTCGACTACTGTGGCCGGATAGGATCGTCAGGTAATCGGTGATCACTTGTGCTGAAAAGTCCCCAACCATCGATCGTTCTCGGGTCAGTGCAATGGGCCCAAGGGCAATGTCGGATCTCTGCAAGTTCGGAAGGGATTCCGTTTGCTTGTAGCCAGCAAGAGGGGCCACATATGCAAGCCTTCACAGCTGCGCAGGATTGCGGTAAACTCACATTTTGATGAATCATACCGACCATACCCGTCCAGCTGCCATTCACCAGGACTCCCCATTGTCCGTCTTCTGGAGCCTGAATGCTGTAGGTGAAGCCGAGAGCATGCGCGAGATTATCTGCGACATTCCTCATGGGACCCCATCGATGAGTCGCGTTGCTGAAGAACCACGGGGGCCACTTGAAAAGGGAAAGAGTCCCGTTCGGCATGAGAACCTGATACGGAGGTCTTGATTCTGAATGCCGCATCTAATCTCTGAGGACTGTCTCAGTCAGAGAGATTCGCGCTAAATGACCATGACGTCTTGCGTTCAAGGGACTTTTCGTCTGAAGGACTTTTCGCGTAGAAGACTTTCCGTATTATGGAATTTTCGTATAAAGGACTCTTCTCATGACGGAGTTCTCGTATGAATGCGGATTACACAGATTCCACACTTCTACCGCACTTGCAACCGATTCCGCATCTAGCTCCTGTTCGATATGGGCCGGGCTTACGTGGACTGCAGCCATTCGTATGTGTCCTCCGGGATAGTAGGATGACATATCTGTATGAAAGGGAGCTTCCGTGAAAAAATCTGCCGAAACCTGGCGCTCCTGGCTACAAACTTGAGAACGGAAACGTTTCGAGAGGACACTCACTGAACCTGCCCATTGTTGGTACGGCCAACCTCAGAGGGCATCTGGGGAAATATCACGGAATATAATCAACTTGTCCGCTTCGATCATTACCCGGAATCCCTGATCAGTTCTTATTGATTCGACGTCGCTAGGATTCCTGGCCTTGATGGAAGCCATCATATGGAGGCTTACGATATCCCGGACGCTGTTCTCGAGTACGACCAGATAGGCGCTTTGGCACGCCCGGCCCATTGGGATTCCGTATGAAGTGGACACCCAGATCCAGACGTTAGGGCGCAAGGCAGCTGATAAAGCGGAGCAGACAGAAGGTGGTCTACTCATCAAAGACAACGCGGGTGTGCGGCGCTCGTTCCTCTACGTTGCACCTTCATCCACGGAATCCACGGATCGGGATGGACTGCCTCTCGATGATGCGTTCCTGGGTCTGATGTATTTTGATCTAAAATTCCTAGAAATTGCGCCCTCACGCTTCCTAGAGTTCAATTACAGAGGAGCGGTTGCGCATCAGTCGCCGTTTCCCGCCTCCTCAACCCCGACGACGGAGGGACTGTGCGCGCGGTCAGCCAGCGGGAGGCCTTTAGCGCTCATGAAAAATTCCAATCCTCAATGTTCTCCTCCTGGTCTCAGTGAAAAAGAGCTAATGTGATTCTGGCAAGGCTTGACGTGTTTCGGAAAACTTACGATTGCAATAATAGGCGAAGATCCGTTCCATTATTCCACCCAGCGTCAATGAAACACCGATATGACATCCTAGTGCGCGATGTGGAAGCCGATGGTCGGCTGCTGTTGTTGTTGATGCCGGGAGAGGACCACACCACCACCACCACACAGTAAATCGTTCATTCGGAACTACAGCGGTGGAGCGAAAACATGTGTTCAGTAGCTTTATGTGCGCGAATGAATATTCGCGATGTTTTGTGTCGCCAAATGGTATCGCTGTGCCTAACGAGTCATCGTGAGAAGCACATGAAAACTCGAGCAATTATCGGCAAAGTCAAACCAGTCCGGGTGGTCGGCAAATCCTCCCGGCCCCGTCTGGACGATAGAGAGCAGTTTAAAGATCCAGATTACGATGAAAGTTTCATCGAGGATGATCTTCACAATCCCCTGCTCGATGTGGGTACCCTTGGCGATGTCAGGGATTATCTTCGAGAAGTCCGGAGGTGAGCCTCTGCAGAGATATCCCCTTGTCTGATGCGCAGAGAATCTATCGTCCGAAGTTACTGCGCCAGCGAAATCGAACGACGCGATCTGTCGGATGCAGTTCTGCGGCGATTCGCTTGCAAGATCGTCTCGTTTAACTTCTTTCGGGATTTCAGCGAGTTCAACGACAAGGCCCGACGAGTGAAGCGAATCTTGGAGAGCAAGGAGCTCAATCCTGAGCCCATAGAGAGTAACCTCCTGCACTGGGCTGCGCGACAGCAGATTCGGTATTTGCATAAGCAAGATCCACTGGAATGGACTCCGGAAAAGATCGCCGACGAATTCCCTATAAGCGTTCTTGGCGCGAAGGTTTGGATCCCTAAGAACTTTGCTGTTAGCGGCATTCCCTCGATCAACGCGAGAGCTTGCTCCCCAATGTTAATGAATCCAAAGTTCTCATTCCGAAATTCGCCCTCGCAGCGTCTCCTGGGCAATAAACGTCGCCTCTATGAACATCAAATCGAGAAATTCAACGAGGAAGTCGACGCACGGTGGAAGCTTCTGCGAAAAATTCGGTACACAGGCAAGATACCCGAGAAGGGACCTGTGAGCCTGCACCAGAAAACTATAGAGTTATTCCTCGACAGTAAGTACCTAGTACAGTGGCTTCTGGAAATTTATGCAGCCTGGAAGCGATTGCTCTAGAGATCGGGAGGGAACAACCCATTTTACTTGCAGACAAACTTCAGTCGGAAGCCTTGAAAGCGGGCAACCCAGAGTTTCCTCAAGCGCCACCACTTTACGGTATCAGAGTTCCCTATCCAATCGGGAAAGAGGGGAAAAATTTCGCAATCCTTCAGGAATACACAAATCTCCTGGAAGATGAGTCTCCAAAGACCCGAGACGACGTTGCAGTGAAGGGTAAAGTCATTCGTCTCCATACTCTCTCTGATGCTGCCATCCATGACCTATCCTCTGAACAGAAGTAGATGCCATTCGAACTCTGACCAAATATTCGTAACTTGCAGTTCGGAACGATCCCGAGAAGCTTCCTAGGTTTGGCATAGAGCAAGAGATCGGTGACGACCCTGAGGCTGCGTCACATCTCGATCTGCCACCCAATGTGAGAAGAAAACTGGACATGAAACATTACGCTGAAACCATGACCGCGCGAGATTTCAAGGCACGAGCGGGAATCGAAGACCAGGTTCGCCTCGATGGGAAAGAAGAACCGAAGAAGGTTGTGCGGAAGAAGAAACTGAATAATTCGGGGAAGTCGTTCTCAAAGCCAGAGAAGTTCAGAGACGCTCCACGGAGCTCGAGAGGTCATGAAGAAAGCGACGGGACATACTCCGTTGGTCGCAATGTTTTCGCCCCTGATGGGGAACTCCTCTATCGGAAATCGAATTACTGAGCTCCCAGATCCTTTGAGGGTCGTTGTCTCCTTCGAGCGTCAGTCCGCAGGTGTTGTAAAAAAACTGGTTGGAGTGTAAATTTCTAGAATATTTTTGAGGTTGGAATAAACACATTTTGAGTTATTGGAGTCTACTGCACTGATTCGAGGGAAAAGTCACTCTAGGGCAGCGGTTCCCAAACTTTTTCGTCCCGCGCCCCCCTTCGCCCGCCCGGGGAGTGGGCATGCCCCCCCACCTAATCCCTCCAGAAGATTATTCCTCACCTGAAAATCGCCGCGAGAATGACCACAACAAAAATCGCGCATTTGCATTATTATAACTTTATAGGAATCATGTTTTCTACTGGTGTTTTTATCACCCACCTCTCTATGCTGTCAAAAAATGTTTCAGAACTTCAATATCCAGTCGCCGCGCCGCAACGAAGTTTGACTTTGGTTCGGGTCTGTTTCTATTATCGTAAACAACGCCCTTCCTCGCTTCCTGTGAACATCGGTGATCCCTTCACCCTCAGGGAAGAGCGTCAACAGGAAGCTCGAAACTGATGGAGGACATTGCAATGAACACGGGAGGGAGTTTCCCGAAAACAACACAGGGATGAGCCTGGGAGAACGCGCCGGCGAAATCGATTGTCGAGACTTCTCTCGAATTTCAGGCGGGAAGTAGAGCATAGAGGGGGATTTGACCAGGGTTTCTCTCCATTTCGAAATTATATTTCGGTTACCATCTGTAGTACTGAAGTGCTGACACGGGGAAAATACGCCACGCCCCCCCGATAATTTTTCCACGCCCCCCAGGGGGGGGGGGGCGTGCCCCCTACTTTGGGAACCGCTGCTCTAGGGGAACCCTTTTGTTTTGGTTGTGTTGGATACCGCTTTCCGAAAGAGCAGTTTTTGCAGGGCGGAAGACTGGTGATTCTCGGAATTGAGGTCCTGGGAGTTTTGTGGCTCGAAATGAGGAGAGTCGAGCTCCTGTGACAGCGTTCGAAGAGGAAGTTCTCCATCCTTATGATACGTACGTGGAACACGCCACTTTTTGAAACGTTCCCGCAATTCCCGGTGAGACTGGAAGGGGTATGAAACTGGGCGCTCTTTGGCTCTGGAGGTTGTAGAGCAGAACAGTCCTGCTCATGGTACATTTCCTCGGATCTCACAACGCTTTTGAGAGGAACCAACGTCGATCCTCGAAAGGAGGAGCGGTGATGATCTGCCCCCATTTCCCCAGAAGTACAGGAAATGACATATTTTTCCTCAGTGGATACAATTTGTTTTTATTAAACAATTCGATAAGTTATCAACACAATTGTTACCGTCATTGTCGTGGGAGATTTTATATCCTTCGCGTATTCTTCGCTATGTCTCATCGCGTCCAATTTTATGCGTGTGTACCACGACCGCGAAACCTTAAAAATACTTCACATTTGTTGTTTGTATGTTTGTGGTTGTTTGCTTCTATCATCATTTCGTTCATCAGCGTTGATTGACGACCGACGTCGCGCCCGCGGAACGTTCAATATTCCATTTGATCTGGTTTCTTCCAACGGTCGACAGAGGCGACGGTCTATCAATCGGATAATATCATCCAAATAATCGAACATACGCTGGTTGTTCCTAATTGACCACCATCATTATCATCATCATCATAATCATTGTTGTTGTTGTCATAATCATGATCATCATCGTTTTCAACCAATTGGAGAATTATCTAAATATTTATTCACTCGTTCTTGTTCCATCGAATTCAACTTCAATCTCTAAGGCTAGTTTTTACACATTCCATCGACCATCAATGAGGACATATTTATCATTATTGACGTTCAGAGTTAGACGACACCAGGGCGAGAGACACCGTTCCCAGTATCGATCGATTTCTCGAGTTCACCTTCATGATCACCATCATTGTCATCACCGCCGTGTCCGACCAGGGATGAGGCGACAGTCTCTCGACAAACTTTCTTCAGTCAACCGACGACGTCGATCAATCATCAAACCTTTCATATCAGCGCGCAGTCCGTCTCAGCTCTCAGCATCTCCAAGAAGCCGGCGTTCAGCCCTGCGTCGATGCGGATGTTTATTGTCATTATTGTCATCATTGTAATATCAGTTCGACGCACGTTCGCTGGATCTCGATGTTGCTGTTCGTAGTAGTTAGGAGCCATCTCCAATGCTCGCTGGGTTTTCATGTGGCAGCAGCCTCGTGTCGGTCACAGACGCTGTCGTGGGATTCGCTTCCTCCGCGGGATGCGGGGAGCCAAACCCGCAGCAGGTGTGGCAGTTGCAGGTGTAGGAAGCAGCGACGGCTTCTGATGAAACGGCAGGAGTTGGCCCTTTGTTGGGGTCTTAGATGGTGCTCGTGTTGCAGATGCTGGCCTGTCCCGATATTGTGATGACAAATGTTGTCCTCTCGCTTTTTTACAGTTGGAAGCAGTGGTTCGCAGACTTTTTCCTCGTCTCAGACTCAATTTACCGAAACTGTTCGCATGCCTCTGCTGCTGTCGCTCTCGTATGATCCAAGAGAGGATTCTAGTGTGTTTGCTGGAGTAGGAGGCGTGCCTGCAGTGTGTCCCAATGCGTCTACGGAATCTTATTCTGTTGCCTTCGTGGCATCTGTTGCTGCAGCTGTTGCCGTTGCGACAGCGGTGGTTACTGGTCGCCTCAAGTGGCTCGCATGAGATACACCGATCGAAAGGTATGTTTGTTAGACGGATGCGTGTTTCTCATGGAGAGATGAATGTATATATCGTGTATGCATGGGTGAATGGATAATAAATGAATCATGATTGGATGGAGGGGGTGATTGATCGATGGATAGATCGATCAATTCATCGATCGGCGGACCGACCAACTCTGATTGATCTCAGATGAAGCTCAGTGATTCAATCTTCATCATCTTCTGAGGACGAGCTTTCACCCAGATCCGAATTCATGACAACCATTCCATCGAAGTTGCTGAGACAGGAACTGCATTTCTCAATCCGACAGACTCCGACCTTCACGTTCTTCGGCATATGACTCTCGGCCAGATGTTGACACCAGTCGTCAACTTTGAGGTTGTCGCAAAGGGCGCACGTTTTTGGATAGTTCGTCTCTTCACGAGGCTTTGAACTTCCGCTCGTCGCCGTGGCTGGTTCGTCTTTGCGATCCTCTTTCTTGCGCTTTGCAGCGCTCTGTTCCGAGGTAGATCCGCGTTTCATCGCGCCTGAATGTACCGAATATACGTGCGATTCAAAAAGCTTGTACAGATTAAAAACGGCGGTGCACACCTGAAAAACCAGATCGAATTAGGCACTGATTGGTGGAGGCTTAACTCATGGGATTTGCCGCCAAGTGCGCGATAGATGCGGCAGTTTCGAATGCATACAGATAGATAGATGGTTGGAACAGGCAGTGAATTCCTTAGATGGCTTACCGTGCACTTGTAAGAGAGGCTGGCAGGTTTTACCGCCACTCTGTGCACTTGGCTCATGTGAGCTACGAGTTTGCTGGCGTAAATACGTCCGCAAACCGTGCACCGGCCTCCGTCCTGACCGTTTTGGGCCAACTCCTGCATGTTCGAAGTAACGAGACCGTGGGCCCCGAGCAGATGTCTTTCGAGACCCTGGTCCGTGAAGAATCGCCACTTGCACTTTTGACAATTCAGCGGAGGTCTGCTTGCCAGCATCTTTGGATGTATCTTAACCTGAAGCCGAACGCCGCATTAGAGCTCAATACCCACCATAGATCTGAATTCTGATATGTTCCTCGTGTGAACCCAACAGTAGTTCTTCATCTCGAGTAGTGGTGATCCCACTCACTTTGTGGATCCAATGCATATGACTACGAAGTTCGTCGAGATCCTTGATGTATCCGTCACATATCTCACAGATGACGAACGCTCCAGCGCCTCCTTGAGAGTTCGCCCCACCTTGACCTGAACTTTCCAGGATATAAGGGGCGCGGCCTGTTCCGGGTGCCGATAGCCTTGTGGGAACCCCTGGAATACGTCGACGTCGAATTGAGAACGACGAACCTTCTGGGGGAGGCCCTCGTATTTGCGAATAACATCATCATGATCATCATCATCGACATCATCATAGCAAACATCAGTCATGAATGCATGAGTGTTACGGGCTCAACGCAGTGAGTGACATTGTGCACAAAGCCAGCAACATCAACCACAAGATATCCCGAAGCCAGCACCAGATGGATAGATTCCTGTTAGTAGATTTAGTGTGAAGAAGCATATGGTCATGGCACTCGGATAGAAGATTTCCACATTCAGACAGTGAAAGGAGTATGGTAAGAGACAGATTGATAGGCAGGCAGGCAAACAGATAGACCCCGATAGACGGCATTCCAGTTTCTCGACATCCACACCCCGACGCGCTCGCGTCAATCATGGCGACTTCGCCCCGATTCCCCTGCTTGATGGATTGAGCATTCGATTCATAATTTATCTCTGGGTGCGGTTCGAAAAGCCTCGGTCTCTCGTCGAGATTACGAGGATCAGGAGATGATTCCGGTTGGGGATGAAGAGCTGCCATGTTGCGAATTCCCGAAAACCCCTATTTGTCAATCCGGGACATATGGATATGACAGGAACGATCGACAGGAATGAAAGTTTCCGACAGAGGGCGCGAATACATCGATAAGAACGACGAACATCGTTTCCGCTTATTGCTCCAACTGAGCGAAAGATCCTAGGAAGTTCCGAAAGATCTCAGTTGAGCTGTCAGCAATGGAAGCGCGATGAAGGTGACAGTGATTGAGATAGCGGCAAGACTTGCAATTGTAAATCAGTGTGAGCAGCAATAGATGCGTCGTTCTTGTGAAAGTGGCAAGTTGTGGTTAATGGTTTCTTAGTGAGAGTGTGCTTGCGCAAGCTTCATGCCACGTCTGGATCCTCGAGATTGATTTGTTGTTCGACACACTTGGATCATTTGAGTCGGGTGAATAACCCCTCTGAGTAAAGTCAAGAGCTGACAGAGTCGACGCGGAAGGCGCAAGATCGCCAACTGACGCACGATTTCTTTCACATACAGCATTGTCAACCAACGATTAAGTGGGTGTTAGTGAGTTAGAGCAGGTGGGTTAGTGTCGACGAAGGAGAACACGGCAAAGAAGAGACAGATGGTAGAGTTACAGTCGGAACAGTTGCTCTGAAGAAGAAGTTAGGACACGCTGCTCCGTTGAAAGTTCATAGCAAGGCTCAAGCAACCCGGTCTGTTCTGTTGTGTTGTGAAGCAAGCAAATACCTGGCACGAGTTCGGCCTTATCCGGTAAATGACCATCTGCTAAGTCGGCGCCCGAGGTTGGCTTCGAGGATGAAGGGGGTGCAATCTGGCCAGCGGCTCCTACGACAGCAGCAGCGGCGGCGGGGTTGTTCGCGACGGCAGTCGCCGCGGCCGCGACTTGGGCAAGTTTGTTAGCAGTGTCTTTGTTCCCTAGAGCGTTGAGAACCGCCTGAGCCTGTTGGCTCTGAGGACCTCCGCCTCGAGCGGTTGCTGTCAACGCCGATAACAACGAGTGGGGATTCGCGCCCCCGTTGGTCAGTGCGGCCAAAGCCTGAATGTTGACTCCTTGCGCGGCCAATTGTGCGGCTGCGTGAGATCCCGGGTCCATTGGTTCAGCCACCTTGTAGGCCTTGTGGTTATGAGCTTCCGGACCCACCGGGAAACGCGGCTTCGTCTCCCCACGAGGAATGACGAACGCTGCTCTGCACTTGCGGTTTGTGCAACACCAGCGCGATGAGCCATCGGGACAGTATTGTTTGAACTTGTATTTGTAGTCGTGCTCATCGACATAAAGGTCTTTTGGTGCACGACCTTCGGCCACACCCGCTGCACTGCTGCCATTCGCTGGAGCCCCACCGCTGCTAGTAGCCAAACCCGTATCTGCACAACAACAAAACACTACCTCAGTACAACGGAATAAAAACCATTTTCCTAAACAGGGTTATAAAATTTGATCGAACATGTCTAGATGCTGAAGTCATGGGATTAGACGATGACTCGTCCCGGCTCATGGAGTATGAAACTACGCATATATGACTTCTATAAATAATCCAACAGAACTGAATCCATGTAAAATCGATATTGTGATGAACAGCTCTATTGATAGATATTTTTCATATTAGTTGAATTGAGGACATTAGTACAGCCATTGCCGGGACGTTTTTGAACGGAAAGAACGGAAGACCATAAGACAGAAAGCTGTCAGACGAGAGAAATCAGGCTGGGACCGAAGTGAGAATGAGATTAGTCTTGAATTTTTGCTCAAGATTCAACTGAGCTCTCGGATTTTCCGATTCGAATAAACGGCGACTTCAGAGTCTGATTTCAAACGGGGGCATTTCCATTACGGTGTGAAATGAAGAGGACGGAGGACGGGAGGAACGGGAGGGCTGCCGACAATTCGCACAATAACCGCCGGCAGATGGGATTCAACACACGGTGTGCTTGGGCCCGAGGTTCGGAATACAAGGTGAATGTTTTTCGTTCACAAAATCAATGATCAGTGTAGCGTTTCAGAGGAAGGAAAGGTATTAGGTATTAGCGATTGAAGAATTTGTGAGTCAATGAAGCAAGAGTAGATGGCAACCGGATGAACGAACGGCGAGAAAAATTTGGAAAGGTCAAAAGGGGTGGCGAGAGTGGATCATGGTCGAAAGTTTGTGAGTTCACCTCGCAACAGTTGGTAGCTATCTTCCCATAATCTTTTCCGACCTCTCGACACGAAATGAATCAGAACTACGCGAGTCTCGCCGGCTCACATGAATTTCCCAGAGGGCTGACAGCTATCGAGCCAACATGACTGAGATGGCCGTCAATGCCAGAAAATATGAACGCAAACAGAGCCCCGGGTTCCTCCGCCTGCCTAACTAATCAACCGCATGTCAGCGACTGAAGCTTTGTCTGCCTGTTTTGTTTCTCCCGTTCCCTTCCGCTCGCAGTCATCGCACAAGCAGACTTCAATCGTGCAAGTAAGTAACCGTCTCACTGCGGTTTCAACACCGGAAACATCGCGAAAAACAATAACGACGACGACGACGACAAGGACACAGACAAGGGCTATGGAAACGACCAATGCCTTCTGCTCAGATGAGCCCATTGAAAAGGGGTTCGACAGAGGAGAACGGACAACGAGTGTGTGAATGAGACCTACTTAACCAACTATTCCAATTTCTACCTACGAAATCCACGGAAAAAGACGCAAACGTACCGGGTTGAGGAATTCGCGCATGACTCGCGGAGGCCGTTGCTCGGTTTTGTGCATTGAGCGCTGTCACCGAGAGACCATTGTTTCCATTGAGTAGACTTGCAGCCTGAGATGAATACTGTGGCGAAAAAAAAAAGGATCAGATCAATCGCTGCTTGAGCTTGCGCTTCAGCTCGGGGACGGGGACGAGCTTAGGTTTCTACGATATTGAAATGATAACACTCTTCAGGGAATAACCCCAGGAAATCCTCGGCAGCCAGAATAATCATGAGACTCACTCCTGCGAGGGCTTGCGCTTGCTGGATGAGGCTGGCTTGAGAATTGTTCCTGTTGCTTCCTCGACCGACGGCTGCTTGAGCAGCTCGGTTAGCAGCTGTGGCTGCCGCAATCGTTTGCAGTTGTTGGTAGAGCGTGTTTGACTGTCCGCGGATGTTACTTCCGCCTCTAGCTGCAGCGGCAATCATCATTTGACGCTGTTGAGCTGTGTTCGCAGCTTGAACCGCATGCGCAGCCGCCTGGAGAATCAATCAATCAATCGATCAATGGGCAATCGCATCGAAGGTCTACATATCGTTCATCACAACTTCAAGCATACAGAGACGGCTGCTCGAGCTAATTCGAGCCATGTTACTCCTGAGCTCACCTGGTTCTTCGCCTGAGTTAGAGCGATGAAGAACTTCTCATACATCTTGATGTCGTCGTTGGTGATGGGTTTTGATGTCATTCCTGGTGCTTGGAAATCGTTGCCCGGACTCTGATTGACGCTGTTATTGAAATATCTCTGACAACGATTGACATGTGTGCTAGCCTTATTCTTGACGTTCGTTTCGAATGGACAGAAGGGGCACTCGTAGAACTGAGGTGGGGGCTCCATGACCGGAACCTTGTTGTGGTGTGCCTCCATGTGAAATATTATAGCCTTCGCGTCCCGCGTTATGAACGGGCAGAACGAACACTGTAGTTCACGTCGCTGAGTGAAGTGTGGTGTCAACAGATGGCCCTCGAGTACAAGTTGCGATTCCGTTTTGAAGTCGCACGTTTGACAGCGTTTCATTTTGTGATGGAACGCGGCGTTCTTTGCTTTGTACGCCTGGAATGCCTCGGCGTGCTTTTTGGCAGTTTCCAGCAATTCGGCAGACTTTCCGTGTCTTCTCATTTCCCGTTCTTTCTGTTTGATCTGATCCTTGTTGTACGCTTCCTGAACACGATCAAGACCGAGCTCCATAAGGAACTCTCCAGCAGAACTCGCAAAAAAGTCTACGACGGAAGTCTGACCAATTTTGAACTGGCCCTGTTGCGGCGCGGGGGCTTTCCTCGGCTTCGGGGGTAGAACTTTTCCATCTTTCATTCGTCTCGCGAATGTGTCCTTCTCTTTGATTAGCAGAGGGAACGACATTGATGGGACGTCAACGAGAGCCTCGGTGTCACGCATTTTGAACTCGCCCGAACCCTTCGGCATCTCGCACGGCGTCCATCGACCGATCTTCACTCGACGCTTCATGAACTTAGGAAGGCCTTTATCTAGCTTCCGAACATCTTTCACAATTGGGATGTTCGGTAGGTTCTCGTCATTCTCCTGGCTTTTCTCGTTAGCCTTCTCGTCCACGGCTGCCCCAGCGGCTTCGGCTTTCGACGTCGAAGCCGAACATTCGGGCAGCTCCACTTTGCCTGATTCCTGTAACGAACGCATGAACGTGAATGATTGTGAATCCATCGCCGTGGTCTTCGTGAGATATTTGGTCGATATCTAGTTGCGATCGGACGGGCAACTGACTGGCGTAGGTCCGAGATCACTCGTGCAGTTGACCTCGGAAAAAGTTCTTACCTTCGATTCCTCCTTCGTCTCCGAATCTTTGTCCTCGTCTACTTCCATAACTTCTTCTTTAACATCTTCGTCAGCCGTGTCCTCCTCGTCCGGCTCATCTTCGTCGATTATTAATTCTTCAGGTTCCGAGAACTCCTGAACATCGTAATCTTCGTCCTCTTCTTCGACGACAACGGATTCGGCTTTCTCTGGTTTCTTATGATCGCCATTAGTACCGTTTTGAGCTTTGTCAGATGTGACCGAATTCTGTGAACTCTCATCTGTCATTGTACCTGAAACAGAAAGCTCAGAAGTCAGATTCCATCCCCCTTCAAGACTTCAGAAGAAGAAGAAGAAACCCCTCGCGTCAATTCATCTGTGCGCCGTCCTACGGTGCAAAAGTGGAATCGTGCGCAGATGGATCACGCTGCGCAGAGAAAGCAATGCGACAGACAATGTTTTCAGTTCACATCAGTTCCGCTTGAAGTCCAACGGGTAGATAGTAGTCTGTTAAAGAGTGCCGGACGACGATCGTTCACTCTCCTCAAGTCAGTGAGTGTGTGTGTGCTGTATGAGTGTGCGTCTGTGTGTGTGTGTGTGTGCGCGTGTGTGTGTGTGTGGCTGTGAGTGTGTGCCTACACATTTGTAGCTGCTGCCTGCCATTACAGAACCAAATGCCGCTGGCACGACCAGCCTCGTTCCGCCATCTTGTTTTCCGATTCCACAATCGAAGTTTGCTTGCCTGCATCCCTACAGCTCTTTCGCAGCCGATCAGTTGACGCTTCTATACCGTTAGATGATCGCCCAAATGATGAAACCAGACCAAGATTTATGATTGTACCCCGCTCATGGGTATCGATTTGAAGAACTTTGAGGGGGGAATTGTTTCGCGTAAATAAAATTCTCTCGGATTCAGAACTAACCATTTTTCAGCGAGATATCATCCTCGCCAGGAGTCGTTTTCTTCAACGATAGGCCGTTCTTCAGAGCAGCTTGCTCGAGTGCGGTTGCTGAAGACACCATGATTCTGGGTCTCTCGTTTCGTTCCGATGAGGTGCCTTACTGATTCCTTATTTTCTCAGATAGTAATCATCACCCGGATGAACCTGCAAGTCAGAAATCGAGAGAGTGTTAGAACAGCAGCTGTCGAGCTCTCTCCGGTGGGAGCGAGCTGTTTCAAGATTCCGCTCAAAAAGGAGGCGACTCATGAAAACAACTCTTATCAGCCACAAATGGTGATCTTGAGGAAAATGAAGGAAAGTCTGAGCACCTTCGACCCCCATCTTGGAAGGGCCGCAGGGAACAACGTTTCACGATCTAACTCCAGAACAAGCCGACGCCGGGTTCGAGGCCGTCGAAAACCAAGTTCGACTTCATGGGCCCGCAACAGTCGATTTCGTGCCGAAATTTTCATGATGTCCATGAATCGATTCTTCGACCTCTGTCTCTCCCGAAAAACACAGGAATAACTCGGAGGTACATCGTTCGAATACGGATGCACAGATCCTCCGATCTGGACGGGGCTCACTAATGTGAGGCTCCGCTGGAGTAGAAATGCTCCATGATTTCCCGGTCATGTATCAACAGAAGGTGCATCTCAACCTTCACTTATATGATGTTTTTTCATGATCATTCGATTAACTCATCCCCATAAATCCTTTGACCAAGCCAAGTCGGTTTGCATTGTCCGTTTCCGCTGTGAAAGCCGTGGCGGACGCGTTTTTCTGTGGAGCCCAGAGGTGGGGCGCAAGGAGTCGTGAATTTGAGTAAAGTCGTAACGCAACGGCTTGCTATGATCGGCAGCATCGACGGCGGCGGCGGCAGCAGCAGCAGCATGAGTCCCTGCTCTTAGTAGTATTATTACCATGGCAGCCGACGAGCAGCAAACGTTCTGAGCGGACCCTAAAGGCTCAGCGGTCCTCGGATCCGCAACAGGACATTCACCCGCCACGAAAAGTTGACGTACAACGTTGCTGGTGTTGCTGCTTCTGCTGCTGCCACCGCCGCCGCAACTGCCGCCACCACCAACACCACTGCCGCCACGCTTAAACTGAATCGCTGTCCGGCCAAAAGCCCAGCCTGGAGTTTCTCCATCACAGGCAAGCAAGCCGGCAAAAACATTTCCGCAACTTCATTCCACATCGACGACGACATCAACAACGACAACGGGGCTATGGAGTCGCCGTGGAATACGAAGTAACGACAACGACAACGACGGAAAAACTTTAACGACAATGACTCGTCTGGTCGAACCTTTTTCTCGTTGTGCTGAAGGAGCTCTCTGGCCGCTCGGGCTGCAGCAGCAGCAGCAACTCTACTAACAGTGGCACCAGGCTCCGACAAGCAGCACACCCTATCTTATTTGCTACCACGAGGACAAAGACGAGACAGCAACAATTCGACGACGAACGCCAGCGAGAATACCACGTATCTGTCCTCATATCAAAACTTCCATCGGAATCTGGAAATTTTTCCAGCATCTGTCAGAAACTCCAAAAACCAATGAGTCCAGGATGGGTTTGAAGTAGAGAAAACGATCGTCGCATGTTGACTACCAGGTTCTGATAACATGTACGGAAAAGTGTATACTGTACACAAGTATGAACAGCACGCAGTGTGCGTGGAAAGCCAGGAGACATTCCTGAGGATGATTTGATCCCAATGTCTCGCCAGTTATATATGCCCGATGTAGTGCTCCTCGGAGCCGAGCTGGAATTCATGAACTCTCGGAGCGAATTTGAGAATAGGACGGACAACCGAAAGCGCAACAACAAAGACGCAACAACAACAACAAGAACAAGATGGACATCAATAACGGAACATCGGAAATCGACGCTAATGCAACAGCAAGACTGATAGCAGCCACGAAAACAGCCGGAGCAAGGGGATGAGTTCCAGAAACGGGAAAAATCTGGCTGAGAAAAACAGGAAAACTTCCAGGGAGCAATTCACCGGTTCATGCGACGGAGCCGTCTCATCCAGAGTAAATGGCCGGGCTAGTCAGCGGGCGAGCACAAACACCGAATGACCCAAACCCAACATCGGAAAGCACATGAGAGCGTTTCCCGATGATATGTTCACGAGAGTTAGGCATCACCGCCGATGCCGCAGCCCTACTACCGCCGCTGCTGCAGCCGCAGCTACTACCGATGCCGTAGCAAGACACAGGGTCTGCATGGCTGCCCAGTCAGTAAGGTACTTGCCTGATTTCTTGTTTGCTTGCCCAACTGTTTCAGTCTCGTCCGACGAACAGCGGCACAAACACGATCACAACCACCATAACTAGCAAGTTTTTCTTCGCTTATGAAACGAGTTCGAAAGTACGAACAGCCACCGGCTCGATGAGGTTCACCACCAGCGACACCGCTGCTGCTACTACAGCTGCTGCCGCCGACAACAACACAACAACAATCACACAACAACAACCGCTTCTAGCTCAGGCACCTCCGCCGCCGCAACGACAACAACCTACAGCATAACTCAGGAGCTGAAGCAGCAACAATAACAAAAACGAGGGTGATGACGACGACGACGATGGCGACAAATAACACCGCTGCTACGAATTGAGTCGCTAGTCCAGCAGCCTTCGATGAACAGCAAAAACGAGGCCGACATTGACTTTCATCGCCGACTCTTCTGGATAAGAGTTGTTCGCTCACTCCTCGTCGTCGTTCACAGAGAATTCAGAACCTTCTTCGGTTCAAGCGTTGCTTCTCTGCGTTGTTGTTGGCGGTGGCCGCGGCGGCGGTAGCGGCAGCAGTAGTAGCAGCAGCATCGGCGGCAGCAGCAGCGGCAGCAGCAATCTTCCCTCGCTAGGAGCCCAGCTAGGGGTTGGTATCCGCGGGTACTGGGCGGATTCATCCGCAGTTATGCTGCGGATACCAACCAGAGCTCGCTGCTTATCCGCAACTGCAGAGCCACTCTGCCGGAGAGATGGTCGTGTCGGTTGGCCGGCCGGCAGCCAGCCAGGCAGCAGGCAAGCAGCAGCCGCAGCGGCGGTCGCGGCAGCACGACCCGAAAAAAACACGTTAACTACTCGAAAAGCTTTACCAGTCAGTCCAGAACGGATTTGCTTTCCAGGCACAATGGAATCTTCCTCCGGATTCGGAATCGCAGGCACAGTACACGCCGTACCGGTGCAAGTTGAGAACGACTCGGAGGAGTTTGAAGCTCCCGTATTTGGAGACGAACCGGGTCGAGTGTCGGAAAATCATGCACGCTCTATAGACCGACAGAAGGGTGGGCGCAAGGAGACGACCATTCCAATCGCGACCAGGCTATACTGAAAGCGAGGTTCCTCGCATGTCGACCCGGTGTTGCGGCATGGCTACCGGGAGCACCGCCATGCTTCTAGCACCGAACGACTCTCGGCAAGCGAGCAATCAGGACCAATGAAGCAGTCATGGGGTGGATTTCAAATCTTGGGGTCGTGCATGAACTCCAAATGGACTCAAATTTCGTAGACCATGAACCGCGATTCGAAATCTCGACCGTTTCCGAGCGATATCCGCCCGAGCCGCTGTTGTACCACCGGTGAGGGGTCCGAGTGCGATCAAGATGGGCTCCGGGTTCTGGTTGAGCATCCCGTCGGGCTCACACAGCCGGGTTGGTAACCTACCTTTGATTTGGCATGCGGTGTAAAGATTCCAGTCGATGCTCTCACTTGGTAAAAACCGTCACCCCAATCAACGACAACGACGAATAGTTTGATGAGGGTATGCACATCCAGTCAAGTTGTCAATCGATGCAATCCGTTCAAAGTCCGTTCATAAAACCGAACGACCGGCCGAACTGTCCGCTCGTGAGAGACTGACCGACGGACCGACCGACCGACGGACCGACCAACCTAGCGAACGAGGGACGAACAGGCAGTCGGTGATCCTGCGAGAGCAACCAAATTCGTCAGTCACTCAATCGGTCCGTTTGTCCGTGCGTCCGTTTGCCACACACACTCACACACACTGTCCTATCTGACAACACACCGAGGAACTTTCGGTTTTCCAGAAAACTTGGCTGTTGATCGGTCAACGGTGGCTGAGACCGCGTTTCCGACGCTCGGAACTTCGGAAGGTCGGTCAGTTACTTAGGTAGTCAGTCAGTCTGTCCCTACGCCCGGCCGTCCGTCACTCGGTTGCTCGCTTCCTCGGAACGTTCGTTCGTTTGTGTGTATGGCCGTGTGTCTGTCCGTCAGTCAATCACTCTAAGGATGAATGGATGGATGGATTGATGAATGGATGGGTGAATGGAAGGCCTTTAGGGGACGCAACACACCGCTTCTTGTCCACGGCTCGCTTTCCAGGCGTTCCGACAATCTGGCAGTGAGCTGGTACGCTCACTTGCCTGCACACAGGGTCACGCACATTTGCTGTTCGTTACTTTGCTAGTTCGCTCGACTTGCTGCCGTCGTCGTCGTCATCTTCGTCGTCGTTTGTTGTTGCCGCCGCAGCGGCTGCTAGCAAGCAATGGCGGCAGACCGTGGGGTCTCTCCCTGGCCCTTGCAGTATAGCAAATAAGCTCCCGCCAAGTTCGGTGATCGAGAAAAACTATTTCGTTCAACGATTTCGGTAAGTACACTGCAGAACATCAGGCACAGTGCTGGGAAGCTGCTCCGTCTAGGACTCGCGAGTTGGCATCTACCGGATCCCATCCAACGATTTAAATCCCCGAGATAGTCAGCTGGGATGGCCGGCAGATGATCGCGCCGGAATCCGTTTCGAGGCAGATACTCAGGATCCTCTCCAGTTTCCAACTTCCCCTTCACGGCAGCGAGCGGTACCTCTCTGGTAAAGTAGCTGCGCTCGGGGTTCACTTCCCTCGTAAAGACTCTCAACTTATTCCTTTCCGGGACTCGAGCCGCAACCCAACGCTCAGACTGTCAGTGAGGGATCGCGCAGTGAGATCGTTGCCCGAACTTTGATCACGGAATCTCGAAATTTCTCAGAGCCACATGATGCCCGGCCTCCAAAGCTGGTGGCCAACATTCGATAGAACCGATGTGGCCGATTCCCGTGAGCGCGGGCAGTTCTGGTCTCTTCATCCCGACCCCACTTCCCGAAATATCCATAGTGATATGATTGAGTATCATGGCTTTCGAACTCGGTATCGAATGGACGGTCGGAGCCAGTACCGAAGCCGGGATTTCCTTTGACGGGGCGGCTTCATGTTATGGGGGGGGGGGGGAGGCATGGGGAGGAGGAGATATTCAACACTACGGAGTTATAGAGAATCAATATGGGACGAAAAATTACGGTGTCCCGCCTCGGCCCGTCACAAAGCCGCCGATTTGAGAAACATGTGTGCTTTCGTCCTGTTGTATTGTATTCTCGAAGTTCGGAAATGTATCAAGTTAAATCCTAACGGAGCGTTATTTTCCAGGAAACGTGACGAATTCCTGCGGGATGGAATCATCTGACTCACTCGATGAGGGATCGAGGTGGCCGTATCAATGGACGCACAAATGAATCCAACCGCATCCGCGGGCGGGAAATGCTACGAAAAGAGCTCGGACAAGAGCTGAGAAATGCGCAAGAGCTAGAGAGCACGGAGACTGACTTCAAGATCTCCGCAATTCCAGACTAGTGGCGTAGCCGGGATTTTTTTTTTGGGGGGGGGGGGAAGAGGGGGGCGTTTGGATGTTCTGGACACCGCGGTATAGGGAATTGACATGGGACGGGAAAATTACGGGGAAAAAATATCGGGCGATCGCCCCCCCCTCGCTACGCCATTGTTCCACATGCTCCTCCATTGAGCTTAAAGGCGCTGCAACAAGTGGAATCGGATGAACTCCTGAACAACTACTCATTGCAGGGAGCGATATGATCTCCAAGACAACGGTCTCCCAACTGCGGATCTTGCGCCAGAGCAGGATCCTCATCTCATAAGATCAAGGTGTCGCGTTCCAACTTTCATCCGAGCAGACCAAATTGGAATGTCTGCATTCTTTCGAGGAGCCGAATATCTGGGATGCGACTGGAGGGTTGCGTCATACCTCCTGTACATAAGGAGTCCATCATGACGACGACCAGTCGCCCCCGCGCTTTTCCGAACTCAGGAAGATCGGCGTAACGCGTCACGATGTCAAATCCCGAGGCAGTATCTCTGTTCTTTGTCGCGGGGGGACGTCACTAGGGACGTATTATACGCAAGAATCTCACAGCGATTCAAATGAATAAAAGACAGACGAATGGGCAGCAGATGAATCATTGAGATCTCTACGGCCATGAAGTTGAATTCGGAATGAAGT
Source organism: Neoseiulus californicus (assembly GCA_028455905.1). Lineage (NCBI taxonomy): Eukaryota > Metazoa > Arthropoda > Arachnida > Mesostigmata > Phytoseiidae > Neoseiulus > Neoseiulus californicus. Next base: position 7,946,757 of record JAMQGS010000004.1, on the reverse strand, counting down.
GATTCAGACTCGAGTGAGCTTGTCATCTCGATTTCGGAATCGAATCCTGTCTAAAACTGAAGGAGAAGCCTGGCATTCATCAACATTCGATGTATGTTTCAAATTTCGCTTCGCTCAAGATGCGACGCGCGGCGCGGTGGAGGAATGCGATTATCCGATCGAGATTCGTCGTAACCGAGCGCTCCTGAGGTGATTCTTTCCGATCTCGGACTTCTGAGTCCGAAGTCGTGTGTATTTTCCCGAGCTCACGGTCTGTATCGATTGGTCGATCGCGACGATACACCTCGTATGAGAGGGAATAGGGAACTGCTGTCAATCCCTCGAAGCCCGCGCCAAGCTCTGGTCGGATGACAAGATGCGTCCTCCACACTCCCGATTGGATGAATAAATTTGTGTGTGAAGTTGTGAGTTTTGCATGAATCTCCGCCGCTTGGAGGGGTTTTGGTCCAGCTTTCTAAGAGGATCCTCTGCAGCGGAGGTCGGGTCAGCATCAAACTCTGAAAGTATCAGGTCGGAGTTCCTCTATGGTCGGCGATATACATGGATGAGGAATCGAGACCAGACTATAGCTCGTTTTGAATGAGCAGTGTGCTCGAAGCCGGATGGCAACCAGCTCGCGAGCCGAGCAATGAATCCAGTCGACCAACCAAGCAGCCAAGCAAGGAGTCAGTCAAAGAACCCAGGCAGCCAACGGAGGGGACGAAAGAACCAGCGAAAGATAGACGACGGCACACACTTGCGAACAGATATATGGACCGACTATCAGACGGGCGGACAGACAGACGGGCGTTCAGATGCACAGACCGACAGAAAAACAGCCGCTCTGGCTGAAGTCGTCTGCTAGTGCAAAAAGGCGCTGTGATCGCCATGACCATCAGTTCGCTGGCTCGTTAGTCCCTTCGTAGAGGTCTCTCTCTCCCTTCCACTCCGTCTGCCTCTCACTCTCTCGTCGGCGAGCAAGAAGACGTCATAGAATGGAAGAGACCTGAATGGGAAGCCGGCCGGCCTGCCTGCCCGCTCGCCTCCCTCCATGCTTGGTTGCCTTGACTCGCCGGTTACTTACTTGCCTGTTGGTCTCTCAGACAGTCAGCGATCGGTCCGTGCGTCTGTCTGTAGCTCCATCGGATAGAGCGGTGTACCCGACCGCTCGCAGCATGGCTCGCTTGCCGATGCTGGATGGCGAGCCATGCAGCTCTCTGTCTCGTTCATCATTATCGAGCTACAGCGACGAAAATCTCCGGATCCCCTATGGGATGTGGGGTCTCGAAGTATTCGTCGTTTCAGAAGCTTTCCAATGCCCGGCTCGCGTGACCTCCACGGACGGCTCATCACAAATTGCAAGGGGGTGGGGGCTCAGGGGCGGATGTTGAGGCAAGGTCGCAAAAAACGCAACTTTCTCACAAATGTAGTCGATTATCCGACGCGACGCTCGAATGAAAGAATCAAGATCGGGAATCCCCGCAGCAGTGCTCTCAATGCTTTAGAAAGAAGCTGAAGCACGCGATGCGCGAGGATCATTGAATCGGAGAAGCAACGAGTTTGCCAGCGGCCGCCGCCGTCGCTGAAAGCCGCGATTCGTGGTCGGCTAAAGTGCACCGCCATCTGACCGATGTACGGAATACTTCTTCCCGAATGACTCTTCAAAGTTCATTCTAATCCATGCAACGCTCGCCAAGCTTATTGATGTTTTCTGAAACTCACCGATTGGACCAATTTCGGTGATGTAAACACGAGTTGGTGGGCATGGGATAGACGTATTCTCTACTAGTAATTCAGGTCATCAGTCTGCGTGTGTGTGTGTGTGTGGGTGAGTGTGTCTGGGAGATGCCGTCATCATCATCATCGCCATCCACAGCAACTACCAAGTCGAAAGACATACGCGGTGGCAACAACAACGAATCTGATGACGGCAACGACAACGACGGCCACTGAACAACGGCCACTCTCAATAGTGAACGAGCGAAGGAACCGAGCAGGGAAGCGGGGAAAGGCAGCGCTGAGAGAACTTCAACTCAAGAGAAACTCGAGCTGTAGCTGCAGAAACGGTGAATGAGGCTCACGGGGATTCCTGCAGGTTCTCCCGGGCGCGAAGTTCCTCTTTTTGGCAGAGATACCCTCGCGGGAACTTCCAACTCGGATGACAAGGAAGTTATCGATCGTGCACGCCTAGAATGGATCCCCGGCCTTCCCATATCAATACCGATCTCATCTCTGATCTCGCGCAATCAAGCGGGGTTTCGTGGATTCCCTTCTTTTTGGGTGAAGGCGTGGAATAGCTAGTGGATCTACTGATTGTGAGATCCCCTCCAACAAAAACTGATCTATTGAGCCTTCATCGATTCATCGGATGGCGCGAGCAAGATACAAGAGGGCCTCTTTTCGACGATTTTCAGAATGTCCCGATCATCCCGATGCTGTTCCGTGTCGTTGGATCCGATTACAGCTCGGTAATGCGCACAAAGTTTTACCCGTCGTCAAGTCTCAACTTTCCGCGAATTTCAATCCCTAGTTCCAGGCTCCTCCGTGATGTCGTTAGATTTCGTCATCAATTCCGAATGCTGCTCAATATCGTGATGATTGTCTCTCAACGAGCCCATGAGATCTCCTCTAAGAGTCACCGATGAGAAATCCGAGAAGCCAAACTTGACATCCGATGCCGAGAAGTGACTTTCTGTTCGCGATTCAGCAACGCGTTGATTAATTGGGGAGACCATTCACAGCGAAGTTGTATCCCGCTCCAAACGCGGCCGTTTGCTGCGCGATCAGTTCGGAAAGCCTGGGCACGGCTCAGCTTGACCCCTTTCCTCAAGTTCCCTCAAGAAATCCATTCCGAATCAAGAATTCTTGTGCTTACCTCGCGTAATCCAAGTATGCGTCCGATCCACAGCTCTGTGATCGTTCTTCTCGTGCTGCTACAAATGGATGTCCTGAGTTGGGGTTTATTCCTCGTGAGAACCGTTCGAATGGCTGATGGTCCGTTCGATCCGCAGTCCTCACAACGGAACGCTAGCAGGCTTGCGCACGTAATCAAATATCACTTCTCGGAAGGAGTTCGTGAGATACGGACTCCAGCGACTCGACGCCGAGGCGCTTCGCATCAGCCGCTGTGAACAAGCTCCTGTTCCTTCAAAAACGTTATATCAACGAACAATGATGCGGTCCCAGTGATGCTTTAGAGCTCCACCGGTGCTTCGAGAATGCCCCATCGATGCCCTCTCCCAATTCAAGATTGCTCGGGCTTGCTTGCCGGAATCAAATTTCTGGCGCGTTTTCTTGAGTCGAAACTCAACGCGAAACCTCGGGATCTAATTATACACGGGTTTGAGGACGAGCATTGCTCGAGTAGCGTCATTCGAAGATTCCAGAGGCAGAGAGGAAGATCTGAAGGGGTTTCCTCCCTGGAAGCAAACGATCCTGAGCTTGTGTAGGCAAGCACAAACTCCTGAGAGACTTACTAACGTAGGAATGTCCTGCAACCTGGACTACAGCTCGAAAGATGCACACCTTCCCGAACATACTCTGCTCATCCGAAGTCAATTCGAACCATTTATTCACAAATGCTTGTCTAGAGTTCGCCCGGACAATAAGGGAATGTACTCGAGTATAATTCGAAGTTTGCCATCTATAGAGTCACTGACTCAACTCATTCCGACCGTAGAGCGAATGTTATCACTGAACCAACGCTCTTGATACGCAGAGAGCACTTCATGGAGGCTGAGAGTTGCAAGAGCACTCGCAAGTTCTACCGATTATTCATGAAGTTCTGGTGTCTGCGCAGGTTTCTGTTCATGAGAGAACCCTGAACTCTGATCATTCGAACATGCGGTGGAACAATGGTCTTTGAAAGAGAATCCCTAGCCATGACTTCGCTGCAATCAGATCCGCGAAATCACTCAATTACTTTGAAGAGGATTGGGGGGATCCCCTCGGAACCTATGGATCAAGTCTCCCGGAGATCTATGCGTGAGAATTGTTCCTCTGTTACATTTTGTTTCGTTTTCGGTTAGAGAGGTTGATACGGAACGAGCAAGTTGTCAGTTCGTCGAATCGATATGACGTCGTGATAACAGCCGGAACTATTAGAGGAAAGCGGAGCCTGCTTCTGGTTTAGAGCTGACGTTCCCGATATTTCGAAGTCTGGTCGGCACGAGATCGTTTTCAATCGCTCACAACCTACGCCAGCGAAAGTACAGAAACATATTCTGAGGAAATGTCGGACGATTCTTAAGAGCTGCCCGTGCTGGATTCTCGGCTTCTTCGGGATCCTGAACGAGAACGATGGGATTCAATCCCTCCTTTGCCAGCATCGGCGCGGTGTCGCTTCTGCACAGGAGCTGTGGAATTTTAGGAGTGTAGAGGATTCTATCTCGTGCTCCAAGCGGTGCATGGAATCCTTGAACATTCCTAGAGGAACAGCATATCGGTCAATCACGGCCAAGTTGAGAGTTCACGACGCACTGGTTTCGAATACCTTACACATGTCAACCGCGCTGGAAACCTGCGAACGGACGAGGAGCGGAGAGCTATCGTGGCGGTTTACTTCAACCTGAACTCACAATAAGTGTTCACATCCCGAACGCCTGCTCGGTTCGCGACCTCTGCGTCGACATCGTTGGTGGATTGTCTCGTTTAGAATCACTCGAGACTCCGTACTCCCCGAAGTGTTCTTCAGAATCCTCTTGCGTCCTGGAGGTTTTTCTGGATGAACTTCTCAGGATTGTCATTCTATCATAACGACTCCCAAAGCTCAGTGGATGATTTTTCGATCCTCATCTTACGGTGTCTGTGAAATCGTCGCAGCGAATCTCTCCTCGGCAGCTTCAAGGACTGCCCATCGTGCGAGCGAAAACGATTGTGACGGAGAGTGATTGTCGCGTCCCAATCATTCCAATTTTTCGAAGGTTTTCGCCACCTTGAGGAGGTGAGTCTCTGAATTTGCCAGGTCTTCCGCTTTTGCTCACATGCATGCTCAGGTGTCACCATAGGTAGGGCCCCCATGTCCATTCCCCTGAAGAAAAAGGGGGATCCCGCAAACTTCGTTGATCTCATATGGATGGCGGGGAACCACGTGTAGGATCAGAACCGGTTATCGCAAAAAGCCAGCACAAAAATCTCTCGGGATCGTGGCCAGTTTGTAAAGAATGGGTGGCCGTACATCGGTCTGTATCTTACAATGAGATGAGGAGACGCTTCCCATGGGATTCGCCGCGTTGTGAAGATTTTCGATTCCTGATAAAATCAGATCTATCCCCTCAACTCAGGATTCCGGTGGCCTTACTTTAGAAACCGGATCGAAGTATCTCAGAGCCAGACGCATACAATTTAAACCCTAAGAGTGCTGTAAAATCATATAATTCCGGTGTCAATTGGTTGCGCACATTTTCCCAGAACCTGTTTGGAGGATCTGCCAAAATGCGATCGTCACAAACCGAGGAAAACGTGATCGAAATCTCGGCACGTCGCACAGTGGGCCAGCGGCGCCGGCGGCCGAAAATACTTGAAGTTATTTCTCCCGCTCCGAAACTTCAGGAGTGGTGTCTTATAATGAGAATCAGTCGAAACGAGAAGATCCAGCCGAATCTATGACTGTTTTCTAGAAAAAAAAAACCATTTCCTTTGGGTCCTCAAACATGGACTGGTCAGAAAATCGATTTTCCGGGCGACCAACACGTCCCGACACGCTCCAACCTATTTTATCCTACTCTTTAACCATTCAACTACCAAACAAGACAGATTCCAGCTGCGCTCTCCTGCGCTCGCATGAGATTCATGAATGAGTCGTAAATTTTCGGCCGCCGGTGGGCCACTGTGCGCCGTTGCGCTCAAACTAGCGCCTCGATTCTGATGAGTTCGAAAGCTCGATAAGGTGGTTGAGAACTTCGATATCGTTGTGGAGAAGAACGCGAAGCGACCAATGTTCGGGGAAGTTCTTCCGACTCGCGGGAACTCCTTCCGAGAGTAGTCCGACGTCTTGATCAGGAGCAATCTTGCAAATTCTCGAAGCGAGGGCTATGTACCGGGTGGAAAAATACGATCGGCCGCTGCTTCTCCGGCTCCAAATGCTCCAGGACGGATTCTAAGAGGTCACCCCAACGGAAACTATGCACGGAACAGGAATTCATCACCGGCGGAAGAAATACGAATTTTTCAGGGCCCAGCTCCCTCAACGTGGTTCAATGCAGGCTTGATTCGTGTTGAGGGATTGAGGGATTGAGGCTGTTTCTCTGGAAATCGTCGCGGGTTGTTTGAGTTTCACTTCTACAAAGTCGATATCTGACCGCTGCATCTGGCAGCAATCGGGGAGCTCTTCTTTCGGCGTGGAGAAAGCCCATCAAAGGTTGATGGCACGATGAAGACTACCTGAGTTGGTCATTGATTCTTTCTACGATCGACCTCCACGACATCGTGCATTGGATTTGTCCGCATCCACCACTTGTTGGATTTCCATCTTTGACAAAAGCCAGCCGATTGCATCAGCTGAATGTGGCTCATCCGGTTCCGTCGGGTTGCGAGAAGCTCCTTGTGAATATGCCGATCCCCCGGACCCGCCAACTCGAGACAAACAAACTTTCCGATTCAGCGTACGTAATCAAGCCTTCACTTTGCGGTGTATCGAGTCTCAGCGGCAAGTTGTCGTCAAAATCTTGGTGTATAAAAATTTTCCGGTGCATCTGCTCTGACAATGAGTGAGAGCAGGCTGTCATCAAGCGGGTCAATACGAGACGTTTTTGGTTATGACCATGACTCATGAGCAGCAGAACGCAATCGCCCGTACCTCCGGCAGTGTAGCGGAGGACAACAGGGTGATTCGCCCCGGGCGGCTCGTCCGCACCTTGCGACGCCTTCAATTCTAACTCTCTCTTCGCGGAGCTCATCGCTTGACATTCTCAGCGATTACCGCCATATTCGGGAATATCACTCTCCGTGATTTCCAAGCGGTTTTCTCAGTATCCGCGATTCTTCGATTGGTCTACGCCTTGTTCACCCACCGCTCTACCGACTGACGATCAGCACCAGGATGATTCTCACAAAATTTCGACTTGCACGGACGTGAAATCCGGGAAAAACGGGGAAGCAATAAGTCATGCTGGGGGAGCTCAAACTGAAGAGTTGCGGAAGCCGCAGCGGTCGCTCCTTTTGATTTCAACAGGTTTCCCCGAACGCAAAGTTATCCCTCTCGTCCAAGATGTCCGACGGAATCGAATCAATTTGAAAACCTACCAGTGAATTTCGAGGGCGATCTTAGAGGACGAATCCATCTCTGATCTCGTGCGGTGAATACCCTCGGCGACGATGCATCGAAGTGCCGAACCGAGCGGAGTCCTGAGGAAAATATTTGCAGTCTACGTTGGAATGACCTCTCCCGAGTTCCGGTGGATTCCGGCGCTCTGATCCGGGATGAGATTGAATAACGCTATCAAGATCGGGGAACGACGTTTTCTGAGGAAGAGCCTCAACAGGCTCGAGCTCCAAGATTTCAGTCCGCTGCTCCTAAGCGGGAGACTCTTACAAGACGGAAGAAGGACACTCACCTGATGTCAATGGCTTCGACCCTGCAAAAACCAATCTCCTCCATGATCGTTCAAAATCTTCTCGGGAACAACATGTAACACATCCTCAATCGCTCTACCAGCCGGCGAAAGTCTGCCTCGACTTCCGCCGTGATCTCTGGAGTGCTTTTCAGAGCCCCGAGTCCTTTATCTATGGAGAAAACTTTCTTCCACGGTCCGAGGATGGGGTGCTCCCATTCCCAGTTCCTGAAAGGCGATCCTTTCCGTATGGCCGACCAGCGTCTGCGAAGCAGAATTTGCGAGGTTTTTGAAGAGCCAGTTGTAGCATGATGTAGTTGTAACGTCCCGACATAGAATCCCCCCCGTCCATCGGTCCAGGTAATAGAGCGGATGTCTCTTCGGAACACCGTTTGTCGGGGATCAGTAAACTGCCTCCGAGGTGAGCCGATCAGAGAATTCGGAGTGAACCGCGTTATGTCAGGATTCTTCGGGTCTTCCTTCGACTCTGACCTTTCGCATGTGTCTTATCTGTAAATTCTCGGGAGAATCTGTACGGGAGTGCCTCAAACTGTTCACCGATATGTACGAAGCTCTCTTCGCGCATCATCTTCCTGAAATGTTGCGATATTCTCGAGTATCCGATGACTTGTTATGTTGCTCAGTCCGCTTCCAGACGGGCGGAAATTTCACAGCAAAAGCCCGTCTTGGAGCCGAAAATGAAATTCTCGCTGAACGAGTCCAATGACGAGAATCCCGATGAGCCCGACCAATGCTCCGCCGAAGCTCACTCTTGAATGTCTCGAGTAAGTCTAAGCAAATGTAGCTCGTTCTGCTTTTCGCATCGCGTAGCTTGTGCTACGCTTCCGCCCGACCGAAGCCCCGAGCAGTGCCGATGGCAGAACATCGTAAGGTCGAGGACCTCTGCCGTGGGGTGATGAACTATGATTCCACTTCCAGTGTTTCGATCCCGCATCGCTGAATCAAAGCAATCAACTGCTCGAGGTATTACGGGATAGTTTAGCGGTTGTCAAGGGCTCCCGACTTTCCCAAGAGACTGCAGGGCGTTTACGAAATCCCTGTCGGAATGCGTAAGCTTTCATCAGCAACAAGATCGATGACGAGGCCGCTGGTGCCTGAGTTCACGTCGAGAGAGCCGATAAGACGCTATTTCAACCGTAGCCTTGTCCGTGAAATGTGCTCACTAAGCCATCGAGAGTTATTATTGAGGATATTCGAGTATTTTTTTTCCGAGAGAATCTTGCTACCGAGGGGTTGACTGCAGATATTCTGGTTCGAGATTCAGGCGAGAGTCGCGGGATGCACCCGGACCTGAGCTCGGAACAGGAATTCTCGAAAACTTGGAGAAATTTGAACGGGTGCTCAGAGAGTTGCACTTGTGAGCAACACAGAAAACATCAACATTGGCTCATCGTAAGACGATTTCTCGTTTTCTATTTTACTTTTTTTCTGGAGAAAAGCGGAGCACCAGCAGCCAGAACGGATCGTTGAAGGCGAGAGAAGCGGCCGGAAATCTTGAGTAGTTGTAGTAAAGAAAACTCGGAGAAGTAGACGAGGGTTAACGGCACGGAAAATTCCCTCAGGATTCACTCGGCACACGCGCTGAAAAGTATAGTTGGTCGAGGTTGCCCATGGACAAGTTTGATTGGATTCCCGGGCTTCTGTCGAGATTCTGTCGGACCAAGGAGTACCGGGAAATACAGTGTTTAAAAGTTTTAGAGTCGGCCGACTTGCTCCCTATGAGGGTTCCTTTATGCTCGGCCGAACTTATTCGGTTTCGGTCTTCTCAACTGGCAATGAGAAGAAAGAACACTTCTCGGTACCGCCTACAGGCTGGTGGCTCACTGATTTTCTAGAGCGTGTCAAGTGGACATCGGTTTGCCAGTTCATAGCCGAGGACTCCAGGTTCTCGAGCTGCGCGTATACGAAATATTTATAAGTTTCCCGCCCTTGGGTTCGCTCGTTTCCTCACGCTTTCCAGAGGAGAACTCGTTATGCCGCATTTCCTAATGAGATCGGCTCCGATCAAGAATTTTCATCCAACGTTCACCCATGCTCAGATCACACTGAAACGGTCCATGAAATTCATCCGCTGCGTCGTATTGACCCACATTGGTGATATTCGCGGAAAGCCTTACACAAAACGGGCAGCGTGTCAGAAAATAATCAAGTATGCGCCAGTTCGTGAGTTCCTCGATAACGGTTGTACGTCAACGACATCCAACGACTTCCGCATTTCTGAATCTCTCCGCCTTGAAAACGGCGCAGGGTTTGACAATAGTCATGAGGGCAAAAGTATGAGACCCGTGCATCGATGAAATCAATCCAGGTTCTCTCAGAGCCCATCACATAAAATTCAAGCGGTAGTTGTAGTTTGGTACTGGCGATCCTTGTGTGAACCTGAGGAAACCAAAGACCCGCTCTTCGAGGTCACAGAAGCTTTGCCGAGTTGAATGTCGAAGTGCAAAACCTGTATCATAGTCCATCTGGTTTTTCATGGTTCTCCTGATGGTCATCTTACAGCTCCCTTTGATTTAGCATCCGATGTCATTCAAGATGATGCCTATGAAGTAGGCGACAAACTCATTGTTCGTCAATCCTTGCTATCGACCTGACCATTTCGAGGATCACATGATATCCTCATGTGATCATCCGGTCTCACGGTATGCCTAGGGGAGTTAGGTCGAATTGCTTTTGGTGCTTTCATATCAAAGGAAGCTGTCGGCAGAATGCCTCGAGGAACAATATTTTCTAGAGCGTCGGGTATGTCCGAGGCAAGAACGTTGTTGGCTGGAGCAGCATGGAGGTCTGACCGAGGGAATGCTCAGCCTTCCCGGCTCATTCAGTTTATCGACGCCACTTCAGATCTTTTTCCCGGTCTTCCCGACCCGACTGACCGACCGGCCTCTCTTGCTTGCTGATTCGCTCTGTCCGTCGGTCCGTCCGTCCGTCTGTCTGTCTGTCTGTCTGTCTTGATGCCAGTCTGTCCGTTTGCCTGTCTGATTATCTGTCCGTAGGTCCGTGCGCTCGTCTGCAAGTCTCGCTTTCATACGCTAGCCATTGGTTAGTTCGTTTAGTAAGATGGTGGTAGTGGCAGCATGTGGTACTTTTTCAACGCTGCTCGACAGAAGCAGCGACGGCGGAGGCGGCGGGAAATCTCTCCAATGCCCTCCATCCATCCATGATCGGCAGCCGACCAACCAGGCACACCGTCGGTCGGTGTGTCGGTCCGTCCACAAGGACGTACGGACTTACGACCGACCGAACAGATGGACAGACGGACAGACCGACAGGCAGGCAGCAGGCGGCAGGCAGCGCCATCGGCAGGCGAACGAGGAGACCACCGTCTCTCCCCGTTGCTGGCAGCAGCGGTGCTGGCGGCGGCGGCAGCAACGGCGGCCGCGTACCATAAGTGTACATAGGCGGTTGGTTGACTGGCGGGCGACTTGGCCGACCGGCTGGCTGGGTGGCTGGTTGGTTGGATGGCTGCTTGGCTGGCCCGGCCGCGCGCGGATCATCCGCAAAGGCGCGCGGCAAATCTATCCGCGCCATGCCGTCGCGGATATCCGCACAACGCGACTACTGCCGCTGCGGATGAACTATGCCGGGCTTAGAAGTTGTGTCGGTGTGTGTGTGTCTGTCTGCGAGTGTGAGTGTGTGTGTGTGTGTGTGCGAGTGTCTGTCGGTGTGTGTGTGTAGCGCTGGGTCGCTTGCTTGCGGGTTGAGCTGCCGCTGCTACGATTGCTGCTGCTGCTATAGAGGTCTCCCTCCAGTGCACTGGAGTCCTCTGGTTGTTAACATACTTTAAAATAAAATGGATCATGTTTTGGCCGCTATTCTGACTTGAGTCACTCCGAGGAGGTTCCTGGGGTTGATTTTTGCTTTTTCACGCGTTGTCATGGGGGGTACTCGGAAGTATAGTACTGCTGGTCAGAAGAAACTCTGAGCTTCATTCTGGCAGGAGGCCTGTGGCACTGAATCGAGCTGGAGGCCGGCCCCCACGTGGTCTGATTCAGCCATCGACTACTCTTCTGGTTTCAGTTCAAGCAGTGGAAACTGCGCTGCTTCAGCTCGACTCATTTATGGTTTCGAGATCTGTATAGTCAATCGAGCAAATAAAAGCTGGAATTCCCGAATTGATCTGGAAATTTCTTTTTGCGTATTGTTATCCCAGTCTAGATTCTCAACTCGTCGGAGCCGGAGTCAGCTTGCGTCGTGCTCCGAGGAAAATTCCACAGTTTACTGTGGCCAGAGACCGATCGAAAAACGGCATCCAAGGTCACAATAACTGTCTATGAGTCAGGTTCATCGTCTTCCCGCACACCGGTATCCATCTCAAGTGCAGATTTTTCCAAGGACTGCATCAAAATACCAGCCTGAAACAGTTACATCCGGGCGGCACCGGCGGGAAGTCAAGCGAGCTCCAGTCTCCCGATTTTCGAATGGTGGACGCTATGCTTCCAGAATTCGTACGGGATTCCTGGATTCTTTGAAACTCATTGGGAACCCCGCTCCTCCCACCCTGAAGTCCGTGAGGGCCTTCGGCCACATTGTGCTGACCAGTCGCGAATCGACGTGTTACACACAGAATGGATTTCCCGGATCGAGGTATTCCGGGTCTGAACATGAGTGTAGAGAGAGTTTGGGTTTTCTACGAAAAAAGAAAAGAAGAGTTCTCCAGGGAATGGGAGTTGGCGTTGCCACTCACTGAGTAGTATGCATCGAAACGGTGGAACTCCCCCTCTACTGTTCTCTGTTGTCATCTCCGGGAAGAACTCTAAACTCAGTGCAAATTACCTGCGGGACTCGATTGGGAAGCATCATACGATCGCACTAATGGAGACGATATTTCATGGTTCTTTCGAGATATTCTAGGATGCTCCGTCCCCAACAGATAAGCCAGTGTTACAAGGGGCACAGGAACTGCGAAGAAGGAGCGTGGACACGTTCGTCATCTCAACAGCTCTGAGGATTGTCTTTGTACAGACTTCTTCGCTTTTCAAAGAAAGCTTTGCGTACCCCAGAATCATGCGGCTTCGCACCGAGGCTGGAAAGGTCCCGGCCGTCGGCGAGTTTTGAATTGATGCCGAGTTGAGGACAACAGAAGTTCGTGCCCCGGGATATCTGCAACAGACGGAAGTCGCCGATACAATCAAGATGGAATTATATTAATTATTTTCCCAACTTATATCGCGACTCTGGAGTGCAGAGTATCGGTTTCGCCGCGTCGTTCTTGGAGTAAGCAGAGCCCGATCTCGAAAGTTCCGCTCTCTAAAGACGGTGCTCATGACCACCATGATACAACTGGTGTCATGATGACGTAGCTTGGCTTGTCACGACTTGCTTTTGAAATATCCAACAGAACGCCGGAACGCCACGAGATAAATTAGAAGCTGTTTGTTCTTTGTCCGTAAAAATAATCCTGTTATCGCATGTGTCCAACGTTGATCTCCTAATTTTTCCCCACCAAGATCGATACGAGTCGCTATTTTTTTCAATGCAAAAGGCCCGGAATCGACAAGAGGTCAGAGTGGAAGCAACTCCGAAAATTACTGGTTTCAGCTGTGCTCGCGAGCGGTCATGATGATTAGTCATCAGTACGCCCGAGCCGGAACCCCTCCATGTTGACCACGGGCTCTCTTGTGAACCTCTATCTCTCTAAGCGGAAGATTTGAAATCGAGAGCTTGGAGATACCGTTTCGGTTATGTGGCGGATCAACATTCGCAGAGGGAGCCCTTGGTGCAGGACTTCTTGTGACGGGGTCGACGATTTTCGAGGCAAGCCCCGCGAGAACTTTATGGATGAGGAGGCCGGTCGAGACTTTCATGAGATCCCAGCAAGAGTGATGGTGATCGACGCGCAGAGTGTGCCCTAGAGGATGTATTCTCCGAGGTAGTGCGAGACGGCAATAGGATGGGACCTGTGGTCGAAAGTCAGGCCGAAGGCCCCGATGCCGTGAGACAAAATACGAAGAGCGACGCTATCGGTCGCTAGACGGTCATCTCAGACGCACTGTTTCAAAAAGTTCGACAATCGGGGAAACGAGTCAAAATACCGATTGAACACGCTCGACAACCCCAATAATTCAGCATTACGTCGGCCCCGACGGCGATTGCAAACGATGGACACGGAAACGAGACCTAAATGGGCAGCTGGTTTTTGTTTGAGATGGTCTCGAATGTTCCTCGAATCGGATTGCATATAGGGTGAATGTACCAGTTATGGATGCCCTGACCAGTTATGGATCCCCTGACCAATCATGGACCCCCTACCAGTTATGGACCCCCTTCCAGGAATCGGTCGATATGGCCACCTGGCCATTTTTTTTTTGGGGGGGGGGGCCATAACTGGTAGGGGGTACATAACTGGTCAGGGGGTCCATAACTGGTACATTTACCCTATACGAACTTTCTTACGGGGAAAACGCGCTCTGAGACTGATAAAAGAAACCGTCATTCATTTAGGAATCGCCCGGGAAACCATGAAAACCAAAGGCCTCCGCCCCACAACGATAATACCTCCCTCCCCCCCTTCGAACCACGATGTGTCATCTTGAATCACGAGAGTACGGGGCACCGGACAGTTGGAAGTGAGCACTGACCGCGGGGAATCTGGAGTCGTCGACAACACTGACCGAACGTCCGTTGCATTGGAGCGCTCCTTGAGCGAAACTGTGGAAATTCTGCTTTTCACTTCGTGATTGTTTCCCTTGCATTGTTAGTGTTCGTCCTTCGCAATAGGTATACTCGGTCTTTGGACTTCGAAAAATTCGAGAGATCCGGAAAATGCCGCCCCTGGAAAGGCCTCCGAAACGGCGCGACAACCAAAAAAACGACCCCCTATAGGGCAGAAGTCAGTAAAATGCCGCCCCCTCGGCAGTGCCGCCCGGGGCGGACCGCCCCCCGCCCCCTTACGGGCCTCCACTGACCACACGATTAGTTTTGGACGGGAATCCCTGTTCCAATCGCTTCTTTCTGATCACTCAGCGTTCGCCGCATTCCAGTACAGTGGGAACTCAAGAAGGTTCAAAGACTTCGAATGAGTTTGTTCGAGTACCCTCCCGCAAGCAATCAAGAAGTTCAGGAGCTGCTGAAAACGGAATCATTTCAGGCGGCTTTGGCGTTCATCGATTCCCATTTCCCCTATCATTCTCGAGGTATCAAGAAATTGGAGCAACATAAAGCTACTTTGATCGAAGCGTTAGATATATTTTGCGAGATCGCGACAAAAACCCCGGTCAGCGCCGGGAACGAGTGCGCCGCAAATGCGAGTCTGTATAGTGAAAGCCTCCAGCTTGAGACTGACTAACTTCGTTGTGTTTATTGTATCGAATATAGGGCTGCCCCTGGGGTCGCCACTCTCCCCCCTGGAAGGAGTGTCTCCACTGGGACGAAACTTTGTGCAGCGCTGTCCAACCTCACACGAAATTCGCTTGGGTATGCCATCGAATTTTCTCGACTTTCACGACTTTGAACGGGCAATCGTAGTTCAGTTTGTTGCCAACTCGAACCTACACCGGATCTCCGATGGCGAAGCTAGGTACCTCTGAACAACGTCTCATCGGAATGCCGCTTCTGCCCAGTGGCGGATCTAGCCTCGACGGCGCCCGGGGCAGATCACAGAGAACGCGCCCCCACGCCCGATTTTTCGTGGGAAAAACTCAAGTTTCAGGACTTAGCGATGTCTCTTTGAAAGCCAGAATCAATTTATTCCGGAGTATCGCAAGTTTTTCCATTATATACCTGTTATCACAAGATCAGAACCCCAATTTTGCGCCCCCCTGGAAGCTGCGCCCGGGGCAAGTGCCCCGCCTGCCCCCCCTAGATTCGCCACTGCTTCTGCCTTTGCCTCATGGCATGCTTCTCTTCGGGAGATCTCACGGTCGAACCTTCATTCGACTCAAGTTTATGTTGTCAACTCCCGGCCGGAATGGAGCCTTCTTCCTCCCGCAAACCACACAGGACTTCAGGTAGGCTGCCATATATTACTTCAGCTTTGGCCACGAGGAACGCTTGGCGATTTCGAGATACGTGCGCCGAATTCCATCGTTACCACCAGAATCTGCGCTGTCATTATATTGCTCTAGAATCGCCTGACGATCTTCGGGTGAAACCTATACCTTCCCTTTTCCGTTGAGTTCGAGCGATTGAAGAAGCTGTTCACCCTCTTGGGGCAACCGAGACATCGTATCGGCGTGTGAAATGCTTCTCCCGGCTCATGTTCCACCACGAATACCATTCCAGACATTCGCTGGAGCCAACGCGCTATTCGACTCTTTGGTTGTTTCGTCTTCAACAACTCCCTGAACCCCTG
Source organism: Neoseiulus californicus (assembly GCA_028455905.1). Lineage (NCBI taxonomy): Eukaryota > Metazoa > Arthropoda > Arachnida > Mesostigmata > Phytoseiidae > Neoseiulus > Neoseiulus californicus. The sequence continues at coordinate 7,930,914 of JAMQGS010000004.1, read as the reverse complement.
ACCTCCGTGATACGACCGAAAATAATGAACCGCTTTCCGTACGGCAGGCATCTTTTTCAGACGTGGAGTAGTCTCTTTCGGCTTTTTTTAATGTAAACGAATGGTACCCAACTACTTGCTCCTCCCCGGTGTCGGACTTTTGTGTCAAAACCGAGCCCGTTCCCAGATCAGAGGCATCTGTGGTTAGAACGAATGACTTAGTGAAATCAGGAAGATCCAAAATTGGACTTCGCGTAATCCGAGCCTTCAGATCCTCAAATACGTTTTGGTGCTTTATTGTCCGTTCGAACTTTTCATTCTTCAACGTCAACATCGCGGGCGGTCGAGTACTTTTCGAGTAGTTTTGGAAAAAAAGCGAAGATGGCCACGCAGACCTAGAAACCTCTGCAGCTGTTTCAGATTTGTTGGCGCTGCGATGCCTCCCCCTTCTCGATAGACTCCTCTCTGGTGAACTTCGTGCGACCATCTATCGTCCTATGAACTAACACAACTTTGTTCTTGCGCAACGTAGACTCTTCCAAATTGACCTTCAGCTTTTTCTCGTTCGGGGTTGATGATACTTTCTTCAGATAAACCTCGTGAGTTGCTTCATCCTTCGAGTATACAATTATGTCATCAATATACCATGAACAATATCCTTGATGAGACTCGAGCACCTCATCCATCATTTTTTGAAAGTACTTTGGTGAGTTTTTCCACCCAAACGGATTCACCTCATACTCGTATGTTCCGAAAGGGGTTACGAATGCCGAATATTCTTCCGTTGCTTCCGTCAGCCTGTTGCCAGAAACCTTTCAGGAGGTCCATCGTGGAAAACACATCGGATCCACGAAGGAGCGTCAACCTCGAGTTTACTCAAACTTTACTAGATGTTGACGCTCCCTCGTTGATCAGATTGGTGCATGTTTGCGCAGCAGTTTCTCGTGGAGGCGTCCTCGGCGATTGTTCGAGTCCATCGTAGGAAGCGGAATAAGGAGTCGGAATTGGATAACTCCATCGACGCCTACTTGGCGGACCGGGTACATACTCCTCTGTGTCACTGAAAGCTTCCTCGGAGGATTCCGAATCGCTTGGTCTAGCCTCCTCCTCGAACTCCTCTGAAGGATCCGGGAGCTGGGGCACAAACGGTGGCAGAGTTTCCAGCACATGCCCTTCCTCGTTGATATGGTTGATATGGAGAATGCTGGTGCTATGGATGGGCGCGACGCGCATGGGTTAGGGCGCTCTGCATTGAAGCCCTCAAGTAAAACTGGGTTCTGAGGCAAATAGCGGTCGAATCCGGGCGCTGTCATCGTGTTTCGCTGTATTATGACTCATGACCCAGATCGGTCATGGGTAGGGATGGATTTTTGTCTCGGCAGTCGCGGAAACCGCGATTTCGGTCGATTTCTCCCGATGTCCGCGATTTTCCCCGATTCCCGCGATTTTCACCAATTTCTCGATCGATTCCCGCGATTTTCACCATTTTCTCGATCGATTCCGGCGGATTCAGATGGAACTTGTCGGAGTAGTAGTCCGCCAAGGGTAACTCACTCGTCGGATCGGCGCCGCATCGCGGAAAGAAACCTACCGGTGTACAACATGCTGTATCAAAAGTCGGGATTGTTGTGGAGAGATCCTTGTCAAAAGTCTCTTTTTCGACTCACGATGTGAGTCAGTGGAATAATTCAATGCAATAAAGTCATAGCATTCAAGTCGCTGCGTGGCGTCCTCGATTTGCCGCGAATTTTCACATATTTTGCTCATTTCCGCGATTTCGACCGCGATCTGATCGCGATCTTCGTTTTTTTTGCCGCGACAAAAATCCATCCCTAGTCATGGGTCATGGGGTGGGGTGCCTCAGTTGCTCATGGGGATGGATGAATTTCTCAGCTCTCACAAACTCGGAACAAACTGAAACGGTATTCAATCTATTAGTTGACTCGATTCTCAAGGGCCTGTTCTGATTAATCTTGATATTGACCCATGAGACTCACCATGGCGGAAGCAGCCCCGAGCTCGGGAATCTTCAGTTCCGTTTTCTCACAACGAAAACTTGAGCTTCAGAAGCTCCACGATGCCGCAGGGGTCCAAGTTCACGACAGTCCTGTTTAGACTCGCCAATAAACAACCTCTGAATCAGACCGGTTGACTATGAAAACTGCGACACCGTGAATTAGGCGCGGTTGTTGTTGTTCATGGGCACCACATTGTCAAGCTTGACAAAAAGAAAAAACCTGTGCAAAAAAAAACCGTTCGGGGAAGGAACTGGTGGGAGTCCCTTTTGTCCGTTTTGTCCCCAAGCTCTTGCTGATTTCATTAACAGACCATTCGGCTCAGTGAAGTGCTTTCTTCACAAACCTCTTTCAAGCCTGCTCGATTCGTAAATTTTTCAAGCGTTGGATAACGAATCATCGAGATAGGGAAGCTGGTGCTGTGGTTTTCTTGCGTGCTATGCAACTGCGTTCGGCGTCAACAACTGCAAACCCTGAACCCGCTGCTCATGAGAAAATTCACGCTGACAAAAGTCTGCGAAGAATTCTCCTTGTTCAGCGATATGTGTTCCAACCAGACGCCAACAATGATTTTTTTCTTACGCTCCCCCTCGTTCGTTGACAACGAATCTCCGTCTGTCGTTGGGATGAGGATCTTCCTGCCTGAGCTTTCCTGCATTCCCAGATTCAGGATCGGAACTCGTTTTACCGCAGATAACGAATCCTTTTTCCAGCAAAAACACACGTATGGCCGTATCAGATAAAGAACTTGGCACAAAAAGAACTTTGCAGATATCGAACTTGGCAGATAGCGGACTGCTCGGATAACGAACTGCACAGATGATGAACCTCTCTGCACTCCATTCAACATCAGCCAAAAAGCCTGATGTCGCAAGCATGGCGCAGATCACGGACCGTTCCTCCTTCACTGGGCTAATGTTGGCCGGAAAACAAAATCGCCCAGGTACCTATAGAGGGTCCACTGTCAATGAAGTTCGGTATTTGCTTGGTTCGTTATCTGAGCAGTTCGCTATCTGAGCAGTTCGTTATCTGAACAGTTCGCTATCTGAGCAGTTCGTTATCTAAGCATTTCGTCATCTGAGCAGTTCGTTATCTGCAAAGTTCGCTTTCTGCAAAGTTCGCTTTCTGCCACGTGCGTTTTCTGACAAGTTCGTTATCTGTTGAGTTCGTCATGTGCGGGATTTAAGGGTAATTGGCAGAACCCGTGACGTGCTCGAAGCAGTCTCCACGCGAGCACGACGAAAATCTCGGATAATTACTACTATTGATTGGTCTTCTAGCAGCTTGGGTGCCGGCGTGAATTCACGAATATCGCTTGAAAAGCATAAAACGAGCGGCGGGTAGCTCCCGCGAAACGGAGGGCTGTCCGCGACGGTTATGATTCGGCAGCGAGAGACTCACCTTATTATGGATCGAGCGTATCAGGAACCTTCCCGTGGGCGATCCGCCGTAGGGGCCAGGCGTGTTGCGGTACGTCTGAAGCATGGTTCGGAGCGCTTTCTTGCATTCTCCCTCCCTCCGAAGCTTTTTCCACGTGCGTTTGAAAATGTCGACGAACCGTTTCATTGCTAGTTCAGCTGGAGATGGCATGACGAGAAATTCACCGGCGAAATGCTCCTCGACTTGCAGAAGTCCTTGACTTTATCAGATTTGAACCCCGTTGTCTGTAACTAGAACTTTTGGGTTGCCGAATTGCGCGCACAGCGTGATTAGTTAGTCGACCGTGGCGCTCGCTGTTGCTGATTTCAGTTCGAAAATCTCGGGCCACATAGAGTCTGCGTCGACAACCCCTCGAGCGGACCAGCGAAATCTGCGTGGACCAGCTCCTACGGTTCGGTCGCAGCTTCCCAGTGATGTGGGATGGCTTCCACAGGAACTCGGCACACGACAAGTAATTCCGCACAATCTGTGTGGTGCCGGCATCGATTTTGGGCCAGTAAACGTCACTCCTTGTAAGTCGTTTCATCCTCGACACACCTGGGTGCTCCGTGTGAAGCTCGTGCAGTACTTTCTTGCGGAGGCCTCCAGGGATTACAACTCGCTCGTCCATCATGATGCAATCCAGAGGTTTCTTGTCCATTTGAGAGTGATTTTCGTCAGAGTTCGACAACGAGCGTTCTGTCCGAACAGGAGACGATTGTACTGGAACAATCCTTTCGGAGTGTTGATGCAGAGCACTTTCCGACATTCTTCAGAAACCTCAATCTGAAGATAAGCTTCGTCTAGTTCGACGGTGGCGAAGAGCACGCCGCCATTCAGCTTTGTGAACACGTCTTCGGCCGTGGGAAGCGGATGATCGTGGTCCTGATGAATGTCGTTCAGTACCGTGCTGTAGTCGGCGCACAATCGAATGTCACCTGTTTTTTCCTTAACAACAACGACTGGTGCGGAAAAATCAGAGTGTGATACCAGGGATATCACTCTGTTCTCGACAAGTCGGTTGAGCTCGGCGGCGTCTGTTTCGAGACTCGCATTGGGGACGGGACGGCTTTTGCGAAACACAGGAGTCGTGTTTGCTTTGATCCTGACGACGGCTTGGGTTTTCTTGCATCGGTCCGAACCGGGGGCGAAAACTTCAGGAAATTTCGTTTTCAGCACTGTCATCAACCTCTCGGTTTCCTTGCTAAGGTCGCCTTCAGTTCAGTTCAGTTAGGTTGAGCCACTCACAGCCCAGGAGGCGGTAGGCCGGGCAACCGGTAGCTCCGGAGCGGCGCGGGCCCAAAACCGCGCCGGCCCAAAACCGCGCCAGTCCAACACCGCGCCGGACCAGAACCGCGCCGGACCAAAACCGCGCGCCCGTCCCGTGTAAGGCTGGGAAAGCAAGGGGTGGTGATCCAGTCCAAGCTTTCGCGTGGTGGAACATTCGCTGCGGCGCGAGGAGGATCGCTCCAGTGTCGGCTTCATTCGTCCGGCCGGGGCCCCGCCGCCGGCGGCGGCGGGGCCCCGGCCGGACGAATGAAGCCGACACTGGAGCGATCCTCCTCGCGCCGCAGCGAAGCTTCAGAAGGATGGCCTAGGGCTCGCTCTGCTCACCATGCGATGACTGGAGCACCAAGCCTTGCTTTCCGAGCCTCACGTGAGCCCGCAAGCACTAATCTTCGCAAGGAACACAGAGTGTTATGTGACCACATGGAAGTCGATTTATTTCGCAGAGCCGACTTTCAACGCATATGAATCCACGCGACTGCGCGGAGATAAGACAATGGATTGGCTCGTGGGAATTTTTCCACGACCTTGCTCAAGTTTTGATGCCGCTGCCTGTAATACGGCCGTTTGTTCGGTGGTTCCATGCTTGCTTGTAGTTGGGCCCGCCGAAGTTCGCTGATCGAGCTGTTCTCCTGGAAGGCGTCGATGAGTCTCCACATGGTTGGCTTGTCGGCTTGTAGCAGCGAGTGGAAGCTGCCATGCCAAGCTTCCACACAATTGTTTGTCAGCGGTAATTGCTCTTGCTGCAGCGAGTAATTGTTCCACAATTTGATCGGAAACAGCGGCGCGTGCTTTTTGCCGTCGCGAGAGCCCCAGCCAAGCCAAGTACGTTCAAAATAGCGCAGAAAACCGGCGAGCTCCTCACGATGCTTGACGAAGAACGGCGTTGCAATCAACAGATCGTAGTACTCTTGAACCTTGTCTTCTGCGACGAAGGACAATGCGAAAATCTGACGGATCTGGACGGCATAGAGCGGATCGGCCAAGTACTTATCGCGGATCTTGGGCATCTTCTCGATGCGGCGCCATAAGGCCTGACCAAGATGGAAATGACAACCGTGCAAGTGAGCTGTCGGGAAGGCAGAACTGAAAGCGTTGATGAACGCCCTCTCGAAATCCGAGATCCCGCGTTTGACCTTCGCCCCAGGCCCTAGTAGCTCCTTCACGGTGCCCAACAGGCGCGCATACGTCTCTTGCCGCTTCGAAGGCAGCAAGCAGTAGAGGCCAGAGAAAAACGAGCCTTCTTCGAGGAAACTGATTGTGTATAGCTGATAGAAAAGTTGCGGCGCCGCCTTGAAGGTGCCATCCATCAGCCATACTTCACTGTCGCGAAGTCCCGTTATCGCTGACTCGGACCCGAAAATGAGAAATCGGTCTTTCCCGGCACCAACCCCGGCATCGAACTGCAGAAACGTCATGCCATTTCCATCGAATTTATACCTCTCTGGTATGTCCAAAGCATCTAAGGACTGAGGACAGCGAGGGAATTGCTTCTGCCGCACGCGTCGGACGGTTTTCTTCAGTGCGCTCACTGAGGGCAGGAACCCAGCCGTTGCTGGCAGCACTTTCTGTACGTTTACCGCGACGACTTTGGAAGTGGTACCAACAGAAACCGCCGCGTCTTCTTTGAGTTTCTCCATGAAATCACTCTTCTGCATCCTGAAGGGTTCCGGCAGGTGGTTGTGATCTTGCCGCACTTCAACTTGGTCGTCCGGGTGGGTCCACGCACGACCCCGGCATCTCAAGCGGTCGTACTCAACACAGCGCCAGGTTCGTCTCACCGAGCGCGTTTTATCCGCGCGGTAACAGAATCCGTCGTAGCACAGCAGATCTGTCCCTTTTTGACTCCGCACAAACTGCGCCATGTTGCTTGCCTTACTACTCATGCTTCCTAGGCTTAGCATTCTCGGTTTTGTGACTCCGTTCACATTGTCGTCCTCTTCCTTTTTCGAATTCAAACCGCCTCAGCGCGGGTTTCGTCCAGCGCGGTTTTGGCCCGGCGCGGTTCTGGCCCCGCGCGGTATTGGCCCAGCGCTGTTTTGGGCTGCCACGCTCCGGAGCTACAAGTAGCTCCAGGCGCCATCTTAGTGGCTCCGGTTTCCCTCTGGAATACGTGATGAAAGGTGATTTTTTTTGCGTAAGTTCATGGAACAGACTCATACGATTCAGATGCGTCCAGTAAAATCCGCGTAAACGGTCCACCGGATAATTGGCCCACCCGCTCATCCGCTCCGAATTTCGAGAGTACCTAGCTCCGCGAGGCGAAAGGTTGCCCGGCCCTGGTATAAACGCACCTCGTTTAGAGACGCAAGCAACGGCGTGCGATTTGGGAAGCCCGGTGTCCCAACGATTCTCTTCTCTCTCCCGTTTCCCCGAATCCCGTTTCCCCGAATCCCGTTTCCCCGAAACTAGGGATGCAAATGGCGGGGGATTGGGTGAGGTTAGGTTTTGGGCGAGCGAGCGAAGCGAGCGAGCATACGGGCCACACCGCACTGGCAAGCAGCTTTTTGAATATTTGGGTCCGGGGAAACGGGTCTCGGGGAAACGGACTGTTACCCTCTCTCAAGTCTTTGAATGAGAGCGTGGAGTAGCTCTCCGGTAGCCTATGTGCGTCGTACTTTCGGAACGCATCCCGATCAAGTTTCTGGATGATGAGTTGTCCTTTTGCCTTGGCCCCTAGTGTTGCCCCGTCGGTTTCAGAGATGTTTTCGTACCGTTCATACGAGAGGTTTTGGGTGAGACCGGACTCCGGTTCGTTTTCAAACTTCGTGAGTCGGTCGAGTAGAGATTTCATCGTGGTTTCCACTTGGTCCATCGTTTGAGCAGAAGGTCCGAAGTCTTGAAGTGTGCGTTTGGACATAGCCTCGATTGTTCAGCGTTGATGCCGTCATCCATATCCTCGTCGCCAAATGTGGCAACCCGATGAAAAACGATCTCCTCGTTATCCTCGGCAGAAGACTGACTGAAATTGTCAGCTCGCACGACTGTTCATCAGAATGGAACTAGAGGCCGCCGTCGGTCCTCACAGCAAGAGAGAAAGAGGGAACCCACTGAGAGAACAAATGACACGGGCGGATGGATCAGCGTTGTCCACAGCTCAGTTCGGTTCGAACTTCGTGATCGTCCCATCCTGCGTCATGGCTCTCCCATGGTCGGAAAGAGTCCACGTCATTTCCTGTCAATCTGTATTTTTGGTTAGTTCAAGGCTCTCCAGATTGCTTACCTTGGAATTCCGCGTATTACGGACCCCTCAGATGACCGGAGCGGCCGAAGGCCGCGGAGGTGGCTGGTGATCCAAAACCGATGGAGCTGATGAGACTCATGAGTAGGCATGCACCCGTTGCTTCGGCAAGAACGGCCCGTTGCGGACACTCAACCCTGCATCGAGTGAACAGTGCGTTGCTGTGGAAAGCGCGGTCGCTGAACGCGAGCTGAGTGGAGTCAGTCGCGCAGTGCTTCGTACGCGGGTCTCGCTCTTCGTTCACGTCGTCGTTCTCGCATCGGGATCTGATTATGAGTGTGTCGCTCGCTGGCGGGCCATCATTGGTGGTGACGTAACCTTCGAGAGATTTCTTATTTGTTTCCTCTTGCCTTGCGGATATCCTCCCATTTACTAAGAGGATACTTCTCGATGCCAACAGTCACGAATTGTCTAGGGGATGAGATCCCCGAGTTTGCTCTCTTGAGCTTATTTCAGAGCCGTTGCCGTTTGCCGTTGCAACGGCATGATTTGCAACGGCTCGAATCCTCTGTTTTCGACGACAATCGTCCAAAAATCTTGATTCTTCAGTCCCGATAGCCCGGAAAACACCCAATGGGCTCTGTCAACGAAAGGAGCGTCGGATTCCCTGTCATCCACTTTCAAATACCCGATCTGGTGGCGCTACCAGCGACCACGAAATAACTTTTTCCTTTTCCATGTTTTGTAGGATCACGACGAGTATAAAGTCAGTACGAGTGAGGCTTCCGTCGGACCAGCACATGATGTTTTCCATCTCAAGTTTTTCCTCTTCTCAGTCATAGGGCTCAACAATACGATCTCACCTAGGTGTGCGAAAGCATTCTGACTCCACAAGCTCTATTTTCCTCGAAACCAGCGAGAAAAAAAAACAATTTCTGGATGAATTTGGCAAGTTTGGTGCCGTTGTAAAAAAAGCCGTTGCAACGGGTGCATGCCTACTCATGAGGCTACTGAAGCTGAAATGATTTTTTTATCGAAAAATTCACATCCATACTCATTACTTTTATATCCGGGAGTCCTCTGTCTGACGGGAAATGGAAATGTCGGAAGGAAGGGAGCGACCAGGAGATTATAAGGTAGTCTGGAGAAAATGAGAAGATTTGGAAAACCTGGCCTGACTTGCCCAAGCCTGAAAACCTGACCCCTCAGGTCAGGTTGAAGGAGAAAGAGAAGATGAAAGAGTGAGCATCGATCGAGTATGAGCGTGCGGATTCCGAAAGCGGACTCATAGGATTCGACCGAAATCGTTAGGGATCATTACCCCTGAGGCAGTGGCGGCGCCAGCGGGAAGCTATCCCCGCTTCAGCTTCCCAATCCTCGGAATCGGGAAGCTCAGCTTCCCAAAATTTCTTGGACACCACAGTACAACTTCGATTTTTTCGATCGCGATTATTTCATCGTTGATCATTTCAACCATTCTAATTTCAACCTCGATTATTTCAACTCTGTGGAACGCGTCGAAAATGATTGTCCAAGAGCTGATTTTTTGAGGGAATTCCTTCTGATTCATCGACCTGAGTTTCTCCATCCTGAAATTTCGAAACTGCGGCAGATGAATATGGGGACTCGTTCCCGCACTTCGATGAGCAGCTTACGAACGAGAGATCGAGATGTTATTCGAATTCATAGCCGAAACTGTTTGTAGACTGCGTCTGTCATCTTTGTAAAACACTGTTATCTTGCTATACGCTGACAACAGAATCAACATCCGGAAGGAGTTGGCTACCCTTTCCGAGGAGTCTCAAGTCTATTCTATCGTGGGCCACGAATGAGCCCTGCAAGTGTCTCCCCTCCCCAGGGCCGGATTTCCCATTAGGCTAACAAGGCTACAGCCTTGGGCGGCAGATTTGTGATCGGCGGCGGATTTTTCCTCGTCGTCGTCCGTCGTCCACTCCCTCCGGTCCCCCGCAAGAAGCGTCTAGAATCTATGATGCGAGGCTTCAAGCAGCGGAGTTTGGTGGATCGGTTCCGGCATTCGCCTGTAGAGATTGGGAGCCGTGGAGACCATTCATGAGATGGCCGGCTGCAGGGATCGAACTCGCAACATACCCTCCGAGAAAGCTTCACATGTGGCTTTGCGAGCATGCTTCTGTGGCACACACTGCTTAGACCGCTCGACTGTCTCGTCGGTTGAGTCATCTCGAGAGCTACGCCGTAAGCTCTCTGTCCCCGCACATACCGTTTTATGAAAATCCCTCCAAAAATCAAACAGGAGACCGTCCGAAGATGACGCTCGGATTCCAGCGGAACGCAAAGAGCGAAGGCCTGACCAGCCTCGATGTTCGCAGGTTCACGTGTTCCACCGTTCCATAGACCCTACGCCTCGAAACGATAGAATCGCTCACGTACTAGTTTGACTCTCAGATTTTCAAGAGAGCATGACAGGCGGTATTCCGAGCCAGCCTTGGGCGGCAAAATCCTAAATCCGGCTCTGCCCCTCCCCCCTCCGGTTTGAACATCAGAAGATCTGGAGGAATGAAGTCCTGCATCGCCGGAACCAGCATATCCCGGATAATTTTACCTCGTTCAGCCTCTGAACTCATTTTCTGATTGAGAAATCGGTACCAAATTCCCAAAATGTGCTCATTTTCGCCCACCCTCGATTGTTTCAACTTTTGATTATTCGAATTTTTTCCTGCATCCATTAGTTGAAATAATCGAGGTTGTACTGTATCTATATCGATATCAGTTTCTCAAAATACAGTACACATACGAGGCGGAACAGACCGCACCGTGTTTGAGTTCCGGACTAGAGCCAAATTCCGGGAGCAGACAGATCTCAGCTTCCCAAATGAAAATTGCTGGCGCCGCCACTGCCCTGAGGATATGCGAACGCGTCCTCTTCAGCAGTCTCGCTCAAGTCGCACACTGTGAGCGTGTAGGCGGGACAAACCGAGAGATCTACCATGATGATTTCCCGAGCCTGGATGAAACTCGCCTCATTGAATTTGGGAAACATGAAGCTAGAGCAATAAAAATTCACCCTGGCTACGCCACTGTTTCACCCTGGCTACGACCACCTTTCGTGAATGATGTCGTCTCCGGGCTCGACATCTAACTCTCTCGACAGTCTCGAGTATCCGGGTCTCGATGGGTGAGTTCAATGGCCAGATCCTCCGCACAAGTGAAGAAAGAGGGTGGGAGCCGCGGTCCAAGATTTCCGTGATATCCGAGGCTCGAAAGGGTCAAAGCCAGGATCGAGCAATCGCCCCCCCTCCCCTCGAGTCCGGTCTCCCAGGCGGAATGTACATATCAGAAGAGAAAATTTCATGAATCTTGACAGAAATAGATAGATGTTTGTACTAAAAAATGGTGAAACAAACAATTCGATATTCAACCGCATCATCAGGGTGGAAAAATACTCCCGGAACACCGAAAATCTGAAACCGCCCCCCCTCGAGCCATTCCTGGATCCGCCACTGGTCGTGAGTATGATCGTTCCGAACTCAGATCTATTCTCGGAAAACCAACACCCAGGCACGTGCATAGAGACGGACTGAGCGTGCAGCACTAGTTGCGGCACTGCTTCTCCTAAGACGGAGTGACTTAAGATCAGGTTATTGGTATAGAAGTTAGAGTCGAAGTGGTCGACAGACCAAGATATATCGACGCGGTGGTTTTGCCAGATCCAAAGATTTCCAACTTTCTCACTGCTGATGATTAGATGTAGGTTGAAATTTTCGTGTTCATTCGTGTTATTTTTCGTGTTATTCGTCTTATCTTGAATTTTCGTGTTAATTCGTGTTATCGTAATTTTGAGTAAAGATTTCTCTGCGGCCCGCCTTCAAATCTGGGTCTACGAAATGGCCCGCCGTAGGTTTGGTGCTGTGCACCCCTGGCCTTGATCGATTAGTCATCGGAGTGCTCCCTGAGTGTCCAGTCCAATAGATTGGTACGATGACCTCATTGGGTCGGCTGTCTCCGAAAAAAATGAATGAATCATGGCTTAGTCTTTTCGCAGGAAGAATTGGATCGTGAGGACTGACAAATGGAACAAGAAAGGGGCCGGTAGCGTCTACTCTGGGAAAACGGGAGGCGGATCAAACCACGGCGTCGAGTTTGGACCAGCCCGTAGATCCGTCCCGAGAGCTGTACCTGGCAGTCTGATCATGGGATGGGTCGTTGAAGAAATAGCTACCCATACAGCGTGCGGAGACGACTCCATCAGAGAGTATGAGTTCACCACCAGCCCGGACTACAACCGGAGTAATCATTGAGTTTCTCTCGCAAGGACTCGGAGACTTTGCGGTTCGCAAGTTGAAGATTGATAAAGGGCTGCAATCGACCAAGCAGGTAGTCCCAGTCATCCGACGGCCATCCGGTGCCAGCAAGTCACTCTTGTCTGGAGCTTTGCATCGAATAAAAGCAATGGCACTTTTTTCTACCCGCGTTATTAGGCACTCGAATATTTCTTCCGAGCGGTACTCGACACTTCATCGTGCCAATGACTTCATCGTGCCAAGCGATCTCCGAACCCTTGTCTACGCGCCCACTGTTTCCGTTTCTCGCTCATTGCTGATGGTGAGTCTGTATATGTTTACGAGATGATCGAGATCATGTTCTCGAATTGATGATGATCCCTCTGGGTCATCATCATGATCATAGAAAAATCCAACGCCCGCTTGAATGTAGCAACGATCATGAATTGCAGCCTGAGTCAGACTGGATCTGCAATACAAACGCGAAATCCATATGAGACGCGGGCGTCTCATACAGTATGGGAACGACAGATCAGCTCCCACGAGGAAATGCAGGAAGCGCTAGGTTCCTTCTCTAGACCAAATTTCTTCCCATAGTTCATTGCAAGGCATCCTCTGAAAAGATGCTGGTTCTTGGTCATGCAACCCAAAACTCACAGGTGATGTCCGAGGTCGCGGGAGAAAGCAGCAGAGGCAGGATTATCATGAGCGAATCGCACCGAAATTCTTCTTCCATGGTGTTCGATGAAGTACGGTCTCTTGGTTCACGCTTCCATCACCTGAAGACGTATCCAACAAACTGGAGAGAACGAGATATGGAACCCCCGGAGCAAACTGGTGTCTGATTCTGGAAATAAAATACCTATTGGCTTGCCGCAAATTCAGTGTCCCACGATGCGGTTTCACTTGGTATATTCTGTTTCGGAAGCTTATTGAATGATCAGTCTCGGGAATTCATTTCGAACATGATATATCCTTTATGAATGCCGCAATCGGCGATACCCAGTCGGATGCCTCTATCGGGGTCAGCGCTCGTCCTCGGCTGTGTCATTCCCTGCCAACTCGGTCCATCCGGTTGGTAAAATCGACGTCAGAAGTTTGGAACAGCGCCCGCCGCTTTCAACCTGCAGCCGATCGGCGATTCCGCGAGTCAAGCTCTCGTACCCGCGTTCCCGCAAAGCAAAATCATCAAAATGCTCAAGCGCGACTCCACCTCGATCCTAATCCCAAGAGGTCTTGGAATTCAGCCGAGACTAGACCAGGTCACGCGACAGCCTGACTCGAAGGGATTCCGACAAAATGCTGCGAACCGATACACCTCCATGGCCAACCCAAAAGTGGGGAGAAACTCTCCAGGCGAATTCCTATGCGATTTATCAACCCCGGAAGATGAGGGGAGCTTCAGAGGGCGCTGTCTCCAAACGAGCCAAGGTCGGCAACAAGATCGAGTTGAACCGGGCAGACGGAGCACAAATACGTGGTTAGATCGGAACGAGAGTTCCGATTCATTATCTCAGACAATGAGTATATGATGTGTTGCTCACGCAAAATTCGAGTTTGAATTCATTTTCTGGTTCTGTGGTCACCGGCGTCCGCTGTCGCGGACTTCTCTGAAAAGCAGTGGCGGACCGTGGGGCGAGCGGGGGGGGGGGGTCGTCCGCCCCGGGCGGCACTCCCGAGGGGGCGGCTTTCTGCCGATCTATGCCCTATAGGGGGTCGTTTTTTCGGTTGTCGCTCCGCGTTGGAGGCGCTTCCAGAGGGCGGCATTTTCCGGATTTCCCGGATTTTTCAAGATCCGCCCCGGGCGGCACTTCGGCACGGTCCGCCACTGCTGGAAAGGCTCATGAAGTGCGGTCCAATCTCACAAGAGGAGGCTAGTAGCGTAGCCCGGGGGGGGGGGACTTTCTCGGAGACCAGCGAGTCACCTGCTTTCTGTGGATCCGCCGTGCATCCACGGTCCCGACTGATTTAGTGTCACAGTGTGCTAGACTCACCAGTGGCTAACCACTTATGGCTTTCGGCCACTTCACTGAGTCGGTATCCGAGTCTCTTGGTTATCAGCGCTTTGCGCTCTTCGTCCTTTGGGCTTGCAATTCAGGTGACCGCCGCAGGACGACTTTCGCGCCCGATCGACATTCCGGGCAGGAATGGTAGTGTTCAGGTAGTGTTCTCAAACAGCTTGGGATCACTTGCTCGGGAAGCTCCGAAGTTCCGATGGGCGGATTTCGCGGGCGGCATAGCGCCCAGGAAGACCCGTTCTCCGAGGGTGGTTCCGAAGACCTTTCCGTATCGAAATCGCGAGATCTTCCGATCATAGACGTTTCCGAGGGGGATGCCCATAGAGAATGTGCCAGAACTGGGCTCTCGAGGGTTGGATATCGGTGATTATGAGGTTTTGGGAAAATTCTGTCATGCTCATGGGATGTGAAATCAAAATGCCAGGGGGGTCTCTATTAACGGTTCTCCTCTTTCTGACTTTTTTCAATGAGAAAAACGCGAAAAACCGTTTTACTCACCACCCTGTATGATATCGTACCCTGAGTTCTGCTTAGCACGTGGCCCTTGTCCCGGGCTGGACCTCCTCCCTATTCATTGGCGCCCTCGGCCAGGTCATGGGCACAGAGACGCCTACAATCAGTCAGTTGGTCCATGATTTCCCGGTGCCCTTTGGCGCGCCACAGTATCGTCAACGACGTCTTCGCGAGAGCTCTCCGCCAAACAGGCACTCCGATCTAAGTCGAGCCGAAACACAAACGACGAATTCCAACCCGACGCGATGACGCGCACTCCGGAATTCCGTGGACGTTTCATGTTTTGGAACGTCACGGTTGGGAACACCTCCGCTGCTTCTCAAGCTGCGACTGCGAGAGACGTCGGCGTCGTTCCAGTCGGGGCGGAAAGGGGAAAGACGTTGCACTTTGCTCCCCATTGCGAATAGATACATCATCAAACTGATGGCATTTGAGGCCTCACGAGTCTGAGAAGAAGAAGAGTTGCAGCTTACGAAGGAGATCGGGTGCTCCATCGAGGTACACACAGCCGCGGGGCAGCCAGCTCTCACGCTATCATCAGCCAGTGGATCTCAATTGACGCTGAGCGCGGCAGTGCCCAGATTATCTTCGGTTCGCTGCTCGGCGACCGCGCCCTCGGCGAACTCGTCTATCCACCCTGATTTCAGCTGTGTGCATATAACCTATTACTCCAATACAGCGTAAGGCGTACCCACGATCATTAGAATCGTTATGCGTATGTATATGAACTGTTGGTTATGGTTCGACGTTGACATTTCCATATACTACGAGTCGCTTCTATTCCGCTTTTCGGACCATTCCCTGAGAGAAGTATGATTGAACAACCTCCGACCCCGACCTTGTCAGCGGCAGCAAGATGACCATTTTTCCCTGTCCGGAGAATGCTTCCGACTACGACTTTCTCAATGACCAAGTTGATCGCGCAAAATCCTGCGCTGAGAACGATAACTTCGATCCGAAATAAGAAATCGGCGGCGACGCAAGCATACGAGAGTAAATCCATGCAGCAAGAAGCTGGGGTTGCGTGTACCCGGAGCGATAGGTTCTGATTCGCACGCGATCGTCTTCGCTCTCCGTGCAAACCTGAACCGTGAGTTACCGCAGCCGTGGTTTGATGAACGGAGATAATCACATGGAACTTGCCAACCTGGACGAGCATCTCAGAGGAGGTCGAATTCGAACAACCCGATTTCTCATCTGGAAAGGGGCCATCGGAGGGAGTTGACGGTACCGAGAACGGTGCTGCAGGATGAGCATGGAGTTCGGATTCGCCTCTAATTGGGATAATCGATCTCTTATTCCGTGATACGCATGCACGAATCTTCTGATAGCTGATACTGACCGCGTGGCAACGTAATCATGTGAAGATGAGGATGGAACAGCAGTAGCAATCAAGGGGACCTGATGAGACCCTCCTCTGGCACCATGCGGAAGCTAATATGGATCGTAACGTGTTGAAGCGGTTTGATGCTTTTGCGCGTCCCGCAGCCTGCGAAAGCGGGATACCACTTTGAGAGACCGCGAAGAGCCCGAATATGCCTCCCGGCTCCGATTCCGGAAAATTTATTGGTTGTCTGCTCGTCCCTCATTTCCGTTCGGATACAGACGACAGCCGTAATATTCCGCGGCGGTTGATATCTTGAGATAGCTCTAAGTTGGTTTTCCTGCTGACGTGAGTTCGTTGAGACAGATTTCCTTACCGACCCTCACCCCAAATCAATCACAGGTGACGTTCGAATCTACCATCTCACGGGAGGAGTGACCGTCGCGGAATGATTGGAAGTTCCTCAGAAAGTTTCTCACAGTCCTTCTGCAGAGCGGAGTTTCCCAGGTAACCCATCCGGGCTAAAAACTTTCTCGGGAGTCCCGAAGACTACTTGACAATGGCAGAGGGTTTAATGGCGAGACACGTTCTCGATCGTTCCAGACGCACTCGATCAAGCGCAAGTCTGCAGTCTCACACGTTCGTTTCGGAAATTCTCTGTTTCGTTGTCTCTCATTAGGGCTGCGGACTCGACGCGGCTGAAAAATACGGAAATCGCAGTCAACCCGCGGTGATGATTCGGAAGACTGCGGCTCAGGAAATAGCTAAGGAGTCGCGAATAGCGAAGGGATCGGGTGACCTCTGCAGCAAACTTGTTCGAAACTTTTCCGAATGAGACGGATGCTGCCGCGTGTCGAATCGTAAAGGATCCCTGGCACCACGAAGCTCTGAATGATGAGAGAAAGTCGCGAGTTGTGACGATTTCTGCGGCAGGTGACTGAGCCGAGCAGACGGAAGGTGCCCTATATCGTGTCGTTCGTTCGCCCGTCTATCTGGGTGTAAACGCGACCATTAGGCATAAGGATTTCCCAGACTTCCCGACCTCCGTCGGAATCTCTAGACTCCAGACTCTCGACGGATATCCGTTCCATCGGACGGAATTCACGATCCGTAACGTGTTCGTTGTAACCATTGTAAAATCGATCGGACTTCCCTCCATTGATGCTCCGCCAGAACATCACATTCGAGCACCAGAGACATTTCCTCGTCGTATCTCATGATCCCACAAACATTGGAGCAGGACCGCATTCAGGATTTTCCCGCCTATATGCACACCACAATATGCCGCCTATGGGTGAACTTTTACTTGTTTTTTTTCCCGGTTCACCTGCTGCTCACAGTGACTTTATCGAGATAAGGTCGCTTTGAACACACAATGGGTGATTTCTATCAACAAGGAGTGGCTTATATGCTACAATAGATATACAGATAATTTGGGCAGAAAAATTTGCCGGCTATCGAAATTTGCCGCCGCAGGCAATGGCCTACTTTGCCCGGTAGGTAAATGCGGCCCTGCATGGGAGCCATGCCTCCGGAACTCGATGAGTCGCATATGTGGGTGCTGGCTAGACCGGAAGGCCGTGTGAGCTTTTTCTCGTCGAAAATTTCCCCGAAGGAAATGAGGAATACAGTAGTGCTCCGTTCAACGAACCTGATTCGTTCCACGTATCGGTTCGTTGTACAGGACAGTTCGTTGAACGGGGCACCAAGAAGTACTGATTGACAATGTACAAGGATCACAGAATTTCGCCGCCTATGGCGTCGCTTGTCTACATTACTTCGATCGCGATCCTTTGGATGAAGGAATCATCTCGAAGTCCCAATCGAAGCCATTTGCGGAGAGTTTGTTCAACGAGCCTCCAGTTCGCTGAATGGAGCAGATGACTGATTCGAAGAAGTTCGTTGAACGGGTGGTTCGTTGAACGAGCCGTTCGTTGAGTGGAGCACCACTGTATTTGGGAGAGAGCAAATTACGGGATGCACGTTGTGCCGAGTTTTCTGTCATGCATTCCGCCAGTCCCGGTTCGCGGAAGGTGTTTAGGTCTGACTGCCTGAAAAACTATCGCCATGAAACATCGTTATGCGTAGTATTCGATTCCCGGTCGCTGAAGCGGTAAAACTGCAAGAATGATGCAGTTGGACAAGACCTCCGATCAACAAGGTCGGGGAACAAAGCTGCTTACGCTAAGAATGACATGAAAGATCATCAGTGTTCTGTAACAAGAATATTGAGCAGGAGCGATACTGCAGTCGACCGCTTGGGATAATGATGCAAGATATGCACTTCTGATTCGATCCGGCATGTTCGGGCATTGCGAAGTTTCCAAAGTTCCTCGCGAGAATCTCTACTTGAGTCTACTCTCTCAAATTAGTTTTGTTACATTGATTCCGGTACTTGCTGGATATCCTTGAACATGTCTGATCCTTTTCTCCTCTTAATATAAATGCGTCAGGAGTTCGAGTTTCCAGTTCACATCGAAGCCGTCTGAATGGCAGGCTGTGCTCCCGTTCCCGTGAAACTCGCCTTCGGTATCGGTATCGATCTTCCGTCACGATGTTTCTCTCCTCGATGGATCGATCTGCAATCGACCACTTTGGCTCTATCACCTTGCGGCTAAGCCCCTGGCGGACGCTTCCCGGGAGAGCAACTTTTCAACTTCCCGCGTCCTCCTTAAACCACTGAATCTGGCTTCGGCTGCCGCGTTGCGATCTGTGCTCGCTGACGTCTGACGCCGTTCGATGAGGGAATAACCGCAAGCTCGACTCTGTTCCGATCTGTTTCGCTTGTTGACAGACTCAGTGGAGGCCACCTGCCAATGATGATCGGGGTAGCCTATGGGTTCTAGATTTTGGGCCAACGTTTGAATTCTGCTCCAGACAGGAGTCCGGTCATCCTAATGCATCTGGACTCGACCCGATTCGCGAAGCTCGTTTTCTCCCCCTCAATGCCCTACGGTGAGAGTTTAGCGCGGGCGCCGTCATCTCCGCATCGGATCGTTTTTACGCGATAGCGGCGGTTCGGTGGGGATCCCCACGGGAATCGATGGGGACGATTACATCACGCTCTCGTCGTGATCCGCACGCAGATACTTGGAAACGATTCTCCACGGCAGTGACGGCGCGTTTCTTTATTTCCCGCTACCCGTAGTCAGTTTGTCATGGGCTTGGGACAGTGGATGCTCCACTTTGCTCGTCATGCTACGCCAGTCCGAGCACACTCGGCCTCGCTGCGGTTCGGAGCCGCAAGAATCCCAGCTTTGATGTCAATGATGGGGTTTCTTCTCGTAGCCATTGTTCCTCTTGCAATCACCCGCGTATGTAAGATTCCAGTTGCACGACCAGCAGCGCAATTACCGCTCGAACCCCCTTCCGACCGCTCGGGCTAGATCAACGAGTACGCGGACAAGGACCGAGTGTATCTACGGACAACCATGCAGAAGTCCAGCCAGCTCTCATAGCGGACAGAAGCCGGGTGCGAGGGGAACGGTACAGATCGCAATCCGTGTTCTCAACTCAGCAGGGCCACGACTCACGCCCAGGCTACCAGACCAGGGCCGGGGGCTAAATGAGCAGCAATCAAAATCTACTCGTTTCTTCCTTATCGGCTGGCTCATCAGCATCGAAACATGACTGATATCTGAATTATGCGAAATGTGGGAAGCATCAATCTTCTTTCCTCAAACACTGAATGCTGGTTGTCACTGTGAATTTTGCCGTTGAAAAGCCATGTCATGGAAAACATTGGAAGCGACATCGATTACATTGGCAGTTGGGAACCTCCGGCTGTCCGTCTAGGGTTGCAATAGCTTTCACCGGTTCCCTTTTAGAACGGAAAGCTGTGTCGGACGTGTGCGTGCCCTGTCGAAGATGTCCTCTTCACGGTAGCTGTACGGTCGATATTGATCTGAATGAAAAGTTACTCTGCGCCTTTCTTCTTTTATAGGCGCGCGACAGCCGGGCGGCTGAGAAAGGACCCTCGATTTCTGGGGAGTCAGAATCCCTCAGATTCGGAATGTTTCCCAATTTTCTGAGTGAACGTTGAGGGTCGAATGATCACAGAGTCAGCGGAATCGTGTGAAGGGCCGACGACATGAGGGGACGACCGGGAGATGGATGTCGGAACTCGTGGCAGGCCAGGAGAGCGCAGGGCCGAAATCGCTCTGGGCCAACACAACGCTCGAATTCCACAGTACGCGGGGTCCCCATGGACTCTCAAAAGGGACAAGAGGGACACGCGCATGATGCAGGGGGAAATAAAGTTCCGGAGCTCGAGGACGCTGCCGCGGAGTACTGACATCAGGGTAGTATCATGGTATTCCTTAACGCAATTATTTGAGGACTCGCTGGTGGAAGCTGTCGGCGAGGAACAGGTCCACCGGGACGTTTCCTCAAGCCGTCATGCCTCAACCGCGTTTTTTCTCACGACAGCGACACTTTCTATGCGGGAGGTTTTTCGTGCGCCGGTAAGCCGGTCAAGAGTACCCGCGAGCGTAGCGAGTGGAACTCATTGACAGCAAATTAACAATTTAAATGCTTCGATGCCACCGTTTTGGCCCCGCACTGTTCTGGGACCGCGCCGTCGGAACTATGTTACGTGACAACGATACCATGATCCTCTCGCAAAGATGGGAGCCGGCGAGGAAAGGTTTTAGGCTTCTGATTCGCCGATACAGGTGGCGCCAGCAGTCCTGCAGTCGCGGAGGGCCGTCAGAACTGACGCTTCTCACACGGTTCGACGCCAGGTGAATCGGAGAAATCAAAATCCAGAGCAATCGAGTGGGGAACACTAGAGCCCCTCCGGCCCGTATATCTAATCCACTGAGCTGATGAGGCGTTGAACAGCAGAGTCGCATCGCCGCAATTCAAGGCTCAAGCTCCTCCAGAGCGATGTCTTCCCCACAGAGCCTCGCATTTCTTCGGCGGTGCTAGAACGAGCGCGGAATCCAGCCTCGTGCGTTCTCGAACTTGAGAACACAAAATCTAAGCGTCACTTATCAGATTGTTGTACTTTTCCTCGCGAGCGCATTCCATGCATCAATTGATTTCATGTAGAAAAAATGGGATGAAGCCCGACGGAACGGGATGCCAGATAGATGAGATCCCAGCTATTGCGCATCCGACCCCGTCTCACTCCATTCGATACAATTCGATTTCCACGGGAGCGTGTTATTCTCGTCGCTTTTTCTCTGCGACGCTTCTTACGGAGGTTGAATTGAGCTGTAGACTAGGAACTTGAATATTCGCTGATATGCATTCGCTTCTCCGGTTCTGAACCTTTCCGAAACTCAGAGCCGCGGATTCATAAACGAGAATTATTTGAGTTCCGATTTCGAGAGCCTCCTGGATGGTTGGGAATGAGTTTAGAGAGGCGAAGTGCTCGAAAGCTCGGTGGCGTTCATTGAATAAACTCCAGCGTTTGCAATGGTTCAATACAGAAACTCGAGTTTTTCTCACCGCACAAATAGCCCGCGGCACTTTCTGAACGAGTTCAGCTCGACACACCAATGTAACGGAGGAAGTGAGACAACAAGTGAGATCCTAAGAAGATCAGGGCCGAAATGCGAGCTGCTATTGATACGTGAGCAACCAACAATATGTTCATGTTGTTTCTTGGAAATTCACCATTATTTCGCCGTTCATAGATTCCTGCATGGTGAGAGCAGAATGATTCTCTGTGTACCGCTAAGGAGGGTCGCAGGGATTGTGTGAAAACCATGGATCCGAATAACTCAGCAAGATTCGATGTAGCGAGTCGTGGATGATGAAGCAAGAAGTCGTTAGGACCGCCGAGGGAATTTTCTATGCTATCTGTCCTGCTGTCTTGTGAATAATTCCCGAAACCATATACGCCACGTGGAACTCGCATTCTCAAGAACACTTTTGTCAATAATTTATGGAGGAAAACGTTGATCTCATCTCTGACCGGAGAACTGCGGTTTAACGGACGCTATGGAAATGACGCTGCGAAACGTTTCGGTGTCTCACAATGGTCGTGCATCACCGTTAAACTGTAAAGTATTCTCTAGAAACCCTCGCGAATCGAACCCGTTGAACTTTTCCTAATATTATAATGGACTGTGAGAAGTCAAGAAGGAATGTTTCTTATAACGGCATTAGTACAAGAGACATGGCTTCACGGATCGTTCCAAAGCACGTGATGCTCGATGGATGAGCGATGCGAGAAGAATCAATCACCGGTTTACCGAGCCCGGAATTCTGCGACAAATCGACGCTCCAAAAGTCGAAAAAATC
Source organism: Neoseiulus californicus (assembly GCA_028455905.1). Classification (NCBI taxonomy): domain Eukaryota; kingdom Metazoa; phylum Arthropoda; class Arachnida; order Mesostigmata; family Phytoseiidae; genus Neoseiulus; species Neoseiulus californicus. The sequence goes on along the minus strand of JAMQGS010000004.1, from coordinate 7,908,667 downwards.
TATTCTTCGCCGGAACTTCACAGTTGAACGAATGCGATGAAGGCACAATACCAGAACGGCGGGGCTGAACTCACAATCAGAGGGAAACTGTTGCACGCAGGACGTCAGGGACGGTACCACAAACAGCAAAGTGAGGTCCAGGTGAAATCACCGGCCTCCAAGGTCAATGGAGCTGTTCCATCCGGCGTCACGGCAGGTCGGGAGCTCATAGGGAGCTTCCGTTGAAAGTTTTTTGCGGAAACGGAGCAGCCTCCCTCGTTGAACGCAAGAAATTCTCCGACTTCGCATCGCGCGATGAACGGAGAACCGGAGCACGGCACCACAGGGCCTTGTGCGTGGAATCAGCAGACTCGTCAATAATGAACAGGGGACTCGAAGAACTCGACTCTTTCCTCAACGAGACTCAAGCTCATGTTTGATTACTGCAAGTCCGGAACGGGAACGAAGAAGAGACCATTGACCTCGTGGATGTTCCTTGATGTCATGCCATTAGAGGAAATTGTTGCCCAAAGCTAATCTAGCTCAGTGCCTTCCATATAGCGCTCCGCAGTTGTTTCCCCATCCCTACTTTTGAGCAGCAATCACCGAAAGCATCCGGACTCGGCCAATGCGATGAGACTCCTGGAAACATGCGGCATGCTCCATGGAACGGGGTTTAGAACATTTGGGCGTCGATGAGATTCGTAGTCATTACCCGACCTTGACAGGCAGCACGGGCTACCCATGAGATCAACTTCATGAACAGAAAACTTTCCGCTCTCCCTGGACTGAAACTCAGAGTAATGAAGAGACCCACGAGGATTCTTGGCAGATATGCCTCTCCGGGACAATGCCGACAACGAGAACAGACCGACAACGCCGAAATCGAGATCACTCGCGTTGCTACACCTCAATAGAGACGAAGCAAAGTCTTGAGCCCCCGAAAGAGCGTGCGAGTGGAAACAAAACTCCGTTCGACAGAATACTTACACAGGCTCGAACGCCTAGAGTTGCAACCAGGGCACTCAATCCACCGGGCTCAGGAGCATAAATTCTCCGCCGAGATTCACACAAAAAGGGATTTAAAAACCAGGAGGGTCGAGTGAGCGATTTACGGAATAGCATTTCGACGAGCAGGCTAAGTGTTGAAGAAGTTTGGGAAGCGTCTGGCCTAGAGAGACCTAGACAGATGTACAGGGGTAGCTGTCGAAACCTGTGAATCGAATTCGTAAGCTCCATGATCCCCTAGTCCTGGGAAACAGAGGTTCTGAGACAGATGAGCACTGGAGTGCGCTATCGTGGACCGGGAGACGTTCAATCTAACTCCAATCTCACACTAGGACTCGACTTCAAACCCGTCTTTATAGTAGTCTCCAATGGGTTTATTTTTCCACGTCCCTTCGCACGCTTCAGGGACCCGAATAGAGAACGCTGTCGGATCGCTCTCTCGGGGATAACTTCGCAAATCCGAGCTCTATGCTGACGGCACAGTGAATTGGAGCAAGCTGCGAGGCAAGAAAAAACTAGGAATCACACCTTCAGATTCCCGGAAATCATCAATTATTCCGCGCGATGGATATATCGATCGATCCATCCTGCCGAAGTGTAAGGCCGAAAGCTCAGCATGATAATTCGGTTCCCTGGAATCACAGGAAAGAGTTCTTTCCTCCCGATCCACGAGGAATGATCCGCCGATCGAAGATCAGTGAACTCTGCTGAAAGTGATCTTTACAGCACCGCGTTGCGCCGAGTAGACAACAGCGGAAAGACACTCTTAGAGGAGAGGAAACGAATCGACGGAGTTTATTGAACTCAGGAAGATGTTCACAGTCCCCCATGGGTGATTCGGACGTCTCGGCCGCTTGAATCCATTTTTCAACGTCATTCCGGCTTCTCGACGAGTCTCCCGTCGGGCTTCTGGACGGGAGAACTTGTGTTTCTCGCCATTTCGCTATCGATCTTACGGCGCGAAGCAAGCTTCCCAACTCAGTTGCACCTGCAACAGGAACGAGGATTGAGAGAGGATATATATGATGTATTTTCGCGAACTTCCGATGACTTCGCAGATTTGAGATGGAGTGACGAAGACCTTCGAGAATTCTTCGCCGGCCGTCCATCCTCGAGGATCATTGAAAGCCCTCAGAATTATCATGAGTACCACCCGATTACGTCCGGTATCCCTGGAAATTAGACTCTCTGCCAATATGGCTGGATTAGGTGCTCGAGGCTGTTTTCTCTCGACTTGAGCGGAGAGAGAGTCTGGAGTCTGGCTTCCACTTCTCGGCCAGCCTCCTCAGGGATTCTCAATCCGCCTTGTTGCCCTGTTCTGACCGTCTCTCGAGACCTCATTCTCTCACCATCCAACTTGTCCTCGGAAGTGTTTTGACGATTTCCATAGTGAGCTTTATGCAATGAATTGAAATCCATCCGCGACTCCATTTAAAACGCGCATCGCCCCGTGCTCGTTCTGTTGAGCGTCGGGAACGTTTGTAGAGCTGCAAATTACGTACGACGAGGCGAAAATCGTGTTGTGTTTGTTCCTCTGTGTTCCCTGGAATAGATACTGCGTTGTGAAATTCCATACTCAGGTCTGAAGGATTCGCGCTGTCCCGTCTCCATCATGCCATACATTGAGTTTGAAAACCGGAATCCGATTACTGTCCAGAATCCCAAACAATAATCGGACTTCCTGCAGAGTGACTGTGAGATATTCCAGCTCGGGCTCTTAGCCCTACTGAATTTCCTGAAAACCCGTTTTTCCTGCGACCCTCCAGAACAGAATGACGCTCATTTATACGAATTTATCGGCTTCATTCCGAAATTGGAAGAAAGAAGAGGGAATTGGAAAATATTCGGTCCAACCCAAACGCCGTTTCAGGGCCTCTCTCTCTCTCTGCTACAAAAAGCTCAAGTATGCTACCCGGCCAAATTTCAGCTTCAGAGGACGTTGAACTCATCGCCATTAGGGCTTCAAATGAGGACTTCCCAATGCTCACTACACCGTCGTCTGAGCAGACTCCGACTTCGAGCCAGACGTATGTATTGAGGGAAACGATGTTGGAGTCGGAGGAGCCAACTACACCTTGTCCAGGTGCTCATTACGGAGCGCTTTCAAGCTCTTCCACTCGATTTCTCCCGCGTACCAACGAAACGGGGCGGTTCACGTGGCCTACGCTTGTGGATTAGTTTCGTATTCTGCTCTCATGCGGAGTCACCTTGCTGTCAACATTACACTCATTAGCTTCATCATTCCCTTGATGAACGAGAACTATTCTACAAGTTCTCGTTAATGGATACATTCAGTGTAGCCATTTTATATTTCCCACCAGGGCTTTCAGAGTTCTCGATCGTTTGAAGAATGTTGCCCTGCTGGCGTTTCCTAACATCGAACTTTTCGGTGTTGTTGAGATCGTATTCTCGGAAGCAAAACCGAGTTATATCCTCCGAGCGACAGCATTGAACAGGTTGTGGGTGAGGACAAAAAGCTGCGGTTGCAGAATAACAAGCCGCACGGGTCTCAGCGCCCTGTCAAGCACGATATAGACACAGCAGGAGGCTTTTTTCAGCCCCTGTTCCGGTTAGCTCGTGTCACCAATTAACGTCTGTCGGATAGCTTTTCTCCTCCTGGGATTGAAAACGTCACGGTGCCTTACCCGACAAAAACGCTAGACGCTGTCGTTTCTTGTTGAGACAAGGCGTCTGAGTTCTTGAAGCCCTCGGGATTTGCGAACAAGCTCATAATTCGGAGCCTGGTCCGGAGCAGCGCCGCCCGCCGCCGACGTTCAAGCGTTTCAAGTGTAGGAGCTTTTGACGTATTTCAGGTGCTGAGTTGACGCTTGAATTTTCGGGCGCAGTTATTTCGGAGAAGAAATCTTCTGCCAGACAAGATTGGATTTGGAGGTTTTCCTTTCAAGTTCTAAAACGAATTGTATTTCAAGCGTAATTCTTGGGACGAACTGCGCTACTGATCAAAGCCGATTACTTTTGGCCTCACCAGGAATACGCCGAGCGCGACGCGGAATAAATGGCAACAGAAGGACCGATCTACGAAAGCTCAGAGGTGGAGAGCTCCTGAATCACGCTCCCTGAAGAGGTGATTGTGTGGCTCTGGATATATGGCTCCAGTATAAACTAAAGGAGCACACTGGGACCAAATCGCGGTATTCGTTGATGTGTGAGTCGCTGTCCGTCGGTACATCGAGGAGCAAAAGTTCTCGAAAGAGGAGTTGGGAGAATTTTCCCAAGATCACGCGCACGTGTCATAGTGGGACAGTCTCATGGGAGAGGGAATCCGCAGTTAACTTGGGAAACGGGATGAGTTGCGCAGGAGTTATATTTCATTTCGGCATACCTCCGCACTCTTCCGTAGCAGGAGGAGTTGACTCAGCGATGCCCGCTGAAATGGCGGGCTGATCGCGGAGGGCCCAATGATTGGGGAAAGCGTTTCCGAGTTAACATTAAAGAAAGGTCTGACCTGAATCGCCGAGTGAAAAAACCTTCGACTCGCCTTCAGAGTCGAGCATCGTGATTTTTAAGCGCAGTTTCAAGTCGTTGAAAGAGACTGATTCACTGAGAGGGGTTGCCAGGGTCAACTACCCGTTAAGCTGCGTCGGGTGCCGTGAAGTAGTTCCAACACGTATGCAGTCGCTTTTGTTCCTCCTCCATTCGGAAGAGGCTCGTCAGAGCAAATGAGTAAGCTCATCCAGATGTCCCGGTTTCGCTTCGTTCCGCGCTCGCGAGTCTTGTTTCAGGAAAAGAACGAAACTGAGGAAATCTTGAATGCTCTTTGCAGTAGGAGCACGACACACAGCCGAGGAAGATGAGTTCATTCCTCTGGGTCGACATCACCAGTGAGATTCTTGTGAAGTTTGAGGCTGATCCATGATACTGAGTCTGTTGAGCCGTCTATCCACTGTGCATATTTTCCGGTGCATAGGCATGCATACCAGCGCTGCCTGAGGCAAGAGCAGAGGGTTCTTGACGGAAGCTCAAATAGCAGGAGCAGCACGTTTTCCACCGCATTCGTGATTGATCAGTGTTTGAGAGTGCGTCTGATGGGCTCAGCATTTTTAGGCTGGGGAATGCGGCACGAATATCCCGAGCCCAGGCCTTTCGGAAGAGAATCTTGCATGGTAATACTGTTTATGTTGTCTCAAATTAATGCAAATCTTCGAGGCAATGAACGCATTGCTCACATCCAATGTTGCCGAAAGAATGAGCATCTAGGATATGCTTAGCTGGCGAGAATTTCAGCTCCTCGGTTCTCGGCATCCTGACCTGGAACTTGCGCAATGATGCGAGGAGGCTCTCAGGATGATTCCGGAGTTTCAATGTTGCGCACATGGAGCTGAAAACTGGAGAAACTTGCAGTTACCCGCCAAGTTTCCGAAATCTCATCGGAAATCTAGAACGGAATACAGAGACTTGAGAGCGCCTTCATTCTCGATCGCGGCCTCGTAGGAGATTCTTGACGCTGAATATTGTACCGGGATCTCAGAGCGATCCGAGCTCCGCATTGTACGTGAACTTGTCTGGATCAGGAGAAGAGCAACGGAGTTGAAACCGATTGTTCAGATGACACTGGATGAGCATCTCGGACCACATGATACCCCGCTGTTCCGGTTTTGTTTGTTCGATGTCAGTTCCGCTTGGGTAGTCTTACGAGGAATCTTTCCAGCATACGGGAGTCGCAGAGTGCCTATAGGACAACGATTGTCGGACGCCGCACAGTAAGGAAGAAAAACAATCCGCTCGGTTCCAGACAACATTAAAGCTTACGGGTAAGGAGTCTATCTTATATAACGAAGGAACGTGGGCGGAGGGCAGACGTTTTTACGAGTGAGTGCTTCCTATTATTATATAATGCTAGCTGGGCCGGAATGATTGCCGAAAAAAAAGGTTAGTGCCTCAATGATGCTCTCGAGAGAGCTCAATCCATAGTGTTGTCTTCCTCACGTACCCCTCCTCGCGACACTCGCACCGAGCTCATCACGCTCAAGCGCTGCACCTCGCCAGGCCATATATGGGAACGACTTTGGCAGCTGCTCAGCTTTCAAACGTTCACGTCAATCACTGCTGGAGAAGCCGAGGAGAATCAACGCAGATGGCATAATAGTGTCAAAAAGAGGTAGCGATCATCCCGGACCCGGACCGAGTTGCCAGAACGAGCGAAGTGGCTCGGACGCAATATTGATTCGCTTGTCTTACTTAGACCATGGCACTTACTCACTTTGGGTCTCAGAGCGAGCAACGCCGACGATTCGATTTGACAATCCGGCTTATATCCTCAAGACGTTCTGGTTCATGCGATTTTGAGTGGGAATGCGTAGCCTGTGAGCAGTTAACAAATGCGATCGGGTGCATCATGCTTGCAGCACACTCTCTTGGACTGCTCTCGTGTCCCGAAGCTTCCGAAGAATACCTCTGCATCATTATTTGTAGATAGTTCTATTCTGCCCCGTTAAGCGTCGTGGATAACTCATGGGAAATGTTAGAATTTCGTAGCTTGCGACTTTCAGATGATGCTCACACCTCCTGATCCGCTCGATTCCTTGGGAGACCTGACGGGGTTGCCTTGAAAACTTCATAAACTGCATGCTGACGAACCCTTGTTAGAAAGCATATACAGTCATCCCTCGTCTATCGCGGTTTGATGGTTCCAGACCCGACCGCGATAAACGAATTTCCGCGAAGTAGGATTCCCCATCTCCAAACCGCGCTGTTTTCGCCTAATGAGTCCGTTTGAAACTCCGTGAGAACGACATCGAGTTACATATAGACTCCCTTTCCGAGGCTCTACAGCTACCAAGAGTGTGGTGATTGCATCGATGATTGATTGGAGGAACTTCGCGGCTTAGCGTAGCTGAATGAAATCGAGAAGAGACGAGATTTCTTGAGCAACGACGCGACGGGGTCGGAGATTCGTTCTCCGCGGTCCTCCTTTGACGCTGCCGTCCTCTGGGGGCGGCTCGAGTAGCAGAGGATCGCGATGCTCGGAAGGGGGAAACTCCATGAAAAATGGGACTCGAAAAACCGCGATACAGCGAGGTCGCGAAAGACGAGGGCGCGATAGACGAGGGATGACTGCCACAGCACTTCAATGTCTTAAAGCCCTAGTGCTCAACGTGGGGTAGGGTGCTGACTGTCGAACGCATGAATAGTGAGGCGCGGACGACGGAAGTTTCGGATCCTCTGCTCCACGATATTCCAGAATGCCGACGCGGGAGCGGGGACAGTGGAGCAGACATGAGAGCCCGGAGACATCCTCACAAACACGAACGGAGGTGCAGCAAGTGGGATAGACCTCGTTCCCGTAAAAGGCAATTTTCCGAAAGACTGATCTGCGCCGCGCCGCCTCTGACGGCTGCACCAACACGGAGCCCATTCGCGACCGGATCCCAAGTAGAGGAAGCCGCCGGGCTTCCCCGCATGAGAACCCTCCACGTACGGCGATTCCGCCATTTCTGTCCAAATGTGCTCGGGTCTGATGCTCGAGCATGGGTAAATTGTTTTCCAGAAAATTTCGATGCGCCACCCTCTCAGTTATCGCGTCGCTGGGATTGTTCGAAGACATTCGCTCGTCTCAAGAAGTTATATCCGTATAGGTTTCCGATTGAATAGGGGTTGATCCGCGTAAGCCGTACGTGAGAACGGGCGTCGTTCGATTCCGTTATACGTCGACGCGAGTGACCGTGAGAATGGGCTCGATTCATGGAAGATGATCTCCTCCATAAAGATAGATCGAATGGGGTCGTTGGCGGACGATGTTTGACGTAACCAAACGTGCTCGCTTGGTGCGGCCGCTAGCTAACGTGGGCGAGTGTTATGGATTCTATCTAGTGTGTCGTCTTGGAGACAATCGGGTTGACCTTGAAATTCGACCTCGATCGATGCTTTTCGTCATGCGAGCAACTCGATACTGTTTTCCGCGAGGATGACGCCGGGCTCGGTCGAGATCTCTGCGAAGAAATCCCATCCACCATTCTATCTTGTTTCACCGAGGCCTTCGGAAGTCTCTGCGTTTCCGAGGAAGGGCGGAAGACCGAAGTGATCCTCGGCTGAATCAGAGAACCAAGGAAACATGGCGATAAGAGAAGCCATCGAGGATCAGAATTCCGAGTAGCCCCGATCGGCGATGGCTATCTCCTGGGGCAGACGAATCATGAATCATTCCAAGAATCGATATCAAGGGATCTTCTTGGCTCGTATCAGACGCTCCAGCAAAGCAACCTGTTCTCGAAAGGCTCGTGAAAACCTCCACTTCAGTAGGTGACTAGACCGAGCCCTTGCAAGGACTCCGGCGCTCGTATTAGCGCTCAGGCGCGTGAATCGTGAACCTTCCTCGTGCGACGTCTACCTCGGCTCCAATCATAGGAAATCGTCTTCATTGGATGCTTTGGTGGGTTCGGTTTACTCGTTCAGCACCACTGTATTGATGACGTTGAAGTGACCGTGTCTAACGCTTCCTCATGCTCAGCGCAGGGCTCCTTGATCAAGCATGACCGCAAACCCTGATCGGAAATTAGAGCTTGCTCCTCCAAAGGTCGGAAGAGTTTGACAATAATCATTCCAGAGGCTCAATTGGATATGAGACCTGTTTGGTGAAAGGTCTGGTGTTGCTTCGACCATCCACTCGTCATTGCCATAGTGGCCGGTGGGGACAAGTAGGATGCACGCACCGAATTCCATCAATTGTAAATCTCGCTCAGGTATTCATGGGAGCGTTGTATGATGATTTCCACAATTACGTCGACGTGATCGGTGTAATAACAAGTAGCCCGTTATCCTGGCCGAACATCGTTAGAAAGGCCTACGGTACTCCTGGCCACAAGCGCTGTCTACTTATTTACGCAGTCTCGTTCAACCCGACCGCCTCAGTTACTGAGCTTCTGACCACCCGACCAACTTGCATCGATGTCGACCCTAGAATCCTCTGTAAGTGGTGCGTTTGCAGCATTCCTCGCATCTAGTAACTCTTTCGGCCGGGGTAAGCCCCAACCGACTAGGGGAGGAAATTCTCCATTCCGTGTGCCATAATGATCCATGTTGGATTTTGAACAGCGAGCGACAACTAGTGCTGCTCCCCGGCTCCAGAACGAAATCGCGCTGACGTACATCGTCGTTTTGCGCATCAACATCCAACGCTGCCAGATCCAACGTCATCCGTTGCATCCAACGCTTCGAACTCGGTTACTCGGAGGAAACGGATTTCAGGAGCTCAATCAAATTTCCGCAAACAGGATGAAGCCACTGCAGCACTGGAATCGGCCGTCGCCGCCACGAGATCCGCGGGAATCTCAAACGCCAGAGGTGACCTTTCGTTCACCAGTCGAAATGCTGTCGCCGAGACTTCTTCACTCTGGAAGCGATGATGACAGGCGGACTATTGCTCGGAAAGTTTTGTTGTGTCGAAACCCGATACGACCCGAAACCGGGCTCGCAGCCGTCAGAGGACCGTCGCGACGGTCGAACATGTTGACTCTCGTGGGATGAAAACGGTCAATGAGGCGGAACAGAGATAGACGAAACAGAGCGCGGTGTCCAGTTCTGAGAGTGGAAACGCGCAAGATTTCTGTCCGAGCAGAGGAACTCTGGCCGAGGTCCGCTCCAAGCGGACATTTCTCATCAACCAAAACTCCAACGAACTTCTATTTCTTCGAGCTCAATCTGAGAGCCTTTGGAGTCCTCCTAAGGCTCGGACACTGAGCCTGAGGGCCCTCCATTCCAGTTTGACGGCTTCTACGCCGGACTTGACTGTTCTCGGCTTGACGATGCCTTCTGCGGCCGTTATCGTTGCGAAAACTCCCCAGAGCACGAGGCTCTGTGATAATTGAGACAACTAACGAGACCCGTAGGCTTCGAACGTGGTCTGCTCGAGGCCGGCTCATGGTCAGTCCGGTGGTACTCATGGAATGCTGGAACCCGTCATTGACCTCTTCCAAGGTTCCTCACCCGCGGCTCCCCCATCGTATTTCCCCGCGCACCCCCACCCACCAAACGCGCTACTTTTGAGACGCTCGAGGACAGTGTTCTCACGGGGTTCACGGTTGTGTTTTCTTGGGTTTCTCGTGTCCCAGTCCAATCCTTCAAAGTATGTACTGTTCTCGCTCTTGTTGGTTCAGTACTGCGTTTCAGTCTCAGTGTAAAAAAGTGCGATGGTCTCAGATGGCAGCACGCTCACAGCAAACTTGTTCGTCTGAGCGTTGTTGTCGAAGACGGATTAAGGTCCATAAAAGAAAAGTTTGAACGTTCAAAGTAGAGCCACGCTCTCATTTATTCTACGACGGAGTTTGCGAGCGGGCACCAGCCTGCTCCAGCCAGCCGCGGAAAAATCGGCTTCGTTCCTCAGCTCTTGAGCGGGCAATCGCCTATTCCTCTCTGGAATTAGGAATTGCGCCTGCCGTCGACCGCCGAACCCGCGCGTCGGCGCTTATATGTAGAGCTGGGAAGGCTTTGGTGAGGTCGCCGTCGTCGTCGTCTTCTTCAACTTCGAGCGTCTTTCTTATTGTGCTGGTGACAGGAAACTCGGCCTAGACATCCTATTTCTTCTAGAGCTGAATGCGTAAGCTACTTATCCGGCCGACGATCTTTCGAGTCGAGAAAAAAAATCCCAGCCTCAGTTGCGCTCGTCTCTGAAGTCAAGCCTCGTATTCGGAACTTCGAGGAACGGCATTGAGTTTGGCGCGTTCTACGATACGGGCGTTCGATTCTTCCCCGGAAAGGACTGTAAAAGAGTTCTCCAAGTTTGTCGTGGAGATAAGAGGCCTGTTTGTCGGCTCAACAGCTTCCTCCCGCTATGTTCACGACAAGGCATGATTAGTATTCAGATGATGTGTGTGGAAACTCGGTCGATCGAATCCGCTCGCTATTCTGCGCTTCCTGAATCGAATCCGCGCTCATTCCCCGTTATCTGCAACTTCTTGGTTTTATCGGGAGCGCAGCTCATCTCAAATTCAGCCGCAAGTAGCGATATGTGAAAGTCGTGCCGAGCGTCCATCCATGACGGTTGAGGGAAATGTGATGTACTCGAGAAGGGAATAGAGCACGGAACAACGATTTTGCTGCCGGAGGACGCTCTTCGAGGACACGCTGACGGCACCGCTTGCAATGTGAGTATAATGGTTCCACAAGGCCGTAAACGGCCGGAGTATCTATTCGTTCCCGGAGTCCGAGGGATAAAACATGCCCATGGCACGAGGCTGGAGCTTTCGATCGCAGCGTTGAAAATCGCGTGGAGAGAATGTCGTGGCTCTTACCATCAAAACTCATGGGAAACCGAAAGGGAGGCTGGGGCAGGGTATCGATAATCGTCGCCGCAGGGTGAAGACACACAGGCTGTGACCCTTGTCCTCTGTCGGCTCCATTGTCTTTCGGAACACTGAGGCTGCGCTTTTGAAGGTCATGGGCGCGCCCCTCGGAGTTGATGTTAGCTAAGTATCGGATCTTCTGAGCTAAAGATGAAGCGAATTCGACGCAGTTTGCTCTCATCGTGACGAGATGTAAGCCTTGTTTTCAGTTCGGCAGTCGGTGGGTCGTCGGAGAGATGAATCCATTAGTCGAGAACTCGATCCCATGAAGAAATCTGAGACTTCTAGATTTCGCATCGTAATTACTTCTCCTCGAACCTTGTTTTTTTACTTTTCCGAGCAAGACTCGGGAATTTCTGACGACGACAAATGAAATCTGAGGACTGAATCGACCTCTCCACCCAAGATTCGTCCACAAAACCTGTCTGATATTATCGAACTAACGAGTACCAGCAATTGAATAGGGTTGAATCCATTCGAGCTATCAGCTTTTGCTGACCACGTCCCCGATCGATAATGTTCAGTATGCTTGGAATGTGTACCTTAACGTTTTCCACAACTCGATAGACCTCCGGCGGCGTATCTTCAATTTCAACGCTGATGTAAGGGAAGGAAGTTTCGGATCCATCAAGAATGGAATGTGAACCTTGAATTGAGATTCTTCCTGCCTCGGGTCTCGTTTCCGATTGAAAACATCTTCACTTCGATCACGGGTCTGTGATTCATCTCAATCCGTGCTCTGCGATCGGTGATCTGCCGTCTCGTCTGACGACGGAGATCCTGCTCCTCGAGGCTTTGATTGAGAAGCTGAGATACGAAGATGGCCGCCACCGGTCAGACTCCGGTCAATCTATTCCGCCTGATGGGCTCTGACGACCGCTAAAAACTCCATCTGTCCGTTAAGCGCATCCGGAACCGTCCGGGCGTTAGATCGATGATTAACCTCAGGCTGTGTGTGGTGGAGACTCACGTCTTGCGTTCATCATGCGTTTCGGCAAGCGACAACCCGGGTGCATCAAAACACGAAGTTGGCCCCCAAAATGTTTCCCTAACAATTGCCAGCACCTTCCTTGATGCTCTCAACTGTTTTCCTTCGTTTGGAGAATCTATTGTTTTGGGCAACGGGCAACCAAGCTCGATCAGTTCACAAGCATCACATCATCGGGTCCCGGTTGCATACCCGAACACTGAACACAGTGTCTCCGTCGAATCTGCATGAGTGCGCCACGACAGAAATGAAGCGAAATGCACCTGGCGTGCAAACTCCCAGTGCAGTAGTGAAGCATTCCTGCTCATCTAACCGCTTGCCTCGGTCGCGTAATGTCCGTCTGTTCCGTCCACATTCCTTTCTCGTCGCAAGCAACCGACCTGACCCTCATTGTGCGGCCATTACCAGCCCCAAGATAGCGTTATTAGTTGTGGTAGTGCAGTTTGTCGTTGGTCGCAAAAGCCTTCAGATCTAGTTTGCCTCGGCGATGTCCCGGCTGTCCAGAGTGTCGTGAGACACATCTGGAGCGGTCGCTCTCTCGCGCTGTCATAAAGTCGGCAGCGCGAGAGACGCAATATGGATGAAATATGGCTCGCTTGCTACCTGGACCCCCTGATGGCTTGCCGTGACTGCTGGTGGAACTCTCGGCAAGGCCGGTGGTGTCAATCCTAGTTGCTGACTGCCATTCCTGGTCAGCTAAAAGAGAACGGACGACCGCGACCGTGAAAAGGGGACATGGGAAGAGACGACATGGTCGACTGAATATTTCAACACTGCGTCCGTCTGTAGCCGACAGTAGTATTCTGTTTTCCGGCGGGAAACTAATCGGGACATGGGAATCGGCGTCACTGCTCCATTGAATAAAAGCAAAGCCGAAGCGAACGACAGCATCGACCGCAAGTTATGGCAAAAGGTCACGATCACTGGGTGAACTTTCCAGTTTGTATTCCAGCGGAGCGTTGACGGAGGGATGCCATGGTTTTGAACTTCAAGCTTTGAAGTTGGAAAATGGCGCAGCCGATGTCTACGTTAGTTCTGGAAGCGCATCGCTGACATCCGACATTCGGGTGATAATATTCTGGGCCCTGAGCATCGCTCATAATATATCCGAATAAATTCGCTCCGGGATAATCGGGGAATTCAGCCCAGCACGAGAAGCCCGTGCCAACTGCTCAGATGTCGATCAGGGGGCGGAGGAGTAGCCGACGGCTTAAAACGGGATCTCCGACAGCTTCTGGTTTCATAAACGAGTCTGAACGCACCAAAGTCTCCTGGGAAGAGTCTGCGGGCAGGAGCCGAGATTCTAGGCGTAACAAATTCGAGGCTAGAGATATGCGTGCGGCGGAAGTAATTTGATGGGCTGATAAGAGATTCCTTCCCCGCCGGCAGCTCCTATCATAAATCCCGCTGAAGACCCGGGATAAAAACAAGTCTGGCCGCTTCCTCCAAGCGCACCCGTTAGAATTGCCGATAATCCATGAGCACATAAGTGTTGAGACTGGGGAATATCAGCCCCCGTATCACGCGAAAAAAAAAACAAGTCTCCGGCCCGGCAATGGCTCGACTAATTAGATGGCAAAACACGTGAGAGCGTGTTCAAGTTGAATTAATCGGCCAAGACAATCTTTTCTGGCATGAGATTTTCTCCAAAGTTCCGCGTTCGTTCTGCTGCCAAAGCCAGGAAGAGCAGGGCTCGGGTAGATAGCTAATGAACAAACATAATTAGAAGAATTAAGCGGACCCTCTGCACTTTCGAGGCAGGAAGAAAAACTGCTCCCCTCAGTGACTCCCTTGCTGAAGACTCAGTGGCGAGGTCTCTATGAGGAAAACAACTGCTGTCTGACCATGAGACGAATCAGTCCAAAGCGCGACAGCCGGGTACCATAACTGACTCTCAATCCAGGAGGGCTATACTAGGAGAGAAAAAGGATTCTGGAGCAAACTTGTCCCCTGATGTCCTTCTGCCACAATGATGAACCATCCAGCTGAAACACACCTGATATTCATAGTAACGGGGTCAAGGCCCAAGAAACAGGAAGGTAGGACGTTTTGAGGCCGCTACAGGCCTCTGATTGTCGGATGTTTCAGGAGAGGTGGGAACATGTCGAACATGTAGGAACTTTAACTCTCCGCAGCTGTTTCAGCAACGAACTGACTTCGAAAGGTTGGAAAGTCCCGTCTTTCTCGAAACTTATCTCCCGAACTTGGCTTGTCCCACGTTCGAACCTCACATTATGATGCGGCTGATATCGACTGCGAGCCCAAAACGAGGTCCGTCGCGGGAAGAGCTCCAAATTAGATCAAGTCACGGAATTTTCCGGGAAGACGATTATTCCGCCGACACGGCGTGATGAATAATGCGAGGAATATCAGACAACCAGACTTTCCCGCCTATTTCGGAATGATGTTCGCTCGAGAAATTCGGAGGCAGCCCCGAAGATCTCTCATCGGAGATCACGACTCGATTAGATTGTCTCAAAAAGCATCGAGCCGCATCCTCCAATCCTGAAACTTCTCATGTTCTTCTTCGAAACTCTTTCTCCGTGATGCGGGAGTAACAGACGAGAGAATCGGCCGAAGCAGCGAAATTACCCGGGCGGGGGAGTTGATTCATCAGAAAAAGTTCGAAGGAGCTCTTAAGAGGCTTACCTTTGCAATTCGAACCGCGTCGGAGGATCGTTCCGCAGTAGAGACTCAATGCAAGAGCATCACGACGTGCACTCTGCCTCACTCCGTGCGTCAGAATTCCAGAGTCGACTTTGAGTCTGTTTTTGACTCCGACGACCTTGTGAGTCGAGCATAGATGCTCTCGTTCACATCACACGGGAGCGACGGATCCCGATTTGAGGTCGCAAGGAAAGGGTTCCAGTACACGATGTTGCGACCCAAACCGTTAACCAAGTTCAGCTATGCCTCGCGAACTCGGCAGCCGAGTTATAGCGAGGGCAAAACTCATCTGAATCGGACGGCTCCGGAATCGGTTGCTCTCTTCGAAGTGAGTAAGGGCTGTCCCAGTCTGGCCGCCGGGGTCACAGACCATGAATGTTGAGACGATGACGCTCCGCACCCAAACGTCGATGAGCAGTAAAATTCAATTACGAGCGCATAGCACGTGCCGATGTTCGTTTGGGGGTTGATTCGTTCTAGAGGGAATCCGCGGTTGCATCATCGTGTTTAATGCCTACGAGCCGAAACGCACCACGGAGCATATGAGTTATGACAACTTTCTCAACAAGAACTGGAACTCTTATTGTACACTCCATCTAATCGCCTCCACGAGATCTCGTTCTTGTCGCCAACTCAACAGCTTTGGCTGGATTTGCGTCCCAAGTTTCTTCCGTGGCTCCGCGGCGCAACTCGGCTCAGCTAGCAGACAACGCCTTGGGCCTCGTTCGGCAGTCCCGTCGACCCGGTTCCTCGGGACTCATTCCTATGTCAATCACTGGAACCTCTAGAACACTTCGGGGTTCCTTGAGTCGACGGAGAGATGTCTTCAAAGCAGAGCTGCTGTGTCATCTGCTTTCGCTAAATCAGGCAGATTGACACTTCGACAGCCGTCACAAGAGCTTCCGCTTGCCATAACTGTCCCCCGGCGGAAGGAGGAGGTGAGGACTCGGAGGTTCCGTGTCTCCGTTATTCGTGCTGGATATTCAATTGACACTGGTTTCCGCAGAGCTGCCCTGTAGCCGTTACGCAGTCTGACACACAAGATGTCTGCGCTTGGGCGGTCAGGATCTTGGACAACGTCCTGTGCTGGGTAAAATGGCCGCGAAGAAGATTCGCTCTCCGTGCGTTCATGTTTCCCAGTACTTGCCTGAGACGAACACGGTCGCAAATGCTATGCTCTTTCAAAGCCCAATAGGCCAACACTTAAGGCTTTGATGGCTTCCAATGTGAAAGTTCCTTATCTGGGCGTTCTTCAAACACGGGACATCGGGGCATATGTTGACCGGACGTTTTTGAGGAACCGTACCCCATTTCGAGTAGCCTTGCTTAAAAGAGCGTGTGGCTGCGGAATCCAATCCAAAATCAGTATCTATGTTCAAAGTAGGTGTCCGATCGAGCTGCCATGAGTACAAAGTGCGTTGCTGAGAATCCGCCATTTACGGGTCCCGAATCGAACGAAATCCTATAAAAATCATTCGAGATTCCCCGTCATGTGAAGATCGATGGCTTTTTCGACTGTGATATCAGTTCGATCAACGTTGTAGAGCGCCGGTTTCCTTCTTGCGTGAGCATTCTGTATCAGACTTATCGCTACGCAGGGTACGTGTCTTCGCAGTGACGGCAAAGACGACGCTGCACGCGAGTTCAGGCGCTGAGAAGAATTGCCGTCGGCCCCCGAACCAGCACCGATGAACTATGTCACATGTACATAGTTCGACCGGAGGTTACGATCGGTCCATCGATTTTTCGCGCGAAGATTCAAGGCTGGCTTGCTTCTCATCAGTCTTCATCCGATCGGATCGCGTATGCTAGCTGTCCCCCCGTGGAATTCAACATACAGTATGCCTTATACTAGCTGATTGTACGGAAGTCATCCTCAGGGTGGGACCCAGGCTCGAGGTAAGCTTCCGGCGCGTTCTGACCTGAGAAGAGCCTCGTGCAGCAGCTGTGGAGTCGTAACGTAGCTGCTACCGATCGGAGGAGAAGAGTCACAATCTCCGAAGTTTCTGAAAGTCTGAGATAGTCGGCATCTCGAGCACGTGGAACGAGTTGGATGTTTAGTGCTAATTACAAAGCCATCAGATGGCCAAGAAAGTAACGTGACTTTTCAGCTCGCAATCCGATCGAGTTGCGAAACTCACTAGAATCGCTGACGGAGCTCGCGCAAAGAACACCGCGCAAACAAAGCTCGGAACAGAGCGGAACCGACCGAGTGGTGATCAGAGTAACTAGCTTAGGAGGGATCGCTCTACAATCCAAGAGCTCGGGCGTCATCGGCTCTGAATAAGATGCCGAGGATCCGGGGAACCTTTCTGCTTCGTTCATCGTGGCGCAAACCATAGTCGTTCCTTGTCTAGCAAATGAACGACGGAGAAGTTCCTCATGTCGGAAAATGGACTTCTCGCGGTTTGCCGATCAACGCGTCACATGTCTATAGATTAGCCTGACATCAAGATTTGCGTCGATGAATGACGTACAGCCTTCTGACTTCTTACCTGCCGCGCTCGCGTTTTCT
The DNA here is from genome assembly GCA_028455905.1 of Neoseiulus californicus. Lineage (NCBI taxonomy): Eukaryota > Metazoa > Arthropoda > Arachnida > Mesostigmata > Phytoseiidae > Neoseiulus > Neoseiulus californicus. Next base: position 7,891,212 of record JAMQGS010000004.1, on the reverse strand, counting down.
CTGCGGACCTAGGTTAGGACTTCGTGTCGAGCACAGCGGCGGAATTTCCGTCAGCGCTCCCGATATTTTGAAAACACGAAGATATTTGAAACCTCAGTCGGACTGATGTACACTCTCAGAATCGAAGTTCTCGACGCCTTGCCTGAGCCACAGCCGGCGTCAGTCAGCCGCGAACAAGAGACGAATCAGTAAATGGAGCGGCCGACAACACAAGTCTTGAAAGATTTCCCCGAGGGTTCGGCCTCACCGAGTCGAGTGAAGGAACAGGGGAATCGTATCCCGAACGACTTTCATCCAACAGTTCAAAACCTCGGAAATTCGAAAGTACCGTCCTGTTCCCATTCTCTCAAAATTATTACCCCCTGTCGACAATCCGTTTTGGGAACGATCCAAGTCATTTTGACTCAGCGAAGGAAGAATCAAGCCCTTCCTGTATCACCTTCGCTCGTCAATGCACGCTCAATGGTCATCCGGTACATTTCATTTCGCTCGGGAAAATGGCGTTGAGGTCGAGGGCTCATCCTCGAGCGTCGAGAACCACCGTTTCTGGACAATCAACAAAAAAAAGCGGAGAGATTCTCAAGAGATTTCACCGGCTCGAGAACAAAATTGGGAGACCGTTGAGCGTCCTCCAGTGTTGAGCTCTATCGCATTCTAAGCCAGCATATCCCGCTCCAGAGCCGACTCGACGAGATGACCGAGCTCCGGGAATACCGCTCCGCAGCCTGGAATTTCTGATGAGGCACTCAATCTGCTCGAGTCCCCGAGTTTCCATTCTCCGGCCAGCTAGCCGGTCAGAGTTCAACTCGCGGCAGAGAGTCTCCAGCTGGCACTGTCCAAGGTCAACTGGCCTGAGCTGAAAAACGGGAGAGTCGGTTTCGTTTTGCCGGGCCGGCAGCCAGGGCTAATCTTGTTGGCCGTCTTGTTCCCGGGAAGTGGGCTCTTTACGTTAACAAGTTGTAATTTGACGAGTCGAACCACACGGTGCTCGCGCGATTACCAAGTTTGTTTGTTGTTCGGTCAGGTGATCAGCTGGTCAGTGGCATGCTTCGTCACATGGAGCTGGCCGTTTCGATGATTGAATCCCACGAGAGCCGACCGGAATGAAGTTGGTGAGGTGTCCTCGTTCCTCTTCTCGATCCACGGAACTCTGCAGACAACGTCCGACAACGCGTCAAGAGTTCAGGACTAGCGTACGTGACGAACTAAAGTGCGCATAGATTCGTTACCGATGAACTTCCAAGAGGAATTGTGTAACTGATTCCGGGAGGTCCGGAAGACGTCCATAACTTGGAATTAGTTCCGAGCGGGGAAGAAGTTCGGGAACCGCTATTCTACTCGATAAACTAGGTGATGACGTCAGCGCCGCGCCGCGCAATACAAACTATACGCTCAAGAGTTCTGCTCTCTCGGTCCGCCTCACTGCTCTCCACCTGCTCACTCGATTGTTTACCTGAGGCTACATATGGCCACATCTGCATATCCAGCTGTTCTACCCCAACTATGTGCGGCCTCTTCGTAGGTTCTCCAAGTTGCTCAATCGAAGCCCCTTTCCGGCCGCTCTATTGGGGCTGCTCTCGAGACACTCGACCAGCTGCTCATCTTTTTGCAATGGCGAGCCTGGTGTGCGTTCGATCTACTTGAGCATCAGCGCTTACCGGACCACGCAGGTGGCAGGAATACACGAATCTCTCAAGGCTTACGATATTTTTTAAAAACTGATCCTCGACTGCTTCGTAGAACGTTCTTCCGTTCTCTCGCTCGATAGATTGGACTTCTGAGGAAAAGTTTTGTCCGGGTTGTTTGGCGCTTTGGAGGAATGCTGTCGTCGTCGTAGTTCTCGGCGCTGTTCGGTAGGAAGGAAGTATCTCGAAGACGCCACGAACACCTGCACAAGACAGGACCTTTACACGGGAAAATGCTTGAGACAAAATGGCCCAAGTACACTTTGGAGGCAGAGCATCACGTCAGTCAACTAGTTTTTGAGGGGAGAACTCAATTCCATTGTTTTCGGTTCGTTGAGAGCATCTGCTGCCACCGCATTTGTTACCCCAACGCTATTCAAGTGATCTATTGGTTCCAACGCTGCTCGCCCTCGGATTCGGATCGCAGTCGCGGACATTAAAACATTCCGATTGGCATGGACCATCATTTTTCCTCTGCCACAACAAAATCTGGCGGAGAAGGAATTGGAGCTCTTGAACTGCTGCGCTCATTCGCTCTGGGCTCAATTCTCAGATAATGGACTGAGCGTCTCCGAGAAGATGATATTCCAATTTTCAGTCCCATTCTGTCTTTGTTGGAGTTATGGAGTCTAGAGTGCCGCTGCTGAACAGGAAGAAATCCTCCAATATATCTTGTTTCAAACCACTTTGGTCCTTCGCGAATCGCTGGACCATATATCTGGGAGGGCGCGTCCTGGAACCATGGCTTAGAGTTGATCGATGTTGCGGTGCACCGACTTCAGAAGTCCCCTTAGCTTCCAATTCTGAATCCTGCTACGTTATTATATGTTCTGGAACGATTGACGTGTACGCCGTGAGCCAAGAAACGTGAACTTGCGATTCACGAGGAAACCAATGTCGGCTCCCCGAGACTCGCGGCTACAGCTCGTTCATCAGCGGAGCAACGATTCTCGACGCAAGTCCTGCAAACCCGCTGAAACAACCTGATTCGCCCGCGGTGTCGGAGCATCTTCTGGCCCTCGTTTCAAGCTTCGTAAACCGCTTCTATCCGAAAACGAGTCTTCTGCTCCACTTGCGTTCGATCAACTTGCTCAAGGTGGCCGGATGGTACGGTTAGGACTGCTTAGAAAAACGTACACAAACAAACACGAAGTTTCTTAGCAAAGGTTGAGGTTTGCGTTCGAGATCTACGAGCTGTCTCGGAGACACTCATGATCTGCTAAAACGAGAACCGGGTAACGAAACATTTCCGTGGCGGCTGAACAAGGATATCCAGACCAAAACTGCCACCGGGAGTGGTTCTCACGGTGTGCATTGCATACGCACGCGAATCCAAATGCTACTCCAGCGAGTTCTGGCGTTTCGGAAACAGCTGTAACCTGAATCGAGTTTTCACAGAGCGTCCCGTAGTGTCGTCGCATGCAGTGCGCGGCGAGGGTAAACGAATTCGGGCTAAGAAAAACACGCTCCCAAATGTTTCGAGTCATCAGAGTCTACGACTGCGTAGACAGAGTTGAACGAATGCGGCCATGGAGGCCTTGTTAGCGAAGCTCTCCTGAATGAGCTCTTTTCGCCACGAAGAGTTTGGATAACTCTGTCAGTCTCAACTCAGTTCTATTTTCGGTTTCCGATCCATCTCGCAGATCGAATTAGCATCGGAACATTCCGGCGAATTCTGCTCTGTTCTCGCCGCTGTGAGTTGCTCGACAACGTTTTGAACCGGGGTCTCGTTTCGGTTCTCTCAGAGCGACCTGGCGTTTGCTACAATCATGGGCTCAGCGAGGAGAAGGTTAGCGAGCTCGTTGATACGAAAAAGAAACGTGAGGCGACATACATCATATAGTTATCTCCACCAGGCGGGTTTGGCAGCCTGCGTGGATCTCGAATCAAAGCCGAGCGAGGCACGCGAACACGCTACGCCCTGCTCACTGTCACTCCAATAATCCTTCCCGCAACCACTGTGGCCAAAGCTTGCCGTAGACGTGGAGAAAACCTACGAGTCGCAAAGCTTTCCTTCCCTTTTGCGGTCGACTCCTTCAACTTGGTCTGGCTGAAGCTGTCACCGAAAACTTCAGCTGTCCATAAAACCGACAACAGTTCATTCCGGCAGCTGCGACGATATCGTTTTTTTCTTTATGGCCCAGGCTGCACAGGCCTCGCGCTGTTGAAATCACTGCATTGCGAATCTGGCACTGCGCGTCTAGCAGCTTCGGAAGACGAAACAATGAAAGTTCCTGCGTTTTCCAGAACTCCGGATTCTGCTCTGAACTATGCTGCATGGTCCATGTACGGAAGTCGAGCACCGGCGAGAAAACCCTGCGGAGGAAAACGAGCCGACGGCGACCGAGAATGAAGAAGCCGTGCAGAAAAAATATCCCCACTCAGAGTTCTGCGCGGAGTCGCACAAGCCCCAGAGGATCTTTCGGTTGTTTCAGTCTCGCAAGCACAATTCCGTGCGCTTCTCCGGTCGGATCCGTGCGTCGCGTCGTAACCCTCGTTTAGGCAGCGGTTTGTTTTTGCAATTCGGATGCTTCAATTTTTGTTGGGTTGTACTTATTCATTATAGTTCCGTCCTCCGATTGCAACCCTCATTCGGGAAATAATGACTCATTTTCAGAGAAACTTGCTCTCCGAGGAACACCCCACACCGTCGCGGAGTCGCTGTCTGTTTAGAAACAATTAAAGACGGTCCGCCTACCAAGAGTCTTCTTAAATTACTGCTCTGCGATGTAATTACAGTTGGTGCATCGCCACAATCGTGAGAAAGACCCTGGCCAGGTTGTATGACGTCATCTCCTTGCCAGAAGCGACACGAAGCAACAGGAGATATGAGGACGACGCCACAGTGGAACCTGGCGGAGGCGAATGATGAGTATTGAGAAGAAGCCAGGAATAGTAGGATGAGAGGCGTGATCACGTAGTCAATATAATCCCACCGCCGGTCTTGGTGTCGTTGGCTTGCGTCGCTTGCAAGTGAGTATCGTCCATCAAGGACCGAAAATGAGAGGTGAGTGCTAGGGAAAAAAGTCGGAGAGGACTCCGCGCACCGCACAAAAGTTTCTATTCTTCTCCTTCCCTAGGAAACGGGTGATCCGAGTACCACCAATCTTCTCCCAGGACTGGTTGGACGTTCCGCTGCACTTGGGACGCAATCAATGATTCAGATCGTATGACAATCATTCCCGCAGCAATACTGACTGGGATCAAGATTGACTTCCGATAACACGTTCTCCGACTCTAGGAGCACGGTGCGATTGCTTGCCGGCCAGCGTATTCAAGGGACCCTGCATTCGAAAGGGCCTCTATTCCTCTACCAGCGGTAATTGCAGTTTACAACAACGACGGTCCTTAATCATCCCCATTGAGCAATCAGCGCACTATTTCGGCAATTGTCGATACGCGTCCCGCCAGCTTACTGAGTCCAGCGGAGACCTTCGCGACACCCAAAGATTTTACCGGAGACGTTTTTTTTCAAGCAGACCCTCTCCCGAGACCATGAGGCTTCTTCTTAGACGAAGTCTTTTTTTTTTGAACATATCACTCCTTTCTTGGACGAAACGGGGGTCAAGATCATTCCAGATCAAGGGCCGCCTCGAGGTGGAGGCTCTTGGTATCACGTGGAGCACTCTTCTCATACGCTCCATGACTGACACTTGATGCACACTCCCAGGTTATAGCCGGAGAAGCAGACAAACGCTTAATGTATGCAACCGACCACCCCGGATGGGTCCTGCATTCTAAGCTGCACATGGAACTACCTACATTCAATTTTGCATGAATTTGTTATCCGTCGAGTCCTGGCGGTCGTCCTTTTGTTTATGCTCTGAACATGTGGACTTACGGTACACTCAAAAATATTCCCCTACCTGCTCTCCGTGCTCCTTCCGCTCAAGCAGCATGCTCCTCCGACAGAAGTTTTGTAGGTTGGTCCCAAGTGAAAGTCGTGTAAATGCGTATTCAGAGCTGTTTGCACTCTGACCGGTTTTTTACTTATGTCTCCAAGAAACGTGACTTTGTGCCCATCCTCGTTCAGGGAAACCTTGCGCTCTGCTGCAAACAACGCCGGGGCTCTGCCCTATTTCGATTTAACCTCGGAATTCTCTTGAAGCTCACGTAGTCCTTCCGATGGATCTCGTCGAAATGCCACGGCTGGAACCAACAGTGGCAGTCTGCACTCTGAATCGGATATCCGGATATGTTCCCTCCTTCCTTTTCAAAGGATTTTCGGGTGGAAAAATTTCTAGGATGCTGGAAGTGAGCTCCACGAAGCAGAGGATATCCCTGGTATCGATATTATACAATATTGGAAGCCTCCGAGAGTTCTCGACCGTCAGTGTCCACCATGGTGGAGCCGATGTAGTATGGATGTATTCGCCTCTTGTTGGTTATGCAAGGCCGCCAAAAGTTCAAACGTCATTTCGAACGTGTCTATCACGGGACGAGTTATGAAGTTTCATGGCATCGGAGTGACCTCGCCTCAGTGGGTGATCCGAACGCCTGGAGTAAAACATCTGCCATCTCTCGCGGCCGCGTTTGCCTCTGAAAATCTGAACGCGATCCCTGCCGAGCTACTCATAATGCGCGAAACTTTTGACAAGGTTTTCGTGTAGGTTGTCCTGCGGGAGTGGGCTCTAAGCTAGTCGACGAATGCGGGGGCGATGTCAAAAGGTCCGCGTTTGAATTCCCGACCATTTCGAACATAGACATCTGCAATCATCGACTAGGCGTAAACTCGGTTCCAGCCTAAACAACTGTTTCAGACCACAGCGATTAATAATTCAGAAGCGTACCCATGAATTGTATTCGCCGTGCGGGGAACCTGACAATATTTGCATATCGGAATTATTCGATGCACGGCGGTGTCATCATGGCTGACTGAACCGTGCGCTCGACATCCCGAATTCTCCTCTCCAATATTCCCGACACCTTCACAAGGCCTAGCTGTGTCCCGGGAACGATGAGGGCGGAAAAGTGCGACGCAGATCGGAAATTCGCAAATTTAAAGGCAGAAGATTTTTTTTCCAACATCTGTTGGAAGGGAACGCGAACGGTTGGCTTCTCCGGAGGCCTGCCCGTGGGCGTGCGCTCCCGGAAGAGATTCAGCGAGCGTTGAGATTGGAACGAGTCGGCCACGTAGCGAGCTCACACTTGCTATTTCCTGATTGCATAAACTGGACCGAGTGGGAAAGCCTGTGAACGAGCACGCCGGCGGGCAGGGAGGCCGTAAAAGGAGCCACCGAGGCCCAACCAAGTTCTCGCATGATGCCGATCCGAAGTGCTGGCCAGTTCTTTTATGCCGGGGAGGAGTGGCTCCTGGCCTGACTGTTAGCTGTCCACATTCTCTTACCTACGTTTGTTTCTGAATATGGCACTCTAACAGTTCTTCGAGTCAGAAGCTCTGCTCAATCTGCGGTGGCTTGCGATGGACGTAGCATACTTCGAATTCACCGAGTTGCATGACCATCGGAATCGTGCGCCTCAACCATCTCAGAGCACCTCCCGAGCGAAATGTGATCATGGGACGAAAAACAGTAACCCGAACCTCAGAAGCCCGAATCTGTCCACGCGGCTAAGGTGGTATAACTCTTGATCAGACTTCTCTCGAATGAGATGAGTAGCACTGAGGTTCTGGAGTGGAGGAAGGATAGCCGTAATCTAACTGGATTTCATCCCTTTTCATTGCAGTTCGATAAGGGCATTTTGGCATGCTGCGAGTGGTCGTTCTTCCGCTTCCTGGACTGTTTCCTCGGACTATTGTGCGTGGACTGTCTTCAGGAGAAGCATTGTCAGCGGCGGAGAAATTCGACCTTTTCTCCTCTGGGATGAGGCTCTCGACACCCGCTCCGTGAAAAGCGAACTTGATCGCACGAGCATCACGTGTCGAGGAATCGATATGGACTAGCAATAAGCAGTCATCGGCGCCGGAAGCTTCCGTTTTTTTTGTGGCAAGAAAATGGAGTTTCCTGCAGCATATGTGAACGGCTATGGTTTGCGCGCGCCGACGGGGCGCATACATTCGCTAGCCGGTCATAATTGATTCAGATTCCCGATGGTGGCATCACTACGTGGGTCATCGGTCCGCGCAGGCTGTTCATGCAGATCTGGCAGCTCCGGGCTACTAGGATTATCGTAGGCCGAATAATCGATGATTCCGGCGGATGTCGGCCATATCTTTGATTTCTTGTGCTTGCTCTATCGCTCTCTGTCGACGAGGGTAATTTCCAGGTCAACCGGCGAGTTCATGATTATGCGACGCTCTACGCCAGAGTCCGCGTGAATTTCGAGTCGACTCCACGTCGTACGTCACGTCTGAGTGTCCTCGGTCTCCGACCGCATCGGCTCCCGACTCTTCTGATGCTTTCGGTGGTTTCTGGCATGCCTCCACCTATGTTGGATCAAACGAGATGGAATTATTCCAAGATCTCGTCCAAACAACGAGGAGAGAGAGTGAGAGAGATCAGCTGTCGCCGGAGATCGATCGATGGGCGCTGCTAGCGCCGCGTGATTGCAAGACGATGTCCTCGGCCTCCGCTCCACGCGATCCAGACTTTCCTTCACCGCCGCGCTCTACTAGGCAATCCTCATTGTGGGTGTTGGAAGCGGGAAAAGCACTGGGAGAAAATGAATGAGCCCCTTTATTGCCCAAGTGTCGGTCTCTCCGTTCGAGAGCCGTGTTTCGGCCTTTTACTCGCGAAAACTGAAAAATCATCATTTGGCCGCGCTGCAGAAGCCGAACACGCAGGCGAGGAAAATATCTCGAAACGTGCGCGTCGGCGAGACTGATTCGCTCGCCGTTCTTATCTTCTCGGAGACTATTCGCGACGGGTGGAGAGACCGATCTTCCGATTCAATCTTGCGATATAATATGTTCCGCCATATTCCGCGAGTTTCAGACGTGGCGAATTCATGCCGGGAGTTACGAAAAGCTTCTGGAGCGATTCATCTGTCTTGTCCAGAGTAAAGCCAGTCACTAAACTTTTGAACCAATGAATTTTTGAACATCCCGCGCCATCAAACTTTCTCCCCGACTCGTGCACAACTCGTACGTGGATCTGCGGTCGAGCTTGGACGTGGACCGCACAAGAAAAAGTACGGAAACGAGGGCGATAACCCTCCCTGTAATGAGCACGTGCAACTATGCAACCCTTGTTCCTCCCTTGCTCGGGAGCTCGAGGTTCCTCCCACACACCATTGGGGTCAGGTCTAATTCTTAGGTGATTTTATTAAGAAATATCGCTGAGCCGGCGTGCGGCAGTTCGCAAAAAAAAACGCGGAAACGGCAACGAGGAGCTAGGCCAAGGATCCGGAATGATTAACGATATTATAACGCGATATTTATGGCACACAGCTCGGACAGCCGTCGGCCTCCCTCTACAGTTGCTTTCAAGCATACATGCGCTCGCTTCGCTCGTTCGCTCCCTGGCCGAGTCGAACATTGCAAAGCTGAAGGCACGAACTCAGAGCCGACTGAGATTCATCTTCCGTTGACTCTCCGATGGGGTGAGTCGACTGCAGCTGCTCTGATCCGGACAAATCACCGATTCGCGGTATGGTTAGGGAACTGGAACGAGGGAAAAATATTTTTTGAGAGAACATTGTGGAGAGAAGAATGGCGTCATACGCAGAACTCGGGAATGATCAATGCCCGACTCGTTGAGCACTTCGCTGTGGTTAGCCTTCCATTTTCGAAGGGAGACGAAACGTACGCCTCCTCGGTCGGCTTTTTCCCTCCGGAGAACGTCGGCCGCCGCAAAGAGTATAGGGAGCTTCGAGATCGGACTTGAGGCTTGAACCGACTCAAATATATTATCTTGTTGGGTTTTTATTTAGCGTTGTTCAGCGAAAGATAAGATAAGAACTACATCACTAGTGTGCAGTTGATCCCGATTAGGGGAACCTCAAATCCGAAACTACGCCGAACGGGAAGTTGCTCTCCGACTTCGCGCAAGATATCCGAACCGACTCGCTAGTAGACTCGAGCTAGTGCTGCTGAGCCGGCAAGCTCATTCTTCTTGAGAACCTCCAGTCGCAGAAAAATTGAGCCACCATGTTTTTCGCTAAAATCTAGCGGGATGGAAATGCAACTTCGTCGGTTTTTTTCAGAGGACGCGGCTCCGCCCGACGCTCCATCGGACCCGTCAGCTAATGGGAACCGAGAAGTTCTGATGGAAACATTCGACACGACGCTGACGTTGAAAACGAGCATCGCACAATCGTAGAGCCGCAGCGTGAACCCGCATCTCTGTACCTTTGAGTGCAGCTCTTGACTCATCAGTCTGGCGCTGTTTGTCTGGTCTCCGAGAAACGCGTCGTGGAAGCACACTGTAGAACCATGGTGAAGGCCAAATTGATCATTTCAGCCGTGGAAAAATGTCGAATCAAGAGATTGGGCTTGGAATTGACATGTCCAGATCCGTAGTTAACCATCACTTCAGAGACCCGGCGCTATATGCTACGGAAAATCACCCAGCAATCTGAAAAGCAGTTTGCGAAACCCTCAAGCGGAATGAGAGAAAGGTGCGATCGAATATGCCTAGAGCTCCCATGCTGAAGTCTCATCGGAAGGTTCGCAGGCTCTATTTCGCGCGTACTGGTCCGTGGTGACGCGATAGCTTGGAATCTTGTCTGATGAGAGCACTGCGAGTTGAAAAAGTTTGATTCTGATGGTCCGGGTGGCGTCGTCGGCTGTTGGCATGATACACATACATAAAGAGTAAACTACTCACAATCGAAAGCAACTTTGGTGGAGGTTCCCAGATGTTCGGTGTCGCTTAAGCTGCCACGAAAAATCAACTCTGGGCTGATCTTCAACGCGAACGAGCAACTCAGAATATGAACTCATACTCGGAGCCTTAAGACCTCATCTTAGCAAGTTCCTCCCCGATCGATTGTAATTCAATCCGTGCATGATAGCATAAACCCCAGACCGTGGTTCAAACAAAAGGAGATCGCTCTGTTTAAACGGCCAGCTTGTGCCCCTGATTGCGTCCTCATGGAAGATTCGTGGGTTATCGGGATCAGAGATGTGTCCGCGGAGGAACGACGATTTGGGACGACGGGAAGCTCGAGCTGAAACAGAGACAATGGTTTGTTGAAATGTCCAGGCAGTGCGATAGGATACTCATGCCGGTTATGCTGAGATCGAAGTTCTAGTATTGGCCCTGACCTGCGGCAAGAAGGCAGTGTCCGTTCGAGAAATCACGAGTGCAGCACGAATTGGAAAAGAGGCTACCACGCTACTTCCGCGTCCGACAGTTCAGTGAAGAACTCTATGACTGACACGGGGCGAGGAGGGCTATGTCGGTGGTAGCACACTGTTCATGAATGTATCTTCTGACTTGTCGAAGATCTTTCCTAAACGATGCTGACGCTAAAATGACGATTTACATGAGCCCCGTCAAAACGACGTAAAAATCCGTCTACGAAAGTGAGCCGAAGGACGTCGACTGCACGTTGAGTCGAGATATCTCATCCTTGCCTTAGCTCGCGTAATGTTTCAGAAGAACCGCCAACGTCCTGTAAAGTTGCTATTCCACCCGCTGAATTAGCGGCCATTCGTTTCTTGACGACAGCGACTTTGGATAACGACTCGAGTCATTCGCAGGAAACAAAGACAAAGCTGTCCGAACCGCGCGAGAACATTCGTTTGCTGGCTTATTGTTAGTGTTCTCCAAGTGCTGCTTGACGAACAATGCAGTGATAGCTCATGGGCTACTTATCTTGCAAACCCGATGATGCAGGTCTGCGCCCTGCTCCTGATTCCTCACCACCTCAATCATATTCGCTATCAATCCCAGGTCAGACTCCTAGAAAGGGCTTATATTCCCTCCAGAAATAAACGATGGATCGACTCCTCCCCAGAACTCGCCGATGTGCTGGTTGGCTCTATGCCATACATGAGCGACAGAGTGAGCTCCTGCTCGCCGCAGGCCACGTCATGCCACGTGATTCGTAAACCTCCCTTAGCAAAAGCGTCGGGGACGGAGATCGCTCCGGAGAGCAGAGGAATCGAAGAGCGAAGCCCAAGAGGCAGTTCGCGTGTCGAAGGAGGAAGTGACGAGGTAGCGCGCAGCAATCGTGTAATCTCGAGAGGGTGTGCGCGAGCAGTTTGATCGAGTGCCGGTTGTTGGCTTCCCGGGCTGACTTTTCCGGAACTGTCTAGTTTTGGAGCTCTTGCGAGACGTCAACTGCACGGCAAAGCGTTCTTGCCACCACTAGTATGCATCGAACTGTCAGGTCGAGCATGAGGAAGGTTTTATGCTCTTTTGATGAGGACCGAGTCCCCTTCACTGGCAACGAGTGCAGCGGTTGCGGCGACCAATCGAGATGCCAATATCGAGCGGCCTTGGAGGTTTCAATGAGAGAATATTTTGCCGCTCGCGGATTTACGAAATTGTGATGAAAGCGAGAACGAGGCCGAGAGCAAACCGCGTCAGGACCTGTTGCCGTGGGAAGTCCAGGTTTGGGTGGAGACTGGAGTCAACCATAGTGATCCCGTGATGCGAAATACTTGTTCCGCAGAGTACATCTTTTCAGAAAGCTTCAGAATCGGCCGCGCAGAACGCTCAAGCTCATTTCACAGAGGAGGAAAGAGGCTGCTGCAGCCTACTGACAAGGTTCAGAGCAGGAAAGCAATCCGATTCTGAATTCGGATGACAGCACGACGAACGCACTGAAACTGGAAACATTCCCGGACGCAATGATGGAAGCATTCAGCCATTCGAGACGAAAGTATACAGCCTTGACATCCTCTCGGAATCTCATCCCGGAGCTCATCTCACCTGACAGTAGCCAATCTGGTCGAGTTTGTCGGCCTAGAAATCATGACAATAGAGAAAGGAAGAAAAATCGCGCAACCATGACATGGTTGATGTGGAACGACCCGCGCGGGGGGACGCGGCGCACAGTTTGACTTTGCGTCTCATCATTTCTGACCGTCCAGGCCAACAAGAGCCCCTCTTTCGCAAACTTGTTCTGATCTTCTTGATTCTATCTCGCAGAAGTGCGCCGACCTTGATTCCTCGACGGGCAGGAGACCGGCAACGATCCTACCCGGTTGTGCGGAAATCGGAAAAATAACGGCCGATCGTCCCGTGGTCAGGCAGCCAGCCTCGTTACCAAAATGTTTCTGAAACTCTTGCCCCCAACAATCCATTCAATTCCTTCCAACGAATGCATCCGAGAGATAACAAAAAGTTTGTCTCGACAATGTTCCATTCTCTTATGGAATATTTCAATACGAGAACCTCCGGCGGATTGTTTCAAAACATTGACTATTCTTTGAGGAACACTGTTATGGAACAACTTCACCGGATTCCACGGGAGTGACGCCCACAAAGTCGGAGGGTATATCCGACTTCAGGGAAGATCCAGAAAAGATGGTGCAAAAGCGGACATTCATAGTGAGCACAATTGTGCACGGTGTCCGCTTCGTCGGTGCAGTAGGAAAGATGAATGCCATTCGCATTGAGAATCTCTGGGTTTTCTCCGTAGTATCCTGCTCACAAACATTCCATCATACCGGTTAGATAACGATCTGTTACGAAAAGCGATCACGCCTACATCGATGGAATCGTCAATATCGTTCATCTATCTGACAACTTATCAATTTTCTCTGAAAATCTGTGCCCCGAGCAGCGGCCGGCGATAGAGTCGCGTCTCCCGCTAGAATATGGTCGACTGATGGCCTGGTTAATGGAACAGTCGCATAACTTGGATCCATTTAGTCACCCTCGGCTCTCTACATCAACGAAAATTCGCGTTCTGCACATCAGTCGTGAGAGCTGGCTCAAACTCCTGACGCAAAAGAGTCACAGAGTTGGAATCAGCCTCGACTGTTGTACTCGTTTCGTTGGTCTACACATACGTCTCGGTTTATCTTTTGCATTACAGTTTGTAGTTCGCTCCCACGAACAGAGAAATGCTTTCCAAGACTGTTGGGACTGCAGGAAGTCGAGCTGCTATTGCGCTTTGGACTCGTGTTCAACAATCCAATACGAGAATGCTAGCGAAACCCCGCGGAGAATATTTATCCTCTTTCAAACTAACAACTTTTTCTAGAACCTAGGCTGTTGCCCAAAGTCGAGAATTCGACAAAAACTGAGCATTCCGAAGGCGCCGCGAGGTCCCACAACTGGAGTTGTTCCGACGGTCTTCTTCCTATTTCTGTCGGAGAGTATCTTTTCCTTCCCTCTTTCGTAAGCCTCGCTGCAAACATTGCAGTCAGTAGGGTTTAGGAACATTCCCTTGTGCACAGGCTCACCCGAGCTTCGGCGGTTGGCTTCGCCGAAGGCTCTCCCCGAGTCTCTGGCTTGGAAGAGGCGCAAAGTAGAAGCTATAGATATTTACATCAAATGGATCGCTCGCCACATAGCAGAGCCGAATCGGAAGCTCCCAATTGACTTCTACTGGAAGATGCCCTCGGCCATGTCTCATGGAATATACCTTCTCGTCGGTTAGAGGACATGAAACGAACTTTGCTTCGAATAACGTCGTTTACCACGCTACAAAAATAGCAGTCTGCAGGATATTTTTACGTAGCAAGGGATGTCTTTACGTTTCCCTGTAAAAAGCCTGTAGTCGCTGTAGACGACGACGGCTGCTGCTCATTGGTTGCTGGCAGTGATACAGATCGGAAGTAGTTAGGATCCAGTGCCGGTCGAACGATGGGGGGATCTCGGGCTACGTTTTTCCCTCGCTGCTCGTTGTCTGCGCTCCGGAGTTCTGCAAGGGAAACGCTCACGGCTGTGAAGATGGATAACACCGCGGCCCATTGCCTCTGGCGTGGCGTCTCGCTCAGCTAATGTTCGGATGTCCCGAGATTCCCTGCTCGTGTTGCATATCGTGCTATGAGATTGATAATTCGTTAAGGTTTTCATCGTCGTCACTTCCCAAAGCCCGTTCCTACCCTGTTCGGTGCGCGGACACAATCGCGGCGTCGTTCTGGTAGGTCGGAAGTTATTTCATATCTCAGTTTTCCAGGAGGGACGAAGACGCCCAAAACGCTGTGCGTATCGAAGAGCATTCCAAATGGGAAAATAACGCTCCCACTACTTGCTGTCAACCTTGTTCTCGCGGGACGGCGAGAAACAGGGTCGTTCGTTGAAGCTCAATGTCGGCATTCTGTTCGGGGCGCAGAATTCGATCACGTTCGATCGAATTCAGGGCGTATGCGCTTCCGCCAACGGCCTGCGGTCTACGGCGATCTTTTCGATGATGGCGATTGAATTGAATGGGAGCACGCGGTAAAGTAGTGGAAAAGGGATCGTTTCTGACTCAACCCGCGGGGGCCACAACCTGGTAAACTCTGATTCGATTTTCAAAGAATCGAAACCTCTGAGGAAGCTTTCCTACAGCTTCATTCCCGAAACCAAAGTTTTAGGTTGTGTCGTAGGCCATACTCGGGCGCCAATCTCAAATTCAGGCAATTCGTTATATGTGACGTGCTGTGAATGGTTTTTTACGATTCGACCGGGTTTTCTCGATTTTATTCTTCCAAGCGAGCAAGGTTTACGAGCAACCGGAGGAACGGGAGAGGATAACATTGTTCAGATAGTCTTGGAACGATTCGCGAAATTCCCCCATCTGTCCAACTCACTTGACATCGGTCGCCTCGTCCTTGGCTTAGTGCGTCCGAAGCATCTGTCAAAATGACACTCAACGGAGGAAAACTCAGTGCTGCGGGTGAGGCAAAGAGAGAAATAGCTAAGCCATTCTCTGAGCCCTTTTTGTGGACTTTAACTGTACGAGGAAAGACGGTATCGATGATCGAGACACAGCCTAACCAAGTACGCTGTTCCCTGCCGTGCGAGGGAACTCACCGACTCAGCAACACATGAGAGAAAAACAACCCGAGAAACGAGAGGAGGAAAACGAGAGATGAGTGGAGTGAAAAGAGCTCCTTGATGCAAGCCTTCACCAACGTGGGAGCCGAGCGCCCGTGCCAGGAACTTCTCATCCAATTATTTTCAACAAAGCTCACTTGAGGATCCGGACAACGGGGGTTTGAATTCCTGTTAGAGCTTCAGATGAAAAGTGTCAGTCAGTAGCTCAAGGCCCTTCTCAGCGCGGTATGTGCGCCGCGTCGCGCCACTGGGTCCCCGGATCACTGAACACAGTCTGGATGAAATCGGTCGGCTCCAGCCAAGAAACTTGGCAGATTGGGAGAGAGTCGTGCACGAGCCGAAGCAAGCAAGAGTACGAAGACGACATCGCCGTCGTTCCATCGAGTTGAGTTCGCAATCGTTCTTTTGAGGAGCGTGCCGACCCCATTGAGAGCGTGCTTGCGACGAAAAACTTGTCACAACAACTTTTTCGAGATCCTCCGGAGAAATTGTAACAACGGTTGCGCCACAAGTGGTTGCAATCTGTGATCGCACTTTTGTCGGAACGGTTCCTCCCTCGCGGGGTTTTAAAGTGTTCGACTCTTGAGGACAATGGGTTGTGCAGAGTAGATGAGTTGCTGCGTCCCTCGGCAGCCCGCTAACATAGGAGCGAACCTCCAGTACATCACTCCGACTGGAGAAAGAATCAGAACACTTGCGTATGAACGATTCATCCGACCCCGGTGGGAGGGGAAGAGATTCACGTTGTAACGAGTTGGATCTGAAAAACTGGCAAGAAATACGAGAATCGCCTAGAAAAAAGATCCAGGTTCGGGCTCCAGGGTTCGATGAAATGAAAAGATCCGAAAAGTTCGGCATCTGACGCCACAGGAAAGAGTTTCCAAGCAGCTGCAGCAACTCCCTGGTGCCTGTCATTTTGTCCGTGGTTGTAGAGGGAACGCGTGACAGCGGTTCGCATCGGAAAACTTTGTGAGGCAAACTTCCGGGGCCATGGGAGAGCTACTGGAGAAAGCGGATGGGCCCTCAGCCTGATGCGCATTCCGACGATCTATAAGCGCGAAACAATCAGACGAAACCTCCCAATTGGATTGAGTCGAATGCTCTGAATATCTTCTTCGAGCTCATAATGGTCGATTCCAGACCAAATCATGTTTTATGGAAATGAAAATTAGTTGGTGTCAAAGATATTTCAGCGAAGCGAGTCGATGCGCTGGTTCTGTTCTTCCCCTGGATACCATTAAAGCTTCACGCCGTTCCTCCGAAATGAATTACGCTCTAAATCATCAGCTATCGGCTTGCGTTTTCGTGCCGAGCCGTCATTCGTTACTCCGTGTCGTACTTTATCGGCTTTGTTCGTCTGCTACGAGAATTTCCGCGCAAAAGGTTCTTTTTCTGTAGCGAATCGCTGGATGAACCTTATGGATTCGAGCTGCGCTCAACCTCCCATCACAACACCGCTTCCGCCCCGCATAGACCGCGATTGGAGCACATGCACGTTTCTCCGTCTTTTCTCCGAAGAACAGCTCCCTCACACGAGAGAGTGTGAATCAAGACCTACCTGGTATTTTGATTTTACAGCCCCTTAGCACACCAGAATCTCGAGAGAGCTCTCTGATCACCGAGATCCAGCGCTCAAAACCTCATTTTCCGCGTTCCCCATGGAAAAGATGCATCCCTAGGTACAGAGAGCACTCAGAGCTTCCTCTCTCGCACTAACCTCATGAGAACCTCCAAGGATGTTCTCCAAGGCGCAGGACATTTCCAGAGGCGTTTTCAGGAGCGAGGTAAGAAAACGGCACTTTCAAGCGCTTCCTCTTCAGAAGTATCAGTTCTGAATTTCCCCTCGAACTTCGATGGTGAAATTGTTGATTCCTTGGCCGAGATATCCCTGGGATGGAGCAACTTTCCAAAAATGGGACCGAAGACATCTTACTCTCAAAGTCGCGAGGGATCAGAGGTGGCCTCAGGAGGGATTTGAGCGCTTTGCCTCGGTGATTGGAACGATCAGATTGAGATTCTAGTGAGCTCAAGGGATGTGTTCTCAAGGTGCTAGGTTGGGTTCAAGTTTACCTCCTCTAATAAGCCTGTTTTCCGAGGGCAAAATCGTTGTTCTCTTTGCTACCCCCTATATACATATAACGGCGTCCCAACTCAAGCTCCTCACGAACAAGAATGGTTGACCCCTCAATCAACAGAGGATCGCGACAGTCTCTATCTATTTGGAACGTATCCTTTATCAGCTCGATTGCTTCACTTCTTGCAATCCGGATGAACGTCGATCCGAGAGATATCGATACCTCGGACCGAACGCCGAACACCCGTAACATCTACGACGACGATTGTAATTCATGATAATAAGAAGAAATGCAACAACGGCGTGGAATCTGAGTTAGAGCGTCTCATCGGAGACGAAAAGCCCTCGAAGGAGCACTCGAGCCCTCTCAGGAAGCCCACTCGTGAGGATCGTATCGAGAAATCGTTGAGCCTCCGCAAAACAATACGGCCCAGCGATGAGAGAAGGAATTTCTCCCGAGACTTCCTCCTGAGATTATTCTTGTCTAAATGGTATACGTAGTGCTTCCCAGCCGGCACGTTGTTCCTCCCGCTGTATTTCGGATACTCACTCCGAGCAGATAGACGCACATACATACGTACAACATACAGACTCGGGCAGCACTGCTCTCCTGAGAATTGCCTACGAAACGGAAACAGCCCGCTCTGCCATTGTACTAACAGACCGAACGAATGAATGAAAGACGAATGGGTATGGGTGGGGAATCCACACATCGAAAGGAACTTCAGACTTTTCCAAACGAGAAAAAATGGATCTCCAACAACGAGGGTCACAATCATCACCGAGAGCAGAGCACGGCTCTTCGGAAAAAGACACAGATGCGGGAAACATCAGCAACAGGCACCTTGCACAGGCCGCGAGAGGCTACAGATCGAATGGACCTGTGCTTCTGGAAACGGAAAACGTACCCGCCTGGCTTCAGAATTCCGTTTTGCTGCGTCCATTTCAGTTTTCCCTGGGTTCCTCCATCCAGTTCTCCCTCTCATCTGCTCCGAATCAATACCTCGTCATCAATTTCCCTGAAGATGGTTCAATGTCGACCAGGTACCCTACAGGCCAGGCGACCCTGGCCAGGCAACTCCGAATCAATCGAACTGTCCATCACTTCCCGCTCTCCACGCCGAGTTCTCTAAGAGTCGATCCTCGCTGAATTTCGAACCCGATTCCCGCTCCGTGATTCTGGAACTCTGTCCCAGCGTCGAACAGATTCGTGTCCGTTCCAGGCAGGCAACATGCAGCAGGACGCGCCAACGGGCGGAGAAATTATCGCGGCTCGTTACCGAAGCCTCACCACTGCGGAAAGCGAAGCGACCATGTGGTTGTGGCCGCAGACGATAACGTCGACGGCCGGTGCAGCCTCCAAGCGATTGCTCGGCTCCTTCT
Source organism: Neoseiulus californicus (assembly GCA_028455905.1). Lineage (NCBI taxonomy): Eukaryota > Metazoa > Arthropoda > Arachnida > Mesostigmata > Phytoseiidae > Neoseiulus > Neoseiulus californicus. The sequence continues at coordinate 7,872,226 of JAMQGS010000004.1, read as the reverse complement.
CCGGTCACTAAGGCTGAATCAACTCCGGCCAACGGTGGCGGCGCCGGCGGCTCGGCGATGGAATGTGCCAGCGGACAGAGCTTATGACCGTAGAGACCGACTGAATTGCTGGTGGTTTTCCTCTCGCCCGGTAGCAGAAGCTCACAAGCGTGTGAATGGAGTGCTGGCTCGCGGCGGACGACTTGACCTTGAACAATAGTTTTGGATTCATGGCAACCGAGTTCCAAGTGGCTATAAAGTTCCGAAGTAGATGGCCTGATCTTCGTTCAACATTGATCGCGGAAGTTACATGCAACAACCGATGTCTTTTAGACCTCGAGCTCCTCAACCCAGCGGCCGACTGCTTAGCGGGGGTCCTTTGTCAGACGGACGCGGCTATATGTTCGCTAGTCTGTTTCTGTTTATGAATGAGTTATTTTCGGTTCGCTCGAATTAGTTTTTGTGTTTATGCATACACTCCTGTCCCACGTTGTTGTTGCTGCTGTGTCCGTGCAAAAGACAAACAAAGTGCCCGGTACTTGTATTCTCGGCTCGGTTCTTCTTTGTCGCATCGGATTCTCTCTGGACGAAGCTGCAGTGTACTTTGCGGATCAATCGTTGTTTGTGCTCGATACTCCATCCTTGACGTGGAAACGCACTACAAGCGTTCAAAAACAACGTGGTGCACAGCAAAGCTCGGAACAGACCCAAGTTGATGAGACTGAGGGCTTGAAGGAACTCCGAGGAGAAGGAGACTGTTGTCCGAATCAGGACGAAGAAGAGAACGCCAGTAAGGTTTGAGGAGCCTCGCCAAGGAGATGTACGTAAAGGTTTCGTTATCAGCACTTGTACAGGAACAGAACGTGAAGCCTCATCAGCAATTTTCTCGTTCAAACTTGAAATCAGTTATCTCTAATCTCCAATGGAATGATGTTTAACCTACGTACATATGACCGGAAGCATGTAACAGCGGGAGTGGAGAAATAGTTTTTCTGTTATCTCGATTGAAGTGCGCAGAACGGGCTCCGGTACTCGGTTTGAACGAGGCAGGCTCCACTCACCAAAATCGAGCAAGCGATACGAAGAGGCGAACGAGATAACTCGCATCATGATCGACTGGACTACGAATGTATGTTTGGAACAGCGAACTCTTTAGCTTGTTTGCCTACGATCATTTGTTTCAATCAGCGTCAGCTGAAATGGAGGAGAAACGTGCTCTCCGACTCGGATGTGCGTGTTCTGGTGTAATACATCCACAACCCACAGCAGCTGGGTGAGAGATGATAAGATGCTGCGCATCATACTTCATTTCCAAACCGGCGATCATATAGTTGGATTTTACGGCACTATTGGAGGGATCCTGAATGATCCAAGTTCGGAACTCTTAGAATTGCTTATGGTCTCAACGGGAGTTTCCTGGGCGAAATCGGAAAAGCTCTTGGGAACTTTTCTAAAGGGTCCCGATGGAAACCTTGAATGTTCTCTTTTGGATCGGATGCTGCGATCCCATTACCCACTCATGATGGAGCGAAAACGCTGCTGAATACGCACAAATATCTTCCCGAGCGTTAGGGTCAAGAATCATTAGGCAAAGCGCCCTCGCTTGCTCCTCGAGTGTTCACGCATCAAGAAGATTGACACAGAATCGAATCTCGGATGGCTTCTCGTCGTTTGGCTCCTGTTCGTCAACATCGATGCTCCGTAGAACATTTTCTTAGTCCACGGCGAGCCACAAAAGTCTCTGAACTTTGAGAAGAAAGAGTGGGAATCGTTGATCCCCGTAATTTTCGACCTTATTCGATGAAAGACGTGCAGTCGGTCGAAACGTCGACTTTTTGATAGTGAATCGCCCCCAAGATTTAGCGACCGGGGATCTGTTGCGACTGTGTAAAATAGCCTATGAGCCATGCTCCAATTCGATTTCCTCGCGCCCGTCGCCGCCGTCTCCCCCGGACGCTAAGTAACCTCAATGGACTCCGTTTTCGAACCGCAGCGGGAGCTGGGAACCTCGGGCCGCCGATGGAGGAGTGCAGAACATTGTTTCAGAGCGCCGTTTCCCGAACCCACGCGTTCCCAGCATCGTTTTCTGCCTGAACACTTTGGACGACGTCTTCCCGGAGCGGTCGCATTCCAGGAACCAAATGATGCGGCCGTGTTAACTGTGTCGGGGAGTTCGTTCAGCAGCCATGCTTGGAGTCGAATATGTGAGATGCTCCCGCGGAAGTTGCAAATTTTACGCGTCATTCGAAAGCTCGCGTTCGAGAATTCTCGGCCTTTCTTCCTTGCATTGCGCCTCTGGTTGGAGCGAGAAAGATCGTCAATAGTTTTGTGTGACCCGAGAGCAAAAAGGATCTGTTCGTGCGGAAGGTGTGTTTGGAGACACATTCTACCACGCCCCACTCGAAACGACTGTTTGTTTCCATAGATTTGATGAGGGAGGGTTCAGCGATGTCAGAGGAACATTCGCTAGATGTACTTAAGCGCAATTTCAGCTGCGGACATCTCCTGGGACGAGTTAGACAGAATTCGTTCATCCGTTCAGTGCGTTCGGGAAACATCAGGGCATTCAGCTCGATGACTCGCGAACTCTGAACGAAAACTGTAGTTCTAGCTCAAAAGTTCCATCAACATAATCCTCCTCATACGAGAATATGCCGAAACTGAGCAGACGCGATTCTCGGTTTTGAAGCGAAACAGCGAAGCTCAGCCATAGTCCCCGGTGCAACATGGGCTTCGCGAATTCCAGCCGGAATGATATCTTGCCGAGAGCTGTTCTAATGTGGAAAAAGAACGAGGTGTGAAAAGGAAGAGGATAGTCAACATGGTCCGAAGGAAAATAAGGTAGAGTTACAGAATCCAACGACGGAAATTGGGTGGGACGTAATGCAACCTTTCGCGCGTCATGAAGAGGAAACATCACTCTAAATCAATCAGCGTACAACTGAAATGAACGTTCGCTTCCTTGTTCATAAACGATCTGCGCCGAGTCTGCGCCGCGGCGTTCGCTTCGCGCCTGATTTAGTTAGCGGAGCCGCGCCTTGAGCGATTCCTCGGCATCTTACTCCGAGCTTCAACTTCTCTCTACAGCCGTGTGTTGAAATTCTCCTCGAGACTCCTCTGCTCATCTGTCAGGTCTGACGCTCGGTGGGAGTTTCCGTTGTGGCACAATTCGTCTAGCGTCTAGCAGTTATCACGCTACGCTGTGAAACCTTCATCCGAAACGGTCCAAACGCTCGAGTTGTAAAACCCGAGCTTGCTAACAATGCCGAAAAGCGGAAAGTCCGGAGCTGCAAACGCGATTAGCACTTAAATTGGAAGAATTTCAGATCATTTCTCATATCTCCGAGAGGAATTCCCCACCGAACCTTCTTCCGTGATGCTCCAACCTCGTTTTCTCTTCAGAGACCTGTCTTGAGCTTCTCTTGCTCGTTCCATGCGTTCTTCCCTCACAGGTGTCGGGAACCGCCCGCCGGCGCCGCCGCCTGTCCCGCCTGAAAGTCGGCTTCGACAAGTTCATTACACCCCGCAACGAAAACAAATTGAAATCTGCGAATAGCGTTCGATTGGGAAAGTGGAACGCGCGGTGGGATTATCTAAGCAACGTCTGCTTGTTTCCCGTCGTTCGCGTCGCCCGGTTCTAGAACAGCCCAAAAGAAGGCCGACCGACGCGGAGATCAAGTTTTTGTTCGATTTTCTTTCTCGCTCGTCGAGCGACAAAAATGTTTCCGATACCACAATAGAGTCTGCGTTCCAGTGCCGTGTCAGTTCATTTCGAAGAAAGAAACGGCAACGGAGAACAGAAAAACGCCTTCTTCACTCAGGCGGTCGCCGTCGTAGCACCCGGATGAACGAGAGGCGTTGCCACCTCAAAACCGCCATCGCTTCGCCGTAATGTTGGATCACTGTCATGAGACTTCGACGGTGCAACAATACCTGGGAACGCTTCTTTGGTCAATGTCCGTTTCCACCAGGGTGCTACAAGATCCGCCAAAGGAAGTGGCTCTCACGTGAAGCATATTTTAGCTCTTTCCACTCGCTTCATCTTTTGTTCATGGAGATTCCGAGCACGTTCCCCTCCCTCGCCTCCATGGGCATCGTTGCTTACACGGGCTTGCCGTCCTGTGACAGGAGTCGAATAATAGACCCCGCAGAACACGGTGCTCGGGAGGAAGAAAGGTGGCAGTCGGTTCATTCGGCAGTCGGAATCTATTCTCGTGCGCTCTGCTGTGAGTTTGAAGACTCGGGATTTTGGTGGATGGCTCTGCGCGACGTCCGACGGCCTTTGTAGTCGATTCGAACCCATTTGCAATCCTGACTCACAAAAGCCAATACGTAGTACTTCAACGCTGCCCCATGCCCAATGATCTCAAGGCCGCCCGGGTATCGCAGCCATTCTCTTCCACGCTCTCGAGAGCTCATCAGTCCGAAATTGCAAAGTTTTTCGATATCGCGTTCCCTGGATGTTCCGTGGAAAAGGTCAAGCCCAGTTCGTGTTCGGAGTCACATTTGGGAACGAACACCGTTCCGACCCGTTGAAGAGCCTCCGGCGTCGCGTCATCGAATTCCATGGAGCGCATTTGACCTCGGGCGAAGCGACGGTCATCTCCGGAGCCGCTTTGTCGCTGGTAAGTCCACTAGTAGCTGGTATGTAGCTGATCGTCAAAGTCCCAAAATGACTTTGTGTCGGTCAAGCTTGGCTGCTTTCAAAGAGGAAAACTCCGAACAGCCGAGCGAACTACTGGCCGAT